>JASDDO010000012.1:447467547-449867547 GCA_030015575.1 Agapanthus africanus | reverse complement strand
ACCCATCAATATCCAGGTTAATTTGAACCCATTCGTACATACCCTTGACTTTGGCCAACAAAGCAGTACGACTGTCCCAAACCAACGCATCTATCTATGCTGCATACGAATATTCAATAGCTACCAAACACTGTGCCTTGACTTTGGCCAATAAATACAGCTTGAATACTATTGACTATCCATATGAAATGACGGAGGGCTACGACTGGTTTTGGCAAAACCGTGAACGTAGTGAACTTGATATAATCGAAGGAACCTGATACTTTTTAAAAGGAGTGGTTAAAGCTCCGCAATTTAAAAAATTCTGATCTTTTAAAATAACCGAGTGGTTTCTTTTAAATTTGTTCCAACGATTAAACTTTGGTTTATTTTCTTTGCATTATAATAATGCGTCCCATCATTAAACCTATCATTGCAGAAAACAACGAAAATACCACGTCCTCTTATATCATCCGCATTCGCCACGGGGTCCCGTCATCACCCGTTAGGTTACTTAACTAACGACAGAGCGGGGGCTGGGCTAGCGCGGGTGTAAAACATAAGTGACGTCTAATAGCTATCATATATAGATATTGTACATTCGTCAGACGCAATAATAAGCATTCCAGATCACAGATGAACTTTATTAGATATACTAGCAATCCGCATTTGCTTTGAGCCTGCAATAAAAAACGAATTACACAGTTGTGATGAATAGCCATTACCCTACCCTAGACCCCTACGGGTACGACAAACTACCCGCCAAGTACCCGAAATGAAGCGGTCTCCCTCAACAAAGTGAGTAGGCCACTAAACACTTCAAAGTACCCGGTAGTTTGTGTACCCCGTCTTGGGTCTATCCTAAGAGCAAAAACAGTAAAAAGAAATAATACAACGGTGGCTACAACCGCAACCTGGATGTGCCTCGCAAAAGAATATTACATCATATTACATTTACATCGAATGAATGAATATTAAACCCATCTCAAACCCCAGCTAATCATCACAACATTCCAATTAAGTCCATATACACAAACAGTAAACATTACAGAAATGTGCAACCCCCTGCCAACCGACATACTAGCAGTTAGGGGAGGTTTACGAACACATTAAACATTACAGATAAAAACCCAATTAGCAAATATCTTAGAATATCGATCGATAACCATGTTCCATGTCTACCCTAAAAGCAAAGCAGCACTGAAGTAACCTGGGTATAAACAGAACAAACAGAGAACCAAAACACCAAAAAATAAGAATTACAGAGCAATTCTGAGTCAACTCGGAGTTGACTCGGCGGCGGATCCGCGGCACAAGCACTCTATTGCCGCGGATCCGCGGCCGTTATACCGTGTTACTGGCTCGTATTTTCCCAGTATTCTTAAAATACCCTGCTGTGAATTTTAAGGTATGTCAAATATTTTTTCAGACACTTTTAAAATTAACAGAAACTTAGGGTACGGGGTGTTTCGTTTTCGTGTTTTCCGTCGATCGAACTTCTAACTAGTTGCTAACAAGCTAGTAATGGTTTAGTTGGTTCTGATACCACTGTAAGTCCATGTCACGCACCCTACGAATTTGCGGGGAGGCGGAATATATAAAAAACGATTATCAAAGCTTCGTAACACGGACTTGAGCGCATGAATCGTATCTAAACCGTTACTAGCAAACTACGAAAGGTTTAACTACTCGGATTCGAAGTTATACCTCACGTTACTTGTCCTTCGGGTAATCATCACGGTCCTCCACTTCTCGTAGGCTCCTTGGAACATCGACACCTCAACGGCCTCCTCGAGTCAAAGACGATCCACCCGAGAGCTCCTACGCCAAGCTTTATCTCTAACTTGAGATAACTAGGTTGCTCAAAGTGTTAATCTAAGCTACCTAGGGGATATAGAGTGAGATTATAGAAGTATTAGTCTAGCTAACCCTTGATCTCAACACATGAGAGGTTAGGGTTAGGGTTTGAAGAGGGAGAGCTTGAGGAGAGAGAAGGTGAGAATATGAATTATTTTGGATGAATGAAATCATTTGAGTATATATGAAACGTATGATATTATTAAGTAAATAATAAATAAAGCATTATCATCATGTTTCATTAATACCCTAAGTGATTCATCATATAAGTCATATAAATCATTAAATGAATCATTAACTCATTACATGGATCACTACATGACTCACTAATCCAATTAATGCAAATGCCACTTTAGCCCCCATGTCACCATGCTTCTAGAAGCTTCCCGGAAAATTACGAGAACGCCCCTCCAATCAGTGAAAACACGGAATAACTTTAGACAGTATAAATCCAATAACCTGATACTAGAAACTGGCTTAAACCAAAGCCGACTAGTAAAAACTGTCCGAACGTCGTACGTACGTAAACACACGTATGCGTCCGAACCCTTGTCGTAAAACCATACGACCTCTATATCGTTTCTCCTGGAGTAGGGAAACTCTCTGTGTGGAACTCTAAAGACTAGACACTACGCTGGCAGTGGGTTTAACCAAAGACCGCAAGCGGCACTAGCTGTACGTAACGGTCCCCAGGTAGATGTCGATAAGAAGGCCGATGAGGAAAACCATCTGAACTCCTACTGAGCCTGATGTGACAATCTCCGTACAGTCCGGTTTGTTCGTCTGAGACTATCGCATATCGAGCCTAGGGGTGGCAAGCGTCAGTCCCCTAATAGATGTATAAGTCGTGTCGGAGCGAAGCCCATTACACCTTGAGAAACTACTGGAACCTACCAGTAAATCTCGCTTGCCCTGGCCAGGGACTTTGCGTAATGGCTCTTTGACACAGTGCGATATCAACTCCCAATACCGGGAGAGACGAATCATGTCTAACCGCCACTGCTTCCAAGTGCTCGGGACTGCACCCAACTGCTACCTGTTTGCACAACTCCTTTGAGCCATGGTAGGGTAGCAATCTAAGAACAGTGGGACACACTCGAGGCGAAGTAGCAGTGTCAAGTCTGCGGACTATGCTGTACTCATTTCACCTGGGAACTGTTAACTGACGATGGGTATAATACCAACCAATCAGTTCCCTGGCGAATCCTGTCCGGTGTACCCGTAACCTAACGAGCACCTGTATACTATCTCCAGTATGATGTACTGATGGCTGTGGGATAGACCATCTCCCTAACTGGGATGAGAAGCGTACACACTTAGTCTACTCTGGAATATCGATGCCCTATCTCGATAATCCAATGACCAGGGACCTGTATAGGATGTTGTTTACAGACTACCCAGCACCCACTAGTGTGACTGCCATCACGACGCTGGTAATCAAGCAAAGATCCTATGGGCTCTACTAATATGTATAAGTGATACGTTACAAGAAACATACACACATATTAAAGTAGACACAAACTAAGTAGCATACTACCATTTTTAGCAAGACTGTTATATACAACTGTGAATATCCCAAGCTTCCATTAAGTAATATACAACCTAGTATGATACAATAATGGTCCCTAGGGCATATACACTAACAATTAGATACCGAACCTAATATACAACATCATATCAGTCTCTTTATTAGTAAAGAAAGGATATAATTTTGTATTGTTGGATAATGTTTTGAACATTTCCTATATCAAGAGTTGATCGGTTCAGGCACGTTATCTAAAAGCATAGACGTTTTAAATCAAACTACAGTTCTTAGTGTACAGAACACACACAAGAGGAAGAGTTCAGAAATGAACGAATCCTTCTTGAGGCATTGTAGACTAGGTCATATCAATGCAACCCGACTAGCTGGAGTTACATTTAGATGTATATTTAAAATAGTTTGAATTTACATCTTGTGAAACTTGCCGGTCATGTCACAGAGATAAGATGACCACAGCTCCGTTTATTGGAAATAGAGAAAGAGTTAGTGAACTCTTGGGATTGATACATGCTGATGTATGAAGGTCCCCTGTCTACACATGCCAAGACCGGTTCTTTGTACTTTATTATATTCACTATTGATCTCTCAAGATTCGCACATGTGTTCCTGTTGAAACACAAGTCCGAAGCTTTTGAGATATTCACCGAATATAAGTTAGAAATAGAGAACCAAAAACGGGTATAAGTATTATGTCCTTTGATGAGATCAAGGAGGAGAATACTTGAGCATGGAATTACTGGACTGTTCTAAAGAAGAATGAGATTCTCTCTCGGCATTATTCCTCCGTATACACCATAGCACGATGGTATATCGGGGCGGTGCAATAGCACCCTATGTGATATGGTGTGCTCTATGATGAGTACTACTGAGTTTCCTATTTCCTTTTGGGAGTTATGCACTTGAGAAGCTGCATACCTATTGAATAGGGTTCAAATCAAAGTCAGTTCTGTGGAAGTTTGTTGGATATCCCAAGCATTCACAAAGGAATATCTTCTACCAAACAGAGGAACAAAAGATGTTTTGTTTCTCAGCATGCCACCTTTGTGAAAAGGAATTTCTTGTGAAGAAATTATTGGTCATGAGGTAGAACTGGAAGCAGTTCCAGCTATACAAACTGCAGCAGATGATTTGGTAGAACCAAAGGATTCAATAGTAACCAACGAACCTCGGCCTCTCCGCCGATCTAGTAGGGTTCCTCACCCACCTGAGAGTTACTTCGGTTTCTCTATGACAGTAGGAGCGAGGATTACATCATGTGATGATGACCCAACTAGTTTCGAGCTGGCCATCAGGAGTGGGACTCTGTAAGAATGGCTGGATACTCAGCGATCTGAGATGGAATCCTTATACACCAAAAAAGTATGGACTTTGGTTGCTTTATCTGAAGGGTTAAATCCCCATCAGGAGCAAGTATATCTTGAGAAGATTACTAGGTGTACATGGAAAAGTTGAGACATTCAAAGCTATGCTTAAGTCCATCCATATCCTACTTTCCACGGCTACATACCATGGCTACGATATCTGGCGGTTGGGTGTCATGACTACTTTTCAAAATGTTGATTTGGAAGAGAGCGTCTATAAGTACACAGCCAGAGGGCTTCATAGACAGTGGGAGCGGCGGAAACGTGTGCAAGATGTTTTATGTGATAAAGCAGGTATCGCGGAGTTGGAACGTCTGTTTTGATGTGGAAGTCAAAGAGTTTGACTTCATCAAAATGGTAGATGAACCTTGTATATACAAAAAGGTAGTAGGGAGTATAGTAGTGATCCGCGTAGAGTACGTGGATGACATACTCTTGATAGGGAAGGAGTTTCCTATGCTACGCTCGGTCAATCTCCGCTTATCACAAGGATTCTCCATATAGGATCAAAGTGATACCTCCTAAATCCTGGGTTTTGGATCTATGAGATAGATCTAATTGGATGTTAGGATACTCACTAGTTGTACTGAGATGGTATCAATCGATCCTGAGGAGAATCACTGGAAAGGTTCCAGGGTGATAAGGACAACTGAATGTCAGTCGCAGGCATTGTCTTTACCCTCACTGGAGGGACGGTATGTTGGAAGAGTTCCAAGCTAGATACAGTGACATACTAGACGATTAAAGGAAAGATACATCGTTACAAAGGATGCTATCAAAGAGGCAGTCTGGATATATATAGGTTCATGAGATGAACTTCGTTCCTACCATTGTGTGACAATGGAGTTGTGACTTATGCCAAAGAACTACCGTCCTATCAGAAATCCAGACATAATTCTTAGGCAGTATCACCTGATCATGGAGATGGTTGATCTCCAGGGAGATCGAGGTTAGGAGAGTAGACACAGAGGACAACAGCACGGATCCACTCACAAAGGCCTTTTTCCCAGTAGAGACTTTTATGGGATGGTTGAGTATGAGATACTTCAACCACAGCTAATTGTTGGGTATATGATACCACAACAGATGGCCCTAGTGCAAGTGGGAGATTGTTAGTTATATGTATGCCCTAGAGGCCATTACTGTACATACGATGTATATTGTAATGGATGCTTGGACATATATAGGGAGGACTTTCTTGCTCGACATGATAGTATGCTATCTGGTTGTACTTTATCTTAACATGTACTCTGATTGTCTCTATGTTACATGTTGATAAAGCCCTTAGGATATGTACTCGACTACTGGGACTATGATGAGATCATACTAGTGGGGCCACGGTAGTCGACGAGTACATCCTATAACTGTTCCTAGTCGAGGGTGTATCGAAACAGGGCATCGATACACCAGAGTAGACTAGCGTATACGCATCTTGACCCATATGATGGGTGATGGATGATCCCATATCCATCGGTGTTTGACATCAAGGATGGTGTATGGGTGCTCAGTAGAGACTGGGTACACTGGACGGACTCGCCGAGAACTCCCAGATGGTATTATACCTTACGTCAGATGGCAATTCTCCGGTGACACTGGTACAGAGTAATCTGTTGACCCGAGATCGTCATAGAGTCTTGTGTGATTCCCAGTGTGCTTTGATTTCCATCATACCATGTCCAAGAGGGAGTGCAAAAAGGTGGCTTTTGGGTACAGTCCTGAATCACATGGTGGCAATGAGCGATAGGAGGGGATTCGTCTCTCCCAGTATAGGGAGTTGATGTTGCGCTGTGTTCGATTGGCTATAACTGGAAATCCCTGGCCAGGGTTACTGAGATTTACTGGTAAGTGTTATCAGTAGTTTCTCGAACTGTTATAGACCACATATCGACACGACTTATCAAGCTACTGGGGTCTGACGTTTACCACCCCTAGGCGAGATATGCGACATATCAGACGACGAGACCAGACTGTACGGGAGTGTTACTGATTGGATTCACAGGAGAATGTACATGCTTGCTTGTTGATCTTCTGAGCGCTCAATACCTGGATGGCTGTTACGTTTAGCTGACCGCTTGCAGCTTTTGGGTGTTTGATATGATCATCACCTACTGCCGGCGTATTGACGATTCTTTAGAGTCCTACACAGAGGTTTCTTCGCTCAGGAAAAACGGAGTAGGAGCACATATGTGATATGTGCGGGACCGAGGATAATGCGATATGTGATACCGTATTGGATTCTCACGATATGAGATATCGGCCGGGTATATGTGATATAGCCGGGTCATCGTATTAGTCGGTTATATGCGATATAGCCGGATTGTCGGATCAAGTGATGATTCAATAATTTAATGTATAATAATATATATGATATATTAAATTACATTAACTAATATTAGCTCACTAAAAGATTCTTTTTCTCATTCGGGTAATACATTGATATATATGCGATATATGTTAAATGTATTATTTTATTTTGTTACAATAAATATTATATGTGTGATATATAATATTGTAACATGATATGATTACTAATGCAACATGTTTAGTGGAGATTAAACAAGATTAGGGTTTGATTTGGGTTAGTGCATTCATGAACCTTCTAGAAGGTTTCTTTTTGTTTTTGCAAAGATATTTACAAGTGACTCATCTTTAACCTAACTCAAACCCTTCACCCTTGGTTAATTCTCTACAAAGGTTTAGAAACCATGGTTGCATTATTCATCATTATCTTCTTTTCATTATTCATCACAAAAGGATGATGATTTATTCTTCTTCTTCTTCCTTTTTCTTTTCATGGAAAAAGCTTACTAGTTTTTCTTAGTGATGATTATGTGTGAGAAATAGATTATAAATTAGAGCTAAAAATCCTACTTCATCATCCTCATCTATCCTTGCCATTTAGATGAGGGTGTTCACTTCATTTAGTGAGTGTTAGCTTGTGTTAAAGAAACTTCAAGGTAGATCATCTATGTTATCGAAGATCGGAAGCAAGACTGCATCTTTCTCTTCGTGGAGCCTCTCGAGAGTCCGGAACACGATGATCGCAGCGAAGGGACCACAACACGGAGCTTATGAAGTGAAGGACCGGATCTACAAAGGTTGTAATCCCTCTCACTTAGTGTTAAAGTGTTTAACATGCTTGTTTTCGCATAAACTCTAGTTTAAAGATCCGGCTTTGGGTTGTTCGGCACGGCTAAAATTTTAATCGGCCATGGTTGATGCCTCGTAAACCCTTGTGCGTGTGCCTAGCATCCCTACACCTCCATGTGGCTCGGGACTGTACCCAGCTAAAACTTGTTTGTACGAATCCTTTGAGTCATGGTAAGGTAGTAATCAAAGCACAGTGGGAACTCACACGAGACAAATGACAAAAACAGGTCGACAGACTAACCTGTACTCATGTCACCTGGGGACTGCAATCTGACAATAGGTATAATTCCATCTACCAGGTTCCCGGGGAGTTCGTCCTGTGTACTCATAACCCAATGAGCACCTGTATACTATCTTAGGTGACTAACCGACACAAATGGATTTTGAAACCGGCCACCGCCTCTCGTCGGGGTCTCGATAGGTATACACTAGTCTACTCTGGAGTATCGATGTCCAGTCTCAATACTCCCACGGCTAGGGACATTTAAGAATGTGCTTATAAACCACCCAGCTCCCACTTATATGATCACGATCATAATGCTGGTAGTCAAGCAAGAATCCTATGGGCTCTATCAACATGTAATAGTGATCTATAATGCCACCTAATACTGTACATGATGATAAAGACAAACTAGGTAGCATACTATCATCTCGAGTAAGTCTGTTCTACCGGTATAGCTCCTCCCTCAATCATCACATTCGGGTGCCTGCGATTCAATAATTGACTTGAGGGCACTATAGCCACCAGACAATTAATGATTTTCCTATATATATGGAATGCTACCAGGTTGGTCTATATATGGTTACAAAGCATGCCCTTACCGCTAGCAAGATACAACATCGAGATGGTTGAATTTTAGTAACAAGATTTCTTTTTATGGTCATCGGGGTTTCCTACCATCAGACCATCCTACAAGTTTGACAATGTTTGCTTTGATGGTCATCAGGAGCTTCGTGGGCCTCCACCCCTATTATCCGAAGAGGACGTGATTGCTAAGTAGAATAGTTATAATAACGTAACCTTCGGAATAGATCTCAAAAGACAGGACACTCCACCCAGCTGGAACAAGTTAAGAATTTTCAACGAACTACCATACTAGCCAAAAAATTTAGTGCGTCGTTATCTGGACGTATGCACATTGAGAAGGGAGTATCCGAGCATAGAAATTGACTAGAGCATTTTTATGGAAGGTTATCTCCTAGATGAAATAATCACATTTTGTTCCCGCTATCTGGATGAAGATATTGAGACGAAGTTTAACAAGCCTCGGAGAATTTAGGATAGACTATATAGTGAAGCAGATTATAAGAGAATGGAACTCATATTTATTAACAAGATACATCGGTTTATCCTCCTCAATAGCGTATGTCTTAATGAAATTAGAGTGTAAGTCGGTTTTGCATTAATTGTTTATATATATATATATATATGAAATAATATAATGTTGACGTCAAAATTTAATGTTGAGAACAGAATTCATAAGAATGAAGTACGTGGTGGGATCCTAATTGGAATGATGATCGATAGGAAAAATATCACCAGGACAATTTTTGCGACTGCTTTGCACATCGTGTAAGATGTTCGAATCTCATGTTTTTGTGACTGGTCTTAATCTAAACTTATATCATTATGTAATTGCCGTATAATTTTTGTGTCAGATCTAAGATCCGAACATGTTTGTATCATTAGAGAAAGACTGGAGATGTCTAGCTCAATTTCCTATCATGGTGGTTGCATACTACAAAGGATTTGGTGTCCTTGGATACAAATTTGAAGTTAAGGATATAAAAGAATCTCAAACCACCCAGTATAGTGGGATTGCGACTGTTGGCTCGGATGTTGTGATTTATTATGGGTACTTAGATTGCATACTTGGTATCCAATATCCTGGACGAGTAGAACTATTTTATATATTTTAGTGTATTTGGTATGATACACGAACCGGAACTAGAAGGTGGAGAGAAAACCTCAGGACTTGGAAAGATGAATATAAATTGATTCGTGTAAACAAACATTGATTTTGCTTTGAGGACGATCCATTTATATTTCCAAAACAGCATTTCATGTATACTATTCAAAGTGCTTGAAGCATCCGGGATGGAGTGTTGTGTGTCGATGGAAGCCTTGAGATATTTATGATATCCCATAATTTACGGATCACATGAATGACAGTGATGATGAAGGAGAAGAGAGAATTCTTAGAGAGTCCCAACCGACTGTCTCCTTAGAAAGGTTATCTTCGGATGAGTATGAAGTTATACTAATCGATATTGTGCGTATTAGAGATAGTACTAGATGGTTGCAAATACTTAATTGACGGTCGCTAAAATGTATTAGCGTCTGTCCAAATTTTATACGGTCGCTAAAACTTCAATCGCTGATACGTGTATGAGCGACCGTATAACAGACGATCGCTAATACATTCGATCTCCCATACTTATCAGCGACTGTTCATGCCCGTCTCTGATACTTACACATGGACAGTCCACGTGGGATTTTGAACTGTTGCTAATACATATTAGTGACCGTTCACCCATATCAGTATATGGTCGCTAATACCAAATAATTGGATAAAAAATACCTGAAATCACAATATAGCGTACAATAAGACCTGTAATCATAATATATTATCCAACAATAGTGTTTTGAATACAAACACATAAACACAATACACTATATATCCAACAATACCAACAACTCAAACTAACACATACATGAACTAAAATCGTAATAAACCAACACATACATGAACTAAAATCATAATAAACCAACTCAAACCAACACATACAACAATAGTGTTTTGAATACAAACCAACACAATACGCTATATATCCAACAATACCAACAACTCTCCATGCCGCAATCCCACGTCACTCAACTCTGTGAAACCTGCAAATCCAACCAAATAAATAAATATATGAACTAAAATCATAATCTTTGAAACAACGCTAGATACACTAACACGTATATATACGTACCTTAGTAACTCTCGCCGCTACCATCGCCATCAAAACCTCATCTTGATATTTATCGACCGCTTACCTCCCGGTCTTTACCTCCCTGTGGTAGAGGCTGAGGGAAGTACCCTCCCTATGGCGGAGGCTAAATCTGAGGGTAGTACGATCCCTGTGGCGGTGGATGAGGCTGAGGTTAGTACGGTCTCTGTAGGGGAGGAAGGTAATACGGTCGCTGTATTGGAGGAGGGTAATATGCCGGCGGCGACGGCCATGAACCCTGTGCTGACGATGGTTGCGAAGGTAGACTATATTGTTGCGAGAATTTAGTTTGTTGCTCCATCATTCGAGCTTTCCATGTCATATCAGTTTCCTCCCTTTTCTTATCTACTTCATCCCCCTTCTTGAGCTGCTCCTTTAGCTCTTCGATCTCCCGTGCCTGGTCATTTTGTGGGTAGGAGTGAGCGGTCGACGTCCTTGATGTTCTGTTGGAACTCAACCGCAAAAGACCAAGGGGACCACCGTAAAAAGGAATACGGCCATGTGACCTTACGCGAGGGAACTCTTGCTCCATAATAGAAACCTTGGCCTCAATTGGAATAGGATCGTCGGTTGAAAATTCAGGATTTAGTTCCCGATAGCTCCACTCCGCCTCCTCAAAATGGGCCATCGATAAATGAAATAGTAATTACATACTAATGCAAAGTTAACAAGTGTATTTACTTAAAAGATAATATAATTGCAATCTTAATAGATGTTGAATGGATATATCTGTTCTTTCTTTTGGAATGCCTTCTTTAATGTAAAATGCCACCCAAGTTTCAGCAAGTCCCGGCTTTTTCCCAGCCTTCTCCTGTACCGAATATATAATTTATGTATATGTAAGGCTATTTAACGATAAAATTAAAACATCTAAAATATATGTAATTAAAGATAAACTCACCAAAGTATATCTATATTGATCAGTAGGAACTGATCCACCAAAATAGTCATATGTGGCTTTCCCTCGGTTCTGGCTATTCCTTGTTTATTCTGTCTGCATATTCAGAAGATAACATATCTCAATATAAATTAATCAATATTCGTTGTTCAAATCAAATAAATATATTTTTAATTATCTTGTCATTGGGTGTCTCCTAATACCATAGGAGAAAAGCAAAGTTCTCCCTAGAGATGTTAGAGGGAAGACCGGCAAAACGTTCACAATCCTCAAATCTACCCGATTTTGTGTGTTTTCTTTTAATTCTTTCATTCTCTTGAAACAATAATGCATCTGATACCGGACATATGTCCAACATTCGTCCATATCGTCTTCCAAGACAAAATGGTTTTGTAATACAGATTAACAAGTATATTAATGAATAAATTAATACAATTTAATAAGTATGTCATAGTGAAATATGGTTAATTGAGTTATATATATTATGAAGAGGGTGTGCCAATCATATACATAGGCTTCCAAGGGTTTTCTGTAAACATGAATCCCACGTTCCAGTAGTCCGTGTTACGGAAAAGAATACTAATATAAGCATTGAAAAGGGTAACAACCTTTCTCGGACCTACAGGCTTTCCTCATACCTATTACAGAATTGCTCTTTTTCCACTAATGTCATACTTGGTATATTCGGAGGTAAAACCTCTTCCGTTCTTTTCAAATCGGGACAAATCATCCCCCGCAGCCCGTGTCTTAGCGATATGCGCGTTTGCTACATCTATGATCCTCTTGATTTAAGGATAAGCAGCAGCATACGTTGCCTAAGCCTTCGCATAGTCCCTGTCTTGGAAAACTTTTTCATCTATTAATGCGTGAGGAAGAGGCAATGTAGCTATATACTCATCTGTGATGGGATCAGAGAACGTGTCAGGTTCTCTTGTAACAACCCCAAAATTTCTATACCCTTATATATATTTCTTTGATAAAATACAGTTCTTTATGTTTGAGTTGAAAGTGTTTGTTAGCACCACTACTGGGTTTTACTAGCATCAAGCATGCCATTTTATAAAATTTAGGGGTGCTAATCAATACTAACCAAGATCTTAAACTAGATGATTAGGGTTTAACATGATATAACAAAACTTTACACTAAGAGAAAGAGGTTACAGCCTTTGTAGACCGTGTCCTGCTCTTTTAAAGCTCCGGGTTATAGTCAACACAACTCCACTAGGCTCCATTTGAAAGTTGAACGAACTTGCTTCAATGACCTTCGTGCCGCAGATGATCCACCCGAAGTCTGCTAATCCAAGCTACCTCTTCACTAAACTCTTTAGTGAAGTAAACACACTACACCAAAGTACTAATCTAGTGTATGATGGTCAAGTAGGGGTTTTATTTGCTCACTAGGGTTCTCACAAGCTCAAGGGTTCGCAACTCATGTGAGGGATTGATTTTGAGGTGGAGGTGAAGAAGATGGAGAGAGCTAGAGAGTAAGGAGCTCATGTGAGAAAAAAAACTCAAGTGAAGAATGAAGTGTAGAATGGCTTTTCAAAACCCACACATTATTGAAGCTTACAATTTTTAACCATTAAAAATTGTAACCATGCTTCAATAGTGCAAGCAAATAAATAAAATAAATAACAAAGCCATGCATTCCCATTCCACAAAAAAAGTCTCCCCATTTTCCACCTCATTTTCTATGTTCTAAAAATAGAAAATCCATGTCATACTTTTATATATATATATATATATATATATATATTATGAAGAATAATTAATGAAAGGTTTCCTACAGCACCACTACAAGGGTTTGGAGGCAACACGCATGCCATATTTAAAATTTACATGGTGGTAAAGAAACTAATTTAAGGATCATGCTAGAAAAATTAGGGCAACTAAACTTTAACACAAACACAAGTAGTAAAAGCTAGGGTTTTGAGAGTACAACCTTTGTAGCTCCCTACGCTAGACTCCTTGACTACTTGAGGGTTGGAAAAAAGTCCGCTTGAGATCCTCTAGGTCCACGACGATCCACCCGAAGTCCTCTTTGTCCATGCTTGAAGCTTCACAAGATCAAGAGAAGAAATGGAAGCTAACACTCTACACTAATGGGCAAGACTAGTGTAGAATGGTGTTGTGGTTGGTTTTCTCACTTTAAAATCCTAACCTGGTAACTCTTTTGCTCACTTGAGAAAACTAGAGAGCAAGAGAGAAAGGAGGAAGAAGATGATAGCTTATAAAACTCAAGATAATGATAAACTTGTGAATAAAATGAGAAAATAAAAAAATATATGCTTTCACTCTCATTCTCAACCATGGTTATAAAATATCTAGATATTTTAGTTTGGAACAAAAATGACCATGGAAAATGAATCATGGTTAATCCAAGGGGTTAGTGCAAGAATAAAATATTAAACCATGAAACAATTTCCATTTTCATTTTCCTTTTCCAAAAAATAATATCCATATATTTTATAAAGGGTGTGAGTCTTATATTGCCACCATCCACTATATCAACAACCATGATAGAATGATGTGTGCATGTATGTGTGCATGCACATCCATATGTGCATGAATAAGAATGAATGCATACATACATGCATACAACAAAAGACAAGAAAGGATTTCAAGTGAGAAACTAATGGTCAATGATAAATCAACACTTGATTTAGCAACCCGGTCATATCACATACGACCCGACCAAAAGCAAACCGCCCGATTAATATACGGTATCTCATACACGCATTTTAACCGGGTCAACGCGCATATCTCATATGCGCATCACATCGTTTCGCCTGGACTAGGCAACTCCATTGTGGGACTCTAAGACTCGTCAATACGCCGGCAGTGGGTGATGATCAAATCAAGCACCCCCAAGCCGCAAGCGGTCAGCTAAACGTAACGGCCACCCGGGTATTGAGCGATTATAAGAAAACAAGCGAACCTGTTACAACTCCCGTCGAGCCAACCGGCAACACTACCATACAGTCCGGTCTCTTCGTCAAATATGTTGCATATCAAGTCTAGGGATGGTAACGTCGACCCCAATAACTCAATAAGTCGTGCCGATGAATGGTCTATAACAGATCGAGAAACTACTGATAACACTTATCTGTAAATCTCAACATCCCTGGCCAGGGACTTACTGATATAGCCAGTCGAGCACAGCATCTGTTAGTTATATGTATGCTCTAGAGGCCATTACTGTACATACGATGTATATTGTAGTGGATGCTAGGACATATATAGGGAGGACTTTCTTGCTCGACATGATAGTATGCTATCTGGTTGTACTTTATCTTAACATGTACTCTGATTGTCTCTATATTACATGTTGATAAAGCCCTTAGGATATGTACTCGACTACTGGGACTATGATGAGATCATACTAGTGGGGCCACGGTAGTCGACGAGTACATCCTATAACTGTTCCTAGTCGAGGGTGTATCGAGACAGGGCATCGATACACCAGAGTAGACTAGCGTATACGCATCTTGACCCATATGATGGGTGATGGATGATCCCATATCCATCGGTGTTTGACATCAAGGATGGTGTACGGGTGCTCAGTGGA
Organism: Agapanthus africanus; assembly: GCA_030015575.1. NCBI lineage: Eukaryota > Viridiplantae > Streptophyta > Magnoliopsida > Asparagales > Amaryllidaceae > Agapanthus > Agapanthus africanus. The sequence continues at coordinate 449,852,194 of JASDDO010000012.1, read as the reverse complement.
GACTGGGTACACTGGACGGACTCGCCGAGAACTCCCAGATGGTATTATACCATACGTCAGATGGCAGTTCTCCGGTGACACTGGTACAGAGTAGTCTGTTGACCCAAGATCGTCATAGAGACTTGTGTGATTCCCACTGTGCTTTGATTTCCATCATACCACGTCCACGAGGGCGTGCAAAAAGGTGGCTTTTGGGTACAGTCCCGAATCACATGGATGTAATGAGCGATAGGAGGGGATTCGTCTCTCCCGGTATAGGGAGTTGATGTTGTGCTGTGTTCGATTGGCTATAACCGGAAATCCCTGGCCAGGTTTGCTGAGATTTACTGTAAGTGTTATCAGTAGTTTCTCGAACTGTTATAGACCTCATATCGACACGACTTATCGAGCTACTGGGGTCTGACGTTTACCACCCCTAGGCGAGATATGCAACATATCAGACGACGAGACCGGACTGTACGGGAGTGTTACTGTTTGGATTCACAGGAGAAGTTACAGGCTTGCTTGTTGATCTTCTGAGCGCTCAATACCTGGATAGCTGTTACGTTTAGCTGACCGCTTGCAGCTTGTGGGTGTTTGATATGATCATCACCTACTGCCGGCGTATTGACGATTCTTTAGAGTCCTACACAGAGGTTTCTTGACTCAGGCAAAACGGAGTAGGAGCACATATGTGATATGTGCGGGACCGAGGATAATGCGATATGTGATACCGTATTATATTCTCGCGATATTTGATATCAGCCGGGTCATCGGATCAAGTGTTGATTCGATGAATCGGTACGGATAAATATTAGTCGGTTATATGCGATATATGCGGATTGTCGGATCAAGTGTTGATTCGATAATTTAATGTATAATAATATATTTGATATATTAAATTGCATTAACTAATATTTGCTCACTAAAAGATTCTTTTTCTCACTCGGGTAATACATTGATATATATGCGATATATGTTAAATGTATTATTTTATTTTGTTACAATAAATATTGTATATGTGATATATAATATTGTAACATATTATAATTATTAATGCAATATGTTTAGAGGAGTTTAAACATGATTAGGGTTTGGATTAGGGTTAAACCTTCTAGTTGATTCTAGAAGCTTTACTTTGTCTTTGTTAAGATATTATGATAGATATTTGTAAGTGACTCACCCTTTGACCTAACCCAAACCCTAACCCTAGTAAACTCTCTACAATGGTTACTACAACCATGGTTGCATAAATAATTATGATAACTTTTATTATTCATCACAATTCTATATTGTTCATCTTCTTCTTCATTCTCTTTTCAAGAAAAAGCTTGCTTGATTTTTCAAAGGTGATGAATAATTGTGAGAAAAATATAAATAAAGAGAGCAAAAATCCTACTTCATCATCCTCATCTTCCCTTGCCATTTAGATGAGGGTGTTCACATCATTTCATGAGTGTTAGCTTGTGTTAAAGAAACTTCAAGGTAGATCATCTTAGTATCGAAGATCGGAAGCAAAGGTTGCGTCTTTCTCTTCGTGGAACCTCTCGAGAGTCCGGATCCCGATGATCGCAGCGAAGGGACCACAACACGGAGCATATGAAGTGAAGGACCGGATCTACAAAGGTTGTAATCCCTCTAACTTAGTGTTAAATTGTTTAGCATGCTTGTTTTCGCCTAATCTCTAGTTTAAAGTTTCGTATTCGGGTTGTTCGGCACGGCTAAATTTATAATCGGGCATGGTTGATGCCTCGTAGACCCTTGTGCGCGTGCCTAGCAACCCTACAGTGGTATCAGAGCCAAGCTAGAGCTTTAGGCGAAGTCTAGACGAAGTTTAAAGTCCGATCGAACCCGGAAAACACGATAAAACCCACTTTCTGGAAATTTTTTCAAAACTGTGATTTTTCCATATTAAAAATATCCAAAAATTACAGCAGGTAATTACAAGAATTACTGTGAAGCACGTGCGTTTCACAGTAACTCCTATTTTTTAATGTTGTATTTTCTGGGAATGTTTAATATTTATTCAACTGTTGAATTATCTGGGTTGTATTGGGGACTTAAAGATTCGATCGAATTTTTTAACTTTGTTTAGTTTTGTCCGGATAATTTTTTAGAAACTGTTAAAAAGTTCGAACGGATATCAATAACTCAATTTTTCCCCTGTCGGAAAATTTTTCAAAAGTTGGATTTTTTCTCGTGTTTAAGAATGTTCTAAGTCATGCAAGTAACTCGGTGGACCCTCTAGAAGACAACAAACCTTAACTTGATTATGTGACCGTCTTGAACTGCCGTTTGAACCTTAAGGTTTGGGGCAGTACGGCGTGCCACATGTGAGGCGTTGGCTTGACCCTTCTACGGCTGGACCATTGGTACTGTGGCATGTAATGGATGTTTTTAAACTGATTTCAAGTGTTGAGATATATTGGGGAAATCTTGGGTGCTTGATGATTCGATCGGAAAGTTTAACTTTTTCTATTTATCTGGAATGTGATACAATATTTGGAATCCACAGGTTGTTATGAGATAACTAATTTGAATATTATAAACATAGCAGTTTAGTCTCAGATGATCGGTTGCCACGGAATTTTGATGTGATCAAAAGTCCATCGCAATCACGTAGAGTACGCGAATACTCGCCGGGTAAACTTAATAGACAACCTCACTCCATAGCCCCGACCAAGTGACTGTAGGAGAACCCCGTCGCCAAAAGCATCCGTTCGGGTGCTCCCGGTAGTGGCGTTCCACCTTGGTGCACTTCGTCGACGGTATCGGGGGTGCGGCCGTCTACTAAAGTTTGCGACGAGCATTCGATCAGGACGTCGGGAATCTTGTTGAATTGCCCGACTTGATATTGAAAAGAGTTTTCGATAAATGAGATTAAAATGCGAGGTTTATAATTGTTAGGCATGCGATGTCTAAGGAATTCATTTGGTTAGGCATGCGATGTCTAAGAAGGTTGCGGATTCCAACTGTTGTAGTTTTACACTTTCTTTTCTGTGACCGTAAGCGTAGTATGTGGTGTATCGCCGGCTTCGTTGCTATACATCAACGACAATCGGAATACGCATACTTGCTTACGTTGATGATATGTGATATTATGTGTTGCTGTGATATGTTGTATTGGATCGTCGCGTTTGAATAGCCGGGGGTTTTATGTGAGATGAGAGTTTTTCTTTTTCATTCATGTAAAATTCATTTGTATGTAATATTCTTTTATTGGGGTACTTCCAGGTAGCGGAAGATGTCACCGTTGTATATTATTTACTTTTCCGCATTAGGTAGACCCAAGGCGGGGAGCACAAGTAACCGGGTTCTAGGGTCCAGTAGGAGACCATCTCGAGGAGTCGAGACCGGGCCTCCTAACCCTAGAATTGGCAGTGTTACTTGCCGCTCTCGTAGGGGTCTAGGGATGTGGGTTTGGCTATTCATCGCGACCGTGGAATCCGTGTTTTATACAGGCTCGTATTGAAAACACGGACGTCCTAGTATATCCAATATTTCATATATGTTCTTCTGCTGCAATGTTCTGTGATGAGATCATATTACTGCCTGAGATGAATGTTTATATTATATATATGAGATATATGTTATATTACAGATTTCGTTTCAAATGTGATGCTTATGAAGCATAATAAAATGGGATTTCATTAATGAGATTAATGAAATAAAAGAAACCTAAGATGTTGTAGAAACTTGTTTAAAAACTGGTAGCTCTAGTTCTTGCTTTGCATAGCGGTGTTCCTTGTAGAACATCCAGCACCTTATTCGATAAGGAAAGGACCGAGATCCCTTCACCGGGAGTGACTCCTTTAGCAATAATTGGCAGATGCTACAAACTCGGTTTGTCTTTTGATTTCTTCTATAGTTCTTGCTTTGCACAGTGATATATATGATATATCCCGCACCTCATTCGACGAGGAAAGGGCCGACGATCCCTTCACCGGGAGTGAACCCTTTAGCAAAACTAGAAAAGCCTAAAAAACACTCCATTTAAAATCACTCGATTCTACAATGATATCAAGTTCATTACGCAAAGGGTTTTCTGAAAAACCCGTCGTAGCCCTCCGTCATTTCAGATAAGTTGTATATAGTATTCGTGCTGCATTTGTTGGCTTTCGTCAAGGTGCAGTGTGCGGTAGCTATATGCTGCTTATCTGCTAGCATACGATGCGATTGGATTAGGGTAGTCGTGCGGCTTTGTTGGCTTTCGTCAAAGGTCGTGCGGGTGGGTTTAATTCAATCAAGAAATGTACGGGTTGAACTTGACTAGCGGGCTATGGTTTGTTGGCTTTCGTCAAGGTCATAGCACGTTAGGGGCAAAATATTATTGGGAATTTCAAGTGTTGAAATTTGCAATGAGATTGCATACCTTCTATGAGATAGTTGGATCCCGATACCCGCTGCGAGTAAGAGTTACTCCTGGGAGAGTTTTACACATTACAATTAGCCGATCAAGTAGGTGTCTAGAAAGGTGTTAACGGGGTTACGCCTCTGGGAAAACGAGGTTTACTTTAATTAGGTTCGTGCGAAAGCACGGGGACCTCCCTCAAAGTACCGACACTGGCCTGGCTGAAAGATTGGCGAACTTGTAGCGTGTAATTAATCCCGGCTAGTCTTTCCTTTTAGGGTTTGAAGGAAGATTTGACTAAAACAGTGGGAGACATCCGGATTAGATATATTATATAACCAATCTAATCTTGCAAGAGCATACGCTGAGTGTTTTCTTCTCTCTCTCTCCAGATAGCGACCATATCACGCCTTAATCAAGATAATAAAACGGATATATTGATTGAACCCGCTTGTTATACTGAGCTGGGGAACGTTGGTCCCGCTCCAACTTATAATTGTTATAAGACAGAGCAGGAAATTGGGGAATACCAGATTTCCCGTGCTACCCAAACAAAGAAAGTGCATGTTGATGCATCATCTTCGAGTGTGTTCATTACACAGAACTGTTTCTCAGTATCCTTTACATCCTGGGTATGTGATACTGGATCAGGATCCTGTATATGTAATCTGTTACATGGGCTATAGATAGGTAAAGAACTGAGAACGGGTGATAAGTTTCATGAGACAGAAAACGGTGCAAGTGTTGCAGCCAAGTCTGTTGGTCACTGTCACCCTGTATTGCTAGAATACATTGATTCTGAACAAATGTTATTAGATAACGAACCTGATATACAAAATCATATCAGTCTCTTTATTAGTAAAGAAAGGATATAATTTTGTATTGTTGGATAATGTTTTGAACATTTCCTATATCAAAAGTTGATCGGTTCAGGCACGTTATCTAAAAGCATTGGCGTTCTAAATCAAACTACAGTTCTTAGTATATAGAACACACACAAGAGGAAGAGTTCAGAAATGAACGAATCCTACTTGAGGTATTGTAGACTAGGTCATATCAATGCGACCAGACTGGCTGAAGTTACATATAGATGCATATTTAAATTAGTTTGAATTTACATCTTGTGAAACTTGCAGGTCATGTTACAAAGATAAGATGACCACAGCTCTGTTTGTTGGAAACAGAGAAAGAGTTAGTAAACTTTTGGGATTGATACATGCTGATGTATGAAAGTCCCCTGTCTAAATATGCCAAGACTGGTTCTTTGTACTTCATTACATTCTCTGATGATCTCTCAAGATTCAGACATATGTTCCTGCTGAAACACAAGTCTGAACCTTTTGAGATATTCACAGAATATAAGTTAGAAGTAGAGAACCAAAATACGGGTATAAGTATTATGTCCTTTGATGAGATCAAGGAGGAGAATACTTGAGCACGGGATTCCTGGACTATTCTAAAGGAGAATGAGATTCTCTCTCAGCATTACTCCTTCGAATACACCACAGCACGTCGGTGTATCGGGGCGGAGCAAAAGCACCCTATGTGATATGGTGTGCTCTATGATGAGTACTACTGAGTTGCCTATTTCCTTTTTGGGAGTTATGCACTTGAGAAGCTGCATACCTATTGAATAGGGTTCAAATCAAATCAGTTACCTACCACTTCATATGTGATATGGAAAGGGAAGAGCCCATATCTTAAGTTGGTTAAGACTTGGGGTTGTCCGGCCTATGTCTAAAAGCAAAATCCGGACGAGCTCGAGGTAAGGTCTGTTATGTAGAACTGGAAATATTCCAGCTATACAAACTGCAGCTGATGATTTGATAGAACCAAAGGATTCAATAGTTACCAACGAACCTCAGCCTCTCCGCCGATCTAGTAGGGTTCCTCACCCACCTGAGAGATACTTTGGTTTCTCTATGACAGTGGGAGCGAGGATTGCATCATGAGATGATGACCCAACTAGTTTCCGGCTGGCCATCAGGAGTGGGACTCTGTAAGAATGGCTGGATGCTTATCGATCTGAGATGGAATCCTTATACACCAACAAAGTATGGACTTTGGTTGCTTTATCTGAAGGGTTAAATCCCCATCAAGAGCAAGTATATCTTGAGAAGATTACTTGGTGTACATGGAAAAGTTGAGACTTTCAAAGCTAGACTTGTTAAAGGTTTGCATCATAGACCAGGTATGGATTATGATGAAACCTTTTCTAAGGAGCTATGCTTAAGTCCATCCAGATCCTACTTACCACGGCTACATACCATGACTACGATATCTGGTGGTTGGGTGTCATGAATTCTTTTCTAAATGATGTTTTAGAAGAGAGCGTCTATAAGTACATAGCCAGAGGGCTTCGTAGAAAGTGGGAGCAGCGGAAACGTGTGCAAGATGTTTTATATGATAAAACAGGCATCGCGGAGTTGGAACATCTGTTTTGATGTGGTAGTCAAAGAGTTTGACTTAATCAAAATGGTAGATGAACCTTGTATTTACTAAAAGGTAGTAGAGAGTATGGTGGTGATCCTCGTAGAGTACGTAGATGACATACTCTTGATAGGGAAGGAGTTTCCTATGCTACGCTCGGTTAATCTCCGCTTATCACAAGGATTCTCCATATAGGATCAAAATGATACCTCCTAAATCCTGGGTTTTGGATCTATGAGATAGATCTAATTGGATGTTAGGATACTCACTAGTTGTAGTGAGATGGTATCAATCGATCCTGGGGAGAATCACTGGAAAGGTTCCAGAGTGATAAGGACGACTGAATGTCAGTTGCAGGCATTGTCTATACCCTCAGTGGAGGGACGGTATGTTGGAAGAGTTCCAAGCTAGATACCGTGACATACTAGACGATTAAACGCAAGATACATCGTTACCAAGGATGCTGCCAAAGAGGCAGTCTGGATATATATTGGTTCATAAGATGAACTTCGTTCCTGCCATTGTGTGACAATGGGGTTGTGGCTTTGGCCAAGGAACTACCGTCCCATCAGAAGTCCAGATATAATTCTTAGGCAGTATCACCTGATCATGGAGATGGTTGATCTCCAGGGAGATCGAGGTTAGGAGAGTAGACACAGAGGACAACAGCGTGAATCCACTCACAAAGGCCTTTTTCCCAGAAGAGACTTTTATGGGATGGTTGAGTATGAGATACTTCAACCGCAGCTAATTGTTGGGTATGCGATACCATAACAGATGGCCATAGTGCAAGTGGGAGATTGTTAGTTATATGTATGCTCTAGAGGCCATTACTGTACATACGATGTATATTGTAGTGGATGCTAGGACATATATAGTGAGGACTTTCTTGCTCGACATGATAGTATGCTATCTGGTTGTACTTTATCTTAACATGTACTCTGATTGTCTCTATATTACATGTTGATAAAGCCCGTAGGATATGTATTCGACTACTGGGACTATGATGAGATCATACTAGTGGGGCCACGGTAGTCGACGAGTACATCCTATAACTGTTCCTAGTCGAGGGTGTATCGAGACAGGGCATCGATACACCAGAGTAGACTAGCGTATACGCATCTTGACCCATATGATGGGTGATGGATGATCCCATATCCATCGGTGTTTGACATCAAGGATGGTGTACGGGTGCTCAGTGGAGACTGGGTACACTGGACGGACTCGCCGAGAACTCCTAGATGGTATTATACCATACGTCAGATGGCAGTTCTCCGGTGACCCTGGTACAGAGTAGTCTGTTGACCCGAGATCGTCATAGAGTCTTGTGTGATTCCCACTGTGCTTTGATTTCCATCATACCACGTCCAAGAGGGCGTGCAAAAAGGTGGCTTTTGGGTACAGTCCCGAATCACATGGAGGCAATGAGCGATAGGAGGGGATTCGTCTCTCCCGGTATAGGGAGTTGATGTTGTGCTGTGTTCGATTGGCTATAACCGGAAATCCCTGGCCAGGGTTGCTGAGATTTACTGGTAAGTGTTATCATTAGTTTCTCGAACTGTTATAGACCTCATATCGACACGACTTATCGAGCTACTGGGGTCTGACGTTTACCACCCCTAGGCGAGATATGCAACATATCAGACGACGAGACCGGACTGTACAGGAGTGTTACTGTTTGGATTCACAGGAGAAGTTACAGGCTTGCTTGTTGATCTTCTGAGCGCTCAATACCTGGGTAGCTGTTACGTTTAGCTGACCGCTTGCAGCTTGTGGGTGCTTGATATGATCATCACCTACTGCCGGCGTATTGACGATTCTTTAGAGTCCTACACAGAGGTTTCTTGACTCAGGCAAAACGGAGTAGGAGCACATATGTGATATGTGCGGGACTGAGGATAATGCGATATGTGATACCGTATTATATTCTCGCGATATTTGATATCAGCCGGGTCATCGGATCAAGTGTTGATTCGATGAATCGGTACGAATAAATATTAGTCGGTTATATGCGATATAGCCGGATTGTCGGATCAAGTGTTGATTCGATAATTTAATGTACAATAATATATTTGATATATTAAATTGCATTAACTAATATTTGCTCACTAAAAGATTCTTTTTCTCACTCGGGTAATACATTGATATATATGTGATATATGTTAAATGTATTATTTTATTTTGTTACAATAAATATTGTATATGTGATATATAATATTGTAACATATTATAATTATTAATGCAACATGTTTAGAGGAGTTTAAACATGATTAGGGTTTGGATTAGGGTTAAACCTTCTAGTTGATTCTAGAAGCTTTACTTTGTCTTTGTTAAGATATTATGATAGATATTTGTAAGTGACTCACCCTTTGACCTAACCCAAACCCTAACCCTAGTAAACTCTCTACAATGGTTACTACAACCATGGTTGCATAAATAATTATGATAACTTTTATTATTCATCACAATTCTATATTGTTCATCTTCTTCTTCATTCTCTTTTCAAGAAAAAGCTTGCTTGATTTTTCAAAGGTGATGAATAATTGTGAGAAAAATATAAATAAAGAGTGCAAAAATCCTACTTCATCATCCTCAGCTTCCCTTGCCATTTAGATGAGGGTGTTCACATCATTTCATGAGTGTTAGCTTGTGTTAAAGAAACTTCAAGGTAGATCATCTTAGTATCGAAGATCGGAAGCAAAGGTTGCGTCTTTCTCTTCGTGGAACCTCTCGAGAGTCCGGATCCCGATGATCGCAGCGAAGGGACTACAACACGGAGCATATGAAGTGAAGGACCGGATCTACAAAGGATGTAATCCCTCTCACTTAGTGTTAAATTGTTTAGCATGCTTGTTTTCGCCTAATCTATAGTTTAAAGTTCCATATTCGGGTTGTTCGGCACGGCTAAATTTATAATCGGGCATGGTTGATGCCTCGTAGACCCTTGTGCGCGTGCCTAGCAACCCAACAGCATCAACTCCCAAAACCGGGAGAGACGAAACCCCTCCTATCGCTCATCGCCTTCGTGTGTCTCGGGACTGTACCTAACGGCCACCTGTTTGCACGACTCAGAAGAGCCGTGGTAGGGTGGTAATCAAAGTACAGTGGGAGAACACACAAGACTCTATGGCGATCTCGGGTCTACATACTAACCTGTGTAGGGTTGCTATGCACGCGCACAAGGGTCTACGAGGCATCAACCATGCCCGATTAAAAGATTAGCCGTGCCGAACAACCTGAATACGGATCTTTAAACTAGAGATTAGGCGAAAACTAACATGTTAAACACTTTAACACTAAGTGAGAGGGATTACAACCTTTGTAGATCCGATCCTTCACTTCATAAGCTCCGTGTTGTGGTCCCTTCGCTGCGATCATCGGGTTCCGAACATTCGAGAGTTTCCATGAAGAGAAAGATGCAGTTTTGCTTCCGATCTTCGATACAAAGATGATCTACCTTGAAGTTTCATTAAAACAAGCTAACACTCACTAAAATTGAGTGAACACTCTCATCTAAAGGGCAAGGGAAGATGAGAATGATGAAGTAGGATTTTTGCTCTCTTTATTTTTCTTTTTCTCATATATTTTCATCACTTGGAAAAAGCTAGTAAGCTTTTTCCATGAAGAAAGAAGAAGGAAGAAGATGAAGAATGGTTATTGAATTCCTTTTGTGATGAATAGTAATCAAGAATATATGATTGATTATCAAACCATGGTCAAGGATGAGAGGCTAAACCAATATAGAGAATAAACTAGAGTTAGGGTTTGGTTAGGTCAAAGCATGAGTCATAACAAAATATCTTTATCATGACAAAATAGAATCCTTCTAGAATGAACAAGAAGGTGCTAACCCTAATCAAACCCTAATCCCTTTATATCATCCTTAAACATGTTTTATAATAAATCATATCATGTCACAATAATATATATCACATATATATTATATATTTGCAATAAAAGAAAATAATACAATTAACATATATCGCATATATATCAATGTATTAATACTGTGAGAAAAAGAATCTTTTAGTGAGCTAATATTAGTTAATGTAATTTAATATATCATATATATTATTATACATTAAATTATCGAATCAACACTTGATCCGACAATCCGGCTATATCAAATATAACCGACTAATATTTATCCGTACCTATTTATCGAATCAACACTTGATCCGATGACCCGGCTGATATCAAATATCACGAGAATACAATACGGTATCTCATATCGTATTATCCTCGGTCCCGCACATATCTCATACGTGCCCCTACTCCGTTTTGCCTGAGTCAAGAAACCTCTGTGTAGGACTCTAAAGAATCGTCAATACGCCGGCAGTAGGTGATGAACATATCAAACACCCACAAGATGCAAGCGGTCAGCTAAACGTAACAGCTACCCAGGTATTGAGCGCTCAGAAGATCAATAAGCAAGCCTGTACATTCTCCTGTGAATCCAAACAGTAACACTCCCGTACAGTCCGGTCTCGTCGTCTGATATGTTGCATATCTCGCCTAGGGGTGGTTAACGTCAGACCCAGTAGCTCGATAAGTCGTGTCGATATGAGGTCTATAACAGTTCGAGAAACTACTGATAACAATTACCAGTAAATCTCAGCAACCCTGGCCAGGGATTTCCGGTTATAGCCAATCGAACACAGCACAACATCAACTCCCTATACCGGGAGAGACGAATCCCCTCCTATCGCTCATTGCCTCCATGTGATTCGGGACTGTACCCAAAAGCCACCTTTTTGTACGCCCTTTTGGACGTGGTATGATGGAAATCAAAGCACAGTGGGAATCACACAAGACTCTATGACGATCTCGGGTCAACAGACTACTCTGTACCAGTGTCACCGGAGAACTGCCATCTGACGTGAGGTATAATACCATCTGGGAGTTCTCGGCGAGTACGTCCAGTGTACCCAATCTCTACTGAGCACCCGTACACCATCCTTGATGTTAAACACCGATGGATATGGGATCATCCATCGCCCATCATATGGGTCAAGATGCGTATACGCTAGTCTACTCTGGTGTATTGATGCCCTGTCTCAATACACCCTCGACTAGGAACAGTTATAGGATGTACTCGTCGACTACCGTGGCCCCACTAGTATGATCTCATCATAGTCCCAGTAGTCGAGTACATATCCTAAGGGCTTTATCAACATGTAACATAGAGACAATCAGAGTACATGTTAAGATAAAGTACAACCAGATAGCATACTATCATGTCGAGCAAGAAAGTCCTCCCTATATATGTCCAACCATCCATTACAATATACATCGTATGTACAGTAATGGCCTCTAGGGCATACATATAACTAACAATCTCCCACTTGCACTAGGGCCATCTGTTGTGGTATCGCATACCCAAAAATAGCTATGGTTGAAGTATCTCATACTCAACCATCCCATAAAAGTCTCTACTGGGAAAAAGGCCTTTGTGAATGGATCCGCGCTGTCGTCCTCTGTGTCTACTCTCCTAACCTCGATCTTCCTGGAGATCCACCATCTCCATGATCAGGTGATACTGCCAAAGAATTATATCTGGATTTCTGATGGTACGGGGGGTTCCTTGGCTAAAGCCATAACTCTATTGTCACACAATGGTAGGAACGAAGTTCATCTCATGAACTTATATATATCCAGACTGCCTCCTTGGTAGCATCCTTGGTAACGATGTATCTTGCCTTTAATCGTCTAGTATGTCACGGTATCTAGCTTGGAACTCTTCCAACATACCGTCCCTCCACTGAGGGTAAAGACAATAACTGCGACTGACATTCAGTCGTCCTTATCACCGTGGAACCATTCTAGTGATTCACCCCAGGATCGATTGATACCATCTCACTACAACTAGTGAGTATCCTAACATCCAATTAGATCTATCTCATAGATCCAAAACCCAGGATTTAGGAGGTATCAATTTGATCCTATATGGAGAATCCTTGTGATAAGCGGAGATTGACCGAGCGTAGCATAGGAAACTCCTTCCCTATCAAGAGTATGTCATCCACGTACTCTACGAGGATCACCACCATACTCCCTACTACCTTTTTGTATATACAAGGTTCATCTACCATTTTGATGAAATCAAACTCTTTGACTACTACATCAAAACAGATGTTCCAACTCCGCGATGCCTGTTTTATCATATAAAACATCTTGCACACATTTCCGCTGCTCCCACTGTCTACGAAGCCCTCTGGCTGTGTACTTATAGACGCTCTTTTCTAAAACATCATTTAGAAAAGCAGTCATGACACCCAACCGCCAGATATCGTAGTCATGGTATGTAGCCGTGGCAAGTAGGATCTGGATGGACTTAAGCATAGCTTTGAAAGTCTCAACTTTTCCATGTACACCAAGTAATCTTCTCAAGATATACTCACTCCTGATGGGGATTTAACCCTTCAGATAAAGCAACCAAAGTCCATACTTTGTTGGTGTATAAGGATTCCATCTCAGATCGCTAAGAATCCAGCCATTCTTACAGATTCCCACTCCTGATGGCCTGCCCGAAACTAGTTGGGTCATCATCTCATGATGCAATCTTCGCTCCCACTGTCATAGAGAAACCGAAGTATCTCTCAGGTGGGTGAGGAACCCTACTAGATCGGCAGAGAGGCTGAGGTTCATTGGAAACTATTGAATCCTTTGGTTCTATCAAATCATCAGCTGCAGTTTATATAGCTGGAACATTTCCAGTTCTACATAACAGTCCTTGCCTCGAGCTTGTCCGGATTTTTCTTTTAGACATAGGCCGGACAACCCCAAATCTTAACAAACTTAAGATATGGGCTCTTCCCTTTCCATATCACATATGAAGTGGTAGGCAACTGATTTGATTTGAACCCTATTCAATAGGTATGCAGCTTCTCAAGCGCATAACACCCAAAAGGAAATAGGAAACTCAGTAGTACTCATCATAGAGCACACCATATCTAATAGGGTGAGTTTGCTCCGCCCCGATATACCATCGTGCTATGGTGTATACGGAGGAGTAATGCTGAGAGAGAATCTCATTCTCCTTTAGAATAGTCCAGGAATTCCGTGCTTAAGTATTCTCCTCCTTGATCACATCAAAGGACATAATACTTTTACCCGTATTTTGGTTCTCTACTTCTAACTTATATTATGTGAATATCTCAAAAGTTTCGGACTTGTGTTCCAACAGGAACATATGTCTGAATCTTGAGAGATCATCAGAGAATGTAATGAAGTACAAAGAACCGGTCTTGGTATGTGTAGACAGTGGACTTTCATACATCAGCATGTATCAATCCCAAGAGTTCACTAACTCTTTCTCTGTTTCCAATAAACAGAGTTGTGGTCATTTTATCTTTGTGACATGACCGGCAAGTTTCAAAAGATGTAAATTCAAACAAATTTAAATATGCATCTTAATGTAATTTCAGCTAGTCGAGTCGCATTGATATGACCTAGTCTATAATGCCTCAAGAAGGATTCGTTCATTTATGAACTCTTACTCTTGTGTGTGTTCCGTATACTAAGAACTGTAGTTTGATTTAGAACGTCAATGTTTTTAGATAACGTGCCTGAACCGATCAACTCTTGATATAGGAAATGTTCAAAACATTATCCAACAATACAAAATTATATCACTTCTTTACTAATAAAGAAACTGATATGATGTTGTATATCAGGTTCGGTATCTAATAACATTCGTTCAGAATCAATGTATTCAGGTAATACTGGGTGAAAGTGACCAACAGACTTGGCTGCAACACTTGCACCGTTTTCTGTCTCATGAAACTTATCACCCGTTCTCAGTTCTCCACCTATCTGTAGCCCATGTAACAGATTACATATGCGGGATCCTGATCCGGTATCTCATACCCAGGACGTAAAGGATACTGAGAAACAGTTCTCTGTAATGAACACACCCGAAGATGATGCATCAACATGCACTTTCTGCGTTTGGGCGGCACGGGAAATCTGGTATTCCCCAATTTCCTGCTCTGTCTTATAACAATTATAAGTTGGAGCGGGACCAACGTTCCCCAGCTCAGTATAACAAGCGGGTTCGGTCAATAAATCTGTATTATTATCTTGATTAAGGCGTGATATGGTCGTGTCACGAACCGAGAGTTTCGACTCGTGACCGGCACTTAACCACGCAACGTCTACAGGCGTAACGCAGCTAAGTAAGCCGAACCCAGAAATCAAAACCAATAAATAAAGGGTGATTAAAACATTTTTGTAAAAACAGTCATACATGTCCGAAAAACATCCATTTATTTAGTAGAAAACCTTTTTAAGTGCAAAAGTTATAGTTTTATAATTTTGGCAACATTTCCATTTTAAAAATTTGCCCCGCAAGTCGGGTAAAAGCAAGGTGTAGCAGAAATGACAAGTAAAATGAATGAAGCATCAAAATATGATACACGACGCCGTAGCGAAGAATACACAGTAAAGCAAGGACAATATCACAAAAGGTAAGATTGCATAAAATAAAGCCGGCTCACATGCGAGCTCGACACCAGAGATAAAATCATACACATCGTCCTCACAACTGTCTCTAAGTCAATACAGAAAGGTAGATGGAGAGTACTAGATACATCAATATACAACTGAAAGATAACAGATACCGTACAAAAACCCACCTAACAGCAAAAGGCTAACTCGCCTCAGCAATGGTATCTGTGCCAAAAGATGCGGTAAACAGCCAGCCGAGACTACTCCCAAGGGCAACCTGCAAATACTGTGGCACAACGGGGGTGAGTTGCCAACTCGTGAATAGAGATAACATATAAAGGTAATCGCGAGCATGCACGTACAGCGCTACTCTAACAAATGCCAGCAGATGATATCAATGCGAGGTAAGCAGTATGTATAATAATCATGCAAGTCCTCTATCAGGTGATATAGCTACAGGATGAGATGCGATAATGAATGCTGAGCATGGGAATATAGTATCTACACGAAGTGTCGAGGTGGACTACATATGTATGTATGCACCGCGAATCCCAACATCCCAGACGCCGGTACTCCATCGGCCCTCATATCCTGTATATCCCTAAGAATCACGAGTGCCCAACATCGGCACCCAAATAACATAAATACTCGTGTCTAGCATCGACACGCAAATCATCCTCTATCGGCCATTCGTCAGTCCGGGTCAGCCTTCTCTCAACATATCGGGCATCCGTCAGTCCGGGTCAGCCCTCTCTCAACATATCGGGAATCCGTCAGTCCGGGTCATCCCTCTCTCAATATATCGGGAATCCGTCAGTCCGGGTCATCCCTCTCTCAATATATCGGGAATCCGTCAGTCCGGGTCATCCCTCTCTCCATATATCCACTCTAGCACCGAGAAAAGAAAGCACGTGGTGGCGCCCCAAAATATCATATCAAAGGAACCGGGTTTTTTTAAATGATTACATATTTGAAAAGGGCCACGGTTCCCAAATCCAGAAATCACATGTAATCCCATCCCATATGCAAGTAAACGTGATGTGATATGTGCATCAAGTATGAATGTCATGTCAAGTCACGTAAAAGATGAGCTACAGCATAATGATCCGACGTGATATATGCATCAAGTATGAATGTCATGTCAAGTCAGTGCTTGTGCAACGTGAACTGTCAATAAGGGTGCGGTGTTCTATCAATTCTAAGCATACATACAGCAAGGAATGCAATATGCAATGACAGTACATGAGGTAAATGCAACATATAATAATAAGGTCCTATCAGCCCTGACGCATAACGCCATGCGGGCGATATCCCCGTAGATGTTAAATCTACTCACCGAAGTCTCGCGCTAAGTATAGCCAACGACTTGCTTGCCCTTCTTCGCAGCGTCCGCCTCACTCGCCTGCGAACCTAAAATCACATAACATATACCACACATAAGCTCAATTTCAAAAAAACGCGACATTACGGTCAAACTAGAAACCCGTGTCGCAAACCAATCGCGTGTGTGCGCGATACGCTAAAGCGTGTGATCACGCGCCTGAAACTACCCCGACGCGTCGCGATACGCAAAAACCCCAAACCTACTCACGTATCACGCGTTTCGCGAAGGTTTAGAAAAACGGCAAAACAGGTATTTGGTCCCAGATTTCTATATAGAGCTAAACTTACAAAAATATATATAACACAGAACCCTACACACTAGCAGACACCTACAGGACCAAACCCTAACCCAAACCCTACCCATCTGGCCGCAAATTGCGGCCAGAATGAAGAAATTGGCGGCCAAATGAAGGAATTAGAGGGTCGGGTTCTAGCTAGGGTATCAGCACCTATCCACTATACTGCGGTCTTCTCAATTCCAATCTGAACTCATCGGGTCAAAAGCAGTTCCAGAAAACTCAGTTTTGCTTCAAAACGACGAAATACGTCAAATAGGGATCTGGTGGTTTATCAGTGCAATCGGGGTTAAAGCTAGGTTAAAATGGTCTCCACAACCCACTAACAACCTACTGAAACCAATTCTCACCACATTAGCACATGGTTCACACTAAACACCCATATCGCACTAAAACACAACAAAAACCACTAACCGAAGCAAAACTACTCTAACCAAGCAAACTAGGGAGTAAGTTAATGAATTATACCTCACACTCGACCCTAGGGAGCTGGAGGAAGATGAAGAGGTGACAGGAAGAGGCTGCACTTGGTGCTGTTGCTGTTGCTGTTCACTGGTGCTGCTGCTACTGCTCTCTGCTGCTGCTGCTACTGCTTCTGGCTTCAGCTGATGCTGTTGCTTCAGTTGCTACTGAATGCTTGCTGCTGGTGCTCTGCTGGGGGGTTTGAGAGGTAAGTGTGTGTGTGTGTGTATGAGACTTGAGAGAAAACAAAGAAATGAGAGGAAACAAAGCATCACCCAATGTCAACCCTCCTCTCTCTCTCTTCATTTATTGCAAGCATGGGCTAAGGCCATGATGCACTCTCTCTCTCTCACACAAGTCAACACCCTAACAATTCAAACTAAAGTAACTATTACTTAACTAAATACTTAATTTAAACCCAAAAGACTTAATCCCATGATTAACCTACCATGGTCACCCATCATGGTAAAACTCATTTTACAAACTCTAGTTTACATGCACATGTGTGTGCAAGCCTAGGAAAATTTTGAAAAAATATTTATTAAATTAGGAAAAATATTTAAAACACAATTTGGTAAACTTTTTGTTAAAAACCATTATTTAAATATAATTATTCACTAAACATATCCTAAGGTGTTACAATCTCTCCCCCTTAAAGAAATTCGTCCCCGAATTTCAAAAATCTAACTACCCATACCTTCAAAAAGATCGGGATACGTCTTCATCATCTCGCTTTCGGTCTCCCAAGTGACCTCCTCACGGTTCTGACCACGCCAAAGTACTTTAACTGATGGGATATCCTTCGATCTCAATTTCTTCACTTGTCGATCCAAGATCATCACCGGCTGCTCTGTATAGGAAAGGTCGCGCTCCAGCTGGATCGTCGGATGCTGAATCGCATGCGAAGGATCATGAAGATATCTGCGGAGCATCGAGACATGAAACACGGGGTGCACATCTGGAAAGCTGGGCGGAAGGGCTAACCGGTAAGCTACTGCACCAACACGCTCGAGGATCTCGAAGGGGCCCACATACCTGGGACTGAGCTTCCCCTTCTTCCCAAACCTCATCACACCTTTCATCGGGGAGACCCTCAAGAAAACATGATCACCAACAGAAAACTCAAGTCTGCGTCGTCGATGGTCTGCATAAGATCTCTGCCTACTCTATGCTGCTCTCATCCTATCGCGAATCAACTGGATCTTCGCTGTCGTCTCCTCAATAATCTGTGGCCCTAAGATACTGCTATCACTGAGCTCGGTCCAACAGGCGGGCGACCTGCATCTCCTCCCATAAAGAGCCTCAAATGGTGCCATCTGAATTGTCTCCTGGTAGCTGTTATTGTAGGAGAACTCTACCAAGGGTAAGTGATGATCCCAGCTACCTCCGAAATCCAATACACAAGCTTTGAGCATGTCCTCGAGAGTCTGAATCGTCCGCTCTGACTGTCCGTCGGTCTGTGGATGAAATGGTGTACTGAAACTCAAGCAAGTGCCCAACGCCTCCTGGAGCCTCTGCCATAATCGGCTGGTAAACTGGGTGCCTCTGTCGGACACAATACATGTCGGGACACCGTGTAGTCGCACAATCTCGTCGATGTAGATCTGGGCATACTGAGTAAACCCGAAAGTCGTCTTCACTGGTAAGAAGTGAGCCGCCTTCGTCAAACGATCCACGATCACCCAGATGGAGTCATACCCTCGACTAGTCCTGGGTAGACCCACAACGAAATCCATCGAAATCTTCTCCCATTTCCACTCCGGAATAGGTAACGGCTGTAGCTCTCCCGCGGGCCTCTGGTGCTCCGCCTTGACTTGCTGACAAGTCAGGCATCTCGCCATGAAATCTGCGATGTCCCTCTTCATTCCATCCCACCAATAAACATCTCTCATATCATGATACATCTTGGTGGAACCGGGATGAACACTATATACCGATCGATGTGCCTCCTCGAGAATCTCGCGTCGCAGTCCCTCAGCATCTGGTACGCACAGTCTAACTCCAAATCGTAGTACCCCCTGATCATCGATCACGAACTCGGAAAATCTGCCCTGTCCAATCTGTGCCATGATCTCCGAACATCGGTCATCACTGCGCTGTGCCTCATGAATGCGGTCAAGTAACTGTGGGCGTGCACGAACATGCGCAATCTGTCCTCCAATCGGCGTGAACTCGAACTGTACTCGGCTGTCGCATAATATCTGCCAATCTGCCGACGACTGTCCCCGTACCGTGCTCAAATAAGATAGACTACCCCCGGGCCTCCTGCTCAACGCATCCGCCACTACATTCGCCTTGCCCGGGTGGTACAAGATCTCGCAGTCATAATCCTTCACTAACTCCATCCATCGGTGCTGTCGAAGGTTCAGGTCCCGCTGCTGGAA
The DNA here is from genome assembly GCA_030015575.1 of Agapanthus africanus. NCBI lineage: Eukaryota > Viridiplantae > Streptophyta > Magnoliopsida > Asparagales > Amaryllidaceae > Agapanthus > Agapanthus africanus. The sequence continues at coordinate 449,832,461 of JASDDO010000012.1, read as the reverse complement.
TATATATTTCAGACTCTTGTGATCCGTGAATATCTGGCATGACTCGCCGTATAGGTAATGTCGCCAGATCTTAAGTGCAAAAACCACTGGAGCCATCTCCAAGTCATGAGTGGGGTAGTTTTGTTCATGTTTCTTCAATTGTCGCGAAGCATACGCGATCACCCTATCGTGCTGCATCAAAACGCACCCTAGCCCCACTCGAGAGGCATCACAATAGACCACAAACCCGCCTGAGCCTGAAGGTAATGATAATACCGGTGCCGTCGTCAGCCGAGTCCGCAACTGCTGAAAACTGTTCTCGCACTCCTCCGTCCAATCGAAAGGGACTCCCTTCCGGGTCAACCCGGTCAAAGGGGTAGCAATACTGGAGAAGTCCTGCACAAATCGCCTGTAGTAACCGGCCAACCCCAAAAAGCTGCGAATCTCCGTAACCGATGTGGGTCTGGGCCAATGCTGAACGACCTCGATCTTCCTTGGGTCTACACATATACCGTCTCGCGAAATCACATGCCCCAAGAAGTCTACGCTGTCCAGCCAAAAAGCACACTTGGAGAATTTCGCATAAAGCTGGTGCTCCCTCAAGGTCTGCAATGTAGTCCGCAGGTGCTGCTCGTGCTCTTCACTACTCCGGGAATACACCAAGATATCGTCAATGAAGACTATGATGAATAGATCCAAATATAGCCGGAAAATACGGTTCATCAAGTCCATGAAGGCTGCTGGCGCATTGGTGAGTCCGAATGACATCACCAAAAACTCGTAATGGCCGTAGCGCGTACGAAAAGCTGTCCTGGAAATGTCCTCCTGTCGAACCCACAGCTGATGATAGCCCGATCGTAAATCGATCCTCGAAAAGTACCCTGCCCCCTGAAGCTGGTCGAACAAATCGTCGATGCGCGGCAAAGGATACCTGTTCCGCACTGTCACCCTGTTCAGCTGGCGGTAGTCGATACACAGACGCAAACTGCCGTCCTTCTTCTTGACAAACATGACTGGAGCACCCCAAGGATAAACACTGGGTCGAATAAGTCCCTTATCCAGCAAATTTTGCAACTGACCCTTCAACTCTCGAAGTTCCGCCGGGGCCATCCGATACGGCAGTATGGAAATAGGCCCCGAGCCAAGAACCAAATCAATACAGAAGGAAATGTCACGCTCGGGCGGCAACCCTGGAAGCTCGGCAGGGAACACATCAGGAAACTCGCTAACAACCGGAACCTGGTCTAATGGAACCTCTGTAGCGCGAGCATCACAAACATACGCGAGAAATCCCCGACATCCCTTCCTCAAAAGCTGTCCAGCGCGCAAAGAAGAAATCACACTGTGAGGGGCGGCACCACGGTCCCCCAACACAACAAAAACCGACTCGCCGGGAAAACAAAATCTAACTGTCTTCTCACGGCAGTCCACTGAAGCATAGCACGTGGCTAACCAATCCATGCCCAAAAGAACGTCGAAGTCCAACATCTCCAGAAGGATCAAGTCGACAGGAAACTCTCTCTCGCCAATACAGACGGTACAGGATCGGAACACGTGCCTAGCTACAAACGACTCTCCCACAGGAGTGGTCACAACAATCGGCTGATCAAGCACACCGGACTCTCTACCCAAACGCGGCACAAAGTGTGTGGATACGTACGAGTGCGTAGATCCGGGATCGAACAATACATGTGCATCAACTGTACATACAGGAAGGATACCTGAAACCACTGCATTAGACGCCTGCGCGTCCTGATGCGTCAAAGCAAAAACCCGCGCCTGTCCACCACCTGCGACTGACTGCCCTCTGCCTCGGTCATCCCGTCCTCTCTGAGCAACTCCACCATGCCCACGACCTCGCTGTGTATGAGTCTGGCGTGGAGCAACGGCAGGTACGATAGGCAACGCCCTCTGGGGTGGTGAAGGTGGTAATGTGACATGCGGTGCTGTCTCCTCCCTCCGGGGTAACTCAGGACAATCCCGTACACGATGGTAAGAACTCCCACAGCGAAAACATCCCGACAATGACCGCTGACCATCCTGGGAATAGGAACTGAATAACCGGCCCCGCCCTGAATCTCTGCTGCCTGCAATACGTCTATCACGGCGCCGAAAAGGCTGTCTCTGTGCTGATGTATCCGCACGAACTCTCTTCAGCTCTGGAACTACCGAAGTCTCAGCAAGGTGCTCCTCGACTACTAGGGCTGCGTCTACAGCTGCTGCATAGGTCTCGTAGTGCTGCGCGCTGATCGCAAGGAACAATGGTGTAAGCAAGCCCCGAACAAATCTCCTGACTCGCAACTCCTCGGTAGCCACTAAATATGGGGCATAGACTGCCAACTCTGTAAACAGCACGTCATACTCTGCCACTGTCATCCCTGGCGTCTGGCGCAAGGACTCAAATCTGCGTGCTCGGGCATCCCTAACACTCTAGGGAAGGAAACGGGCTAGAAATACTGTCATAAACTCTGTCCAGGTCATAGGAGGAAGACCAGCTGCTCTGCCCTTCTCAACTGAATCACACCACTTCTGCGCAAGACCTTCTAGGCGAAAGCTCGCGAACTCGACCCATCTCGCATCTGCGCATCTGAGGGAACGGCATATCCTGGCCATCCTGTCGATGAAAGACTGTGGGTCCTCAGCTGTATCGGTGCCTGTGAATACTGGAGGCTTCAGCCTCATGAACTCTGATAGCGATACTGTAATCACCTCCGTGGCTGCAGGGGCAACTGGCTGTGCGGTAGGTACCATCGCGGTCTCTGGAACGGGTGGAGCTACCTCTGGTCGCTGCGCTCGAAGCGTCTCAACTAGCGATCCTATCATCTGGCGCATCTCCTGCATGCTAGATCCCACCGTCTGGCGCATCTCCTGCATACCAGCCCCTAGCGTGGCGATCTGCTCTGTCACAAGAGGAACAGTCTGCTCGGGTACAACGGGTGCACTGCCCGGATCAGTCCTCGTCTCGGACGAGTCAACACGAATCTCGGCCCTCGTGGCCTCTCTCTGTGCCCTCGTAGTCTTAGGCGGCATAATGGCTGAAAGAAAATTTGGATTCGATAAGAACACGGAAATCGAATCGCAAGAATATCAGGAGGGATCAAATCAATAAGTCCTAAGGTCGCGTAGGCGGAGTATCGTGTCGTGAGTATGCCGCGGAACATCCATACGCTACGCTACCCTGCTGCAGCTACCTACTCCATCATACCAGGGTCATCCTACACTCCGAAGGTAAAACCTACGCTCTGATACCAACTTTGTCACGACCCGAGAGTTTCGACTCGTGACCGGCACTTAACCACGCAACGTCTACAGGCGTAACGCAGCTAAGTAAGCCGAACCCAGAAATCAAAACCAATAAATAAAAAGTGATTAAAACATTTTTGTAAAAACAGTCATACATGTCTGAAAAACTTCCATTTATTTAGTAGAAAACCTTTTTAAGTGCAAAAGTTATAGTTTTATAATTTTGGCAACATTTCCATTCTAAACATTTGCCCCGCAAGTCGGGTAAAAGCAAGGTGTAGCAGAAATGACAAGTAAAATGAATGAAGCATCACAATATGATACACGACGCCGTAGCGAAGAATACACAGTAAAGCAAGGACAATATCACAAAAGGTAAGACTGCATAAAATAAAGCCGGCTCATATGCGAGCTCGACACCAGAGTATAAAATCATACACATCGTCCTCACAACTGTCTCTAAGTCAATACAGAAAGGTAGATGGAGAGTACTAGATACATCAATATACAACTGAAAGATAACAGATACCGTACAAAAACCCACCTAACAGCAAAAGGCTAACTCGCCTCAGCAATGGTATCTGTGCCAAAAGATGCGGTAAACAGCCAGCCGAGACTACTCCCAAGGGCAACCTGCAAATACTGTGGCACAACGGGGGTGAGTTGCCAACTCGTGAATAGAGATAACAAATAAAGGTAATCGCGAGCATGCACGTACAGCGCTACTCTAACAAATGCCAGCAGATGATATCAATGCGAGGTAAGCAGTATGTATAATAATCATGCAAGTCCTCTATCAGGTGATATAGCTACAGGATGAGATGCGATATGAATGCTGAGCATGAGAATATAGTATCTACACGAAGTATGTATGTATGTATGCACCGCGAATCCCAACATCCCAGACGCCGGTACTCCATCGGCCCTCATATCCTGTATATCCCTGAGGATCACGAGTGCCCAGCATCGGCACCCAAATAACATAAATACTCGTGTCTAGCATCGACACGCAAATCATCCTCTATCGGGCATCCGTCAGTCCGGGTCAGCCCTCTCTCAACATATCGGGCATCCGTCAGTCCGGGTCAGCCCTCTCTCAACATATCGGGAATCCGTCAGTCCGGGTCATCCCTCTCTCAATATATCGGGAATCCGTCAGTCCGGGTCATCCCTCTCTCAATATATCGGGAATCCGTCAGTCCGGGTCATCCCTCTCTCCATATATCCACTCTAGCACCGAGAAAAGAAAGCACGGGGTGGCGCCCCAAAATATCATATCAAAGGAACCGGGTTTTTTTAAATGATTACATATTTGACAAGGGCCACGGTTCCCAAATCCAGAAATCACATGCAATCCCATCCCATATGCAAGTAAACGTGATGTGATATGTGCATCAAGTATGAATGTCATGTCAAGTCATATAAAAGATGAGCTACAGCATAATGATCCGACGTGATATATGCATCAAGTATGAATGTCATGTCAAGTCAGTGCTTGTGCAACGTGAACTGTCAATAAGGGTGCGGTGTTCTATCAATTCTAAGCATACATACAGTAGGTAATGCAATATGCAATGACAGTACATGAGGTAAATGCAACATATAATAATAAGGTCCTATCAGCCCTGACACATAACGCCATGCGGGCGATATCCCCGTAGATGTTAAATCTACTCACCGAAGTCTCGCGCTAAGTATAGCCAACGACTTGCTTGCCCTTGTTCGCAGCGTCCGCCTCACTCGCCTGCGAACCTAAAATCACATAACATATACCACACATAAGCTCGATTTCACAAAAACGCGACATTACGGTCAAACTAGAAACCCGTGTCGCAAACCAATCGCGCGTGTGCGCGATACGCTAAAACGTGTGATCACGCGCCTGAAACTACCCCGACGCGTCGCGATACGCAAAAACCCCAAACCTACTCACGTATCACGCGTGTCGCGAAGGTTTAGAAAAACGGCAAAACAGGTATTTGGTCCCAGATTTCTATACAGAGCTAAACTTACAAAAATATATATAACACAGAACCCTACACACTAGCAGACACCTACAGGACCAAACCCTAACCTAAACCCTACCCATCTGGCCGCAAATTGCGGCCAGAATGAAGAAATTGGCGGCCAAATGAAGGAATTAGGGGGTCGGGTTCTAGCTAGGGTATCGGCACCTATCCACTATACTGCGGTCTTCTCAATTCCAATCTGAACTCATCGGGTCAAAAGCAGTTCCAGAAAACTCAGTTTTGCTTCAAAACGACGAAATACGTCAAATAGGGATCTGGTGGTTTATCAGTGCAATCGGGGTTAAAGCTAGGTTAAAATGGTCTCTACAACCCACTAACAACCTACTGAAACCAATTCTCACCACATTAGCACATGGTTCACACTAAACACCCATATCGCACTAAAACGCAACAAAAACCACTAACCGAAGCAAAACTACTCTAACCAAGCAAACTAGGGAGTAAGTTAACGAATTATACCTCACACTCGACCCTAGGGAGCTGGAGGAAGATGAAGAGGTGACAGGAAGAGGCTGCACTTGGTGCTGTTGCTGTTGTTGTTCACTGGTGCTGCTGCTACTGCTCTCTGCTGCTGCTGCTACTGCTTCTGGCTTCAGCTGATGCTGTTGCTTCAGTTTCTACTGAATGCTTACTGCTGGGGCTCTGCTGGGGGATTTAAGAGGTAAGTTTGTGTGTGTGTGTGTATGAGACTTGAGAGAAAACAAAGAAATGAGAGGAAACAAAGCATCACCCAATGTCAACCCTCCTCTCTCTCTCTCTTCATTTATTGCAAGCATGGGATAAGGCCATGATGCACTCTCTCTCTCTCTCACACAAGTCAACACCCTAACAATCCAAACTAAAGTAACTATTACTTAACTAAATACTTAATTTAAACCCAAAAGACTTAATCCCATGATTAACCTACCATGGTCACCCATCATGGTAAAACTCATTTTACAAACCCTAGTTTACATGCACATGTATGTGCAAGCCTAGGAAAATTTTGGAAAAATATTTATTAAATTAGGAAAAATATTTAAAACTCAATTTGGTAAACTTTTTGTTAAAAACCATTATTTAAATATAATTATTCACTAAACATATCCTAAGGTGTTACAGGTCGCTACCTGTAGAGAGAGAGAAGAAAACACTCAGCGTATGCTCTTGCAAGATTAGATTGGTTATCTAATATATCTAATCAGGATGTCTCCCACTGTTTTAATCAAATCTTCCTTCAAACCCTAAAAGGAAAGACTAGCCGGGATTAATTACACGCTACAAGTTCGCCAATCTTTCAGCCAGGCCAGTGTCGGTACTTTGAGGGAGGTCCCCCGTGCTTTCGCACGAACCTAACTAAAGTAAAGCTCATTTTCCCAGGTGCGTAACCCCGTTAACACCTTTCTAGACACCTACTTGATTAGCTAATTGTAATATGTAAAACTCTCCCAGGAGTAACTCTTACTCGCAGCGGGTATCGGGATCCAACTATCTCATAGAAGGTATGCAATCTCATTGCAAATTTCAACACTTGAAATTCCCAATAATATTTTACCCCTAGCGTCCTATGACCTTGACGGAGGTCAACAAACCATAGGCTACTAGTCAAGTTCAACCCGTCATTTCCTGATTGAATTAAACCCACCCGCACGACCCTTGACGGAGGTCAACAAGGCCGCACGACTACCCTAATCCAATCTGTATCATATGCATAAGCAGAAAAATACTAGTCAGCTACCTCACACTACGCCTTGACGGAGGTCAACAAACGTAGCACGAATACTATGTAGGACTTATCTGAAATGACGGAGGGCTACGACGAGTTTTTAAGAAAACCTATTGCGTAATGAACTTGACATCGTCGTAGAATCGAGTGATTTTAAATGGAGTGTTTTTTAGGCTTTTCTAGTTTTGCTAAATGGGTCACTCCCGGTGAAGGGATCGTCGGCCCTTTCCTCATCGAATAAGGTGCAGGATATATCACATATACCACTATGCAAAGCAAGAACTATAGAAGCAATCAAAAGACAAACCGAGTGTGTAGTATCTGCCAGTTATTGCTAAAGGAGTCACTCCCGGTGAAGGGATCTCGGTCCTTTCCTTATCGAATAAGGTGCTGGATGTTCAACAAGGAACACCGCTATGCAAAGCAAGAACTAGAGCTACCAGTTTTTAAACAAGTTTCTACAACATCTTAGGTTTCTTTTATTTCATTAATCTCATTAATGAAGTCCCATGTTATTATGCTTCATAAGCATCTCTTTTGAAACGAAATCTGCAATATAACATATATCTCATATATATAAAATATAAACATTCGTCTCAGGCAGTAATATGATCTCATCACAGAACATTGCAACAGAAGAACATATATGAAGTATTGGATATACTAGGACGTCCGTGTTTTCAATACGAGCCTAGACAAAACACGGATTCCACGGTCGCGATGAATAGCCAAACCCACATCCCTAGACCCCTACGAGAGCGGCAAGTAACACTGCCAATTCTAGGGTTAGGAGACCCGGTTTCGACTCCTCGAGATGGTCTCCCACTGGACCCTAGAACCCGGTTACTTGTGCTCCCCTCCTTGGGTCTACCTAATGCGAAAAAGTAAATAATATACAACGGTGACATCTTCCGCAACCTGGAAGTGCCCCAATAAAAGAATATTACATACAAATGAATTTTACATGAATGAAAAAGAAAAAAACTCTCATCTCACATAAAACCCCCGGCTATTCAAAACGCGACGATCCAATATAACATATCACAGCAACACATAATATCTCATATCATCAACGTAAGAAAGTATGCGTATCCCGATTGTCGTTGATGTATAGCAACGAAGCCGGCGATACACCACATACTACGCTTACGGTCGCAGAAAAGAAATTGTAAAACTACAACAGTTGGAATCCGCAACCTCCTTAGACATCGCATGCCTAACCAAATGAATTCCTTAGACATCGCATGCCTAACAATTATAAACCCCGCATTTTAGTCTCATTATCGAAAACTCTTTTCAATATCAAGTCGGGCAATTCAACAAGATTCCCGACATGCTGATCGAATGCTCGTCGCAAACTTTAGTAGACGGCCGCACCCCCGATGCCGTCGACGAAGTGCACTAAGGCGGAACACCGTTGCCGCGAGCACCGAACAGATGCTTTTGGCGACGGAGTTCTCCTACAGTCACTTGGTCGGGGCTATGGGGCGTGGCTGTCTGTTAAGTTTACCCGGCGAGTATCCGCGTACGCTACGTGATTGCGACGGACTTTTGATCACATCAAAATTCCGTGGCAACCGAACATCTGAGAATGAACTGCTAGATTTATAACATTCAAATTAGTTATCTCATAACATCAAGTGGATTCCAAATATTGTATCACATTCCAGATAAATAGACAATGTTAAACTTTCCGATCGAATAATCAAACACCTAAGTTTTCCCCAATATATCTCAACACTTGAAATCAGTTTAAAAACATCCATCACATGCCACAGTACCAATGGTCCAGCCGTAGAAGGGTCAAGCCAACGCCTCACATGTGGCACGCCGTACTGCCACAAACCCAAAGGTTCAGAAGCAGTTCAAGATGGTCACATAATCGAGTTAAATTTGTTGTCTTCTAGAGGGTCCACCGCGTTACTTGCACGACTTAGAACGTTCTTAAACACGAGGAAAAATCCAACTTTTGAAAAAATTTCCGACAGGGGAAAAAGTGAGTTATTGATATCCGCCCGAACTTTTTAACAGTTTCTAAAATTATCCGGACAAACTAAACAAAGTTAAATTATTCGATCGAATCAACGATTCCCCAATACAACCCTTGAAAACTCAACACTTGAGTGGAATTAAAAAATTCCCAGAAACAAATAACAAGAAAGGGCCTAAAAATAATTACATGAAATTTTAGGGACTAAGTCCAAATTTTGGCCGTGGAACCGCCGCAAAACCCATGGTTTGGCCGCGGTTCCGCGGTCAAATATTTGAATTAGAGGTCCGTACATCACAATAATTCTTAGTTTTTCCTGCTTGTTTTTCTGAGCATTTTTAATTCAGAAAAAATCAACTTTTTGAAAATTGTCCAGATAGGGTTCCGTATCGGGGTTTCGGCGTTCGATCGGACTTTAAACTTCGTCTAGACTTCGCCTAAAGCTCTAGCTTGGCTCTGATACCACTGCAGGGTTGCTATGCACTCGCATAAGGGTCTACGAGGCATCAACCATGCCCGATTAAAAGATTAGCCATGCCGAACAACCCGAATACGGATCTTTAAACTAGAGATTAGGCGAAAACTAACATGTTAAACACTTTAACACTAAGTGAGAGGGATTACAACCTTTGTAGATCCGGTCCTTCACTTCATAAGCTCCGTGTTGTGGTCCCTTCGCTGCGATCATCGGGTTCCGGACTCTCGAGAGGTTCCACGAAGAGAAAGATGCAGTCTTGCTTCCGATCTTCGATACAAAGATGATCTACCTTGAAGTTTCATTAACACAAGCTAACACTCACAAAAATTGAGTGAACACTCTCATCTAAAGGGTAAGGGAAGATGAGGATGATGAAGTAGGATTTTTGCTCTCTTTATTTATCTTTTTCTCATATATTTTCATCACTTGGAAAAAGCTAGTAAGCTTTTTCCATGAAGAGAGAAGAAGGAAGAAGATGAAGAATGGTTATTGAATTCCTTTTGTGATGAATAGTAATCAAGAATATATGATTGATTATCAAACCATGGTCAAGGATGAGAGGCTAAACCAATGTAGAGAATAAACTAGAGTTAGGGTTTGGTTAGGTCAAAGCATGAGTCATAACAAAATATCTTTATCATGTCAAAATAGAATCCTTCTAGAATGAACAAGAAGGTGCTAACCTTAATCAAACCCTAATCCCTTTATATCATCCTTAAACATGTTTTATAATAAATCATATCATGTCACAATAATATATATCACATATATGTTATATATTTGCAACAAAAGAAAATAATACAATTAACATATATCGCATATATATCAATGTATTAATCCGGTGAGAAAAAGAATCTTTTAGTGAGCTAATATTAGTTAATGTAATTTAATATATCATATATATTATTATACATTAAATTATCGAATCAACACTTGATCCGACAATCCGGCTATATCGCATATAGCCGACTAATATTTATCCGTACCGATTTATCGAATCAACACTTGATCCGATGACCCGGCTGATATCAAATATCACGAGAATACAATACGGTATCTCATATCGTATTATCCTCGGTCCCGCACATATCTCATACGTGCCCCTACTCCGTTTTGCCTGAGTCAAGAAACCACTGTGTAGGACTCTAAAGAATCGTCAATACGCCGGAAGTAGGTGATGATCATATCAAACACCCACAAGCTGCAATCGGTCAGCTAAACGTAACAGCTACCCAGGTATTGAGCGCTCAGAAGATTAACAAGCAAGCCTGTACATTCTCCTGTGAATCCAAACAGTAACACTCCCGTACAGTCCGGTCTCGTCATCTAATATGTTGCATATCTCGCCTAGGGGTGGTAAACGTCAGACCCCAGTAGCTCGATAAGTCGTGTCGATATGAGGTCTATAACAGTTCGAGAAACTACTGATAAAAATTACCAGTAAATCTCAGCAACCCTGGCCAGGGATTTCCGGTTATAGCCAATCGAACACAGCACAACATCAACTCCCTATACCGGGAGAGACGAATCCCCTCCCATCGCTCATTGCCTCCATGTGATTCGGGACTGTACCCAAAAGCCACCTTTTTGCACGCCCTCTTGGACGTGGTATGATGGAAATCAAAGCACAGTGGGAATCACACAAGACTCTATGACGATCTCGGGTCAACATACTACTCTGTACCAGTGTCACCGGAGAACTGCCATCTGACGTGAGGTATAATACCATCTGGGAGTTCTCGGCGAGTCCGTCCAGTGTACCCAGTCTCTACTGAGCACCCGTACACCATCCTTGATGTCAAACACCGATGGATATGGGATCATCCATCGCCCATCATATGGGTCAAGATGCGTATACGCTAGTCTACTCTGGTGTATTGATGCCCTGTCTCAATACACCCTCGACTAGGAACAGTTATAGGATGTACTCGTCGACTGCCGTGGCTCCACTAGTATGATCTCATCATAGTCCCAGTAGTCGAGTACATATCCTAAGGGCTTTATCAATATGTAACATAGAGACAATCAGAGTACATGTTAAGATAAAGTACAACCAGATAGCATACTATCATGTCGAGCAAGAAAGTCCTCCCTATATATGTCCAAGCATCCATTATAATATACATCGCATGTATAGTAATGGCCTCTAGGGCACACATATAACTAACAACCTGCACCTTTGTCACCTGAGAACTGCTATCCGACGATAGATATAATTCCATATAGGAGTTCTCGGTGAGTCCGTCCAGTGTACCCAGTCACCACTGAGCACCCGTATACGATCTCGATGTCAAACATCGATGAATGTGGGAACATCTATCGCCCATCATATGGGTCTAATATCATATACGCTAGTCTACTATGGTATATCGATGCCCCGTCTCGATATACCCACGACTAAGGACATTTTAGGATATGCTTATAAACTACAAATGTCCCACTAGTACGATCTCCATCATAATCACAGTAGTCAAGCCTATATCCTCATGGCTTTATCAACATGTGTGAATGAATAAAAGCATGATCAAATCAACATGTCAGATAAAGAAGAACCATATAGCATACTATCATGTCGAGCAAGAATGTACACTGAATATATATATATATATATATACATGTATAAATACATCCACTATCATATAATGGCCTCTAGGGCATACATATATCCAACAATCTCCCACTTGCACTAAGGCCAGTTATTGGCGTATCTCATACCCAACATCTCAAAAAGTCGCTCATGCTGCGGCTGAGGGAGGGCCTTGGTGAATGGATCCGCGGTGTTATTCTTTGTGTCTACTCTCCTAATCTCGATCTCGCGGCGATCTACAATCTCCCGGATCAAATGAAAACGCCTCCGGATGTGTCTGGACCGCTGATGGGACCTGGGCTCCTTGGCTAACGCTATAGCCCCATTATTATCACAATACAATGGTATTGGATCAATAATGGTTGGAACTACTCCTAGCTCCGAGACGAACTTCTTCATCCTGATGGCTTCCTTGGCGGCATCATTCGCAGCAATGTACTCAGCCTCCATCGTAGAGTCTGCAACGGTATCCTGTTTGGAACTCTTCCAACTTACCGCCCCTCCATTGAGGGTAAATACAAACCCGGAGATAGATTTGTTGTCGTCCTTATCGCTCTGGAAGCTCGAATCGGTAAAGGCCTCCATTTGGAGATCTCCATTACCATACACCAAGAACAATTCTTTAGTCCTTCGCAAGTACTTAAGAATGTTCTTCACAGCTATCCAGTGATTCTCCCCTGGGTTGGATTGATACCTGCTTACAACACTAAGTGCATAAGCTACATCTGGGCGTGTACATAACATCACATACATTATAGATTCTACTGCCGAAGCATAGGGTTTAATGCTCATGCGAGCTCTCTCTTCATCGGTCTTTGGGCATGAGTCCTTAGAGAGAGTGACCCCATGGCAAGCGGGTAAGGCACCCCGCTTGGAGTCTTCTATACTAAACCTTTTTAGGATGGTGTTGATGTACCTGGTTTGGGACAATCCCAGTAACCTCTTGGATCTATCCCTATAGATCCTAATGCCCAGAATGTACGTGGCATCACCCAGGTCCTTCATGGAGAACCTTAGTGATAAGAAAGATTTGACCGACTGTAGCATAGGAATATCATTTTCTATCAGAAGAATGTCATCTACGTACAATACGAGGAATGTAACAGCTCTCCCTACAGCCTTCTTATAAACACAAGGTTCATCTGGATTTTTGATGAAATCAAACTCTTTGATAACTTCATCGAAACAGTTGTTCCAACTCCGTGATGCCTGCTTTAACCCATATATGGATTTATGCAATTTACATGTTTTCCCACTGCTCCCACTGTCAATGAAGCCCTCCGGCTGATCCATATAAACGCATTCTTCTAAATCCCCATTTAGAAATGCCGTTTTAACATCCATCTGCCAGATTTCATAGTCGTAGTGAGCAGCAATAGCAAGTAGGATCCGAATGGATTTAAGCATGGCTACAGGTGAAAAAGTCTCATCATAGTCCAAATCTGGTCTTTGACGAAAACCCTTCGCCACAAGTCTTGCCTTATAGGTCTCTACCTGCCCATCTACACCAATCTTTCTTTTAAAGATCCATTTGCACCCCACAGGTTTCACCCCAGGGGGTACAACGTCCAAAGTCCATACTTTGTTGGTGTACATAGACTTCATTTCGGATCTCATGGCATCCAGCCACTTCACAGAGTCTCCACTCATGATAGCTTGCTGAAAACTGGTAAGATCATCATCCTCCATGATGCAGTCTTCTCTGTCACCATCAATGAGGAAACCGTAGTACCTCTCCGGTGGGCGAGAAGTCCTACCAGACCTTCGGAGTGGCTGAGGTTCCTCAGTTTCTATTGCAACAGCCGGTTCAACCAAGTCGTCATTTGTAGTTTGTGTTTCTAGAACCTCTTCTAGATCTAGCACATTGCCATCAGCTTTATCTGTGAAAAACTCTTTTTCCAAGAATGTGGCATACTGAGAAACAAACACCTTTTGTTCCTCCTTGTGGTAGAATAGATATCCATAAGAATTTCTTGGATATCCCACAAAGTTACACATGACCGACCGTGTCTCGAGTTTGTCCGGATTCTGCTTTTTAACATAGGTCGGGCAACCTCAAATCTTAATTCTCTTAAGAGATGGTCTCTTCCCATGCCATATCTCATATGGCGTGGTAGACACGGTTTTGGTTGGAACCCTGTTCAGTAGAAACGCTGCAGTCTCCAATGCATGCCCCCAAAATGAGACAGGTAACTCAGCATCACTCATCATGGAATGGACCATATCTAATAGGGTCCGATTCCGTTGTTCAGACACACCGTTGTGCTGTGGTGTGTAAGGAGGAGTGAGCTGAGAGAGAATTCCATTCTCTTTTAGGAAGTTTGCAAATTCTGTACTGAGGTACTCCCCACCTCGATCTGATCGAAGCATTTTGATACTCAAGCCGGTTTGTTTTTCTACTTCGAGTTTATATTCAGTGAATTTCTCGAAAGCTTCGGATTTGTGCTTTAATAAAAATACATGACCGAATCTTGAGAAATCGTCAGTGAAAGTAATGAAGTAAGAAAAACCGCCTCTAGCCTGTGTAGACATTGGCCCACATACATCACTATGTATGAGTCCTAGGAGCTCGGTAGCTCTTTCTCCGTGTCCGGTAAACGGAGTTTTGGACATTTTACCCTTGATATAAGACTGGCAAGTCGCATAAGATTTATATTCAAAAGAGTTTAAATATCCATCTTTGTGTAACTTATTTAGTTTTGTTTCGTTAATATGACCAAGTCTACAGTGCCAAAGAAAAGCTTCATTTATTTCTGAAAGTTTTCTTTTATTAGTGTGTTGTAAGCTGAAAACTGTGTGTTGATTTAGGACGTATATCCCGTTATTAAGCGTACCATACCCAACCAACATTTGATTCAGGTGAATGTTCATAACATTGTTCTGCAATACAAAATTATATCCGTCATTGTCTAACAAAGAAACAAATATTATATTACAAAGCATACTTGGTACAAAATAACATGGGTTCAAAACCAATATACACCCAGATGGCAACCCCAAATGATACTCTCCCACTGCGACTGTATTTACATTAGAACCATTTCCAACACGGAGAGTATGGTCACCTGTCTTCAAAACCTTGCTATTTCTCAGCCCCTGCATAGAATTGCAAATGTGAGAACCTGAACCGGTATCTAATACCCAGGAAGCAGAGTTTATTGAAAAACAGTTTTCTGTCACAAACACACCTGAAGCGGAAGCATCCCCATGCTTCTTCTTGAGATTTAAGTACTCTGTGCAGTTTCGCTTCCAATTTCTTGTTTTGTGGCAGTGATAACATTCCCCTTTCCCCGATTCTCCAGCTTTGGACTTGTCCTTCCCCTTAACCTTTTTAACTCCACCCCTAGGTTTGGCGGGCTTCTTCTTCATTTTTCCCTTGGCCTTAGCCTTTGGGCGAGAAGAGGAAGATTGCCCAACACTCAAAACGGGAGTTTTCACTGATTTCAGTGTGCTCTCTGCACTCCTTAACATATTAAGGAGTTCAGGTAGTTCCTTCTCCATGTTGTGCATGTTGAAGTTAACTATAAATTGAGCAAAGGTGGAGGGGAGGGACTGCAGAATAATATCCGTATATTGTTCATTGTCCATCGTCCATCCAAGGTCCTCAAGCTCTTCTATGAGAGTTATCATCTTCAGAACATGGTCTCCTACTGGTGTGCCAGGGGCCATTCGCATCTGAAACAATTTCTTTGATGCTACGTATCGTAATACACGGGATTTCTCTCCATACAACTCTTTTGTATGGAGGAATATGGCGTGAATGTCTATATTCTCGTGCTGCTTTTGATGTGTGTTATCCATCAATGCAAGCGCGAGGTATTTTGTCGTGGCACAGTCAGCGTCCCATGTTTTGCGGACTTCAATATTCGCAACTGAGGATTTTGGACCTGGGACGGGCGGGGCTGAAGCCGTGAGGACATATGATACTTTATCATAAGTCAAGGTAATGTTCAGATTCCTCAGCCAGTCTTTATAATTGGTCCCATTCAGTTTATTTTTATCTAGTAAAAGCTTGAGTCCTGTCATTGGTATCTACCATTAAGAGAGAGAAAAGAATACACTCAGCGAAAGCTCTTGCAAAGATCAGATTGGTTATTATCTTGTCTAATCGATGTCTCCCACTGCTTTAATCAAGTTTTTCTTTCAAACTTTAAAAAGAAAACTAGTCAGGATTAATTACAATCTACAACTTCGCTAACCGTTCAGCCAGGCCAGTGTCGGTACTTGAGGGAGGTTCCCCATGCTTTCGTACGGACCTAATTAAAGTAAACCTCGTCTTCCAAGAGGCGTAGCCCCGTTAACACCTTTCTAGACACCTAATGGGTTAGCTAATTGTAAACTGCAAAACTCTCCTGGGAGCAACTATTGCCAACAGAGGAATCAGGATCCAACCATCATATGGAAGGTATGCAATCTTATTGCAAATTTCAACTATTGAAATTCCCGATGTGGTTTTTACCCCTAGTACCTATGACCTTAACTATAGTCAACAAATCATAAGTATTAGTCAAATTCTACCCGTCATTTCTTGATTAATTAGACCCACTCATATGACTCTTAACTATGGTCAACAAAGTCGCATGAATGTCCTAATTAATCTGCATCATATGCAGTGTAGGAAGACATCACTTAGCTACCGTACACTACGCCTTAACTATAGTCAACAAACGTAGCACGAATACTATGTACTCTACTTCCTAAAATGACGGAGGGTTGCGGATGATTTTTAAGAAAATCTTTAACGCTTTGAACTTGATATCGTCGTAGAATCAAATGGTTTTCCAAAGGAGTGGCTTGAACTCCGCGGTTTTGAAATTTAGCTTTTTCATAAAGAGCCGAGTGGTTTTCAAATCTGATTCTACAACATCTTTTTAGGTTTATTTTCTTTACATTAATCATATTAATGTAGCCCCATCATGTAAGTCCTTAAGCCAATCACAGAAAAGAAACGAAAATACAACGTACGCTTATGCCATCCGCATTCGCCGCAATGTTCCGCTATGCACCGTTAGGTTACTTAACTAACGACATACCGGGATGGGATTAGCGCGGGTGTAAAACATAAGCAACGTCTACTATATATCTCATATATAATATATCATTCATCTCAGATATCACATCACAGTATACAGACAGCAGAAACACAGATATAATGTGGGATATACTAGGACGTCCGTATTTAGTATTTAGCCAACAATAGAAAATACGGATTCCACAGTCGCGATGAATAGCCAAGCCCACACCCCTAGACCCCTTACGAGAGCGGCAAGCGACCCTACCAATTCTGGAGTTTAGGAGACCCGGTCTCAACTCCTCGAGATGGCCTCCCACTGAACCCGGTCACTTGTGCTCCTCTCCTTGGGTCTATCCTAATGCGGAAAAGTAAATAATATACAACACTGGTGGCATCAACCTCAACCCGGAAGTGCCCCAAATAAAAGAATATTACATTACATTTGAATTTTACATGAATGAAAAGAAAACTCACATCTCACATAAAAAAAAACCCTGCTATTCAATCGCGACAGTCCTGCACATCATATCTAAGCAACACATAATATCATATATCATCAACGTAAATAAGTATGCGTACCCCGATTATCGTTGATGTATAGCAACGAAACCGGCGATATTCGACATAGTACACTTACGGTCACAGAAAAGAAAGTGTAAAACTACAACATTTGGAATCCACAATCACTTTAGGCATCGCAAATCCGAAATATCACATACTTCGCATTTCATGCCTAACTATATAAATTCCACATATTGTATCACATTCCAGATAAATAGACAGTATTAAACTTTCCGATTGAATAATCAAATACCCAAGATTTCCTTAATGGCTCAACACTTGAGCGGAGTTCAAAAATCCCGGAACATGTCACAGTAGCAGCGGTCCAGCGGTAGAAGGGTCAAGCCAACGCCTCACATGTGGCACGCCGTACTGCCCCAAACCCTAAGGTTCAGAGGCAGTTCAGACGGTCACATAATCGAGTTAAGGTTTGTGTTCTTCTAGAGGGTACACCACGTTATTTTTCGAAAGATTTAAACTCGAGAAAAAATTCAACACTTGAAAGTTTTTCGTGCCGGGAAAAAGTGAGTTAATGATATCCGTTCGAACTTTTTAATACTTTCTAAATTACCCGAAAACAGAAAGAAATTAAATATTCTGATCGAATCAACGAATCCAAAACAATTCCCAGAACACTCAACACTGGAGTCAGATTAAAAATACCCAAAAATATGTACAAGCAGACAAGAACATTACTGTATAAAAACGAGACAATAATATCCCTGTACGGCCGCGGATCCGCGGCCCAAGCAAGGTCTGGCCGCGGTTCCGCGGCGGTATGTACGGATTATGGCTTCGTATTTTATACTTTTGCTTAGATTTCCCTGCTGAATTTTTTAAGTATTTTTAATTCCGAAAAAACACAGTTTTAAAAAAGTGTCCAGAGAAGGGTTAAAATGCGTATTTTTTTGGTTCAATCGGAGTTTTAACTTCGCCTAAACGTCGCCTAAGGTTCTAGCCTGGCTCTGATACCATGAAGGGTTTCCTACAGCACCACTACAAGGGTTTGGAGGCAACACACATGCCATATTTAAAATTTACATGGTGCTAAAGAAACTAACTTAAGGATCATGCTAGAAAAATAGGGCAACTAAACTTTAACACAAACACAAGTAGTAAAATCTAGGGTTTTGAGAGTACAACCTTTGTCGCTCCCTACGCTAGACTCCTTGGCTACTTGAGGGTTGGAAAAAGGTCCGCTTGAGATCCTCTAGGTCCACGACGATCTACCCGGAGTCCTCTTTGTCCATGCTTGAAGCTTCACAAGATCAAGAGAAGAAATGGAAGCTAACACTCTACACTAATGGGCAAGACTAGTGTAGAATGGTGTTGTGGTTGGTTTTCTCACCTTAAAATCCTAACTTGGTAACTCTTTTGCTCACTTGAGAAAACTAGAGAGCAAGAGAGAAAGGAAGAAGAAGATGATGGCTTATAAAACTCAAGATAATGATAAGCTTGTGAATAAAATGAGAAAATGAAAATATATATATATTCACTCTCTCATTCTCAACCATGGTTATAAAATATCTAGATATTTTAGTTTAGAACAAAAATGACCATGGAAAATGAATCATGGTTAATCCAAGGGGTTAGTGCAAGAATAAAATATTAAACCATGAAACAATTTCCATTTTCATTTTCCTTTTCCAAAAAATAATACCATATATTTTATAAAGAGTGTGAGTCTTATATTGCCACCATCCACTATATCAACAACCATGATAGAATGATGTATGCATGTATGTGTGCATGCATATCCATATGTGCATGAATAAGAATGAATGCATATATGCATGCATACAACAAAAGACAAGAAAGGATTTCAAGTAAGAAACTAATGGTCAATGATAAATCAACACTTGATTTAGCAACTCGGTCATATCACATACGACTTGACCAAAAGCAAACCGCCCGATTAATATACGGTATCTCATACACGCATTTTAACCGGGTCCACGTGCATATCTCATATGCGCACCACATCGTTTCTCCTGGACTAGGCAACTCCATTATTGGACTCTAAGACTCGTCAATACGCCGGCAGTGGGTGATGATCATATCAAGCACCCCCAAGCCGCAAGCGGTCAGCTAAACGTAACGGCCACCCGGGTATTGAGCGATCATAAGAAAACAAGCGAACCTGTTACAACTCCCGTTGAGCCAACCGGCAACACTACCGTACAATCCGGTCTCTTCGTCAGATATGCTGCATATCAAGTCTAGGGATGGTAACGTCAATCCCAATAACTTAATAAGTCGTGCCGACGAATGGTCTATAACAGATCGAGAAACTACTGATAACACTTATCTGTAAATCTCAACAGCCCTGGCCAGGGACTTACTGATATAGCCAGTCGAGCACAGCACAGCATCAACTCCCAAAACCGGGAGAGAAGAAACCCCTCCTATCGCTCATCGTCTTCGTGTGTCTCGGGACTGTACCTAACGGCCACCTGTGTGCACGACTCAGTAGAGCTGTGGTAGGGTGGTAATCAAAGTACAGTGGGAGAACACACAAGACTCTATGACGATCTCGGGTCTACAGACTAACCTGCACCAGTGTCACCTGAGAACTGCTATCCGACGATAGATATAATTCCATATAGGAGTTCTCGGTGATTCCGTCCAGTGTACCCAGTCACCACTGAGCACCCGTATACGATCTTGATGTCAAACATCGATGAATGTGGGAACATCCATCGCCCATCATATGGGTCTAGTATCATATACGTTAGTCTACTATGGTATATCGATGCCCCGTCTCGATATACCTACGACTAGGGACATTTCAGGATATGCTTATAAACTACAAATGTCCCACTAGTATGATCTCCATCATAATCACAGTAGTCAAGCCTATATCCTCAGGGCTTTATCAACATGTGTGAATGAATAAAAGCATGATCAAATCAACATGTCAGATAAAGAAGAACCAGATAGCATACTATCATGTCGAGCAAGAATGTACACTGAATATATATATATATATATATATATATATATATATACATGTATAAATACATCCACTATCATATAATGGCCTCTAGGTCATACATATATCCAACATTAGTGAGCTAATATATTAGTCAATATACAATTATATCCAATATAAATATATATCATATTATTAAATCAACACTTGATTTAATAATCCGGTTATATCACATATAACCGACTAATATCATTTCTGTATATCATATTATCAAATCAACACTTGATTCAATAATCTGGTTATATCACATATAACCTACTGATATCAAATAACTGCCAGATTATAATATGTTATTACAAACTTGTATTTAATCAGGCCTCCGCACATATCAGCATATGTGCTCTACTTCGTTTCTCCTGAACTAGGAAACTTCTGTGTGGGACTCTAAAGACTCGTCAAGACGCCAGCAGTAGGTAATGATCATATCAGTTACCCACAAGCCGTCAGCGGTACTAGCTGGACGTAACGACTACCCAGGTATTCAGCGTTTAGAAGATCAACAAGCAAGCTTGTCTAAACTCCCATGAAGCTTATAAGTAACACTTACCGAACAGTCCGATCTCGTCGTCTGATATGTCGCATATCGAGTCTGGGGGTGGAATCGTCAGACCCCAATAACTTGATAAGTCATGCCGATGTGTGGCCTATAACGGTACGAGAAACTACTGATAACACTTACCAGTAAATCTCATCAACAACCCTGGCCAGAGACTTTCTGTTATAGCCAATCGAGCATAGCGCAGCATCCACTCCTTATCCGGGAGAGAAAAAACCCCTCCTATCACTCATTGCCTCCATGTGACTCTGGACTGTACCCAAAATCTACCTGTTTTCATGACTCCTTTGAGCCGTATTAGGTAGGAAATCAAAGCACAGTAGGAACCACACAAGGCTCTATGACGATCTCGGGTCTACAGACTAACCTATACCAGTGTCATCAAAGAACTCCTATCTGACGATAGGTATAGTACCATCTAGGAGTTCTCGGCGAGTCCTATTCGGTGTACCAATTCTATAATGATAACCTGTGTACAATCTTTGATGTCAAACACCAATGGATATGGGATCAACCATCGCCCTATACAGGGTCAAGAAACGTACAAACTAGTCTACTCTGGAATATTGATGCCCTGTCTCAATACTCCCCCGACTAGGAACTGTTAAAGGATGTGCTTGTAGACTACATAAGTCCTAGTAGTATGATCCGCATCATAGTCCTGGTATTCAAGCCAACATCCTAAGGGATTTATCAACATGTATATGAGAGAAAGTATAATAATACTAAGTATACATGTTAATATAAAGAGTAACCAGATAGCACACTATCATGTCGAGCAAGAATGTCCTCTCTCTCTCTCTCTATATATATATATATATATATATATATATATATATATATGTCCAAGCATCTATTATAATATACATCAATGTACAATAATGGCCTCTACGGTATACATATCCCTAACAATCTACCACTTGCACTAAGGCCAGTTGTTGTAGTATCTCAGACCAAACATCCTAAATAGTCTCTCGAATCGTGTCTGGGGGAGGGCCTTTGTGAATGGATCCGCTTTGTTATCCTCCGTGTTAACTCTCTTGACCTCGATCTCCTGGCGATCAACTATTTTCCAGATCAGGTGATACCTCCTAGGAATATGTCTTGATAGCTAATGCGACCGGAGTTTCTTGGATAAAACCATAGCTCCATTGTTATCACAATACAAAGGTATTGGATGCTCAACGGAAGGAACTGTTCCCCTCCGAAAGGCGGCACACAGGACCGCGATGTCCTGACGCTGAGATTCGGGGCAGATGCTAATTGGTTTTATCCATCCACCTCTCCGAAAATGCCAAGTTGATTTATGGCATCTTGCATCGAAGGTTTAGATGGATGCGGCCGATGTAGCAGACTTCGTCAGATTCCCCCTCAGGGTGAGGGGTTTTTGATTGTGGGGACGCTCTTCCCTGCAGGCGCAAGCTCCTGCAGTTAATTACGCTACCGCATCACGGTAACAACTTTCTCCTTCTCCAGAATTTCACTTCGTGTCGTGTGTGTTTGTTTTGTTTGTGGTTGCCCGTGGATTGTATACGGAGACTGAGTAATGCCGTCGCCCGTAGGACGTGGATTAGTCCAAATCCGTATTTACTTAGATTTGGGTTTGGTGTTTTTAGTTTAAGGATACGTTGGCCATATTGCGGCTAAGATCAACTTAAACGTTCGTTAAGGATACGTTAGTCCTGTTTTAGACTAAGATCCACTTAACGTAGTGATTAATTTAATGTATGACCATCGGGACTCGTCACCTCTCTGACGTCGTTGAAGGATTACAACGACATGTATCAGAGGAGCTCGGAGATGTACCCTCGAACCAGAGTTAATTGGGAGTTTTATAATCTATTTAAATGTTTAAGGATACGTTAGCCGTGTTTGGGGCTAAGATCAACTTAAACGGGACCGTTTAGATCCGGCAAAAGAGCGTTTGGAGGCTCTATTGTTCCAGTTTAGGGACGTAGTGGTCCGTTTTCCAGTTTGGGGACGTGGTGGTCCATCGCCAGTTTAGGGACGTGGTGGTCCGATATTAGTTTAGGGATGTCTCGGTCCGATATTAGTTTAGGGATGTCTCGGTCCGATATTAGTTTAGGGATGTTTCGGTCCGTATTCCAGTTTAGGGACGTGGTGGTCCATTATTAGTTTAGGGACGTCTCGGTCCGATATTAGTTTAGGGACGTCTCGGTCCGATATTAGTTTAAGGACGTTTCGGTCCGATATTAGTTTAAGGACGTTTCGGTCCACGAGTTTAAGGACCCCGCAGTCCATATTCATGTGTGGTCGTTAGGACCCGTCGCCTCTCTGACATCGTTGAAGGATTGCAACGATAGATGTCAGAGGAGTTCAGAGATGTACCCTCGAACCAGAGATAAATTGATTTAGGAGAGCAATTTTGCTCCGTCAATTTAATTTGAGGACTTACGGCCAAAATTGGGTCAAGTCCAGTTGAGAATATTCAACATTTTTCTTAATCTTTGGCCTATTAGGCATGTGCTAGGGCTTTGCCCATATTTAATAATGCACTGCATTCTATTCTGGCCTGCTAGGCTTTTGATTTGGGCTCTGTCCCTTTATTTATGATGCAGAGCATCTATTTTAGTTTGGGCTCTGCCCCTTTTTAAAACAATGCATTGCATTTTATTCTGGCCTGCTAGGCTTTTGATTTGGGCTCTATCCCTTTATTTATGATGCAGAGCATCTATTTTAGTTTGGGCTCTGCCCCTTTTTAAAACAATGCATTGCATTTTATTAGAC
The DNA here is from genome assembly GCA_030015575.1 of Agapanthus africanus. Classification (NCBI taxonomy): domain Eukaryota; kingdom Viridiplantae; phylum Streptophyta; class Magnoliopsida; order Asparagales; family Amaryllidaceae; genus Agapanthus; species Agapanthus africanus. The sequence goes on along the minus strand of JASDDO010000012.1, from coordinate 449,808,578 downwards.
CTGTTAGGCCTTCTTTAATTGGGCTTGGCCCCTTTTGTAGGCAAGGCAGTGCATTTGTCTGGCGCTTTGCGCCGAGTAATGAGCGCAAGCTCATATGGTGATGACACGTGTCATGCTCTGGTGAGCGCAAGCGCACTAGCGCAGTGCGCTGCGCTAGCACGCTGCGCTAGCGCGCTGCTGACATGTGGCGCGCTCTCAGCGAGTTGCGCCAATTCCAGAGAGCAAAGCTCTATCTTAAGAGCGCTTAGCGCAAGTGGTTCTATAGATGACACGTGGCGCTCTCTTAAGAGTGCAACGACGCAGTTTGGAAGTGCAAAGCACTAAGAATCTTTTAGATTCAAGAACGGAAGTGCAAAACACTATTTAATTTCTTGATCTAAATTAGATCAAAGAAAAATAAATTTTTCTTTTGTTTGAAGAACCAGAGGTTCTTAAAAGTGCAAAGCACTATTTTTTATTTTTATTGTTTTAAAGAAACAGAGGTTCACAAGAAGTGCAAAGCACTGTTTATTATCTAAAGATCATTGATCTTGTTTTAAGATCAATGATCTATTAGAAGGAATTTCTTCTACTTCATGAAGGTTCTTTACCTTTTTCTTGAAATCTTCTCAGAGTTCTCTCTGTTTAGAGTTCTTGATTTTTCAAGAAAATGTTGATGCCTTTGAATTGAGGCTTAGGGTCCTTTTTATAGAGCTCACAAATTAGTTAAAGAGATCATTCTCTGAGTGATTTGGGGAATTTTCCCCACCGTTGGATCTTTGATCCAAGGGCTTCTGCTTTGCACAACTGCGCTAGCGCAACTGTGCTGACACGTGTCGCGCTGCGGAGAGCGCAGCGCAACTGCGCTAGCGCATCTGCGCTGACACGTGTCGCGCAGCGCAGAGCGCTGCGCAACTGCGCTAGCGCATCTGCGCTGACACGTGTCGCACAGCGCAACTGAAGCGTTGCTTCATTTATTAAAGCTTAAATTTTCAAAGCAGGGCTTTGCTCTGATTGGGCGAAGATGAAGCGTTGCTTCATCTCCCGTCTCGGAATTTGAACAGAGCTTTGCTCTGATTGGGGTAAACAAATGCCCCCCGCACTGTTGCGCTTACGTGGCCCCAAACGTGAGCGCAACGGTGGCGAAATTCCAACCGCCGTGACAACTTTTGGAAGTCGAAGAGGCACTTGGTGCCTATAAATAGGACCTTTGGTCCCCCACAGATGCTTATCACCTTTCCGATTTTTATTTTCAAAAAACTTCAGATCTTTGCTCTTGCCTTCGAGAACTCTAGAGCTTTGCTCTTTTTTCCAAAGTTTTTAGAAAAAACTTTAGGTAAAATTGAATCTTAGATTAAATTAATTTTAATTAATCTTAAACAGCAGAGCTTTGCTCTTATAGATCTTTTGATCTAAAGAGATCCCCATTGGGGTTTCACTAGCAGAGTTTTGCTCAATTTCAAAGTTAGAAACTTTTGGTGAAATTAATGTAAATCAAATGAACCTAAATTAATCTCAATCAAAGAGCTTTGCTCTCACAGTTCTTTTGATCTAAAGAGATCCCCATTGGGGTTTCATTAAGCTTTTTGTTCATGGGTTTTAATCCTTGAACAGAGCTTTGCTCTCTAGGAATCTAGCTCTCTATGTATATTATTATTATTTTTTTTATCGCTAACCTTCCTGTGGTATTTCCTCCAGGCATAATGGCGGTGCATCTATACAGTTTGCACGAGTTCATCACCTATGACGATATCCGCGCACAGGGTCGTCAACAAAACCAGGAGTTTACAGACGCTCAATGTGCAGAGGTCATGGGTCGTCTGAACGCAAGCGGTGGCTAGCTGCTACCCCGTCGTTCGGCTCTTTTGAAAGTCGTGCTAGGAGAAATATGGAGAGCACTTCCGGGTCTTCACGAGGCCCTGCCGCTCAATGTGCTGGATGATGCCGAGGACAAGGTGCATTCAGTGTACCTGACGGGGCTGATCTCGAAGAAACGGCGGGATAGCCTCATTGACATCCTACACCAAATCTTCCAGCAGACGACGATAGTTGCTGCTTATCGAAGGCCGGGAGGGCTTGCCGATGATATTGACACAGAAGAGCGCGAGAGGCTGCGCATAAGAATAATTAGAAAGGCCAGAAGAACTCTGGATGGCCTTACTTTTGAATTCCTCAATCCGTGCCCCGGATCTGAGGTTATACCGTTGTAATAATATTTTTCGTTCACTGCTTTTTTATGATTGTAAGAACTATTGGCCATATTAATGGAAAAAAAAAATTTATCCCAGCTTGTCTTTATTTTTCGTTCTGAGTCTTTTACTTGTGCATGAAAGAGTGTGTCTCGAACGCTTGATCAAACGTAAATCGGATGCTCTTTCTGTAGCTTTCTTCTTTCTCTTATTATCGGCATGCTATCTTAATAAACATGGTTGACAGATAATAGAGTAAGCATGTTGGTTTCTTCAATAGATAGCGATGGCTTAGGCTGCAGGTTCAGATCTGCTGCCTAAGACTTTTCAACCCCATAAGCCGTGAGGGTCTCATAGAGAATTTTCTCCCTACGGATCGAGAGGATCTCGTAGGTGGGTTTTCTCCTTAGGAATCGTGAGGATTCCTAAGTGTGGTTTTCTCTTATAAGTCGTAAGGATCCTATAAGAGAATTTTTCCCTCTTATGGGTCGAGAGGACCCACAAGCGGTTGTTTCCCTCCTCGTCGAAATTCGACTTTGGAGAGTGAGACCCGTGAATAGTATGCAAGAGACCAATTTGGATTGACTTGCAGGGTCCCATTGTTCAGGAAGCAAGTTTTTTTTTAGTCCCTGCTGCCTGAGGCTTCATTTGCAAGTTGAGACGAATCGGGAGTTTCCCGCGGAGACAATGGTTTCTCTGCGAGTCGACGCAAATCAGGAGGCTCTCGTCAAGGAGTGTTTGTATCCGTGAGTCGAGGAATTTGCTAGGGATTATTTGTTTCCCAAGCGCCAAGGATTATTTGTTTCCTTGGGGTTTGAAACGAGTCGAGGGTTCCCACGGGGGCTCTGGTGGCTCTGCGGGTCGACGCGGATCAGGAAGCTCTCGTCAAGGAGTGTTTGTATCCGTGAGTCGAGGAGTTTGCTAGGGATTATTTGTTTCCCAAGCGCCAAGGATTATTTGTTTCCTTGGGGTTTGAAACGAGTCGATGGTTCCCACGGGGGCTCTGGTGGCTCTGCGGGTCGACGCGGATCAGGAAGCTCTCGTCAAGGAGTGTTTGTATCCGTGAGTCGAGGAGTTTGCTAGGGATTATTTTTTTCCCAAGCGCCAAGGATTATTTGTTTCCTTGGGGTTTGAAACGAGTCGAGGGTTCCCACGGGGGCGCTGGTGGTTCTGCGGGTCGACGCGGATCAGGATGCTCTCGTCAAGGAGTGTTTGTATCCGTGAGTCGAGGAATTTGCTGGGATTATTTGTTTCCCAAGTGCCAAGGATTATTTGTTTCCTTGGGGTTTGAAACGAGTCGAGGGTTCCCACGGGGGCACTGGTGGCTCTGCGAGTCGACGCGGATCAGGAGGCTCTCGTCAAGGAGTGTTTGTATCCGTGAGTCGAGGAGTTTGCTAGGGATTATTTGTTTCCCAAGCGCCAAGGATTATTTGTTTCCTTGGGGTTTGAAACGAGTCGAGGGTTCCCACGGGGGCTCTGGTGGCTCTGCGGGTCGACGCGGATCAGGAAGCTCTCGTTAAGGAGTGTTTGTATCCGTGAGTCGAGGAGTTTGCTAGGGATTATTTGTTTCCCAAGCGCCATGGATTATTTGTTTCCTTGGGGTTTGAAACGAGTCGAGGGTTCCCACGGGGGCGCTGGTGGCTCTGCGGGTCGACGCGGATCAGGATGCTCTCGTCAAGGAGTGTTTGTATCCGTGAGTCGAGGAATTTGCTGGGATTATTTATTTCCCAAGCGCCAAGGATTATTTGTTTCCTTGGGGTTTGAAACGAGTCGAGGGTTCCTACAGGGGCACTGGTGGCTCTGCGAGTCGACGCGGATCAGGTGGCTCTCATCAAGGAGTGTTTGTATCCGTGAGTCGAGGAGTTTGCTGAAGTCACTGGCTTCTTCGGTTGAAATGAACCGTTGAGGTTTGGATTCGTCGTCTGACGGAGTCCGCTGGGAAAGTATGGTTCCTTCTTTATTTACGCCCTTGGATTGTATACAGGGATCGATGTGATCTTGACTGTAGGGCCAAAGTTTTATCATCATTTTTTTATTTATTTTATCTTATTTCCGCGATGCTCTATCATTTCAGCTTTTACATCGCGAAGGTCGCGACTGTCCAATTATTTCGGCTATTTTTCGCGGTGCCCAATCATTTCGGCTATTTATTTTATTTTTACTCCCTGCTTTTTATTGCGAGCTGTCCTTTCATTTCGGCTATTTCGCATGCATACATTTTACTTGCTGCTTTTTATTGCAAGTTGCCCTATCATTTCGGCTATTTCGTATGCATGTGCGGCCTATCGGCTTTTCGCCGTAAACCTGAACTTAGACATTGATTTTAGCATCAGCACCGCTACAACTGGGATGTTGCCCGGAGCGAATCATCATTTGCCTCTGTCATTATCGAACAAAGGAGGCATAGCGATCAGGGTTAGGGTCCTGTCGACTAAGGCTTTTGACTTTATGAGCCGTAAGGGTCTCACAAAGCTATTTCTCCCTACAAGTCGTGAGGATCTTATAGGTGTATTTTTTCCTTAGGAATCGTGAGGGTTCCTAAGTGTTTTGTTCCTCTGTAAGTCGTAAGGATCCTACAGGAGGGTTTTCTCTTCGTAAATCGAGAGGATTTACAAGGGTTATGCGAACATATCCCCAGTCACGGATGGACCCTGGTTAGGGGAATGTTTATTCGCGCCCGTGGATTGTATACAAGGGTCGGTATTGAGCCATTTGTAGGGCAGTATTTGAAGTTGTGGGGGTTGCTCTAGCACAGGTTTAGGTCTCTGTAACTTAAGACTTTCAACTCTTATGAGCCGCGAGGGTCCCATAAGAGAGTTCTTCTTACGAGTCGTGAGGATCTCGCAAGTGTATTTTCTCCTTAGGAATCGTGGGGATACCTAAGTGTGTTGTTCCCTTGTGAGTCGTAAGGATCTCACGGGGGTGGTTTCTCCTTACAAGGTCGAGAGGACCCTATAAGTGTCTTTTAATGAGGTTGTGCCCTTTCGGGTTTTCACAAACACTCACCGGTAGTCCTGCTGTTTTTACACACGGAATCCTTTCGGGTTTTCATCCGTGCCCATTTTGCTTATGGACATACCGTTTTTTTTTATTTTTATATGTTTTTTTATATCTCGTCAGCCTAAAAGATGCTGCGGTAGTAGTTTAAAGACGTTTCGGTCTGCTATTAGTTTAAGGACATTTCGGTCCGTCGTTAGTTTAAGGACGTTTCGGTCCGTGGTGTAGAAGGCTGGCCACTGCTTAGAAAGCTTAAGCTCAGGAAGATAGCGAGCGGACATAGTCGTCGTCATCTATCGTTGACCTAGGCTGTGGCTCATTAAGCATAGTATTTCTTTAGGAAGCGACCGTTTATCGTCCTGAAAGGCCTTTCACCGTGCATGTCCATGAGTAGATAGGCCCCACCCTGGTAAACCTTATCTATGATGTACGGGCCTTCATAGTTTGGCTCGAATTTTCCCCGCTTGGCGCGATTGGGGATCATAGGCCTTTTGACTACTAACACGAGTTCGCTTTGGCGGAACGTCCTCGGTCGGGTCAGTCTTTCATATGAGCGTGTCATCTTTACTTTGTAAGCTTCTAGATTTTGCTGCGCTATGAGCCGGGTTTCATCAAGGGCGTCAAGCTCCTCAAGCCGAAGGTGAGCATTTTCTTCGTCCGTCAGCTCGTAGTGGACTGCCACTCGTAGAGAGGGTAACTCTATCTCGAGGGGGAGTACTGCTTCTGTACCGAACACCAACGCATATGGCGTTGTGTTCGTGGCCGTCTTGAATGTAGTTCGATATGCCCAAAGAGCTTCTTGCAGTCTTTCGTGCCAATCTTTCTTATTTCGGGACACCGTTTTCTTTATGATTTTTGTCAATGTCTTGTTGAAGGCCTCGGCGAGACCGTTAGCCCGCGGATTATAAACCGAGGAATATCTCCAGTCTATATTATGCTGTTGCGCAAAGCGACTGATCTTGTGGCTTCTGTAAGCTGGCCCGTTATTGGAGATGATCCGTCGCGGAGTTCCAAATCGATATATGACATGCGTCTTGAAGAAGTGGAGGATATTTTCCGTCTTCACCTCTCTTAACGGTACTGCTTCTGCCCATTTAGAGAAGTAGTCAGTCGTCGCCAAGATGAAACGATGTCCCCTAGAAGATGCTGGTTCGATAGGGCCAACTATGTCAGTCCCCCACATTTCGAATGGCCAGCTAGCCACCGTTGGATGTAGTGGATTTGGGTGCTGGTGGATGAAGTCCCCATGAATATGGCATGAGTGGCATTGCTTCGCATATTCGAGGCAGTCCTGGATCATTGCGGGCCAATAGTAACCCATCCGTTTGATCTTCAACTTCATCTTTGGGCCTGCTTGGTGAGAACCGCAGAGTCCATCGTGAACTTCTTGGACGACCCTTTTCTCTTCGTCAGGTCCTAAGCATCTCAGCCACAGAGAATTGAAGGACCTCTTGTATAGAGTATCGTTGACGAAGGCGAAAGATAGAGCTCGTTTCACGAGCTGATGTCTTGTGGATGCTTCTTCAGGCATTCGGTGGAACTTGAAGTAATCTATGAAGACTTCTCTCCAGTCCTCGGTATTTTCCCAATCTTTTACTTGCAGGGTTGTCTGCTCGCTCGCTCCTTTTTCTTCGGATGATTCCGGAGATATTTCTGCTGGGGCAAGCACCCGACGGCTTTGCACCACGATTCTAACGTCATCGAGGTTTTCGTCAGCCAGTTCTTTAGCAAGTTTAGCCAACGCATCCGCTTTGCTGTTTTCCGCGCGCGGTATGTTCTCCAAAGTATAAAAGGGAATTTGGGTCAACAGTTGTTGCACCTTTTCGCCGTATTTTACCAATTCCGGTTTGTATGTTTCGTAATCGCTGTTCACTTGACTGACGACTAGTTGAGAGTCCCCATATATGAGGAGGCTTTCAATTCCCATGTCAATGGCGATCTCGAGGCCTGCTATCAAAGCTTCATATTCAGCTTCATTATTCGTTCTCGGCTCTGTTAAGGAGAAGGCAAAGCGCATTATTCCTCCTTGTAGGGTCACGAAGATAAGGCCTACTCCCGATTTGATCATTGACGTACTTTGTTTGTGCTTTTTCATGAAAGATGCTCCATCGAAATAAAGCTTCCAACGGGTATCACCACCGTCGATTGCGTCAAACGTATGCTTGTCTGGCAAATCGCAATTCAGGGAAGAATCAGCAGGTATCGGGTGCTCAGCAAGGAAGTCGGCTATGGCCTGACCCTTCACTGCTTTGAGGGGTCGATACGTTATCGAGAACTCCATTAAGAGCAGGGCCCATTTAGCGAGTCGTCCCGTCAATATGGCCTTTGACATTAGGTATTTGAGAGGGTCCACCTTTGAAATGAGATGGACTTCATGCGCTAATGCATAATGTCTAAGCTTTGTTATTGCGAAGATCAACGCCAGGCAGTGTTTTTCATTGGGGGAGTAATTGCTTTCTGCCCCCAGCAGAACCCGACTTAAGTAGTAGAGTGCTCTTTCCTTCCCCTAGTCATTCTCTTGTGCCCATAATGCGCCTAAAGAACCTTCAAAGGCGGCCGTGTAAAGAATGAGAGGCTTTCCCTTAACTGGAGCGGCCAACACTGGAGGGTTTTGCAGATACTGCTTGATCACGTCCAGTGCGCCTTGGCATTTGTGATCCCAAACGAATAGGGTTCCTTTCTTCATTAGGTGACTGTAAGGACGGCACTTTCCTGAATGATTAGCGATAAACCGTCGAATGTATGCGAGCTTTCCTTGGAGAGATCGCAGCTGTTTAAGAGTTCTCGGCGGAGGCATTTCCATGATCGCCTTGATTTTAGACGGATCTATCTCAATACCTCGGTGTCGGACGATGAATCCCAGGAATTTGCCCGAGGAAACCCCGAATGCACATTTAAGAGGATTCATCTTCAAGTTGTATTGCCGAAGGCGTTGAAATACAGTCTTCAGATGCTCGAGATGTTCCTCGTATGATTTTCTTTTAACCACGAGATCGTCGATATAGCATTCAACGATTTCGTGTATAAGGTCATCGAAGATCTTTGTCATGGCCCTTTGATAAGTGGCACCGGCATTCTTTAAACCGAAGGGCATCACCTTGTAGCAGAATATACCCAGAGGAGTCCTGAAAGCGGTATGCTTCTGGTCTTCGGGATGCATCTTTATCTGGTTATACCCCGACGAGCCGTCCATGAAGGAGAAAACCTCATGAGTGGACGTGTTGTCTATCATCAGCTCGGTGACTGGCACTGGGAAGTCATCCTTTGGGCAAGCTTTATTAAGATCCCAGAAGTCTACGCATATGCGCACTGTCCCATTTTTCTTCATCACTGGGACGATGTTGGCGATCCATTCAGGGTATTGAACTTCCTGGATGAAGCCAGAGTCGATTAGCTTCTTGACATCGGCGTTGATGCTCATCTCAAGCTCAAGCCGCATTCTTCTCGGTGCCTGTTTGACTGGCTTGACGTCCGGGGATATCTCCAATTTGTGCACAGCGATTTCTGGATCTAGTCCCGGCATTTCGGAATAGTTCCATGCGAAACAATCTTTATGCTGTAGAAGCACATCCTTTAACGCAGCCGTCCTTTCTTCAGATAGCAGCTCGCTAATGAATGTCGGTCGTGGATCGTTTGCCGTCCCCAACTCAATCTTCTTGAGGTTATCTGCAGTGGTATGGATTCCATCTTCCAGCTCTTTCGGGGCTGGGGGAAATTCTGAGACCACCTCATCATTGTTGTTTTCGAAGCACCAGGAAAGGCTGTCCATGTTCTCGGATTCTTCTTTTAATATTGTTATCATATGACAGGTGCGAATTTTCTTCCAATCCCAATGCGGAGTTGGTTCTGTTCTTGTGTTTTCGGGTTCGTGCTTTTGTGGCGGCGCTACCCTCCAGTTGTCAGACAACGCGAATTTGCCAAGCTGATACTGATCTTCAACCCAATTCTTGAAGGTGAAGCAATCTTCAAGCGGATGCCCTATTACTCGATGATAAGAGCAATAATTTGGGTTGGAGACTTCGCCTGCTTGCTCAGGGTGTTTGGACTCTGGGAGTGTAAGCATTTGATGTTTTAGAGCAAGATCAAGTATCTTCTTCATCTTGTTCCGAGGAAATGAATATGCTCGACCCATTTTCTTCATGAGGGCCAGGTCAATAACGCTCGACTCTCGTATGCGTGGTTTCTTAGCTCTGCTTTGTGGTTGTTGAGTGCCTTTTTTGCCTTTCGACTTGTTTTTGCTTTCGCGGCGAACCTTTTTTGTAGCAGGTTGACAAGGAGCGGCATTTTCATCCTTCACGGCCTGTTGGAGAAAGCGTTGCGTTCTGGCTTTCTCGTAGATGACCATTTCGCGGTTATGGTCGTCTCGGACCTTTTGACCCGCTTCTCTTATAAGCTTGTCCATTTGTTCTTCGAACGATGGACTGGGTTCCTTTGCATCTGGCACTTTCACTGGCTCAGGATTAACGTCCTCCCATTGAGCATCCGCCTCTTCATCGAAGTCATATACGACGTAACAGCCAGGTAGTAACTCTCGCTTCCTCGACCGGATGTATCCGAGCCCTTTTGTTTCCATTTTCCCGTTAGGCAGCTTGCGTTGAGTCCCGGGAACATTCCAGACCCTGTCATAGAATTTGGCTTTTTGAACGGTCTGCTCGAAGGATATCCCCTGGCGTTTCAGCAGTTTCTTCAAACCTTCGGTATAATATCTGGGAAGACGGATAGGCTGAAGTCTGTCAAGCGTAGGATCCGCGCCATGCCAGATTTCCTTTTCTACCTTGGTTTCTTTAGAGCGGTAAAATAGGATTGCCTTCTCGCCTTTTCGTCCGGGAGGGACATAAAATGTCTGCAATTCTTCCACACTGTTGGTGTCGAGTGCATCCAGTTCTTTGTAATGTTCAAGCGGCACCATGGTTATCAGCAGACTTCGCTCTTCATCGGCAGAAGCCCGTATTGAAAGCCGAGCAGGGAATACAGCATGAACTTCATCCTCCGAATCACTACCAAAGATCAATGAAGGAACGGATGGTCCCGGCTTGGCGGATTGGGATGGACCCGCATAAATTATATCCTCTTCGTCCTCGGTGTCACTGCCGAAGATAGGGATGGTGGCGTTAATTTTGTTTTCCGGTTTGTGACACCTTTCCGTGTCTTCGAAACTCGGCAAGAAGTATTTGGCGTCTTCATACTTACGAACTTCATTCACGGAAAACGGATTCAATTCTCCTGCCACAGTGTACTCGAGACCATCCTTACAATATTTCATACACTGATGCTGTGTAGAAGGGATAATATTGTACTCGTGTAACCATGGTCGTCCGAGCAGAGCATTGTAACATGTCTTGGCGTCTATGACATGGAATTTAATATCTGTGACGAGCAACCCGAAGCGTAACGTCAATATCACAGATCCAAGAGTCTTTGATGATTGGGAGTCGAACCCGGAGATGGTGATTTTGTTCCGCGCAAGGTGCTGGACGCTCATGCAGATTTCCTTCAACACCCGCACGTTGAGGAGATTAACAGACGATCCATTATCGATCAGGATTTTGCCTATCTTTATATCATGGCAGTATCCTGAGACATAGAGAGGGCGATTGTGTTCGCGCGTCCCAAGGAGAAGGTCTTCATCGCCAAAAGCAACGTCGGCCGTGTGCACTTCTTCCAACTCATCCTTTATCTTTTCTTCGGCCAGAAAGGCTTAGAATTGGTCCGGATCTTGCAGCGCTTTAATCAAAGAATCCCTCTCCTCTTTTGATAGTAACAGGGCATCAAGAATGCTGAGTTGTGAGGGCAGCTTCCTCAGATGCGCCAAGACATTGTAATCCACCTTATTTCTTTTCGGCGGATTCTTGGCTGTTAGCTCTTCCGCAACTTGGTCATCTAAAGTAATATCCTCAGAAACCTTTTCTTTCCCTTTATCTTTCTTGTTTAAGGGTCCGAGATTCTTTTCAGGTAACGTCCGATTGCGTAGCTGGATATTTTCGCAAACCTTTGGCTCTTCTTCTTTTCCCGAAGTTGACTCTTTAAAGAGAGGGGCGAGTTCCAGCTCTTCATCAGAATCGCTCCCGAATGTAGGCACTTGTGACCCGGCAGTGTTAACCATGCGACAATCGCCGGTAGTTCTTTTAAGCTCTTCGGTCGTATTTCTTCGCTCTCGACGAGTTCTACGCTTTTCCCGCTTGAAGCGTTGTTGACGAGCAACATATCCTTGCCACCATTTATCAAAAGCTTTGCATTCTTGAGTGGGGTGCGAAACCTTCTGATGATATAAGCAATAGGAAGGGTGCATTTCCGATTCACCGGTAATGTTTCCTACAGAGGATGGTAGCTTCATGCCCATCGATATGGCCTTAGCGAACCTTTTCCTCATCTTGAATTGGCTTTTGTCAACGGCGGAGGCACTTCGCTCCAGCGAGATTATCTCAGCTCTTTCATCAAGTCACCGGAGTTTGGCCCTTTCAAAAATAGCCATTTCGCGTTCTCGATCAGCTTTACTTTTTAGTCAAGCCTCGTCAAGGAACGCGTCAATCATTTCGACTGATAGCTCCGGAATTCTTGATTCGGTATCTGCCCCCAGCGTTTTAGTGCCAGAAGTCTCTTCATCGTTCGTGATCGAATGGGAGATCACATGACAGCTCGCCACATTTTCCTCGGATTCATCTGATAAACTTTCTCCCTCATCTTCCTCTTGAAAGACGTGATTGAGGAACTCTTGGAGCGTGATGGGAGTCCGCGCCTTTTGGTTATATTCTTCCAGCGCGTCAATTTGCTTTTGCAAGTCTGTGCGCTTGTCGCTAGGCTTTACGGGCTTCTTGGACTTCTTCTTCTTTTTCGAAGACTTTGACGACTGGCCGCAAGTGCTTGAACCCCTTGAACCCCCATCATTGGTCTTTGAAGTTGGACGTGGCTTCAACATCCCCTCAACGACCCGTGGTTCTAATGGGTTCTTCCACTTGATCGCTGGACATGTCCGAAGATCATTTAGCATTCTCCTCGTTTTGGATGATAATACAACCTCCCAAGGAGCTTCATCAATGACGGAGCATGTTGCCCCCGGCGTATTTATCCCCTTAGCGGTGTGGGGCTGCGGAGGATTCACCTTCCATTTGTCAGATAACGCGAACTTGCCCTGTCGGTACTGGTTTTCAAGCCAATTTTTGAAAACGTAACAGTCTTCGATAGGATGTCCGAGCACTCGATGATAAGGGCAGTAATTAGGCTCGTTGACATCACTTGGTTGCAACGGACGTTTTGGATCCGGAAGATTTATGAGTCTGTTGCGCAACGCCAGCTCGAATAGCCTCCTCGTTTTATCGCGGGGGAAGGAATAAGGGCGTCCCATCCTATCCTCAAGGGGTACGTACGGGCGCGTATTGTTTGGACGAGCAGCCGGCTTCGAGTCGCTCGGTTGTTGTTGAGCATTAGCGACAACGATCGCTTTTCCCTTTCCTTTGTCATTTCGGGAGTCCGGCTTTGGGAGAGGGGGTTTATGGCCCATCTGGTCCATCTGCGCTAGTTTGTCAATCAAAGCCTGGAAGGAAGTCTTCTTGAAGAACATCATAAACTGTGAGATGGTTGCTTGTGGATCAAGGGTTCCAACAAACATTCCCACCGCAGGGGCTTCTTCTATGCGATGTTCACACTTCGACCATAGATTACGCCATCGTATAGCGTACTGAACCCATGTCTCGCCGGGTTTTACCCTAGCGTTAATCAGTGCCGTCATCAGGGTACGTTCACTGGCACTTGCAAAAAGTTGGGTAAACAGCAGCTCCATTTCCGCGAAGGTTTTAATAGAATCATTAGGGAATTCAGAGTACCACTCGAACGCCGTATCTGATAGACTTCCAACGAACTGGCGGAGCAACAGCTTGTCGTCACCGCCGGTGTTGCCGCAGAGCACCCTGAACTGGGCAACATGCTGATGAGGATTGCCCGTCCCCTTGTAGACATGGAACTTAGGAATTGTATAGCCTTGCGGGTACTTAATCTGATCGTACCAACCCGGATATGGCCGCCCCGTTTTTACAACCTGACCGGCTGCTTCAGTCGCCTGATGCACCCGTATTTGCTGGGCGATGTATTCATCCAAATCAGCTTTTGATATGGTATCCTCTTTAGCTGTGGATAGAGCCGGTGGAGGATTCGATGTTTCTCCCCTATCGTCTTCAAGAATGATCGGGGGATCTTCAGCAGGTGGATCTTGTTGAATCATCATACCCACCATATCCTGGAACAGGAGGGCCATTTTCTTTATGTTGGATGCCTGCTCCACAGCTTCTTTATCTTTCTTCTCTAGCACGCGCCGAAGGAATTCGGCGTCCGTTTCTTGTTCTTGACGTTCTTCTGAGGATGTTTCCGGGGTTTCTTTCGGCCTTGTAAGTGTGGCCATAGCGTTCATCATTTCCTGGAGCTTCTGTTGCTGCTCCTGAGTCTTGGTCATTGACCGTGTAAGCGGTCTATGACCCGTGGATGTACGGCTTTCCTCCTTTCCAGAAGCCATATAAACCGTATGAACTGTTATGCCCCCTGACTTGGGGCGTTTAGGTTCACCGCTTTTAAACTTTGCCAGTGTCACGGGAGCTTTCTCTGGCCTCCTTCTTTTGTGGACCATTGAGGTTGAAGGAGCCGTTGAAGTGGGCATCCTAGCAATTGTTGCGCCCTGCTGTTTAATGGGGCGAGTTTTGTCCTTTTCCACCTTTGCCTTTTTCTGGCGATGAAAGTGGTCCGGGTCAATCACGGAGTCTTGAACCCTCCGCCAAACTTTATAAATTTTTGACGACAGCCGTTGAGGGGGCTGTTCTTGCTTTGTCTCCGGAGCTTTCTCCATAGGTGGAGATCTTTTCAATGTAGCAACTGGAGAGTTCTTTCTCACCTTCCTCAGCAATTCAAAGCTGTTCCCAGTTGGAACAGCAGCGTTGACCTCCACCACTGGAGCAGGTGGAGTTAGCCCTGAGGGGGAGTTGCCCCCTGCCTTCCTCACTCGTCGCCAATGGCGACGTCGAGCATGACGAGCCGTTGGGACTGGCTCAGAGATAGAGATAGCTACTTTTTGCCCTCTTTCTGAATGAGGCGCCGCCGCTGTTAACCTCTTAAAGACTGAGGTTGTTCCTTGCGGGGTAATATCCAATCTGTCAAAGAAAGATCTTCGTGCAAGGGCAGGAGCAGGAATCATCAGTCTTGAAAAGACTTACTCTTTGGTGGGAGAAGCCGCCTTAACGACTTCCGGAACAACGGCCGTTGCCCTCTTTGGGACAGCCAATTTAGAGTTCTGATTCAGCCTGGTGAAAACAGAGGCTGTCGGTTTGGTAGCGGATGACCTGTTGACAGGGGTCGTGGTAGCAGTGAGCCGGTCGAACACCGACTTCTTGTTCACTTCCGGTGCAGGTATCGGCATAGAGAAGCTTGTAGGTGGGACCATGGTCCCGAAAAACAGGCCGGTGGTGGCCTGGGTCACCTGTTCTACCGGCAGAGCAAGGAAAGAGGCCGCTTGGGGCCCATATGTTAACCTCTCGGTGAGGTGGAGCGTCCGTTGCAGTGGCACTTCGAGTAGTTGGTGCAGTTAAAGGCCATTGAATCTTGAGTTCTGCGCCAGGCAAAAGACCAAATCTTAGTAACTTGAAATCCGAAGGCAACCATTTAACAAACCGCGATTGGTTCGCGAAGACGACACACGAAGTGTGGAGTGGAAAGAGGAAGAAGTCCCACCGGGCGTGCCAGAATCTGCCCCGAATCTCAGCGTCAGGACATCGCGGTCCTGTGTGCCGCCATTCGGAGGGGAACAGATTCTGTGTCCCACCGGGCGTGCCAGAATCTGTTCCCCTCCGAAAGGCGGCACACAGGACCGCGATGTCCTGACGCTGAGATTCGGGGCAGATGCTAATTGGTTTTATCCGTCTACCTCTCCGAAAATGCCAAGTTGATTTATGGCATCTTGCATCGAAGGTTTAGATGGATGAGGCCGATGTAGCAGACTTCGTCAGATTCCCCCTCAGGGTGAGGGGTTTTTGATTGTGGGGACGCTCTTCCCTGCAGGCGCAAGCCCCTGCAGTTAATTACGCTACCGCATCGCGGTAACAACTTTCTCCTTCTCCAGAATTTCACTTTGTGTCGTGTGTGTTTGTTTTGTTTGTGGTTTCCCGTGGATTGTATACGGAGACTGAGTAATGCCGTCGCCCGTAGGACGTGGATTAGTCCAAATCCGTATTTACTTAGATTTGGGTTTGGTGTTTTTAGTTTAAGGATACGTTAGCCATATTGCGGCTAAGATCAACTTAAACGTTCGTTAAGGATACGTTAGTCCTGTTTTAGACTAAGATCCACTTAACGTAGTGATTAATTTAATGTATGGCCATCGGGACTCGTCACCTCTCTGACGTCGTTGAAGGATTACAACGACATGTATCAGAGGAGCTCGGAGATGTACCCTCGAACCAGAGTTAATTGGGAGTTTTATAATCCATTTAAATGTTTAAGGATACGTTAGCCGTGTTTGGGGCTAAGATCAACTTAAACGGGACCGTTTAGATCCGGCAAAAGAGCATTTGGAGGCTCTATTGTTCCAGTTTAGGGACGTAGTGGTCCGTTTTCCAGTTTGGGGACGTGATGGTCCATTGCCAGTTTAGGGACGTGGTGGTCCGATATTAGTTTAGGGACGTCTCGGTCCGATATTAGTTTAGGGTCGTTTCGGTCCGTATTCCAGTTTAGGGACGTGGTGGTCCATTATTAGTTTAAGGAAGTTTCGGTCCGATATTAGTTTAGGGACGTTTCGGTCTGATATTAGTTTAGGGATGTCTCGGTCCGATATTAGTTTATGGACGTCTCGGTCCGATATTAGTTTAGGGACGTTTCGGTCCAATATTAGTTTAAGGACGTTTCGGTCCAATATTAGTTTAAGGACGTTTCGGTCCACGAGTTTAAGGACCCCGCAGTCCATATTCATGTGTGGTTGTTAGGACCCGTCGCCTCTCTGACGTCGTTGAAGGATTACAACGATAGATGTCAGAGGAGTTCGGAGATGTACCCTCGAACCGGAGATAAATTGATTTAGGAGAGCAATTTTGCTCCGTCAATTTAATTTGAGGACTTACGGCCAAAATTGGGTCAAGTCCAGTTGAGAATATTCAACATTTTTCTTGATCTTTGGCATATTAGGCTTGTGCTAGGGCTTTGCCTAAATTTAATAATGCACTGCATTCTATTCTGGCCTGCTAGGCTTTTGATTTGGGCTCTGTCCCTTTATTTATGATGCAGAGCATCTATTTTAGTTTGGGCTCTGCCCCTTTTTAAAACAATGCTTTGCATTTTATTCTGGCCTGCTAGGCTTTTGATTTGGGCTCTGTCCCTTTATTTATGATGCAGAGCATCTATTTTAGTTTGGGCTATGCCCCTTTTTAAAACAATGCATTGCATTTTATTAGACCTGTTAGGCCTTCTTTAATTGGGCTTGGCCCCTTTTGTAGGCAAGGCAGTGCATTTGTCTGGCGCTTTGCGCCGAGTAATGAGCACAAGCTCATATGGTGATGACACGTGTCATGCTCTGGTGAGCGCAAGCGCACTAGCGTGCTGCGCTGTTGCGCTGCTGACACGTGGCGCGCTCTCAGCGAGTTGCGCCAATTCCAGAGAGCAAAGCTCTATCTTAAGAGCGCTTAGCGCAAGTGGTTCTATAGCTGACACGTGGCGCTCTCTTAAGAGCGCAACGGCGCAGTTTGGAAGTGCAAAGCACTAAGAATCTTTTAGATTCAAGAACGGAAGTGCAAAGCACTATTTAATTTCTTGATCTAAATTAGATCAAAGAAAAATAAATTTTTCTTTTGTTTGAAGAACCAGAGGTTCTTATAAGTGCAAAGCACTATTTTTTATTTTTATTGTTTTAAAGAAACAGAGGTTCACAAGAAGTGCAAAGCACTGTTTATTATCTAAAGATCATTGATCTTGTTTTAAGATCAATGATCTATTAGAAGGAATTTCTTCTACTTCATGAAGGTTCTTTACCTTTTTCTTGAAATCTTCTCAGAGTTCTCTCTGTTTAGAATTCTTGATTTTTCAAGAAAATGTTGATGCCTTTGAATTGAGGCTTAGGGTCCTTTTTATAGTGCTCACAAATTAGTTAAAGAGATCATTCTCTGAGTGATTTGGGGAATTTTCCCCACCGTTGGATCTTTGATCCAAGGGCTTCTGCTTTGCAGAAGAAAATCTTCTTGTTTTAACAAGAACAGAAAAGATTTCTTAAAATCTTAATTCAGTTTGGCGCAGATGCCCCGCTGCACGACACGTGTCGCGCAGCGCAGAGCGCAGCGCGACTGCGCTAGCGCAACTGCGGTGACACGTGTCGCGCAGCGGAGAGCGCAGCGCAACTGCGCTAGCGCATCTGCACTGACACGTGTCGCGCAGCGCATAGCGCAGCGCAACTGCGCTAGCGCATCTGCGCTGACACGTGTCGTGCAGCGCAGAGCGCAGCGCAACTGAAGCGTTGCTTCATTTATTAAAGCTTAAATTTTCAAAGCAGAGCTTTGCTCTGATTGGGGGAAGATGAAGCGTTGCTTCATCTCCCGCCTCGGAATTTGAACAGAGCTTTGCTCTGATTGGGGTAAACAGGAACCACACCAAGTTCGACTATAAACTTCTTCATCTAGACAACCTCTTTGGCAGCATCGTTAGCAGCGATGTATTCAGCCTCCATCGTCGAGTCTGCAATGATATCTTACTTAGAACTCTTCCAACATACCGCCCCTCCATTGAGGGTGAAGACAAAACCCGAGACCGACTTACTGTCATCCTTATCACTTTGAAAGATCGAATCGATAAAGGACTCCACCTGGAGTTCACCATTACCATACGCCAAGAACATTTCTTTAGTCCTTCTCAAGTACTTAAGAATGTTCTTCACAGCTGTCCAGTGTTTCTCCCCTGGATCTGATTGATTCCTACTCACTACACCTAGTGAGTAAGCTACATCCGGTTTAGTACATAACATCGCATACATGATTGACCCGACTGTAGAAGCATAGGATATTCCTTGCATGTGAGCTCTCCCCAAATCAGTCTTGGGAGACATCTCTTTGGAGAGAGTGATTCTTGAGCAAGTGGGTAAATTACCGCGCTTAGAATCTTCCATACTAAACCTCTTTAGTATGGTGTCAATGTACCTGAATTGGGACAATTCCAATATCCCTTTAGATCTATCTCTATAGATCTTAATCCCCATGATGTAGGAGGAATCACCAAGATCTTTCATGGAGAACTTGTGTGATAAGAAGAGCTTGACTGAGTGTTGTATAGGAACACCGTTTCCTATCAAGAGTATGTCATCCACGTACAATACGAGGAAGACAACCTTACTCTCTACAACCTTCTTGTATATACATGGTTCACGTACGTTTTTGATGAAGTCAAACTCTTTAACAGCTTCATCGAAACAAATGTTCCAGCTCCATGATGCCTGCTTTAATCCGTAGATTGATTTAAGTAGCTTGCATACGCTTTCGCTGCTCCCACTTTCTACGAAGCTCTCTAGCTATGTTATGTACATGCTCTCTTCTAAATCACCATTTAGAAAAGCGGTCTTGACGTCCATCTGCCAGATTTCCTAGTCATGGTATGCAGCAATCGCAAGTAGGATCCTGACGGACTTAAGCATGGCAACAGGAGAAAAGATTTCATCATAATCGACACCAGGTCATTGACGAAAACCTTTTGCTACAGGTCTAGCTATGAGGTCTCAACCTTTCCATCTACACCAATTTTCTTCTTGAAGATCCACTTGCTCCCGATGTGTCTTACCCCTTCAGAAGCAACTTCCAAAGTCCATACTTTATTTGTGTACATGGATTCTATCTTAGATCTCATAGCATCCAGCCATTTCACAGAGTCCCTACTTGTGATAGCCTGCTCGAAACTAGTTGAATCATCATCTTCCATGATGCAATCCTCGCTCCCACCGTATATGAGAAAACCGTAGTATCTCTCAGGTGGAAGAGGAACCCTACTAGATTTTCGGAGTGGATGAGATTCATCGGGGACTATTGAATCCTCCGGTTCTACCAAATTGTCAGTTATTGTTTGTGTAGCTGGAACTTCTTCCAGTTCTACCTCATTATCACTATTTTCTTTTACAAGAAATTCCTTTTCTAAAAAGGTGGCATGTTGAGAACAAACACTTTTTGTTCTTCAGAATGGTAGAAGATATATCCATAAGAATCTTTTGGATATCTTACAAACTTGCACAAAACAGACATTGCCTCGAGCTTATCCGGATTTTTCCTTTTAACATAGGCCAGACAACCCCATATCTTAATTCGTTTAGGAGATGGTCTCTTCCAATTCCATATTGTTAGTTATATGTATGCCCTAGAGGCCATTACTGTACATTGGATGTATATTGTAGTGGATGCTGGGACATATATAGGGAGGACTTTCTTACTCGACATGATAGTATGCTATCAGGTTACTCTTTACCTTAACGTGTGCACTAATTGTCTCTCTGTTATATGTTGGTAAAGCCCTTAGGATGTGTACTTGACTACCTAGACTATGATGCGGATCATACTAGTGGGGACATGGTAGTCCATAAGTACATCCTTGAAAGTCCCTAGTCGTGGGTGTATCGAGATGGGGCATTTAAATACCAGAGTAGACTAGCGTATACCTTCTCGACCCATACAGATGGACGATGGATGATCCCATATCCATTGGTGTTTGACATCAGAGATAATATACGGGTGCTCAGTAGAGACTGGGTACACTGGACGGACTCGCCGAGAACTCCCAGATGGTATTATACCTCACGTCAGATGGCAGTTCTCTGGTGACACTGGTACAGAGTAGTCTGTTGACCCGAGATCGTCATAGAGTCTTGTGTGGTTCCCACTGTGCTTTAATTTCCATCTTACCACGTCCAAGAGGGCGTGCAAAACGGTGGTTTTTGGGTACAGTCCCGAGTCACATGGAGGCAATGAGCGATAAGAGGGGATTCGTCTCTCCCGGTATAGGGAGTTGATGTTGCGCTGTGTTCGATTGGCTATAACAGGAAATCCCTGGCCAGGGTTGCTGAGATTTACTGGTAAGTGTTACCAGTAGTTTCTCGAATTGTTATAGACCTCATATCGACACGACTTATCGAGCTATCGGGGTCTGACGTTTACCACCCTTAGGCGAGATATGCGACATATCAGACGATCAGACCGGACTGTACGGTAAGTGTTATTGGTTGGATTCACTGGAGTGTGAGCAGGATTGCTCGTCGATCTTCTGATCGCTCAATACCCGGGTGGTCGTTACGTTTAGCAGACCGCTTGCGGCTTGTGGGTGTTTGATATGATCATCATCTGCTGCCGGCGTATTGACGAGTCTTTAGAGTCCTACACAGAGGTTTCCTGGCTCAGGCGAAACGAAATAGGAGCGCATATGAGATATGTGCGGGACCGAGAATAATGCGTGTATGTGATACCGTATTCTATTCTCGCGATGAATGTATCGAATGGTTGTATGCGATATAACCTAGTTATCGAATCAAGGATTGATTCGATAAGCCGATACATTGGATACTAGTCGGTTATATGCGATATGACCGGATCGTTAAATCAAGTGTTAATTTAATGATTTAATGCATAATTATATATTTGATATATTACTTTGCATTAACTAGTATTGGTTCACTTTAAATGGATTTTCTCACATGGATTGTGCACATTGTATATGTGATATACTTTTGTACACAAGTTTGTATCATGTTTGATGATACATGCTCACTAGGGTTTGTGTAAAGATTAAACCATGGTTATTTAAATGGTTAGGGTTTTGATTTTAATATCCATTTATTCATTTGTTTATTAATTTCTTTTTGGCAAAAGAAATGAAAATGGTGGCTTGATTTGTTTGCTTGTGGAATCTTCATGAAGGTTTGACTAAGTCACCATTTTTGTCTCATGCTTAACCCTAACCATTCCATTTAACCATGATTCATTCTCTACACTTAACCATGGTTATGAATATGATAAGTATTGATTTTCTTTTTCATTTAAAATTAACTTATCATATTCTTCATCATCTTCTTCTTCTTCACTTAAAGAAAAAGCTTGAAAGCTTTAATGGAAAAGTGAGAAAAAGAGTGAGAAATCCAATTCTAAAGTCTACCCACTTCCTATTTCTTCATCCTCTACCTCTTGCCAAGTAGTAGAGTGTGTTTTCCTTCACAAGTTTTCATGGCTTGGTGAAGGTGGAGCTTGATCTAGCGATGCCTCGACGTAGATCATCTTCGGCATCGTCGTCGATGACCTAGCCGGTCCATTCTCCAATGAAGCCGATGCTAGAGCCCGGGATTTGATATGGACAGCGGAGAGGACTTCATCACGGAGCCGTGGAGGTGGAGGACCGGATCTACAAAGGTTGTATTTCCGTATTCTAGTAGTTAAGTGTTAACTAGATTTCATTTTCGCCTAGATTTCTAGCCAACGATCCGTAGTCGGGTTTCTCGGCACCTAGATTTTTCGAAAATGGCATGGTTGATGCCTTGTGAGACCTCTTGGGAGTGCCTAGGAACCCTACAAAGGTATCAGAGCCTAGCTAGAGCCTTAGGCGAAGTCTAGACAACGTTTGAATTCCGAACGAACCCGAAACCCCAACCCAAAATGCTCTCTGGAAATTTTCTAAAATTTTGGATTTTTTTCAATTAAAAATATGTAGAAAAATAAGCAGGGTGTTATTTGAATTACTGTGAAATACGAGGGGCTAAATCGACTTTTCCACCGTGGAACAGCGGCCCCAGCTATGCAAGGTGCGGCGGTTCCACGGCCGTACTGTTCCCCTTTATGATTATTTCTGCACAGTAACTCATATAATTTAATGCTATATTTTCTGGGGTATTTTTATTGTGACTCTACAGAAGAGTATTCTGGGGTTGTATAGAGAATCAAAGATTCGATCGGATTATCAAATTTTGTCAGTGTGGCTTTCCGGATAATTTTTAGAATATGTTAAAGAGTTCGACCGGATATAAATACCCAATTTTTCCCCTATCGGGAAATTTCCAAGTGTTGGATTTTTCCGTAGTTTAACGACGTTCTAAGTAGTGCAAGTAACACGATGGACCCTCTAGAAGACAACAAACCTTAACTCGATTATGTGACCGTCTTGAACTGCCCTTTGAACCTTCGGGTTTGGGGCAGTACGGCGTGCCACATGTGAGGCGTTGGCTTGACCCTTCTACGGCTGGACCGTTGGTACTGAGGCACGAACTGAATGTTGTTAGACTTATTTCATGTGTTGAGCTGTATCGGGAAAACTTGGGTGTTCGATTGTTCGATCGAAAAGTTTAGCATTTTCTATTTATCCGGAATGGGATACAATAATTGGAATTCACAAGAAGTTACGAGATAACTGAATGAATGTTATAAACATAGCAGTTTAGTCTCACTTGATCGGTTGCCACGGAATTTTGATGTGATCAAAAGTCCGTCGCAATCACGTAGCGTACGCGGATACTCGCCGGATAAACTTAATAGACAGCCTCACCCCATAGCCCCGACCAAGTGACTGTAGGAGAACCCCGTCGCCGAAAGCATCCGTTCGGGTGCTCGCGGTAGCGGTGTTCCGCCTTGGTGCACTTCGTCGTCGGTATCGGGTGTGCGACCGTCTACTAAAGTTTGCGACGAGCATTCGATCAAAATGTCGGGAATCTTGTTGAATTGCCCGACTTGATATTGAAAAGTGTTTTCGATTTTGAGACTAAAATGCGGGGTTTATAATTGTTAGGCATGCGATGTCTAAGTAATTCATTTGGTCAGGCATGTGATGTCTGAAGAGATTGCGGATTCCAACTGTTGTAGTTTTACACTTTCTTTTCTGTGACCGTAAGTGTAATATGTGATATCGCCGGTTTCGTTGCTATATGTCAACGGCAATTGGGATGCGCATATTTACTTACGTTGATGACATGTGATGTTATGTGTTGCTGGATATGTTATATTGGATCGTCGTGTTCGAATAGCCGGGGGTTTTTATGTGAGATGAGCGTTTTTCATTTTCATTCATGTAAAAACTTGTATGTAATATTCTTTTATTGGGGCACTTCCAGGTTGCGGATGTTGTCACCATTTGTATATTATTTACTTTTCCGCACTAGGATAGACCCAAGGAGGGGAGCACAAGTAACCGGGTTCTGGAGTCCAGTAGGAGACCAACTCGAGGAGTCGAGTCCGGGTCTCCTAACTCTAGAATTGGTAGGGTTGCTTGCCGCTCTCGTAGGGGTCTAAGGGTGTGGGTTTGGCTATTCATCACGACCGTGGAATCCGTGTTTTATACTGGCTCGTATTGAAAACACGGACGTCCTAGTATATCCAATATTTCATATGTTTCTTCTGCTGCGATATCTGTGATGTGATCATGTGATGTTCTGTGATAGATACAGTATATAGTATATATGATATATTATATAGACGTTACTTATGTTTTACACCCGCGCTAGCCCTGTCCTGCTCTGCCGTTAGTTACCTAACCTAACGGTGCACGAGGGGACATCGAGGCGAATGCGGATGGCATAAGTGTACGTCGTATTTATCTGTGATGTTTAGGTACTTAAATGATGGGACTTCATTAATGAGATTAATGAAATAAAAGAAAACTAAGATGTTGTAGAATCGAATTTCAAAATAAAACAGGTTGCTACAGTTCTTGCTTTGCACAGCGGTATATATGATATATCCTGCACCTTATTCGATAAGGAAAGGACCGAGATCCCTTCACCGGGAGTGACTCCTTTAGGAATAACTGGCAGATGCTACACCCTCGGTTTGTCTTTTGATTGCTTTTAAGAGTTTTTTCTTTGCACAGTGATATATATGATATATCCCGCACCTCATTCGACGAGAAAAGGACCGACGATCCCTTCACCGGGAGTGACTCCTTTAGCAAAACTAGAAAAGCCTCAAAAGCACTCCATTTTCAAAATTCATTCGATCCTACAACGATATCAAGTTCATTACGCAATAGGTTTTCAGAAAAACCTGTCGTAGCCCTCCGTCATTTCAGATAAGTCCTATTTAGTATTTATGCTACGTTTGTTGACCTCCGTCAAGGCGTAGTGTGCGGTAGCTAACTAGTATTTATCTGCTTATGCATATGATGCAGATTGAATTAGGGTAGTCATGCGGCCTTGTTGACCTCCGTCAAGGGTCGTGCGGGTGGGTTTAATTCGATCAAGAAATGACGGGTTGAACTTGACTAGTAGCCTATGGTTTGTTGACCTCCGTCAAGGTCATAGGACGCTAGGGGCAAAATTATCGGGAATTTCAAGTGTTGAAATTTGCAATGAGATTGCATACCTTCTATGAGATAGTTGGATCCCGATACCCGCTGCGAGTAAGAGTTACTCCTGGCAGAGTTTTACACATTACAATTAGCCGATCAAGTAGGTGTCTAGAAAGGTGTCAACGGGGTTACGCCTCTGGGAAAACGAGGTTTACATTAATTAGGTTCGTGCGAAAGCACGGGGGACCTCCCTCAAAGTACCGACACTGGCCTGGCTGAAAGATTGGCGAACTTATAGTGTGTAATTAATCCCGGCTAGTCTTTCCTTTTAGGGTTTGAAGGAAGATTTGATAAAAAGCAGTGGGAGCCATCCTGATTAGATAAAATAATAACCAATCTATTCTTGCAAGAGCGCACGCTGAGTGTTTTCTTCTCTCTCCCTCCTGGTAGCGACCATGTCACGCCTTAATCAAGATAATAATACAGATTATTGACCGAACCCGCTTGTTATACTGAGCTGGGGAATGTTGGTCCCGCTCCAACTTATAGGTGTTATAAGTCAGAGCAGGAATTAGGGGAATACCAAGATTCCCATACCGCCCAAACGAAGAGAGTGCATGCTGATGCATCATCTTCGGGTGTGTTCATTACAAAGAACTGTTTCTCAGTATCCTCCGCATCCTTGGTATATGATACCGGATCAGGATCCCAGATATGTAATCTGTTACATAGGGCTACAAAAGGGTAGAAAAACTGAGAACGAGTGATAAGTTTCATGAGGCAGAAAACGGGGCAAGTGTTGCAGCCAAGTCTGTTGGTCACTGTCACCCTGTATTACCAGAATACATTGATTCTGAACGAATGTTATTAGATACCGAACCTGATATACAAAATCATATCTGTTTCTTTATTAGTAAAGAAACGATAAAATTTTGTATTGATGGATAATATTTTGAACATTTCCTATATCAAAAGTTGATCAGTTCAAGCACGTTATCTAAAAGCATTAATGTTCTAAATCAAACTACAAGTTCTTAGTATACGGATCACACACAAGAGGAAGAGTTCAGAAATGAACGAATCCTTCTTGAGGCATTGTAGACTAGGTCATATCAATGCGACCCGACTAGCTTGAGTTACATAAAGATGCATATTTAAATCAGTTTGAATTTACATCTTGTGAAACTCGCCATTCATGTCACAAAGATAAGATGACCATAGCTCCGTTTACTGGAAACAGAGAAAGAGTTAGTGAACTCTTGGGACTGATACATGATGATGTATGTAAGGTCTCCTGTCTACACATGCCAGGACTGATTCTTTATACTTCATTATATTCTCTGATAATCTCTCAAGATTCAGTCATATGTTCCTGTTGAAGCATGAGTCCGAACCTTTTGAGATATTCACAGAATATAAGCGAGAAGTAGAGAACCAAAATACGGGTAAAAGTATTATGTCCTTTGATGAGATCAAGGAGGAGAATACTTGAGCACGGAAATCCTGGACTATTTTAAAGGAGAATGAGATTCTCTCTCAGAATTACTCTTCTATATACACCATAAAACGATGGTATGTCGGGGCGAAGCCGATACACCCTATTTGAGATGGTGTGCTCTATGATGAGTACTACTGAGTTACCTTTTTCCTTAGGGGGTTATGCACTTGAGAAGTCGCATACCTATTGAATAGGGTTTCGATCAAATCAGTTGCCAACCACTTCATATGTGATATGGAAAGGGAAGAGCCCATATCTTAAGTTCCTTAAGATTTGGGGTTTTCCGGCCTATGTCTGAAAAGCAAAATCCGGACAAGCTCGAGGCAACGTCTGTTATGTACAACTGGAAACGTTCCAGCTATACAAACTGCAGCTGATGATTTGGTAGAACCGAAGGATTCAGTAGATTCCAACGAACCTCAGCCTCTCCGCCGATCTAGTAGGGTTCCTCACCCACCTGAGAGATACTTCGATTTCTCTATGACAGTGGGAGCGAGGATTGCATCATGAGATGATGACCCAACTAGCTTCGAGCTGGCCATCAGGAGTAAGACTCTGTAAGAATGGCTGGATGCTTAGTGATCTGAGATGGAATCCATGTACACAAATAAAGTATGGACTTTGGTTGCTATATCTGAAGGGTTAAATCCCCATCAGGAGCAAGTATATCTTGAGAAGATTACTTGGTGTAAATGGAAAGGTTGAGACTTTCAAAGCTAGACGAGTTAAAGGTTTTCGTCATTGACCAGGCGTGGATAATGATGAAACCTTTTCCATTACCTATGCTTAAGTCCATCCAGATCCTACATGCCACGGCTACATACCATGACTACGATATCTGGTGGTTGGGTGTCATGACTGCTTTTCTAGATGGTGTTTTAGAAGAGTGCGTCTGTAAGTACACAGCCAGAGGGCTTCGTAGACAGTGGGAGCAGCGGAAACGTGTACAAGATGCTTTATAGGATAAAACAGGCATCGCGGAGTTGGAACATCTGTTTTGATAGATAGTCAAAGAGTTTGACATCATCAAAATGGTAGATGAACCTTGTATAAACAAAAAGGTAGTAGGGAGTATGGTGGTGATCCTCGTAGAGTACGTGGATGACATACTCTTGATAAGAAAGGAGTTTCTTATGCTACGCTCGATCAATCTCCGATTATCACAAAGATTCTCCATATAGGATCAAAGTGATACCTCCTAAATCCTGAGTTTTGGATCCATGAGATAGATCTAATTGGATGTTAGGATACTCACTAGTAGTAGTGAGATGGTATCAATCGATCCTGGGGAGAATCACTGGAAGTGTTCCAGGGTGATAAAGACGACTGAATGTCAGTCGCAGGCATTGTCTTTACCCTCAGTAAAGGGACGGTATGTTGGAAGAGTTCCAAGCTAGATACCGTGACATACTAGACGATAAAGGCACGATACATCGCTACTTAAGATGCTACCAAAGAGGCTGTTTGGATGTATATTAGTTCATGAGATGAACTTAGTTCCTACCATTGTGTAACAATGGAGTTGTGGCTTATGCCAGGAACCCTCGTCCCATCAGTGATCCAGACATATTCTAAGGCAGTGTCACCTGATCATGAAGATGGTTGATCTCCAGGGTGATCGAGGTTAGGAGAGTAGACCAAGAGGACAACACGGCGGATCCACTCACGAAGGCCTATTCCCAGAGAGAGACTTTTATGGGATGGTTGAGTATGAGATACTACAACCACTGCTACAGATGCCCTAGTGCAAGTGGGAGATTGTTAGTTATATGTATGCCCTAGAGGCCATTACTGTATATTGGATGTATATTGTAGTGGATGCTGGGACATATATAGGGAGGACTTTCTTGCTCGACATGATAGTATGCTATCTGGTTACTCTTTATCTTAATGTGCACTAATTGTCTCTCTGTTACATGTTGGTAAAGCCCTTAGGATGTGTACTTGACTACCTGGACTATGATGCGGATCATACTAGTGGGGACATGGTAGTCCATAAGTACATCCTTGAAAGTCCCTAGTCGTGGGTGTATAGAGATGGGGCATCGATATACCAGAGTAGACTAGCGTATACCTTCTCGACCCATACAGATAGGCGATGGATGATCCCATATCCATTGGTATTTGACATCAGAGATAATATACGGGTGCTCAGTAGAGACTGGGTACACTGGACGGACTCGCCGAGAACTCCCAGATGGTATTATACCTCACGTCAGATGGCAGTTCTCTGGTGACACTGGTACAGAGTAGTCTGTTGACCCAAGATCGTCATAGAGTCTTGTGTGGTTCCCACTGTGCTTTGATTTCCATCTTACCACGTCTAAGAGGGCGTGCAAAACGGTGGTTTTTGGGTACAGTCCCGAGTCACATGGAGGTAATGAGCGATAGGAGGGGATTCGTCTCTCCCGGTATAGGGAGTTGATGTTGCGCTGTGTTCGATTGGCTATAACAGGAAATCCCTGGCCAGGGTTGCTGAGATTTACTGGTAAGTGTTACCAGTAGTTTCTCGAATTATTATAGACCTCATATCGACACGACTTATCGAGCTATTGGGGTCTGACGTTTACCACCCCTAGGCGAGATATGCGACATATCAGACGATCAGACCGGACTGTACGGTAAATGTTACTGGTTGGATTCACTGGAGTGTGAGCGGGCTTGCTCGTCGATCTTCTGATCGCTCAATACCCGGGTGGCCGTTACGTTTAGCAGACCGCTTGCGGCCTGTGGGTGTTTGATATAATCATCATCTGTTGCCGGCGTATTGACGAGTCTTTAGAGTCCTACACAGAGGTTTCCTGGCTCAAGAGAAACGAAATAGGAGCGCATATGAGATATGTGCGGGACCGAGAATAATGCGTGTATGTGATACCGTATTCTATTCTCGCGATGAATGTATCGAATGGTTGTATGCGATATAACCTAGTTATCGAATCAAGGATTGATTCGATAAGCCGATACATTGGATACTAGTCGGTTATATGCGATATGACCGGATCGTTAAATCAAGTGCTGATTTAATGATTTAATGCATAATTATATATTTGATATATTACTTTGCATTAACTAGTATTGGTTCACTTTAAATGGATTTTCTCACATGGATTGTGCACATTGTATATGTGATATACTTTTGTACACAAGTTTGTATCATGTTTGATGATACATGCTCACTAGGGTTTGTGTAAAGATTAAACCATGGTTATTTAAATGGTTAGGGTTTTGATTTTAATATCCATTTATTCATTTGTTTATTAATTTCTTTTTGGCAAAAGAAATGAAAATGGTGGCTTGATTTGTTTGCTTGTGGAATCTTCATGAAGGTTTGACTAAGTCACCATTTTTGTCTCATGCTTAACCCTAACCATTCCATTTAACCATGATTCATTCTCTACACTTAACCATGGTTATGAATATGATAAGTATTGATTTTCTTTTTCATTTAAAATTAACTTATCATATTCTTCATCTTCTTCTTCTTCACTTAAAGAAAAAGCTTGAAAGCTTTAATGGCAAAGTGAGAAAAAGAGTGAGAAATCCAATTCTAAAGTCTACTCACTTCCTATTTCTTCAACCTCTACCTCTTGCCAAGTAGTAGAGTGTGTTTTCCTTCACAAGTTTTCATGGCTTGGTGAAGGTGGAGCTTGATCTAGCGATGCCTCGACGTAAATCATCTTCGGCATCGTCGTCGATGACCTAGCCCGTCCATTCTCCGATGAAGTCGACGCTAGAGCTCGGGATTTGATATGGACAGCGGAGAGTACTTCATCACGGAGCCGTGGAGGTGGAGGACCGGATCTACAAAGATTGTATTTCCGTATTCTAGTAGTTAAGTGTTAACTAGATTTCATTTTCGCCTAGATTTCTAGCCAACGATCCGTAGTCGGGTTTCTCGGCACCTAGATTTTTCAAAAATGGCATGGTTGATGCCTTGTGAGACCTCTTGGGAGTGCCTAGGAACCCTACACATATCTCATATGGAGTGGTAGGCACAGATTTGGTCGAAACCCTATTCAATAGATATGCAGCTGTCTCAAGTGCATGACCCCAAAAAGAAATAGGCAACTCAGTAATACTGATTATAGAGCGCACCATATCTAATAAGGTGTGATTCTTCCACTCCGATACTCCGTTGTGTTGTGGTGTATACGGAGGAGTAAGATGAGAGAGAATCCTATTCTCTTTTAAATAATCATTGAATTCCATGCTCAAGTATTCTCCTCCCCGATCAGATCGAAAGATTTTAATACTTTTACCCGTCTGGTTCTCAACTTCGTACTTATATTCCTTGAATTTCTCAAAAGGTTTAGATTTGTGTTTCAACAAGAACACATATCCGAATCTTAAGAGATCATCGGTGAATGTAATAAAGTACGAGGAACAATTCCTGTCATGTGTAGACATAGGACCGCATACATCACTATGTATCAGTCCCAAGAGTTCAGTAGTTCTTTCTCCGTGTCCAGTAAACAGAGTTTTGGTCATCTTGCCTTTGAGACATGACTGGCAAGTTTCATAAGATGTAAATTTGAACCGATTCAAAATCCATCTGTATGCAACTTAGCTAGTCGTGTCGCATTGATATGACCTAGTCTACAATACCACAAGAAGGCTTCGTTCATTTCTGAACTTTTTCTCTTGTGTGTGTTTTGTATATTTAGAACTGTAGTTTGATTCAGAACGTATATACCGTTACACAACGTACCAAACCCAATCAACACTTAATTTAGAAAAATGTTCATAATATTATCCTCTAATGTGAAATTATATCCTTCTTTAGTTAGCAAAGAAACCGATATAATCTTTGGTACGTAGTAACAGTCATTCAGAATTAATGTATTACCAGTGGGTAACACTAAGTGATATTCGCCAACTGCTTTGGCTGCAACAATTGCACCATTCCCTACTACTAGAGACTTATCACCCTTTCCCGGTTCTCTACCTCTCTTTAGCCCATGTAACAAATTACATATGTGGGATCCTGATCTGGTATCCAATACTCAGGACGTAGAGCAAACTGAGAAATAGTTCTCGGTTACGAACACACTCGAAGACGATGCATCAACATGCTTATTCTTCGTTTGGGTGGCATGGGAATCCTGATATTCCTCTATCTCTTGCTCAGACTTATGACAATCATAAGAAAAAGCGGAACCAACGTTCTCCAGCTCAGTATAATAAGCGTGTTCGGTCAATACATCCATATTATTATCTTGATTAAGGCGTGTCATTGGTCGCTACCTGGAGAGAGAGAGAGAAGGAAACACTTTAGCATGCTCTCTTGCAAAATTAGATTGGTTATTATCTTATTTAATCAGGATGGCTCCCACTGTTTTTATCAGCGGAGATTAATTACACTCTACAAGTTCACCAATCGTTCGGTCAGGCAGATATTGGTACTCCGAGGGAGTATCCACATGCTTTCGCATAGAACTAATTAAATAACCTCGTTTCCACAGGGGCATAACCCCATTAACACCTTTCTTTGACACCTAATGGATCGGCTAATTGTAAAGTGGAAAACTCTCCCAGGAGTAACACTTACTCGCAGTAGGTATCAGGATCTAACTATCATATAGAAGATATGCAATCTCATTGCAAATTTCAACACTTGAAATTCCCAATATCTGTTTTTATCCCTAGCAACTTATGATCTTGGCTATGGTCAACAAATCATAATCGCTACGCCTTGCCTATAGTCAACAAACGTAGCACGAATACTAAATAGTACTTATCTGAAATGAAGGAGGGCTACGGCTGGTTTTGAAGAAATCCTTTAACGTAATGAACTTGATATCATTGCAGAATCTAGTGATTTGAAAAAAGGAGTATTTTTATAGCTTTTGCACGTTTCGCTAAGGAGGTCACTCCCGATGAAGGGATCTTGGCTCTTTCCTCATCGAATGAGGTGCGGGATATTCATTAAGGAATACCACTATGCAAAGCAAGAACTAGAGAAGCTATTAAAACAAAACCGAGTGGGTTTTAGCACTCACTTAGTTTTGCTAAAGAGGTCACTCCCGATGATGGGATCTCGGCTCTTTCCTCATCGAATGAGGTGCTGGATATTCATCAAGAAATATCACTATGCATAGCAAGAACTAGAGCTACCTTTCAAAAACTTTTGATTCTAAAACATATTTAGGTTTTTTTTCTTTTCATTAATCTCGTTAATGAAGTCCCATCATTTAATATTTCCCTAAACATCACAGAAAAAGAAACGAAAATAGAACGTACGCTTATACCATCCGCATTCGCCATGGGGTCCCGTCATGTACCATTAGGTTACTTAACTAACGGCAGAGCGGGGGATGGACTAGAGCGGGTGCAAAACATAAGCAACGTTTATTATATATATCATATATATAGCATTCGTCTCATGCAATTATATGATCACATCACAGAACCAAGCAACAGAAGTCAACATATGAAATTTTGAATATACTAGGAGATCCGTATTTTAAATTAAGCCAATAATAAAAAACACGGATTCCACGATCGTGATGAATAGCTAAACCCACATCCCTAAGCCCCTACGAGAGCGACAAGCAACCCTGCCAATTCTAGAGTTGAGACCCGGTCTCGACTCCTCGAGATGGTCTCCCACTGGACTCCAGAAGCCGATTACTTGTGCTCCCTGCCTTGGGTCTATCCTAATGTGGAAAAGTAAATAATATACATCAATGGTGACATCATCCTCAACCCGGAAGTGTTCCAATAAAAGAATATTTCATATAAATTTTTACATGAATGAAAATTAAAAAACTCTCATCTCACGCAAAACCCCCCGGCTATTCATTCACGACGATCCAATATAACGTATCACAGCAACACATAACATCACATGTTATCAACGTAAATAAATATGCGCATCCCAAATTCCGTTGACATATAGCAACGAGATTTGGGATACCCCACATATTACACTTACGGTCGCAGAAAATAAATGAAAAACTACAATAATTAGAATCCGCATTTCCTTAGACATCATAAACCATGAATATCTCATATTCTGAATTTCATGCCTAACCCTATAACCTTGCATTTTAGTCTCATATCGAAAACACTTTTCAATAACTAAGTCAGGTAATTCAACAAGATTTCCGACTACCCGATCGAATACTCGTCGGGAACTTTAGTAGATGGCCGCACCTCCGATACCGTCGACTAAGTGCACTTGGGTGGAACACCGTAGCCGTGAGCACCCGAGTGGATGATTTCGGCAATGGGGTTCTCCTAAAGTCACTTGGTCGGGGCTATGGGACATGGCCACCAATTAAAGTTATCTGGCGAGTATTCGCGTACGATACGCGATTGCGACGGAGTTTTGATCCGAATCGAAACTTCGTGGCAATCGATCAATAGAGACTAACATGCTAGATTTACAAACAAACTAGTTTTCACAAAACTAATTTAATGTGGATTCCAACTACTGCATCACATATCAAACTTAAACCCGAACGATGTAAAAATTACGACTACGAAACACTACGTATTAGCCCCTTAACAAAAGTTAACATCACATGCAAATTTGGGCTAATCAAACATAACCTGAAATCCTAAACCCCAGAGACCTGAACACCAAAAAAATTCGAGATCAAAAAATGCACAGGCGGCCGGCTAGGCCGGTAAAAAAAAGGATTTGGCCGGTGAGAATTTTGAGTTAGGGTCTCGAATTTGTTTGGCATTCTATTTACATAATATGCAACATTCTGCACTTGTTTAAAAAAATTTCATAGTCCATTTTAAAAACGACAGAGAATAGGGTTTTGAGCTCGCATGTCTCGGAGTTTTTCGGTTTAATGATTCTATTAACATCGTCTAATCTTCTAGCTTTGGTTTTGATACCATGAAAGTGTTTGTTAGGACCACCACAGTGTTTTACTAGCATCAAGCATGCCATTTTACAAAATTTAGGGGTGCTAATCAACACTAACCAAGTTCTTAAACTAGATGATTAGGGTTTAACATGATATAACAAAACTTTACACTAAGAGAAAGAGACTACAACCTTTGTAGACCGTGTCCTTATCTTCTAAAGTTTTGGGTTGTAGTCCACGCGACTCCACTAGGCTCCACTTGAAAGTTGAACGAACTTACTTCAATGACCTTCGTGTCGTAGATGATCCATCCGAAGTCCGCTAATCCAAGCTATCTCTTCACTAAACTCTTTAGTGAAGTAACACACTACACCAAAATGCTAATATAGTGTAGGATGGTGAAGTAGGGGTTTTATTTGCTCACTAGGGTTCTCACAAGCTCAAGAGTTCACAACTCATGTGAGGGATTGAGCTATGGAGGTGGAGGTGAAAAAGATGGAAAGAGCTAGAGAGCAAGGAGCTCAAGTGAGGAAAAAAACTCAACTGAAGTGTAGAATGGCTCTTCAAAACTCACACATTATTGAAGCATACAATTTTTAACCATTAAAAATTGTAACCATACTTCAATAGTGCAAGCAAATGAATAAAATAAATAACAAAGCCATGCTTGCCCATTCCACAAAAAGTCTCCCCATTTTCCACCTCATTTTCTATTTTCTAAAAATAAAAAATCCATGTCATGCTTCATATATATATATATATATATATATATATTATGAAGAATAATTAGTGAGATAATAATATTAGTCAATTTACAATTATATAAAATATAAATATATATCATATTATTAAATCAACACTTGATTTAATAATCCGGTTATATCATATATAAACGACTAATATCATTTATATGTATATCACATTATCAAATCAACACTTGATTCAATAATCCGGTTATATCACATATTACCTAACTGATATCAAATAACCTCCATATTAGAATACGGTATCGCATACTCGTATTTAATCAGGCCCCCGCACATATCAACATATGTTCCTTACTTCGTTTCGCTTGAACTAGGAAACTTCTGTGTGGAACTCTAAAGACTCATCAATATGCCAGCAGTGGATAATGATCGCATCAGTTACCCATAAGTCGTCAGCGGTACTAGCTGGACGTAATGGCTACCTAAGTATTGAGCGATTAGAAGATCAACAAGTAAGCTTGACTAAACTCCCATGAAGCCTATAAGTAACACTTACCGTACAGTCCGGTCTCTTCGTCTGATATGCCGCATATCGAGTCTGGAAGTGGGATCGTCAGACCCCAATAACTTGATAAGTCATGCCGATGTGTGGCCTATAACAGTATGAGAAACTACTGATAACACTTACCAGTAAATCTCATCAACATCCCTGGCCAAGGACTTTCTGTTATAGCCAATCGAGCATAGCGCAACATCAACACCCTAAACCGGAAGAGACGAAACCCCTCCTATCGCTCATTGCCCCCATCTATCTCGGGACTGTACCCAAAATCCACCTGTTTGCACGACTCCTTTAAGCCGTGGTAAGGAGGAAATCAAAGCACGGTGGGAACTACACAAGACTCTATGATGATCTCGGGACTACAGACTAACCTGTATCAGTGTCACCAGAGACCTGCTATCTGACGATAGGTATAGTACCATCTAGGAGTTCTCGGCGAGTCATGTTCGGTGTACCCATTCTCTAATGAGCACCTGTGTACAATCTTTGATGTCAAACACCAATGGATATAGGATCAACTATCTCCCCATACAGGGTCAAGAAACGTACACAGTAGTCTACTTTGGAATATCGATCCCCTGTTTCGATACTCCCTCGACTAGGAACTGTTAAAGGATGTGCTTGTAGACTGCACAAGTCTCAGTAATATGATCTGCATCATAGTCCTGGTAGTCAAGCCAACATCCTAAGGGATTTATCAACATGTATATGGGAGACAGTATAATAATACTAAGTGTACATATTAAGATAAAGAGTAACCAGATAGCATACTATCATGTCGAGTAAGAAAGTCCTGTGTGTGTGTATGTGTCCAAGCATCCACTATAACATACATCAATATACAATAATGGCCTCTAGGGCATACATATCCCTAACACGAGTACTGAGTTGTAATTATTTATTGATAACTAATGTACAAGAACAAGCTTGTAGCCCATTGGTTAAAGCCTTACACTGCTGTCCTATAGTCCGTGTGTTCAAATCCTTACAGCCTAAATCTTTTATTCCATTTTCTTTTTGACGTTTTTGAGCCCCGAAACATTCACAAGTGATGCACGGAATTAAGAAGCTTTATAGAAGAAATGTTATACGTTTTTGGACCATCTACATCGACCCAAGCATGAAGTTCGAAGCTCGAACCAATCACTTGAAGTTGGATTGACTGGGGCGGCCATTATAGTGCTTCAGGTGGCAAAGTAGGCCCCACATGTACCCATTCAGTGATCAAGAGTCCTTTGTCCTCTCGTATGTTCATTTTCACATGCCAAACTGCCTAATTCATTCTCTGTCCCTTTGAGCCGGCTTAAAGGTAGTTTAAGCCGTCTCAAAACCTTCCTGTAAAATTAGTTTTGTTCTCTGTTATCATAAGCTAGCTCAACAACATTTTAAGCCGTCTCATGCACCTTCTCGGCCCTAAAACGCTTCAGAAACTCAAGAGACACGCCGTTTAGACTTGGGACTGTTTGTTTCACATCCCGAAACCGCACAATCAATTCTTTAACCCCATAACCTTTCATTTTCCTCTATAAATCCTCTTTTAATGTCATTCATTCACTTTTAATATCTTTTAATTCCTTCTAATACAAAATCCTTTTAAATTGTTCTTCTTTCTCATTCTTTTGTATACCCAAAATTTTTCTCTTATGAAAATTCCTATCTTAAAACCACCCTAAAAATTGCTCTCAAGTCTTTTGGAAGATGATATCATCGTAGGAGATCAAGGTTTCCGTTCAAGCCCCGAATCGAGTTCTTCTTCCTTTAGAAACGGTGAGCCGGTTGTTATACCGACTCACACAACTGTAAGTCCTTTCCTCTATCAATTTCTCTCTATATCTCTTCATATCTTTATCTCTCCTTTTCTTTTGTCTTGTCACCTCCACAAAATCATTATTCTTGTTTTATAGTAATCCCCAATTAAATAAAATTTTATATGCATAGAATTAGTTGTATTCCTTGCCAATCTTAGTTGTGCTTATTATTTCAGCACAATGATCACTTATTTTTTCCATGCCAAATGATAACACTATACATGCTATAAACATAAATAACATTATTTAGTGACTTCACGATATGTACGTATACGAATACAACATCGTTAAACACATGAGATAACTGAACTTTAACCTGATCATTTGAACGAACGGGTTTTGAGCCGGCTCAACATAACATGAGCCATCTCATAAATCTAGAGAAGTAAAACCCATATTTTGACATATCGTGAGACGCCTCAATTTGGATCGATCCATCTTAAGATCATGTCGAGCCGGCTCAACAGAACCCTGAACCGTCTCTTGTACACAGTAAACATATATTTTATTAGAAAATACTTGTGAGCCGTCTCATCTAACTTTGAGCCGTCTCAACCTAATATGAAAACTGATATACTTTCGTAACATTTAACTTGAATTATTTTTGATATTATATTTTTCACAACTCAGGTTATGCATTGCTTATTTATCATATTTATACATTTATTACTTTATAAATGCCTCATTCATGCTATGCAATTTTTATCGCTGAATCTACTCGACTTACATGAATAAACATGTTACATGCTACACATGACTCGACTCGAACTATGAATACAACATGAATACTTGAATATTACATGAACTTGACACGAATACATGCAATTGATATGAACCCAACTTGACATTGAACTCGTACTCTCCCTCTCTCTTGTATTCATGATTTCGATCAAGACTTGTAATATTATCTGTAAATTAGATACACAGGGTGTTGGGATAGTTTGAGTTGTGAGTCTAAAGAAATCTCAGGAGTCCCATACAAACGTCACGAATAATACCGTCATGAATACTAACGACATGAATACTAACACTCTCATGAGGGCCTATGATTCTTTTCCCTTGGAGCTCTACACTTAGGTTTGAGGATATTTTTGAGATTGGTTGACACTCACATCTTGAACTTACGTTAGTTTACCTTTGTAATGACCCTTTTAAGACACATTACTATTTAATTCACGTTCATCACTTTTACTTGTTACATGCTCATGTTTACTTGTTTTTCATGCTTGTGTTACATTGTCATGCTTACATATTTGTCGTTAAACATTTCCATGTTATAATTGTTCGTGTTTCACGATTTCCATTCATGCTATATTACAAGTCACCTTGCACTTTAATTATATAATTCACGCCTCTTCCCGGGACTTACCGAGTGCAAGTTCACTGATGGGCATTCCACCCTGTTTCTTTTCTATCCTTAGAATGTTCGTCAGGTGACTTAGGGGTGGAAGAGGAGTACTCTCAACTTGCACACAAGAGAACGACTAGTTCCATTTCATTTTTATTTCTGTATGCCTCTTATTTAAGGCTTCCTTGTTATTGTATTTTTATTTCAAGAGATCTTGTATCAGTTTAAAACTTTGTGGAATTTTGAATTAAATAATTTAGTTGTTAGAATATTATTATCATGTTTATTCTTGCGTTATGTTATATTGCTTATAAACGCTTAATGTATTTGTTGGGAGAAACGACCTTCTCGGAATAAATATGTCACGGGCCTGGTCACATATCCATTACCGTCCTTTTAGGAAGAAAGGCGTAACAGGTTTTTTTGGTGGTCTATGCAAATCAGTTCTGCATGAATATCGTAAACAATATATTGCAAGAATTATGAAATCTAACTATTACATTCAAATTTTCCTTTGAATTCCATTCTACCCATTGAATCCATCTTGAACATCACTTTCGAATTTCTTGAAAATCACATCTCAATTTTTGATTTCTTGAATTCAGTCCACTCCTTTCTTGATTGTTTCGTTGAACCGTTCTTATTAATTTCAAACTTCTCCGCTACCTCGACGGTCGTCAAAGGAGGGTAATGTTCCCTTATCTAATTCATTGTATCCTAACCCTGTTTCCTTGCTCTGTTGCAATATCTTTCTTAGATAATTTCGAGGACAAAATTATTTTTAAGAAGGGCAGAATGTAACGACCCTAAAATTCCTATACCCGTGTATATCTTTCATTGATAAAATATCATTCTTTCTATTCGAGTACCAAGTTATAATTATTTATTGATAACTAATGTACAAGAAAAGCTTGTAGCCCATTGGTTAAATCCTTACACTACAGTTCCATAGTCTCTGTGTTCGAATCCTTACAGCCCAATTCTTTTATTCCATTTTCTTTTTGACATTTTCGAGCCCTAGAACTTTCACGAGCAATACATGGAGTTATGAAGCTTTATAGAAGAAATGATATACGTTTTTGGACCATATACATCGAACCGAGCTTGGAGTTCAATGCTTGAACCAATCAGTTGAAGTTGGACCGACTGGGGCGGCCATTAAAGTGCTTCGGGTGAACAAGTGGGCCCCGCATGTGCCCATTCAGTGATCATGTGTCCTTTGGTCTCTCATATGTTAATTTTCACATGACAAACTGCTAAATCCATTCTCTGACCCCTTGAGCCGGCTCAAGAGTAGTTTGAGCCGTCTTAAAACTTACCTATAAAAGTATTTTTGTTCTCTGTTCTCATGAGCCGGCTTGAAAACATTTTGAGCTGTCTCATGCACCCTTTCTGCCCTGAAATGCTTTAGAAACTCAAGAGACGCGTCGTTTAGACTCGGGACTATTTGTTTCACATCCCGAAACCACCCAATCAATTATATAACCCCATAACCTTTCATTTTCCTCTATAAATCCTCTTTTAATTTCATTCATTCACTTTTAATGTCTTTTAATTCCTTCTGACACAAAATCCTCTTAAATTTTTCTTCTTCTTCCTCATTCTTTTGTCTACCCAAAATTCTTCTCCTCTGAAAATTCCTATCTGAAAATTCTCCTCAAGAATTCCTCTCAAGTCTTTTGGAAGATCATATCACTGTAGGAGATCAAGGTTTCCGCTCAAGCCTCGAATCGAGTTCTTATTCCTTTAGAAACGGTGAGCCGGTTGTTATACCAATTCACAATACTGTACGTCCCATCCTTTACTGATCTCTCTATGTATCTCTTCATTTCCTTTGTCTTGTCACCTCTACAAAATCATTGTTCTTGTCTCGTGGTAATCCCCAATTAAATAAAATTGTATATGCATAAAATTAGTTTTATTATTTTCCAAACGTAGTTGTGCTTATTATTTAAACGCAATGATCACTTATTGTTTACATGCATAATGATAACACTATACATGCCATAAATATAGATAATACTATTTAGTGACATCACGATATGAACGTAAACAAATACATCATCGTTATACAAATGAGATAGCTGAACTATAACCTGATCGTCTGAACGAATAAGGTTTGAGCCGGCTCAACATAACATGAGTCGTCTCATAAACCTAGAGAAGTAAAACCCACCTTTTGACATATCATGAGCCGCCTCAATTTGGATTGAGCCGTCTCAAGATCATGTCGAGCCAGCTTAACAGAACCCTGAGCTGTCTCTTGTACACAGTGAACATATATTTGATTAGAGAATACTTGTGAGCCGTCTCAAGTAATTTTGAGTCGTCTCAACCTGATATGAAAACTGATATACTTGCCTGACATGTAACTTGAATCGTTTTTGATATTATATTTGTCACAACTCATGTTATGCACCGCTTATTTATCATATTTATACATTTATTACATTATACATGCCTCATTCATGTTATATAATCTTTATCGCCGAATCTACTCGACTTATATGAATAAACCTAATACATGCTACACTTGACTCGACTCGAACTATGAATACAACTTAACATGAATACTTGAATATTACATGAACTTGACTCGAATACATGCAATTGACATGAACCCAACTTGATATTGAATTCGTACTCTCTTTGTCTCTCTTGTATTCATGGTTTCGATAAGGAATTGTTACATTATCTATAAATTAGATATGCGGGGGTTGGGGTAGCTTGAGTTGTGAATCCAATAGAATCTCAGGAGTCTCATGCTAACGTCACAAATACTAAAATCATGAATACTAATGACATGAATACCAACACTCTCATGAAGGCCCTGATTCCTTGCCCCTAGGGCCCTATCCTTAGCTTTAAGAATACTCTTAAGATTGGTTGACGCTCACATCTTGATTTTATTTTAGTTAGTTTACCTTTGTATTGGCCATTTTAAGACACATTACTATTTAATTCGTGTTCAACACTTTTACTTGTTACATACTCATGTTAATCGACACCTTACCTACACTACACGGCCATGCTATACTTATTTGACAACTGATGTTACATTGCCATGCTTACATGGTTTCTATTAAACGTTGTCATATTATAATTGTTCATGTTTCATGATTTCCATTCGTACTATATTACAAGTCACCTTGCACTTTAATTATATAATTCATACCTCTTCTGAGGACTTACCGAGTGCAAGTTTGCTGACGGATATTCCACC
Organism: Agapanthus africanus; assembly: GCA_030015575.1. Classification (NCBI taxonomy): domain Eukaryota; kingdom Viridiplantae; phylum Streptophyta; class Magnoliopsida; order Asparagales; family Amaryllidaceae; genus Agapanthus; species Agapanthus africanus. Next base: position 449,767,199 of record JASDDO010000012.1, on the reverse strand, counting down.
TTGTTTCTTTTCTATCCTTGGAATGTTCATCAAGTGATTTAGGGATGGAGGATGAGTACTCTCAATTTTCATCACAAGATCATGACCAGTTCCATTTCAGCTTTATTTCTGTATGCCTCTTATTTAAGGCTTCCTTTTTTATTATCTTTTTGTTTTAAGACATCTTGTATCAGTTTGAAACATTGTGGAATTTTGAATGTAATAATATAGTTGTTGGAATATTATTATCATGTTTATTCTTACCTTATGTTATATTGCTTATAAACGCTTAATGTATTTGTTGCGAGAAATGACCTTCTCGGAATTAATACGTCGCAAGCATGGTCACGTACTCGTTACCATTCATTTAGGAAGCGGGGCATGACATCTCTACCTAGATCCATGCATTGCTCGTCTAAGTGTGCATATAGATCACCCGTCACAAATTTACCTACATCCTCCTAATCAGATGTATCTACACATTTTAATTATTATAATCAATGCAATAGTTATATGAACAAAATAATTTGAAAAAGCTTATTAAAACTTCTAATATATACCTATAATCTCAGGCTATGTCGAAGAGGAAGCATCTCGATCTCTTTTCTTTGAAGAGAATGTTGTAGTAAATTTTGCGAATATGCGTTTTCTAGATGATCGCCCCATCTGTTTCATAAAAGTTATAACGATACAAAATATATAATATGCATAAATAATTACATTAACATATCAATGGATTATAGGTGATACAATATATATAATATGCATAAATCATTACACTTCCCTTGTTCCCAGTATTCGTACATATATTTGTACATGGGAAACAAGTGTAAAGCACCGTCGAAACTTCTCGAAATAGATGAAAATACAGGAGGAAGTAACATGTAAGTCTTGTTACATTCGTAATTTTTCCACACTGGACAAATCCAACAATTACTGTATGTCAAATTCTCTCGTCGAATACTATACATATGTTTGAAAAAATTGAAGGGCGTTCAACTCTTACAAACAAATTTGTAATCGTATTTGACGGGAAAAAGATTTGAATACACTAATTATTAGACGGGAAACTATAGGTCGATCCTAAAAAAGTTAAGATCTTTCGATCGTAAACAAGTTTAAGATCATTCGATCTTAAATTTACTAATTAAATGAAAAAATAAAACCCTACTTAAGTTTTTAATCAAAATTTAGGGTGTCCCTTAAAACTTTCTATTTAATTGTTTTTTAATTAGGGTCTCGGTTTATTAATATCTGGTCTTAATTAAGGTTTCATAATTAGTGTAATTAATGTTATATCTTAATTAGTGTTAACATTGGATTTTTTATAATTATCTTTTTTCGGTCTCTAATTGCGGTTTTAATAGTTTGTAATTCATATTTTCTTAGTTTGTAATTAGTTATTTTAAGTTGTTATTAGGGTTTTTTAGGTTTATAATTAACTATTTTTAATCAATTAATATTGCAATCAAAATCAAAAAAATTCATAACCTAACTTTACAATTATCGTAGGGGTATCTTGATCATTTTAAGAGCGATGTGGAGATTGTTACTATTATTGGGCATGGGGTTACTAGATTTGTGTTGGCTTAATTTCATTTTAACCCTATCATAATCATTAGCACTTTATTTTCTTAAGAGTTTTCTAATGCAGCCATGACATTATCCCATCATCACCTTGAGTGTGCATTAAGAACTTGCTAATATCCCAATCAAAAACAACAACCATCTTTTTCTCTCACAATTGGTAATTCTATTGGAAATTCTGACTGGTCAACTAACTTGTCAAACCCTAACTAGTGATAAACACAACATTACAATAAAACTTTTTCTAAATCGAATCATAAGTTCACTAATTTCTGAACAACGATTAAATTGACACAATCCATTCTTATCCAAAAAAATCAAATCAAATCATAAGCTCACTAATGAAATTTTTAGAATTATACCCTTACTTTGTTAAACTAACATAATTTGTGCAAAAAATAATAATCAGAGGGGGGAAAACCTAACCTTCGATCGGTGATGACGAGCAAGCTCGGCGGTAGGCGGCAAGCTCTGCGGCGACAGTCAACGCTTGGCGGCGGCAGCAGCAATCGACGCTTAACGGCGGTAATCGGTGGAAGGGTTGGTGCTCAACGCTCAACGCTGGGCGTCAGGGTCGACGGCAGGGGCAGGGGAATTTGGGGAAGAAATGGGAAATACGCGGGTAATTTGGGGAAGAATTTGGGGAACTAGTGGGTGAACTGGGGAAGAAATTAGAGAGAGAAAGTCGTTCACGGGTTAAAATTGGTGAAGGTATCAACGACCATTATATATTGTCGCTCATACATATAGAATGGTCTCCAATGTATTGGTGACCATTTATTAGCAATCATATAGTATATACAATCGCTAATACTGAATTAGCGACCGTATAAAATTATACGGTGGCTATTTCTCCGTCTCTAATACACACAGTTTCTATTAGTGTTATGTGGATTTCAAGTATATATTTCTATGACGTCTAATGTGTCTATGAAACGAAAAAGGCAATCATTAATATTATATTATGAGTTTACATTTTTTATGATCTATACATGTACTGTTGTTATTATTTCTCTTACATACGTATATTGCATGTATATATAATAATTGTATTTCTATCTAGGGGTGATGGCAACGCCAGTACAAGCAAGGAGCAAGGGCACCAGGGGCAGCGCTATAGGCGGCTCCGAAGGTAGAGGTAGAGCGATTATGTCCGGGGAGAAGTATAGGAAGCATCTTCTACAATAGAGGGGTGGTGTTGCACCCCTAACCGGACAGAGTCCATATGAATTTTTCCGTGTGGACTTTGTCACATCTGTAGGTATATTTATATATTATATATTGCACACATATTCATTTTGAACGATATATTATAGATATACACGCATATTCATTTTGAAGTTACTTATATAGTCATTTTTATTGTTTAGTTGGAGGGGATGCCTCCACATCTGGGACACTGGCCATTCCTACACGATCCATACCTTCCGAGCACTCTGCAGGTTAGTATTTTTTACTATATAATCGTCAAATTGATTTTGTATTATTTTATTCAGAAGTTACTTATATATTTATTGTTTCTTATCTATTTGGAGGGGATGCATGCACATCCAGGTCACCGGCTGTTCCTCACTCGAGAAACTATCATTCCGTTCGTGCTGCTGCCCGGGCGCAGGCTCATGGTGATGTCGCTGGAGGTATATACTGCACTCCAATTTTCGTTAATTCTTGCATTCTAAATATTTTCTGTATTATATTTGCAACATGTATATTTTGGATATCGTTTGTTGTGTATGATAATTATGATCATTATTTTAGAGTGATTTTGCATCGTGTTTATTTATTTTGTGTTTTTACATTTCTGTATTTCGATATTTATTATATGTGGGATGTTATCGATATATATTTTGTATGTGTGTATATAATATAGTGTGTGATATATTATTGTGTAAGAAACAGACAAAAAACAGAAGGAATTATTTTTTAAGAAATTTTTTTAAAGTTTTCCCCTATGGTTAGCGCCGTAGGGGCACAATTAGCCCCTATGGGTTCCACCGTAAGGGTAAACTATCAGAAAAAATTGATTCTCTATCCTTACAGTTTACACCATATGGACAAACTTTACCCCTATGGTGACCACCGTAGGGATAAAGTATCAGAAAAATGTATAAATGAAGTTGCCCCTATTTTGGAAACTGTAGGGGCAGTGATCCTTACGGATTTCGCCATAAGGGCAAATTTAGAACCGTATGGGCATTTATCTACCCTAAGACTTTTGCCGCTACAGATCATAATTTTGCCTACGGTGGACACTATAAGGGCAAGCTATATTCGTAGTAGTGATGCCTATATATACTCATAGGATCTCTCTATGAATGTAAGAACCAAGAAATATTCAATAAAGAGTGGGTTTCATCCACTCCCTTATACAATTCCGAATTTACAATATTTCTATCATCTTCCTTCCCAAAATAGTGAGTTGAGTGAGATTCTTACCCATCACAATGTAATATTGGTGTTAGAGTGATTAGTTTCCAACATAGTGGTATCAGAGCCAAAGTCGTGGGTGTTCATTACATGGCCTCATGCACGTTTCCATTACAAGTTCCTCGGTCCACTAAAGATGATTATGAGAATTTGTGGACGTTGCTTGGGTTGCAAGGTGTATTAGAGATCATGGAGAAATGTTATGAGAAGCCCCAAGATGAAGCTACATTTTCGTAAAGACAAAGAGAGTTAGTGAATGATGCAGTGAAGAAAGATAGCTACGCCTTCTATTTCAACCTCCAAGCCTTAGATGAAGTCACCTTAGAGAAGGTTGCTAATGCCGCCACTGCAAAATAAATGTCGGACATTCTAGAGAATTCCTATAAAGGAGTAGAGAAGGTGAAGAGAGTTCGACTACAAACTCAATGAGGTGAGTTTGAATCTATACATGAAAGAATCAGAATTAGTTTCTGATTATACTTCTAGAGTCCTGACGGTCTTTAATCAACTATGAAGAAATGGTGGCGTTATGGATGATACTCGAGTTATCGAGAAAATACTACGATCCTTAGACTCAAAATGAGATTATGTTGTGGTGGCAATTATAGAATCCAAAGACATAGATTCCATAACTGTTGATCAACTCATGGGATCACTATAAGTATAACAAAAAGAATCAAGTGCCGTTGAAGAAAGTTCTTCAAACAAAGAACTCTGTGAATGATGAAAACTCTAGAGGAGAAATTTATTAGACAAATCAAAGGATAGGTCATAGGCATGGTCAAGGACAGTACTATTCCAACAAAGAAGAAAGGAGCTAACAACTTCTACCAATAAGAGGGCGAGGCGGAGGATATATGTCAGAAAATATAAGGTATGACAAATCTCATGTCCAATGCTTTAATTGCAAGAAATATGAATTATGCTTCAGATTGTTGGTATCACACTACAATATGTTGGATATAGTGCCTTCAAGGCAATTATTGTAATTGCAGGACGACAATTACTTAATTGAATGAGGGCTATACCGTAGGGATTCTTTAGCACCACACTAGATTTAGGGTTGCATCATACATGCTATAACAAAAATTTTAGAGGGTGCTAAACAATTCCAACCATGAATTGAACTAGAAAGATAGAGTAACAACATGCTAGTATCATATACTACAAGTGTCTTACACTAAGTGGGAGAGAATACAACCTTTGTAGACCTCCTCCTAGACTCCTTGGATCGATTGAGGTATGAACCGGTTGGCTTGTGTCCTTCCAAGTCCACGATGATCCACCACGAAGTCTCTTTGCACCAAGCTCCAAGCTTCTCTTGATCAAGGAAGAAGAAGAAGCAAACACTCCAATCTAGTGGGCTAAACTAAAGTGAAATGGTGATTTGGGTTTGGACCTCAATTAAAAACCTTTTCTTTTTCTTTTTAATCCTTTCTTTTTCTTTTGAAACCCTAGTGAACTTTGAGGAGAGAGAGGAAGAAGGAGATGGCACAAGCTAAACTCAAGAGAATAATATGATAACCACCCCTAAACTCAAGAGAATATGAGAGAGTTGTCATGCCAAACCAAGGTTACAAAATATCTAGATATTTTGTAACTTGAGTTTAAGCAAAACCATGGGCCAAAACCATGGGCAAAAGAAACCATTGACTTTGTCAACTCAAGAGAGTTGAAAAGTCAACCATGATTTTAATCCCATTTTGCTTTTCTCAAATAAACAAAATATCTAAAAATTGTTACCATGTGAGTCTTGCATTGCCGCCACCAATGTATCATCAACCATGACACATGTATGCTTGCATGTGTGCATCCATATCAACATATACATACACTCATGCATGGATCATAAGAAATAGGTTTTAATAAATGAGCTAATGGACTTAATTTTAAATCAACACTTGATTTAATAACCCGGTCATATCACATACGACCCGTCTAATAGTAAACGCCCGAATTAAATACGGTATCTAATACACGCATTTAATTGAGCTCCCGCGCATATCATATATGCACCCCAAATCATTTCGCCTGAGTTAGGAGGCTCCTTTGTGGGACTCTAAGACTCGTCAATACGCTAGTAATAGGCAGTGATCACATTACATGCCCACAAATCGTCAGTGGCACCGGCAATATGTAACGACTCCTAGGTATTGAGCGATTAGAAGAAATACAAGCAAACCTGCTAAAACTCTTGTTGAGCCAACTGGAAACACTTATCGTACAGTCTGGTCTCTTCGTCAAATATGCTGCATATCAAGTTTTGGGATGGCATCGTCGACCCAAATAACTCAGATAAGTCATGTCGGTATATGGCCCATAACAGATCGAGAAACTACTGATAACACATATCAGTAAATCTCAGCAGCCCTGGCCAGGGACTTCCTGTTATAGCCAATCGTGCATGGTGCAACATCAACCCCCAATACCGGAAGAGACGAAGCCCCTCCTATCGCTCATTGCCTCCATGTGCCTCAGGACTGTACCCAAAATCCACATGTTTGCATGACTCAGTAGAGCCGTGGTAGGGTGGAGATCAAAGTACAGTGGGAGACACCCAAGACTCTATAACGATCCCGGGTCTACAGACTAACCTGTACCAATGTCACCTGAGAACTGCTATCCGACGATAGATATAATACCATATAGGAGTTCTCAGCGAGTACGCTCAATGTACCCAGTCTCAACTGAGCACCCGTATACAATATTTGGTGTCACCATACCAATGGATATGGGATCATCCATCGCCCATCATATAGGACACATAACGTATACGCCAGTCTACTATGGTGATATCGATTCCCCGTCTCGATACACCCACGACTAGGAACATTTCAAGGATATGCTAATAGACTACACATGTCCCACTAGTATGATCTGCATCCTAATCTCAGTAGTCCTGGATCATCCTTAGGGCTATATCAACATGTAGCAAATGAATGAAAACATGATCAAATGAACATGTGAAGATGAAAGGTGCAACCAGATAGCATACTATCATGTCGAGCAAGAATGTCCCCTGAATATATATATATATATATATACACACACACACATACCGGTACATACACTATCATATAATGGCCTCTGGGGCATACATATATCCAACAATCTCCCACTTGCACTAAGGCCAATTATTGGAGTATCTCATACCCAACCTCTCAAAAAGTCACGCATGTCGCGGCAAAGGAGGGCCTTGGTGAATGGATCCGCAGTGTTATCTTTTGTATCTACTCTCCGAATCTCGATCTCGCGGCGATCAACTATCTCCCGGATCAGATGATACCGCCTGAGGATGTGTCTGGATCGCTGATGGGACCTAGGCACTTTGGCTAACGCCATAGCCCCATTATTATCACAATACAAAGGTATTGGATCAATAATGGTCGGAACTACTCCTAGCTCCGAATCGAACTTCCTCATCCAGACGGCTTCCTTGGCAGCATCATTTGCAGCAATATACTCAGCTTCTATCCTGGAGTCTGCAACGGTATTCTGTTTGGAACTCTTCCAACACACCGCCCCTCCATTGAAGGTAAAGACAAACCCAGAGATAGATTTGCTATCATCCTTATCACTCTGGAAGCTTGAATCGGTAAAGGCCTCCATTTGGAGATCTCTGTTACCATACACCAGGAAGATTACTTTAGTCCTTCGCAAGTACTTAAGAATGTTCTTCAATGCTGTCCAGTGATTCTCCCCTGGGTTGGATTGATACCTGCTTACTACACCTAGTGCATAAGCTACATCAGGGCGTGTACATAACATCGCATACATTATAGATCCTACAGCAGAAGCGTGGGGTATAATGCTCATGCGAGCTCTCTCTTCATCGGTCTTTGGGCAAAAGTCCTTAGAGAGAGTGACTCTATGACTAGCGGGTAAGGAACCCCGCTTGGAGTCTTCCATACTAAACCTCTTTAGGATGGTGTTAATGTACCTGGTTTGGGACAATCACAATAACTGTTTAGATCTATCCCTATAGATCTTTATGCCCAATATGTACGAGGCATCATCCAGGTCCTTCATGGAGAACCTTTGTGATAAGAACAATTTGACCAATTGTAGCATAGGAACGTCGTTTCCTATCAGAAGAATGTCATTCACGTACAATATGAGGAATGTGACAGTACTTCCCACAATCTTCTTATAAACACAAGGTTTATCTTGATTTTTGATGAAATCAAACTCTTTGATAATATCATCAAAACAGATGTTCCAACTCTGTGATGCCTGCTTTAATACATAAATGGATTTAAGCAACCTACATGCTTTCCCGCTGCTCCCACTATCATTGAAGCCCTCTGGCTGATCCATATAAACGCACTCTTCTAAATCACCATTTAGAAAAGCAGTTTTAACGTCTATCTGCCAGATTTCATAGTCGTAGTGAGCAACAATAGCAAGTAGGATCCGAATGGATTTAAGCATGGCTACAGGAGAAAATGTTTCGTCATAGTCCAGTCCTTGTCTTTGTCGAAATCATTTCGCCACAAGCCTTGCCTTATAGGTCTACACCTGCCCATCTACACCGATCTTTCTCTTAAAGATCCATTTGCACCCTACGGGTTTTACTCCAGAGGGTACAACACCCAAAGTCCACACTTTGTTAGTGTACATAAACTCCATTTCAGATCTCATGGCATCCAGCCACTTCACAGAGTCACCACTCGTGATAGCTTGTTGAAAACTCGTAGGGTCATCATCATCCAGTGACTGAGGTTCATTAAGTTCTGTTGCAACATCAGGTTCAACCAAGTTGTCATTTGTAATTTGTGTTTCTAGAACCTCATCTAGATCTACCACATTGCCAGCATTCCGAGAAACAAACACCCTTTGTTCCTCCTTATGGTAGAAAAGATATCCATATGAATCTTTTGGATATTCCACAAATAAACATTTGAACGATTGTGTCTCGAGTTTGTCCGGATTCTGCTTTTCGACAAAAGCCGGACAACCCCAAATCTTAACTCGCTTAAGAGATGGTCTCTTCCCATACCATATCTCATATGGAGTGGTAGACACGGTCTTGGTCAGAACCCTGTTCAACAAAAAAGCTGCAGTCTCCAATGCATGCCCCCAAAAGGAGAGGGGCAACTCAGCATCACTGATCATGGATCATACCATATCTAATAGGGTTCTATTTCGCCGCTCTGACACACCGTTGTGCTATGGTGTGTAAGGGAGAGTGAGCAGAGAGAGAATCCCATTCTCTTTTAGGAAGTTCGAAAACTCTGTATTAAGATACTCTCCACCTTGATCCGATTGAAGTATCTTGATGCTCAATCCAGTTTGTTTTTCTATTTCAAGTTTGTACTCCTTGAATTTCTCGAAACCTTCAGACATATGCTTTATCAAAAACATATGACCGAATCTTGAGAAATCATCAGTAAAAGTTATGAAGTAAGAAAAACCGCCTCTTGCATGTGTAGACATTGGCCCACATACATCAGTATGTATGAGGCCCAAGAGCTCAGTAGCTCTTTCTCCGTGTCCAGCAAACGGAATTTTGGTCATTTTCCCTTTGATACAAGACTGGCAAGTCGCATAAGATTTATACTCAAAAAGAATTTAAATATCTATCTTTATGAAGCTTGTTTATCTTGTTTCATTAATATGACCAAGTCTACAATGCCAAAGAAAAGCTTCATTTATATCTGAAAATTTTCTTTTGTTTGTGTGTTGTATGTTGAAAACTGTGTGTTGATTAAGGACGTATATCCCGTTATTATGTGTACCACAACCAATCAACTCTTGATTTAGTTTAATGTTCATAATATTGTGCTGCAATATAAAATGATATCCTTCATTGTCCAACAAAGAAACGTATATTATATTACAAAGCATGCTTGGTACAAAATAGCATGGGTTCAAAACCAATATACAACCCGATGGCAACCCCAGATGATACTCTCCCACTGAAACTGCATGTACATTGGAACCATTTCCAACCCCGAGAGTATGATCACCTGTCTTGAAAACTCTGCTATTTCTCAGTCCCTGCATAGAATTGCAGATGTGAGAACCCGAACCGGTATCCAATCCAGTTACGAACACACCTGAAGCTGAAGTATCAACATGCTTCCCTTTCTTGAGACTAAGGTAATCAGTACAATTCCACTTCCAGTGTCCCGTATTCATGCAGTAGAAACATTCTCCTTTTCCTGACTCCACAGCTTTGGATTTGTCTTTCCCTTTTGCCTTTTTTATTCCACCTCTCGGTTTGGTGGATTTCTTCTTGTTCTTTATCTTGGCCTTGGCTTTTGGGTCGGAAGAAGAAGATTTTCCAACAAGCAGGGAGGGAGACTTCACCTTAAGTGTGCTCTCCGCATTTCTCAACATATTGAGAATTTTGGGTAGTGACTTCTCCATGTTGTGCATGTTGAAGTTCACTATAAAAGGAGCAAAGCAGAGGGAAGAGACTGTAGAACAATATCCGTATATTGCTCATTGTCCATTGTTCATCCGAGACCCTCAAGCTCTTCAACAAGAGCTATCATCTTCAAAATGTGGTCACCTACTAAAGTGCCAGGAGCCATCCGCATCTGAAACAGCTTTCGAGATGTTTCGTATCATAAGATACGAGACTGCTCCCCATACAACTCCTTTGTATGGAGAAATATGGATTGAACATCCATCTCCTCGTGCTGCTTTTGATGTGTATTGTCCATCGATGCAAGCGCGAGGCATTTGGCGGTGGCACAGTCAATATCCCACGTTTTGCGGATCTCCCTATCCGGAACCGAAGATTCAGGGCCTGGTTTGGGCGGGGCTGTGGCAGTGAGGACATATGATACTTTATCATATGTGAGAGCAATGTTAATGTTCCTCAACCAGTCTTTATAGTTTGGTCCGGTAAGCTTATTTTTCTCTAATAGTACCTTAAGTCCAGTCATTGTTATCTGCCAGTAGGAGAGAGAAAAGAATACACTCAGCGTAAGTTGGTTTATTATCTTATCTAATCGATGTCTCCCACCGCTTTTATCAAATTCTCCTTCAAACCCTAAAAGGAAAAAATTAGCCAGGATTAATTACATTCTACAACATCGCTAACCATTCAGCCAGGTCAGTGCCGGTACTTCTGAGGGAGGTTCCCCGTGCTTTAGCACGGACCTAATTAAAATAAACCTCATTTTCGGAGAGGCGTAGCCCCATTGACACCTTTCTAGACACCTAATGAGTTAGCTAATTGTAAAGTGCAAAATTCTTCCGGGAGCAACTATTGCTCACAGTGGGATCGGGATCCTACTATCACATAGAAGGTATGCAATCTCATTGCAAATTTCAACACTTGAAACTCCCGATATGTTTTTACCCCAAGCACTTATGACCTTGACTATAATCAACATATCATAAGTACTAGTCAAGTTCTACCCGTCATTTCAAGATTAGTTAGACCCATCCATATGACCCTTGACTATAATCAACATAATCACATGAATGTCCTAATTAACCCCATCATATGGTGTGTAGGAAGACATCACTTAGCTACCGTACACTACACCTTAATTATAATCAACATACGTAGCACGAATACTAAGTACTCTACTTCCAAAAATGACGGAGGGCTGCGTATAGTTTTTACGAAAACCTTTAACTCTTCAAACTTGATATCGTTGTAGAATCTAATGGTTTAAAAAGGAGTGGCTTAAGCTCCGCGTTTTGAAATCTTGCTTTTTCATAAAAAGCCGAGTAGGTTTCAAATCGGATTCTACAATATCTTTTTAGGTTTCTTTTGTTTACATTAATCATATTAATTTAGTCCCATCATTTAAGTCCTTAGCCATTACAGAAAAGAAACGAAAATAGAACGTACGCTTATGCCATCCGCATTCGCCACAATGTCCCGTTATGGACCGATAGGTTACTTAACTAACGGCATAGCGGGTTGGGACTAGCACGGATGAAAAACATAAGCAACGTTTATTATATATCACATATATCATATATCATTCGTCTCAGCATATAATGTAATCACATTACAGAATATCCACAACAGAAGCACATATATGAAAGTACAGGATATACTAGGAGGTCCGTATTTTGTATTTAGCCAACAATAGAAAATACGGATTCTACGGTCGCGATGAATAGCCAAGCCCATACCCCTAGACCCCTACGAGAGCGGCAAGTGACGCTACAAATTCTAGAGTTTAGGAGACCCGGTCTCGACTCCTCGAGATGGCCTCCCACTGAACCCTGGAACCCGGTCACTTGTGGTCCCCTCCTTCGATCTATCCAAATACGGAAAAGTAAATAATATACAACAATGATGACATCATCCTCAAACCGGATGTTCCCCAATAAAAGAATATTACATACAATTAATTTTACATGAATGAAAAGAAAAGCTCTCATCTCACATAAAACCCCTGGCTATTCATTCGCGACGATCCTGCACATCATATCTCAGCAACATATAATATCACATATCATCAACGTAAGTAAGTATGCGTACCCCAATTATCGTTGATGTATAGCAACGAAAACGGCGATACACCACATACTATACTTACGGTCGCAGAAAAGAAAGTGAAAAACTACAACAATTGGAATCGACTCAGCCTTTAGACATCATAAACCCGGAATATCACATATTCAGGATTTCATGACTAACAATGCAAATCTTATATTTAGGTCTCAACCATGAAAACACCTTTTCAAAAGAAGCCGGGTAATTCAACAAGATTCCCGATTCTACCGAGACCGAAATATTAGACTTACACGCAACTAATTACTTTTCACAAAACTAATTAGTGTAGATTCCAATTATTGTATCACATCATAGATATCTAGACAATATTAAACGTTTCAATCGAATCAACAAGCACCCACAAATTACCCCGATGAGCTCAACACTTGAGCAAAGTTAAAGTACCCAAAAACATGTAGCTATGATCCATCCGTAGAAGGCCCAAACCAATGCCTTACCTATGACACTGTGAAACTACGGCAAACCCTAAGGTTCAGTCGCGGTTCCGAGGGCATAGAATCGAGTTAAGGTTTTTGTTCTTCTAGAGAGTCCATAGAGTTACTTGCACGACTATCGAATATAAATAACTTAAGAAAATCCCAACACTTGGAAATTTTCAGCGAGGGTAATGGGGGGTTATTGATGTTTGCTTGAACTGTAAAACATCATCCAAGTTACCATTACAATGTTAAAAAATACGACTACGAAATACTCTGAATAAGGCCCTAAGCACAATTTGCATCACATGAAAATTTGGCCTAAACAAACAATACCTGAAACCCCAAAACCCAGACACCAGAGCACAGGCAAAATTCTAAGCAAAACAGGGGAGGAGGGACGGCCTGCTCAGATTTGAGCAAGGGGAGCTCGGCCAAATACCGAGGGGTTTTCCTGAAACATGGTATGTGCACTCTGTCTATTGTCAGTAAGCTTCTGCAGTTGTTTGAAAATTTTTCTGGGCACTTTTAAAAATCGACAGAGAAGCTTATTTTTAGTGTTGCAGTTTTTGTTATTCAGAGTTTTTTCGTTTCCTTATTCTATCAAACATTGTCTATGTTTCTAGCTTGGCTGTGATACCACTGTAGGGATTCTTTAGCACCACACTAGGTTTAGGGTTGCATCACACATGCTATAACAAAAATTTTAGAGGGTGCTAAACAATTCCAACCATGAATCGAACTAGAAAGATAGAGTAACAACATGCTAGTATCATATACTACAAGTGTCTAACACTAAGTGGGAGAGAATACAACCTTTGTAGACCTTCTCCTAGACTCCTTGGATCGATTGAGGTTTGAACCGGTTGGCTTGTGTCCTTCCAAGTCCACGATGATCCACCACGAAGTCTCTTTGCACCAAGCTCCAAGCTTCTTTTGATCAAGGAAGAAGAAGAAGCAAACACTCCAATCTAGTGGGCTAAACTAAAGTGGAAAGGTGATTTAGGTTTGGACCTCAATTAAAAAACTTTTCTTTTTAATCCTTTCTTTTGAAACCCTAGTGAGCTTTGAGGAGAGAGAGGAAGAAGGAGATGGCACAAGCTAAACTCAAGAGAATAATATGATAACCATCTCTAAACTCAAGAGAGTAAGAGAGAGTTTTCATGCGAAACCATGGTTACAAAATATCTAGATATTTTGTAACTTGAGTTTAAGCAAAACCATGGGCCAAAACCATGGGCAAAAGAAACCATTGACTTTGTTAACTCAAGAGAGTTGAATAGTCAACCATGATTTTAATCCCATTTTGCTTTTCTCAAATAAACAAAATATCTAAAAATTCTTACCATGTGAGTCTTGCATTGCCACCACCAATGTATCATCAACCATGACACAAGTATGCTTGCATGTGTGCATCCATATCAACATATACATACACTCATGCATGGATCATAAGAAATAGGTTTTAACAAATGAGCTAATGGACTTAATATTAAATCAACACTTGATTTAATAACCTGGTCATATTACATACGATCCGTCCAATAGTAAATGCCCAAATAAAATACTATATCCAATACACGCATTTAATCGAGCTCCCACGCATATCACATATGCACCCCAAATCATTTCTCCTGAGCTAGGAGACTCCTTTATGGGACTCTAAGACTCGTCAATATGCTAGCAGTAGGCAGTGATCACATCACATGCCCACAAACCGTCAGTGGCACCAAAAGTACGTAACGGCTCCTAGGTATTGAGCGATCAGAAGAAACACAAGCAAACATGCTAAAACTCCTGTCTAGCCCACTGGCAACACTTACCGTACAGTCCGGTCTCTTCGTCAAATATGCTGCATATCAGGTCTAGGGATGGCATCGTCGACCCTAATTACTCAGATAAGTCATGTCGGTATATGGCTCATAACAGATCGAGAAACTACTGATAACACTTATCAGTAAATCTCAGCAGCCCTGGCCAGGGACTTCCTGTTATATCCAATCGTACATGGTGCAACATCAACCCCCAATACCGGAAGAGACGAAACCCCTCCTAATGCTCATTGCCTCCATGTGCCTCGGGACTATACCCAAAATCCACCTGTTTGCACGACTCAGTAGAGCCGTGGTAGGATGGAGATCAAAGTACAGTGGGAGACACACAAGACTCTATGATTATCTCGGGTCTACAGACTAACCTGTACCAGTGTCACCTGAGAACTACTATCCGACGATAGATATAATACCACATAGGAGTTCTTGGTGAGTCCGTTCAGTGTACCCAGTCTCCACTGAGCACCCGTATACGATCTTTGGTGTCACCACACCAGTGGATATGGGATCATCCATCGCCCATCATATGGGACAAGTAACGTATACACTAGTCTACTCTGGTGATATCGATGCCCCGTCTCGATACACCCACGACTAGGAACATTCCAAGAATATGCTCATAGACTACGCATGTCCCACTAGTATGATCCGCATCATAATCTCAGTAGTCCTGCATCATCCTAAGGGCTATATCAACATGTACCAAATGAATGAAAGTATGATCAAATGAACATGTCAAGATAAAAGGTGCAACCAGATAGCATACTATCATGTCGAGCAAGAATGTCCCCTGGACACACACACACACACACACATACCGATACACACACTATCATATAATGGCCTCTAGGGCATACATATATCCAACATATACGGATAAAACAGTCTTGCTCAAGATAATAGTATTCTATCTGGTTTATCTTTATCATTCTTGCGTATACGTTTTATTTGTTATCACGTATCTCTAATACATGAGATAAATCCCATAGGATCTTTTCTTGATTGCCAGGATTATGATAGGAATCATACTAGTCAGGCATGGATAGTCCATAAGCACATCCTTAAATATCCTTAGTTGTAGGAGTATCGAGATAGGGCATCAGTACTCCAGTTTAGATTAGTGTATAAGTTTCGTGACCCCATACGGGGCGATGTTTGATCCCATAGTCATTGGTGTTTAACACCGAAGATTGTATACGGGTTCTTATTAGGTTATGAGTTACACTGGATGGACTCACCGAGAACTCCTAGATTGTATTATATCTATTGTTATATAGCAGTTCTCTGGTGATGATAGTACATGGTAGTCTTTGACTTGAGATTGCCATAGTGTCTTGTGTGTGTTCCTACTGTACTTTGATTACTATCCTACCATGGCTTTAAAGAGTCATGCAAACAGGTTTTAGTTGGGTACAGTCTCGAAGCACTTGGAGGCAGTGAGAGGTCGAGGGGATTCGTCTCTCCTAGTATAGGGAGTTGATATCGCGATGTGCAGGACATGATGATTGGTTCGAAAAAGAGTGTTTGTTTGTAGTTTAACCGCAATCAGAACAGTGTCGCGCGTAGCTAGACCGAGATGAGTACGGGTCGTCCTCTGGGAAACGTGGAACCTTTTACTTTTACTTTAGATGTGTTGAGAAAGAGAGGAGGGATAAAGAATTTTATAGAATGGTTTCTAGATCTACGTTAAACAAGAATGTAAAATATAGATCTAGATTATTTTAGAGACTTAGATAATATAATAAGAGGGCTTGTAGGGTTCGTTAGGATTTAGTAGTTATGGACGATTAATTAAAAGTTACCATTTTTATCCATTAATAGATTTAGAACTAGAACGACGGTGTTGCGTTTAGATTAGGGTTTCTGGAGGGAAAAAGGAATCCCACTCTTAACCCTTATCTCGACACGGAACTCCGTTCATATCTAGCCTTTACCAAAACAATCATTAATCTAATCTCTAATCGCGGTCGGAACTAGCAAAGAATTGCTAGCGCGCCCGATTAGGATGTTAATGATTATTTTGATAAAGTTCCTAAACTTTATAGGACTTAAAAAGGGTTTAATTATTTTCATCACCCATTAACCTACCCTAATCCTACGAACCCTAACAAGCGGAGAATTACTCGCGCATGTTGGGAGAAAAAGAGATGGAGAGAAATTGCATAATTAAACTACGAAGAAATAGAATAAGAAAAAGAACTACCTTTATTAATCAACAAGATCAAGTACACTTTTATTCCTTAGAAAATGATTACAAAAACCTAGTTTGCTTCTCGATCTCTTCTAAGGAGGTAGATGAACAGTTGATGATCAGCCTGGATGCGTGAGCCGTCTTGGACTTCGTGATCTCTTCGGCTTGATACCTTTTCCAAGAGGCTCTCGGTGCCTTTTTATAATGAAAACCCAGAATCTTATTGTTGAAAACTTGGTAAAATTCAGCAAAGAATAATGCCCCAAAATCTTGCACTCTAACCTCCTCAAATTGCGGCGGATCCGCGGCCCCAGGGTGGGTTTGGCCGCGGATCCGCGCTCAAGGGTAGGGATCATTTGATTCTTTTTCTTGGGCTTTCATCTGGTGACATGTGGCAATCCTAGGCATCTTCAGAATCTGAAAATCTTTTCTCTGTTGCTTCCAGACTTGGTCTCCAAGTTTGCTTCTTAATTTGGCAAGATTTCTTCAACAAATTGATTTGTTTGTTAAATCCTTCATAACAACTTGGAAATATTCTGCACAACAACTCAAATAAGATTTTAGTAGACTTTGTTCTACTAGGATTAGATCAATAATATTATTTGCATACATTTTCCTACCAAATGATAATTAAAATATATTAACACATGGAAAATAATGTTTTTACACATAAACCCTCATATGTATAATATATTATAATATAGTCCTTTTTTAATATGAAAATGGTAGGAAAAATGTAATACAAGTGTGCAGTTTTATCAACTGAACAAATACCCCCAAACTTATCTTTGATCGTCCCGAGCAAACTAGTTTATTCAAGAGGAGAAAAAGAAATAAGAAAACTAAGCACACTTTCGTAGGCAGACACGATTGCACTGAGCACGTGCAACAAGCCGTTAAACCTCTAGGTGTCCCTAGTAGGAGGAGTGTTGTCTCCTGAGGGTTTTCAGCGGATTACACCCACAAAATCCAATAACAAAAGAAAGATGGTGAAATTTACATATAAAGACAAGAACCATAAAAGAAATACTTTGAAAAGAAGAGTTTCCAACTATACTAGCTTTTCAGTTGTCATGCGCCCTATCTTAATAGTCATGAAAAAATATTAGAAATCACATCATCTCTCAATAAAACATCGTCATTATTCTTCATTCCTACCTTTCATCCAAACATTGATCATATAACCCCACGTGTGTGTAAATAACATCCCTACACTCGGAGAATTCAATTCAAGCTATCATACTCTTGTCCATCTACCTCAGTACTTTATGAATACTTAGGTTTGCTCACACCTTTTCATGCGACCGCTAATACTTCTTGAGGTACTAACCGACCGATTACTCAAGTGCTTGCTGATTTGGTGATAGTATTTTCCTTGTCTTGCACCACCTAAGGCTTAGCAGTGACTCCCAGACCAATTGGCCTTAGGGCACTAGGTGAAGAGGCACCCTCGCTATATTTTTTTATTGCTGCCTTGGCGATACAAAACCAGTGTTCATTTTTTTTCTTTTCACCATTTTTATACTTCCTTCATACTTTGGCTTTTAGACAAGAGCATTTCAAGGTATCCTCTACTATCCCGAGTTTCAAGACGTGTGTATGTGCATATAGTAGGGTATCAACATTCAAATGTTCGGCTTCCAGAATAGAAACTATTTTTCAAACTTATTTTTATTCTCAGATTAGTGACTTCCTTCATCTTACTAACCCTTGGGACACCAGCTCATAACTACTTATTACCAGTTCGTGTAAGAAAACTTCTAATTTTCTTGGTTTTCTTAAACTATTCCTATCTTTTGGATGTAATTTTTCACTTTCTACTCTTTTGTTATAAAAGAATTTTTTTTTTAATTTTTGAAAATGTTGTGCTTATGCAAAATATGATGCAAATTGATGTGTAAATAAGCACAAACCTCCCCCAAACCTGTTTACAGCAGTGTCCTCACTGATGTCATCCGTTAAGCTCAAAAACCTGTAGACTTGGGAGGAAATTATTAATGGGGGCAAGAATATATGAAAGTGAAAATGCTCCCCCAAACTTATTTTTGGCTCACAAATTTGAGGACAAAAGTTATGATCAAGAGCCAAAAATATACCCCCCCCCTCAAACATGAGTTAGACAATATGAAGCATTTTAAGAGGGGGTGAGTCATTTGGTCAAAGTAAGGCTTTACAAAGACCAAAAGTTAACACCAACCATTCAAAGATTTTATCAGTATATCGTATAGGTTGGTGGAAGAATGTGTTGTATCGACTCAAGAAAAAGTGGGGAAGGCATAAGAGGTGGTCTGGAAAGGGTTTGAAATTAGAGAAAAGAAAGAATGAGGATGAATGTGAATGATTAGAAAGAAGGAATGGTGACGGTTCAACCTCTAGAGGTGGAGATTGATCAATCATAAAATCCGTATTGTTTAAAAATTCAAGTTCGTCAGCAAAAAGTTCTTCAAAACTTTTATCAATAGTGTGATTGAACATTTTGCTGTCAAAGAGTTTTATGCCAGAATTTATTCTACTTGATTCATAAAAAATCACTGAGGTAGAGGACTCAAAAAACTCATCTACCTCTTTTTCAAAAATATCCAAATCAAGTTGAATTTCTGGTATTATTGAACTTGAATTAACAGATTGTGATTTATCAAAACTCACTGAAACTATAGGAACGGAAGAAGAACCGGAGAAAGTAGAAGGTGAAATGGGTAAACAAATTGGTATGTCGAGTGTTGCTGAACCAGATATGGAAGATGGAGGTTGTATTTCGGTCTGATCTTTGGGTATACCATTATCATCAACTTCAAGACATATTTGGGATTCGGGAAGAATTAAAGGCTCAAGATGATGACCATAAGGAAGTGAAAGGATTTGATGAATTGGTGGGCCAAAATCATCCAAAATTTCGGGTTCATCAATCAAAATATCCCCAACGTCAATCACCTCATTCAAGTGAAGGTTAAAATTCTCAAGCTCCTCATCAAAAATATGGTTTTCAATCAGTTTTGGTTCAAGAGTGGAGGTGTAGAGATCACAAGGGTTGGGTATGGTTTCACTTGAAAGGGACCCTTCACAGTTGGGTAAATCAAACACTACAAAGTCACACAACTTATCAGTCATTCTATTTGGTGTACTTGATGAATCTATGAAACTGGAGTTGTGGATTTCAGTTTGGAGGTACAGTTCTGTCTTACTACCCAAATCCTTCATAATTTGGTTCGACATTTCCATAAATTTTTCTAATGTCTGCTCCAGACTATTCTTGGGCTGATAAGGGGTTTCAGTATAAGATTGAAATTCCTGTGGATAATTAAAACTCCTAAATGACTGATTAGAAGAACTGTCTAGAGTAGGTGGAAAAGTCGGATTGGATTGATAGGAATAGAATGGTTGCGGAACTTGGGTAGGAGTAGGATCAATATTATGATAAGAAGAATATTGATATGGGTTGGTTGGTTGGCTATTTTCAACAGACAT
Source organism: Agapanthus africanus (assembly GCA_030015575.1). NCBI lineage: Eukaryota > Viridiplantae > Streptophyta > Magnoliopsida > Asparagales > Amaryllidaceae > Agapanthus > Agapanthus africanus. Next base: position 449,746,808 of record JASDDO010000012.1, on the reverse strand, counting down.
CTTATATGCCACAAACCGCATATCAAACTCTTCTCCGGACAGTGGTGGTGATGGTTGATATTGGTCCGGGTTGAAACTTTGGCCTCTAGACCTAGCTATGTGCTCAGCAATGGACATTCGTCTAGGGGCTTCCTCACTCTTGGTATGAACTGAAACAGGTGTAGGATTAGGATATAGTTGGTAAGACCTAGACTGAGGTGGCCAACTGTTTCTTCCTGCTTGTTCTATATGATCTCTTAAGGACATGGAAGAGCCGGACGGTATACCGAAGGGATTTCGAAAACAAGAGATATCTGGTTGTGGACAGCAAAGCTCGGCAAGTGTTCTTCTGTTTAGGTCACCCATTATAAGAAGAGAAGAAGGGGGAAGGGGTAAAAAGGAGAGAAAGTAATTGGTTTGTTTTGAAAAATGACGGATTTAGACAAATCACAAAAAAATGCACAACCCTAGAACTATGGTTACCTAGGTCCAGTCTCTAGACCGCTCCTAGACTTCCAAAGGACAAGCCGCAGGATAAATCCTCTACCGCCTCCGTACTACCCTTGTAGCCAGGTAAGTGCCAGGTAAGTGGGAAGGAACCACGTCGTGGGCCTAATTAAAAACCACTAGCCTTTGTCACACTTGCCTAGGCACTACAAAAGTAATGCGGATAAACGATAGATTACCCACGACCTTCCTCTGTCCTTATTGAGTGCGACAGTCCTTAGAGTCTGATCTAGATATTTTTTAAATTAATGAAAGGTTGATCTATATGCTCGGTTTGTGATTTGTGGGGCTTAGGAAGGGTGATGAAATCCCCACCTAATCTTGATTTGGTCCTTGCCCCTTAAAGATCCGTATTAAAATATGCAAAAACAAACCGAAAAACAAAACTTTGCAAAAAGATTTTTGAGCGGCGATATTTTGCAAAGAATCCTGCAGAAAATAGATTTTATTGGATTTTAGAGGAGAGAGAAGGGAGTTAGAATCTTACCAGAGAAGTGTGAACCCTAGATCTCCTGTTTCCTCAAGTCCGTGACTCCAGATTTCCTCGCAAAAATTCACACAATAATCGTTAAATATACAATTTGCAGTTTTGTTTTAATAATGATATGACTCGTCTAAGAATTCAACACAAATAGTAAAAATAAAAAATTACGCACGTTTCCCCGGCAACGACGCCATTTGATTGGTTCGAAAAAGAGTGTTTGTTTGTAGTTTAACCGCAATCAGAACGATGTCGCGCGTAGCTAGACCGAGATGAGTACGGGTCGTCCTCTGGGAAACGTGGAACCTTTTACTTTTACTTTAGATGTGTTGAGAAAGAGAGGAGGGATAAAGAATTTTATAGAATGGTTTCTAGATCTACGTTAAACAAGAATGTAAAATATAGATCTAGATTATTTTAGAGACTTAGATAATATAATAAGAGGGCTTGTAGGGTTCGTTAGGATTTAGTAGTTATGGACGATTAATTAAAAGTTACCTTTTTTATCCATTAATAGATTTAGAACTAGAACGACGGTGATGCGTGTAGATTAGGGTTTCTGGAGGGAAAAAGGAATCCCACTCTTAACCCTTATCTCGACACGGAACTCCGTTCATATCTAGCCTTTACCAAAACAATCATTAATCTAATCTCTAATCGCGGTCGGAACTAGCAAAGAATTGCTAGCGCGCCCGATTAGGATGTTAATGATTATTTTGATAAAGTTCCTAAACTTTATAGGACTTAAAAAGGGTTTAATTATTTTCATCACCCATTAACCTACCCTAATCCTACGAACCCTGACAAGCGGAGAATTACTCGCGCATGTTGGGAGAAAAAGAGATGGAGAGAAATTGCATAATTAAACTACGAAGAAATAGAATAAGAAAAAGAACTACCTTTATTAATCAACAAGATCAAGTACACTTTTATTCCTTAGAAAATGATTACAAAAACCTAGTTTGCTTCTCGATCTCTTCTAAGGAGGTAGATGAACAGTTGATGATCAGCCTGGATGCGTGAGCCGTCTTGGACTTCGTGATCTCTTCGGCTTGATACCTTTTCCAAGAGGGTCTCGGTGCCTTTTTATTGTGAAAACCCAGAATCTTATTGTTGAAAACTTGGTAAAATTCAGCAAAGAATAATGCCCCAAAATCTTGCATTCTAACCTCCTCAAATTGCGGCGGATCCGCGGCCCCAGGGTGGGTTTGGCCGCGGATCCGCGCTCAAGGGTAGGGATCATTTGATTCTTTTTCTTGGGCTTTCATCTGGTGACATGTGGCAATCCTAGGCATCTTCAGAATCTGAAAATCTTTTCTCTGTTGCTTCCAGACTTGGTCTCCAAGTTTGCTTCTTAATTTGGCAAGATTTCTTCAACAAATTGATTTGTTTGTTAAATCCTTCATAACAACTTGGAAATATTCTGCACAACAAATCAAATAAGATTTTAGTAGACTTTGTTCTACTAGGATTAGATCAATAATATTATTTGCATACATTTTCCTACCAAATGATAATTAAAATATATTAACACATGGAAAATAATGTTTTTACACATAAACCCTCATATGTATAATATATTATAATATAGTCCTTTTTTAATATGAAAATGGTAGGAAAAATGTAATACAAGTGTGCAGTTTTATCAACTGAACACATGACTATAACTAGAAGTCCATGGTCATGGTAGAGAAGATAACCTGATAAGTGTTATCAGTTGTATCTCTATAGTTATGAGTCCTCTGTCAGCATGACTTATCGAGTTATTGGAGGTTTGACAGATTCCACCCCCAGACCCGGTATGCGATACTCTTTGATGAAGAAACCGGACTGTATGGTATTCGTCGCTTATAGACTATGTCGGATCCGAATGAGTTTGCTCGTCGACCTTCCTTTATCTTGATCATACCTCGGTAGCCGTTACATACAGCAAGTGCCTCTGATGAGCTTATGGGTTAACTCATGAGGGGGTTGAATCAGAAAATGATTCAGATTCAATCGGATATAATCCTGTTTAACCTACTGCTAGCGTATTGACATGTCTTTATAGTCCCACAATGAAATTGCCTGCCCAGGTGAAATGATGATGTGGCGTGCATATATAGATACATGTGAGAGTTCGATTAAATACGTGTATACGATATGCGTGATCTAATCGGACAATTGATATACTAGCCAGTTTATTTAGAAGCCAGAATAGTAAGTCAAGTGTTGACTTAATAACCATATTCGTTGATATGATTTATAGTATAGTGTATATGATACACACTCTCTCTCTCATTGGTATACGATACTAATGTATTATTATGTGTGCGATATATAACATGTGTATGTATATGCTACATATATTCTCTCTTTATTATTATATTAATATTATGTATATGGATACATAATATGTATATGTATAGGATAAATATACACTTTCTCTTTTATATGTATTGGATACATATAAAATATGCTATGTATTTGATACATTGTGTATTTGTATTTTTATACAAATATATTCTCTTTATATTAAAACATAAAGAGAACATGTGGGGCCCATTTTCTCTTTAGATAAACATTAGAGAAGAGATAGAGGGAACGAGGGAGGGAAGTAAGAAGGCATTTCTTCTCACTTCATATATGTATATATGTATATGTATGTGTGTGTGTGATAATAATAATAATAATAATAAAGGGAAAGAAAAGGAATATAGAAGAAGACGTTTTTCCTTCTCATGTCTTCATGCATCTTCTTATTTATTCATGCTTCTTCTTTCCTCTCTTGAGATTTTTTTTTGGGAGAAGGAGAAATGAAAAGAGAAAATGAGAGAGAATTACCACACCATCTTCTACCATTTTTCTCTAGCAAAGGTTGTAAGCAAGTTGCTTCATTTAGAATGAAGTTCGAGCCTAGGGTCGGTTCTTTCATCACGGATCATCTACGGCGAGACGATTGGATACCATGCTCATTCGGGAACTCATGGGTCTAGCTAGGGTCTTCCGATAGGAGATCGGACATGCTACAAAGGTTGTAGCCACTCCTATCCCCTCTCTTGAGTCTTGTATGTTTGCATTTACTAGGTATTTGATTAATCTTGGTATGGAATTGGTTCAATGCTCTCTAAAATTTTTGTTATTGATTCCGCCGCTGTCCGCAATCGTTGCGACCCTTGAACCAACTCCTTACATGGTATCAAAGACAAATCGAATACTTGTAATTTCTTTGATGATTGGATTGATTCAAAACTGCATATTTCCTTTTGGTTTTCATGTTGCAAGTTTCTGCTGGATATTTTTAGGCCTCTGAAAATTTTTTACTACATCATTTTGAGCTCATTGGTCTGTTTTTTAAACTACTGCAAAACTCGAGGCCCCGGTTCTAAGGCCAAACTGCCCAAGTCAGCCAAAATGGTGCTTCAGTCGACTGGGAATGGGACTTGGGCCTTGGGGTTTGTACAGGGACTTGCTACATCGAAAACTAAGATACTTTGATACTCCAAAGTTGCCCAAATTTCCTGTTGAGTTATCTTAAAGGTTTTGAACATTGGGAAAGCGTAGTTTCAAAATTATTGAATCATTATATTATTGCATATGTGATATGTGTTGGTTAACGTCGATGAATTGATGTTTGATCAATTCGACAGGGTTCCACATAATGAATTGTTTGTAATACTTTTTTGCATTTCAATTCTTGTATATGTCAAATGTATTTTCTTTTTCGGGACAAGCAGCCAGATTGTGGCTGTCATTGCCGTTGTTTGTATTATTATTTGTCGGGACACGGCCGGGATGAGGTCATTTTTGTCGTATATAATAAAGGTTTTACCCCATGGAGAAGAGCTCGAGCCGCCGGATTCTAGAATGCGGTAGGTGGACATCTCAAGGAGTTGAGACCCGGGCCGCCTTGTTCTAGAATTGGCAGGTTACTCGCCGCACTTGTAGGGGGTATAAGTTAGAACTGCGATGGAGTGCTCAAGTCGCCGGATTCTAGAAAGCGTCAGGTGGCACCGTCATGGTGTTGAGGCCGGGTTGCCTCGTTTTTAGGATTGACAGGTGGCTCGCTGTGCTCGTAGAGGTCTTGGTTTGGCTGTGTATAGGCTATTCAAGCGAACGGGGAACTTCGCGTTTCGTTTGTGACTTTATCTAAACCCGGGATTTTTAGGAAATCCAACTATTCTATTCCTGTGATGTTTACCACATCCCTGTAATGTTAATTACTTTCCTGTGATGATGTTTACCACATGACTGTAATGTTGATTATCTGCATGTGATGATGATGATGATGTGTGTATGTGTGTGTATGATGATATATAAATAAATGGTTCTATAAGTTTTGCATCCGCGCTAACCTTGCTTCCGCCCTGCCGTAAGTTAAGTAACCTTACGGTGAAGACCTGAGGCCCCATGACGAATGTGGATGGCATATAAAGCATTCTATTTTTCTTTTCATATCACGCTTTTCTATAATAGTGTAGGAAGATGCTAGATAATATGTGATGTTATTTAAATGATGGGAATGCGTTAAAATGTTTAATGCAAAGGGAAAAACCTAAAATACGATGTTGGAACCAATCTATTTTTTCAAAGGAAACTATAGCCATTTGCTTTGCTTTTCTTTTCTTTGCATTAAGTTATTCGATTAGGAATATCCTGCATCTCATTCGATGAGGAAAGAGCCTTGATCCATTCACGGGGAGTTCGCTCTTGTGAAACAATTAATGTTACAATAAACTTGTAAAAATACTCGGTTCCTTCAATGATACCAAGTTCATTATGTTCAGGGTTTTCTTCAAAACCAGTTATAGCCCTCTGTCATTTCAGAAAGTATTAGTTAGTATTCGTGCTGCGTTTTTTGGCATTCGTCAAGGCATAGTGTACAATAGCTAATTGGTCCTTCCTGCTTCTATGTGATGCGATTAGCCAGGACAGTCGCACAACTTTATTGGCAAGAGTTAAGGGATTGTACGGGTGGATTCAAGTTGATCACGAAATGACGGGTGGAACTTGACTAGCGGCCTATTGTTTGTTGGCATTCGTCAAGGTCATATGTCGTTAGGGGTAAACACCATTATCGAGAGTTTCAAGTTTTGAAACCTGCAATGTGATTGCATACCATTCTATGTGATATTTTGGGTCTCGATTCCCACTGTGAGTAATAGTTACTCTCAGGAGATTTTTGCTTCACAACTAGTTAACCAATTAGGTGTCTAGAAAGTTGTTAACGAGGTTATACCTCTGCGGAAACGAGATTATTAAATTGGGTCCATGCGAAACCATAGGGGACCTCCCTCGGAGTACCAACACTGGCCTGGCTGAACGGTTAGCAATTTTGTAGGGTGTACATGATCCTGTCTAGTTCTCCTTTGATGGTTTGAAGGAGAATTCAAAAAAATAGTGGGAAACATCCTGATGAGATAAATTAATAAACCAATCTAATCTTGATAAAGTATACGCTAAGTGTTTCTTTTCTCTTTCTCTGGCAGTGACCTATGACTGACCATAAACTAAAACTCATAAACCAAGTAAACCGAAACTTTTTACAATCATTGACTTTGGAATGTCATGAGTGCCCTAATTCATGACGAAGTCGCATATGATTTGCCCCTCCTACTTCCACTTTGTTTTTCCAGAACCCTTTGTATCATATACAGGGATCCATATTGCTAGAAAGGCCATCTCGTATAGTTAGATACGAACTCGAAGAAATTGTTTCAGTCCGAGGATGGATACTGGTGTTGGAGAAAGAGAATTGTTCATTTGTCTCTCCTCTCCACCTTATCTCAAGTTTGAGAGCTCCTTTAAAAAGGAGAATATAGTAATTACGTGTGTTGGATAGCCTTCTTCCAATCCCCAGGATAGAGCTAAAAGGAAGGGTAAGAAAAAAACCAACTAGTATAAGTTTGGTATACAGAAGATAAGAAGTGAGGAAAAGGAAATTACAACTACTGTCATGAGCCTGGAAAGTGGAAAAGGCATTATTAGGAATACTAGGCCCGCCCCTTGAAACATTTTGATATTTCAGTTTTCCTGTATGGTTGTATTGAAGACTGTTCCTCAATTAATTATGACTCCTGTGTATATAAATACCGGATTAGAATCCCACATCTGTAGGTCATTATAGATACTGAGAAGGAGTAAAGTATTGAGAAACAGTGATTTGATCCTCAATGTCAAAAATCGGAGCAATTTTTGCTGTTGGGGAAAATCACATGGTTTTGCTTACAGGCAAACTTTTGGTTTTGAATAACCACTGTTATGCACCATTTTAAAAAAAACTAATATATCTGTCTTTTTATTTAATAAAGTGGGATATAGATTTTGAAAACATATTCTGATATTAACTTCCTCAATTGTTGATTAGGTAAGATGCATAAAGATAACGGTATAGACATTCTTAACCAAAATACAGTTTTCAACTTACAATACACAGAGTTTGAGTTAGTGAACTCTTGGGACTTATATATAGTGATGTATGTTGTCCGATGTCCACACGGACATGGGGATGGTACTCATACTTCATTCCATTTGTCTATGAGTTCTCTGGTTTTAGACATGCATTTTTGTTGAAACGCAAAGTTCAAAATTTTTGAGAAGTTCATAGGGTATAATAATAAAGTAGAGAACCAGAAATTAGAAGTATCGAGATTCTTCAAAATGATCGAAGATGTGAATACTTTTGCTCAGTATTCCGTATTGAAAATATGATTCTCTTTAAGATTACTCCTCCAAGGGTGCACTCCATGATGAACAATACTGAATGGCCTTTTTCATTTAGGGATATGCACTGGAAACGGTTGCCCCTGACAAACCTTAGCCACTCCACAAATTAAGTAGGTGATCTTAACCATCCGAGAGATACTTCAGTTTTCTCGTCGACGGTGACAGGGAGGTTTGCATCATAGTGATGATAACCCTACTAGTTATCAACATGCCATAGGGAATGGTGACTTCCAAATGATGGCCGGATGCCTAGTTATCCAAGTTGGACTCCATGCACTTCAACAAAATATTGACTTTTTTGGGTGCTCCTGAAGGGGTAAGACCCATTAGGAGAAAGTAGATCTTCCAAATGAAGATCAGTGCAGATGGAAAGGTAGTAACCTAATAAGGCTAGATTTGTAGTAAAAGGTTTTCATCAAATACCCGGTGTGGATTGTGATGAAACTTTTGCTTCAGTATGTGTGCTGAAGTCCATAAGGATATAATTTGCCGCTGTTGTTTTTCATGACTATGATATCTGGTAGATGGATGACTATAACGTCTTTCAAAATGGGATTTAGAAGTGGACGTGTATATGACTCTGCCAGAGGGTTATCGTAATCAGTAGGAGCAACGGAACATGTGCAAGTTGCGTAAGTCCATTTATAGACAAAAACATGCATAGTGTAGAAGGATCATCTGTTTTGAGGTTAGGTCAAAGTGTTTGACTTCATCAAGATGATAGATGAACCTGGAATTTATAAGAAGGTAGTAAGTTATAATTTCATAGACATCATATTGTATGTGGATGACATTCTTCTGATAGGAAATGATGTTTTTATGCTATAATTCGGTCAAACTATGGTTGTCACAGGTGTCTCTCCGTATAGGATGTGGATTACAGTCTAATCTTGGAGAAACATAAGAATAGTAGTGAAGAGCATATAAGGATGTTCTTAGTGTATAGTAATGACAGCCTCCATCTGGAGGCGGTTACCGATTCCTCTTTCCAATATGACATGGATGACATAGTGTCTGGCTCGAATTATAATTTTACCCTCTTCGAAGGAGCAGTATATTGAAAAGGGTTCCAACCGGCATACTGAGGTAGATATGGTGCTGGATGCTGATTATGACTCGGCAGAAGATACAGACTAAGAAGTTGTAGGATAAAATTGTTCATTTATAAACTTAGTCTTATCATCTATCCAAACAAATTCTAAGGCCGGTATCACTTGATTTCGAAGATAGTTGATCTCTACAAGATTGAGATATAGAGAGATAAAGTTAGAAACATTATAGTGGATCCATTCACTGAGGCCAGTTCTCGAACACAGTTTCCGAAACTATTAATAGAGAAGTTGGGTATGAGATGGCACATGAGATATGGGTTTACGATACCGCGATAATTAGCCTTAAGTGCAAGTGGGAGATTGTTGGATATAGTGCCTCCAAGGCAATTATTGTAAGTGCAGGATGGAAATTACTTAATTGATGGAGGTTGATTGAATGAATTCCGGTTCGTGTCTGTAGAAAATTGTATAGAAATCACAACCAAAAATATTTGACCGCAATCAATAACAGTGTCGATTGTAGCGCGTTAGTAAGTGCGGATCGTCCACAGGGAAAGTGTAATCGTTCGTATTTCGAATTAGATGAGTCGAAAATTTAAAGAAAAGAGAAAGAACAATTCATGATTTATAAAATTGAAGTTCAAGAATTAGTAAAATTTAGGTCTAAATCAAAAAAGCATATTAAAATCAAGAATTGAGAATTTATGATTTCCAAGGCAAATATCAAGATTCGAAGTGAGGCTCGTAGGAGTCGATAGAACCTTTAGATGTGATGAAATCTCATGATTACATATTCTTATCCATTAACGAATTGATACTAGATCGATGACGATTTATCGAGATTTAAGGATCTTGCGACGAAACTAGGGTTTCTCATTTCATCCTTTGTCCTTTCGAAGATCCCATTCACAAACTAGCTTCTAGTAAATCAAATAATCGATCGTTGATCTCTAGTTCCGAGCGAAAGTAAACAAGAAAGCATTTCGCATCGAAACTAGATCGTCGATCATTCGATTTTCAAGAATTTACAAACGTTATAGGACTTAAGAATTGTAAAAGAATCTAAATCATCATCATTCTATCGATCGTCTCGACTCCTTTACGAGCGGAGTTTTGCTCAAACATTATCACAAAGAACACATTCAAGTATCTAGATTGAATCATAATGCTTGAATTAAAAGATAAGCAAGATATAGAAATTTCACCTTTATTTATCAACAATTTAGTTACAACTCTCAAGATCTACAAGAGGAAGGAACATGATCGTTGATTTCGGCTTTGCTCGGCTCCTTGAGTCGCGGATCGGCTTTGATCACTTGCTCCGATGAAGTCCGGCTTCGCTTCTAAAGGTTTTGAAGGATTCTTGCTTTGATTGAACTCAATGATCTTGAACTTTTGGCTTTTTAATTGGATTAGGGTTAGGGTTTTGAGGCACAAGTTGTGTCACTCAACATGTGGGGAGAATTGTTGAACAACCTTCAACAACCTTAGAAGTAAAGCTTAGGGTCCCTTTTATAGCTTTAAGAATGATTAGCTTCCTTTAGAAGCTAGGGTTAGGTTAGCTTCCCTCTTAAGCTAGGTAGTTAGGTAGAAGCATCTAGAAGTAATTAGTTAGGCTTTAGATTCCTTCATAAGCTTGGAGGTTAGGGAGAAGCTTCTAGGCTTAGGTTGTTATTTGGCTTGCTTTGGAAGCTTGGAGTGTAATTAGCTTAACAAAGAGCCTTTGCTGATCTGGCAGAAAGTTCTGGAGTAATCTAGAAATTGCAGTGGCTTAAAGAGCTTCTGGCCTTGAGAGAAGAACACTGGAGAAAAGCATTGCTGATGACGTGTCAAGAATGCCGCGGATCCGCGGCGCCAAGCGGGTTTGGGCCGTGGATCCACGGTCCAATAATGCCCTATCTGCATCAAATTCTCTGGTAATTCTTTTTCTGACTTTGGGGTTATTCTCTGATGTGCTGAATCTTGTAATACCCTTTAGTTTATTGCCAGATCTCTAGTATTGTAGTTGGCGTATTTTTATCAGCAGTTTTTCACTGATTTGGCTTTTCTCCTGGAATTTCCTGTACAGACTTCGAAACAAGTGTTGCGCTATACAAGGATGATGCGATGCCATAAAAAACACTCAATTTCCCTTGAAATGCCGGTTTTAGTATACAACACAGGTAATCTGGTATTTTACGACTGTTTTGCTAATATGTGCAATACATAACCTGAATACCTTTAGATGAATGCAAATGATAGGGAAATTGACGTGTTAAAAATACATTATTTTCGACTGATCAAATTCCCCCAAACTTATTTTTTGTCGTCTCGAGCAAACTGTTTTATTAAAAAGAGAAGGAGAAAATAAAGAAAAAGAAAAACTAACCAGCACACTTTCGTAGGCAACACGATTGCACTGAGCACGTGCAACAAGCCTTTAAACCTCTAGGTGTCCCTAGTAGGAGGAGTGTTGTCTCCTGAGGGTTTTCAGCGGATTGCACCCACAAAATCCAATAATTAAAGGAAGACCATGAATATTACATTTAAAGATAAGAATTGTGAAAGAAAGACTTTGAAAATTAGGGTTTCCAACTACACTAGCTTTTTGGTTGTCATGAGCCTTATCTTAATAGTCATGAAAAGATATTAGAAATCACATAACCCCTCAATAAAACATCGTCTTTATTCTTCATTCCTATCTTTTTTCCAAACATCGATCATATAACCCTACGTGTGTGTAATAAACATCCCTACACCCGGAGAATTCAATTCAAGCTATCATACTCTTGTCCATCCACCTCAGTACTTTTTAATTAATGAATATTTAGATGAAGTTTCTCACACACTTTCATGCGACCGTTAATACTTATTGAGGTACTAACCGACCGATTACTCATGTGCTTGGTTATTTGGTGTTTTTCCTCGTCATGCACCACCTAAGGCTTAGCAGTGACTCCCAGACCAGTTGGCCTTAAGGCACTAGGTGAAGAAGCACCCTCGCTATATTTTTTTATTGCTGCCTTGGCGATAACAAAACCAGTGTTCATTTTTCGCACCATTTTATATTTTATTCATTTTCATTTTTTTTTATTTCCTTCATACTTTGGCTTTAAGACAAGAGCACTTCAAGGTATCCTCTACTATCCCGAGCTTCAAGACGTGTGTAAGTGCATATAGTAGGGTATCAACATTCAAAATGTTTGGCTTCCAGAATAGGAACTATTTTTCAGACTTATTTTTATCCTCAGATTAGTGACTTCTTTCATCTTACTAACCCTTGGGACAACGGCTCATAACTACTTATTACTAGTTCGTATAAGAAAACTTCTAATTTTCTTAGTTTTAAATTTTTATAGGTTTTGAAAATGTTTTGTGCTTATGCAAAGTAATATGCAAATGATGCGAAAATAAGCACAAACCTCCCCCAAACTTGTTTTCAACAGTGTCCTCACTGTTGCCATCCGCTATATCTACAAAAACCTGTAAGCCTGGGAGGAAATTTATTAAAGGGGGCAAAATATTTAAGTGAAGATCCTCCCCCAAACTTATTCTTTTCACTCACCTCCATTCAAAAGATGGTGCAGTAATATACAGGACATGGAGGTGAGACGGAGGAATTTTAATCAAGATAAAATGGCTCCTGTAAGAACTGGAGCTCCTCCATGGGGTCAGTGGAAAAATACGGCTTTAGTCTATGTCCATTCACTTTGAAAAATGTGTCGTTTTTAACATTTTCTACCTCTACTGTCCCGTACGGGTATACAGACCGCACAATAAAAGGTCCCTTCCACCGAGATCGTAGCTTACCCGCGTGAAGGTGTAGTCGTGAATCATAAAGAAGGACTTGTTGACCAGGTGTAAACGTATTCCTCAAAATATTTTTATCGTGAAATACCTTAGCTTATTCTTTACAATTAGAGCGTTATCATAAGCTTCATCGCGGAGTTCGCTTAGCTCATTTAATTGCAGCTTCCGAAAGTTGCAGGCTTGGTTTAAGTCAAAGTTGATTTCTTTAATAGCCCACAATGCTTTATGCTCAATCTCGACCGGTAAGTGACAAGCCTTCCCAAACACTAACCTATATGGAGACATCCCTAGATCGGTTTTATATGCTGTTCGGAATGCCCAAAGAGCATCGGTCAATTTGGTCGACCAATCTTTTCTATTCTTAGCAACAGTCTTCTCCAAGATTTGTTTGATCTGTCTATTCGAAATCTCAGCCTGCCCGCTCGTTTGGGGATGATAGGGTGTGGAAAGTTTTTGGTTGATTGCGTATTTCCGCATCAAAATCTCGAAAGATTTGTTGCAGAAATGTGTCCCGTTATCGCTAATGATAGCGCGTGGGTGTCCAAATAATGAAAAGATGTTTTCTTTTAAGAATTTAATGACAACCTTTTTGTCATTAGTGCGACATGAAATAGCTTCAACCCACTTTGAGACGTAATCAACCGCAAGCAGTATGTACAGATTCTCAAAGGAGTTGGGAAAGGGACCCATAAAGTCAATACCCCAAACACCGAAAATTTCAACCACTAAGATGGGTTGCTGTGGCATCTCGTTTCTCCGGGAAATCCTACCCGTGTGTTGACAATGTGTATAGGTTTTGCAATGATCAAATGCGTCTTTGAACAAGGTCGGCCAATAAAAACCGCATTGCAAAACCTTCTCCGCCGTCTTTCGAGGACCGAAGTGACCCCCACATGCCTGATAATGACTAAAAGATAGAACACTCTTGAATTCCTCATTCGGGACACACCGGCGAATGATCTGGTCAGGACAATACTTAAACAGATAGGGTTCATCCCAGTAAAAGTGTTTTACTTGGGATAGAAAACGGTGTTTGTCCTGTTTTGACCAATCGCTGGGTATAAGTCCCGTGACAAGATAGTTCACAATGTCCCTGAACCAAGGTTCATTGGATACGTTTAAGAGATGTTCGTCCGAAAAAGAATCATTGATCGGCAGGGTCACAGGGGAAGAAAAGATGCGTGAAAGATGGTCGGCTACAACGTTTTCACATCCTTTCTTATCTTTAATAACAAAATCAAATTCTTGTAATAGAAGGATCCAACGTATTAGCCTACCTTTAGCATTCTTCTTTGCCAAAAGATGTTTCAAGGCGGAGTGGTCAGTGTACACAACTATTGGTGAGCCAATGAAGTAAGGCCTGAATTTTTCTAATGCAAATACAACCGCCAAAAGTTCTTTTTCGATAGTTGTATAGTTCACTTGAGCATCATTCAAGGTCTTACTTGCGTAATAGATCACGTGTGGCATCGTTTCAATGTGTTGTCCTAAGACTGCACCAACTGCAAAATCTGATGCATCACACATAAGCTCAAAAGGGTGGTACCAATCTGGAGACAATAGAACGGGGGCTGTAGTGAGGGAGTGTTTAAGTGAGTCAAATGCTGCCTCACAATCCGAGTCAAAGTGGAAGGTCGTATCCTTGGCCAAGAGAAGAGTTAAAGGTCTAGCAATTTTGCTAAAATCCTTAATGAATCTCCTGTAAAAGCCCGCATGGCCAATAAATGATCGGATATCCTTGACGCTTTTAGGATGAGGAAGGTTTTGAATGATATTTATCTTAGCTCTGTTAACCTCAATGCCTTTCCGTGAAATAACATGTCCAAGCACAATTCCCTCTTGGACCATGAAATGGCATTTTCCCAATTCAATGTTAAGATTCAATCGGCAGTCAGAAAAAGAGTCTCCGAAAATCGAGAAATCATCTATGAAAATCTCCAAAAAATTCTCGACCATGTCCGAGAATATCCCCATCATACACCGCTGAAATATAGCGGGAGCATTGCATAACCCAAAGGGCATGCAACTATAAGCAAAGGTACCAAAAGGACAAGTGAATATGGTTTTATCTTGATCCTTTTTGGCAATGGGGACTTGATTATAGCAAGAGTATCCATCCATAAAGCAATAATACTCACGTCCAGCTAAGCGTTCCAGCATCTAATAAATGAAAGGTAGAGGAAAGTGGTCTTTCCTCGTAGCAGCATTGAGTTTTCTATAATCAATACATACACGCCACCCAGTTTGGGCGCGTGTCTGAATTAACTCATTTGCCTCATTGGTAATAACGGTGATGCCAGATTTCTTAGGGACGATATGAATTGGACTCACCTATTGGCTATCGGAGATTGGGTAAATAATACCATTGTCAAGGCATTTGACGATCTCTTTCTTCACCGCATCCTTCATGACGGGGTTCAACCGTCTTTGTGGTTCTCGGGTTGGTTTGGCATCTTCCATCAAGTGTATATGATGTTCTACAATCAAGGGACTAATCCCTTTGATGTCCGCCATGGTCCAACCAAACGCCTGCCTATTAGATCTCAATACCATCAAAAGTGCATTCTCTTGCTCTGATGCTAGAGAAGCCGATATGATAACCGGTAAAGACTTATTCTCACCAAAATACGCATATTTAAGATGAGAAGGAAAAAATTTGAGATCCAATGCTGGCGGAGAAATAATAGAAGGTGGGATCATCGAATGATTTTCGGAGTCATAAAGAAGCTCATAGCCTGTAAAAGATACAGACTCGGATGGTAATGAGTCAGGAGTGTCGGACTCAAGCGTGGAAATGGTGTCCTCACTAAGATGTGTAAGGTCAAACATTGATGTGGTAGTGTCGTCGAGATCTTCAAAGCAGAGTTCATCAACTCCGCAACTTTCGGGAGCAATCTCGTGGACAGAGCATACATCAAGTATATGAGCAGAGGGTTCAGATGTCTGACTTCCAATTTTGTAGATGTTCAGCTCAATTGTCATATTTCTAAAGGATAAGTTCATTGAACCGTTTCTACTGTTAATAAAAACATTGGAAGTGGCAAGGAATGGTCGACCCAAAATCACCGGAATTTGACTCCGTGGGTTTGCTACAGGTTGTGTATCAAGAACAATGAAGTCCATAGGGAATACAAATTCCCCGATTTTTATCAACACATCCTCTAGTTCACCCCTAGGTTTGGTGATCTAACGGTCTGCCATTTGGAGAGTGCAGTGAGCTGGTTTCAACTCTCCAATCCCTAACTGCTCATAAACAGAGTATGGAAGTAGGTTAACACTTGCGCCATGGTCTAAAAGAGCACGGTTGATGTTTTTACCCCCAATAGAAATCGATATCGTAGGACATCCTGGGTCCTTACGTTTATTTGGTAGCTGTGGGATAAAAGCAGTGCTAATATTATTAGACATGAAGACCTTCTTTGGCACTTGAGTCTTCCTCTTCCTACTGCACAAGTCCTTAAGAATTTTCGCATAAGCGGGGACTTGTTGAATAACATCTAGGAGAGGGATGTTGATGTTAACCTGTTTGAACATTTCCATAATCTTCTCCATATATGGACTCAATTTGTTACCCCTAAACCGATTAGGATAAGGAGCTTTAGCAATAAGCAGTGGGTTCATCATAAGAGAAGGTGGTGTGTGTAGATGTGATCCCAGAATAGGAGTGGGGATCGTCTGTGGTGGACTAGAAGAGGGTTGCTGAGGTAACGAGCCTTGTGGGAAACGGAGAATAGGCTCGTGAGAAGGCGGTGGGGTAGAAGAACAAGGATCAGAAGTAGAAGTGTGTGTGTAAGGAAAGGTCTCATCCGGGGTGTTATTGATAGGATTTTCAGTATCATCAATCTCTTCCCCAACATGATTGTTCAGCACTCTTCCTGATCTCAACGTTGTGATGGCATTTACATCGTAATGCCCGGGATTCGGTAGGGGTTGAGACGAAAGTTTCCCTTTTTCTCTCGCACTCATTTAGGCTTTTAGTCGTGCAATTTCTGCTTCCATTGATTTGATATTCTCAGCTTGGGACGCAGAGTTTTTCTTTATCTCACTGACGGAAGATCTAACCTCAGCCGACACTTCCATGAAATTTGACAAGAGTGACTTCATGGTTTGTGTGAATGCAGAGAACTCGTCAGAACAGGTCAACTGCAAAGGATTAGAAGATGCAGGTGTGTTGACCTAGTTTTGAAAATTTTGTGACTGGTAGGGGTGCTGAGTGAGTGGAAGTGGTTGCTGTTGTGGTGGAAGAGCCCTTTGGAAATTGTTTTGGTTTGGAACCGTGTTTTGATTTTTTTATTGGTTCCAAGAAAAATTAGGGTGATTCATCCAACCCGGATTGTATGTGGAAGAATATGGATCATTTCTAGGTCTTTGAAATGCGGCATTGGTATGTTCTTGACCTTGAAATGGAGAATTCAATGGACATTCTTCCGTCAAGTGAGAAGGATCAGAACAGCATCCACATACAGTTTTGGAGAGTGAAATTTGATTTAGGGCGGAAGCTAAATTTTTTTTTTCCATAGTCTCGAGTTTCTTGTGTATGGATGAAATGTCAGCTCTAACTCCTATGGAAACATCCGATTGGTTATTGCCACCCCTAAACGATTGACTCTCCCACTGTAAAGATTTTTCAGCGAAATCTTCTAAGTATTTCCAAGCTTCCCCATCGTCTTTGGTCATAAAATTTCCTTGACACATGTTTTCAAAGCTCTAACTCCTAGGCCGATGTCCATTGCTGAGCATATTGCTCAATCTCGCAGTCGATCTTTCACCCCTCTCCACTCATCTAGTTTTAGGGATCCACACGATTATTCACCTTCTTATCCATATGTTGACCCTACTCCTGTCTTACCACCCACTTCCTACCCATCATACCCGACCTTCCCACCTTCACTAGACACTGCTTCTACACATCCTTTAGGGAGTTTCACATATCCAACCAATTTTGAATCTTTTACTGAAACCCCCTCACCACCTAAGTCTTGTTTGGAAGAGGCGTTGGAGGCGTATATCGCAGCAACAAACAAAATGGTTAGGAATGTGGAAGCGTCCGTGGCCACCCTTATGCAACCTAGTAAACCGGTAGCTAGTGTCCCGCTAGCTCTAAATTTTTCAATGTATGAGGCGGCAAGTGGACAGAGTGAGAATGAGAGAGGATTTTCAAATCAAACCTACCCTTACCCAATTGAAGCCCACAACTCCTGTTTTCCATCGATTGCCCTAAATAGTTCACCTGTTGAAAATAAAGATGAGTTGAGCGAATTTGTAGTGTTTGATTTGCCAGATTGTGAGGAACCCCTTTCGAGTGAAACCGCACCTAATCCTTTCGATCTTTACACCTCCACTCTAGAACCTACATTGATAAATATCCATGCTGTGGATGAAGTGTCTAAAGAAATTGATTTTCACTTGATTGAGGATATAGACGCCGGGAATATTTCGGATTATGAACCTGTCGATTTAATTGAAATTTTATGTTCAAATCATCATCCCGAGTTATTAAATGTTTCTCCCGAATCTCATATGCGTCTTGATTTTGATGATAATGGCATGGATGAGTTGAATATTGTGGAGAATTATGAGGATAATATTGAGGGGAGTAGTGAAGATCATATTGAGGTTGAACCATTTTTCTTTGATGTGTCGGATTTTCCAATTCATCCTCTTGAACCTTTACCTAAATCACCCTCCCTCTTTTCCATCGTTCCGACCACGCCTCATTTCACGCTTGACGACTGTGAGCTTGAAAACTTTTCCTTTGAATCTGACACAGTTCCCACAGCCGATGACACTTACGAGTGTTTCACTTTTTCGGACGATGTTGATGTCTCACCGCCCGAGTTTGAGTCCTTTGCATTTTCAGATGAATTAGTTAATCCTTCAGACTCGGTTGCTTACAGTCGTTTCGAACCATTGATGGAATCTTTCCAGTTCGACACAGTTTACTACGGTGAGAATTATACTATCCCTAATTCACTCCCTTTCATCTTTCCCATTGTTCCGACCGAACAAATGACCTTTACGCTTTCATCTCCTATACCAAGTTCGGCGTACCCATGTTTTCTTGCGAATCTTGAGGGATTTGACCCCATTTCCCGACGAGTTGGTAGGTTAGCGCAATCGCTTTTAACACATCGGTCATCACATATTGCGCTAATTTATTCACTCAATTTACACCCTCAAGATCGCACTCCACTTCTTTCTTCTTTCCGCCATTCTTCTCCCCCACCGAGACCATATTCTACCATTCTTCTTTCTACACGGTCTCGTGTGCGTCTCATCTATATTCTTCCCACTCCCTCCTTTCACCAACTATACCATTACCACAATAAGATCTTTGAATGGTTGGTGCTAACTTTTGTCTTGTGCAAGGCCAAGCTTAAGTTTGGGAGAATCTTTGTATATATGTATATATTTTTTTTGTTTTCTTTTTCTATAAAAAAATAAAATAAAAATTTCAAAACATTAAAAATATAAAAAAAAATTATAAATAAATAAACAGGGAAGTGCCGGTATTTTGACCCTCTTGGTTTAGCATGACAGTGAGGACACTGTCAAGTTCAAGTTTGGGGGTATGCTCGGTACGTCTTCTTCCTTCGCATTCATTTGTACATATTTTTGCATTTGCATACTTATTTGAAAACCCATAAAAAATTGAAAAATTTCAAAAATTATAAAAATTATTGTATTCAATTTTGGCTAATTGACTCGAGTTTGATAAATAGGTTAACTGGTTAGGAACAACTAGATCTTAGACTTAGTAAATTAAAAACCATAAAAATAACCTTCCTTAAAGTTTAACAGTAGAAAGTATATGCCTTGTAGTTTATTTAGAAATAGGCAAATTTTGGGTTCACTTCTTGGGCTAAGTCGAAACAAGGGAAGAGTGTTGATGTTCTTATTAGAGTATAAGTTTGAAAAATAGTTCCTAGCTTAAGTCTAGATTCTGAAAATGTATACCCTACAATTTGCACAATCACGCACCTTGAAACTTGGAATAGTAGAAGAGACCTTGAAATGCTCTTGTCTAAAGTCCTTAGTATGAAAAAGTGTGAATGAATAAAAAAAAAATGGACACTGGTTTTTGTGATTACTTAAGGCTGTAAAAATAGAAAAATACTTAGCGAGGGTGCTTCATCACCTAGTGCCATAGACCAACTGGTTTGGGAGTCACTGCTAAAGCCTTGGGTGTTGCAAAGACTAGGAAGTATGCTTTAAAGTGCAAACGCATTTTGTAATCGGTCGTTGGTACCTCAAGAAGTATTAATGGTCGCATGAAGGATGTGTAAGCAAATTTCATTTAAATTCACCTACTAAGAAATGCTTTGGACAAAGAACGAGAGTACGATTGCTTGATTTGAATTTCCAAGTGTAGGGGTGACTTATACACACACGTAGGGGTATGTGATTGGAGTTTAGATGAGAAAAAGGAATGAAGAATAGAACTTGTATCTTTAATAGAGTTGATAAAAATTCCTAAGTGGAGATGGAAACCCTAGAAGGAAAACTTAAGAGATGCTGAAAGCTAAGTAGGTCTACATAACATATATAATCTTAAGTTAAATAATGAGGAAGTGTGAAGAATAAGGGTGGATAATTTGCGAGTCAAAAGATAATAGAATTCCTTGTTAGAAAACCTAATTGGAGAACAAAAGTCAATGGGCCGAGTTGATAGGATTTTGTGGGTAGTATCCGCTGAAAACCCTCAGGAGACAACACTCCTCCTACTAGGGACACCTAGAAGTTTAACGGCTTGTTGCACGTGCTCAGTGCAATCGCGTTTCCCTGCGAAAGTGCGGTTAGGTTTTTGTAGAGAATAAAAAAATAAGTTTGCTCGAGGACGAGCAAAAGATAAGTTTGGGGGTATTTGTTCATACCATAATATTGCATTTTCTATTCCCCATTCTTATGCATTTTACAATGAAAACAGGTGCTTTTGACGCATGTCTGCTACATGTTACAGGTTACAGGTTCTTAGACAGAAAACAGTGAAAACGATGTAAAGACGATGAAAAAGTGGACTTTGACCAACCAATAGAAGACTCTTGATCAAGCCTACATCAAAGATAAAATTCACAAAGTACAAGGCAATGCAAGGTCCAAGATTACAAAGCGAACGGTTAAAAGCCCACCGCAATTATTCACTGGAGATCTGGAAGAAAAATAGAAGCTATTTTAATAAAGAACCAAATAATAAGGAAACCCAAAGATCCAAGGCCCAATACTTTCTTTTAAAGAGACATAAAATTTTACCAAACCTTGAAGTCTACTTTGACTAGGTCTTCCTAAGGATATTTTGGTAAATGTAGACATGCAAATCAATTGTAACCTAGGGTTTCTATCTCCTATAAATAGAAGCCCAAATCATTGTATTCTTTTCATGCCTCCCTTCATTAATAAAATTTAGAAATCTTTTGGAGAGCATCGGTGCCTCTCTTTAATTCAGAAATTCAGATCTGACAACCCTGCTTTGATGTTTGGAGAGAGCCATCTGTAAGTAATTTAATTTCTTGCCCTAGAGTAGATTTTAATTCCTTGCCCTAGGTAGATTTAATTTCATGCCCTAGGAACTTGTTTAGGGTTTAGCTTTTGGGATGGATTTTAAGAGATGAGATCTCTCATCCCTTTCTTATCCATCAAATATTTACAATAGGACTCCATGCATACATGCACATACCGCTCCCTACGGCACCCTATCCCTCGAGGTAGCGGTGATACCGTAGTATAAAGGCCCGGGTGTGATGTTTTCCATGGAGGTTAGGGTAAGGATCTCTAAAGGAAGGACAAGAACCTAGAGGAAGGAACACCTTCCCGAACGGATCTAATCCACTTTATTGATAATTACCATAACTCCTCACAGATCTTCATTCGGGTAAAGAAAGCGTTGAGATTTACTACCATTTCCAAATCATCCCTAAACCTAGCCATAGCAAGAATAGATTTAATTAATTGCACTAGAATAATTAGGTTTTTAGATTTAATAACTCCGAACACCCTTCGGAATTATCTCGTAAGAACGAATCGGAAATTCACAACATCCCTGTGGACCGACCCGTACTCACCGGCTAGCTGCAAAGCGACGCCGTTCTTGATTGCGGTTACAAATATTTTTGATCTATCTTTTAGAAAGCGCAAGCACGCTAAATCACACCAATCAGGTTACTGCCCTCATATATGATTCGGCGCAGTTCCCATCTCGGGATTCCGTGATGTGGGCATTGAACCAACAGATCCTTGAAGCGGTCAAGACATTTTGAAAATGGTTCATTTGGAAGCAGGGTGAATTGAATTATTTCGCTACGGACTCGAGCTGTCTTGCGATTAGGGTAAAATTTCTTAAGGTATGCTGCAACGAATTCATCCCAATTCATAATGGAAAGTGCGGCAGTGTTATACAGCCACTTCTCGGCTATATCGCACAAGGTAAATGGAAGAAGACGTAGACGCATAGCATCCACAGAAAGTTATGACGTACCCATCATTGCACATACATTTTCAAATTTAGTGATAAAGACATATGCGTCTTCAGTCTCGAGACCGTGATATTTGGGGTAGAAGGTTGATGTATTGGGGTTTAATCTCAAAATTATCCCCGTTGGCTGGTGGAATGGATAAGCAGGTCGAAAGAGGACCTCGCATAGGATAGCACCTCTCTTGGAGAGAGATGCGGGGTGGATTCTGCGCACCAGCGGACGGCGGCAGATTAGTGGTAAAGAAGTTCGATGGAGAAAGATCCGTCGAATGTGGGTGTGGTTGTGGGTAAAGAAGAAGTAAATGTAGAAATACCGACTTCGGAGTCGATCGGGGGAACGCGGATAAGTCGAGCACTAGAATCCCGTGTCCAGCCTATCTTGCACTAAAAGGGTTTAGTACAAGTGGCAGCGTGAATATAATTAGGGGAAATAAATGAATGTGATTGGTGTTTGTTCTGAAAATATACGGATTTTTGAAAAAATGATGCGATCACAAAAAATGCAACAAGCAACCCTAAAATCTAGTGGTCACCTAGGTCAAAGCACTAGGCCGCTCCTAACTGCCAAAAGACAAGTCACAGGATCAATCCTCCACTGACTCTTTGTCTCTCCTGTGGCCAGGTAAGTGCCAGGTTCTCCACTACCTAAGTAGTGGGCCTAATTAAGTAACCACTAGCCTTCGACACACTTGTCTTAGACACCACAAAAGAAACGCGGATAAGCAATGAATTACCCACGGCCTTCTTCTGTCCTAAGTGAGCGCGACGGTCCTTAGAGTCATCTCTAGATTTCTTTTAGTTAATAAGGGTAAATGCGGATGCAAGTTTGTGATTTTCGGGGCTTAGGAAGGGTAATGAACTCCCCACCTAATCTGAATTTTGTCGTGCCCCTTAATTTCCGTATTAATATGCAAACAACCAAAAACCAAAAACACGCACAATTTTTTTATTGCTTTTTGTGGCGCTGCGAATTTTGCGAAGAAACCTGCAGAAAATTGTTAATTGGAGCAGATTGAGTAGGAGATAAAAAAAAAGTACGAAAGGACCTGAGGGAAATTGGTACAGTGAAGCTGCCACTAAGCCGCGGAAGCGCCGCAAATGCTGGCTTACACCGCGGATCCGCCGCGGATTTCACTGTTCACTGCAAGAAAATTTTATAGAGAGCTTCTGTTCAACCCCTGAGTCCTCTGCAATATTCTGAAAAAAACTCACTTGCTCCACAGCTTCCAGATTTCCTTGCACAAATCACAACGAATCGTTTAGTGTTTTGCGCGATTTTTGATCTCAAAATTATGATGAAATAAACTTTTCAACTCAAATTTAAAAAAACGAACGAATTAGCGTACTATCACCGGCAACAGCGCCATTTGATTGAATGAATTCCGGTTCGTGTCTGTAGAAAATTGTATAGAAATCACAACCAAAAATATTTGACCGCAATCAATAACGGTGTCGATTGTAACGCGTTAGTAAGTGCGGATCGTCCACAGAGAAAGTTTAATCGTTCGTATTTCGAATTAGATGAGTCGAAAATTTAAAGAAAAGAGAAAGAACAATTCATGATTTATAAAATTGAAGTTCAAGAATTAGTAAAATTTAGGTCTAAATCAAGAAAGCATATTAAAATCAAGAATTGAGAATTTATGATTTCCAAGCCAAATATCAAGATTTGAAGTGAGGCTCGTAGGAGTCGATTGAACCTTTAGACGTGATGAAATCTCATGATTACATATTCTTATCCATTAACGAATTGATACTAGATCGATGACGATTTATCGAGGTTTAAGGATCTTGCGATGAAACTAGGGTTTCCTCATCCCATCCTTTATCCTTTTGAAGATCTCATTCACAAACTAGCTTCTAGTAAATCAAATAATCGATCGTTGATCGCTAGTTACGAGCGAAAGTAATCAAGAAAGCATTTCGCATCGAAACTAGATCGTCGATCATTCGATTTTCAAGAATTTAAAAACGTTATAAGACTTAAGAATTGTAAAAGAATCTAAATCATCATCATTCTATTGATCGTCTCGACTCCTTTACGAGCGGAGTTTTACTCAAACATTATCACAAAGAACACATTCAAGAATCTAGATTGAATCATAATGCTTGAATTAAAAGATAAGCAAGATATAGAAATTTCACCTTTATTTATCAACAATTTAGTTAGAACTCTCAAGATCTACAAGAGGAAGGAACATGATCGTTGATTTCGTCTTTGCTCGGCTCCTTGAGTCGAGGATCGGCTTTGATCACTTGCTCCGATGATGTCCGGCTTCGCTTCTAAAGGCTTTGAAGGATTCTTGCTTTGATTGAACTCAATGATCTTGAACTTTTGGCTTTTTGATTGGATTAGGGTTAGGATTTTGAGGCACAAGTTGTGTCACTCAACAGGTGGGAAGAATTGTTGAACAACCTTCAACAACCTTAGAAGTAAACCCTAGGGTCCCTTTTATAGCTTTAAGAATGATTAGGTTCCTTTAGAAGCTAGGATTATGTTAGCTTCCCTCTTAAGCTAGGTAGTTAGGTAGAAGCATCTAGAAGTAGTAAGTTAGGCTTTAGATTCCTTCATAAGCTTGGAGGTTAGGGAGAAGCTTCTAGGCTTAGGTTGTTATTTGGCTTGCTTTGGAAACTTGGAGTGTAATTAGCTTAACAAAGAGCCTTTGCTGATCTGGCAGAAAGTTCTGGAGTAATCTAGAAATTGCAGTGGCTTAAAGAGCTTCTGGCCTTGAGAGAAGAACACTGGAGAAAAGCATTGCTGATGACGTGTCAAGAATGCCACGGATCCGCTGCGCCAAGTGGGTTTGGGCCGCGGATCCGCGGTCCAATAATGCCCTATCTGCATCAAATTCTCTGGTAATTCTTTTTCTGACTTTGGGGTTATTCTCTGATGTGCTGAATCTTGTAATACCCTTTAGTTTATTGCCAGATCTCTAGTATTGTAGTTGGCGTATTTTTATCAGCAATTTTTCACTGATTTGGCTTTTCTCCTGGAATTTCCTGCACAGACTTCGAAACAAGTGTTGCGCTATACAAGGATGATGCGATGCCATGAAAAACACTCAATTTCCCTTAAAATGCCGGTTTTAGTATACAACACAGGTAATCTGGTATTTTACGACTGTTTTGCTAATATGTGCAATACATAACCTGAATACCTTTAGATGAATGCAAATGATAGAGAAATTGACGTGTTAAAAATACATTATTTTCGACTGATCAAATTCCCCCAAACTTATTTTTGGTCGTCTCGAGCATACTGTTTTATTAAAAAGAGAAGGAGAAAATAGATAAAAAGAAAACCTAACTAGCACACTTTCGTAGGCAATACGATTGCACTGAACACGTGCAACATGCCTTTAAACCTCTAGCTGTCCCTAGTAGGAGGAGTGTTGTCTCTTGAGGTTTTTCAGCGGATTGCACCCACAAAATCCAATAATTAAAGGAAGACCGTGAATATTACATTTAAAGATAAGAATTATAAAAGAAAGACTTTGAAAATTAGGGTTTCCAACTACACTAGCTTTTCGGTTGTCATGAGCCTTATCTTAATAGTCATGAAAATATGTTAGAAATCACATAACCCCTCAATAAAACATCTTCTTTATTCTTCATTCCTATCTTTTTTCCGAACATCGATCATATAACCCTACGTGTGTGTAATAAACATCCCTACACCCGGAGAATTCAATTCAAGCTATCATACTCTTGTCCATCCACCTCAGTAATTTTTAATTAATGAATATTTAGATGAAGTTTCTCACACACTTTCATGGGACCGTTAATACTTATTGAGGTACTAACCTACCGATTACTCATGTGCTTGCTTATTTGGTGTTTTTCCTCGTTATGCACCACCTAAGGCTTAGCAGTGACTCCCAGACCAGTTGGCCTTAGGGCACTAGGTGAAGAAGCACCCTCGCTATATTTTTTTATTGCTGCCTTGGCGATAAAAAAACCAATGTTCATTTTTCTCACCATTTTATATTTTATTCATTTTCATTTTTTTTTATTTCCTTCATACTTTGGCTTTAAGACAAGAGCATTTCAAGGTATCCTCTACTATCCCGAGCTTCAAGACGTGTGTAAGTGCATATAGTAGGGTATCAACGTTCAAAATGTTTGGCTTCCAGAATAGGAACTATTTTTCAGACTTATTTTTATCCTCAGATTAGTGACTTCTTTCATCTTACTAACCCTTGGGACAACGGCTCATAACTACTTATTACTAGTTCGTATAAGAAAACTTCTAATTTTCTTAGTTTTAAATTTTTATAGGTTTTGAAAATGTTTTGTGCTTATGCAAAGTGATATGCAAATGATGCGAAAATAAGCAAAAATCTCCCCCAAACTTGTTTTCAACAGTGTCCTCACTGTTGCCATCCATTATATCTTCAAAAACCTGTAAGCCTGGGAGGAAATTTATTAATGGGGGCAAAATATTTAAGTGAAGATCCTCCCCCAAACTTATTCTTTTCACTCACCTCCATTCAAATGATGGTGCAGTAATATACAGGACATAGAGGTGAGACGGAGGAATTTTAATCAAGATAAAATGTCTCCTGTAAGAACAAGAGCTTCTCCGTGGGGTCAGTGGAAAAATACGGCTTTAGTCTATGTCCATTCACTTTGAAAAATATGCCGTTTTTAACATTTTCTACCTCTACTGCCCCGTGCGGGTATACAGACCGCACAATAAAAGGTCCCTTCCACCGAGATCGTAGCTTACCCGCGTGAAGGTGTAGTCGTGAATCATAAAGAAGGACTTGTTGACCAGGTGTAAACGTATTCCTCAAAATGTTTTTATCATGAAATACCTTAGTCTTATTCTTTACAATTACAGCGTTATCATAAGCTTCATCACGGAGTTCGCTTAGATCATTTAATTGCAGCTTCCGAAAGTTGCAGGCTTGGTTTAAGTCAAAGTTGATTTCTTTAATAGCCCACAATGCTTTATGCTCAATCTCGACCGGTAAGTGACAAGCCTTCCCAAACACTAACCTATATGGAGACATCCCTAGATCGGTTTTATATGCTTTTCGGAATGCCCAAAGAGCATCGGTCAATTTGGTCGACCAATCTTTTCTATTCTTAGCAACAGTCTTCTCCAAGATTTGTTTGATATGTCCATTCGAAATCTCAGCCTGCCCGCTCGTTTGGGGATGAAAGGGTGTGGAAACTTTGTGGTTGATTGCGTATTTCCGCATCAAAGACTCGAAAGATTTGTTGCAGAAATGTGTTCTGTTATCGCTAATGATAGCGCGTGGGTGTCCAAATCGTGAAAAGATGTTTTCTTTTAAGAATTTAATGACAACCTTTTTGTCATTAGTGCGACATGGAATAGTTTCAACCCACTTTGAGACGTAATCAACCGCAAGCAGTATGTACAGATTCCCAAAGGAGTTGGGAAAGAGACCCATAAAGTCAATACCCCAAACATCGAAAATTTCAACCACTAAGATGGGTTGCTGTGGCATCTCATTTCTCCGGGAAATCCTACCCGTGTGTTGACACTGTGTATAGGTTTTGCAATGATCAAATGCGTCTTTGAACAAGGTCGGCCAATAAAAACCGCATTGCAAAACCTTCTCCGCCGTCTTTCTCGGACCGAAGTGACCCCCACATGCCTGATAACGACTAAATGATAGAACACTCTTGAATTCCTCATTCGGGACACACCGGCGAATGATCTGGTCAGGACAATACTTAAACAGATAGGGTTCATCCAAGTAAAAGTGTTTTACTTGGGATAGAAAACGGTGTTTGTCCTGTTTTGACCAATCGCTGGGTATAAGTCCCGTGGCAAGATAGTTCACAATGTCTCTGAACCAAGGTTCATTGGATACGCTTAAGAGATGTTCGTCCGGAAAAGAATCATTGATCGGCAGGGTCACAGAGGAAGAAAAGATGCGTGAAAGATGGTCGGCTACAACGTTTTCACATCCTTTCTTATCTTTAATAACAAAATTGAGAAATCGTCCATGCCTTTCCGTGAAATAACATGTCTGATTAATCCAAAAAATTGTAGTTTACCGTAATCAGAAACGGCGTCGCTTCTCAGCTAGCCGGTGAATACGGGTCGATCCGCAGGGATGTGTTAATTTCTAATTTCGTGTTATAACGAGTTGATTCAAATCGTGGTTGGTTTTTTATCGATTGAGTTTAAGATGAATGTATGTGATAAGAAAGGACTCCTTAGGGTTAGGTCGAAGGTAGGGGTGTTGAGATCTATGTTCTCACCTCTTTCAATGCCATGATTTAAGCTTTTTAGAAATATCACAGCAATTATTAGCAAAGTGGATTAGGATGATCGGGAAGAAACAAAGTTTCTTCCTCTAGATCCTTGTCCGTCCTTTCCTATTAATTGATGTGATCTTCATGGATGTCATATAAGTCCGGCCTTTTATACTAAGGTTCACCGTTACCTTGTAGGTAGGGTGCCGTAGGGGGCGGATCATATATAAATGCATGAAGATTTCATTTTAAAAATAAGTTGGCGTTGAAGGAGGTGAGAGACATCCATCTCTCACTTACTCCCTTGTTCCTAACCCTAACGAGCGAGGATTTTATTCGCTCATTAGGGAATTGTTGCAAAGAGACATTTTTTATGTTTATGTTTTAAAGGTTAACTACTTGGTGCAGATTAAAGAGGATTACACTAAAGCAAGAATTAACTAACTAGGGCAAATAAAAGATTATACTAAGGCAAGAATGAAATAAAACTAAAAACTTACAAGTAAAAGTGATGCTCCCAATTCTTCAACAAATCTCACTTTTTATTGATTATCAAGAGGCATACCATTTTTAAGATCTAGATTACAATTTATAAGTAACTAGTGAAGCTAGGGTTACAGACTCTCGTAGACATGAATTTACTGATTTATCCCCTAAAAATCACAACACCAGAACCGTCTCAGCAACAGAAGAATTTTCCACCGACCCGGGTACTAGACGGCCGCGGATCCGCGGCAGATACTGGCTTGGGCCGCGGATCCGCGGCCCTATGGTGGTGTTGGGCCTCCCTCTTTCTGTGCATGGTTTATCTTGTCTTGGGCTCTCTGTTTGTACTGTGCTTTTCTCTGTTGGGCTTTTTGTTATTCTTCAGATTCCCAGTGAAACTCGTAAGGATCTTTTTGACCGTTTCACTTGACGTTCGTCTCGGCTTGAGTAGGATCAGTGTGTTGGTTGGTCAAAAGTCCATTTCCTGTATCATCTTTGTCTTTTTCACTGCATTAGCTTCAAAAGTCTGTATCCTGTATCATGTAACAAACGATCGTCAAAAGCACCTGTTTACTTATAAATTGCACAAAAGTGGGGTGTATGAATAGCAATATTATGATGTGAACAAATACCCCCAAACTTACCTTTTGCTCGTCCTCGAGCAAACTTATTATTTTATTCTGACCTAGCCACACTTTCGCAGGGAAACGCGATTGCACTGAGCACGTGCAACAAGCCGTTAAACCTCTAGGTGTCCCTAGTAGGAGGAGTGTTGTCTCCTGAGGGTTTTCAGCGGATACTACCCACAAAATCCTATCAACTTGGTTTCTCGACTTTTGTTCTCCATTTAGGTTTTCTAACAAGGAAATCTATTATCGTTGACCCGCAAATTATCCACCCATATTCTTCACGCTTACTCATTATTTAACTTAAGATTACACATATCCTGTAGAATTACCTAGCTTTCGGCATTTCTTAAGTTTTCCTTCTAGAGTTCCATCTCCACTTAGGAATTTCTATCAACTCTATTAAAGACACAAGTTCTATTCTTCATTCCTTTCTCTTATCTAAACTCTAATCACATATCCCCACGTGTGTGTAAATATCACCCCTACACTTGGAAATTCAAATCAAGCAATCGTACTCCAGCCCAGTGTCCAAAGCACTTGTGAGACTTTGCTTTCACATCCTTCATGCGACTGTTAATACTTCTTGAGGTACCAACAACCGATTACCAGATGCGTTAGCACTTTAAGGCGTACTTCCTAGTTTTGCAATACCCAAGGCTTTTAGCACCTTTGCTAAATATTTTTTCTATTTTTTTTTTTTTTTTTTTAGCCTTAAGTAATCACAAAAACCAGTGTCCATTTTTTTCTTTATCCACTTTTTTCTTTTTCATTGTGCTAAGGACGTTAGACAAGAGTATTTCAAGGTCTCTTCTACTAATCCAAGTTTCAAGGTGCGTGTTTGTGCAATTTGTAGGGTATACATTTTCAGAATCCAGACTTAAGTTAGGAATTATTTTTCAAACTTATACTCTAATAAGAGTTTTAATACTTTTCCTTCGTTTCGACTTAGCCCAAGAACTGAACCCAAAATTTGCCTATTTCTAAATAACCTACAAAGACATATGCTTTCCACAGTTAAACTTTAAGGAAGGTTATTTTTAGGGTTTTTAATTTGCTAAGTCTAAGATTTAGTTTTTCCTAGCCAGTTAACCTATTTATCAAACTCAAGTCAATTAACCAGAATTGAATACATTAATTTTTATACTTTTTGAAATTTTTCAATTTTTATGGGTTTTTCAGTTTTCTAAATTTTTTTATTTTTTCAAATTTTTTAAATTTTTATGATTTTTATAAAAATGCAATGCAGAAATAACTATGCAGAAGGAAAACAAAGATATATATACAATATGCAATGCAAGGATAACTATATACATCACCTCTAATACCCCCAAACTTGAGCAAAGCAGTGCCCTCACTGCCCGGCCCCACGTCGCGCTCGTGAGCGTGAACGTGATCTCTCCCCCCTAGCCAATAGTGTTTGTATCCCCCTCTCAATTTCCGTCAACCGACGGTCGTGCTCTCGGGCCGTTGCCCGAAACTCATCCCTCAAAGAATCAATCCCTCTCACGGCCCTCCGCATTAATCGCGCATGCTCTTGTGGGGTTAGCTCTTCCCCGCTCGAAGTCGAGCTCGAGCTCGGGGTGCGTGCAGGTACATGTTCTGCCGGGTCGGTCCGTGTCCAAATATCCGTTAGTCTAGAGTAAGAGGACGAGACGCCCTCTAAAAGTGGTCGAACTACGGTACCTTCCGTCAAATAAGAGTCAAATTCCTCGGTTGGGAGGAAATAACGGCAGAGTTGGGTCACTAGCATGGGGCATGGATATACACTACTTAGTTTACCCGAACCTATGGAGTATAGCAAAACTGTGCACATGTCGAATCTAGGGTTTTTCGTCATTAGTGTATGAACGACATGTAAGGACGGGGTGAAAAAAGTTGTGTTGTGAGAACTCCCAAAAATATTGTTTTGTGCCCACCGGCACACAGTTAAAACATTTGCGAAGAGGGTCCGTGCTTGGATCCCCTTGCGCGGTTCTCGCGCACAGTCATTACCCATTAAAGGTATATAATCTTCAAAGCGAAGGGGTTGTTCGTGTGCGGGGACACGAGGTATGAGTGTAACCTCGTGTATCATGCCCCTGTCGATGCGAATTTCTTGAGTTCCCCAATTCAATTTAATATAACCTAAATTGTCTAGGCTATTCTCTTCCATTGACTCATAAAATTGGGTGACTAAGCTAGGGACAGCAAATGCAGATCCATGGTTATAGAGGAGGAAATTCCATCCTCTCTGTGCAATTTCGTGTGGGAAGTATGATCCATAGATCTCATGTGCAAACACAGGGGAAAAGTCTCTCTCGTACTGCATTTTATGGGCCATTTTAAATTTACAGAGGAAAGTCTATGCAGAAACAGAGAGTATGGGTTCAGGTTTACCTCCCCTGAAAATTTCAGGGGGTGACGATGCAGATCAGCGGCGGTTGCGCGGCGGAGAACGGCTTAGGCGGCGGTTCCGCGGTTGGATGGTGGCGACGCGTCGGCGATTTTCTGCAGAGGCTTGTAGGTGGCGGCTAGGGTTTGATGAGAAGAAAATGTTTTAGGGTTAACAACAGAGGGGGCTCGGTTCCATTATATAGGGGGAAAGGAGGTGAGTTTGCAAAAAACACCCTCTAAAGAGAGGGTGTTATGTGTAAATTCAGCTAATAATCTGCAAATTTGCAATTTGGTCCAAAAGTTTTTTTTTTTTTTTTATTAATTATTTTTTTTTATTTTTATTTTTATGTATTTTTATGGTGTTTTGGAAATATTCATACAAGTGATATACACACCCCCAAACTTATTTGAAATAGTGTCACTGGGAAACAAAGTTTGGGGGTGAAAGCGGAGGAAGATCAATCAGTGTAAATCGGCTCCTGTAAAAACAGGAGCTCCTCCGAAGGATCCGCAGTGAAGAACGGTTTTAGTCGATGCCCATTTACCTTAAATAAGGTACCGTCTTCAGGGTTCTCAAGATCTACCGCACCGTGCGGATAGACGGTGCGGACCACAAAAGGTCCTCTCCATCTGGACCTGAGCTTACCAGGATGCAAGTGTAACCGAGTGTCATAAAGTAGAACCTGTTGACCAGGTTCAAAAGTTTTTCGTAAAAGGTGTTTATCGTGGAACACCTTGGCTCGGTTTTTAGCAGTTATGGCATTGTCATATGCCTCATCCCTTAGCTCCTCCAACTCATTCAGTTGCAGCTTTCTGTTGCTGCCCGCATCTCCTAAAGACAAATTTAGCTCTTTGATAGCCCAGAAAGCTTTGTGCTCGATCTCCACTGGGAGGTGGCAAGCCTTCCCGTACACAAGCCGGTATGGAGACATACCCAGATCAGTCTTATATGCAGTACGGAAAGCCCATAGTGCATCTATCAATTTAAGCGACCAATCCTTACGGTTTTTAGAAACCGTTTTCTCCAAAATTTGCTTTATTTGCCGATTCGAAACCTCGGCTTGCCCACATGTTTGGGGGTGATATGGCGTTGACAATTTGTGGGTGATAGAATATTTACGCATCAAGGACTCAAAAGTCCTATTGCAGAAGTGAGAACCATTATCACTTATAATCGCCCGAGGGTGCCCGAATCGAGAAAATATGTGTTCTTTAAGGAATCGAACGACAACTTTATTATCGTTCGTTCGGCTGGGCACAGCCTCGATCCACTTAGAAACGTAGTCAACCGCCAACAGAATATACACATTTCCAAAAGAGTTAGGAAATGGTCCCATAAAATCTATACCCCAAACATCAAAAATGTCCACCACCAAAATGGGTTGGAGTGGCATTTCGTTTCTCCGCGAAATCCGGCCCAAATGTTGGCACCGGGAGCAAGTTTTGCAGTATTCAAATGCATCCTTGAAGAGTCGTGGCCAATAGAAACCACACTGCAAAACTTTTTCGGCTGTCTTCTTTGGGCCAAAGTGCCCGCCACATGCTTGATCATGGCAGAAAGACAGCACGCTCTTGACCTCACTCTCGGGCACACACCGACGAATGATTTGGTCGGAACAGTATTTGAAAAGATAGGGTTCATCCCAGTAAAAATGCTTTACTTGGGACAAAAATCGAAGCTTATCCTGTTTCGACCAATCATTAGGAATCAGGCCGGTGGCTAAATAATTTACAATATCGGCGAACCATGGTTCGCAAGAAACAGTCAAGAGTTGTTCGTCGGGAAAAACGTCAGAGATTGGAAAATCGAGCGTGGGCGAAGAAGGAAGTCGTGATAGGTGATCAGCTACTACGTTTTCACATCCCTTTTTGTCCTTAATGACAAGATCAAATTCTTGCAATAAAAGGATCCAACGTATTAGCCTTGACTTAGCATCCTTCTTCGCAAAAAGGTGGCGAAGAGCCGAGTGATCAGTATAAACAACGACTGGAGAGCCGATTAAATAAGGCCGGAATTTTTCGAGTGCGAACACAACAGCTAAAAACTCTTTCTCTGTTGTTGTGTAATTAAGTTGGGCCTCATTTAGTGTTCGGCTAGCATAATAAATCACGTGCGGCATCTTATTAATGTGCTGTCCAAGAACAGCTCCAATTGCAAAGTCTGATGCGTCGCACATGATTTCAAAAGGGTGCGTCCAGTCGGGAGATGAGAGGATGGGTGCAGTGATGAGTGAATGTTTTAAAGACTCAAATGCTTCAGTGCATGTGGAGTCAAAAGCGAAGGTCGTGTCCTTGGCCAGTAGGAGGGTCAAGGGTCTAGCAATTTTGCTAAAGTCCTTGATAAACCGTCTGTAAAAACCGGCGTGGCCAAGGAAGGCTCTAATATCTTTGACGCATTTTGGGGGAGGTAGATTAGAAATAACTTCGATTTTAGCCCTGTCTACCTCGATGCCGTTTTGCGAGATGACATGTCCTAGAACAATGCCTTCTTGCACCATGAAATGGCATTTCTCCCAATTTAATGTTAGGTTCTTATCCCTGCAGCGGGTAAGAACAGCGTCAAGATGGCGTAAACACTCGTCGAAGGAGTCGCCAAAGATGGAGAAATCGTCCATAAAAATCTCCAAGAACTTTTCGACCATGTCTGAAAAGATCCCCATCATACACCGCTGAAATGTCGCGGGTGCGTTGCATAACCCAAAGGGCATGCGACGATAAGCAAAAGTGCCAAAGGGACAAGTGAATGTTGTCTTGTCTTGGTCCTCTTTGGCGATGGGGACTTGATTGTAACCGGAATAGCCATCAAGAAAACAATAGAACTCGTGCCCTGCCAATCGCTCGAGCATTTGGTCAATGAAAGGTAAGGGAAAGTGGTCCTTCCTTGTTGCGGCATTGAGTTTCCTATAGTCTATGCAGACTCGCCACCCAGTTTGGGTGCGAGTGGGAATCAACTCATTTGCCTCGTTTGTAATGACCGTAATGCCCGATTTCTTGGGCACGACGTGGATTGGGCTAACCCATTGGCTATCCGAGATAGGGTAAATGATACCGCTATCCAGACATTTGACAATTTCCTTCTTAACAGCCTCTTTCATGATGGGGTTGAGGCGCCTTTGTGGATCTCGTGCTGGCTTGGCATCATCCATTAAGTGTATATGATGTTCGACTATGAGGGGACTAATCCCCTTAATGTCCGCCATAGACCAGCCGAAGGCTTGCCGATTATTAAGTAAGACCATCAAGAGAGCCTTCTCTTGCTCAAGAGCTAGAGAGGCTGATATAATGACAGGTAAGGTCTCATTATCACCTAGATATGCATATTTTAGGTGTGTCGGCAAAAGCTTTAATTCGAGTTTAGGAGGTGAAACAATAGATGGTAGCAAAGGGGTAATTGTTTCAAACTCGAATGATTCCATCAAAGGTTCGTACCGAGTGTACGCAACAGTGTCGGATGGTTCTACTAACTCATCCGCAAAAGCAAAAGACTCCAAATCAGGCGATGAGTCTTCGAAGTCGTCGACGAATGTAAAACATTCAAAATCATTATCCGCCGCGAAAGCTGAGTCGGATTCTAGGAGGAACGCACTAGTGGCGTTAACATTGCTGTAGTCGAATAAAAAATTCTCGAACTCACAGTCCTCCTCCGCGATCTCATTGATCGAACAAACGTCTAGTACGCTAGCATTGGGCTCAGCAGGCTGACTTCCTAACTTGAAAATATTGAGCTCAATTGTCATATTGCCGAAAGATAGGTTCATTGAACCATTACGACAATTGATCACTGCGTTGGAAGTAGCCAAAAATGGTCGACCTAGAATTACCGGAATTTGGTTCCGGGGGTTTGCAACAGGTTGTGTATCCATCACTATAAAGTCGACGGGGAAAATGAAATCCCCTACTCTTATTAACACATCCTCCAGCTCTCCCCTAGGATGGGTTATTGACCGGTCGGCCATTTGGAGAGTACAGTGAGTGGGCTTAAGCTCTCCAACGCCCAATTGCTCGTACACAGAATAGGGTAGCAAATTGACGCTCGCGCCAAGATCTAAGAGTGCTCTATTGATATTCTTGTCCCCAATTGTTATCGAAATGGTAGGACACCCGGGGTCCTTTTGTTTTGGGGGAAGGGAATTTACAAGAGCATCACTAATAGCACTGGCCACAAAAACTTTCTTTGGCACTTGCGACTTCCTCTTTTTGGTGCACAAGTCCTTTAAAATTTTGGCATATGAAGGAACTTGCTGAATTGCATCCAAAAGAGGGATGTTTATGCTAACCTGTTTGAACAACTCGACAATCTTTTCCATTTGAGGAGTTGGTTTATTTGATCTCAACCGATTAGGAAAAGGAACATTTTGAAAGGTGGTTGAGTCCAATTTTTGTGGATCAGATTGTCGAGTTGGAACGGTACCTCGTGTAGATGTGTTCATGTCGTGAGAATTAGGTCCGTTCAAGCTAGAAGAGGTAGAGCCATGTGAAGGGTGGAGAATAGGCTCTAAAGAAGAAGATGGTGAAGAAGATGAAGGAGACCCACCGGCAGGGGTGTCATTGTTAATGCCCACATTGTTCCGCAACACTTTTCCCGATCTCAACGTGGTCACTGCATTTACATTATGATTTTGCTGATTGTGTGCAGCATGTGCGTGACCGGGGTTGGGCAACGGTTGAGACGGGAGTTTTCCTTTTTCGCGCTCGCTCAAAACTGCATTGAGTTGTGCAATTTGTGCCTCTATAGACTTGATACTCTGATCATGGGAGGCACTATTTTGCACTAAAGTTTGAATAGAAGTCTCAAGTCTTGCTGTAGACTGTGTAGATTGCTTAAGGAACGCATCTAGACTTCTTTCGAGCGAGCTAACCTTATCATTATTAGGTTGAACATAATTATTTGGCTGGTACGCATTGTTCGGCACAAAGTTGTTCACCTGATTAGGGTAAGGTTGTTGTTGAAATTGTTGCGGTTGATATTGAGTTTGCGAGGGTGCTTGTTGTTGTTGTGGTGGAGGAGGTCTTTGAAAATTATTATTATTTCCTTGGAATTGTTGATTTTGGTTCCAAGCGAAATTTGGGTGACTCCTCCACCCCGGATTATACGTTGAAGAATACGGATCGTTCCTTTGTCGTTGCTGGAATGCAGCATTGACTTGATCCTGTCCTTGTGTAGATGCATTATAAGGACATTCTTCAGTCAGGTGCGATGGATCCGCACAACAAGCACAGACAGTACGTGGTGGCATAGCAGGGGCAGGAGAAGACGAGGAGATTTTGGTCTCGATCGCTTCTAGCTTTTTCGTAAGAGCGGCCATCTCGGCCTTCATGGCAATCGACATCTCTATTTGATGTATGCCTCCCCTAGATTGACCACTAGAAGCTGATGTGGTCTTTGTGCTCTCCCACTGTATTGTCTGTTCACTAAGATCCTCGAGAAACTGCCACGCCTCATCATTAGACTTAGAGAGAAAATGACCTTGACAGATTGTTTCTAGCAACTGCTTCGTTGCCGAGTTCAATCCCTCATATAATGTTTGGCAAAGTTGCCAACTTTCTATACCATGGTGAGGGCATTGAACTAATAGGTCCTTGAATCTCTCGAAGCACTTCCAGAAAGGTTCGGAAGGCAGTTGTGAGAATTGAATTATTTCATTTCGAATTCTGGCAGTTTTATGGTGAGGATAGAACTTTTTTAGAAAAGCCTTCACAAACTCATCCCAATTTCTTATGGAATGTGATGCGGTGCTATATAGCCACTTCTCGGCTAGGTCACATAAGGTGAAAGGAATGACCCTTAGCCTTATAGCGTCATCACTTAATTGGGTTGTTTTCATCATAGCGCACACATTTTGGAATTTATTAATAAAGATATAAGCGTCTTCAGTTTCCAAACCGTGAAATTTCGGCAGCATATTGATGAAATGTGGTTTAATCTCAAAATTGTCCCCATTTGCCGGTGGGGGTGAAAGACAAGTGGGTAAAGAAGTGCGGATGGGGTAGAAGAGGTCCTGGAGCGCAACTCGTGCGGGCGCTTCAACAGGCGGCTGGTTCGGGTTATTCGCACCTGGTGGAGGTGGAATCATTCCCGTCTGCAAGGTATTATTGGGGTTGAATCCCGACATACCTTCGGTGGAAGAAATTAAAGGTGAAGGTAAGAAAGTGGACGGATTTTCGACCTCGGTGTCGAAGGGTTCGTTGGTCGGTACCAACGAAACGCGGACTAATCGGGCGTCTGTATCCCTAGTCCAAAGTGGCATACACTAAAAGGGATAGTGCAGTCAGAAAAAAGAAAAACAGAATGTGGGGGTAAGATAACGTCAATGAAGGAGAGATGGTGGAAATGAGGTGCAAGTTTTCTTAGCGGCAAGTTGCAAGTTTTGAAAAGATTTTTCTTTATTTTTTTTTTATTTGTGTGTGAGTTTTGCAAAGAGGTTTTTGAAAACGGACTCGTGACACAACTGTATCAACCACACATGCACAATCAGGCCTAGATCTAGGGTCGCCTAGGTCTACTAGACAGCTCCTAACTAGGGCTAGAAATAGACCTCAAACCGCCTCTTCACGGACAAATACGGCCAGGTAAGTGGGAAGGAACCACCACTACAGTGGGCCTAATTAATAACCACTAGCCTAGACACCGCAATGTCGGTTAGGATAAACGGCTGATGCCTACCCTAGTCCTTTTCCTATTGAGCTCGTTGTCCTTAGGTCTGAGTCTAATCTTTTTTTAATTAAAGGTGGTCGATGCAAAATGCTTTAGGTGTTTTCTGGGGTCCTGGGAAGGGTGATGAAATCCCCACCCAATCTGAGTTTGGTCAAATAGCCCCTTAAGTCCAATTAAATTATGCAAAACAATTAAAATCACTTGCAATCAATTTTAGCGCGGCGCAAAGAAACCTGCAGAAATCTGTTATTTAGAAGGGGAAGAAAGACTCTTACGCAAAGAATTCCTGCAGAAAATTTTCACAGACAGAGATATGGAGGTTTCAGAGGGAAGAGAGAGAGAACAAACCAAAAAATTCCAGGTGCTGACGTGTCACTAGGAGCGCGGATCCGCGGCTGAAGGCCCTCTTATGCGGCGGAAGAGCGGCTAAGTGGAGAGATCGGCCTCTGGAAAAAATTCTGTGGTTCTTTACCTTCAGTTCCTCTCTGTTTTTATGCACCAATTTTTGTTTTCCTCTATGTAAAATTCCAGATCTGAAAGTTCTTGTCGTTCCTACAAGATTCACACGAGAAACCCTTCAAACAGATAAAAATGATCAAAAGAATATTTTTTGTATTTTGTATTTTCAGATTTTTATAATTTTCAAATTTTATATCAACCCGAAATCATACAAAAAAGAGAAAATTACGCCATCCCCGGCAACGGCGCCATTTGATTAATCCAAAAAATTGTAGTTTACCGTAATCAGAAACGGCGTCGCTTCTCAGCTAGCCGGTGAATACGGGTCGATCCGCAGGGATGTGTTAATTTCTAATTTCGTGTTATAACGAGTTGATTCAAATCGTGGTTGGTTTTTTATCGATTGAGTTTAAGATGAATGTATGTGATAAGAAAGGACTCCTTAGGGTTAGGTCGAAGGTAGGGGTGTTGAGATCTATGTTCTCACCTCTTTCAATGCCATGATTTAAGCTTTTTAGAAATATCACAGCAATTATTAGCAAAGTGGATTAGGATGATCGGGAAGAAACAAAGTTTCTTCCTCTAGATCCTTGTCCGTCCTTTCCTATTAATTGATGTGATCTTCATGGATGTCATATAAGTCCGGCCTTTTATACTAAGGTTCACCGTTACCTTGTAGGTAGGGTGCCGTAGGGGGCGGATCATATATAAATGCATGAAGATTTCATTTTAAAAATAAGTTGGCGTTGAAGGAGGTGAGAGACATCCATCTCTCACTTACTCCCTTGTTCCTAACCCTAACGAGCGAGGATTTTATTCGCTCATTAGGGAATTGTTGCAAAGAGACATTTTTTATGTTTATGTTTTAAAGGTTAACTACTTGGTGCAGATTAAAGAGGATTACACTAAAGCAAGAATTAACTAACTAGGGCAAATAAAAGATTATACTAAGGCAAGAATGAAATAAAACTAAAAACTTACAAGTAAAAGTGATGCTCCCAATTCTTCAACAAATCTCACTTTTTATTGATTATCAAGAGGCATACCATTTTTAAGATCTAGATTACAATTTATAAGTAACTAGTGAAGCTAGGGTTACAGACTCTCGTAGACATGAATTTACTGATTTATCCCCTAAAAATCACAACACCAGAACCGTCTCAGCAACAGAAGAATTTTCCACCGACCCGGGTACTAGACGGCCGCGGATCCGCGGCAGATACTGGCTTGGGCCGCGGATCCGCGGCCCTATGGTGGTGTTGGGCCTCCCTCTTTCTGTGCATGGTTTATCTTGTCTTGGGCTCTCTGTTTGTACTGTGCTTT
Organism: Agapanthus africanus; assembly: GCA_030015575.1. Taxonomy (NCBI): domain Eukaryota; kingdom Viridiplantae; phylum Streptophyta; class Magnoliopsida; order Asparagales; family Amaryllidaceae; genus Agapanthus; species Agapanthus africanus. The sequence continues at coordinate 449,706,667 of JASDDO010000012.1, read as the reverse complement.
TCTCTGTTGGGCTTTTTGTTATTCTTCAGATTCCCAGTGAAACTCGTAAGGATCTTTTTGACCGTTTCACTTGACGTTCGTCTCGGCTTGAGTAGGATCAGTGTGTTGGTTGGTCAAAAGTCCATTTCCTGTATCATCTTTGTCTTTTTCACTGCATTAGCTTCAAAAGTCTGTATCCTGTATCATGTAACAAACGATCGTCAAAAGCACCTGTTTACTTATAAATTGCACAAAAGTGGGGTGTATGAATAGCAATATTATGATGTGAACAATGTCCAAGCACAATTCCCTCTTGGACCATGAAATGGCATTTTCCCAATTCAAGGTTAAGTTCTTCTCTTTGCAACGAGTAAGAACTGCGTCAAGATTCAATAGGCAGTCAGAAAAAGAGTCTCCGAAAATCGAGAAATCGTCCATGAAAATCTCCAAAAAATTCTCGACCATGTCCGAGAATATCCCCATCATACACCGCTGAAATATAGCGGGAGCATTGCATAACCCAAAGGGCATGCAACTATAAGCAAAGGTACCAAAAGGACAAGTGAATATGGTTTTATCTTGATCCTTTTTGGCAATGGGGACCTGATTATAGTAAGAGTATCCATCCATAAAGCAATAATACTCACGTCCAGCTAAGCGTTCCGGCATCTGATAAATGAAAGGTAGAGGAAAGTGGTATTTCCTCGTAGCAGCATTGAGTTTTCTATAATCAATACATACACGCCACCCAGTTTGGGCGCGTGTCTGAATTAACTCATTTGCCTCATTGGTAATAACGGTGATGCCAAATTTCTTAGGGACGACATGAATTGGACTCACCCATTGGCTATCGGAGATTGGGTAAATAATACCATTGTTAAGGCATTTGACGATCTCTTTCTTCACCGCATCCTTCATGACGGGGTTCAACCGTCTCTGTGGTTCTCGAGTTGGTTTGGCATCATCCATCAAGTGTATATGATGTTCTACAATCAAGGGACTAATCCCTTTGATGTCCGCCATGGTCTAACCAAACGCCTGCCTATTAAATCTCAATACCGTCAAAAGTGCATTCTCTTGCTCTGATGCTAGAGAAGACGATATGATAACCGGTAAAGACTTATTCTCACCTAAATACGCATATTTAAGATAAGAAGGTAAAAATTTGAGATCCAATGCTGGCGGAGAAATATTAGAAGGTGGGATCATCGACTGATTTTCGGAGTCACAAAGAAGCTCATAGCCTGTAAAAGATACAGACTCGGATGGTGATGAGTCAGGAGTGTCAGACTCAAGCGTGGAAATTGTGTCCTCAATAAGATGTGTAAGGTCAAACATTGATGTGGTAGTGTCGTCGAGATCTTCAAAGCAGAGTTCATCAACTCCGCAACTTTCGGGAGCAATCTCGTGGACAGAGCACACATCAAGTATATGAGCAGAGGGTTCAGATGGCTGACTTCCAATTTTGTAGATGTTCGGCTCAATTGTCATATTTCTAAAGGATAAGTTCATTGAACCGTTTCTACTGTTAATAACAACATTGGAAGTGGCAAGGAATGGTCGACCCAAAATCACCGGAATTTGACTCCGTGGGTTTGCTACAGGTTGTGTATCAAGAACAATGAATTCCATAGGGAATACAAATTCCCCGATTTTTATCAACACATCCTCTAGTTCACCCCTAGATTTGGTGATCTAACGGTCTGCCATTTGGAGAGTGCAGTGAGCTGGTTTCAACTCTCCAATCCCTAACTGCTCATAAACAGAGTATGGAAGTTGGTTAACACTTGCGCCAAGGTCTAAAAGAGCACGGTTGATGTTTTTACCCCCAATAGAAATCGATATCGTAGGACATCCTGGGTCCTTACGTTTCTTTGGTAGCTGTGGGATAAAAGCAGTGCTAATATTATTAGACATGAAGACCTTCTTTGGCACTTGAGTCTTCCTCTTCCTACTGCACAAGTCCTTAAGAATTTTCGCATAAGCGGGGACTTGTTGAATAACATCTAGGAGAGGGATGTAGATGTTAACCTGTTTGAACATTTCCATAATCTTCTCCATATGTGGACTCGATTTGTTACCCCTTAACCGATTAGGATAAGGAGCTTTAGCAATAAGCGCTGGGTTCATCATAGGAGAAGGTGGTGTGTGTAGATGTGATCCCAGAATAGGAGTGGGGATCGTCTGTGGTGGACTAGAAGAGGGTTGCTGAGGTAACGAGCCTTATGGGAAACGGAGAATAGGCTCGTGAGAAGGCGGTGGGGGTAGAAGAACAAGGATCAGATGTAGAAGTGTGTGTGTAAGGAAAGGTCTCATCCAGGGTGTTATTGATAGGATTTTCAGTATCATCAATCTCTTCCCCAACATGATTGTTCAGCACTCTTCTGTAAGTCCACGTTGCTCACCCCGGTTCTTACGGGGAGGTGGAAACGGTAAAAAACGATTTTTTGGCGCAAAGGCAACATGGACTAAAAAGAGAGGATCTTTGCTAAACAAAAACCTAGCAAACTATATGAGGTTCTATCAACTATGCCATAGAGATTATACCTCACGATTCCGGTCCTTCAGATTTTCTCTCCGCTTCCCTGCTCGTCCATCTAAGCTCCGAGGATCGATCCGGATCTTGATCACCTCCGCGGCCTTCTTGAGTCGAAGATCATCCACCCGAGAGTTGTGCTCCGAGCTCCACCTCGAGCCGAGGTAAATAGGGCAACAAGATCGCTAGGCTTGATGTCCTAGGTGGTGTAGAAGAGGTAGATGGATGTGTTTGTCTATTTGGATCCTTTTTCTCTCAACACATGAGATCAAAGGAAATAAGAAGAGGAGGAAGAAGAACTAGCAACCATGGAGCTTTCTCATTTCAAGAGAGAGAATGAGAAAAGAACAATGAGCTAAACAAAAAGAACCATGGTTGCAATAATACATAAACATCATCATTACTAATCCTTTCATGATAAAGTTGATGGCTACATTGACTTGACCGTTTTCATCACAAAAAGAAAATGAAAACCAAAGAATACTTTAGACCTTTCATGAAGATCCTAGTCAACTTTGGTCAAACGGTCAACAAAGTCAAGTATGGTCAAATGGTCAAAGAAATTAGCCATAACATAATTATCACTAAAAAGATTAGTAAATAATGTCCACGGCTCATAATGGTTTTGACCGAACTAACTGCCAAAACCCTAATTAGTCCGCCTCATAATGGTTTTGACCGAATCAACTGTCAAAACCCTAATGAGGCACCACCTTCTTCTTCGCTCCTCCCAACTGTGCATACACACCCGCATCCGCATTCCGTAGAACACGAATGCACAGAAGACAAAACAAATCCATCCGTACAATACTAGGATCCGGCTTAAACCAAAGCCCACTAGTATTGCCTGCCCGAAAAGAATACGCACACAAGTGCACGTAAGTGATCGTAGCCCTGACGTAAAACCATACGGCCTCTACACCTTTCGCTCAGTGCAGGGAAACTCTCTGTGTGGGACTCTAAAGACTCGACACTACGATGGAAGTGGGTTTAACCACAGACCGCAAGCGGCACTAGTTGTACGTAACGGTCCCCAGGTAGATGTCGATAAGAAGGCCGATGAGGTAAACCCATCCGAACTCCTACTGAGCCTGAATGTGACAATCTCCGTACAGTCCGGTCTGTTCGTCTAAGAATATCGCATGGCGGGCCTAGGGGGTGGCGAACGTCAGTCCCTAATAGCGGTACAAGTCGTGTCGGAGTGTAGCCCAGAACACCCTGAGATAACACTGGAAACCTACCAGTATATCTCGCTTGCCTTGGACAGGGACGACTATGTGTAATGGCTCTCCTTGACACAGCGCGATTTCAACCCCCAATACTGGGAGAGATGAATCCTGTCTAACCGTCACTGCCTCCAAGTGCTTCGGGACTGCACCCAACTACTACCTGTTTGCACGACTCCTTTGAGCCGTAGTAGGGTAGTAATCAAAGAACAGTGGGAACACACTCGAGGCGAAGTGACAGTGTCAAGTCAACGGACTAAGCTGTACTCATGTCACCTGGAAACTGATAACTGACGATAGGTATAATACCAACCAACAGTTCCCGATGAGTCCTGTCCAGTGTACTCATAACCTAACGATCACCCGCATACTATCTCCAGTACGAAGTACTGATGGCTGTGGGACAGACCATCTCCCCTGCTGGGATGAGAAGCGCATACGCTAGTCTACTCCGGAGTATCGATGCCCTGTCTCGATAATCCTACGACTAGGGACCTGTATAAGGATGTGCTTATAGATTACCCAGCCCCCACAAGTGCGACTGCCATCACAACGCTGGTAATCAAGCAAAGATCCTAAGGGCTCCACTAATATGTATAAGCAATATGCTAAAAGAAACACATGCACATATTAAACTAGAAACAAACCAAGTAGCATACTACCATTTTGAGCAAGATTGTCTATACAACTGTGAATATCCCAAGCTTCCATTAAGTAATATACGAACTAGTATGATACAGTAATGGCCTCTAGGGCATATACACTAACAATCTCCCACTTGCACTAGGGCCATGTACTGGCGTATCGAAGACCTATCATCTCGATTAGCCGCTCGAACTGAGTCTGGGGTATGGCCTTCGTGAATAGATCTGCAGTGTTATTCTCCGAATTTACTCTCTTCACCTCGATCTCCCGGCGATCTACGATCTCCCTGATCAGGTGGTACCGCCTCAAAATGTGCCTGGACTTCTGATGGGACCTGGGTTCCTTCGCTAAAGCTATAGCTCCGTTGTTGTCACAATACAGCAGTATTGGATCAACAATGGTAGGAACCACCTGAAGTTCTGCGAGGAACTTGTTCATCCAGACAGCTTCCTTTGCGGCATCGCAAGCAGCTATATACTCCGCTTCCATAGTTGAGTCAGCAACGGTTTCCTGCTTGGAACTCTTCCAGCAAACCGCCCCTCCATTGAGGGTAAATACATAACCCGACATGGACTTGGAGTCAACTTTGTCACTCTGGAAGCTGGAGTCAGTAAAGGCCTCGATCTGGAGGTCTTTTCCGCCATACACCAAGAACATCTTCTTAGTCCTTCTCAGGTACTTGAGAATGTTCTTTACTGCTATCCAGTGTTTCTCCCCTGGGTCCGACTGATACCGGCTTACAACGCTCAATGCGTATGCTACATCTGGTCCGGTACGTAACATCGCATACATTATAGAGCCTACCGCAGATGCGTAGGGTATAGATGACATGCGAGCCCTTTCCAAATCAGTCTTAGGAGACATCTCTTTGGAGAGGGTGATTCCGTGACAAGCCGGTAGATTACCGCGCTTGGAATCTTCCATACTGAATCGTTTCAGTATGGTGTCGATGTACCTGGACTGTGAAAGTCCCAACATCCTCTTAGATCTATCACGATAGATCTGGATCCCCAGAATGTAGTTGGTATCGCCCAGTTCCATCATGGAGAACCTCTGTGACAAGAATCCTTTGACTGATTGTAGCATAGGAATATGATTTCCTATTAGGAGAATGTCATCCACGTACAAGACGAGGAATACCACAGTTCTCCCTACAATCTTACTGTAAATGCATGGTTCATCTGGGTTTTTGATAAAGTCGAATTCTTTGAAAGTATCATCGAATCAGATGTTCCAACTCCGCGATGCCTGCTTCAGTCCATAGATGGACTTGAGCAACTTGCACACTTTACCGCTGCTCCCACTCTGAATGAATCCCTCCGGCTGATCCATATAGACGCACTTTTCTAAATATCCATTTAGGAAAGCCGTCTTTACGTCCATCTACCAGATCTTATAATCGTGGAAGGCAGCAATGGCAAGAAGGATCCGAATGGATTTGAGCATAGCCACTGGAGAAAAGGTCTCGTCATAGTCCAAACCAGGTCGTTGACGAAAACCCTTTGCTACAAGTCTAGCTTTATAGGTTTCAACCTGCCCATCTATACCAATCTTCTTTCTGAAGATCCATTTGCAGCCTACGAGTTTCACCCCTTCTGGAGCAAAGTCCAAAGTCCAAACTTTGTTGGTGTACATGGACTCCATCTCGGTCCGCATTGCATCCAGCCATTTTACCGAGTCACCGCTCTGAATGGCTTGCTGGAAGCTAGTAGGCTCACCTTAATCAATAGTGCAATCCTCTCTATCCCCGTCTATGAGAAAACCGTAGTATCTCTCGGGCGGATGAGACTGCCTACTACTCCTGCGGAGTGGCGTTGGGATGTCCGGTTCTCCTAAACCTTCTGGTTCTACCAAGGTTTCAGTAATAGCTTATGGTTCTGGAATTTCTTCCAGTTCTATTGCGCTCCCACTTATCTGATTTTCTAAAAATTCAGTTTCCAAGAAGTGGGAATGCTGAGAAACAAAAACCTTTTGTTCCTCTGCGGAATAGAAAAGATACCCCCTGGAGTTCTTTGGGTATCCCACAAACTTACACAGTACTGAGCGTGCCTCGAGCTTGTCCGCATGCCGCTTCTTTACAAAAGCTGGACATCCCCATGTCTTAAGATACTTAAGACAAGGTTTATTCCCACTCCACATCTGATATGGGGTGGTAGGCACAGTCTTGGTTGGAGCCTTGTTCAAGAGATATGCAGCTGTTTCTAGTGCATAACCCCAGAAAGATCGTGGTAACTCAGCCTTACTCATCATGGAACGAACCGTATCCAATAGGGTTCGATTCCGCCTTTCCGATACACCGTTGTGATGTGGTGTGTGTTCAGTCGATAAAACTGCACATTTGTAGTACATTTTTCCTACCATTTTTATATTAAAAAAGGACTTTATTATAATATATTATACATATGAGGGTTTATGTGTAAAAACATTATTTTCCATCTGTTAATATATTTTAATTATCATTTGGTAGGAAAATGTATGCAAATAATATTATTGACCTAATCCTAGTAGAACAAAGTCTACTAAAATCTTATTTGAGTTGTTGTGCAGAATATTTCCAAGTTGTGCAGAATTTTCCAAGGCTAGAATCAAGCAAATCAAGTTGTTGAAGAAATCTTGCCAAATTAAGAAGCAAACTTGGAGACCAAGTCTGGAAGCAACCGAGAGAAGATTTCTGAAATATGAAGGTGCCTAGGATTGCCAAATGTTACCATCAGAGAGCCCAAGAAAAACGATAGAGAGATCTCATCCCTTGAGCGCGGATCCGCAGCCCTAGCCACCATATGCCGCGGATCCGCCGCAATTTATGGGAGAGAGAATGCAAGATTTTGGGAGATTGATAACCGATGAATTTTACCAACTTTTCAACAATAATATTCTGGGTTTGCACTATATAAAGGCACCGAGAGCCTCTTGGAAAGATCATCAAGCCGACGAGATCACGAAGCTCCCGACGCTCACGCATCCAGGCTGATCATCGACTGTTCGACTACCTCCTTAGGAAAGATCGAGAAGCACTAGTTTGTAATCATTTTCTACGGAATAAAAGTGTAGCTTGTTCAGTTGATTAATAAAGGTAGTTCTTTTTAATCGTTTTTGCATTTTACATTATGTTTTCCTTCTCTTTCTTTTCATCTTCTTCTCCCAACATGCACGAGTAATTCTCCGCTTGTTAGGGGTCGTAGGATTAGGGTAGGCTAATGGACGATGAAAATAATTAAACCCTTTTTAAGTCCTATAAAGTTTAGGAACTTTATCAAAAGAATCATTAACATCCTAATCGGGCGCGCTAGCAACTCTTTGCTAGTTCCGACCGCGATTAGAGATTAGATTAATGATTGTTTTGGTAAAGGCTAGATATGAACGGAGTTCCGTGTCGAGATAAGGGTTAAGAGTGGGATTCCTTTTCCCTCCATAAACCCTAATCTACACGCATCACCGTCGTTCTAGTTCTAAATCTATTAATGGATAAAAGGGTAACTTTTAATTAATCCTCCATAACTACTAAATCCTAACGAACCCTACAAGCCCTTCTTATTATATTTACTACATCTTTAAAATAATCTAGATCTATATTTTATTTACATTCTTGTTTAAAGTAGATCTAGAAACTTTCCACAAAATTCTTTATTCCTCCTCTCTTTCTCAAAACATCTAAAGTAAAAATAAAAGGTTCCACGTTTCCCAGAGGACGACCCGTACTCATCTCGGTCTAGCTACACGCGACACCGTTTTGATTGCGGTTAACTACAAACACTCTTTACACATCAAATCAAATGGCGCCGTTGCCGGGGATACGTGCGTAATTTTTTATTTTTACTATTTGTGTTGAATTCTTAGACTACTTATATCATTATTAGCACAAAACTGTAAATTGCATATTTAACGACTTGTGCGTGAATTTTGCAAGGAGATCTGGAGTTACAGAATTGAGGAAAACAGAAGACAGAGCCATTCATCGAGATCCAGAGGAGCACAGAGGGACACAGAAAAATTTTCTGCAAGCGATCCATCCACCTCGCGGCGGAACCGCGGCACTAAGGTGCTTCCTGCGGCGGAAACGCGGCTTCTTGGAGGGATTAGGGCTACAGAACTCTCTGGTAAGATTCTCAACTCCTTCTCTCTCCTCTCAAATCCAATAAAATCTATCTTCTGCAGGATTCATTGCGAAAATTGCGCCGCTCAAAAATCTTTTTGCAAAAGTTTTGTGATTGGTTTTGTTTTGCATATTTAATACGGATTTCTAAGGGGCAAAGACCAAATCAAGATTAGGTGGGGATTTCATCACCCTTCCTAAGCCCCACAAATCACAAACCGAGCATATAGATCAACCCTTCATTAATTTAAAAAATATCTAGACCAGACTCTAAGGACTGTCGCGCTCAATAAGGACAGAGGAAGGTCGTGGGTAATCTATCGTTTATCCGCATTATTTTTGTAGTGCCTAGGCAAGTGTGACAAAGGCTAGTGGTTTTTAATTAGGCCCACGACGTGGTTCTTCCCACTTACCTGGCACTTATCTGGCTACAAGGATAGTACGGAGGCGGTAGAGGATTTATCCTGCGGCTTGTCCTTTGGAAGTCTAGGAGCGGTCTAGAGACTGACCTAGGTAACCTTAGTTCTAGGGTTGCTTGTGCATCTTAGGGAGATTTGTCTTGAGTCCCACTTTTTCAAAACAAGCCAATTTTAAATCACACACACGCTGCCACTTGCACTAAACCGCTTAGTGCATGCTCGGCTGGACACGGGATCCTAGTGCCCGTCTTGTCCGCGTTCCTGCTATCGACGCCGAAGTCGGTACTTTTTCATCCTCTTTTCCCCCACCACACACCACATCAACCGAGATGGACGGCACTCCATCAGAGTATAACACCACGCTGCCACCGCCCGAAGGTGCGCAGAATCCACCGCGCATCTCTCTCCAAGAGAGATGCTATCCTATTCGTGGTCCTCTTCCTACTTGTCTATCTCTTCCACCACCTAACGGGGATAATTTCGAAATTAAACCCCACTACATCAATCTGCTGCCTAAATTTCACGGGCTTGAGTCGGAAGACGCGTACGTTTTCATCACCAAATTCGAAAACGTATGCGCAATGATGGGTACTTCACAATTGACTTTAGATGCTATGCGCTTACGTCTTCTCCCATTCATACTATGCGACTTGGCAGAAAAATGGCTTTATAATACTGCCGCACACTCTATCGCTAATTGGGATGAATTCGTCGTAGCATTTCTTAAGAAGTTTTACCCAAATCATAAGACTGCACATGTTAGGAGCGAGATCAACCAGTTCACCCAGCTTCCCAATGAACCATTTTGGAAGTGCTTTGAATGTTTCAAAGATCTGCTTGTCCAATGCCCCCATCACGGAATACAAAGATGGGATTTATGTCGGATTATATATGAGGGCATTAATCCAGCGACAAAGCAGATATTTGAAACAATGTGTCAATGCAATTTCATGTCTAAAGATGACGGTGAAGCTTGGAAATATCTGGAAGACCTTCCTGAACACACGTTGCAGTGGGAAAGTGTAAGACCACCTTCAACTAAGGGAGGTATTCACTAGCTCGACGTTTCCATCGCAGTAAAAGCCGAAATGGCAGCGATGCAAAAGAAACTCGATTCTATTGAGAACAAACTTTCATCAATCTCCCTAAATCAGGTCACGCTTCCCAAGACTGTCTGTGGTTGCTGTTCGGATCCTTCACACCTAACGGAAGAATGTCCTATGAATGCATCGTTTCAAGCTAATGCTGCTTTTCAGCAGCGACCTAGAAACGATCCTTATTCTTCCACATATAATCAAGGATGGAGGAATCATCCTAACTTTGCTTGGAATCAAAACCAACAAAGCAATTATCAAAGACCTCCTCCACAGCAACCACAACCACAGAATCAGCCCCCCTTTCAGTCACAACATTTCCAAAATCCGGCCAACATTGCTACACCACAAGTGGCCGGTACTGACAACTCACTTGCACAAACTTTGGATATGTTCATGAAACAATCCATGCAAAATTCGGCTGAGATAAGGTCTTCTATTGATACCCTAACGAAAAAATCCTCCTCCCATGGTGAGAGTATTAAATCAATAGAAAACCAAATCGCACAGTTAAACGCCGCAATGAGTGCGAGAGAGAAAGGGAAACTCCCATCTCAACCCCTACTGAATCCTGGCCATTCACAAAGTCATAATGTGAATGCCGTCACTACGTTGAGATCGGGGAGAGTGCTGAACAACCAAGTGGGTGAGCAAGTTGATGATAGTGACACATTTGATACCCCTTCTTCTTCTTCTTCCCCTAACTCGTCTAGTCTCCCACCTTCATCCGAGCCTATTCTCCGCTTTCCCCAAGGCTCAAACATTTCGCCAAATCTATCTAAGTCGATGCCCACTCCAATTTTGGGATCGAATCCGTCGCCACAGTCTTCTCCACAAACGTTGGACCCAAAACTTATTGATCAAGCTCCATTTCCAAACCGATTAAGGGCCAACCGACCTAACCCGCAAATGGAGAAGATTGTGGAAATGTTTAAGCAAGTTAGCGTGAATATTCCTCTTCTAGATGCTATTCAACAAGTCCCATCTTATGCAAAAATCCTTAAAGACTTGTGCACTAGGAAGAGAAAAACTCAAGTGCCTAAAAAGGTTTTCATGACGAGTAATGTTAGCACAGCTTTTACCCAACAAATACCAAAGAAACGTAATGACCCCGGCTGTCCTACAATCTCTATTTCTATTGGGGGTAAAAATATAAATCGTGCTTTACTCGATCTAGGCGCTAGCGTCAACTTGCTTCCTTATTCAGTATACGAGCAGTTAGGAATTGGAGAGTTAAAACCCGCTCATTGTACTCTCCAAATGGCAGACCGATCTATCACCAAACCTCGGGGCGAACTAGAGGATGTGTTAATTAAAGTCGGGGAATTCATATTTCCCGTGGACTTTATTGTTTTAGATACACAACCTATGGCAAACCCACGCAATCAAATCCCGGTGATACTTGGTCGACCCTTCCTAGCAAGTTCTAACGCTGTTATTAATTGTCGTAACGGTTCTATGAACTTATCCTTCGGGAAAATGACAATTGAGCTTAATATTTACACGCTAGGAAGTCAGCCATCAGAACCTTCTGCTCATTTGCTAAATGTTTGTTCCATCCACGAGATAGCTCCTGAAAGCTGCATGGATGAGGAACTTTACTTTGATGTTCTTGACAACACTAATGAGACATCGTTTGATCTTGCACCACTTCACAGTGAGGATATGTTCAATGAGTCCGACCTTGAGATTGAACCCGTTGACTCGTTGCAAAAGTCAGCAGCACTTTCCGAGTCAATATCTTATGCAAGTTTTGAACCTCTTAAGGAGTCCGAATATCATTCCGTTACCCCTCCTTCTATTGTCTCTCCGCCAATTCTTGATCTCAAACCGCTACCTTCTCATCTTAAATATGCATATTTAGGAGAGAATGAGACCTTGCCAGTTATTATATCCGCTTCTCTAGCCGTAGAGCAAGAGAATGCACTTTTGGCAGTGTTGAGATCGAATCGGCAAGCATTTGGTTGGACAAAGGCCGACATCAAAGGGATTGGTCCCTTAATTGTTGAACATCACATACATCTGATGGATGAAGCCAAACCAATCCGAGACCCACAAAGACGGTTAAATCCCGTTATGAAGGAGGCGGTAAAGAAAGAAATCGTCAAGTGCCTTGATAGTGGAATAATTTATCCCATATATGATAGCCAATGGGTAAGTCCAATTCATGTGGTCCCTAAAAAGTCTGGCATCACGGTCATCACTAATGAGGCTAATGAGTTAATCCAAACACGCACCAAAACTGGGTGGCGCGTATGTATCGATTACAGGAAACTCAATGCCGCGACGAGGAAAGATCACTTCCCTCTACCTTTCATTGACCAGATGTTGGAACGATTAGCAGGACACGAATACTACTGTTTCTTGGACGGATACTCTGGTTACAACCAGGTCCCCATCGCCGAAAAGGATCAAGATAAAACCACTTTTACTTGTCCTTTCGGGACTTTTGCTTATAGACGCATGCCCTTTGGGTTATGCAACGCTCCCGCTACATTTCAGCGGTGCATGATGGGGATATTTTCAGATATGGTGGAAAATTTTCTAGAAATTTTTATGGACGATTTCTCCATTTTTGGGGACTCCTTTGAGGACTGCCTTCGTAATCTTGACGCTGTTCTTACCCGCTGTAAGGATAAGAACTTGACTTTGAATTGGGAAAAATGCCATTTTATGGTCCAAGAAGGTATTGTTCTTGGGCATATAATTTCACATAAAGGCATTGAGGTTGACAGAGCTAAAATAGATGTCATTCAAAACCTCCCTCGTCCCAATTGCGTCAAAGATATACGATCCTTCCTTGGTCATGCAGGATTTTATAGGAGATTTATTAAGGACTTTAGCAAAATTGCTAGACCCTTAACCCTTCTATTGGCCAAGGAAACTACTTTTCACTTCAATTCGGATTGTGAGGCTGCTTTTGAATCACTTAAAGAATCACTCACTACAGCCCCCGTTCTATCATCTCCGGATTGGAACCACCCGTTCGAGCTTATGTGTGACGCATCAGATTTTGCTATTGGTGCTGTCTTGGGATAGCATATTGATAAGATGCCACATGTAATTTACTATGCAAGTAGGACCTTGAATGATGCATAAATAAATTACACAACTACCGAGAAAGAACTCTTGGCAGTTGTATTTGCATTAGAGAAGTTCAGGCCCTACTTGATTGGCTCGCCTATTGTGGTTTACACAGATCACTCCGCCCTACGACATCTTTTAACGAAGAAGGATGCAAAGGCTAGGCTAATACGTTGGATCCTATTGTTACAAGAATTTGATCTTGTTATCAAAGACAAGAGTGGATGTGAAAACGTAGTAGCCGACCATATTTCACGCATCACTTCTTCGCCAACTGTGACCGTGCCGATAAATGACTCATTTCCCGACGAACAGCTCTTGAATGTGTCCTACGGACCTTGGTTCATGGATATCGTGAACTATCTTGCGACGGGACTTATACCTAGCGATTGGTCGAAACAAGACAAACTTCGGTTTTTATCCCAAGTAAAATATTTTTACTGGGATGAACCATATCTATTCAAGTATTGTTCCGATCAAATCATTCGCAGGTGTGTCCCTAACGATGAATTCAAGAGCGTGTTATCATTTTGTCATGATCAGGCATGCGGCGGTCACTTTGGACCTCGAAAAACGGCAGAGAAGGTTTTGCAATGTGGCTTTTATTGGCCAACATTATTTAAAGATGCATTTGAACATTGCAAAACTTGTCCGCGATGTCAGCATTTGGGTCGGATTTCACGAAGGAACGAGATGCCGCTCCAACCTATATTGGTTGTGGAAATATTTGATGTTTGGGGTATTGATTTTATGGGCCCTTTTCCCAACTCCTTTGGGAATCTATATATCTTGTTAGCGGTTGATTATGTCTCGAAGTGGGTGGAAGCTATACCGTGTCGCACTAATGACAACAAAGTTGTCATTAAGTTCCTTAAAGAAAATGTCTTTTCGCGATTCGGACACCCTCGCGCTATCATTAGCGACAACGGGACACATTTCTGCAATAGGTCTTTCGAGGACTTGATGCGGAAATATTCAATCACTCACAGCTTTCTACGCCCTATCATCCCCAAACAAGCGGGCAGGCTGAGATCTCAAATAGGCAGATCAAACAGATTTTGGAGAAGACGGTTTCGAAAAACCGTAAAGATTGGTCAACCAAATTGACGGATGCTCTTTGGGTATTCCGCACCGCTTATAAGACCGATCTTGGTATGTCTCCATACCGCCTTGTGTTTGGGAAGGCATGTCACCTCCCTGTCGAGATTGAACATAAGGCAATGTGGGCTATTAAAGAGCTTAATTTTGATCTTGATCATACAGGAAGCTATCGGAAGCTGCAATTGAATAAGCTAAGCGAACTCCGTGATGAAGCTTACGATAATGCGGTGATAGTAAAGAATAGGACTAAAGTGTTCCACGATAAAAATCTTTCTAGAAAAACCTTCACATCGGGGCAACAAGTCCTTCTTTACGATTCCCGTCTCCATCTTCATCCGGGTAAGCTTAAATCTCGCTGGAAAGGACCTTTTGTGGTGCGGTATGTATACCCGCACGGGGCAGTTGAAGTCGAAAATTTGAAAAACGGTTCGATTTTTAAAGTAAATGGGCATAGATTAAAACCTTATTTTTCTGCTGACCCCGCGGAGGAGATCCTGTTTTTACAGGAGCCGCTTTATCAAAACTAAATTTCCTCCGCCTCACCTCCATGTTTTGATAACATTTTCTCATTTTAAGAATGGAGGTGAGTAAAAATGGATTTGATTGAATATCTGTGCGTGTCAAAGAATAAGTTTGGGGGAATTTTTCATTTAACTATTATTTTACCCCTTGTATCTCTCCCTTAGTATACAGGTCCTTGTTCTCAAAAGGCTACATCAGTGAGGACACCGCTGAAAACAGGTTTGGGGGGGAGGTTTGTATTCACTGAATTATCTTTGACACCGGGCATTAAAACTTTTTTTTATTATAAAAAAAGAATAGAAAGTGAAACATTACATCCAAAAGATAGGAATAGTTTAAGAAAACCAAGAAAATTAGAAGTTTTCTTATACGAACTAGTAATAAGTAGTTATGAGCTGTTGTCCCAAGGGTTAGTAAGATGAAGGAAGTCACTAATCTGAGGATAAAAATAAGTCCGAAAAATAGTTTCTATTCTGGAAGCCAAATATTTGAATGTTGATACCCTACAATATGCACCTACACACGTCTTGAAACTCAGGATAGTAGAGGATACCTTGAAATGCTCTTGTCTAAAAGCCAAAGTATGAAGGAAATTAAAAAAATGATGAAGAAAATATAAAAATGGTGAAAAGAAAAATGAACACTGGTTTTGTTATCGCCAAGGCGGCAATAAAAAAATATAGCGAGGGTGCCTCTTCACCTAGTGCCCTAAGGCCAACTGGTCTGGGAGTCACTGCTAAGCCTTAGGTGGTGCAAGACGAGGAAAATATTATCACCAAATCTGCAAACACATGAGTAATAGGTCGGTTATTACCTCAAGAAGTATTAACGGTCGCATGAAAATGTGTGAGCAGTTCTAATTATTCATCAAATTAAAAAGTACTAAGGTAGATGGACAAGAGTATGATAGCTTGAATTGAATTCTCTGAGTGTAGGGATGACCATTTCACACACGTAGGGGTATATGATCAATGTTTGGATGAAAGGTAGGAATGAAGAATAAAGACGATGTTTTATTGAGGGATAATGTGATTTCTAACATCTTTTCATGACTATTAAGATAGGGCTCATGAAAACTGAAAAGCTGGCATAGTTGGAAACTTTTCTTTTCAAAGTATTTCTTTTATGGTTTCTGTC
Source organism: Agapanthus africanus (assembly GCA_030015575.1). Classification (NCBI taxonomy): domain Eukaryota; kingdom Viridiplantae; phylum Streptophyta; class Magnoliopsida; order Asparagales; family Amaryllidaceae; genus Agapanthus; species Agapanthus africanus. Next base: position 449,690,831 of record JASDDO010000012.1, on the reverse strand, counting down.
TTTATATGTAAATTTCACCATCTTTCTTTTGTCATTGGATTTTGTGGGTGTAATCCGCTAAAAACCCTCAGGAGACAACACTCCTCCTACTAGGGACACCTAGAGGTTTAACGGCTTGTTGCACATGCTCAGTGCAATCGTGTCTGCCTACGAAAGTGTGCTTAGTTTTCTCCTTTATTTTTCTCCTCTTAAAATAAACTAGTTTGTTCGGGACGATCAAAGATAAGTTTGGGGGTATTTGTTCAGTCGAAAAAACTACACATTTGTAGTACATTTTTCCTACCATTTTTATATTAAAAAGGACTTTATTATAATATATTATACATATGAGGGTTTATGTGTAAAAACATTATTTTCCATGTGTTAATATATTTTAATTATCATTTGGTAGGAAAATGTATGCAAATAATATTATTGACCTAATCCTAGTAGAACAAAGTCTACTAAAATCTTATTTGAGTTGTTGTGCAGAATATTTCCAAGTTGTGCAGAATTTTCCAAGGCTAGAATCAAGCAAATCAAGTTGTTGAAGAAATCTTGCCAAATTAAGAAGCAAACTTGGAGACCAAGTCTGGAAGCAACCGAGAGAAGATTTCTGAAATATGAAGATGCCTAGGATTGCCAAATGTCACCATCAGAGAGCCCAAGAAAAATGACAGAGAGATCTAACCCCTTGAGCACAGATCCGCGGCCCTAGCCACCATTTGCCGCGGATCCGCCGCAATTTATGGGAGAGAGAATGCAAGATTTTAGGAGATTGATAACTGATGAATTTTACCAACTTTTCAACAATAATATTCTGGGTTTGCACTATATAAAGGCACCGAGAGCCTTTGGAAAGATCATCAAGCCGACGAGATCACGAAGCTCCCGACGCTCACGCATCCAGGCTGATCATCGACTGTTCGACTACCTCCTTAGGAAAGATCGAGAAGCACTAGTTTGTAATCATTTTCTACGGAATAAAAGTGTAGCTTGTTCAGTTGATTAATAAAGGTAGTTCTTTTTAATCGTTTTTGCATTTTACATTATGTTTTCCTTCTCTTTCTTTTCATCTTCTTCTCCCAACATGCGCGAGTAATTCTCCGCTTGTTAGGGGTCGTAGGATTAGGGTAGGCTAATGGACGATGAAAATAATTAAACCCTTTTTAAGTCCTATAAAGTTTAGGAACTTTATCAAAAGAATCATTAACATCCTAATCGGGCGCGCTAGCAACTCTTTGCTAGTTCCGACCGCGATTAGAGATTAGATTAATGATTGTTTTGGTAAAGGCTAGATATGAACGGAGTTCCGTGTCGAGATAAGGGTTAAGAGTGGGATTCCTTTTCCCTCCAGAAACCCTAATCTACACGCATCACCGTCGTTCTAGTTCTAAATCTATTAATGGATAAAAAGGGTAACTTTTAATTAATCGTCCATAACTACTAAATCCTAACGAACCCTACAAGCCCTTCTTATTATATTTACTACATCTTTAAAATAATCTAGATCTATATTTTATTTACATTCTTGTTTAAAGTAGATCTAGAAACTTTCCACAAAATTCTTTATTCCTCCTCTCTTTCTCAACACATCTAAAGTACAAATAAAAGGTTCCACGTTTCCCAGAGGACGACCCGTACTCATCTCGGTCTAGCTACACGCGACACCGTTTTGATTGCGGTTAACTACAAACACTCTTTACACATCAAATCAGTGTGTATGGAGGAGTAAGCTGAGAGAGAATTCCATTCTCTTTTAAGTAGTCCAAAAACTCGGCACTCAAGTATTCACCACCTCGATCAGATCTCGATGTCTTGATACTCTTGCCTGTTTGTTTTTCAACTTCATTCTTGTATTCCCGAAATTTCTCAAAGGCCCCGGATTTATGCTTCATTAGGAAGACATGTCCATACCTAGAGAAATCATCTGTGAAAGTAATGAAGTATGAATAACCACTTCGTGCATGTGTAGACATTGGACCACACACGTCACTGTGTATGAGTCCCAAGAGCTCGCTCGCTCTTACTCCGTGTCCAGTGAACGGAGTCTTTGTCATCTTTCCCATGAGACAAGATTCACAAGTGGCATAAGACTGGTACTCGAACGGATTCAAGTATCCCTCTTTATGTAACTTTGTCAACCATGTCTTATTAATGTGACCCAGTCTACAATGCCATAAGAAAGCCTGATTTAATTCCGGAGACTTTCTTTTAAGTGTTTTTTGGACACTGAAAATCTGAGCTTGATTTAATACGTATATTCCGTTTTCTAATGCACCTGACCCAATCAGAACTTGATTTAGGTGGATGTGGACCACATCGCTTACAAAAGTAAAATCATATCCTCCTTTAGAAAGTAAGGATACATATATGATATTACAAGTCGCACCTGGTACATAAAAACAGTTACGCAGAATCAATATCTGCCCAGTTGTCAGTCCAAGATGATATTCCCCTACGGATTTAGCGTACATGCTCATTCCGTTAGCAACCCTGAGAGTCATATCACCTATCTTGATAACCCTACGGTTTCTCAGAGCCTGTAACGAATTAAAGATATGAGATCCTGATCCGGTATCCAATACCCAGGAGGTAGGGTTAACTGACATACAGTTCTCTATCACAAACACACCCGAAGCCGAAGCCACAACATGCTTCGAATCCTGGCTACTGGCTTTGCTAGCCCTGCAATCTTTCTGCCAATGTTCATTCTCGTAACAATAGGAACGCCCCTCTTTTACTATATCCAGTCCCGAAACTTCTGCCCTTCCCTTTCCTTCTACTTCCCTAGTTTCCTTCAGGGTAGAAGGTAGAGACTGTAGAACCAAGTCAGCATCTGACCCGTTCTTCAACATGGTCTTCAGGTCCGTGAGCTCAAAATAGCTGATCTCTGTAAGGACGTTGCCCCCTACAGATGACCCGATAGCCAACCTCGCTGGAAGAAATTCGTTCGAGGTCTCATATCTTGCGATACGAGATTGCTCTCCATATAAATCTTTGTTATGGAGGAAGATAGAAACTAAGTCCATCTTCTCGTGCTGCCTCTGGTATGCACCATCAACTGAGGCTAACACGAGGCACTTGGCTTTCGCACAGTCTTTTTTCGATATCTTACGGATATCAATATTCGTGACAGGGGAAACTGGTCCTGAGACGGCAGGGGTTGGATTAGTTAAGAGGTGTCTCAACTTGTCATGGGCAATGGACATCTGGACAGACCTTTTCCAGTCAAAACAGTCAGATTCAGTCATTTTATTATCTAGATGTAACCTATGTCTGGTCACTGGGTCGCTGCAATTAAGAGAGAGAGAAGAAAACACTTAGCATGATGCTCTTGCAAGTTTAGATTGGTTTTTAATTTATCTAAATAGGATGGCTCCCACTGTCTCTCGAATCCCTCCTCAAACCATAAAGGAAGAATTAGTCGGGATCAATCTCACCGTACGATACTTGCTTAACCGTTCAGCCAGGCTGGTGTCGGTACTTCGAGGGAGGTTTTCCAACGCTTTCGCGAAGTTCCTTAATTAAGTAACCTCTTTTCCCTGTGGGCATAGCCCCGCTAACACCTTTCTAGACACCTACTTGGTTTATAGCATTGATCGTTAAGTGAGAAAGTTCCCGAGGAGTAGCATATACTCACAGTAGGATCGGGATCCAAATATCATCGTGTGATAAAACTGAAGGAATCCTACCAGAATCATCACACTCCAAATGGTATGCAGCGCTAGAAAGTTTCAGTTTCTTTAGAAACTCCCGATGTGGATTTTTGCCCCATGCTCTTATGACCTTGACGAAGCTCAACAAGTCATAAGTCACATGTCAAGTTCTACCCGTCATTGTCCAGGTTAATTTGAACCCACCCGTATATACCCTTGACGAAGGTCAACAAGGTAATACGACTGTCCCAAACCAACGCATCTATCTATGCTTCATATGAACACCCAACAGCTAACAATCACTATGCCTTGACGAAGGTCAACAAACATAGCTTGAATACTATTGAATATTCATATGAAATGACGGAGGGCTACGAATGGTTTTGGCGAAACCGTGAACGTAGTGAACTTGATATAATCGAAGGAACCTTGATAGCTTTTAAAAGGAGTGGTTTAAGCTCCGTGTTTAAAAGTTGTTTGTTTTGAAAAGAAACCGAGTGGTTTTGAAATTGTTCCAACGACTTTAACTTTGGTTTATTTTCTTGCATTAATTTTAATGCGTCCCATCATTTAATCCTACCATTGCAGCAAATAACGAAAATATGACGTACGCTTATGCCATCCGCATTCGCCACGGGGTCCCGTCATCACCCGTTAGGTTACTTAACTAACGACAGAGCGGGGGCTGGACTAGCGCGGATGCAAAACATAAGCAACACCTAAATAGATATCATATATAGATATATACATTCGTCAGATGCAATGATAGCCATTCCAGACACAGAAGAACACTTTGGATATACTAGGAATCCGTGTTTCGTTCGAGCCTGCAACGAAAGACGGATTGCACGGTCGCGATGAATAGCCAAACCCCACCCTAGACCCCTACGGGTGCGGCAAACTACCCGCCAAGTACCCGAAGTGAAGCAACCTCCCTCAACAACATGAGTAGGCCACTCGAAACTTCGAGGTACCCGGTAGTTTGTGCACCCCACCTTGGGTCTATCCTAGGAGAAAAAACAGTAAAAGAAATTATACAATGGCGGCTACAACCTCATCCCGGATGTGCGGCCATAAAATAATATTACATCAATTACAAATTTTACATTGAATGAAAGAAAAAGAAACTCTCATCTCACATCCCCCGGCTATTCATCCGCGACAATCCACCGAGTTCATATCCACAAACCATCAACATTACAGATCACAGATATGTATAACCCCCACTAATCGACGTATAGAGATTAGCAGACGTTCAATGCATATATCACATCACAAATAATATCCATTAGCCAAAGTCTACGGAATTTCGATCAAAATATGGATTTGTAACCACACCAAAAACAAATTTGTTCTCTGGAAAATCTGGGTAGAAACAAACTATACAAAAAATCCCAAAACATCCAAATAAGAACACTGCACAAAACCCGGTCCACGGCCGAGTCAACTCGGCCGCGGCTCCGCGGCAGAAAGCATGTTCTTGCTGTGGATCCGCGGCGCGTTGACCGAGTCACTGGATCATTTTCTTTCTGTGTTTTTACAAAACCTTGAGCCGATTTTTCATGTATGTTAAATAATTTTTAGAGCAGTATAAAAAATCGGCAGAAACATGGTTTTTCCGGACGTGTTTTGCGAATTTTTTCCGATCGAAATTCTAAACACTTTGCTAGCTTGCTAGTTTATGTTTAGCTAGGCTCTGATACCACTGTAAGTCTACGTTGCTCACCCCGGTTCTTACGGGGAGGCGGAAACGGTAAAAAACGATTTTTTGGCGCAAAGGAAACATGGACTAAAAAGAGAGGATCTTTGCTAAACAAAAACCTAGCAAACTATATGAGGTTCTATCTACTATGCCATAGAGATTATACCTTACGATACCGGTCCTTCGGGTCTTCTCTCCGCTGTCCTGCTCGTCCATCTAAGCTCCGAGGATCGATCCGGATCTTGATCACCTCCGCGGCCTTCTTGAATCAAAGACGATCCACCCGAGAGTTGTGCTCCGAGCTCCACCTCGAGCCGAGGTAAATAGGGAAACAAGATCACTAGGCTTGATGTCCTAGTGCAGGGTTCCTAGGCACTCTCAAGAGGTCTCACAAGGCATCAACCATGCCAATTTCAAAAATACGGTGCCGAGAAACCCTAGACAAGATCGTTGACTAGAAGTTTAGGCGATAAAGCGAGCTAGTTTACAACTAAACTATAAGTAAACAGAAATACAACCTTTGTACATCCGGTCCTCCACCTCCATAGCTCCGCAATGAAGTCTCATCGTTGTCCAAGTCGAACCCCGGGCTCTTGCGTCGGCTTCATCGGAGAATGGACGGGCTAGGTCATCGACGACGATGCCGAAGATGATCTACGTCGAGGCATCACAAGATCAACCTCCAACTTCACCAAGTCAAGAAACTTGTGAAGAAAACACACTCTACTACTTGGCAAGAGGTAGAGGATGAAGAAATAGGAAGTGGGTAGACTTTAGAATTGGATTTCTCACACTTATGCTCAAGATGCCATTGAAGTAGAAAGCTTTTCTTTCTTGCTCTTCAAAAAGAAGAAGAAAGAAATGAATATAATAAGTTTTTTAAATCCAAAAGAAAAATGAATACTTATCATATTCAAACCATGGTTAAGTGTAGAGAATGAATCATGGTTAGTGGGAATGGTTAGGGTTTAGCATGGAGACAAAATGGTCACTTGGTCAAAGCTTCATGAAGCTTCAATATGAAACAAAGTTAGCCACCATTTTCTCTTTATGCTAAATATTTTTCCAAAAAGAATAAATAGATAAATAAATGAGAAAAGGAAATGAAACCCTAACTACTTAAGTAACCATGGTTTAATTCTTTACACAAACCCAAACTAGCATGTATCATCATACATGATACAATCTTGTGCACAAAAAATATATCACATATACAATGCGCACATCCGAGTGAGAAAATCCATCTTAAGTGAACCGATACTAGTTAATGCAAAGTAATATATCAAATATATAATTTTGCATTAAATCATTAAATCAACACTTGATTTAATGATCCGGTCATATCGCATATAACCGACTAATATCAACAGTAACAACTTATCGAATCAACACTTGATCCGATAACCCGGCTATATCGCATATAACTGATCAATGTCACAAATCGCGAGAATCAAATACAGTATCACATACTGGTATCATTCTCGGTCCCGCACATATCTCATATGCGCTCCTATTTCGTTTCGCTTGAGCCAGGAAACCTCTGTGTAGGACTCTAAAGACTCGTCAATACGCCGGCAGCAGGTGATGATCATATCAAACACCCACAAGCCGCAAGCGGTCTGCTAAACGTAACGGCCACCCGGGTATTGAGCAATCAGAAGATCGACGAGCAAGCCCGCTCACACTCCGGTGAATCCAACCAGTAACACTACCGTACAGTCCGGTCTCGTCGTCTGATATGTCGCATATCTCGCCTAGGGGTGGTAAACGTCAGACCCCAATAGCTCGATAAGTCGTGTCGATATGAGGCTCATAACGGGTCGAGAAACTACTGGTAACACTTACCAGCAATTCTCTGATCAGCCCTGGCCAGGGACTTCCTGTTATAGCCAATCGAACACAGTGCAATATCAACTCCCTATACCGGGAGAGACGAATCCCCTCCTATCGCTCATTGCCTCCATGTGACTCGGGACTGTACCCAAAAACCACCGTTTTGCACGCCCTCTTGGACATGGTAAGATGGAAATCAAAGCACAGTGGGAACCATACAAGACTCTATGACGATCTCGGGTCAACAGACTACTCTGTACCAGTGTCACCAGAGAACTGCCATCTGACGTAAGGTATAATACCATCTGGGAGTTCTCGGCGAGTCCGTCCAGTGTACCCAGTCTCTACTGAGCACCCGTATATCTCCTCTGATGTCAAACACCAATGGATATGGGATCACCCATCGCCCATCTGTATGGGTCGAGAAGGTATACGCTGGTCTACTCTGGTATATCGATGCCCCGTCTCGATACACCCACGACTAGGGACTTTGAAGGATGTACTTATGGACTACCATGTCCCCACTAGTATGATCCGCTTCATAGTCCAGGTAGTCAAGTATACATCCTAAGTGCTTTACCAACATGTAATAGAGAGATGATCAGTCGAAAATATTGCATATTTTAACCGGCAATTTCCCTATCATCTGCATACATATAGAAGTGTTCGGTATCTGTATTTCACATATTAGCAAATCTATCACAGATTATCAGATTACATGTATTAGACCTTAAAACCGGCATTTTTAGGGAAATTGACTACATTTCATTACATGGCATATTTTCTATATATCGCAACCCGTGTTTCGAAGTCTGTGCAGGAAAAGGAAAGCTTGCTCGAACATTACACCGCTCAAAAGATATGTCAACTCACTAATTTCAAATCTGGTATCAACCCAAAGGAGCAATCACAAATCAACATATCAGACAAAGCCCTAGAAATCAGTACAAAGATACACCTGAAAGCACAAAGCCCAAGCCTCCTCCATGGCCGCGGATCCGCGGCATGGGCTTGCTAAGGCCGCGTATCCGCGGTGGATACAAGGGATCACTTCCTCAAATTTGCACCAAAACTCCTGTTTCGTCTGCTACACTTCAAAAAGACATGCCAACTTCCAGAAGACTCCAGGGACTTCTACCAGATCAGCAAACACTTTGATCTACACTAAACTAGCCTATCATTCTAGAACTTTCCTCCTAAACCCTAGCTTAAACCCTAAGCTAGCTCCTAACAAACTCTCTCAACAAACTTTAGGAGGGAACTACCATTTCAAACCTAAGCCTAGGGTTTGGGAAGTCTATAAATAGAAACCTAGACCTAGGGTGAAACATCTTACATTCTTAGAAAAAAATCTATCATCTTACATCCAAGAGAGGGTGTGATTCATTTTTGCTTTAGCCAATCTCTTTCTTCATCCCCTTCCTCCTCAAGTCTAGTGAGAGGGCTTGTAGGAAACCCTGATTCCAATTGAGATCAAGAATCCCGAGTACCCATTAAGCAAGAAGCCCGACAACCTTTACGAGCGAAGCCGATCTTCAACGGAGCAAGTGATCCGAGCCGATCCACGACTCACGAAGCCGAGCGACGCCCTATCAACAATCTAGATTCTTCTTCTTGTAGTTCTTGAAGCAAATGTAATCAAAATTGTTGAGATAAATAAAGGTGATATTCTTTTATCTTGCTTTCTTTAATTTCTGCATCATGAATTCTTTACAATTATTAAATCTTTTCTGTGTGGTGATGTGTGAATAAAACTCTGCTCGTCGAGGAGTCGAGACGGTCAATAGAATGATGATGTAACATAGCTTTAATCGATTTTTGAGTCCTACGAGTTTTGTAAACCCTAGCAAGTTCAAGAAACGACGACCCATTTTGTTTCGATGCTTTCTTGATTGACATCGTTCGAAATTGGGGAGTTTGGATCGTTTCTTGAATTTGGTAGAGACTAGAAAAGGAATGATATCGATGAAAGAACAAGGGTTAAGAGATGAAACCCTAGTTTCACGAGGAAGCCCCAACTCTCGTCGATCATCATCAATCTAGTATTAATCCTTCGAAGGACAAGAACACGATATCTTTAGATTACATCACATCTATCAACCCGATCGATTCCTACGAGCCTCTCTTATATTCTTGATTGTTGATTGGAAATATCATCGATACACCGATTCTTGATTGTTTATCTTTTTCTTGATTCTTGAATAGAATAGTGACACTTGAAAATCAATACTCTTGAATCATGTTTTCGTTTTTCTTAGCTTAACTTTTCAATTCAAGCATATTAATACAAACGAATCGTGCAATCCCTGTGGACGATCCGCACTCACTACAAACTACATCCGACACCGTAGTTTGATTGCGGTCAAAATATTTTTTTTTTGGTTGTGAAGTTCTTTACAAATTTTCTGATTACCGACACAAGAAACAGTTTCAATCAAATGGTACCGTTCTAGGAGACCTTTGAATTGATTCATATTACACAACGGAAAAAACGATCAATCAAAATGGTGCCGTTGCCGGGGATTACGCGCTAATTCGTTTTCATTTTATAGTTTGAATTGAAAGAATTATTCCATTTTACTTCTTGAAATCAAAATTCGTACAAACTCTTATACGTGTGTTGTGAATTGATTGCAAGGTGATCTGGAGCATTCTGTGCTGTGGAAAAATTATTTGGGATATACCAGAGAGTAGAGGAAGGCCACAGAAACCTTCTGAAGAAAATTGGTGCAGTGATCTGCACATAAGACCGCGGAAGAGCGGCTAGAACCCACGAATTGCGGCGGTTCCGCGGCTAGGTTGGGGGTTCTCTGGAAAATTTTGCCTGCAGGTGATTTCTCTATCTCTCCCCTCTCCTCTTTTAGCTCCAACTAACACTTTGCTGCAGGATTCTTTGCAAATAATCGCTGCGCCGCAAAAGCAAATTAAAATTGTGCGTGATTTTGTTTTTCTTGGTTGTTTTGCATTATAAATACGGAAATTAAGGGGCACGGCCAAATCCAAATTAGGTGGGGATTTCATTACCCTTCCTAGGCCCCGAAAATCACCAAACTTGCATCCGCATTGACCCACATTAACTAAAAGAAATTTAGAGATGACTCTAAGGACTGTCGCGCTCAATTAGGACAAGAGAGGGCCGTGGGTAATTCATTGCTTATCCGCGTTTTCTTGTGGTGCCTAAGGCGAGTGTGTCTAAGGCTAGTGGTTTTTAATTTGGCCCACTACTTACGTAGTGGAGTACCTTCCCACTTACCTGGCACTTATCCGGCCAAAGGGGGACAAAGAGGCAGTGGAGGATTGATCCTACGACTTGTCTTTTGGCAGTTAGGAGCGGTCTAGAGCCGGACCTAGGTGACCATTAGATTCTAGGGTTGTGTTGCTGCATTTGGTTTGTCGCATCATTTTTTCAAAATCCGTCCCTTTTCAAAAGCAAACACCGCATTCATTTTACCCCTAATTATAAGCCAACGCTGCTACTTATACTAACCCTTTTTAGTACAAGATAGGCTGGACACGGGATTCTAGTGCCCGTTTAGTCCGCGTACCCCTTATCGACTCCGAAGTCGATATTTCTCCATTTACCTCTTCTTTACCTCCTACCACACCCACACCGATGGACCCGAATCCATCAAACTTCTATAACCCTAATCTGCCGCCGTCCGTTGGTGCGCAGAATCCACCCCGCATTTCTATCCAGGAGAGATGCTATCCACATAGAGGTCCTCTTTCGACCTGCTTATCCACACCACCAGCCAATGGGGATAACTTTGAAATTAAGCCCCAGTATATCAATCTTTTACCCAAATACCATGGACTCGAGACTGAGGACGCTTACGTTTTCATTACCAAATTTGAAAACGTATGCGCAATGATTGGTACGTCATAACTTTCAGTGGATGCGATGCGTCTACGACTTCTTCCATTTACATTGTGCGATATAGCCGAGAAGTTGCTATATAACACTACCGCACATTCTATTACGAATTGGGAAGAATTCGTCGCTGCATTCCTTAAGAAATTCTACCCACACCAAAAGACGGCTCGAATTCGTAGCGAACTGAACCAATTTTCCCAGCTCCCTGCTGAACCATTCTCTAAATACTTTGAATGTTTCAAGGATCTATTGGTTCAATGTCCTCATCACGGCATCCCGAGATGGGAGCTTTGCCGAATCATATATGAGGGCAGTAACCCAAGCACTAAACAGAGCCTTGAAAATATGTGTCAAGGTACTTTTATGACTAAGGATGATGGGGAAGCTTGGCGATACTTAGAAGAGTTCGCTGGAAAATCACTACAGTGGGAGAGTGGAACCCAACCATTGAATAAGGGTGGCGTACACCAAATAGATGTGTTCATAGGTGTTCGAGCAGAAATGGCAGCAATGCAAAAGAAGCTCGACGCTATGGAACACAAATTTGCAGCAGCCTCCCTAAACCCAATGTCGCTCCCCAAAACTGTTTGTGGGTGCTGTTCTGATCCGTCACATTTAACGGAAGAATGTCCATTAAAATCGGCGTTTCAAGGTCATGAGCATTCTAATGCCGCATTTCAACGACCTCGAAACGATCCATATTCTTCCACGTACAATCAGGGTTGGAGGAACCACCCGAATTTTGCTTGGAACCAAAATCAATCTCAAAACACGATTCCAAACACTAATCAATTTCAGAGGGCTCTTCCTCCACCACAACAGCAACCCCTTCAACTCACTCAGCACCCCTATCAGTCACAAAATTTCCAAAACCAGGGCAACAATCCTGCACAGTCTAATCCTATGCAGTCCTGTTCTGACGAGTTTTCTCAATTCACTCAAACCATGAAATCACTTTTATCAAATTTCATAGAGGTTTCGGCTAAGGTTAGATCTTCCGTCGGTGAAATAAAGAAAAACTCAGCGTCCCAAGCTGAGAGTATTAGAACGATGGAAGCTGAAATCGCACGCCTAAAAGCCGAAATGAGTGCGAGAGAAAAAGGGAAACTTCCCTCTCAACCCCTACAGAATCCTGGGCATTACAATGTAAATGCCATTACAACGTTGAGATCGGGAAGAGTGCTGAATAATAATGTCGGGGAAGATATTGATAATACTGAAAATCATATCAACACCCCGGCTGAGACCTTTCCACACACACACACTTCTCCTTCTGATCCTTCTTCTTCTACCAAACCACCTTCTCACGAGCCTATTCTCCAGTTCCCTTTAGGCTCTACACCTTCACCCAACCCTTATAGTTCTCCACAGACGGTCCCCACACCTCTTTTGAGACCTCGTCTACCCCCCTTTCCTTCTCCGATGATGGACCCTGCGCTTATTGCGAAAGCTCCTTACCCGAATCGGTTAAGGGGTAACAGAATGAGTCATCATATGGAGAAAATTATAGAAATGTTCAAACAGGTTAACATCAATATCCCTCTCCTAGATGCGATTCAACAAGTCCCCGCTTATGCGAAGATTCTTAAGGACTTGTGCACTAGGAAGAGGAAGACTCAAGTGCCGAAGAAGGTCTTTATGTCCAATAATATCAGCACTGCTTTTATTCCCCAGCTGCCAAAGAAACGAAAGGACCCAGGATGTCCTACAATATCGATTTCTATTGGGGGTAAAAACATAAATCGTGCTCTTTTAGACCTTGGCGTGAGTGTTAACCTGCTCTCTTATTCTGTCTATGAGCAACTAGGGATTGGAGAGCTAAAACCTGCTCATTGTACTCTCCAGATGGCAGACCGATCTATCACCAAACCAAGGGGTGAATTAGAGGATGTGTTGATAAAGGTCGGGGAATTTGTTTTCCCTGTAGACTTCATTGTGCTCGACACACATCCTGTAGCAAACCCCCGGGGCCAAATTCCGGTGATTTTAGGTCGTCCTTTCCTTGCCACTTCCAACGCTGTTATAAACTGTAGAAATGGTTCAATGAACTTATCATTTGGAAATATGACGATTGAACTAAATATCTACAAAGTTGGAAGTCAGCCATCAGAACCTAGTGCTCATATTTTAGATGTGTGCTCTATCCATGAGATCGCTCCCGATAGTTGTGGAGCCGAGGAACTTTGCTTTACTGATCTCGATGACATTACCACATCTCTGCTTGATCTTACACCTGATCTTAGTGAGGACACTTTACCTGCACTTGAGTCCTGCACTTCTGAATTTTCTCTACCCGAGTCTGTATCTTTCACAGGCTCTGAGCATCTTTGTAAATCCAAAAATCAATCTATGATACCTCCTTCTATCATTTCTCCGCCTGAATTAGATCTCAAGGTTTTACCTTCTCAACTTAAATATGCATATCTTGGTGAGAAGGAGACTTTACCGGTTATAATATCCGCTTCCCTTGCATCAGAGCAAGAGAATGCACTTTTATCGGTATTAAGATCTAACAAAGAGGCGTTTGGTTGAAGTATGGCGGACATCAAAGGGATTAGTCCCTTGATAGTTGAACATCATATACATGTGATGGATGATGCCAGACCAACCCGAGATCCACAGAGACGGTTGAATCCCGTCATGAAGGAGGCGGTCATGAAAGAGATCGTCAAATGCTTAGATAGTGGTATTATATACCCCATCTCCGATAGCCAGTGGGTAAGTCCTATACATGTCGTTCCTAAGAAATCCGGCATCACTGTTATCACAAATGAGGCGAATGAGTTGATTCAGACACGCGCCCAAACTGGGTGGCGTGTATGCATCGATTATAGAAAACTCAACGCTGCTACGAGGAAAGATCATTTTCCTCTACCATTTATTGATCAGATGCTGGAACGCTTAGCGGGATGACAGTACTATTGTTTTATGGACGGTTACTCAGGCTATAATCAGGTCCCCATCGCCAAAAAGGATCAAGATAAAACCACTTTTACTTGTCCTTTTGGTACTTTTGCTTATAGTCGCATGCCCTTCGGGCTATGCAATGCTCCCGCTACCTTTCAGCGGTGTATGATGGGGATATTCTCTGATATGGTAGAGAATTTTCTGGAGATCTTTATGGACGACTTTTCAATTTTTGGTGATTCTTTTTCTGAATGCCTAGCGAATCTGGACGCTGTTCTTACTCGTTGCAAAGAGAAGAACTTGACTTTGAACTGGGAAAAATGCCACTTTATGGTCCAAGAAGGAATAGTCCTTGGACATGTCATTTCACAGAAAGGCATTGAGGTTGACAGAGCTAAAGTAGATGTCATTCAAAACCTCCCTCATCCCAAAAGCGTCAAAGATATTCGCTCTTTCCTTGGCCATGCGGGCTTTTATAGGAGATTCATTAAGGACTTTAGCAAAATTGTTAGACCTTTAACTCTTCTCCTGGCCAAGGATACGACCTTCCACTTTGACTCGGATTGCGAGACAGCTTTCGACTCACTTAAACACTCACTCACTTCAGCCCCCGTTTTATCATCACCAAATTGGGACTACCCCTTTGAGCTGATGTGTGACGCATCTGATTTTGCAGTAGGTGCAGTCTTAGAACAGCACATTGAAAAGATGCCACACGTGATTTACTATGCTAGTAAGACCCTGAATGATGCGCAAATCAATTATACAACCACAGAGAAAGAACTATTAGCGGTTGTATTTGCATTAGAAAAATTCAGGCCTTACTTAATCGGCTCACCTATAGTTGTGTATACTGATCATTCCGCTTTAAAACATCTTCTGGCGATGAAAGATGCAAAAGGTCGACTAATACGTTGGATCCTTCTGTTACAAGAATTCGATCTTGTTATCAAAGATAAGAAAGGATGTGAAAACGTAGTAGCTGACCACCTTTCACGCATCGTTTCTTCCCCTGTGACCCTGCCGATCAATGACTCGTTCCCTGACGAGCAACTCTTGAGCGTATCCACTGAACCATGGTTCAGGGATATTGTGAACTATCATGCCACGGGACTTATACCGAGCGATTGGTCAAAACAGGACAAATACCTCTTTCTATCCCAAGTAAAACACTATTACTGGGACGAGCCCTATTTGTTTAAATATTGTCCTGATCAGATCATTCGTCGGTGCGTCCCAAATGAAGAGTTCAAGAGTGTTCTTTCATTTTGTCATGATCAGGCTTGTGGGGGTCACTTTGGTCCTAGAAAGACAGCAGAAAAGGTTTTGCAATGTGGATTTTATTGGCCGACCTTATTCAAGGACGCATTTGAGCATTGCATTACCTGTACACAATGTCAGTATACGGGTAGAATATCCCAGAGGAATGAAATGCCTCAGCAACCCATCTTGGTTGTTGAAATGTTCGATGTTTGGGGTATAGATTTTATGGGTCCTTTTCCCAACTCCTTTGGGAATCTGTACATATTACTGGCGGTTGATTATGTCTCAAAGTGGGTAGAAGCCATTCCAAGTCGCACTAATGACAAGAAAGTTGTCATTAAGTTCTTGAAAGAGAATATCTTCTCGCGATTTGGACACCCACGCGCTATTATTAGCGATAATGGAACACACTTCTGCAACAGATCTTTCGAGACTCTGATGCGGAAATATTCAATCAACCACCGACTTTCTACACCCTATCACTCCCAAACAAGCGGGCAGGCTGAAATCTCAAACAGACAAATCAAACTTATCCTGGAGAAAATGTTGCTAAAAATAGAAAAGACTGGTCGACCAAATTGACGGATGCTCTTTGGGCATTCAGGACTGCATATAAGACCGACCTAGGAATGTCTCCATATAGGATAGTGTTTGGAAAAGCATGTCATTTACCTGTCGAGATAGAACATAAAGCATTGTGGGCTATTAAAGAAATAAATTTTGATTTAAATCTTGCTTGCAACTTTCGGAAGCTGCAACTTAACGAGCTAAGTGAACTCCGCGATGAAGCTTATGATAATGATGTAATCACAAAGAATAGGACTAAGGTTTGTCACGATAAAAACATTGTAAGGAAAACATTTTTACCTGGTCAACAAGTCCTTCTTTATGATTCACGATTACACCTTCATACGGGTAAGCTCCGATCTCGATGGAAGGGACCTTTTGTTGTGCGGTCTGTATACCCGAACGGGGCAGTAGAAGTTGAAAATGTTAAAAACGGCATTGTTTTCAAAGTAAATGGACATAGACTAAAGCCGTATTTTTCCACTGACACCACGGAGGAGCTCTTGTTCTTACAAGAGCCAGTTTATTTGGATTAAAATTCCTCCGTCTCACCTTCATATCCAGTATATCATTGCATCATCTTTTGAATGAAGGTGAGTGAAAAGATAAGTTTGGGGGAAGTTCTTCACTTATATATTTTGCCCCCACTAATAATCCCTCCCAGACTTACAGGTTTTTTGTAGATATAACTTTCGGCAACAGTGAGGACACCGTTGAAAACAAGTTTGGGGGTGGTTTGTGCTTATTTTTGCATCATTTGCATATCATCTGCATAAGCATAAAACATTTCTTTTAAAAATCTATAAAAATTTAAAAAATTTCAAAACCCAGAAAAATTTAAAAAAATTCAAATATAAAAATAATTTTAATATTTATACTTTTTTGTACATAAATAAGATCATAAAAGTTTAGATAGTGAAAAATTACATCCATGAGATTAGAAAAATTTAAGAAAACTAAGAAAATTAGAAGTTTTCTTATACGAACTAGTAATAAGTAGTTATGAGCCGTTGTCCCAAGGGTTAGTAAGATGAAGGACGTCACTAATCTGAGGATAAAAATAAGTCTGAAAAATAGTTTCTATTCTGAAAGCCAAACATTTTGAACGTTGCTACCCTGCTATTCGCACTTACACACGTCTTAAAGCCTGGGATAGTAGAGGATACCTTGAAATGCTCTTGTCTTAAAGCCAAAAGTATGAAGGAAATAAAAAGAAAAAAAATGAATAGAAAAATATAAAGTGGTGAGAAAAATGGACACTGGTTTTGTTATCACCAAGGGCAATAAAAAATATATAGCGAGGGTGCTTCTTCACCTAGTGCCCTAAGGCCAACTGGTCTGGGAGTCACTGTGTTGCCTGAGGTGGTGCAAGACGAGGAAAATACGCCAAGTAAGCAAGCACAGGAGTAATCGGTCGGTTAGTACCTCAAGAAGTATTAACGGTCGCATGAAAGTGTGTGAGCAATCTCATCTAAATATTCATTAATTAAAAAGTACTGAGGCTGATGGGCAAGAGTATGATAGCTTGAATTGAATTCTCCGGGTGTAGGGATGTCTTTACACACACGCAGGGTGATATGATCGATGTTTGGAATAAAGATAGGAATGAAGAATAAAACGATGTTTTATTGAGGGAGGACGTGATTTCTAACATCTTTTCATGACCATTAAGATAGGGCTCATGACAACCGAAAAGCTAGCTTAGTTGGAAACCCTAATTTTCAAGGATTTTCTTTTACAATTCTTTTCTTTAAATGTAATATTCATGATCTTCCTTTTATTATGGGATTTTGTGGGTGCAATCCGCTGAAAACCCTCAGGAGACAACACTCCTCCTACTAGGGACACCTTGTAACACCTTAGGATAAGGGTTAGTGGATAATTATAATTAAATAATGGTTTTTAAATAAAAAGTTTACCAAATTGTGTTTTAAATATTTTTCCTAATCTAATAAATATTTTTCCAAAATTTTCCTAAGCTTGCACACACATGTGCATGTAAACTAGGGTTTTTTAAATCAAGGAAATACCATAATTATTAACCATGGTGGGTTAATTGTAGGATTAATTCTTTTGGATTCTTAAGTGGATTTTAAATTGGTTAATTAAAAGATTTCTCTAATTCAAATTGCTTAGGGGTT
Source organism: Agapanthus africanus (assembly GCA_030015575.1). NCBI lineage: Eukaryota > Viridiplantae > Streptophyta > Magnoliopsida > Asparagales > Amaryllidaceae > Agapanthus > Agapanthus africanus. Next base: position 449,672,906 of record JASDDO010000012.1, on the reverse strand, counting down.
GACTTGTGAGAGGAAGAGAGAGAGGGATGCATCATGGCTCAAGCCATGCTTGCATTAAATGAAGTGAGAGAGAGAGAGGGGTGACTTTTGGTGTGATGATTGTAGCCTCCCATTTCTTTTGGTTTTCTCTCAAGTACTCACACTCTCACATACACAACACACTCACACAACACACTTACCTCTCCCCAGCTCCAGAAGCAGCAGCAGGCACAGCAACAGCAGCAGCAAGCAGAGGCAAGCACAGCAGCAGCAACATGAAGCAATAGCAGCAGCAGCAGAATTCAGCAGTGGCAGCAGTGGGCAGCAACAGCTCCAGCACCCTGTGCAGCCCCTCCCCTTCACTTCTTCTTCTTCCTCCAGCTTCCTAGTGTTAAGTATGAGGTATAATCCCTATCTTGCTTCACTAGTTTGCCTAGTTAGTGTAGTTTTGCATCGGTTATTAGAAATTAGTGTGTTTTAGTGCAATATGGGGTGATTAGTGAGAACTTTGTGCTAATGAGGCGAGATTTGGTTTCAGTAGGATGATTGTGGTCTGTTGAGGCCATTGTAACTTAGTCGAACCCCGATTACACTAAAATACCACCAGTTTTCCTATGTGATGCAAAATGTCGTTTTTGTGCAAAAGTGAACTTTTCTGGATCTGTTATTGACCCGGTGAGTGCAGAATGATTTTGGGAAGACTGTAGTGTAGTGGAATAGAGATGACGCACCAGGTGAAACCCGACCCCCATACAGCTACAGTAGGCCGCCAATTTCCTCTTTCTGGCCGCCAATTGCGGCCAGATGGGTAGGGTTTGGGTTGGGGTTTGGTCCAGTGGGTGTCTGCCTTTGTGTGTAGTGTTTTGATATATATATTTTTGGGAGTTTGGTTCTGTAGAAAAATCTGGGACCAGTTACCCGTTTTGCCGTTTTTCTAAACCTTCGCGACACACGCGATACGTGAGTAGGTTTGGGTTCTGCGTATCGCGGCGCGTCGGGGTAGTTTTGTGGCGCGTGAGTACACGTTTTAGCGTATCGCGCACACGCGCGATTGGTTTGCGACACAGGTTTCTCGTTGGATTATAATGTCGCGTTTTGTGACTTAAGCTTATGTGTGATATGTATACGTGATTCTAGGTTCGCAGGCCAGTGAGACGGACGCTGCGAAGAAGGGCAAGCAAGTGGTGGGATACACTTAGCGCGAGACACGGTGGGTAGATTTCACATCTACGGGGATATCGCCCGCATGGCGTTATGCGTCAGGGCTGATAGGATCTTAGTATTTCATATTGCATTTACCTATGGACTGTCATCTCATATTGCATTTCCCTGCTATGTGTTATTGATATATGCTAGAACTGATAGAACACCACACTATTACTAACGGTTTATGTTGCACGAGCACTATTTACATGCTACACACACACCGTTAGTAATTGCCATGCCACATTCACTGTAGAACTGCCATGATTATACTGTTGTATTATTGCTGTAGTTCATCTTACATGTGATTGATATGATTTTCATGTATATTGGGAGCCGCATGACATCTTTTAAAACCGGAAATGAAACTACTTTAAAAAGCGGTTTTCCCCTTATACCCATACCATGGATTGATGTATATTGTACCTCACATTGGATTTCACTATTGGTATTGGATTTTCATGTGATTTCTGTTTTGAGGACCGTGGAATTATTTAAGGAAAGATATGCTATTTTGAAAACCCGGTACCTCGTGATATGATATTTTGGTGTGTCCACCACGCGTTTTCTCGGTGCTGAGACGTGTGCTTGAAACCCGATTCGAGGAGTGGATGTTCCGTTTGCGGGTTCGTGGTGGGCCCGGTATGGTTCCCCTCGGCGAGATGATCGATGGGATTTGCCGATTGAGCCTGGAGGCGGGCGAGTACCTACCGGTGATTGGTTGGACCTGGCAGTTGTCCGGAGGATACTGACCAGAGTCGAGTGATGGATGCGGGATGATCCGTACTGCCGGGGCCGAGGGCCGATACCGCAGTTGGACCCCGTGGGGCCGGTCCGGATTGACGGCGCCTGATATTCGAGGATTTACGTGTCGATGCTGGACACGAGTATTTTATGATGTTTTGGGTGCCGATGTTGGGCACTCGTGATTCCTCCGAGATATACAGGATTTGAGGGCCGATGGGTGTGCCGGCGCCTGAGTATATGTGGGATTTGGGTGCAGCTTGAGGCACCGATCATTGCATTTCCATGTTGACATAGTCCATGTAGATATTATTTATCCCCTACTCAGTACTGATTATTATACATCTCATCCTGTGGCATTTACCTGTTAGAGTACATGCATTACTATTGTATCCACTGTTGACATGCATTGATATCATCTGCTGGCATTAGTAGAGCCACGCTATATGTGCATGCCTGCGATCACCTTTATATGTTATCTCTATTCACGAGTTGGCAACTCACCCCCGTTGTGCCACAGTGTTTGCAGGTTGCCCTTGGGAGTAGTCACGGCTGGCTGTTACCTCATCTTTTGGCACAGATACCCCTTTTGAGCAGAGATAGCCCTTTTGCTGTTTAGGTGGGTTTTGTACGGTATCTGTTATCTTTCAGTTGTATATTGATGTATCTAGTACTCTCCATCTACCTTATGTATTGACTTAGAGACAGTTGTGAGGACGATATGTATGATTTTATATTCTGGGGTCGAGCTCGCATGTGAGCCGACGTTACCTTATGCAGTTTTATCTTTTATGATATGGTCCTTGCTTTACTGTGTATTCTTCGCTACGGCGTCGTATATCATATTGTGATGCCTTATTCATGTCACTTGTTATTTCCGCTACACCTTACTTTTACCCGACTTTCGGGGCTAATGTTTTAAAAAGGAAATGATTCCAAAATTATAAAACTCATAACTTTTGAACTTAAAAGGGTTTTCTACTAAATAAATGGAAGTTTTTCAGACATTTACTATTGCTTTTACAAAATGCTTTAAATCACTCTATATTTATTGGTTTTGATTTCTGGGTTCGGCTTACTTAGCCGCGTTGCGCCTGTAGACGTTGCGTGGTTAAGTGCCGGTCACGAGTCGAATTCTCGGGTCGTGACAAAGTTGGTATCAAAGCGTAGGTTTTACCTTCGGAGTGTAGGATGACCCTGGTATGATGGAGTAGGTAGCTGCAGCAGGGTAGCGTAGCGTGCGTATGTTCCGCGGCATACTCACGACACGGTACTCCGCTTACGCGACCTTAGAACTTGTTGATTTGATTCCTCCTTATATTCTTGTGATTCGATTTCTGTGTTCTTATGGAATCCAAATTTTCTTTCAGCCCATATGCCGCCTAAGACTACGAGGGCACAGAGAGCGGCCGCGAGGGCCGAGATTCGTGTTGACTCGTCCGAGACGAGGACTGATCCGGGCGGTACGCCGGTTGTACCTGAGCAGGCTGTTCCTGCCGTGACAGAGCAGATCGCATCGTTAGGGGCTGGTATGCAGGAGATGCGCCAGATGATAGGATCGCTAGTTGAGACGCTTCGAGCGCAGCGACCAGAGGTAGCTCCACCAGTTCCAGAGACCGCGATGGTGCCTACCGCACAGCCAGTTGCCCCTGCAGCCACGGAGGTGATTACAGTATCGCTATCAGAGTTCATGAGGCTGAAGCCTCCAGTTTTCACAGGCACCGATACAGCCGAGGACCCACAGTCTTTCATCGACAGGATGGCCAGGATATGCCGTTCCCTCAGATGTGCAGATGCGAGATGGGTTGAGTTCGCGAGCTTTCGCCTGGAAGGTCTTGCGCAGAAATGGTGTGATTCAGTGGAGAAGGGCAGAGCAGCAGGTCTTCCTCCTATGACCTGGACGGAGTTCGTGACTATATTTCTAGCCCGTTTCCTTCCCCGGAGTGTTAGAGATGCCCGAGCACGCAGGTTTGAGTCTTTGCGCCAGACGCCAGGGATGATAGTGGCAGAGTATGACGTACTGTTTACAGAGCTAGCAGTCTACGCCCCACATTTAGTGGCCACCGAGGAGTTGCGAGTCCGGAGATTTGTTCGAGGCTTGATTTCACCAGTGTTCCTCGCGATCAGCGCGCAGCACTACGAGACCTATGCAGCAGCTGTAGACGCAGCCCTAGTGGTCGAGGAGCACCTTGTTGAGACTTCGGTATTTCCAGAGCCGAAGAGAGTTCGTACCAGTATTTCCGCACGGAGGCAGTCATTCAGACGCCGCGACAGGTATCGTTCCGGTACGAGGGGTAGTAGAGATTCGGGACGGGGTCGGATGTTTAGTTCGTATCCCCAGGACGGTCAGCAGTCGCCGCGGGGTTGCTACAGATGTGGCAGCCTACTTCACCTCGTTCGAGATTGTCCAGAGACACACCGGAGGGAGGCGGCAGCACCGCATGTTCCCTTACCACCTTCACCACCCCAGAGGGCGTTGCCCGCTGTGCCTACCGTTGCTCCGCGCCAGACTTATGCTCAGAGAGGTCGTGGGCGTGGAGGAGTTGCTCAGAGAGGACGAGATGACCGAGGCAGAGGTCAGTCAGTTACAGGTGGTGGACAGGCGAGGGTCTTTGCTTTGACACATCAGGACGCGCAGGCGTCCAATGCAGTGGTTTCAGGTATCCTCCCTGTATGTTCAGTTGATGCACATGTACTGTTCGATCCCGGATCCACACACTCGTACGTATCCACACACTTTGTGCCGAGTTTGGGTAGAGAGTCTGGCTTACTTGATCAGCCGCTTGTGGTGACTACTCCTGTGGGAGAGTCGTTTGTTGCTAGGCACGTATTCCGATCCTGTATCGTCTGTATTGGCGAGAGAGAGTTGCCTGTCGACTTGATCCTTCTGGAGATGTTGGACTTCGACGTTCTTTTGGGCATGGATTGGTTAGCCACGTGCTATGCTTCTGTGGACTGCCGTGAGAAGACAGTTAGATTCTGTTTCCCCGGTGAGTCGATTTTTGTTGTGTTGGGGGACCGTAGTGCCGCCCCTCACAGTGTGATTTCTTCTTTCCGCGCTGGACAACTTTTGAGGAAGGGATGTCAGGGATTTCTCGCTTATGTTCGCGATGCTCGCGCTACGGAGGTTCCATTGGATCAGGTTCCGGTAGTTAGCGAGTTTCCTGATGTGTTCCCTGACGAGCTTCCTGGGTTGCCGCCCGAGCGCGACATTTCTTTCTGTATTGATTTGGTTCCTGGTTCGGGGCCTATTTCTATACCGCCCTATCGGATGGCCCCGGCGGAACTTCGTGAGCTGAAGGGTCAGTTGCAGGATTTGCTGGACAAGGGACTTATTCGACCCAGTGTTTCTCCTTGGGGTGCTCCAGTCCTGTTCGTCAGGAAGAAGGACGGCAGCTTGCGTCTTTGTATCGACTACCGCCAGCTGAACAGGGTGACGGTGCGGAACAAGTATCCTTTGCCGCGTATCGACGATTTGTTCGACCAGCTTCAGGGGGCAGGGTACTTTTCGAGGATCGATTTACGATCGGGCTATCATCAGCTGCGGGTTCGACAGGAGGACATTCCCCGGACAGCTTTCCGTACGCGCTATGGCCATTACGAGTTTTTGGTGATGTCGTTCGGACTTACCAATGCGCCAGCTGCCTTCATGGATTTGATGAACCGTATTTTCCGGCCTTATTTGGATCTGTTCATCATAGTCTTCATCGACGATATCTTGGTGTATTCCCGGAGTAGTGAGGAGCACGAGCAGCACCTGCGGGTTACATTGCAGACATTGAGGGAGCACCAGCTTTATGCGAAATTCTCCAAGTGTGCTTTTTGGCTAGACAGCGTGGACTTCTTGGGTCACGTGATTTCACGAGACGGTATATGTGTTGACCCGAGGAAGATCGAGGCCGTTCAGCGTTGGCCCAGACCCACATCGGTGACGGAGATTCGCAGCTTTTTGGGATTGGCCGGTTACTACAGGCGTTTTGTGCAGGACTTCTCACGTATTGCTACACCGTTGACCGGGTTGACCCGGAAGGGAGTTCCTTTCGTTTGGACGGAGGAGTGCGAGCACAGTTTTCAGCAGTTACGGACACGGCTGACGACGGCACCGGTGTTATCTTTACCTTCTGGATCGGGCGGATTTGTGGTCTTTTGTGATGCTTCTCGAGTGGGATTGGGATGCGTTCTGATGCAGCATGATAGGGTGATCGCGTATGCCTCGCGACAATTGAAGAAGCACGAGCAGAACTACCCCACTCATGATTTGGAGATGGCAGCAGTGGTCTTCGCACTTAAGATCTGGCGACACTACCTATACGGCGAGTCGTGCCAGATATTTACGGATCACAAGAGTCTGAAATACATATTCCAGCAACGGGACCTGAACCTTCGACAGCGTCGATGGATGGAGTTAGTGAAGGATTATGACTGCGAGATCTTATATCACCCGGGCAAGGCAAATGTGGTGGCGGATGCTTTGAGCAGGAGGCCCGGGAGTAGTTTATCTTGTTTGAGCGCAGTACAGGAGCAGTCATCCGCAGATTGGCAGATATTATGCGACAGTCGAGTACAGTTCGAGTTCACGTCGATTGGAGGACAGATAGCGCACGTCCGTGCACGCCCACAGTTGATTGATCGTATACGAGAGGCACAGCTCAGTGATGACCGATGTTCAGAGATCATGGCACAGATAGGACAGGACCGATTTTCCGAGTTCGTGATCGATGATCAGGGGATACTACGGTTTGGAGTCAGACTGTGTGTACCTGATGCTGAGGGACTGAGGCGTCAGATTCTTGAGGAGGCACATCGATCGGTGTATAGCGTTCATCCCGGTTCCACCAAGATGTATCATGATATGAGAGATGTTTACTGGTGGGACGGAATGAAGAGGGACATTGCAGATTTTGTATCGAGATGCCTGACTTGTCAGCAAGTCAAGGCTGAGCACCAGAGGCCCGCGGGAGAGCTACAGCCGTTACCCATTCCGGAGTGGAAATGGGAACAGATTTCGATGGACTTCGTGGTGGGTCTACCCAGGACTAGTCGGGGGTATGACTCCATCTGGGTGATTGTGGATCGTTTGACGAAAGCGGCTCACTTCCTACCGGTGAAGACGACTTTCGGATTTACTCAGTATGCCCAGATCTATATTGACGAGATAGTGCGACTACACGGAGTCCCGACGTGCATTGTGTCCGACAGAGGCACCCAGTTTACCAGTAGACTATGGCAGAGGCTTCAGGAGGCTTTGGGCACTCGTTTGAGTTTCAGCACGGCTTTTCATCCGCAGACCGACGGACAGTCAGAGCGGACCATCCAGACTCTCGAGGACATGCTCAGAGCTTGTGTACTAGATTTCGGAGGTAGCTGGGATCATCATTTGCCCTTAGTAGAGTTCTCCTACAATAACAGCTACCAGGAGACTATTCAGATGGCACCATTTGAGGCTCTTTACGGGAGGAGATGTAGGTCGCCTACTTGTTGGACAGAGCTCAGTGAGAGCAGTATCTTAGGACCCCAGATCGTTGAGGAGACGACAGCGAAGATCCAGTTGATTCGCGATAGGATGAGAGCAGCGCAGAGTAGGCAGAGGGCTTATGCAGACCGTCGACGACGCAGACTTGAGTTTTCTGTTGGTGATCATGTTTTCTTGAGGGTCTCCCCAATGAAAGGTGTGATGAGGTTTGGGAAGAAGGGGAAGCTCAGTCCCAGGTATGTGGGCCCCTTCGAGATCCTCGAGCGTGTTGGTGCAGTAGCTTACCGATTAGCCCTTCCGCCCAGCTTTCCAGACGTGCACCCCGTATTCCATGTTTCGATGCTCCGCAGATATCTACATGATCCTTCTCACGCGATTCAGCATCCGACGATCCAGCTTGAGCGTGATCTTTCCTATGCAGAGCAGCCGGTGATGATCTTAGATCGACAAGTGAAGAAATTGAGATCGAAGGAGATTCCATCAGTTAAAGTACTTTGGCGTGGTCAGAACCGTGAAGAGATCACTTGGGAGACCGAAAGCGAGATGATGAAGACGTATCCCCATCTTTTTGAAGGTAACCTTAGTTAGATTTTTGAAATTCGGGGACGAATTTCTTTAAGGGGGAGAGATTGTAACACCTTAGGATAAGGGTTAGTGGATAATTATAATTAAATAATGGTTTTTAAATAAAAAGTTTACCAAATTGTGTTTTAAATATTTTTCCTAATCTAATAAATATTTTTCCAAAATTTTCCTAAGCTTGCACACACATGTGCATGTAAACTAGGGTTTTTTAAATCAAGGAAATACCATAATTATTAACCATGGTGGGTTAATTGTAGGATTAATTCTTTTGGATTCTTAAGTGGATTTTAAATTGGTTAATTAAAAGATTTCTCTAATTCAAATTGCTTAGGGGTTGACTTGTGAGAGGAAGAGAGAGAGGGATGCATCATGGCTCAAGCCATGCTTGCATTAAATGAAGTGAGAGAGAGAGAGGGGTGACTTTTGGTGTGATGATTGTAGCCTCCCATTTCTTTTGGTTTTCTCTCAAGTACTCACACTCTCACATACACAACACACTCACACAACACACTTACCTCTCCCCAGCTCCAGAAGCAGCAGCAGGCACAGCAACAGCAGCAGCAAGCAGAGGCAAGCACAGCAGCAGCAACATGAAGCAATAGCAGCAGCAGCAGAATTCAGCAGTGGCAGCAGTGGGCAGCAACAGCTCCAGCACCCTGTGCAGCCCCTCCCCTTCACTTCTTCTTCTTCCTCCAGCTTCCTAGTGTTAAGTATGAGGTATAATCCCTATCTTGCTTCACTAGTTTGCCTAGTTAGTGTAGTTTTGCATCGGTTATTAGAAATTAGTGTGTTTTAGTGCAATATGGGGTGATTAGTGAGAACTTTGTGCTAATGAGGCGAGATTTGGTTTCAGTAGGATGATTGTGGTCTGTTGAGGCCATTGTAACTTAGTCGAACCCCGATTACACTAAAATACCACCAGTTTTCCTATGTGATGCAAAATGTCGTTTTTGTGCAAAAGTGAACTTTTCTGGATCTGTTATTGACCCGGTGAGTGCAGAATGATTTTGGGAAGACTGTAGTGTAGTGGAATAGAGATGACGCACCAGGTGAAACCCGACCCCCATACAGCTACAGTAGGCCGCCAATTTCCTCTTTCTGGCCGCCAATTGCGGCCAGATGGGTAGGGTTTGGGTTGGGGTTTGGTCCAGTGGGTGTCTGCCTTTGTGTGTAGTGTTTTGATATATATATTTTTGGGAGTTTGGTTCTGTAGAAAAATCTGGGACCAGTTACCCGTTTTGCCGTTTTTCTAAACCTTCGCGACACGCGCGATACGTGAGTAGGTTTGGGTTCTGCGTATCGCGGCGCGTCGGGGTAGTTTTGTGGCGCGTGAGTACACGTTTTAGCGTATCGCGCACACGCGCGATTGGTTTGCGACACAGGTTTCTCGTTGGATTATAATGTCGCGTTTTGTGACTTAAGCTTATGTATGATATGTATACGTGATTCTAGGTTCGCAGGCCAGTGAGACGGACGCTGCGAAGAAGGGCAAGCAAGTGGTGGGATACACTTAGCGCGAGACACGGTGAGTAGATTTCACATCTACAGGGATATCGCCCGCATGGCGTTATGCGTCAGGGCTGATAGGATCTTAGTATTTCATATTGCATTTACCTATGGACTGTCATCTCATATTGCATTTCCCTGCTATGTGTTATTGATATATGCTAGAACTGATAGAACACCACACTATTACTAACGGTTTATGTTGCACGAGCACTATTTACATGCTACACACACACCGTTAGTAATTGCCATGCCACATTCACTGTAGAACTGCCATGATTATACTGTTGTATTATTGCTGTAGTTCATCTTACATGTGATTGATATGATTTTCATGTATATTGGGAGCCGCATGACATCTTTTAAAACCGGAAATGAAACTACTTTAAAAAGCGGTTTTCCCCTTATACCCATACCATGGATTGATGTATATTGTACCTCACATTGGATTTCACTATTGGTATTGGATTTTCATGTGATTTCTGTTTTGAGGACCGTGGAATTATTTAAGGAAAGATATGCTATTTTGAAAACCCGGTACCTCGTGATATGATATTTTGGTGTGTCCACCACGCGTTTTCTCGGTGCTGAGACGTGTGCTTGAAACCCGATTCGAGGAGTGGATGTTCCGTTTGCGGGTTCGTGGTGGGCCCGGTATGGTTCCCCTCGGCGAGATGATCGATGGGATTTGCCGATTGAGCCTGGAGGCGGGCGAGTACCTACCGGTGATTGGTTGGACCTGGCAGTTGTCCGGAGGATACTGACCAGAGTCGAGTGATGGATGCGGGATGATCCGTACTGCCGGGGCCGAGGGCCGATACCGCAGTTGGACCCCGTGGGGCCGGTCCGGATTGACGGCGCCTGATATTCGAGGATTTACGTGTCGATGCTGGACACGAGTATTTTATGATGTTTTGGGTGCCGATGTTGGGCACTCGTGATTCCTCCGAGATATACAGGATTTGAGGGCCGATGGGTGTGCCGGCGCCTGAGTATATGTGGGATTTGGGTGCAGCTTGAGGCACCGATCATTGCATTTCCATGTTGACATAGTCCATGTAGATATTATTTATCCCCTACTCAGTACTGATTATTATACATCTCATCCTGTGGCATTTACCTGTTAGAGTACATGCATTACTATTGTATCCACTGTTGACATGCATTGATATCATCTGCTGGCATTAGTAGAGCCACGCTATATGTGCATGCCTGCGATCACCTTTATATGTTATCTCTATTCACGAGTTGGCAACTCACCCCCGTTGTGCCACAGTGTTTGCAGGTTGCCCTTGGGAGTAGTCACGGCTGGCTGTTACCTCATCTTTTGGCACAGATACCCCTTTTGAGCAGAGATAGCCCTTTTGCTGTTTAGGTGGGTTTTGTACGGTATCTGTTATCTTTCAGTTGTATATTGATGTATCTAGTACTCTCCATCTACCTTATGTATTGACTTAGAGACAGTTGTGAGGACGATATGTATGATTTTATATTCTGGGGTCGAGCTCGCATGTGAGCCGACGTTACCTTATGCAGTTTTATCTTTTATGATATGGTCCTTGCTTTACTGTGTATTCTTCGCTACGGCGTCGTATATCATATTGTGATGCCTTATTCATGTCACTTGTTATTTCCGCTACACCTTACTTTTACCCGACTTTCGGGGCTAATGTTTTAAAAAGGAAATGTTACCAAAATTATAAAACTCATAACTTTTGAACTTAAAAGGGTTTTCTACTAAATAAATGGAAGTTTTTCAGACATTTACTATTGCTTTTACAAAATGCTTTAAATCACTCTATATTTATTGGTTTTGATTTCTGGGTTCGGCTTACTTAGCCGCGTTGCGCCTGTAGACGTTGCGTGGTTAAGTGCCGGTCACGAGTCGAATTCTCGGGTCGTGACACACCTAGAGGTTTAAAGGCTTGTTGCACGTGCTCAGTGCAATCGTGTTGCCTACGAAAGTGTGCTAGTTAGTTTTTCTCTTTCTTTATTTTCTCCTTCTCTTTTTAATAAAACATTCGCTCGAGACGATCGAAATTAAGTTTGGGGGTATTTGATCAGTCGAAAATATTGCATATTTTAACCGGCAATTTCCCTATCATCTGCATACATATAGAAGTGTTCGGTATCTGTATTTCACATATTAGCAAATCTATCACAGATTATCAGATTACATGTACTAGACCTTAAAACCGGAATTTTTACGGAAATTGACTGCATTTCATTACATGGCATATTTTCTATATATCGCAACCCGTATTTCGAAGTCTGTGCAGGAAAAGGAAAGCTTGCTCGAACATTACACCGCTCAAAAGATATGTCAACTCACTAATTTCAAATCTGGTATCAACCCAAAGGAGCAATCACAAATCAACATATCAGACAAAGCCCTAGACATCAGTACAAAGATACACCTGAAAGCACAAAGCCCAAGCCTCCTCCATGGCCACGGATCCGCGGCATGGGCTTGCTAAGGCCGCTTATCCGCGGTGGATACAAGGGATCACTTCCTCAAATTTGCACCAAAACTCCTGTTTCGTCTGCTACACTTCAAAAAGACATGCCAACTTCCAGAAGACTCCAGGGATTCTACCAGATCAGCAAACACTTTGATCTACACTAAACTAGCCTATCATTCTAGAACTTTCCTCCTAAACCCTAGCTTAAACCCTAAGCTAGCTCCTAACAAACTCTCTCAACAAACTTTAGGAGGGAACTACCATTTCAAACCTAAGCCTAGGGTTTGGGAAGTCTATAAATAGAAGCCTAGACCTAGGGTGAAACATCTTACATTCTTAGAAAAAAATCTATCATCTTACATCCAAGAGAGGGTGTGATTCATTTTAGCTTTAGCCAATCTCTTTCTTCATCCCCTTCCTCCTCAAGTCTAGTGAGAGGGCTTGTAGGAAACCCTAATTCCAATTGAGATCAAGAATCCCGAGTACCCATTAAGCAAGAAGCCCGACAACCTTTACGAGCGAAGCCGATCTTCAACGGAGCAAGTGATCCGAGCCGATCCACGACTCACGAAGCCGAGCGACGCCCTATCAACAATCTAGATTCTTCTTCTTGTAGTTCTTGAAGCAAATGTAATCAAAATTGTTAAGATAAATAAAGGTGATATTCTTTTATCTTGCTTTCTTTAATTTCTGCATCATGAATTCTTTACAATTAGTAAATCTTTTCAGTGTGGTGATGTGTGAATAAAACTCCGCTCGTCGAGGAGTCGAGACGGTCAATAAAATGATGATGTAACATATCTTTAATCGATTCTTGAGTCCTACGAGTTTTGTAAACCCTAGCAAGTTCAAGAAACGACGACCCATTTTGTTTCGATGCTTTCTTGATTGACATCGTTCGAAATTGGGGAGTTTGGATCATTTCTTGAATTTGGTAGAGGCTAGAAAAGGAATGATATCGATGAAAGAACAAGGGTTATGAGATGAAACCCTAGTTTCATGAGGAAGCCCCAAGTCTCGTCGATCATCATCAATCTAGTATCAATCCTTCGAAGGACAAGAACACGATATCTTTAGATTACATCACATCTATCAACCCGATCGATTCCTACGAGCCTCTCTTATATTCTTGATTGTTGATTGGAAATATCATCGATACACCGATTCTTGATTGTTTATCTTTTTCTTGATTCTTGAATAGAATAGTGACACTTGAAAATCAATACTCTTGAATCATGTTTTCGTTTTTCTTAGCTTAACTTTTCAATTCAAGCATATTAATACAAACGAATCGTGCAATCCCTGTGGACGATCCGCACTCACTACAAACTACATCCGACACCGTAGTTTGATTGCGGTCAAAATATTTTTTTTTTGGTTGTGAAGTTCTTTACAAATTTTCTGATTACCGACACAAGAAACAGTTTCAATCAAATCGTACCGTTCTAGGAGACCTTTGAATTGATTCATATTACACAATGGAAAAAACGATCAATCAAGAGACAATCTGTGTATACGTTAAGGTAAAGAGCAACCAGATAGCATACTATCATGTCGAGTAAGAAAGTCCTCCCTATATATGTCCCAGCATCCACTACAATATACATCCAATGTACAGTAATGGCCTCTAGGGCATACATATAACTAACAATCTCCCACTTGCACTAGGGCCAACTGTAGCAGTGGTTGTAGTATCTCATACTCAACCATCCCATAAAAGTCTCTCTCTGGGAATAGGCCTTCGTGAGTGGATCCGCCGTATTGTCCTCTGAGTCTGCTCTCCTAACCTCGATCACCGTGGAGATCAACCATCTCCATGATCAGGCGATACCGCCTTAGAATAAGTCTGGATCACTAATGGGACCGGCGTTCCATGGCATAAGCCACAACTCCATTGTCTTACAATGGTAGGAACGTAGTTCATCTCATGAACCAATATACACCCAAACAGCCTCTTTGGTAGCAACTTAAGTAGCGATGTATCCTGCCTTTATCGTCTAGTTAGCCACGGTATCTAGCTTGGAACTCTTCCAACATACCGTCCCTTTACTGAGGGTAAAGACAATGCCTGCGACTGACATTCAGTCGTCTTTATCACTCTGGAACACTTCCAGTGATTCTCCCTAGGATCGATTGATACCAACTCACTAGAACTAGTGAGTATCCTAATATCCAATTAGATCTATCTCATAGATCCAAAAACCAGGATATAGGAGGTATCACATTGATCCTTTATGGAGAATCATTGTGATAAGCGGAGATTGACCGAGCGTAGCATAGGAAACTCCTTTCTTATCAAGAGTATGTCATCCACGTACTCTACGAGGATCACCACCATACTCCCTACTACCTTTTTGTTTATACAAGGTTCATCTACCATTTTGACGATGTCAAACTCTTTGACTATCACATCAAAACAGATGTTCCAACTCCGCGATGCCTGCTTTATCACATAAAACATCTTGCACACGTTTCCGCTGCTCCCACTGTCTACGAGGCCTTCTGGCTGTGTACTTATAGACGCTCTCTTCCAAAACATCATTTTAGAAGAGCTGTCATGACACCCAACCACCAGATATCGTAGTCATGGTATGTAGCCGTGGCAAGTAGGATCTGGATGGACTTAAGCATAGATACTGGAAAAAGGTTTCATCATTATCCACGCCTGGTCAATGACGAAAACCTTTAATAAGTCTAGCTTTGAAAGTCTCAACTTTTCCATCTACACCAAGAAATCTTCTCAAGATATACTTGCTCCTGATCGGGATTTAACCCTTCAGATATAGCAACCAAAGTCCATACTTTGTTGGTGTATAAGGATTCCATCTCAGATCACTAAGCATCCAGCCATTCTTACAGAGTCACACTCTTGATGGCCAGCTCGAAACTAGTTGGGTCATCATCTCATGATGTATTCCTCACTCCCACTGTCATAGAGAAAACCGAAGTATCTCTCAGGTGGGTGAGGAAACCTACTAGATCGGCGGAGAGGCTGAGGTTCGTTGGAATCTACTGAATCCTTTGGTTCTATCAAATCATCTGCCGTAGTTTGTATAGCTGGAACTTTTCCAGTCCTACATAACAGACCTTGCCTCGAGCTTGTCCGGATTATGCTTTTAGACATAGGCCGGACAACCCCAAATCTTAACTAACTTAAGATATGGGCTCTTCCCTTTCCATATCACATATGAAGTGGTAGGCAACTGATTTGATCGAAACCCTATTTAATAGGTATGCAGCTTCTCAAGCGCATAACTCCCAAAAGGGAAAAGGTAACTCAGTAGTACTCATCATAGAGCACACCTTATCATATAGGGTGTGATTGCTCCGCCCCGATATACCATCGTGCTATGGTGTATTCGGAGGAGTAATTCTGAGAGAGAATCTCATTCTCCTTTCAAATAGTCCAGGATTTCCGTGCTCAAGTATTCTCCTCCTCGATCACATCAAAGGACATAATACTTATACCCGTATTTTGGTTCTCTACTTCTAAATCATATTCTGTGAATATCTCAAAAGGTTCAGACTTGTGTTTCAACAGGAACATATGTCTGAATCTTGAGAGATCATCAGAGAATGTAATGAAGTATAAAGAACCGGTCTTGGTATGTGTAGACAGGAGACCTTACATACATCATCATGTATCAGTCCCAAGAGTTCATTAACTCTTTCTCTGTTTCCAGTCAACGGAGCTATGGTCATCTTATCTTTGTGACATGACTGGCGAGTTTCACAAGATGTAAATTCAAACTAATTTAAATATGCATCTTTATGTAACTCTAGCTAATCGGGTCACATTGATCTGACCTAGTCTACAATATCCCAAGAAGAATTCGTTCATTTTTGAACTCTTCCTCTTGTGTGTGTTCTGTATACTAAGAACTGTAGTTTGATTTAGAACATTAATGTTTTTAGATAACGTGCCTGAACCGATCAACTTTTGATATAGGAAATGTCCAAAACATTATCCAACAATACAAAATTTTATCGTTTCTTTACTAATAAAGAGACAGATATGATTTTGTATATCAGGTTCGGTATCTAATAACATACGTTCAGAATCAATGTACTGATAATACAGGGTGACAGTGACCGACAGACTTGGCTGCAACTCTTGCCCCGTTTTCTGCCTCATGAAACTTATCACCTGTTCTCAGTTCTTTACCTTTCTGTAGCCCTATGTAACAGATTACATATCTGGGATCCTGATCCGGTAACATATACCCAGGACGTAAAGGACATTGAGAAACAGTTCTGTATAATGAACACACCCGAAGATGATGCATCATCATGCATTCTCTTCGTTTGGGCGGCATGGGAAATTTGGTATTCTCCTATTTCCTGCTCTGTCTTATAACTATTATAAGTTGGAGCGGGACCAACGTTCCCCAGCTCAGTATAACAAGCGGGTTCGGTCAAATGTCCGTATTATTATCTTGATTTAAGGCGTGATATGGTCGCTACCTGGAGAGAGAGAGAAGAAAACACTCGGCGTGCGCTCTTGCAAGAATAGATTGGTTATTATTTTATCTAATCAGGATGGCTCCCACTGTTTTTATCAAATCTTCCTTCAAACCCTAAAAGGAAAGACTAGCCGGGATTAATTACACGCTACAAGTTCGCCAATCTTTCAGCCAGGCCAGTGTCGGTACTTTGAGGGAGGTCCCCCGTGCTTTCGCACGAACCTAATTAATGTAAACCTCATTTTCCCAGAGGCATAACCTCGTTAACACCTTTCTAGACACCTACTTGATCGGCTAATTGTAATGTGCAAAACTCTCCCAGGAGTAACTTTTACTCGCAGCGGGTATCGGGATCCAACTATCTCATAGAAGGTATGCAATTTCATTGCAAATTTCAACACTTGAAATTCCCGATAATATTTTGCCCCTAGCGTCCTATGACCTTGACGGAGGCCAAACTACCCATAGTCCGCTAGTCAAGTTCAACCCGTCATTTCTTGATTGAATTAAACCCACCCGCACGACCCTTGACGGAGGCCAAACAACGCCGTACGAATACCCTAATCCAATCGCATCATATGCTAACAGATAAGCACTAGTTAGCTACCGTACACTACGCCTTGACGGAGGCCAAACAACCGCAGCACGAATACTAACTAGTACATATCTGAAATGACGGAGAGCTATGACAGGTTTTTCTGAAAACCTATTGCGTAATGAACTTGATATCGTTGTAGGATCGAATGATTTTAAAATGGAGTGCTTTTGAGGCTTTTCTAGTTTTGCTAAAGGAGTCACTCCCGGTGAAGGGATCATCGGTCCTTTCCTCGTCGAATGAGGTGCGGGATATATCATATATATCACTGTGCAAAGCAAAAACTCTTAAAAGCAATCAAAAGACAAACCGAGTGTGTAGCATCTGCCAGTTATTGCTAAAGGAGTCACTCCCGGTGAAGGGATCTCGGTCCTTTCCTCATCGAATAAGGTGCAGGATATATCACATATACCGCTGTGCAAAGCAAGAACTGTAGCTACCTGTTTTATTTTGAAATTCGATTCCACAACATCTTAGGTTTCTTTTACTTTCATTAATCATATTAATGAAGTCCCATCATTTAAGTACCTAAACATCACAGATAAATACGACGTACACTTATGCCATCCGCATTCGCCTCGATGTCCCCTCGTGCACCGTTAGGTTAGGTGACTAACGGCAGAGCGGGGCAGGGCTAGCGCGGGTGTAAAACATAAGTAACGCCTATATAATATATCATATATACTATATACTGTATCTATCACAGAACATCACATGATCACATCACAGATTTCGCAGCAGAAGAAACATATGAAATATTGGATATACTAGGACGTCCGTGTTTTCAATACGAGCCAGTATAAAACACGGATTCCACGGTCGTGATGAATAGCCAATCCCACTCCCCTAGACCCCTATGAGAGCGGCAAGCAACCCTACCAATTCTAAAGTTAGGAGACCCGGACTCGACTCCTCGAGTTGGTCTCCCACTGGACTCCAGAACCCGGTTACTTGTGCTCCCCTCCTTGGGTCTATCCTAGTGCGGAAAAGTAAATAATATACATCAACGGGTGACAACTTCCGCTACCTGGAAGTGCCCCAATAAAAGAATATTACATACAAGTATTTACATGAATGAAAATGAAAAACACTCATCTCACATAAAAACCCCCGGCTATTCAAACACGACGATCCAATATAACATATCCAGCAACACATAACATCACATGTCATCAACGTAAGTAAATATGCGCATCCCAATTGTCGTTGACATATAGCAACGAAACTGGCGATATCACATATTACACTTACGGTCACAGAAAAGAAAGTGTAAAACTACAACAGTTGGAATCCGCAACCACCTCAGACATCGCATGCCTGACCAAATGAATTTCTTAGACATCGCATGCCTAACAATTATAAACCCCGTATTTTAGTCTCAAAATCGAAAACACTTTTCAATATCAAGTCGGGTAATTCAACAAGATTCCCGACATCCCGATCGAATGCTCGTCGCAAACTTTAGTAGACGGCCGCACCCCCGATGCCGTCGACGAAGTGCACCAAGGAGGAACACCGCCACCGCGAGCACCCGAACGGTTGCTTTCGGCGAAGGGGGTTCTCCTACAGTCACTTGGTCGGGGCTATGGAGTGAGGCTGTCTATTAAGTTTATCCGGCGAGTATCCGCGTACGCTACGTGATTGCGACGGACTTTTGATCACATCAAAATTCCGTGGCAACCGATCAAGTGAAACTAAACTGCTATATTTATAACATTCATTCAGTTATCACATAACTATTGTGAATTCCAATTGTTGTATCACATTCCGGATAAACAGAAAATGTTAAACTTTCCAATTGAACATTCGAACACCCAAGTTTTCCCGATACAGATCAACACATGAAGCAAGTCTAAAAACATTCAGTTCGTGCCTCAGTACCAACGGTCCAGCCGTAGAAGGGTCAAGCCAACGCCTCACATGTGGCACGCCGTACTGCCCCAAACCCGAAGGTTCAAAGGGCAGTTCAAGACGGTCACATAATCGAGTTAAGGTTTGTTGTCTTCTAGAGGGTCTATCGAGTTACTTGCACTACTTAGAACGTCTTTAAACCACGGAAAAATCCAACACTTGGAAATTTCCCGACAGGGGAAAAATTGGGTATTTATATCCGGTCGAACTTTTTAACATATTCAAAAAATTATCCGGAAAGCCACTTAGACAAAATCTGATACTCCGATCGAAACACCAAATCCCCAAAACAACTCCAGAAAATTCAACTCTTGAATAAATTTTTAAAAATACCCAGAGAACTCAGCACCTGAAACAATGAATTACTGTGCAAACTGTTAGGGCTGACGTCACACTTCTGCCGCGGTACCGCCGCATAAGCTAGGCTTATACCGCGGTTCCGCCGCCGATTGAACTGTTCATGAAATAAATTTTGCTCCGTAATTCTTAGAATTCCCTGCTGAGTTTTCTGCATATTTTTAATTTGGAAAAAACCCAGTTTTTAAAAAATGTACAGAGAGCCGTTTTCGGGTTAGGGTTTTGGTTCGATCGGACTTCAAACGTCGTCAGTACTTCGCCTAAGGCTCTAGCTAGGCTCTGATACCACTGCAGGGTCCCTAGGCACTCTCAAGAGGTCTCACAAGGCATCAACCATGCCAATTTCAAAAATACGGTGCCGAGAAACCCTAGACAAGATCGTTGGCTAGAAGTTTAGGCGATAAAGCGAGCTAGTTTACAACTAAACTATAAGTAAACGGAAATACAACCTTTGTAGATCCGGTCCTCCACCTCCATAGCTCCGCAATGAAGTCTCCTCGCTGTCCAAGTCGAACCCCGGGCTCTTGCGTCGGCTTCATCGGAGAATGGACGGGCTAGGTCATCGACGACGATGCCGAAGATGATCTACGTCGAGGCATCACAAGATCAAGCTCCAACTTCACCAAGTCAAGAAACTTGTGAAGAAAACACACTCTACTACTTGGCAAGAGGTAGAGGATGAAAAAATAGGAAGTGGGTAGACTTTAGAATTGGATTTCTCACACTTATGCTCAAGATGCCATTGAAGTAGAAAGCTTTTCTTTCTTGCTCTTCAAGAAGAAGAAGAAAGAAATGAATATGATAAGTTTTTTAAATCCAAAAGAAAAATGAATACTTATCATATTCAAACCATGGTTAAGTGTAGAGAATGAATCATGGTTAGTGGGAATGGTTAGGGTTTAGCATGGAGACAAAATGGTCACTTGGTCAAAGCTTCATGAAGCTTCAATATGAAACAAAGTTAGCCACCATTTTCTCTTTATGCTAAATATTTTTCCAAAAAGAATAAATAGATAAATAAATGAGAAAAGGAAATGAAATACTAACCACTTAAGTAACCATGGTTTAATTCTTTACACAAACCCAAACTAGCATGTATCATCAAACATGATACAATCTTGTGCACAAAAAATATATCACATATACAATGCGCACATCCGAGTGAGAAAATCCATCTTAAGTGAACCGATACTACTTAATGCAAAGTAATATATCAAATATATAATTATGCATTAAATCATTAAATCAACACTTGATTTAATGATCCGGTCATATCGCATATAACCGACTAATATCAACAGTAACAACTTATCGAATCAACACTTGATCCGATAAACCGGCTATATCGCATATAACCGATCAATGTCACAAATCGCGAGAATCAAATACAGTATCACATACTGGTATCATTCTCGGTCCCGCACATATCTCATATGCGCTCCTATTTCGTTTCGCTTGAGCCAGGAAACCTCTGTGTAGGACTCTAAAGACTCGTCAATACGCCGGCAGCAGGTGATGATCATATCAAACACCCACAAGCCGCAAGCGGTCTGCTAAACGTAACGGCCACCCGGGTATTGAGCGATCAGAAGATTGAGGAGCAAGCCCGCTCACACTCCAGTGAATCCAACCAGTAACACTACCGTACAGTCCGGTCTCGTCGTCTGATATGTCGCATATCTCGTCTAGGGGTGGTAAACGTCAGACCCCAATAGCTCGATAAGTCGTGTCGATATGAGGTTCATAACGGGTCGAGAAACTACTGGTAACACTTACCAGAAATTCTCTGATCAGCCCTGGCCAGGGACTTCCTGTTATAGCCAATCGAACACAGTGCAGCATCGACTCCCTATACCGGGAGAGACGAATCCCCTCCTATCGCTCATTGCCTCCATGTGACTCGGGACTGTACCCAAAAACCACCGTTTTGCATGCCCTCTTGGACTTGGTAAGATGGAAATCAAAGCACAGTGTGAACCACACAAGACTCTATGACGATCTCGGGTCAACAGACTACTCTGTACCAGTGTCACCAGAGAACTGCCATCTGACGTAAGGTATAATACCATCTGGGAGTTCTCGGCGAGTCCGTCCAGTGTACCCAGTCTCTACTGAGCACCCGTATATCTCCTCTGATGTCAAACACCAATGGATATGGGATCATCCATCGCCCATCTGTATGGGTCGAGAAGGTATACGCTAGTCTACTCTGGTATATCGATGCCCCGTCTCAATACACCCACGACTAGGGACTTTGAAGGATGTACTTATGGACTACCATGTCCCCACTAGTATGATCCGCATCATAGTCCAGGTAGTCAAGTATACATCCTAAGGGCTTTACCAACATGTAATAGAGAGACAATCTGTGTATATGTTAAGGTAAAGAGAAACCAGATAGCATACTATCATGTCGAGCAAGAAAGTCCTCCCTATATATGTCCCAGCATCCACTACAATATACATCCAATGTACAGTAATGGCCTCTAGGGCATACATATAACTAACACCTAGGTGGTGTAGAAGAGGTAGATGGATGTGTTTGTCTATTTGGATCCTTTTTCTCTCAACACATGAGATCAAAGGAAATATCAAGAGGAGGAAGAAGAACTAGCAACCATGGAGCTTTCTCATTTCAAGAGAGAGAATGAGAAAAGAACAATGAGCTAAACAAAATGAACCATGGTTGCAATAATACATAAACATCATCATTACTAATCCTTTCATGATAAAGTTGATGGCTACATTGACTTGACCGTTTTCATCACAAAAAGAAAATGAAAACAAAAGAATACTTTAGACCTTTCATGAAGATCCTAGTCAACTTTGGTCAAACGGTCAACAAAGTCAAGTATGGTCAAATGGTCAAAGCAATTATCCATAACATAATTATCACTAAAAAGATTAGTAAATAATATCCCCGGCTCATAATGGTTTTGACCGAACCAACTGCCAAAACCCTAATGAGTCCGCCTCATAATGGTTTTGACCGAATCAACTGTCCAAGCCCTAATGAGGCACCACCTTCTTCTTCGCTCCTCCCAACTGTGCATACACACCCGCATTCGCATTCCGTAGAACGCGAATGCACAGAAGACAAAACAAATCCATCTGTACAATACTAGGATCCGGCTTAAACCAAAGTCCACTAGTATTGCCTGCCCGAACAGCATACGCACACAAGTGCACGTAAGTGATCGTAGCCCTGCCGTTAAACCATACGGCCTCTACACCTTTCGCTCAGTGCAAGGAAACTCTCTGTGTGGGACTCTAAAGACTCGACACTACGCTGGCAGTAGGTTTAACCACAGACCGCAAGCGGCACTAGCTGTATGTAACGGTCCCCAGGTAGATGTCGATAAGAAGGCCGATGAGGTAAACCCATCCGAACTCCTACTGAGCCTGAATGTGACAATCTCCGTACAGTCCGGTCTGTTCATCTGAGAATATCGCATGGCGGGCCTAGGGGGTGGCGAACGTCAGTCCCCTAATAGTGGTACAAGTCGTGTCGGAGTGTAGCCCAAAACACCATGAGATAACACTGGAAACCTACCAGTATATCTCGCTTGCCCTGGCCAGGGACGACTATGTGTAATGGCTCTCCTAGACATAGCGCGATATCAACCCCCAATACCGGGATAGACGAATCCTGTCTAACCGTCACTGCCTCCAATTGCTTCGGGACTGCACCCAACTACTACCTGTTTGCACGACTCCTTTGAGCCATGGTAGGGTAGTAATCAAAGTACAGTGGGAACACACTCGAGGCGAAGTGACAGTGTCAAGTCAACGGACTAAGCTGTACTCATGTCACCTGGGAACTGATAACTGACGATAGGTATAATACCAACCAACAGTTCCCGACGAGTCCTGTCCAGTGTACTCGTAACCTAACGAGCACCCACATACTATCTTCAGTACGACGTACTGATGGCTGTGGGACAGGCCATCTCCCCTGCTGGGATGAGAAGTGCATACGCTAGTCTACTCCGGAGTATCGATGCCCTGTCTCGATAATCCTACGACTAGGGACCTGTATAAGGATGTGCTTATAGATTACCCAGCCCCCACAAGTACGACTGCCATCACAACGCTGGTAATCAAGCAAAGATCCTAAGGGCTCCACTAATATGTATAAGCAATATGCTAAAAGAAACACATGCACATATTAAAGTAGAAACAAACCAAGTAGCATACTACCATTTTGAGCAAGATTGTCTATACAACTGTGAATATCCCAAGCTTCCATTAAGTAATATACAAACTAGTATGATATAGTAATGGCCTCTAGGGCATATACACTAACATCTTCCTGATCTCAACGTTGTGATGGCATTTACATTGTAATGCCCGGGATTCGGTAGGGGTTGAGACGGAAGTTTCCCTTTTTCTCTCGCACTCATTTCGGCTTTTAGTCGTGCGGTTTCTGTTTCTATTGATTTGATATTCTCAGCTTGGGACGCTGAGTTTTTCTTTATCTCACTGACGGAAGATCTAACCTCGGCCGACACGTCCATTAAATTTGACAAGAGTGACTTCATGTTTTTTGTGAATGCAGAGAACTCGTCAGAACAGGTGAACTGCAAAGGATTAGAAGATTCAAGTGTGTTGACCTGGTTTTGAAAATTTTGTGACTGGTAGGGGTGCTGAGTGAGTGGAAGTGGTTGCTATTGTGGTGGAAGAGCCCTTTGGAAATTGTTTTGGTTTGGAACCGTGTTTTGATTTTTGTGATTGGTTCCAAGCAAAGTTAGGGTGATTCCTCCAACCCGGATAGTATGTGGAAGAATATGGATCGTTTCTAGGTCTTTGAAATACGGCATTGGTATGCTCTTGACCTTGAAACGGAGAATTCAATGGACATTCTTCCGTCAAGTGAGAAGGATCAGAACAACATCCACATACAGTTTTGGAGAGTGACATTTGATTTAGGGCGGCAGCTAAAAATTTGTTTTTCATAGTCTCGAGTTTCTTGTGTATAGCTGAAATGTCAGCTCTAACTCCTATAGAAACATCCGATTGGTTATTGCCACCCCTAAACGATTGACTCTCCTACTGTAAAGATCTTTCAGCGAAATCTTCTAAGTATTTCCAAGAATCCCCATCGTCTTTGGTCATAAAATTTCCTTGACACATGTTTTCAAGGCTCTGTTTAGTGGTAGGGTTACTGCCCTCATATATGATTCGGCGCAGTTCCCATCTCGGGATTCCGTGATGTGGGCATTGAACCAACAGATCCTTGAAGCGGTCAAGACATTTTGAAAATGGTTCATTTGGAAGCTGGGTGAATTGATTTATTTCTCTACGGACTCGAGCTGTCTTGTGATTAGGGTAAAATTTCTTAAGGAATGCTGCAACGAATTCATCCCATTTCATAATGGAAAGTGCGGCAGTGTTATACAGCCACTTCTCGGCTATATCGCACAAGGTAAATGGAAGAAGACGTAGACGCATAGCATCCACAGAAAGTTATGACGTACCCATCATTGCGCATACATTTTCAAATTTGGTGATAAAGACATATGCGTCTTCAAAGTGTTGAAATGCTACGTTTGTTGACTATGTTAAGGCATAGTGTGCGGTAGCTGATTAGTGCTTATCTGTATAAGCATATGATGTGATTGGATTAGGGTAGTCGTGCGACTTTGTTGACTATTTTAAGGGTCGTGCGGGTGGGTTTAATTCAATCGGGAAATGGCGGGTTGAACTTGACTAGCACTTATGATTTGTTGACTATGTTAAGGTCATATAGCTGCTAGGGGTAAAATATTATCGGGAATTTCAAGTGTTAAAATTTGCAATGAGATTGCATACTTTCTATGAGATAGTTGGATCCCGATACCCACTGCGAGTAATTGTTACACCTGGGAGAGTTTTACACATTACAATTAGCCGATCAAGTAGGTGTCTAGAAAGGTGTCAGCGGGGTTACGCCTCTGGGAAAACGAGGTTTACATTAATTAGGTTCGTGCGAAAGCACGGGGGACCTCCCTCAAAGTACCGACACTGGCCTGGCTGAAAGATTGGCGAACTTGTAGCGTGTAATTAATCCCGGCTAGTCTTTTCTTTTAAGGTTTGAAGGAAGATTTGATAAAAACAGTGGGAGCCATCCTAATTAGATAAAATAATAACCAATCTGATCTTGCAAGAGAGCACGCAGAGTGTTTTCTTCTCTCTCTCTCCAGGTAGCGACCATATCACGCCTTAATCAAGATAATAAAACGGATATATTGACCGAACCCGCTTATTATACTGAGCTGAGGAACGTTGGTCCCGCTCCAACTTATAATTGTTATAAGACAGAGCAGGAAAATGTGGATTACCAGAATTCCCGTGCCGCCCAAACGAAGAAAGTGCATACCGATGCATCATCTTCGGGTGTGTTCATTACAGAGAACTGTTTCTCAATGTCCTTTACGTCCTGGGTATGAGATACCGGATCAGGATCCTGCATATGTAATATGTTACATGGGCTACAGAAAGGTAGAGAACTGAGAACGGGTGATAAGTTTCATGAGGCAGAAAACGGTGAAAATGTTGCAGCCAAGTCTGTTGGTCACTGTCACCCTGTATTACCAGAATACATTGATTCTGAACAAATGTTATTAGATTCCGAACCTGATGTACAAAATCATATCAGTCTCTTTATCAGTAAAGAAAGGATATAATTTCGTACTGTTGGATATTGTTTTGAACATTTCCTAAATCAAGAGTTGATCGGTTCAGGCACGTTATCTAAAAGCATTGACGTTCTAAATCAAACTACAGTTCTTAGTATACATAACACACACAAAGAGGAAGAGTTCAGAAATGAACGAATCCTTCATGAGGTATTGTAGACTAGGTCATATCAATGCGACCCGACTAGATGAAGTTACATAAAGATGCATATTTAAATTAGTTTGAATTTACATCTTGTGAAACTTTCCAGTCATGTCACAGAGATAAGATGATCATAGCTCCGTTTACTGGAAACAGAGAAAGAGTTAGTGAACTCTTGGGATGATACATGTTGATGTATGTAGGTCCCCTATCTACACATGCCAAGGCCGGTTCCTTTTGCTTCATTACATTCTCTAATAATCTCTCAAGATTCAGACATATGTTCCTGTTGAAACACAAGTCCGAACCTTTTGAGATATTCATGGAATATAAGTTAGAAGTACAGAACCAAAATACGGGTATAAGTATTATGTCCTTTGATGCGATCAGGGAGGAGAATACTTGAGCACGGAATTCCTGGATTATTCTAAAGGAGAATGAGATTCTCTCTCAGCATTACTCCTCCGTATACACCATAGCACGTCAATGTATCGGGGCGGAGCTATTACACCCTATATGATATGGTGTGCTCTATGATGAGTACTACTGAGTTACCTATTTCCTTTTGGGAGTTATGCACTTATGAAGTTGCATACCTATTGAATAGGGTTCCGATCAAATCAGTTGCCTACCACTTCATATGTGATATGGATTGGGAAGAGCCCATATCTTAAGTTTGTTAAGATTTGGGGATGTCCGGCATATGTCTAAAAGAAAAATCCGGACAAGCTCGAGGCAAAGTCAGATCTGTAGAAGTTTGTTGGATATCCCAAGCATACGCAAGGGAATATCTTCTACCTAACCGAGGAACAAAAATGTTTTGTTTCTCAGCATGCCACCTTTGTGAAAGGGAATTTCTTGTGAAGAAAATTAGTGGACATGAGGTAGAACTGGAAGAAGTTCCAGCTATACAAACTGCAGCTGATGATTTGGCAGAACCAAAGGATTCAATCGCAACCAACGAACCTCAGCCTCTCCGCCGATCTAGTAGGGTTTCTCACCCACCTGAGAGATACTTTGGTTTCTCTAAGACAGTAGGAGCGAGGATTGCATCATGAGATGATGACCCAACTAGTTTCGAGCTGGCCATCAGGAGTGAGACTCTTTAAGAATGGCTGGATGTTTAGCGATCTGAGATGGAATCCTTATACACCAACAAAGTATGGACTTTGGTTGCTTGATCTGAAGGGTTAAATCCCCATCAGGAGCAAGTATATCTTGAGAAGATTACTTGGTGTACATGGAAAAGTTGAGACTTTCAAAGCTAGACTTGTTAAAAGTTTGCATCATTGACCAGGTATGGATTATGATGAAACCTTTTCTAAGTAGCTATGCTTAAAGTCCATCCATATCCTACTTGCCACGGCTACATACCATGACTACGATATCTGGCGGTTGGGTGTCATGACTGCTTTTCTAAATAAAGATTTAGAAGAGAGAGTCTATAAGTACACAGTTAGAGGGCTTCGTAGACAGTGGGAGCAGCGGAAACGTGTGCAAGATGATTTATGTGATAAAGCAGGCATCGCGGAGTTGGAACATCTGTTTTGATGTGTTAGTCAAAGAGTTTGACTTCATCAAAATGGTAGATGAACCTTGTATATACAAAAAGGTAGTAGGGAGTATGGTGGTGATCCTCATAGAGTACGTGGATGACATACTCTTGATAGGGAAGGAGTTTCCTATGCTACGCTCGGTCAATCTCCGCTTATCACAAGAATTCTCCATATAGGATCAAAGTGATACCTACTAAATCCCGGGTTTTGGATCTATGAGATAGATCTAACTGGATGTTAGGATTCTCACTACTTGTAGTGAGATAGTATCAATTGATCCTGGAGAGAATCACTGGAAGGGTTCCAGGGTGATAAGGACGACTGAATGTCAGTCACAGGCATTGTCTTTACCCTCAGTAAAGGGACGGTATGTTGGAAGAGTTCCAAGCTAGATACCGTGGCAAACTAGACGATAAAGGCTGGATACATCGCTACTTAAGATGCTACCAAAGAGGCAGTCTGGATGTATAATAGTTCATGAGATGAACTTTGTTCCCTCCATTATGTGACAATGGAGTTGTGGCTTATGCCGAGGAACGCCCATCCCATCAGTGATCCAGACATATTCTAAGGCAAGAGTCACCTGATCATGGAGATGGTTGATCTCCAGGGGATCGAGGTTAGGAGAGTTGACTTAGAGGACAACACGGCGGATCCACTCACAAAGGCCTTTTCCCAGAGAGAGACTATGATGGGATGGTTGAGTATGAGATACTACAACCACTGTTATCAGATGGCCCTAGTGCAAGTGGGAGATTGTTAGTTATATGTATGCCCTAGAGGCCATTACTATACATGTGTTGTATATTGTAGTGGATGCTTGGACATATATAGGGAGGACTTTCTTGCTCGACATGATAGTATGCTATCTGGTTACACTTTACCTTAACGTGTATACTAATTGTCTCTCTGTTACATATTGGTAAAGCCCTTAGGATGTGTACTTGACTACCTGGACTATGATGCGGATCATACTAGTGGGGACATGGTAGTCCATAAGTACATCCTTCAAGGTCCCTAGTTGTGGGTATATCGAGACGGGGCATCGATATACCAGAGTAGACTAGCGTATACCTTCTCGACCCATACAGATGGGCGATGGATGATCCTATATCCATTGGTGTTTGACATCAGAGATGATATACGGGTGCTCAGTGGAGACTGGGTACACTGGACGGACTCGCCGAGAACTCCCAGATGGTATTATACCTTATGTTAGATGGCAGTTCTCTGGTGACACTGGTACAGGTTAGTCTGTAGACCCGAGATCATCATAGAGTCTTGTGTGATTCCCACTGTGCTTTGATTTCCACCTTACCACGTCCAAGAGGGCGTGCAAAACTGTGGTTTTTGGGTACAGTCCCGAGTCACATAGAGGCAATGAGCGATAGGAGGGGTTTCGTCTCTCCCGGTATTGGGGGTTGATGTTGCGCTGTGCTCGATTGGTCATAACAGGAAAGTCCCTGGCCAGGGCTGGTTTATAGATTTACTGGTAAGTGTTACCCGTAGTTTCTCGACCCGTTATGCGCCTCTTATCGGCACGACTTATCGGTTATTGGGGTCTGACGTTTACCACCCCTAGACTTGATATGCGACATATCAGACGAGGAGACCGGACTGTACGGTAGTGTCACTGTCAGGCTTTTTGCAGGAGTTGGAGCGGGCTTACTTGCTGATCTTCTGATCGCTCAATACCCGGGTAGCCGTTACGTCCAGCTAGTACCGCTGACGGCTTGTGGGTGTTTGATATGATCATCACCTACTGCCGGCGTATTGACGAGTCTTTAGAGTCCTACATAGAGGTTGTACTGGCTCAGGCAAAACGAGATAGGAGCGCATATGTGATATGTGCGGGACCGAGAATGATGCGAGTATGTGATACCGTATTCAATTCTCGCGATGATTGTATCGATTGGTTGTATGCGATATAGCCTAGTTATCGAATCAAGGATTGATTCGATAAGTCGATACATTGATATTAGTCGGTTATATGCGATATGACCGGATCGTTAAATCAAGTGTTGATTTAATGATTTAATGTATAATTATATATTTGATATATTACTTTACATTAACTAGTATTAGTTCACTTAAGATTGATTTTTTCACTTGATGTGCACAAGTTGTATATGTGATATATTTTTGTGCACAAGATTGTATCATGTTTGATGATACATGCAAACTTGGGTGTGTGTGCTTTAAACCATAGTTTAGGTTAATGGTTGAGGTTTTATTTATTTATTTATTTGATTTTGGAAAAACTAAATGGTGGCTTTTTTGTTTCATTGCTAGAAGCTTCATGAAGCATGCTAGCATCTTTGAAAAAGTCTTGCCATTTTGTTTCATCCTTAACCTAACCATCAACTTAAACCCTAGTTTATTCTCTACATGAGTTATCCTCACCCATGCTTGCATTATGATAGATATCACTTGATAATTATTTTTAAATTTTTCTTATTCTTTTCTTTTTTTCTTCTTCTTCAATGAAGAAAAAGAGAAAGCTTGCTAGAAAATATCAAGTGATGAATCCAAGTGAGAAATCAAAATCTAAAGAGTACCCACTTCCTATCTCACCATCCTCTACTAGACTAGCACTTTAGTTTAGGGTGTTTGCTTCACTAATTCTATAATTAGTGAGGTAGAAGCTTGAGTCCGCATTCCCTCGACGTAGATCATCTTCGGCATCGAAGACCTCAAGCGATCCCGTTGCAACTTCTCAAGGAGCCGTCCGAGAGTCCGGGAGTTGGATGATCGCAGCGAAGGTACGTCGTCACAGAGCTTTGGAAGTGGAGGACCGGATCTACAAAGGTTGTAGTCCCTTTCCCTTTAGTGATAATTGTTATCTACTAGCTTTTGATTCGCCTAATCTCTAGTTAACGATCTAGCTTAGGGTTGTTCGGCATGCTAAAATTTTAATCCGGCATGGTTGATGCCTTGTAGAGCCTCCTTAGTGTGCCTAGAAACCCTACAGAGTCCTGTCCAGTGTACTCGTAACCTAACGAGCACCCGCTTACTATCTCAAGTACGTCGTACTGACGGCTGTAGGACAGACCGTCTCCGAAGCTGGGATAAGAAGCGCATACGCTAGTCTACTCCGGAGTATCGATGCCCTGTCTCGATAGTCCTACGACTAGGGACCTGCATAAGGATGTGCTTGTGGATTACCCAGCCCCCACGAGTGTGACTGCCATCACAACGCTGGTAATCAAGCAAAGATCCTAAGGGCTCCACTAATGTGTAAAGGCGATATGCTAAAAGAAACACATGCACACATTTAAGCAGAAACAAACCAAGTAGCATACTACTATATTGAGCAAGATTGTCTATACAAGGTGAATATCCCAAGCTTCCATCAAGTAATATACAAAGTAGTATGATACAGTAATGGCCTCTAGGGCATATACACTAACAGTTCCAACCGTTACGATTGAATACATTTGGTAACAGTTGGAACCATTACCATAGAGTTGTACATGTTAATGACATCTGCAATTATAATAATATAAAAATATCCATAATATGCATCTTAAATAATATACGAAAAGTAAATAATACAAAACAAATTTTTATATCTAAGGTCATTAGGACGATCCACCTCCATTGATGTCTCGTGACTTTAATATATTCCCTATCTCGTCTCTTAACACCCGCCACATGGACTCCTCCTACTGCGTCAACTACTCGACCCGCTCCATAAGCACCTGCAGCTGTTGTTGCGTCTGCTGATGAACCTCCTGCTACTGCGTCATTTGCTCACGGAGCGATCGAATCTTCTATGTCGACGCTGCTGTCGCATCGGCTCGAGTCTGGGTCACAGCGTACTCGTGGACGACCTCACACCCAGCAAAGAGTCGGTGGGCCCCAGGACTAACCCCACGCTCATACCCACCGTAATGCCCGTTGGATAGCTCATCGAGGACAGGAGCAATGGTGGTAATCGAGTCGTTGGGACCAAATCCTAAGAGGGCCATCCTCTCTTGGAACTGGCTCTGTAAAGAGTATATAATGATATATATAGATATGTGTTAACTTAAAATACATGATCAACTTGATTATAAGAAAATTGCCATGTACTTGCCGGTGAAAGTAGATTCTTGCACCTCTACAAGGGTTTTTACAACATCAAGTATGCAATTTTAAAATTTCTAGAGGGTTAAGTCTACTATCAAGATCGAACTAAAGGTTTAGGGTTACAAATGAAGGTTAACTAGAGATCTATACTAAGTGAAGGGAAACTACAACCTTTGTAAACAAGTCCTTCACTTCAAAAGATCCTTTTAGTACTCCCTTGAACTCCTTCTTGGGCTCCATTTGAAGAAAGGAACAAGCTTTCTCGAAATATTCTTTGTCGAAGATGATCCACCTTGAGGCAACTCACACTCAAGCTCACACTTCTCTAATCAAAGTATTAGTGAAGATAATAACCTAAACCAATTTGCTAGAAAGGTTTAGGTTGATGAAGTAGGGTTTAAGCTCACTAAAAAATCTTTCTTTTCTTTTTTCTCTTGAGTGAATAGTATCATAAGAGATCAAGTGGAAGATGAAGATGGTAGAGATCAGAATGAGCTTGCAATGAGGATAAGTCTACAAATGATGAACTTATTTTATTTTGAAAAGAAAAGTAAAATGAGTCATGGTTACTACAAGCTTCTTAAGCTATGACTCATTTCTTTTCTTAATAAATCAAATAAGTAGATCATTATCTTGTTATCCTTTATCCAATACAATTCTCATACACATAAATTTTGTGTATAATCAACTATGATAAAATTATATATATTATTTATATCACATACAAATAATATATAATGATATGAAGAGATTAAAGTGAGCATTATATTAGTTTATATATATATATATATATATATATATATATATATATATATATATCGAATTATTAAATCAACACTTGATTCAATAATCCGGTTATATCATATATAATCCGGCTAATATCAAATAACGCTAGATTAGAATATAGTATCATATACTCGTATTTAATCAAGCTCCCACACATATCTCCATACATTCCCGATTTTGTTTCGCTTGAGCTAGGAAACCTCTATGTGGGGCTGTAAAGACTCGCCAATACGCTGGCAGTAGGTAATGATCACATCAAACACTTACAAGCCGTCAGCGGTACTAGCTGCATGCAACGGCTACCCAGATATTGAACGAATAGAAGATCAACAAATAAACTTGTCCAAACTCCTGTAGAGCCTATAGGAAATACTTACCGTACAGTCCGGTCTCTTCGTATGATATGTTGCATATCCAGTCTTGGGGGTTGGAATCGTCAGACCCCAATAACTCGATAAGTCATGCCGATGTGTGGCCTATAACCAATTGAGAAACTATTGATAACACTTATCAGTAAATCTCATCAGCTCTGGCCAAGGACTTGCTGTTATAGCCAATCGAGCATAGCACAACATCAACTCCCAATACCGGCAGAGACGAAACCCCTCCTATCGCTCACCGCCTCCATATAATTCGGGACTGTACCCAACTACCACCTGTTTGCACACCTCAGTAGAGCCGTGGTAGAGAGGTAATCAAAGCACGGTGGGAACTACAAAAGACTCTATGAAGATCTCGGGTCTACAGACTGATCTATGTCACCTGAGAACTGCTATCTGACGATAGGTATGGTACCATCTAGGAGTTCTCGGCGAGTCCATTCGGTGTACTCATTCTCCAATGAGCACCTGTGTACAATCTTTGATGTCAAACACCGATGGTTATGGGATTAACCTCTGCCCCCATACAGGGTCAAGAAACGTATACACTAGTCTACTCTGGAATATCGATGCCCTATCTCGATACTCACTCGACTAAGAACACTTAAAGGATGTGCTTGTGGACTACGCATGCCCTACTAGTATGATCTACATCATATTCCTGGTAGTCAAGAAAAACATCTTAAGGACTTTATCAACATGTATTAGTGAAATAGTAAAGTAGAGCAAATGTACATGTTAAGATAAAGAGTAACCAAATAGTATACTATCATGTTGAGCAAGAAAGTCCTGTATATGTGTGTGTGTGTGTGTGTCCAAGGATCCACTATAATTTACAATAATGGCCTCTAGGGCATACATATCCCTAATAGGAGATACCCTTATGTAATGTGGCCTACCTAGCGGCAGGATTGTACCTGGCGGGATCTTTCTTTTTCTGCGATAAAATTGGGATTTATTTTAATAAGTAATTTGGGACAAAGAAAACATATATTTTTAAGCGTCGAAGTTCTCATGAGGAGGTAGTGTGCGCTGGCCTGTGTGCGCTTCTCTTGGATCGGGACAGCGCGGGTTCTCACACCGTTGTTTCGGTTCTGCTTGTTGCGAACTGACTCCACCTTGTAAATATAAAAAAAAAGATTATATTAAATTTTAGAATATAATTTCATGCTATATTTTTATAATCTTTAAAATTAAATTTATACCTGAACATTAGTGCGAGAAAAGTACTCGATTAGCCGCGGCCAATTAGGTCTCAGGACATCCGCCTCTATCCGATGCATCATCTGCCCTCGCTGCTCCTCAGTCGCCATGACACAAGCATGATAGTAAAGCTTCTTTACATCACATCGGTGCCTTCTCTTGATATTATGCATCTTGTCTATGACCCAGGCAAGGGCATGATGTTCATCGAACAACACATGCACACCATCCTTGCCGAGAACACTGATGAACCTGTAATGTCACCGGGTCTGAAATTACAAAATATTAAATATATATATATAATTATGATTGAAATTTAAATGTTTAAAAGGATATGTGATACCGTGTTCGACTCAGAAAATACCCGGGCATTAGTGGTCTGGGTAGGTCCTACATAAAATGGAGCGGGTACCGATGGCATGTATGAACTTATGGCCCATATAATCCCCCCACTGGGTGGCGTTGACGCTAACAGGCACACTCTTCTTATTGAACATCAACGTCCACGTTCCAGTTCCATCGACTGGCCTAGAGCTGGCGAGATGAGAACGACCCCTCTTTCTAACACTGCTAGAGCCTGCAAAATGATATATATGCAGACACAATATTAAAATATTTAGAGTATATATATAGCATTTGATAAATTTAAATTACAATCGTTATTTAAAAGCTTTTAAGCAATAACGATTATACCTATTCCTGATGTCCTTGGCATGCTGCTAGAACCGGCTCCAGACTCCATCCCACTAGTAGAACGTGGATCTACAAACAATAAGCTGTTTGATGATTCAATAGAATTTAATAAATAACTAAAAATGCAATAGATAACAACATTGTAATGTTGTATTAAATTTTAGATGAGTAAACGATATACCAAGTGCAGGAGTGACTAGGATGCCCGGAACTACTGGGGTGTTAGTAGGGGTAGGCGGATCTGCTGGGGCTGTTGGGGAGCTAGTAGGGGTAGGAAGATCTAATGGGGCTGCTGGGGCTGCTGGGGCACTCTCATCGGTGGCCGGATCTACTGGGGCTGGCATAGTGTTAGAGTTCCTAGCTCCCTAGCTGCCTCAACCGCGGCCTATACGGAATGAAAAACAAAAAATCTAGAGGCGCTAGAAATTACAAACCTTAGAATCTAAACCAAACTCATGAACTAGAAAACATCAAAGAGGTTTTAGCTACTATGTTAGAAGGTTTATACCAAATGATCCGTGTTCTTCGGTCTTTTACCCTCTTCCTTAGCTCCTCGAAGTCTCCGTAATTGAGCCTGACCGCCGGTCTTCCTTTTGTTGAAGATAATCCACCCGAGAGATTTGGTTCAAGGCTTTAGCTCCACTCTAAAATTCAAGTGGAACAACTAAATATCCTAGCTTACTACACTAGGATGTCTAGAGATGTAGTGAGTTGTTCTAGTGTTTTTCTATCACTCTTCTACCCTTGATTCTCAACTCATGAGAGGGTGGGGAGGAAGATGAAAGAGGAGCTCAAGAGAAGAGCCAGTGAGAAGAGAGAACAAAATGATAAGAATGAGAAAAACTTAGATAGAGAAAATCAAAACCATGGTTTTGTGAAAAGGTTTTTGCAAATATAATATATCAACCATGCTTGAACAGTTTGCACAAATGAATATACAATTCATTTGTCAATACTATTCAAGTATGTCTCTCACCATTCTCACCTCACTTTCTCTTTACACCTCATTTCCATTTTAAATAAGTAAATGGATAGATTAAAATGAGGCGTCCTCCTTCTAGAATGTATTTCCGTATAAATACAGAATATACTCTACCGTATATACATACCCATATTCGTATCAAAATACGAATATCCAAAGAGATAAAATTATACAATGAACATAATATTACCAATACATATCGAAATATATACGTAAATTATTAAATCGATATCTGATTTAATAATCCGGCTGAATCCTAAGCTGGCTAGTATTATTAACTGTTCGATCAAAAGTCTGGGTATCTAGTACACTCATTTGATCGGAGCCTTACACGTATCAAAATACAGAAACTGCATCATTTCACTTGAACCAGGGAAACCCTCTGTGTCGGACTCTAAAGACTCGATAGTATGCTGGCAGTAGGTTTAACCAAAAGCACGTCAGCGACACTAACTGTACGTAATGGCTATCCAAGTACCTTTCAAAAAGAAAGGTCGGCGAGCAAGCTCATCCGAACCCCTACTGAGCCTATATATGAAAATCTCCGCACAGTCCGGTCTCATCTTCTAAGAGTATCGCATACTGGGTCTAGAATATGGTAAACATCATACCTTAAAAACCCGATAATTCATGCCTATCTGTCTCAGGAACAATCCGAGAAAATACTGATCTAACTATTAGTAAATCTCAACTATCTTATCCATTGGCCAATATCACGTCTTACACTCATTTTGAGAATCCTTAGATGGTTTCTCAAAATCTTGATATGTGACAATCAATTGGCCGATATCACGTCTTACTTACGTATTGTTCGACGGCACAGAAGAGTGATCCTTGGTACGTTCAATCAAAATATTGAATCGTGCTAGCGCCTCTTCCTCGTCACTCTCATCTTCAAAGACATTTAATGTCGGTTTCCAACGACAAACAACACTCCAGCCAACCTTCTTTAAGTCCCGAGAATAATATATTTGTGTTGCTATTGAGGGAAAGATTAAATTATCGTATTTATAGGGTGTCCGCTGGGTGTTAACCAAAGTGAGACTGTATTCATCGATCTTCATACCCCGTTCAGACTTGGTATCATAACATCTGCATTGGAATATATAAAATAGGACAGCCTTATGCATGTATGAGACCACTATAACTTCTTCAAGAACACCGAAGCAGGGTTTACCTTTGTTTTAGACGGTTGCGACGCCGCTATTTTGTGTAGCTCTAATACGTTCCGTCCTCTCAATCTCAATTTTTTAGCCAGAAACCCCGTACACGTAAAACGTAGCTACGGTAATTGGACCACTTAAAATTCGTAAACCTTTTTATCAATCTGCTCTCTATGATTTAATTGTCTGTCGACTTCCTGTATACACCAAGCGGTGAAATTGCATCTCTATTCTTTTTCGATTCTATCGGCCGACCAGTTAGTGGAGGATATAGTGACCTCAAGGCAATTATTGTAATTGCAGGTACGTGATTATAATAATTGAGGGAGGACATGTACAGGTAGAATAGTCTTACTTGAAATAATAGTATACTATCTGGTTTGTCTTTATCATTGATATGTATACTTTTTACTTGTTATTACATATCGCTAATACATAATTATGAATCCCGTATGATTCTTGCTTGACTACCAGCATTTTGATGGCGATTATATATGTGAGAGCTGGGTAGTCCATAAGCACATTCTTACATATTCCTAGTCGAGGGATTATCGAGACTGAGCATCAATATTCCGGAGTAGACTAGTGTATACATTTATAGACCCCGACGAGAGGTGTTGGCCTTTCTCACAAGTCATTGGTGTTGTGTCATCTAAGATAGTATACATGTGCTCACTAGAGGTGAGTACACTGGACGGACTCGATGAGAACTTCTAGATAGTAATATACCTATCGTTAGATAGAATTTCTCTAGTAGTAAGAGTACAGATTAGTCCTTTGACTTTAGATCGTCATTTGTCTCATGTGAGTACCAACTATACTTAGATTACTATCCTACCACAGCTCAAAGGAGTCGTGCAAACTGATTTTAGTTGGGTACAGTCCCAAACCACATGGAGGCAGTGAGCGATTTTCAGGAATTCGTCTCTCCTGGTATTAGGAATCGATGTCGCAATATGTTCGGTTGTCCATCACCCTAAATTCGCGGCCACGGTGGATGAGATTTACTGATAGGAGTTCAATAGTTTCTCGGTAGGTGATGAGCTTGACTCCGGCACGACTTATCGGGTTATTAGGGGTCTGACATTATTCACCCTCTAGACCCAGTATGCGATACTCTTATTCGAAGAGACAGGACTGTATAGAGATTATCACATTCAGGCTCAGTAGGGTATGGACAGACTTGATTGTCGACCTCCCTTTCGGTAGATTTCTAGGTAGCAGTTACGTACAACTAGTGCCGCTGACATGCTTGTGGTTTTGGATTTATCAAGTAAATAACTGCCAGCGTATTGTCGAGTCTTTAGAGTCCCATATAGAGGGTTTTTCTGGTTCAGGCGATATGTGTTGGGTTACGGTAGCGCCCCGGCCATCAAACCGTGGCCAAATGCGGAACAAAAATTTTCTAAACCGGCGCTACCATTACCCGATGCCCGGATCTACCCTAAACCCTAAAATAGCAAGCTAATAAAAAAGATAGGAATGGTTATACCGAGTTGATCCGTGTCCTTCGGTCTTCAACCATCATCCCAAGCTCCAAGAGGCTCATTGATCGAGTTTGGTTGCCGGCCTTCTTCTATCTACGATGATCCACCTGAGGGAAACGGCATAAGCTTCAGCCTCGCGAAACGAGACAACCGACGCTCCAAGGTTGCTAGCAAAGGAAAGTGGAGGTGTAGGAATGTGTCACTATATTTTTCTCTCATCACAATTGCTCAAGGAAGCAACCATAGAAGATGAAGGAGGTGAGGAAACAATGGCATGAGCAACTCAAGAATTGGCTAAGTGATGAAGTGAGAATGAGAGTGTAAGCTACGAAGAAAGTGAATAAAAATGACCAAGTCCACACCAATACTTGTGGCTGCCCTCTCTGTCTCTCATCACAAAAATATTTCATTCCAATTTGCAAATAAACAATTCCAAGCCATACCTATGACCTATGCTCATGCCACCACACTCCTCCACCTCATTTATGAAACAAATGAATTTCCAAAAATGGAAAATCATACAAATGAGGTGTCCACATGTAGAAGGTATTCCGTATAAATACGGAATACTTCCCGGTACATGTATCGAAATACATATATGCGTATTCGTACGAAAATACGAATAGCCAAGAGAGAAAATGAATAGTGGACAATAATACTAGAATACATATATATAAATACATATATAAATTATTAAATTAAAAGCTGATTTAATAATCCGGCTTAATCCTAAGAAGCTAGTATTTTCAACCGTCCGATTAAAGTCTGTGGAGTATGCACATATATTTAATCGGACACATGTATGTACCAACATACGTCATCTTCACCATATCGCCTGAACCGTGAAAACCCTCTGTGTAGGACTCTAAATACTTGTCAATACGCTGGCAGTGGGTTTAACCACAAGCACGTCAGCAGCACTAGCTGTATGTAACGGCTACCCAGGTATTGAGCGAAAGGGAGGCCGACGAGCAAACTCATTCTGAACCCCTACTAAGCCTGACAGTGACAATATGCGTACAGTCCGGTCTGTTCGTCTAAGAGTATCGCATATCGAGTCTAGGGGGTAGATAAAGTCAGGCCCCTAACAACGCGACATTTAGTGTCGGCATGAAACCTATCACCATATGAGAAACTATTGATCCTGGATCAGTAGTTCTCGTCCACCATGGCCATGGATTTCTGGTGATGGCCACCCGTGCACAACGCGACATCAACCCCCAATACTAGGAGAGACGAATCCCCGACGATCTGATCACTGCCTCCATATGGCTCGGGACTGTACCCAACTAAAACCTGTTTGCATGACTCCTTTGAGCCGTGGTAAGATAGCAATCAAAGCACAGTAAGAACTCATATGAGACAAATGACGATCTCAGGTCAACAATCTAACATGTACACATGTCACCTGGGAACTGCTATCTGACAATAGGTATAATACCAACTAGCACATTCCCTGCGAGTCCATCCAGTGTACTCATAACCCAATGAGCACCTGTATACTATCTTAGGTGAACAAACTAACACCAATGGCTTATGAGACTTGGCCACCGCCCCTCGTCGGGGTTTCGATCAGTATACACTAGTCTACACTGGAGTATCGATGCCCAGTCTCGATACTCCCACGACTAGGGACATTTAAGGATGTGCTTATAGACCCCCAGCTCCCACGTATATGATCGCCATCATAATACTGGTAGTCAAGCAAGAATCCTATGGGCTCTATCAACATATACATGATGATAAAGAAAAACCAAATAGCATACTATTATCTCAAGTAAGACTGTTCTACCGGTATAGGTCCTCCCTCAATCATCATAATCACAAGACTGTGATTACGATAATTGCCTTGAGGGCACTATAGCCAACAATCTCCCACTTGTACTTAAGGCCAATTATTGCGATGTCGCATACTCACAGCCCGTATGATACCGAACACCCAACTTCTCTAGTAATCAGTTTCACAAAGCCCGTTTGCGAAACTATTGCGTTCGAAAAATAGCCTGAGTGAGTGGATCCGCTCTAATGTTTATTTCTGTATCTCTTTATACCTCAACTTTGCGGAGAAAACCATCTCCCGAAATGAGCAATACCTGTCTTAGAATTTGTCTGGAAATCTGATGAAACCCAGTTCATAAATGAACTCTAAATCTAGCAAACTTCTTAGACTGTATCGTCCACTAAATTTAATCAGTATCATGCGCCATGCCTTTCCTAAGTATCCGCTTGGACCACCTGTCCAACATACTGTCCCTCAAAATAGGGAAAACTATAATTCTGACAGTCACTTTGTCATCCAGGTCATCTTGGAAGCCTGAAATGATAACTGTTTCCCGAGGGAGGCTGCTATTACCATATCCCTAGAACATCCATTTATGTTCATAAACTGCTTCCCCACGTTTCTCCAAGATTGGATTAATATATGTTTATTGCAGCTAGTGCAAAAACAACATCTGGTGTGGTACTTGATATTTCATGATTAACTCAATTGCCTAAACAAGTGATATGCTAATCATGCAGATCCCTCTCCCATTAGTCTGTAAAACACTTTTAGAGAGGGTGACTCCATCACCTGCAGGTACACCACCATGCCAGGAGTCGTCCATTCTAAAATACCTTTAGAATAATGTCAAAGTACCCAGATTAGGATACTTCCCAAATCTAGATCTAAAACCATAGATCTAGTAACCAGAAATCCTGATATTATATCCATATCCTATGTGGAGAAACAACTTTGTGACAACCACAGTATAACCGGTCGTTGTTTAAGAATATCTCTTCCTATCAAGTGCATGTCATCCTAATACCTGTACTTCACTCTCTACTACCTTCTTAGCAAACCCATCTCCTATTCTGATGAAGTCAAAGCCTATGACTGTCACATCAAAAATAGATGATCTATTTCCACTATACCTGCTTTAGTCTATAAATAGACATGAGCTACTTGCCCACTATGCTTCCGCTACTCCCACTGACTACAACAACCCTCTAGCAGAGTCATATACACATCCATTTCTAAAGCTAGTTTAGAACGACGCTATACTCATCCTTCTGCTGGGTCTTATAGTCTAGAATAGCAGCAATAGCAAGTCTTGGTAAATAAGAACCTCCCTGTCACCGTCTCTAAGAAGACCGAAGTATCTCTCGGGTGCCTGAGGTTACCCACAAAATCTGCGGAGTGGATAATGGAACGTCGAAAACAATTGAATCCTTAGGTTCTATTAAATCCTCAGTGATCATTTGTAGTTCTGGAATCACTTCCAGTTCTACCATACTCCCACTTCTGTTTTTCTGAAAAAATCCATTTTACTGAAAAAATCCATTTTACTAAAACTGTGGCGAGTCAAAAATATTATAAATACTGATCTTCCTGATGGTAGAAAGTTAACCCTCATCAAAGCCCGGGATAACCCACAAACAGCCATTACTGAAACATGCCTTGAGTTTGTCCGGATTCTGGTTTTAAGCATCAGCCGGACAACTCTCTATACCTTAACATCGTTAAGATATAAATTGATTTTATATATATCCAATATAGAAACAAAAGCACTAATTTAATTGGAACGAGATTCAAAATCATGCAGCTGTCTCCAGTGCAAATCAACCAAATGGAAAAAGGCCCATCAACATTACTCATCTAGGAGTGCATCCATATATGAGTGACGTGAAAGAGAATCTAGTTCTCAAAACCATTACTATCAACGGAATACCAAATACAAGTATCTACATCTTTGACTTCCACGAAGAATCCTGATACTTCCAACAAATGGTTCTCTTCTTTATTCTTATACCTACAACTTCTCAAAATCTGAACCTTGCATTTCAACGAAATACTTGTCTATAACTAGAGAAGTCATGAGTAAACAGAATATAGTACGAGTACCAACCCCATTTTCCTAATGGACACTGGACAACATACAATACTTTGTACAAGTCCCCTGAGTTCAATAACTCAAACCCTGTGCGTCGTAGGTTGAAAAACTGTACTATGGTTAAAAAGAATTACACCGCTGTTGAATACACCTTACCTAATCACCAACTGATATAGGTAAATGTCATAGACATAATTTCAAAAAGTTATGTCTCACTTTATAAAATAAACGTACAGATATATCAGTTTGAAATTGGTGCATAATAATGGATATTCAAAACCAAATATTGGCCATCCGGCAAAATCCAAATGATTTCCTCAAATATCACCAATTACAACGAATTCCGATATTATAAGGATCTAATCACCCAATTCCCAAAATCTTACTCACACTCACCATCCATACAGATGTGAGAAACCGATCTAGTAAATACATACCCTGGAGTTAGATCCCTGTTGGGAAAACAGTTTTCAATTAACATCGCACAGTGAAACTGAAACATGAAAATGATTCAAAAGGGTTAACAGGTATTCCTAGTAATGCCTCTTCCACTATCCTGATTCATAACAGTAACCATATACTTATCCGCCCTCACTCCAATCTCGTTATTATGTTTTTACTTATTATTTTCTGTACACCACCTTTAGGCTAATTGGTTTTCTTCCTTCCCTACCCTTCAGTACCGGCCTAAGCTTTGGAAGAAGACTATCAAATAAGCGTAATAGGTGTACTCTCTTAATCCTAGGAGCCCTCGCGACCTGAGAGAAGGTAAAGGGAAAAGACATCTGAATAATCCTATTCAATTTCTCTTGAACCGGAAACCATCCTCGAATCTGGAACAAGTTCCTTTGAGTTCGTATGTAACTATACGATGGCATATCCAATAGGAGTGGATATCTATAGTGATACAGAGTGTTCTGGAGAAATGCAAAGTGGATGTAGGAGTGGCCGGGTTATACACGGTTT
Source organism: Agapanthus africanus (assembly GCA_030015575.1). NCBI lineage: Eukaryota > Viridiplantae > Streptophyta > Magnoliopsida > Asparagales > Amaryllidaceae > Agapanthus > Agapanthus africanus. The sequence goes on along the minus strand of JASDDO010000012.1, from coordinate 449,629,650 downwards.
TTGTCATGAATGATAGCAGTCGCAATTTTCTTTTCCCTTAATCTAATCCATTTATATGTCTTTACTTATTACCTTCTGTACACCACCTTTAGGCTAATTGGTTTTCTTCCTTCCCCACCTTTCGGCACCTGCCTATGGTCTGGAGGAAGACTATCCAATAAGCTCAATAGGTGTACCCTCTCCTAATCCTAGGAGCCCTCACAACCTGAGAGAAGGTAAAGGGAAAAGACAAACGAATAATCCTATTCAATCTCTCCAGAACCATAATCCATCCTCGAATCTGGAACAAGTTCCTTCGAGTTCGTATGTAACTATATGATGGATTTATCAAATGGAAGTGGATGTTCGTAGTGATATGAGGTGTTCTGGAGAAATGCAAAGGTGGTATAGAAGTGGCAATGATATATGCGACACCGTGACATTCCAAAAGCCAAAGTGTTTTAAGAAGGTTTGGTTAACTTTATCCATGAGTTTTAGTCAAGGGTCGGGCCATGGTTGCTGCCAAAAAGAGAGAGAAAAGAAACACTCAGCATGCACTCTAACCTAGATCAGAATTGCTAATCACTTTATCTAACCAGGATGGCTCCCACCGTTTCCCCAAATTCTCCTCCAAACCCAAAAAGAGAATTAGTTGGAATCACCCGAGGAGTAATCCTACTCATCAGTGGGAATCGGGATCCAACTATCATCGCATAATAACTTGATGGAAGCCACTCAAGTCACCATACTCTAGAAGGTATGCGCATGCCTGGCAAATTTCCTGTATGTTTGAAACTCCCGATGTGTGTTTTTACCCCTAACGACCTATAATCTTGATGCTTGCCAACAAGTCATAAGCTACTAGTCAAGTTCAACCCGTCATTGTCCTGGATTAACTCAAACCCACCCACACAAACCCTTGACGCTTGCCAACAAAACTGTACGACTGTCCCGATCAATCGCATATCATGCTACAAATAAGTATTATTCAGCTACCGTACACTATGCCTTGACACTTGCCAACAAACATAGCACGAATACCAAATAGTACATACAAGAAATGATAGTGGGCCACGGCTGGTTTTTAGCGAAAAACCTTTAACGTAATGAACTTGATATCGTTGAAGGAACCGAGTGGTTTTACAAATTTATAGCGGCAAAAACTTTTGCTAAAGAGGTCACTCCCGGTGAAGGGATCTCGGCTCTTACCTCGTCGAATGAGGTGCAGGATATTCCAAACTGAATACCACGATGCAAAGAAAAAGAATCGACTATAGTGAAGTTATTACGTTGACGCAAACTTCTGCCCAAGGGGTCACTCCCGATGAAGGGATCTCGGCCCATGCCTCGTCGATTGAGGTGCTGGATATTCATAACCGAATACCACTGTGCAAAGCAAAAGAGAACGTCTGTAATATCAGTTTTTTAAAAACTTGGTTCCAACAACATCATATAGGTTTGTTTTATCCTTTCATTGATAAGAATCAATGAAGTCTCATCAATTAATCACACCAGAAAAGAATGAAAATAAAATGTACGTATATGCCATCCGCTTTCGCCACTGGGTCCCGTCATCACCCGTTAGGTTAACTAACAACAGAGCGGGGACTGGACTAGCGCTGGTGCAAAACATATACAACATCTACTAGTATATATATAAATATATATAACAATCGTCCCACGCATGATATAAAGCAACATCACAGAAGCATCACAGAAGCAACACAGAATGGTGGATAATCTTAGAGCCCCGGGTTTCACTTGAGCCGCAAATGATACCCGACGTTCCCTGTCGTGTGGATAACCTGTGCAATGAAAACCTAGACCCCTATGAGCATGGCAAGTTACCCGCCAAAACCAGAAGCGAGGCAGCCCCCTTCAATAAAGTGAATGGGCCACCCGGCACTTCACGGAATCCGGTAACTTGAGCACTCCTCCTTGGGTCAACTTATACCCCCTACGAGTGCAGTGAATAGCCCGCCAATTCTAGAGTAAGGTCCCCTGATTGATAGAGTTTTTGCATGCTTAGTTAATTACTGCAATCAAGACGGTTTCGCTTGTAGCTAGCCGGTTGAGTACGGGTCGTCCGCAGGGAGATGGGAATCTTTTTCTATGTGCTTTAACGAGTTAAGTCCGAATGTCCAAGTTTGTTTGAGATTAACTATGTGCTAAAATGTTATATAAAGAGAGCTTGTTAGGGTAAGGATTAGGTTAGTTTGAGTTAGGAGCCGCTCACTTCTTTCGTTGCCACTCTTAATATCGGTGTTACGGTAATCGGCAACAACGGGGATTAGCACGACTAGGAAGGAACTTGCGAGTATAAGCTCGGCTTTCCAACGCTTAAGTTCTTCCTTTTGGTGCTTGTCCGTCCGTTCTTGGCTCTTAGCCTTAACCTCCGGTTAATTCAACCACAACCGGTCTCACTAAGGAATCACCGCTGTCATGTAGGATAGGGTGCCGTAGGGAGCGGATTGTGGTTCAATTAACGGGAGTCCGAATTAAGATGTTGGGCAAGGAAAGAGTGAGAGAGATTTCCTTCTCTCAAACTTTTCTTATCCTACCCTAACAAGTAAGAAAAATACTCACCCATTATAAGAAAAAGAAAATACAACAAAAGGAGGAAGATAGAAAGAAAGAGGTTAGAAGATTACAACTAACTATTTGAGACCTCACTTTGGCAAGGATCAAGCTTAAGCATCATTGTTGTTAAGGATAAAGAAAAAGAGAACAAGAAAGAAACAAACAACAAATAACAACAACTAGATTAGCAAATGAAAAATACAAGCAATTATCATTAACAACATAACAAGACAAGCATGGTAACAAAAAGAAATCTTTTATTCATCCTTCACTCATAAAAAGCTCACTACAAAGTTTTAATGGAGAAAAGATGATAAGAGGAAGAAGAACAACAAAGTATATGTAAAATTTTACACACGAATAAGTACCCTTGGCTCGGCAATGTTCTGGGCTATTTATAGGCAGTGAACTGGAAACCTAGGGCAACAATCTGCCTCCAAATAAAATGACCAAAATACACTCAAAAGATTAGGTGCTGCGGAGTCTATCACTATGCGCGCTTATGCCGCGGTTCCGCGGCCAATTAGAAGGCTTGGCACATCATTTTTTGTCGGATTCCCTGGTATTCTGTACTCTTCAGTGTGGTATATGTTGTTTCTCAGAATCTCTTCACAATTTTTCCAGAATTTCAGCAGATCAAAAGGAGATGTGAGCCATGATTCTTCTTGAGCTCCGCGTAGGCATGTTGGATTTTGTGTTGACATTGTGCTTTGTGCATGAAAATGACAACGATTTGCCATTTTTTCCCTTAAACTAGTGTGCGGCAACATACGGATAGAAAGCGGAGACCCGTGTTTTATCTGTGGTTGTGAGTAATCCGGAATTTTTCGTGCTTTTCCATGAATTTCACTGTTTAGAGCTGAGAACCTGTATCCTGCAATTAACTAGCAAACACGGCTCAAGAGTACCTACCGATAAGCAATGTGATAAAAATTGGGCGGTATAAAAATGCAAAAATCTGATATGAACATCCCCTATGTCCCAACACCATAAGATAAGGACCCGTTGCCCTCTAGAACCCGGCTATTCGTGCACTCTACTGCGGGGTAATCCTAGTACAGAAAAGAAAATAATATGTACAACAGTGACATCGACCTCAACCCGGTCATGCCCCAAACAAATAATATACAAAATGGCAGTGACGGCAGTCCACATGTCGGACGCTCGTCCCGCAATATCAAATATACAAATGAAACTAAATTGTACTACCATTGCACCATAGCTATCCACCACGACGATCCAACCACAACATAGAATATCAACATGAATGTCACGTTCGCAAACCCGTCTAAAAGAATATATAGCAATTAGACGAGATACGGTTCTAATGACATTCACGGTCGCAGATAGTAATGCATGTACTGTTAGACGCATACTTAAAATATCGATCGACTAAATATCAACATGAATGTCACGTTCGCAAACCCGTCTAAAAGAATATATAGCAATTAGACGAGATACGGTTCTAATGACATTCACGGTCGCAGATAGTAATGCATGTACTGTTAGACGCATACTTAAAATATCGATCGACTAAATTTCCCAAATTGGCCCCAAATGCAAATCCAGCACTCAAACAGAAATCTGGGCCAAAACCATATATGTAAAAAATCACAATTCCATATAACTGAGCTTACAGAAAAAATTTGGTGCTCTGTTGCTACTAAATGACAGCGGAACCGCCGCAAATGGGGCTTAAATGCGGCGGTTCCGCGGCACTTTAGAGGCATCATGAGCCCAAATTTTTTGTGTGCTCTTAAAAAAGCCTGCACGTATTTTTAAGCCAGTGGAAATAATTTTTTGACCACTTTTGAAAATCGGCAAAAACTTCAAAAATGGAATCGTGATATCGGAAACTTTCGTCGATTGATCTTTTAAGCACGTCAAAATAAGCTAGTAAGGGGTTAAAGGGTTGGCTCTGATACCACGTTGGGTTATAGCAGCGCCCCGGCTATCAAACCGTGGCCAAATGTGGAACAAAAATTTTCTAAACTGGCGCTACCATTACCCGATGCCTGGATCTACCCTAAACCCTAAACTAGCAAGCTAATAAAAGAGATAGGAATGGTTATACTGAGTTGATCCGTGTCCTTCGGTCTTCAACCATCATCCCAAGCTCCAAGAGGCTCCTTAATCGAGTTTGGTTGCCGGTCTTCCTCCATCTACGATGATCCACCTGAGGGAAACGGCGCAAGCTTCAGCCTCGTGAAACGAGGCAAACAATGCTCCAAGGTTGCTAGCAATAGAGAGTGGAGGTGTAGGAATGTGTCACTATATTTTTCTCTCGTCACAATTGCTCAAGGGAGCAACCATAGAATATGAAGGAGGTGAGGAAACAATGGCATGAGAAACTCAAGAATTGGCTAGGTGATGAAGTGAATTTGAGAGTGTAAGCTACGAAGCAAGTGAATAAAAATGACCAAGTCCACACCAAAACTTGTGGCTTCCCTCTCTCTCTCTCTCTCTCATCACAAAAATATCTCTTTCCAATTTGCAAATAAACAATTCCAACCCATACCTATGACCCATACTCATGCCACCTCACTCCTCCACCTCATTTGTGAAACAAATGAATTTCCAAAAATGGAAAATCATACAAATGAGGTGTCCACTTCTAGAAGCTATTCCATATAAATATGGAATATTTCCCGGTACATGTATCGAAATACATATACGCGTATTCGTACAAAAATACGAATAGCCAAGAGTGAAAATGAATAGTAAACAATAATACTAGAATACATATATATAAATAAATATATAAATTATTAAATCAAAACCTGATTTAATAATCCGGCTTAATCCTAAGCCGCTAGTATTATCAACCGTCCGATTAAAGTGTGTGCAGCATACACACATATTTAATCGGACACCTGTATGTACCAACATACGTCATCTACACCATATCTCCTGAACCATGAAAACCCTCTGTGCGGGACTCTAAAGACTCGTCAATACGGTGGCAGTGGGTTTAACCACAAGCACGTCAGCGGCACTAGCTGTACGTAACGGCTACCCAAGTATTGAGCGAAAGGAAGACCGACGAGCAAACTCGTCCTGAACCCCTACTGAGCCTGACAGTGACAATATCCGTATAGTCCGGTTAGTTCATCTAAGAGTATCGCATATCGAGTCTAGGGGGTGGCTAAAGTCAGGCCCCTGACAACGCGATATTTAGTGTCGGCATGAAACCCATCACCATCTGAGAAACTATCGATCCTGGATCGGGAGTTCTCTTCCACCATGGCCATGAATTTCTGGTGATGGTCACCCATGCACAATGAGACATCAACCCCCAATACCGGGAGAGACGAATCCCCGACGATCCGATCACTACCTCCATGTGGCTCGGGACTGTACCCAACTAAAATCTGTTTGCACGACTCCTTTGAGCCGTGGTAGGGCAGTAATCAAAGCACAGTGGGAACTCACACGAGACAAATGACGATCTCAGGTCGACAAACTAACCTGTACACATGTCACCTGGGAACTGCTATCTGACAATAGGTATAATACCAACTAGCACGTTCCCGGCGAGTTCGTCCAGTGTACTCATAACCCAATGAGCACCTGTATACTATCTTAGGTGAACAAACTAAAACCAATGGTTTATGAGACCTGGCCACCACCCCTTGTCGGGGTCTCGATCAGTATACACTAGTCTACACTGGAGTATCGATGCACAGTCTCGATACTCCCAACTTGGAACATTTAAGGATGTGCTTATAGACCCAGCTCCCATGTATATGATCACCATCATAATGCTGGTAGTCAAGCAAGAATTCTATGGGCTCTATCAACATGTACATGATGATAAAGACAAACCAGATAGCATACTATCATCTTGAGTAAGACTGTTCTACCGGTATAGGTCCTCCCTCAATCATCATAATCACCTGACTGTGATTACGATAATTGCCTTGAGGGCACTGTATCCAACAATATGATGCAGAGGCCATATATTGATACGTGCAGAGGTCCGATTAAATACGTGTACTGACTACACGGATTTTAATCGAACGGTTGATAATATTAGCAGCTTAAGATTAAGCCGAATTATTAAATCGAGTTTTGATTTATTAATTTATATATGTTTTAAATATATATTCTAGTATTATATTCATTATTCTTTTTCTTTTTCTTGGCTATCCGTATTTTTATATGGATACGCGTATGTGTATTTCGATACGTATACCGGGTTGTATTCCATATTTGTACAGAATACTTTTAGAAGGAGGACACCTCTTTATTTGATTTTCTTTTAGAAATGAGATGAAGAGTGAGGTGGCTTTGAGTATGGTTGATGGTATGTAGATAGGGATGGGCTTCAATTGTTTATTGTAATTTGTTGTGATATTTTTTTGTGATGGTTAAAAAATATATGAAGTCATCTCCTTCCTCTCATTCATGCAAATACTTAACTCATTTTGTATTATGGCTAGCCCTCATCTCCTTCCTCCTCCTTCTTCTTCTTACTCCCATGATCTTGGAAAATGAAAGAAAATTATAGTAGAAATATTCCTACATCCCCACACTCCATTTCTAACAAACTTGGAGCATCGGTTGCCTCACTAGGTGAAGCTGGAGCTTGGATCAATTTTTCTTTGGTGGAGCATCGGCTAAGGCGGTCTCTTCTCAAGCTTTTTTCCGATGGTCTACAAGGAGCTTGGAGGGGGTTTTCACGATTGGGTGGACACACATCAAAAGTTATCATCTCTAAACCTTGCATACTTAGTTTTCTAGTTTAGTGTTTGGAACGATCTCTAAGGATTAGTTTCTAATGCTCCCCATAAAAAAAATCGATTCTGCATTAACCGCGGTTGTAGAGGCAAGAGCATTAGGAACTTTCAATGGTATCAGAGCCAACACAAACACTAAAACTAGTTTAGACGATGTTTTAGTTTTGAGACCGAATTTTTTCGCATAACTTGTTTCCGATTCCAAGCTACTGTCCTTTTCTAAAACTTTGCCTAAATTTTTTTTTTAAACAACTGCAGAGGACTTGTCTTTGAAAAATAAAACTTTGCACAAAATTCGTGGCATTTTGGCCAATTTTTGGCCGCCGATTTTTGATTTTCGTCAGCTCAATTTTGGTAAAAAGTCCCTAGATTTTTTCAGTAGCTTAGAATGTTAGATGCTTGATTTTTGGTATTGTTTGTTTTGCTTCAGATTTCAGTTTGTGTGGCTTTTACATTAGAGCATTTCGGGACTGTTTTCGGTCGAAATTTTAATATCGTTTATAATCCGTAGTTTGTATATGTTATTGAACGTTGTCAAATTGCTATATGTTTGATTAGACGGGGTTGTACACTTGCTTGTGTTGCTTTTTGTTTTATATATATCTCTATGATGGTTTAGCCGGATTGTCGTGAGGGATAGCCCCACGTGTGATTGCTTGTACAGTTTTGATTCATATTGTTGTATATTTATTTGTTTGGGATGAGCTCCAACTTGTGGCCGCCATCTCCTTATTATGTATATTATTTTATTGGGGCTCGACCAGGATGCAGTCGATATCACCGTTGTATATATTTCATCTTTGTACTAGGATTAACTTAGGAGAAGTGCTCGAGTAGCCAGATTCTAGAGTGCGGTTGGTGACCTTCTCATGGTATTTGAGACCGGACCGCCTCGCTCTAGAATTGGTGAATTGCTTGTCGTACTTGTAGGGGTTATAGGATTGACCCACAGAGAAGTGCCCAAGTTACCGGATTCTAGAAAGCGACGGGTAACTGACTCATGTTATTGAGGGCGGCTTACTAGTTTCTAGAATTGGCAGGTGGCTTAACGCACTCATAGGTGTCTAGGATCGATGTTGTACGGGTTATCCACATGACCGGGGAACATTGCGTTTTATTTGCGGCTCAAATGAAACGCGGGGCACTTAGTTTATCCGTTATTCCATATTGTTTATTGTATGCTTGTGATGTTATTACATGTCTGTGATGATATATATATATATATATATATATATATATATATATATATATATATATATATATTAGATGCTTCTATATGTTTTGCATCCACGCTAGCCATGTCCCTGCCCTACCGTAAGTTAAGTAACCTTACGGTGAAGATCCGGGACCCCATAGCGAATGCGGATGGTGCTCGACCATAAGGGTTTTGGGAGAAGCAGGGCTCGAAGAAAAAAAAAAGAGCCGTGTAGTTGTCTCTACGAGGGCATATAGCAAGTAAGCAGCAAGCCCTTATAAAAGCATGCTATTTTGGTTGTTTCTAGTGTGGCTTAGAAACATAATTTGATGGGATTGCGTTATATGTTTAATGTAAGGAAAACAAACCTTCTATGATGTTGTCGGAACCAATTTTTAAAACTTCTCGGTTTTCTTCAAAACCATGGTCATATTCTTTTGCTTTGCATAGAGGTATTCGATTAGGAATATCCTGCACCTCATTCTATGAGAAAAGAGTCTTGATCCCTTGATGAGGAGTTTGCTCTTAAACAAAAGTTTATATTACTAGTTTTAAAAGCGGAGACTAAACCACTCCTTTTCAAAGACACTCGAGCTCCTTCAACGATATCAAGTTCATTACGTTAAAGGTTTTTCGCCAAAATCCAGCCATAGCCCTCCGTCATTTCATACAAGTATCACCTGGTATTCATGCTATGTATGTTAACCTCTGTCAAGGTATACTGTATGTTAGCTAGATGATTCTTGTATGCTGCATAGAGATGCAATTATCTAGAACAGTCGCACAGTCATGTTGACCTCTGACAAGAGCTTGTGTGGGTTGGTATAAATTAATTTAGGACAATGACGGGTTGAAATTGACTTGCGACTTATGATATGTTGACCTCTGTCAAGGTCATAAGCCGCTTGGGGCAAAAACCATATCGAGAGTTTCAAATATAAGGGAAACTTGCCAAGTTTGCGTCTGCCATCTGGAGTGTGGTAATTTTGACCGGCTTCCGTCAAAGTTATCACACAATGATTTGGGTCTTGATTCTCACTAATGAGTAGGTATTACTTCTCGGGAAATTTTCACTTCACGATTAGCTAACCTATTAGGTGTTTAAAAAATATTAATGATGTTATGCCTCTGCGGAAATGGGTTTATTAAATTTGGTCCATTCGAAAGCACAAGGGACTTCCCTCGGAGTACAAACACTGACCTGGCTGAACGGCTAGCGAACTTGTATTGTGTACATGATCCTGACTAGTTCTTCTTTTAGGGTTTGAAGGAGAATTCGAGGATACAGTGAGAGCTATCATAATTAGATAAAATGATTAACCAATCTAATCTTGATAGAGTGCACGCTGAGTGTTTCTTTTCTCTCTTTCTGGCAGCGACCCTTGACTTACCTTAAACTAAAACTCATTAATCAAGTTAACCGAAACTTCTTACACACTTTAGTTTTGGACTATCATAATTCATGACAAAATCGCATATTTCCCTGCTACTCCTACTTTCCCTTAGCTTTTTCCAGAACACTCTGTTTTACTACGATTATCCATATTGCTTGGAAAGGCCCTCGAAAAAATTATTTCAGTCGAGAATGGCCACTGGTTCTGGAGAATTTAGATTGTATTATTCGGTTGCATCATCCCTTTACCTTCTCTCAGGTTGCGAGAGCTCCTTGTATTAGGAGAGTGTTGGCTATAGTGCCCTCAAGGCAATTATTTTAATCGAAAGTAGGCAATTATGATAATTGAGGGAAGACCTATACAGGTAAAACTGTCTTACTCGAGATGATAGTGTGCTATCTAGTTTTCCTTATCATTGATGTGTACACATTTTATTGGTTATTACGTGTCGTTAATACATAATTATAAAGCCTGTAAGATCTTCGCTTGACTACCAGAGTTATGATGGCGATCATACTTGTGAGAGCTTGGTAGTCCATAAGCACATCCTTGAATATCCCTAGTCGTGGGAGTATCGAGACTAAGCATCGATATTCCAAAATAGACTAGTGTATACGTTTCTAGATCCCGATGAGGAGCGGTGGCAGGTCTCATAGCCATTGGTGTGATGCACTTAAGATTGTATACAGGTGCTCACTGGTGGTAAGTACACCGGACGGACTCACCGAGAACTTCTAGATGGTACTATACCTATCGTCAGATAGCAATTCTCAGGTGATATGAGTATAGGTAGTCTGTTGACCTGAGATCGTCATTTGTCTCATATGAGTTCCCACTGTACTTAGATTGTTACCCTACCACGGATCTACTGAGTCGTGCAAACAGGTTTTAGTTGGGTACAGTCCCAAGCCACATGGAGGCAGTAAGCGATCGTCAGGATTCGTCTCTCCCGGTAAAGGAAGTCGATATCGTACTATGTTCGGTTGGCTATCACCATAAATCCATTACCAGGGTGGATGATATTTACTGATTATAGATAGTAGTTTCTTAGTGGGTGATGATCTTGACACCGACACTACTTATCGGGTCATTAGGGATCTGACGTTATCCACCCACTAGACCTGGTATGCAATACTATAAGATGAAAATACTGGAATGTACGAAGATTGTCACTTACAGGATCTGTAGGGATACAGATGAGTTTGCTCATCAACCTTCCTTTCCTTCAATACCTGGGTAGCCGTTACGTACCGCTAGTGCCGCTGACATGCTTGTGGTTAAACCTACTTCCAACGTATTGTCGAGTCTTTAGAGTCCCACACAGAGGGTTTCCCGGTTTAGGAGAAATGATGTAATATGTGAGTATTTTGATATGCACCCAGGTTCGATTAAATACATGTATTTAGTGCACTTGCTTTAATTGGTTATTATGATAATACTGGAAAGTTTGAAAGATAAACGAATCATTGTGAGCTAGTATTAAATGTATCTCATTATCTCTCTTTTGGTATTCGTATTTTTATACGAATATGGTATTTGTATTTTGATACAAATATGGTATTTATATGAACACGAGTATTTGTATAAATACGGGTATTTGTATCTTAATATGGATATGGGTATTTTTGTCTCGATACAAATAAGGTATTCATGTTTTTATACGAATACGGTATTCGTATTTTGATACAAATACGAGTATATGTATTTTGATGCATATATGGGAGTATGTGTTTGTGTGTGTGTGTGTACACATACACTCTCTTGGTTCTTTGGAGAAGCTTTGTGAAGAGTGTGGGTGTGTGAGTACATCCCCCTCTCCACAAATGCATAAAAGAAAAACGAAAAAGAGAATGAGGTTAAGTTGTTTTTTGAGACACTCATCTTCTTTTTTCCCTTTTCTTGAGTGCTAGGTTTTCCAAAGAAAAGAGAAAAAGAAAGAGAGAGAGAGAATGAGATTTTCACCACTATATCAATCTCACCATCTTTTCTTAGCAAGATAAGTTAGTGAGTTGCTTCACTTGACATTGGATGTGAAGCTAAAGCTTGAATTGCGTTCTTTCGGGTGGATCATTTTCGACGAGAAAGATTGGCATGCTAGTTTGTTTCCGGGGACTACGGAGCTTTGCTAGAGTCCTTAGAGCAGTGTAGCGGTCTTCCGTAATTGCTCGGACATGCTACAAAGGTAACTAGCCCCCTAACCTTGTATGTTATTATATCTAGTTTAGTGTTTGGAATTTTTGTTTCTTTATCTGTGATGCTTAGGAAGCATAAATGATGGGACTTCATTAATGAGATTAATGAAAAAGGAAAGAAACCTAATGATGTTGTGGAATTAAATTTTCAAAACTGGTAGCGCTAGCTCTTGGTCTGCATAGCGGTATTCCTTGATGAATATCCAGCACCTCATTCGATGAGGAAAGAGCCGAGATCCCTTCACCGGGAGTGACCTCTTTAGCGAAACTAGCAAATGCTACAACCCACTCGGTTTTGTTTTTTATAGCTTCTCTAGTTCTTTCTTTGCATATTGGTATTCATGAATATCCAGCACCTCATTCGATGAGAAAAGAGCCGACATCACTTCACCGGGAGTGACCTCTTTAGCAAAACTAGCAAAACCTTCAAAAACACTCCTTTTCAAAATCACTTGATTCTACAATGATATCAAGTTCATTACGCAAAAGGTTTTCTTTAAAACCTGTCGTAGCCCTCTGTCATTTCAGATAAGTACTACTTAGTATTCGTGCTACGTTTGTTGGCTTGCATCAAGGCGTATTGTGCAGTACCTATTTAGCGCTTATCTGCTGCATATGATGCGATTGGATTAGGGTAGTCGTGCGACTTTGTTGTCCTGCGTCAAGGGTTTTGGTCACTAGTACTTGCTATAAATTTTTGTTTTCGCCTTCGCCGCGAGTCTTGCGGCGCGAGTAGGGTCTTTACAGAGAGTACACATATTACGCTTATTGGATAGTCTTCTTCCAAACCTTAGGCTGGAGCCGAAAGGTAGGAAAAGAAGAAAACCAATTAGCCTAAGTGTGGTGTACAGAAGATAAGATGTAAATACATATAAAGGGTTTGAAGTGAAGGAAAAGAAAATTGCAACTAGTTCATGAATCTGGATAATGGAGAATGTATTACTAGGAATACTCGGCCACCCCTTGAAACATTTATGTTTCATTTTTTCTGTGTACATGTAATTGAAAACCGTTATCCCAATCATTTCTGAATCCAGGGTATATATTATCATATTAGAATCTCACATTTGTATGACGTTACAAGATGCTGAGTAGTAGAAGAATATTAAGAAATGAGCGATTTGATCCTCAATATCGGAATTCGTAGTGATTGGTGATATTGGATTAAATCACCTGGTTTTGTCTAACGATAAATATTTGGTTTTGAATAACCATTGTTATGGACCAATTTTTAAAATGATATATCTATATCTTTATTTTATAAAGTGAGATATAAATTTTGAAAATTGGTTTCCAAACATCTACTTTTATCAGTTGAGGATAAGGTAAGGTGCATTGAATAACGGTATAGACATTCTTAACCAGAATACAGTTTTCAATATACAACAAACGGAATTTGAGTTAATGTACTCTTAGGAATTATACATGGTAATGTATGTTTTCCATTGTTCTTTAGGATTGGTAATCTTACTTCATTCATGTTACCTATGAGTTCTCTAGTTTTAGACAAGCATTCGTTGAAATACAAGGTCCAAAGATTTCGAGAAGTTTATAGGTATAAGAATAAAGTAGAGAACCATACGTTGGAAGTATCAGGATTTTTCGAAGTGATAGAAAATGTAGATATTTATGCAATGTATTTAGTCGTAGTAATATTGAGAACTTGATTTTCTCATAGGTTATTTATCCGTAGGTGCGCTTCTTGGTGAGTAATGTTGTATGGCCTTTTTCCATTTAGATGATATGCACTGGAAATAGCTGCATGACATTTGAATCCGGTTCCATCTAAATTAGTACTTTTGATTCTATATGGACATAGAATGGTTGCATATTTTGAGGTTAAAAAAATATGGAGTTATCCAGTTTCTGTTTAAAAGCAGAATCCGGATAAATTCAAGGCATGATTCGGTAAAGGCAATTTGTGGATTATTCCAAGCATTTGCTAAGTTTTTGCTTTTACTATTTTCAAGAACAATAGTAACATTGTTCATGACTCTCCATCTTTTTATACAAGGAATCTTTTTGCAAAACAAACTATTAGGAATATGATAGACCTGGAAGTGAATCCAGAACCACAAATGGTTACTAAAAGTTTAGTTGAACATGAGAATTCAATTGGACTTGACAAATCTTAGCCACTTCGCATATTTTAGTAAGTAAACTCAGTCACCTGAGAGATACTTCGGTTTCCTCATAAACGGCGATAGCGAGGTCAGCATCACGGTGATGATGGACCTACTAGTTATCGGCAGGTCATGAGAAGTGGTAACTTCCAAGTGACCAAATGCATCATATCCAAGCTGGACCCCATGCACATCAGCAAATTATTAAATTTGTTGGGTGCTCCTGAAGGGGTAAAACCCATTAGGAAAAAATAGATCTTTCGAGATCTGTGCAGGTGGAAAGCTATTAACCTGATAAAGCTAGACTTGTTGTAAAGATTTTCATCAAATACCCAGTGCGGATTGTGATGAGACTTTTACTTCAGTGTCTACGCTGAAATCCATACGGATATGTCTTTGCACTGCTGCTATTCTAGATTACGATATCTGGTAGGTGGATGACTATAACATCTTGTTAAATGGGAATTTGGAAGTGCACGTGTATATGACTCTGCCACAGGGTTATCGTAGTCAGTGGGAGCAGCGGAAGGTGTGCAAGTTGCTTATGGCTATTCGTATACTAAAGCATGCATAGCGGAGACGTATCAACTTTTTTGATGTGACGGTCAAAGTGATTGACTTCATCAAAACAACGGATGAACTTAGTAAGAAGAATGTAAAGAGTTGTGTTTTAGGATTTAGATGACATACTCCTGATAGGAAGTGATGTTTCTATACTACAATCGGTCAAACTTTGGTTGTCACAGGTGTTTCTCTATATAAGAAATGGATAAAATATTAGGATTCTGGTGACTAGATCTATGGTCTTAAATATAGATTTAGGAAGTGTCCCAATCCGGGTACTTATACACCATTCTATAAGTGTTTTAGAATGGACGACTCCCGGCGTGGTAGTGTACCTGCAGGTGATGGAGTGACCCTTTCTAAAAAGATGACTTCTAGGCTGATGAGGAGAGGGACTCTCATGAATGACATGTCATTTGCTTAGGAAATTGAGTCAATCATGCAATGTCTTGTACCAAACTGGATATTGCTTTTGCACTTACTATAGTAAGCAGATATTATTCCAATCCTAGATAAACAAAGGGAAGCGGTTAAGAACATAAAAAGATGTTCTTGGTATTTGGTAACGGCAGCCTCCTCCAGGAGGCGGTTATCGGTTCAGGCATCCAAGATGACCTGGATGATAGAGATGCTGCCAAAGTTTTGAGTTTACCCTCTTCTGAGGAGAAGTATATTGGATAGGTTTCCAATAGGGATACTGAGGTAGACATGGTGCAAGATGATGGTTATGACATAACAAAAAATACAGCCTAAGAAGTTTGTTGGATAAAATTATACATTTATGAACTTGGTCCTATCAAGTATCCAGAAAAATTCTTGAGGCAGGATATCGCTCAGTTCGGGAGATTGTTAATCTCCGTGAAATTGAGATATAGAGAGACGAAGTTGGAACATTATAGCAGATCCACTCACTGAGGCTATTTCTTGAACACACATGTTTCACAAACATGGTTTGCAAAACTAATTAGTTGAGAAATTGGGTATTCGGTATCACACAGGACGTGGGTATGCGTTACCGCAAAAATTGGCCTTAATTTCATGTGGGAGATTGTTGGATATAGTGCCCTCAAAGAAATTTTTGTAATTACAGATACACGATTATGATAATTGAGGGAGGACCTATACAGGTAGAACAGTCTTACTCGAAATGATAGTATGTTACATGGTTTTTCTTTATCCTTGATGTGTATACATTTTACTTGTTATTACTTGTCGCTAATACATAATGATGAAACACGTAGGATTCTTGTTTGACTACCAGTATTATGATGGTGATCATATACGTGGAAGCTGGGTAGTCCATAAGCACATCCTAAAATGTCCCCAGTCGATTGAGTATCGAGAATGGGCATCGATATTCTGGAGTAGACAAGTGTATAAATTTCTAGACCCAGACAAGGGGCGATGGCCGGTCTCACATTGGTATTGTGTCACCTAAGATAGTATACAAATGCTCATTGGAGGTGAGTACACTGGTCGGACTCGCCGAGAAATTCTAGATAGTATTATACATATCGTTAGATAGCAGTTCTCTACTGGCATGAGTACAGGTTAGTCTTTTGACCTGAGATCATCATTTTTCTCATGTGAGTTCCCACTGTACATAGATTACTACTCTACCACGGCTTAAAGGAGTCATGCAAATAGGTTTTAGTTGGGTACAGTCCCGAGACATATGGAGACAGTGAGCGATTGTTTGGGATTTGTCTCTTCTGGTATTAGGAGTCGATGTCGCGCTGTGTTTGGTTAGCCATCACCCTAAATCCGTGGCCATGATGGATGAGATTTATTAATAGGAGTTCAGTATTTTCTCGGTCGGTGATGACCTTGACTCCGGCACGACTTATCGGGTTATTAGGGGTCTGACATTGCTACCCTGTAAACCTGGTATGCGATACTCTTAGAACAAGAGACCGGACTATACGGAGTAGGGTACAGACAGACTTGATTGTCGACCTCCATTTCGGCAGATATCTGGGTAGTCGTTACGTACAGCTGGTGCCGCTGACATGCTTATGGTTTTGGATTTATCCACTAAATCACTGCCAGTGTATTGTCTAGTTTTTAGAGTCCCACACAGAATGTTTTTCCGGTTCAGGCGATATGATGTAGAGACGATACATGCAGGGGTCCGGTGAAATACGTGTACTGGCTATACAGAATTTAATCGGATGGTTGATAATACTAGCTGTTTAGGATTAAGACGAATTATTAAATCAAGCTTTTATATATTTTTAATATATATTCTATTATTATGTTCACTATTCATTTTCTCTTCTTTGGCTATTCATATTTTTATACGAATACGTGTATGTGTATTTCGATATGTATACCAGGTTGTATTCCGTATTTATATGGAATACTTATAGAAAGAGGACACCTCATTATTTGATTTTCTTTTTATAAAATCAATTTGAAATGTGCTGGAGAGTGAGGTGGCTTTGGGTATGGTTGATAGCATGTAAAGAGGGATGGGCTTTCAATTGTTTATTGTAATTTGTTGTGATATTTTTTTGTGATGGTTAAAAATTATATGAAGCAATTCCATTCTCTCATTCATGCTAATACTTAAACTCATTTTTTTATTATGGATAGCCTCATTTCCGTCCTCCTCCTTCTTCTTCTTTCTCTCATGAGCTTAGAAAATGAGATAAAATTATAGTGGAAATATTTTTATATCCCCACACTCCATTTCTAGCAATCTTGGAGCGTCGGTTGCTTCACTAAATGATGATAGAGCTTGGATCGGTTTCCCTCGGGTGAATCATTTTCGGTAACGGCAGTCACCTCTCAACCTTACTCCCGACGGCCCACGAAGAGCTTGGAGGGGTCTTTCATGATTGGGTAGATATGCATCAAAGGTTGTAATCCCTAAACCTTGCATGCTTAGTTTTCTAGTCTAGTGTTTGGAACGATCGCTAGGGATTAGTTTCTAGTGCTCCTCGTAAAATTTTTGTTTCTTGATTCCGCATTAGCCACTGTTGTAGCGACAAGGGCACTATGAACTTTCACTTAAGATTCAATTGCTCGAGTTTTTTTATGCGAGCTGTTTGTAATTTACATAAGTTAGATCAGTTAGATTAAATTTAATTTCAGGCGTTTAAATGGATGAAATTATTAGTTACTCTGCATATGTAGCAAAGCATTCGCTGGTTATTAAGACGTCACTACTACAATAAGGGGTTGCCCCTACAGATTTATCCATAGGGGAAAACCACTGCCCCTACAGATATGGCTGTAGGGACATAAAAATCCCCCATATGTGCAAAGGTCGCAGGTGCAAGTCTTCTCATGAACATGCCCCTACGGAGTAATAATTGCCCATACTCCTTAATCCGTAGGAACACGTATCCCTATGGATCACTTCGTAGGTCCTGATAAATATTTTAATTTATTGGTTTATAAAATAAAATACTTGCCCCTACGGATGTATTCATAGGGCCTGATTGGTGCCCCTACGGATATATCCGTAGGTCCAGATAAATGCCCCTACAGATAAATTCGTAGGGGTAAGTTTTACTGAGTCTATAGGGATAAAATATCAGGTATCCTGATATTTTTTCCCTATGACTAACTGTGTAGGGGCAACTTTGCACCTACAAATTAATCCGTAGGTGCAATAGATAGCCCTACGGATTAATCCGTATGGACAAAATATCAGGTTTTTAAAAAAAAAGTACTTCCTATTTTTCCCCCGCCCTGTGCACAATAATATATACATCATATAACCAAATACAGAAATATTCATAATCAACATCTCACGCCTAATATATAAAAGAAATAAACAAACATAATACGATATCAAACTAAATTATCATGAACAACCAAACAACCACCAATATTATCCAAAATTTATACAATATGTATCAGATAAGTACATACATCCTCAAAAATATAAATAAAGCTACCCTAGTTCGGTCCAGCTCCTCCACCTCTGATAATCGCCGTAATCTGGCGCATTTGCTCCTCGGTGCAGCCCGAGTCATTAAAAACTCGACTAATGAAGGAGCGGACCGTGTGGGGGTCTGAGCGGGCTGTGGAGCTGTAGGAGTAGTCTGCACAACCGCAGCCAAGGTAGTGGCTTGCGGAGCCGCAGCCGAAGGAGATACATGTTGAGCCACAACCGAACTAGCCTGTCGCATCTGTTAAATTTTGTGTGTAATAAACGAGTAAGAACGGTGTATTAGATTTTAGTCGAGTTCGTATCATTATCAGGTTATTACGAAACCCCAATCTAAGAATACTTAGGGACTTAGGCCTCGTTTGGGTATCTAGTTTGGAAAACCATAGTTTATTTCAATTAGATAGTTTTATGTAAGCATGATTAATCAAAGCTAAGTCTACAACCAAATAAGCCCAGGCTACTAATATTGCTTATGTTACTATCTATGATGTGATATAATATTTTACTATTAAGTAGTATTCATACCATCTACTTTAACTCCTCGACGGTGATCTTCAAGGCGGCAACATCATGCTCTAGACGTCGCTCATGGGAGGTAAGGGAAGTAACCGCCGGAGTGGAGTCCAACCTTATATGGGTCCTGCTAGGATCCAGTCCCCGGACTCTCTCCAAGCCTCCATGGTGCCCTCCGTATGCGGTGTCTAGGACCGGGGTCAGCAGCATTGAATTGGTCTGTCCAGTAAAATTAATCCCTGATTCCTCCGCCTGCTCCACCACCCGCTCCTACACCCACATAAACCATTAAAATATAAGCATATCATTTAAATTTGAACTTTTCAAAACAAAAATTTCAAACCTGTTAGAATAAATATTAACACTTACGCAATACTCCTGGGTAGCGGTGTCAGGGAATCGAAGCTCGCCCATGGCGGGATCCGTCGAGGTGCCGTGGACGGCAAGATACGCGGTCAGCATGCTCAGTGTACTACCCTGCGCCAGGGTATGAACTCACTACAATTCAAAAAAAATTTACATATATTATAAAATAACTTTTAATATTACATTATATCAGAATAAATCTATTGTAATTTACCGATGCCTCCATGGCACAAGTAATGTTCCTCGAGCCCTGTATAGCTGGGGCGACCCATCTTCGCCGACTTCCTATTCACTTTATTTTGATCGGCCTGTTTCTGCACAACACATTCAGATTTAGTTTTCTAATTAAGCAACACAAAAAAAATAAATTATATACTAAACAATGAACTACATTTAAATTACAAACATGTTTACATTGAGAGTCAAAATATTGGCACAAGAGAGGCTATGTATCTACGTCGACTCTTGCAAAGGCCGGAGTATGTAAGAGAGCCGCTCACTCTGCCTCGAGGGTCTCCATCCACAGGGAATAGCCATTGATCTTCAGCTCGTTCCTATTGTATTGGACCTTTGATTGCATTTTCTTCATCAGGCTATGGTACAGATCATGAAGATCGAGCACTCTCTTAGGGTGATCAGGGTCGGGTATAGGCTGAAAGTCGTAATCCAACTACAAATATAAAAAGCAATGTATTTAAATTGCAAGTGTTAAATAATAATAAATATATTGGATAGGTCAAATGAAAATATATATTAATACCCGAGCCTGATCCCAGAAGAGGGCAAATGAGCGCCGGTGCCGATCGCCCCACTCAACGTGAAGTGGATACTTCTTCACGAGGCAGCTCTCATCCCCCGTATACCGGCCAAACCTCTCGGCATAATCGCCGGTATAGCGATAATCAGGGGTAAAGAAGAGGGGGAATGTTGCCTCCCCTTAGCTCTGTCGGGCCTCAGCCTGTAGAACTGATTCGGTCTCTTGAGTCCCCCTCTCGGGATGGGGCTGCCTTGCATGTACAAGAAATATCAAGACAATCAATATTAAGACAAAATGGTATTAATAAATCAAGGTTTAACGAAAATTGAAGTGCAATATATACCTCCAGCGACAACAACACGAGCCTGGGCCCGGGAAGCAGCACGAGCGGGACGATAGTTCCTCCGGTAAGGAACAACCAATGACCCGGACGTGGACGCATTCCCTCCAACTAGAAAATAAACATTGACGATAAAATTATATGAAGTTCATGTTTATTCTTAAAGGATATGTAAAATGAATAAATATTTTATATTTATTCATATTAACCTGCAGACTGAGCGGAGGGTACGGATGTGGAGGGAGTGGCCCCTGCGCCAGATATGGATGCACCACCTATAATTAGACAATTAAAAATAGATTATATAAGTAATTGCAAAAAGAATGTGTATATCAATAATATAACATTCTAAATCAATATGCATACACTATAGGATATATAAACATACCCGTAGTCGCGGTGGTGGCTTCTGCTTGAGATGTGGAGGCACCACCTACAGCTAGACAATAAAAAAATTATTATCTAAGTAAGAGCAAAAAGAATGTGTGTATATTTATGATATAATATTCTAAATCAATATGCATGCACTTTAGGATATATAAACATACCTGGAGGTACGGGAGTGGCCTCTGCTTCTGATGTGGACATACCACCAACAGCTAGACAATCAAACATTATAAGTAATTTTGAAATAAATATGCGTTGTAACGTTTTGAAAATCGTTTAGGTGAAATTTCGGATAATCGGTAAAATAACGGGTGTTTTCCGTAAAAATAAAGATATAAATATCTTTTAATATAAAATTAAATATACATATTCTAGCTATATAATTACTAGTATTTGGAGTTTATTGAGCCACTTGTAAAATTTCTGGTTTACTGAAAAATTTTCCAAAATTAATTATTTTAATATTATTTTAAGCCGTCACTAATACATTTAATTAGGGAAAATTACAAATTGGAATGGGTTAATACAAATTTTTTGCATCATGACACACTAAACTAATATGTAAAATATTATTTTTGAAATGAAAAGAAATTATTAAGATGGTTTTAGAAAATATAAACTAAAAAGGCTTAAATAGTGAAATTAGTATAAATAGAAATTGGGGTATAATATTTATCATTTTCCTTCCTCACCCACACCCTCTCACCCCCCTCTCCATGTGCTGGTCGAACCATGCTTCCCCCCCCCCCCCAATTCCCCACTTAAAGAAAAAGTCAAAGAAAACAAAGGAAATAAGGAAATCAATAAAGAAATGAGAATGGTGTTGACTTGAGATATGGGTTTTTGACTTGTCCAATTACTTTCCCCACCTCACTCTCTCTCCTCACCCCCAATTATTGGTCGAGCCCTCCCCTTTCCAGCAGCCTCGCATTTCTCTCCTCTCATTCTCATCAAAAATTCATCTTTTTGCCTCAAAAATCAAGCTAAAATCCCAAAATTTCTTCAATCCAACATCTACCCATTATTTCTTTGCCCTAACTAACATGAATCATGGAGCAAGGAAGTAATTTGAAGGTCAAGTTCCATGTTTGATCTCTTAGTTGTGAGGTATAAATCCTAACCAAGTTGCTTAATTGTTGCTATCATACTTCAATTGAAGCTAATTAGATGCTTAATTAGGTTTTATATTAAGACTTGGAAATTCAAGATTTGGGGTTTGAATTCAAGTTAGGGTTTTGAGTAATGGGATTATGGTTGTGTGATGTATTTAACATCTTAAGGCATGTTAAAACCTAATCTAGTTACTAGTTGCTAATTGTTAGTTTAAAATTATGCTAATTATGCTAATGTTGCAAACTAGGTTTTTAGAAATTGACTAAATAATTGAGATTAAAATCTAATTAGGGTTTTTATGACATTATTAACATTTTAATTTGTTGTTTAGCAACTTAGATCATGCAAAACTTAGTTTAGTTGATGAATTGTGAATTGTTACTTTGAAAATTGTTAAAATTGGTTATTTTGGCAAACTAGGATTTTGGGGTTAATGAAAATTGATGAGATTAAATTATGGAAATGGTTTGGGTGGCTTAATCAAGATATTTAGTGAATATTTTAGCCGCTAGAATTGTTAAAACAACTAGATTTGAACTGAATTGGCAATTGTTGCTTACTAGAGTTTCGGAAAAATAGCTTTCAAAGCGAATTTGAAGTTTTGATGATTTAAACCCTATTTCATATATATATTTAGTGTGTTGTGAAGCCATGAATGGTGCGTTTGAGTTTTTCTCGATCACTCGGCGTTTGTAAGCCGATGTCGAGGGTTTTTAGGTTGATTTGAGAGAGCAAACCATAGGTTTTTACCTATGTGAGATTCGTGTGTTGTTTTGGTCATGAGTCGGATTTTAATGTGTTACGATACGTATGTACCCTCACGAAGACTTCGGGACGACAAGCAAGCGCGTGGCGACATCGGCACCGGCAAGCGAAGATCAAGGTGAGTAGATTATATCTATGGGGGAAGTCGGGTGGATGGCATATAGCACCCCCGCAAAGTCGTAAGAGTTGATGTGATGCGATATTTATGTATATTTGTACGCTAGTGTGTGATATGGACCTTAGCAAGTAAAGCTTTACGGGATTATGGGTTTAGGGTTAGCGAGAATGGAAGAAAGGACTTTAGTGGATTTCTTAGTCATAAATCCCTAGAGTAAGGATTTGCATTCACGCGCACACACACACATGCATACATTTATTTTACTTGTACGTATATGGGGATATGTGTATACACACACACACACACAGGTATGGGACTATGTATATATATATATACGTATACATATACACGGTTTATGAGGATAGTACTTGGGATTGGAGATGAGTCGATGAGATTGGGCTTGAGGCCATGAGATCGGTGATGTGATATGGTCCGTATTTAAGATACGACAGGATGTTTTAGCGGGTTCTTTAGGCGTGGTGTTTTCATACACACGCATGCATATACATAGATGGTATCAGTATTGTACTAGACTTAGATCAATACCCTAAGATCATGATATATGACGAAAAGGATACCAGACGAATAATCAGATAAATGTGATATTTGACCCGTACCCAGATTTAAGAGGTCGTACGACGGATTTACCGTACGAGCTATATATTGATGATAGATCCGCACTCTTAACTCGAGGATGTCATATTATATTAGGGTATCGTATGGGATACTATTGAGGGGGGATCACCGACTATAGACTATATATATATATATATATATATATATATATATATATATATGTATGTATGTATGTATGTATGTATGTATGTATCGACTCAGATGCTAGGCGGTTTCCTTACCTTTCGATCAGCCTTTTAGTTAGTCCTGTAGTTTACTTGTAAATGGTAGATTAGACTCGAGTCATACCTATTTCAAAACTAATGAATCGTGAGTATTTAAAAGGCAGCCAAAGGATTCTACGGACATTTCAAAGGACGTACATTTTCTTAATAACACCGTAGTCTCTATTTTCTAAACACACGATTCGTATTATTTCAAATGGCATACCTGTATGACTCATATCTGTATTAATGCAGATTAGTTATCATTGTATTTATTATTCAGCTCCCACATATTATTGCTGTTCGTATCGCATTGCATGCTTATATTGTGTTTTCATATGTTAATATTGAGATCATACTGTCAGGACACCAGCACCATTACCGATGATGCGTATGTTCCACATACACTTACTTGCCGGCTCACACACATCATCATCGGTAATTGCCTTGTCACGTACACTTTAGAGAATATTATTTCATTGAAATGGCTTGTTAGCCGATAGTTTCGACATGATATTAGTGTACTTGCTTTATATGCCAGTTTAGACATTACACTTATTACTTGCAAATTCATGCATATTATTATTCATTGGTTATGCAGTATTATGGAGTTTTATGTTGATATTCGCTGTTTACTTTCTATTGATGATTGGATTTCGGATTTTCATGAGATTTCATGGATTTAGGGGAAAACCGCAAATATATATATATATATATATATAACTTCTCTCTCTCTCTCTTTTTAAAATGAAAAGTGCGGTTTTCTAGTGATGTATGAGTCGTCCACCATGATATTTTCTTGGTTATGAGGTGGATTTTGAGACCCGATTCGAGGAGACGTATGAACCGTCTCGGGTACATGGTGGATCCGGTGAGGTACCCCGAAGCGAGAGTGATTTCATGGAGGATGATGAGCCTGGAAGGGGACACTACCTACCGGTGATATTATTTAGACTCGTCGGTTATCCGGAGGATACCGACCGGAGTCATGAGATGGATACAGGCTGATCCGTTCTACCGGAGCCCGCGGGCCTATCCCGCAGATGATACGGATGCCTGAGATATTGGGATTTGAGATATTGAGACTTATGTTTTGGTGTCGATACTTGACACTGATTTCTCTGTTGATTTCATTGATGATACTCGATTTATATACATACAGAAGTCTCATTAATTAAAGAAAACAGTTGTCTCACTCATGATGTATTCTGTTTTCATTCGTCATGCATTCATACATCATATATCTGATATGTTGCTATCTGAGGCACTGACACGAGCACGTGGTATTGCACGTTTATGTAGATGGATCAGGATATTATTTGAGGATATTACTTGATATGACCTAGGATAGCGTCATATATGCGATTTCTGCTCTGTGATGTTTTCTACTCACGAGTTGGCAACTCACACCCGTTGTGCCATAGTTCCTTGCAGGTTTTGCCGTACAGGTTCATTGCAGCTTTGCTGGCACACTGTTCCTTCCGGGTGATTGCTTTGGCAGGTGGGTTCTTTGCATCAGGACCACCATTGTATATTTGTTATTTCAGTTGTATCTAGCAAAACTCCATCAACCAGATTGTATATTTGATAGAGATAGAAAACCAGACTTGTATATTATTTCAGACTTAGAAAACCAGTTGTTTATTCATTCGACCTTAGAGTCGCGTGTTGTATTATTATTGTTTTCATGTTGATTTTGGGTTTTCTTTCGAGTTTTGATCCTCTCCCTTCGGCGTTGTATATTATATTGCTTGCATGGTTGTGACCGTCGATTGATGAAGAACTAGCTTCCGCTGGGGGATGCCGTTTATCATTTCGTATACTATTCATGTTGTATCCCGTTTGGGGGCCAGTATTTACAAAGGAGACTCTGCCAAAATTTTCAGAAAATACTTGAGATTTTAAAATTACATACTTCGGCCTATTTTGTTAAAACTACTTGCTTTAAATTGGTTTTTCCTTCACTCTACTGATTTATTTGGTTTTGTTTTCTGGGTTTTGGCTTACTTGGATTACGTACGCCTCGAGATGTTTCGTAATTTAAGTGTCAGTCACGCTGGGCACTTTTCGGGTCATGACATGCTTGTATATCTATAATATTACATTCAAAATGAATATTCGTGTAATATACCTGGAGGTGTGGCAAAGTCCACACAGAAGGAGTCATCTGAAGCGGTCGTCGATCGGGGTGCAAGACCGGCCCTCTGAAGCTCCCTACGCAGCTCTCCGGGCGGCAGAACCGCTCTGCCTCTGCCTCTGCCTCTGCCTCTGCCTCTGCCTGTGCCGTGGCTGGTGCTCCTACCGCCCTTCGCTGCTCCGGTCGTCGTCATCAAATCTAGACAAGAGTACAATCGTTACATATGCATGCTATATATGTATAGATTGTAAAAATGTGAAGTAATAATATAACATTACTGATAACCATTTTCGTTTCGTGGACGCATTAGACATATCTACTTGGATTTCATCATCGATATCATTTCTAACCTACGTAACTTCACGATCAGCCGAAGACAACCCATCTTTTGAAACAGACGGTCGGAGCACTCTAAGTATTCTCTCTTCTTCATCCTCATCGCTGTCCTCCATACGATCCTCGAATTCTGGGACATCGTAAACATCCCTGGGTTTCCAACGGCATACGCCACTCCATCCCGGATGCTTCAAGCACTGTGAGTAGTATACTTGGAACGCTTGGTTCGGAAAGATAAATGGATCGTCCTGACCGTAAAATCGAAGTGTGTTCACACTAGTCAATCCATATTCATCATTCCAAGTCCCGAGATTGTTTTTCCACTTATCCGTATCGGTTCGTGTATCGTAACAAGTACATTAAAATATATAAAACGTTTCTAATCGTCCGGGATATTGAATGCCAATTATGCAATTTAAGTATCCATAATAAATCACACCATACGATCCTGCCATCGCAATCCTACCATTCTGAGTGGTTTGAGATGTTTCTATGTCCTTAACTTCAAATTTGTATCCAAGGACACGGAATCCTTTACAATTTGCAAGCTCCATACTAGGAAACTGAGCTAAATATCTTGAATCACTCTATAATGATGCAGACAAGTTCGGATCGTGGATCTGATGATTGATACGAAAAATTGTTTGTAGTGTAACCGCAATCAGAACGGTGTCGCGCGTAGCTAGACCGAGGTGAGTACGGGTCGTCCTCAGGGAAACGTTGAATCTTTTACTCTTACTTTAGATATGTTGAAAAAGGGGAGGATGAAGAAATAAGAATATTGAAGAATGGTTGTAGGATCTAGATCTACGTTTAAACACTAATGCAAAATATAGATCTAGATTAACTACGGATGTAAATTTATATAAGAGGAGGGCGTATAGGGTTCATTAGGATTTAGTAGTTATGGATGATTAATTAAAAATTACTCTTTCTATCCTTTAATAGATTTAAAACTATAACGACGGTGATGCGTATAGATTAGGGTTTCTGGAGGGAAAAGGAATCCCACTCTTAACCCCTATCTCGACACGGAACTCCGTTCATATCTAGCCTTTACCAAAATAATCATTAATCTAATCTCTAATCGCGGTCGAGGCTAACAAAGAATTGGTAGCGTGCCCGATTAGGATGTTAATAATTCTTTTGATAAAGTTTTTAAACTTTATAGGACGTAAAAAGAGTTTAGGTATTTTTATCATCCATTAACCTACCCTAATCCTACGAACCCTAACAAGCGGAGAATTACTCGCGCATGTTGGGAGAAAAAGAGATGGAGAGAAAATGCATAATTAAACTACGAAGAAATAGAATAAGAAAAAGAAAGCTACCTGTATTAATCAACAATATTCATTACACTTTGATTCCTTAGAAAATGATTACAAAGACTAGTTTGCTTCTCGATCTCTTCCAATGAGGTAGATGAACAGTTGATGATCTGTCTGGATGCGTGAGCCGTCTTGGACTTCGTGATCTCGTCGACTTGATGATTTTTCCAAGAGGCTCTCGGTCTTTATTTATAGTCCCAAAGCCAGAAAGTTAGCTTCCAAAATTGGAAGCTAACAGTATAGATGCACCCCCAATATCCTCATCTCCTAAATCTCCTACCCTGCGGCGGATCCGCGGCCAACAGGGGGGTTTGGCTGCGGATCCGCGACCAAGGGTGGGGATTACTTCATCAAAAGTTTGGGGCTTACTCCTTGTGACATGTGTCTATCTCTGGTATCTTTGGAAATTTGAAATCTTTTCTTTTCTTCTGCCAGACTTGATTTCTTCATTTTGATTTCTTAATTAGGCAGGTTTTCTTCAACAACCTGATTTCCTTGATTTTAGACCTGAAAATTCTGCACAACAACTTAAATAATATTTAGTAGACCAAGTCTACTAGGATTAGGTCAATGATATTATTTGCATACATTTTCCTACCAAATTCTAATTATAATATATCAACACATGGAAAATAGTACTTTTACACATAAACCCTCATATGTATGATATATTATAATAAAGATCTTTTTAATATAGAAATAGTAGGAAAAATGTAATAACAAATGTGCAGTTTTATCAACTGAACAAATACCCCCAAACTTATCTTTGATCGTCCCGAGCAAACTAGTTTATTCAAGAGAAGGAGAAAAAGAAAGAAGAAAACTAAGCACACTTTCGTAGGCAAACACGATTGCACTGAGCACGTGCAACAAGCCGTTAAACCTCTAGGTGTCTCTGGTAGGAGGAGTGTTGTCTCATGAGGGTTTTCAGCGGATTACAGCCACAAAATTCAATAACAAAAGAGAGATGGTGAAATTTACATATAAGATAAGAACCATAAAAGAAAGACTTTGAAAATAAGAGTTTCCAACTACACTAGCTTTTCAGTTGTCATGAGCCCTATCTTAATAGTCATGAAAAAATGTTAAAAATCACATTATCCCTCAATAAAACATCGTCTTTATTCTTCATTCCTATCTTTCTTCCAAACATTGATCATATACCCCTACGTGTGTGTATAGAACATCTCTACACTCGGAGAATTCAATTCAAGCTATCATACTCTTGTCCATCTACCTTAGTACTTTTTAATTTGATGAATACTTAGGTTTGCTCACACCTTTTCATGCGACCGTTAATACTTCTTGAGGTACTAACCAACCGATTACTCATGTGCTTGCTGATTAGGTGATAATGTTTTCCTTGTCTTGCACCACCTAAGGCTTAGCAGTGACTCCCAGACCAGTTGGCCTTAGGGCACTAGGTGAAGAGGCACCCTCGCTATATTTTTTTATTGCTGCCTTGGCGATACAAAACCAGTGTTCATTTTTTTCTTTTCACCATTTTTATATTTTCTTCATTTTTTTTTCATTTCCTTCATACTTTGGCTTTTAGACAAGAGCATTTCAAGGTATCCTCTACTATCCCGAGTTTCAAGACGTGTGTAAGTGCATATAGTAGGGTATCAACATTCAAATATTTGTCTTCCAGAATAGAAACTATTTTTCAGACTTATTTTATCCTCAGATTAGTGACTTCCTTCATCTTACTAACCCTTGGGACAACAGCTCATAACTACTTATTACTAGTTCGTTTAAGAAAACTTCTAATCTTCTTGGTTTTCTTAAACTATTCCTATCTTTCATATATAATTTTTCACTTTCTATTCTTTTATTATCAAAAAAATTTGTGCTTATATATAGTATAATGCAAAGTGTGTGTAAATAAGCACAAACCTACCCCCAAACCTGTTTACAGCAGTGTCCTCACTGATGTCATCCGTTAAGCTCAAAAACCTGTAGACTTCGAAGGAAATTATTAATGGGGGCAAGAATATATTCAAGTGAAATCCTCCCCCAAACTTATTTTTGGCTCACAATTTTGTAAAAATCATTTTCTTTCAAGAGCCAAAATATACCCCCCAAACTTTAGTTAAACAATGTTAAACTTTTTAAATCACACGAGGGGGGTAAGGTTATTGGTCAATACCAAACTTTGCAAAGACCGAAGGTCAACACCAACCATTCAAAAATTTTATCGATGAAGCACCAAGGTTGGTGGAAGAACATGTCACCTTTCGACGTGAAGAAGTGGGGAGGTGATAAGAGGTGTACTGGAAAAGGATTGCGTCTCAATTTGGAGAGACGACACAGTGATAGTAATGATGGATTACTCGCATTATCATGATTGTCCAAAAGAAGGGATGGAGGTCCAATTTCTTCATCTTGGAGTTGATTCATCTCAACACCCGTGTCTTGTAAAAATGCGAGTTCGTCAGCGAAAATTTCCTCAAAGCTTTCATCGATACCCCGAAAAATAATGTCATCAGAAAAAATGGGGTGATCGTCAGACTCTATAAAAAGTTCCTTATCAGCGTTAGATGTTGATCCGGACAACTCGGTGGAAGAGTCCGTGTCAAGCAACAACATATGAAAAGAGTCAGAATTATGAGGTTGATCATATTCGCTGCTATCGACATCCATTAATTCGACAGAACACATATGAGAATATGGTTCGGAGGGTTCACTTTCCAACTTGTAAATGTTAACCTCAATTGACTTCTTTCCAAAGGATAGGGTCATAGAGCCGTTTCTACAATTGATTACTGCGTTGGAAGTGGCCAAAAAGGGTCGACCGAGTATCACCGGGATTTGATTGTGTGGGTTTTCCACAGGTTGTGTATCAATAATGATAAAGTCCACAGGAAATATGAATTCCCCAACTTTAATTAACACATCCTCTAGCTCACCCCTAGGTTGGTTGATAGATCGATCGGCCATCTGAAGAGTGCAATGCGCAGGTTTTAACTCTCTAATCCCTAATTGCTCAAAAACAGAATACGGAAGCAAGTTAACACTAGCACCTAAATCGAGTAGAGCACGATTGATATTTTTACCCCCAATAGAAATTGAAATTGTAGGATTTCCGGGGTCCTTTCGTTTCTTGGGTAGTTGTTGTGTAAAAGCTGTGCCCATATTACTCGCAAGGAAAACTTTTTTAGGTACTTGAACTTTTCTCTTCCTAGTGCACAAGTCCTTTAGGATTTTAGCATATGACGGAACTTGTTAAATAGCATCTAGGAGAGGAATGTTTATATTAACTTGCTTAAAAATTTCCACAATCTTCTCCATTTGTGGACTTGGTCTGTTGCCCCTTAACCTGTTTGGATAAGGTGCTTGATCAATAAGTTTTGGGTCCAACGTTTGTGGAGAAGACTGTGGGGACGGATTCGATCCCAAAATTGGAGTGGGAGTCGACTTAGATAGATTCGGCGAAATGTTCGAGCCTTGGGGAAAACGGAGAATAGGCTCGGGTGAAGGTGGGAGATTAGACGAATTAAGGGAAGAAGAAGAAGCTGGGGTATCATTGGTATCACTATCATCACATTGCTCACCCACTCGGTTATTCAGCATTTTTCCCGATCTCAACGTGGTAACAGCACTCACATTATAACTTTGTAAGTGGCTAGGATTAGGTATGGGTTGAGATGGGAGTTTCCCTTTCTCTCTCGCACTCATTGCGGCGTTTAACTGTGCGATTTGGTTTTCTATTGATTTAATACTCTCACCATGGGAAGCGGAGTTTTTCGTTATGGTATCAATAGAAGACTTCATCTCAGCCGACAGTTGCATGGATTGTTTCATGAACATATCCAAAGTTTGTGCAAGTGAGTTGTCAGTACCGGCCACTTGTGGTGTAGAAATGTTGGCCGGATTTTGGAAATTCTGTGACTGAAAGGGGGGTTGATTCTGTGGTTGTGGTTGCTGTGGAGGAGGTCTTTGATAATTGCTTTGTTGGTTTTGATTCCAAGCAAAGTTAGGATGATTCCTCCATCCTTGATTGTACGTGGAAGAATAAGGGTCGTTTCTAGGTCGCTGCTGAAAAGCAGCATTAGTTTGCTCGTGACCTTGAAACGGTGCATTCATAGGACATTCTTCCGTTAAGTGTGAAGGATCCGAACAGCAACCACAGACGGTCTTAGGAAGCGTGACCTGATTTAGGGAGAATGATGAGAATTTGTTCTCAATAGCATCAAGTTTCTTCTGTATCGCTGCCATTTCGGCTTTTACTGGGATAGAAACATCGAGCTGGTGAACACCTCCCCTAGATGAAGGTGGTCTTACGCTTTCCCATTGCAAAGTGTGTTCAGCGAGGTCTTCCAGATACTTCCAGGCTTCACCGTCATCTTTAAACATGAAATTGCATTGACACATTGTTTCAAGCATCTTCTTTGTCGCTGTATTAATGCCCTCATATATAATCCGACATAAATCCCATCTATTGATTCCATGATGAGGACATTGGACAAGAAAATCCTTGAAATGTTCAAAGCACTTCCAAAATGGTTCATTGGGAAGCTGGGTGAACTGGTTGATCTCGCTCCTAACATGGGCAGTCTTATGGTTTGGGTAAAATTTCTTAAGAAATGCTATTACGAATTCATCCCAATTAGTGATAGAGTGTGCGGCGGTATTATAAAGCCATTTTTCTGCCAAGTCGCACAGTGTGAATGGGAGAAGACGTAAGCGCATAGCATCTAAAGTCAATTGTGAAGTACCTATCATTGCGCATACGTTTTCGAATTTGGTAATAAAAACATATGCGTCTTTCGATTCAAGCCCGTGAAATTTGGGCAGCAGATTGATGTAGTAGGGTTTAATTTCGAAATTATCCCCGTTAGGTGGTGGAAGAGATAGATAAGTGGGAAGAGGACCACGGATAGGATAGCATCTCTCTTGGAGAGAGATGCGCGGTGGATTCTGCGCACCTACGGGCGGTGGCAGCGTGGTGTTATAATCTGATGGAGTGTTGTCCATCTCGGACGTGTGTGGTAGGGGAAAAGAAGATGAATAAGTACCGACTTCGGCGTCGATAGCAGGAACGCGGACAAGACGGGCACTAGGATCCCGTGTCCAGCCGAGCATGCACTAAGCGGGTTTAGTGCAAGTGGCAGCGTGTGTGTGATTTAAAATTGGCTTGTTTTGAAAAAGTGGGACTCAAGACAAATCACTCTAAAATGCACAAGCAACCCTAGAACTAAGGTCACCTAGGTCCAGTCTCTAGACCGCTCCTAGACTTCCAAAAGACAAGCCGCGGGATCAATCCTCTACCGCCTCTTTACTACTCTTGTAGCCAGGTAAGTGCCAGGTGAGTGGGAGGATCCCCACTACGAAAGTAGTGGTCCTAATTAAGTAACCACTCACCGTGGACACACTTGCCTAGGCACTACAAAAGTAATGCGGATAAGCGATAGATTACCCACAACCTTCCTCTGTCCTTAATGAGCGCGACAGTCCTTAGAGTCTGGTCTAGATATTTTTTAAATTAATGTAGGGTTGATGCGGGTGCTTGGTTTGTGATTTGTGGGGCTTAGGAAGGGTGATGAAATCCCCACCTGATCTTGATTTGGTCTTTGCCCCTTAAAGTCCGTATTAAAATATGCAAAACAAAACCAATCACAAAACTTTTGCAAAAAGATTTTTTAGCGGCGCTATTTTGCAAAGAATCCTGCAGAAAATAGATTTTATTGGATTTGAGAGGAGAGAGAAGGAGTTGAGAAAGATACCAGAGAAGACTGAAGCCCTAACTCCTCTGTTGTGTCGCGTTTCCGCCGCCACAAGGGTGTTTTTACCGTGGATCCGCCGCGTGGCAGAAGGATCACTTGATGAAATTTTTTGTATAGCCTTCTGTGCTCCTCTGGATCTCTAAGAATGTCTCTGTTTCCTGTTTTCCTTGATTCTGTGACTCCAGATCTCCTTGCAAAAATTCACGCACAATCGTTAAATATGCAATTTGCAGTTTTATTTTAATAATGATATGAATCGTCTAAGAATTCAACACAAATAATAAGAATAAAAAATTACGCACGTATTCCTCGGCAACGGCGCCATTTGATTGATACGAAAAATTGTTTGTAGTGTAACCGCAATCAGAACGGTGTCGCGCGTAGCTAGACCGAGGTGAGTACGGGTCGTCCTCAGGGAAACGTTGAATCTTTTACTCTTACTTTAGATGTGTTGAAAAAGGGGAGGAGGAAGAATAAGAATATTGAAGAATGGTTGTAGGATCTAGATCTACGTTTAAACACTAATGCAAAATATAGATCTAGATTAACTACGGATGTAAATTTATATAAGAGGAGGGCTTGTAGGGTTCATTAGGATTTAGTAGTTATGGATGATTAATTAAAAATTACTCTTTCTATTCTTTAATAGATTTAAAACTAGAACGACAGTGATGCGTGTAGATTAGGGTTTCTGGAGGGAAAAGGAATCCCACTCTTAACCCCTATCTCGACACGGAACTCCGTTCATATCTAACCTTTACCAAAATAATCATTAATCTAATCTCTAATCGCGGTCGAGGCTAACAAAGAATTGGTAGCGTGCCCGATTAGGATGTTAATAATTGTTTTGATAAAGTTTATAAACTTTATAGGACGTAAAAAAAATTTAGGTATTTTCATTATCCATTAACCTACCCTAATCCTACGAACCCTAACAAGCGGAGAATTACTCGCGCATGTTGGAAGAAAAAGAGATGGAAAGAAGAATAAGAAAAAGAAAGCTACCTTTATCATTCAACAATATTCATTACACTTTGATTCCTTAGAAAATGATTACAAAGACTAGTTTGCTTCTCGATCTCTTCCAAGGAGGTAGACGAACAGTTGATGATCAGTCTGGATGCGTGAACCGTCTTGGACTTCGTGATCTCGTCGACTTGATGAATTTTCCAAGAGGCTCTCGGTCTTTATTTATAGTCCCAAAGCCAGAAAGTTAGCTTCCAAAATTGGAAGCTAACAGTATAGATGCACCCCCAAAATCCTAATCTATTAAATCTACTACCCTGCGGCGGATCCGCGGCCAACAGGGGGGTTTGGCCGCGTATCCGCGGCCAAGGGTGGGGATTACTTCATCAAAAGTTTGGGGCTTTCTTCTTGTGATATGTGTCTATCTCTGATATCTTTGGAAATTTGAAATCTTTTCTTTTCTTCTGCCAGACTTGATTTCTTCATTTTGATTTCTTAATTAGGCAGGTTTTCTTCAACAACCTGATTTCCTTGATTTTAGACCTGAAAATTCTGCACAACAACTTAAATAATATTTAGTAGACTAAGTCCACTAGGATTAGGTCAATGATATTATTTGCATACATTTTCCTACCAAATTCTAATTATAATATATCAACACATGGAAAATAGTACTTTTACACATAAACCCTCATATGTATGATATATTATAATAAAGATCTTTTTAATATAGAAATAGTAGGAAAAATGTAATAACAAATGTGCATTTTTATCAATTGAACATCTGACAAAACAAATTTTACGACTGTTGGAGATAGTGCCCTCAGAGTCAATTATTGCATCACAGGCACGTGATTGCAATGATTGAGGGAGGACCTATCCCGGTAGGACAGTCTTACTCGAGATGATAGTATGCTATCTGGTTTATCTTTATCATCGTGTACTACTTTAGGTGACCTGACAGGTCGCTATTACACGTTGGTAGAGCCCCTAGGATTCTTGCTTGACTGCCAGCAGTATGAGGGCGATCATATACGTGAGAGCTGGTGGTTTATAAGCACATCCTTAAAAGGTCCCTAGTCGTGGGAGTTTCGAGATAGGGCATCGATACTCCAGAGTAGACTAGTGTATACAGTCGAGACCCCGATGAGGGGCGGTGGCCGGTCTCACAAGCCATTGGTGTCAGTTGGATCACCTAAGATGTATACAGGTGCTCATTGGGTTATGAGTACACCGGACAGGACTCGCCGGGAACATGCTAGTTGGTCTTATACCTGACGTCAGATAGCAGTTCCCTGGTGACATGTGTACAAGTTAGTTCATCGACCTGGGGATCGTCATTTGTCTCGTGTGAGTTCCCACTGTAATTTAATTACTACCCTACCACGCTCAAAGGAGACGTGCAAACAGGTTTTAGTTGGGTACAGTCCCGAGCCACATGGAGGCAGTGAGCGGATCTTCAGGGGTTCGTCTCTTCCGGTATTGGGGGTGAGGTCGCGCTGTGTCTAGGAGAGCCATTACACGAAGCCCTCGGCCGAGGCAGGAGATTTACTGGTAGGTATTCCAGTAGTATCTCAGGGTGTTCTGGGCTACACTCCGACATGACTTGTACCGCTTTTGGGGGTCTGACTTTTACCAACCCCCTGGGCCCGCCATGCGATGCTCATAGACGAACGGACCGGACTGTACGGATATTGTCACTGACAGGCTCAGTAGTGTGTCAGGATGAGTTCGCTCATCGACGTCCCTTTTGGTCAATAGCTGGTGGCCCGTTATGTATTGGCTTATACCTCTGACGTGCTAGTGGTTAAATCCACAACTAAGGTGTTGATGAGTCTTTAGAGTCCACCACACAAACAGTTACTCAGCTTTCGGGCGAAACGCTGTAGAGGCCGTATGGAGATATGGCAGGGTTCGATCAAATACGTGCGGTATTGCACGGATCAGGATCGGACAGTTAGTACTAGAGGCCGTATGGTTATATGGCAAGGTTCGATCAGATACATGCGGTATTGCACGGATCAGGATCGAACGGATATTACTAGCCGGCTTTGGTTTAAGCCGGATCCTAGTATAGTACAGTGTAGAATTTTGTCTCATTGCATTTGTATTTCGGTCGGAATACAGATGCGGGTGTGTATACACAGTATCGGGGTTTTCCTGTAATTTATTACGGGACCAGTTTTCTGGAGTTGCCAGTTTGCTTTCCGTTTCGGCCAATTTCCTTTGTATCGTTCATTGGCCGAAGATTGGTGGAGGAGGGCTTATTTGCAATTGTGCAAATAAGCTTTTGTGGAGGGGGTATTTGCATATTCTTGTGTCATGATGGTTGCACCATCCCTTGACCATTTGACTTGATTTGTTCATGATGGCTTGACTTTTAAAAGTCATGATTGTTGATGGTGATGGGTTATGATGAGGTTTGAAGAGTGTTGTTTTTGATTGGTGATCATTTCTACACTTGATTTCTTTTTCCCTCTCTCTTGCATTATTCACTCACCCCCACTCTCATTTTCTCACTCTCCCCATTCACCATGGCCGGCCACTTCTCATGGGGGGCTGTCCAAACATTTTGGTGGGGGGATTTTGGCTCATTTCATGTTGGAAAAATCCCACAACACCATCTCCAAAAGCTTAGTTCATTTCCTCCACCAAAAGGCAAACTCCATAACCCCAAAATGAGACATGGTTCTACACTATATTCTACAGCAAACCTTGGGCACGTCGGCTCGCCAACTTCATGCCCGAGTTGCCTCGGTATAGAGGTGGGAGCCCGTAAAAGAAGCAGGCGACGTGGTGCCCTTCCGGCGAGGAGGTGGAGACCGGACATTCCGCGGGAGATCGGGACGACGGCGAGAAGACCGGAGGACATGGATCGCTCGGTATATCTCTCATCCCATCTTGTTGTTAGCTAGGACTTGTTAATGGCACGATCCGGGTTTTTAGTGCGCGGTGGTGCCGGTTCAAGAAAATTAAAGTTAACCATCGCTTCCGCATTTGGCTTCGGGATGGTGGCCGGGGCGTCGCCGTGCACTTACAGTGGTATCAGAGCCTCTCCATTAACATAGTCTAGCTTTGTCTAATGTGTTTTACATTTCTGATCGAACAAAAATCCCAAAACCCGTGTTTTCATGCATATCAGTTTCTGTCGAAATTTTTTTGTCTCGAAAAATTTTTCAGGGTGTTGCAGAATGATGTGCACGGAATCCTAAGAACACTGTAGAATTTTGGTCACCTGATCCTTCCGTACGACCGTGGAACCGCGGCCATAACCCCTCTTTGGCCGCGGTTCCGCCGCAGGAATTTGGATTCACGTCACCAATTTTTTGCAGTGGGCTTTTCGGCTGAAAATAGGGGTTTTGGTATACTTTGTTTGGGCCCAGAATTTCTGTGAGTGCTACAGTATTGCTTGGGGGCCCACTTGGTAAATTTGATCGATCGGATATTTTAAACACATTAGTTCACAGTATTTACATTATATCTGCGACCGTGAATGTCACTTGATCGGTAAATACTGTCTAACTGCTATAGCCCGGTTAGACGGATTTCCGAACGTGACATTCACGTTGATATTCTGTGTTATGCTGTGATGTTGCGGTTTGGTCGTGGGGGATAGCCTGGATGCAATGCTAGTAAAGTTTTTGTTGTATTATATACATTTGATATTGCGGGGCGAGCGTCCGACATGTGGACTGCCGTCACTGCCTAATTGTATTATTATTTTGGGGCATGACCAGGTTGCGGTCGATGTACCCGTTGTATGTATATTTTACTTTCTGTACTAGGATTACCCCAAGGTAGGGTGCACGGATAGCCGGATTCTAGAAGGCAACAAGCCCGCATCTCATGGCATTGGGACGGAGGGGGCTTCTCTCTAGAATTGGCGGGCTATTCACCGCACTCGTACGGGGTACAGGTTGACCCAGGAGGGGTGCCCAAGTTACCGGATTCCGTGAAATGTCGGGTGGTCCATTCACGGTGCTGAAGGGGGCTGCCTCGCTTCAGGTTTTGGCGGGTAACTTGCCGCGCCCGTAGGGGTCTAGGATTTCATTGCACAAGCTATCCACACGACCAGGGGAACGTCGGGTTTCAGTAGTGGCTTTGTGAAACCCGGGGATCCCAGATATCTGTATTGTTCTGTGATGCTGTACATTTCTGTGATGTTGCATTTTATCACGCCTTGAGCGAAAATAATATATTGGTATATATATTAGTAGATGTTGTATATGTTTTGCATCCGCGCTAGTCCAGTCCCCGCTCTGTCGTTAGTTAGCTAACCTAACGGGTAATGACGGGACCCAGTGGCGAATGCGGATGGCATATACGTACATCAGTATATTTTCGTTCTTTTTGGTGTGATCAATTGATGGGACTGCGTTGATTTGGATCAATGCAAGTTAAAAACAAACCTAATCAGATGTTGTTGGAACACTTTTCAAAATGCTGTTATTGCAAGGACGTTCTCTTTTGTTAAGCATCGTGGTATTCAGTTGGAATATCCTGCTCCTCAGTCGATGAGGCAAGGGCCGAGATCCCTTCACCGGGAGTGACCCCTTGGACAGAAGTTTGCATCTGGGCATTAACTTCACTATAGCCGATTACTTTTGCTTTGCATCGTGGTATTCAGTTGGAATATCCTGCACCTCATTCTACGGGGAAAGAGCCGAGATCCCTTCACCGGGAGTGACCTCTTTAGCAATGGTTTTCGTCACTATATTTTTAAAAAAGCTATCCGTTCCTTCAACGATATCAAGTTCTTTACGTTAAAGGTTTTCTCCAGAAACCATTCGTAGCCCTCCGTCGTTTCATATGGGTGGTCAATAGTATTCAAGCTGTGTATGTTGGCCAAAGTCAAGGCACAGTGATTGGTAGTTATTGGGGTATTCATATGCAGCATAGATAGATGCGTTGGTTTGGGACAGTCGTACTGCCATTTTGGCCAAAGTCAAGGGTAGGTACAGGTGGGTTCAAATTAACCTGGAGAATGACGGGTAGAACTTGACATGTGACTTATGATA
Organism: Agapanthus africanus; assembly: GCA_030015575.1. Taxonomy (NCBI): domain Eukaryota; kingdom Viridiplantae; phylum Streptophyta; class Magnoliopsida; order Asparagales; family Amaryllidaceae; genus Agapanthus; species Agapanthus africanus. The sequence goes on along the minus strand of JASDDO010000012.1, from coordinate 449,590,271 downwards.
TGTTGGCCAAAGTCAAGGTCATAAGAGCATGGGGCAGAAATCACATCGGGAGTTTCTAAAGAAACTGAAACTTGCCAGATATGCGCATACCTTCTGGAGTGTGACACCGTGAGCGAATTCCGTCACGTTATCATGCGATGATAGTTGGATCCCGATTCCCACTGATGAGTTGGTTTACTCCTCGGGTGATCCCGACTAATTCTTCTTTCAGGTTTGGAGGAGAATTTGACGGTACAGTGGGAGGTTTCCAGATTAGATAAATTGGTAACCAATCTGATCTAGGTTAGAGTGCACGCTGAGTGTTTCTTTTCTCTCTCTCTTCGGCAGCGACCATTGACCCAACCCTAAGACTATGACTCAGAGACCAAAATTAACCGAACCTTCTTAAACACTGGCTTTTGGATTGTCAGAGTTGCATACCTCATTGCCATTCCTACTTTTACCCTTTTCCCCGTATTACTACGAACGTCCACTTCCATTGGACAAAACCATCGTATGGTTATATACGAACTCGAAAGAATTTATTCGAGGATGGTTTCAGGTTCTGGAGGAAACGGATAGGACTATTCAGTTGTCTTTTCCTTTTACCTTCTCTCAGGTTGCGAGTACTCCTTGGTTTAGGAGTAGTACACCTATTACGCAAATTGGATAGTCTTCTTCCAAACCTTAGGCTGGTGCCGACCGGTAGGGAATGAAGAAAACCAATTAGCCTAACGATGGTGTACAGAAGGTATTAAGTTAAGAAAAAGCAAGGGATTAGTAAGAGGGCAAAGTAAATTGCGACTGATATTCACGATCAAACCAAGTTTTTCTTCGTCATTCCTAAATCACCTTTGTATTTCTCTAGGACACTCCGTATCACTACGAAGATCCACAGTTTATTGGATACTCCATCGTATGGTTATATACGAACTCGAAAGGAACTTGTTCCAGTTCGGGGATGGATTCTGGTTCAGGAGAAATAGGAATAAGGTTTATTCGGTTGTCTTTTATCTTCACCTTCTCTCATTGCGTGTGCTCCTGGGATTAGGACAGTACACCCCTTATGCTTATTAGATAATCTTCTTCCAAACCATAGGCTGGTGCCGAACGGTAGGGAAGGAAGAAAACCATTTGGCCTAAAGGGGTGTACAGAAGGTAATGACTAAAGACATGGAAAGGGATTTGGAAAGATGGCAAAGAATTACACGGTCACAGTTGTGAATCTGGATAATGGAAGAGGCATTACTAGGAATACCGGGATACCCCATCGGAACATTTCAATGTTTCAGTTTCACTGTATACTGTAAAAGGAAAACTGATTTCCCAATTAGACACTTGCTCCAGGGTATGTATTTACCAGATATGATTCTCACATCTGTATGGTTTTACAGATGATGAGTGGGAGTAAGCTATTGGGAATTGGGTGATCATCCTCATTATATCGGGATTCGTTGTAATCGGTGATATTTGAGGAAGTCACCCGGGATGTTTGCCGGACGGCAAATATTTGGTTTTGAATATCCGCTGTTATGCACCAATTTCAAATCGATATATCTGTACGTCTATTTTCATAGAGTGAGATATACTTTTTGAAATTATGTCAGTGACATTTACCTATATCAGTGGATGGTTAGGTAAGGAGCATTAAACAGCGGTGTAATTCTTCATAACCATAAGTACAGTTTTCAACCTACGACACACAGTGAATGAGTTATCAGACTTAAGGGACTTATACAGAGTATTGTATGTTTTCCAGGGTCCATCAGGACAGAGGGGTTGGTCCTCGTACTATATTCGGTTTACTTATGACTTCTCTAGTTTTTAGACAAGTGTTTCGTAGAAACACAGGGTCCGGATTTTGAGAAGTTATAGGTATCTGAATAGAGTAGAGAACCAGGTGTAGCAAGTATCGGGATTCTTCAAAGTGATCGAAGATGTAGATACTTGTGTATGGTATTCAGTTGATAGTAATGATAAAGAGAACTTGCTTCTCTTTCAGGTTACTCATAATTGGAAGCATTCCTAAGTTGAGTAACGCTGATAGGCCTCTTTCCATTTAGTTGACATGCACTGGAGACAGCTGCATGATTTGAATCTGGTTCAATTAATTCAGTGCCTCTGGTTCTATATTGGATATAGAACAGTTCATATCTTAACGATGTTAAGGTACGGGGAGTTGTCCGGCTTATAATTAAAACCAGACACTGGACAACTCAAGGCACGTTTCTGTAATGGCTGTTTGTGGGTTGACCCAGGCTATGACGAGGGTTGACTTTCTACCATCTGGCAGATCAATAGAAATATTGTTCTATACTCGCCACAGTTTTATTAAAAATGGATTTTTTTTCAGAAAACAGTAGTGGGAGTATGGTAGAACTGGAAGTGATTCCAGAACCACAAACGATTACTGAAGATTTGATAAGGAACCTAAAGATTCAATCTGGATTGACATTCCATTGGCCACTCCGCAGATAAGGTGGATAACTTCAGGCACCCGAGAGGTACTCCGGTAGCCTCAAGGACGGTGACAGGGAGGTTCTTGTTTACCCACACTTGCCATTGCTGTTGTTCCAGACTGTGAGACCCGGCGGGAGGATGAGTATAGCGTCGTTCTAAACCGACTTTAGAAGTGTACATCTATATGACCCTGCCAGAGGGTTGTCGTAGTCAGTGGGAGCAGCGGAAGCATTGGTGGACAGGTGGCTTATGTCTATTTATAGACTAAAGCAGATGTAGCGGAGATAGATCATCAATTTCTGATGTGACAGTCATAGGTTTGACTTCATCAGAATAGGGGATGGATCTGTTGAGAAGGTAGTAGGGTGTGATGTCATGGTATTTGGATGACATACACAGAGAAGGAAGTGATATTCCTATACTACGATCGGTTATGCTTTGGTCGTCACACAGTGGTTTCTCCACATAGGACTTGGACATTATATCAGACATACTGGTTACTAGATCTATGGTTTTAGATCTAGATTTGGGTGGTTTCCCAATCTGGGTACTTAGACAGCATTCTAAGAGTATTTAGAATGGACGACTCCTGGCACGGTAGTGTAACTGCAGGTGATGGAGTCACCCTCTCTAAAGCTGTCTTACAGACCAAAGGAGAGAGGGATGTGCATGATTGACAGATCACTTGCTCAGGCAATTGAGTCAATCATGAGATGTCAAGTACCACACCAGGTGTTGTTCTTGCACTAGATGCAATAAGTTGACATTGATCCAATCCTAGAGAAACAGTCGGAAGCAGTTTTAGAACATAAGTGAATGATCTAGGGATATGATAACGACAGCCTTATTCAGGAGACAGTTATCATTCCAGGCTTCCAAGGTAACCTGGACGACAGGGAGGTTGTCAGAGTTATAGTTTTTCCCACTGTACTTTGATTACTACCCTACCACTCTCAAAGGAGACGTGCAAACAGGTTTTAGTTGGGTACAATCCCGAGCCACATGGAGGCAGTGAGCGGATCTTCAGGGGTTCGTCTCTCCTGGTATTGGGGGTGAGGTCGCGCTGTGTCTAGGAGAGCCATTACACGAAGCCCTCGGCCGAGGCAGGAGATTTACTGGTAGGTATTCCAGTAGTATCTCAGGGTGTTCTGGGCTAAACTCCGACACGACTTGTACCGCTTTTGGGGGTCTGACTTTTACCAACCCCCTAGGCCCGCCATGCGATGCTCATAGACGAACGGACCGGACTGTACGGATATTGTCACTGACAGGCTCAGTAGGGTGTCAGGATGAGTTCGCTCATCGACGTCCCTTTTGGTCAATAGCTGGTGGCCCGTTACGTATTGGCTTATACCTCTGACGTGCTAGTGGTTAAATCCACAACCAAGGTGTTGACGAGTCTTTAGAGTCCACCACACAAACAGTTACTCAGCTTTCGGGCGAAACGCTGTAGAGGCCGTATGGAGATATGGCAGGGTTCGATTAGATACGTGCGGTATTGCACGGATTAGAATCGGACAGTTAGTACTAGAGGTCGTATGGTTATATGGCAGGGTTCGATCAGATACGTGCGGTAATGCACGGATCAGGATCGAACGGATATTACTAGCCGGCTTTGGTTTAAGCCGGATCCTAGTATAGTACAGTGTAGAATTTTGTCTCATTGCATTTGTATTTCGGTCGGAATACAGATGCTGGTGTGTATACACAGTATCGGGGTTTTCCTGTAATTTATTACGGGACCAGTTTTCTGGAGTTGCCAGTTTGCTTTCCGTTTCGACCAATTTCCTTTGTATCGTTCATTGGCCGAAGATTGGTGGAGGAGGGCTTATTTGCAATTGTGCAAATAAGCTTTTGTGGAGGGGGTATTTGCATATTCTTGTGTCATAATGGTTGCACCATCCCTTGACCATTTGACTTGATTTGTTCATGATGGCTTGACTTTTAAAAGTCATGATTTATGATTTTTGATGGTGATGGGTTATGATGAGGTTGGAAGAGTGTTGTTTTTGATTGATGATCATTTCTACACTTGATTTCTTTTTCCCTCTCTCTTGCATTATTCATTCACCCCCACTCTCATTTTCTCACTCTCCCCATTCACCATGGCCGGCCACTTCTCATGGGGGGGCTGTCCAAACATTTTGGTGGGGGGGGTTTGGCTCATTTCATGTTGGAAAAATCCCACAACACCATCTCCAAAAGCTTAGTTCATTTCCTCCACCAAAAGGCAAACTCCGTAACCCCAAAATGAGACATGGTTCTACACTATATTCTACAGCAAACCTTGGGCACGTCGGCTCTCCAACTTCGTGCCCAAGTTGCCTCGGTATAGAGGTGGGAGCCCGTAAAAGAAGCAGGCGACGTGGTGCCCTTCCGGCGAGGAGGTGGAGACCGGACATTCCGCGGGAGATCGGGACGACGGCGAGAAGACCGGAGGACACGGATCGCTCGGTATATCTCTCATCCCATCTTGTAGTTAGCTAGGACTAGTTAATGGCACGATCCGGGTTTTTAGTGCGCGGTGGTGCCGGTTCAAGAAAATTAAAGTTAACCATCGCTTCCGTATTTGGCCTCGGGATGGAGGCCGGGGCGCCGCCGTGCACTTACAACGACAAATACATAACGATATAAGTTTATATTAAGACTGGTAGCAATCACATGTTATTCGAACAACTTACATGATCTGCAACCCAATCGCAAAAATTATCCTGATGATATTTTTCCAATCGTTCATCATTCCAATCAGGATGCCCCTCACATACCTCATTAATATGATTTCTGCTCTCAATAATAAATTATGACATTAATATTATATCATTTCATACATACACAAACACAAATATAATAATTAATCCAAAAAAACATACTCTATAATTTCTTCAAGAAATACGCTATTGAGGAGGATAAACCGATATATCTTGTTGATAAACATAGTATCTACTCTCTTATAATCAGCTTTACCATATGGCCCGTCATGAATTCTCCGAGACCAGTTAAGTTTCGTCTCAATGTTCTCTTCCAAATAGCGGGAACAAAATGTGGTTGCTTCATCTAGAAGATAACCTTGCATGATAGAACCCTCTGGTCGATTTCTATTGCATATATACTTTTTTAAAGTGTAGAGATGCCTAAAGAAAAACATGTTAAATAAATAAATACGGGCATATAGGAAAACAATTATTTTACAAATTGCGTAAAACGAAAAATTCCATGTACCTTTCGACGGGATACATCCATCGATATTGTACCGGTCCGGCTAACTTAGCCTCAGTTTCAAGATGAACTGTCAGGTGTATTATGATATCGAAGAATGACGGTGAGAAAATACGCTCAAGCTTGCAAAGTATCAATGAAATAGAATTTTCTAAAGTCTCTAGTGTCACAACATCCAGGGTTTTAGCACACAATTCTCTAAAAAAAACAACAAAGGTCATTGATTACTAAACCAACCGATTCGAGAAGGGAAGTCCCGAAGGCTAATGGGAGAAGGTGCTCCATTATAACATGGTGATCATGACTTTTTAGCCCATCGATCTTGCCCTTCACAATTTTTATATTCTTGCTAAATGATCCTGAGAAACTCGTGGGAACTTTCAAATCATGCAACACCTGCAGGAACCTTTTCTTCTCCGGTTGTAACATATGTTACGCGACATTGGAAAGTACAAACTTTCCTAGTTTACCCGCTATCGGTTTAGGATGCAATTCATTTTTAATTTCCCAGTCCTGAAGATCCATCCGAGCACGGAGGTTATATTTCGATTTTCCGTTTTTACAAAGAATCAAGTTGAGTACGTGCTCGGATACTCCCTTCTCTTTGTGCATGACGTCCAGACAATGACGCACTAAATTTTTTGACCAGTATGCAGGCTCGTAGAAAATGCTTAACTTTTTCCAGTAGGGTGGTTTGACCTATTTTGCCGGATCTATCTCGAAGGTCACATTATTGTACCCATCCCACTGAGCAATCACGTCCTCTCCGGACAATGAGGCTAGATACCAAAGAAGTTCCTGATGACCATCAAAGTGAGCAGCGTCTAACCTACAGGGATGGTTTAGTGGCAGGAAACGTCGATGACCGCAATAACAAACATTCCTGCTAAAATTCAAGAATTTCGATGTTGTATATTGATGGAAATAAGGGCATGCTTTGTGACCATGTACAGACCAACCTGATAGCATTCCATACGCAGGAAATTCATTAATTGTCCATATTAAAGTCGCACGTAGTGTGAAGGTTGTATCTGTGTTTGCATCGTAAGTCTTTATACCATCAATGAATAAAAATTTTAACTCATCGATCAGAGGTCGGAGATAGACGTCGATATTGTTTCTCGGTGAGTTTGGCCCATCGATAAGAAGAGGCATCATAAAGTAGGATTGATCCATAGCCAACCAAGGTGACAGATTATAATCTATCATTACAACGGGCCATGTGATATGGCTTCTAGCCATATAATTGAATGGGCAGAAGGCATCACTAGCGAGTCCGGGCCTGACATTGCGAGGATCACTACTAAATATTTCGTGTGTCCCATTGAAATCCTTCCATGCCGGTGAATTTCTTGGATAACTCATTTTTCCATCTTCACTTGGAGGAGCATGGTGATGCCAAATCATTGCCTCGGCTATTTTCTTGCACCTGAATAGCCTCCACGGCCTCTGTTTTATGGGAAAGTATCGTTCTATCTTGACAGGTATATCGGGCTTCTTATCGGATTCTTTCAGCTTATACCTGGACTCTCCGCATGTTGGACACTCTTTCAAATCTGAATTCTCTTTCCGGTACAACACGCAATTTTTGGGACATGCTTGAATCTTCTCACACTTCAGACCCAAATCAGACATCATCTTCTGGGCTCCGTTCCAGCTGTCAGACACATTATTTCCCGGGGGCATAGATATTTTAAGAACTTCAGAAGGATCGTGAATGACTTGTTTCTCCATCAATTTAGGCACTTAATCTGGAAAAGTTGGACGAACCATGAGAGGGTGTAATACTTTGCATTCTCATAAATTGATCTTCTAGCATCATTCATGAACTTTTCATACTTATCCGCACTCGGTCCTTGACCGGAAGAAATGTTATCTTTGGTACGAATACTATCACCTAGGGCAGCCTCTACCATATCCTCAATTTCTTCTCCTAGAAAGAAGTTATTGTCTTCTTCTTCTACCGCATTACCATCATCCCATTCTTCTTCTGCCGCATTACTGTCTTCTTCTTATCCTTCCCCGTGATATAGCCAAGTTGTATAAAGTCTTGTAAAATCATGTTTAACGATTTGAAGCACTATGATTTCTACCTTCTGCCAGTACTTATTCCCACATCTATCGTATGGGGAGAGAATCTTCTCTAACACGATCTTAATATGTGAGTGTGTAAATTCAATGAAAGCAGCAACTCCTGCGACAAACTTAGGTTGCATGTGTTATTTCCAATCCACATACATCCAGTCCTTAACTCTGATGTACTCATGGGTCATGTTAAACTGTATAATATATAAATTGTAGGTTATGATGACTATATTAAGAAATTTAAGAACAGGATGGTTATTGACAAAGAAGAAAATCCGTAGCGGCAAGTTTGTCATTGAAAAGAATAAATTATCGATAAAAAAGGTAGATTTGAAGATAACCAAGTATGAGTTGTATTCTGTGTATGTGTGTTTCAATTTATGATTTCGCTTAAGTGTAGGATTGTTAGTGTGTATGTGCTTTGTGTGTGCGTTTGTTATGTATTTGTGTGCGTTTGTTATGTATTTGTGTTGTATGTGTGTGTTTCGGCTGTCGGGGGTAAGGCTTCAACTCTATTAAGAATATATAGAGCAAACACCCATTCTCTTATACTTTCATCCGTTTCGAGTAAATTTCGGCAGCACCTCCCCGCCGTTCTCCGAGTACACTGTAATAGAATAGATAATCATTTCAATGCTGTGAAACAACATTGAAATGAACATCTAATCTATCTTCGTACATGGAGAACCAGCGGAAAAGTACCGACGAAATAACTCAAAACGAATAAAAACACAAGTGAATGCAGGTGTTTGCTTTATACATTCCTAACTTGTCCACACTGGACAAATCTATCGGTTATCATACGATTGAACCTTCTCGTCATATAGACTACACGACGATTGTTAGTACCGAACTATATCGTCCGATATTTAACAACCTTCGCATAGTTCTATGTCATGACGAACATCGAACGTATGTTAACCGATAGACAGGGACTAAGTCGCGCTTTGATTTTCACATATGAGTATCGCTGAGAATATGAAGTTTCATATTATCATCGAGTATCATATATTGATTTTAACTTAAACATTTAACATGAATAGGTTTTAAGTTTACGTTTCGTTATTAAGAGTTCGAAGTTTTTAGTTTGGGGTAAATTTTTCTTGCGTTTACGGTAAAATTGTACGTTTACGTTATCATCAAGTATCCTATTGAAGAAACTAGTGCACCCTAAACCCTAACCCTAATTAACCCAAATTAACTTAATTAACACAAATTAACCCTAATTATCACCCTAACTCAAATTATTCCTAATTAACCCAAATTAACCTAATCAACCCAAATTAACCCTAATCAACACCCTAACCCTTCAAATTATCACTAATTAGCCGAAATTAACCCTAATCAACACCCTAACACAAATAAACTCTATTTTACCTAATTAACCCAAATTAACCCTAGCCCAAACCCTAACCCAAATTAACCTAACCCTAATCATCACCTAAACCTCAACACAAATTAACTCTAGCCCAAACCAAAATTAACCCTAATTAATCTAATTAATCCAAACCTTATCCCTAATCATCACCAACCCTATTTTACCTAATTAACCCAAACTAACCCTAACCCTAAACCTAACTCTAACCCTAATCCTAAACTGAACCCTAACCCTAACCCTAACCTGAACCCTAACCCTACCTAATTAACCCTAAGGGTTAGGGTAGTCTAAACCCTAGACCGAACCCTAATTCTAAGCCCTAGTAGTAACCCTAAAATCAACAATAACACAAATAAAAGCATAATTATAAGTTAAAAATTGATGTTAACTCACCTTAATAGTAGTTTTGCCGACAATTCTACTGTCGACGTGGTGGAGGAGGCCGGAAAATCCACTGTCGATGAGACACAATCGAAGATATGAGCTCGTGGGATTCTACTGTCGACAAGGAAGTCGACGATGGTGTACCGGCGATGAGGAGGCACGCGTGGGTGTGGTGGCGAGGAGGCGCGCGCGGGAGGTCGGTGATGAGGGAGTTGGGAAATTTTGGGAACGATGAGGAAATTTCTGGGCTTTATTTTTTTTATAAATAAGCCTTTGATGCCCCGACAGATTAATCCGTAGGGCCTTCTTTTGCGGCTCCGTAGGGCAAAATAAATGATTGCATTCTAATATTTTTTAATTAATCCGTAGGGTACCGGAAGGAAAAACCGATGGCCTAACGGATTAATCCATAGGGGCAATAAAAAGTTGACCCTATGGATTTCTATACCCGTAGGGGCAACCCCTTATTATAGTAGTGTGTACGCATATACACTGCCAATGAGATCGTAAGACATATTTCTTTTATTTTTCCTGTTCCAATTGGACCGTAAGGCACACGCAGAGGTTTTTTCAGGTTTGTCCTAAAATCGTCGTTTAGGAAACAAGCACAGAATGACGTGACTTATTCCAAGAGATAACCTTCCGCAATCGAACTTTCATGATGATACTTGTTGCGGATATAGTTTTTTAAAGTTAATATATATCTGTTGAAAAATTATAGATATTAATTTACCACGATGATATTTTAAAATTTAAATGATGAATAATTTTCATTTTCATACCTCTCGATGGGATATATCCAACGGTGATACACCGGATAGCCAATCTTGACCTCGGTTGCCAAATGGACGGACATGTGAATTATAATGTTGAAAAAGGAAGGTCGAAAGATAGTTTTGAGCTTGCTGAGGATCAAAGGAATATCTTTTTGAGCTTCACCATCTCACTGACGTCTACATTTTTGAAACACAGTTGGTGAAAATACATGCCAAAGTTGTTAAGCACGAGACAAAATTCTGATTTTATTAATGCTCTGAGGCATAATAGAAGATGATGTTGCATCATTATGTGGCAATCGTGGCTCTTAAATCCTACGATTTTTCCATTTTCTACCTGTACCTGTTTGGCAATATTTGATGAGAAACCGTCGGGGACTTTCAATTCTTTCAACACCCGCAAGAACCGCCGCTTCTCATCTTTGTTCAGGTTATAGATTGCCGGTTGAATCTCGTAATAACCATGTTCACTAGCCACATACCTAGGTTGCAATTCTTCTCTAATGGACAAACCATCCAAATCTGTCAAATCATGGCCTGCATTGAGACTATTCTTCGTTTTTCTATCCTTACACAGTAGAAGATTGATGACATGCTCGGAGAAACCTTTCTCGATATGCACGAAATCTAAATTGTGGCGCAACGATAGATCGGACCAGTACGGAAGTTGAAATAAACCATTTCGCTACTTCCAAATTAGTTAGGTATGGCATTGTATCTTTATTTTTTGTCTTTCCAAATGTGATATTATGATAATCTCTTTATTGTTGCAGTATGTCGTTATCATACAATAGTTTAGGAGACCTACTGGTCTTCATCTTGCCATTGAACATTTCTTCATTCTTTCTGAATCTGTGAGGTATAGTCAAGAAACGTCGTTGACCCATATACGACTCTTTCCCGCTAAACTTCAAGCGTATGTGGCTCGTATGAATATGAAAATAAGGGCACGCAAACTTACTTTAAGTTGTCCACCCCGACATCATACCGTAGGTAGGAAAATCATTAATGTTCCACAACAAACTAGCACACATCTGAAAAAATTGTTTATCATATGAATCATTGGTTCTTAGGCCAGGTTCCCATAGCGACTTTAACTCAACAATCAAGGTTTGAAGGTACACGTCGATGTGTTTCCTAGGCGACAAGAGACTGTCGATTAAAAGCGCTAGCGTAAAATAAGAATGCGGCATACCCTTCTATGGAGGCAGGTTGTATATAGTCAACACAATGGGCGAAGTACTACGAGTACGCCTGCCCCGAACCATTCCAAATGGAATGAAACCGTTGCTCATAAATCCCAGCCTCACATTACGAGGGTCTGCGCTAAACGTAGGATGTTTTTCATCTAAAACTTTTTATGATATCGAATCTCTAGGATAGCTCATTTTTCTCTCTTCATGAGGCGCTTTATGGTTCCACTGCATTTCGGACGCCATCTCCTCAAAAATAAATAACCATTGCAGTCTCAGTATTAGTGGAAAATGACGAAGAATCTTCATGGGAATATCACTCGAATGAGAGTCTTTATTAGGCTTGAATCGATTGGTCCCGCACACGGGGCGGTTTCTAAGTGTGGCATGTTTATTTAGGAACAAAACACAGTCATTCTCACATGTATGGATCTTTTCATACTTTAGGTTGATATTTGTGATTATCTTTTGTGACTCGTATCAGTTCGGTGGCACTTCATTTCTGTCGAGAAAAGCTTCCTTCAGCAATATTAGGAGATCAGTGAAAGACTAGTTACTCCATATGTTCTTGCATTTGATCTGAAAGAGACGTACGAAAAAGGACTGTTTTGAAAACCCTTTGCAATTTGGATATAACGGGATTCTTGAGTCAACCTTGTACTTCTCCAATAACGTGGGTCCAGTGCTTTCCGTATCATCAGGAAGTCACGCGGCATTTACAAGCCCATCCATGTCATCGATCGATGCGAATACAAAATTATCTTCTTCAATGGGTTTGTCTTCTTCAAACTGGCATTCATCTTCCTCCTCTTCTTCTACTATCCCTTACCACTGTTCGGTTTCCATTATAATAATTTCATTTTCCATCTTTTGCACCCATGCCTCATTTTCCGTTACAATGACTTCTTCTCCTCCGTGAAGTACCCACATAGTGTAATCTTTAAAAAAACGTCTTTTACGATGTGTAACTCAACTACTCTTTTCTTGAGAAATCTCGTGTTCAGACACTTATAACAAGGACATAAGATTTCATACTCTTTCGATGACCCAAGACGTGTGTAAGAAAAATCGGTGACAAAATAAACACCGTTAAGGAAAAACTTATGCACTCTCGAGAGAGTATCGACATACATCCAACTCTTGTTATGAAGGTACGAAAGTGCCATATTGGAACCGTTCGGACGATGCAAGGTTCCTATAGACAAGAGTCATGGAATTAATATTTTTTAACAAATACACGATAGACGGATATTAAGAAGCGTTAGTTTTAGGTTTAATTGACGATTTGGTTAAGTTTAGTTTCAATCGACGATTTAGCTTAGGTATAAGATATGTAGCATGGATTCGGATACGGATACGGGACACCCATTCACTTAACACTTTATTAGTTAAGTTTAGTTTCAATTAAAGATTTAGTTTAGGTGTAGGTGTAAGCATAGTAGCATGCAGCGATGCAACAGCTGTCGGGGGTAAGGTTTCTATCCTATTATAAATGTATAGAGTATACACCCATTCACTTGTATTTTCATCCATTTCGAGAATATTTCGGCAGCACCTCCCCGCTATTCTCTGAATACACTATAATAGAAAAGATGATCATTTCAATGCTGTCAAACAATATTGAAACAGACATCTAATCTATCTTTGTACACGGAGAACTAGCGGAAATGTACCGACGAAATATCTCTAAACGAATGAAATCACAAGCGAATGGACGTGTTTGCTTTATATATTCCTAACTTTTCCACACTGGAAAAATCTATCGGTTATTATACAATAAATTTTCTCGCCACATAGATTACACGGTGCTTGTTAGCACCGAATGATATAATTCGATGTTGACAACCTTCGTGTAGTTCTATGTCACGACGTAAACAGACGTATGTTAGCTGATAGACGGGGTTTAAGGCGTGTAATTTAGTTTCGATTGACGAATTAGTTTAGGTGTATATATGGTTTTAGTGTTAGTGTTCAATTGACCAAATTGTTAAATTTAGTTTCGATTAACGATTTAGTTTAGGTATATGTGTATGCTAAATAGCATGTATTCGAATACGGGACACGATACCTTAAAAATTTTCTTAAACGATTTAATTTTGCTCAATTTTACTAATTACACTAAAATACCCTTAGCTATTGCTATTTTTTCACTAAACTACCTTAAAAATTTTCTTAAGTAACCTATTTCTTCAATTTTACTAAATTACACTAAAATACCCTTAACTATTGTTGGTTTTACACTAAACTGCTTTAAAATTTTAACTAAACAATTCATATTCTTAAATTAACTAAAATACCATAAATTTCACTAAAATGCCCTTAACTATTGTTGTTTTTTCACTAAACTATCATTAATTTTTTTACTAAAAACCCTCATTTGCTTAATTTTACCTTTTTACACTAAAATACCCTTAACTGTTATAGCTTTTTCACTAAATTACCCTTAACTATTGTTATTTTCACTTAACTACCTACAAATTTTGCCGCCAATAGAACTAACCATATTTTTTGCAGCGCTAATACTTAATTGAAAAAGAATTGTTTATATTGCTTGATTTCTTGAAATTCTTTTATTGGATTGCACATTGCATATGAATACGGAAATTAAAGGCACAAAGACCAAAACAAGATACGGTAAAGGATTTCATCACCTTTTCTCCGTAGCCCACAAATCACAAAACTGCATTTGTGCATACCCCCAGTAATTTAAAATCAATTAGAACTTTGACTCTGAGGACTTCACTCTCATTAGGAGAAGTTAAATGTGTTTAGAACTTTGCTTAACGGTATATCGTTCACGGGGTGTCTAGGCAAGTGCTCAAGAGAAAGGGTTATTTAATTAAGGAACTTCACGAAAGCGTTGGAAAACCTCCCCTTCTCTCTTGCACTTACCTGGCCTCGTGATCAATGTATCTTGAGTCTATTTCTCGATACAGTTTTACTTCGTCAATCAGGTTCTTGAGCAAGTCTAGTTGATTTAGAATAACATAGACTGCTATGGGTGTGATATTCTTTATTTTAGTGATATTTGTGAATTCTTATTATTATGGGTGATACACAATACAATTCTATATTTCACGACTCTTATTCTTTTGTTTATACTCAATCCCAGTTGATTTGTACAAATTGCCAAAATCCTTCCCACATTCATGACATTTTTCCTTTTCTAGGGGGTGATCAACCGTCCCAAATTGTTGATAACGATCACCCACCTAACACTCCTGAACCCAGTCACATTTCAACCATAGATCAAATGATTGAAGATTTAGAGAGAGCGGTCAACAGAATGACTGCTCTAGCATCACCACCATCACAACCCCTCCAACCCGAAACAACAGAACCATCATTAGGGAGTGATGGTGAGATAGATGCTAGGTTGACCACTTTTGAAAAAGGTATTGAAGTAATGACTGCGGTCGAGAACCAATCAGCTACGACGCTAGCCCTGTTTTTACAGCAATTTGAGCAATTATTTGTTGCTCAAGCTCAATCTTTGGATTGAATCGAGAAACAAATGAAACATTTAGCTGAGAGGATTCAAGGGAGTGAACACAGTCAATCGGAACCCCATAGTGTCAACATCTGTCAGCTAGGGAATCACCCGAGTGAAATAAATGATCAGATCAATTTGGATGAATTTTTAGATGACGATACCACTGTATTGACTAGGTGTTCCCAGGACACACAAGCAAACCCTCTATGTCAGTCCACCATTAGCCTTTAGGTATCCACTGAGCCTCTTGTCGCTTGTGATTTAGAGATTGATTTAACTGAAATAATACATGAAAAGGATATTCTTGAACCGACTGATTTTTGCTTTCCTACTTTAGAGGAGCAACCTTGTGAATTTATCGGGTATGGTTGGGATAAATTGTTAGAAAAGATCAATGATCAGGAACCCACAATTTTTGTATCACCTAGTGATATTGTTTCGGAAGAAACATTATGGTGGGAACCTACGTTTTTAGATGACATGAACCTACCCGATTGTGAATGTGATGAGGGAGAAATCATTTTGGGAGAGTTTGTGAATAACGAGAGTAGGATCGTGAAAAATAATAGGGAAGAAGACAGCACTGAACATTATTCTTTCTTGTTGAGTTTTGAGGAGATTTTTGCTGATGAAATTGATATTCTTGGTGAGTTTGAGTCGGGATCATTTTGGGATCATCCTTTGAACCTTTCTTTTTCTGAATTTTTTGCGGATGAGCTCCAGTTTTTAAACGAACCTGATTTTGATACTCTACATATAATTCTTGAAAATTCAATTCATTCGAACATTAATTCTTTTTCCTCGTCAAAACTTCGTCTTCACCTTCAGTGTCTTCTAACCCATTCCTTCACGCACCCATGCCCTTTACTAACATCTAACCATTCTTTGTATATTTTCTTTTTCTTTTTAATATACCTATTCTTTTTCCAGCCATGGCATTATATCGACAAAATTTTCTTATGGCTGGTATTAACTTCTACATTAACCATGTCGTTTAGATTGTGAATATTGTGATTTTTGTTTTTTCCTAGTTTTTAATAAGATCTCAACCATTAAGGGTGAGTGCTAATTTTTTTTTACCGGGACGAGACGGTTTTCAATTTTGGTTTGAGAAGAAGTATAATTAGGTTGGGATTTCATTGTGGGCGGTGTTTTTTGCAAAATTCCTTTTTATATATAGAGCCCACTGCCCAACCCCGTGCCCTCACTTCCCATTCTCACAAACAGATCTAGTTTTCTTCTTTCCTCTTCCCGCAGCCTCTCACCAAACCCTAGCCTCCCTCCTCGGATTCCGGCCGGCGAGACCCCCATCAAATCCGGCAAGCTCGGCCTGCAATCCTCCAAACGCCAATCTGCTTCTTTCTGAATGTAAGAAACTCCTTTTTCCCCTCTTCTACACTGTTTATTTTCTGCAAATTCAACAGACCTTTGAGAAATGGCCCCATTTGAATTGGAACGCAATTTCGTTGCCATTTTCTCGCACGAGGTGTTCGGGCATTATTTTTGCGATGCACTCAGACAACTAGGTTGGGAATTTCTGCTCTATGGGGAAGAGGGGTTGTGTGCTTGTGAGAGTTTAGTCGATGAGTTCTATGATGCGTTAAGAGATGGCGAAATATTTCAAGATAGGGTTAGAATTCAATTTCGGGGTAGACGTAGGATATTTTCCTCTGAAACCATATCCAATGTTACCGGTATCCCGATGCGTTCTGGCTCTCAAAAACCTTTAGAACTGGCACAGTATAGGACAGTTCTGGGAAATCACTGCGAACTACGAGATGCTGGGCTGAATGCACAGCAGATTTACAGGAACGCATATACGACGTGCCGCTGGGCATATCGCAACATTAGGGGGATCGCGCATGTATCGTCCTTTCCAGCGATTGTAGGGCACATGGTCGATTGTTTGATGACCAGAGACTACCAG
The DNA here is from genome assembly GCA_030015575.1 of Agapanthus africanus. Lineage (NCBI taxonomy): Eukaryota > Viridiplantae > Streptophyta > Magnoliopsida > Asparagales > Amaryllidaceae > Agapanthus > Agapanthus africanus. The sequence goes on along the minus strand of JASDDO010000012.1, from coordinate 449,573,380 downwards.
TTCTGCATGGCGAGCATGCTCTTCGCCACAATCAAGGAAAGTATGGCTGCGCGGAAATCTTTGCTTCCCATCCTCATTACCCAAATTTGCCAATCTTATATGACGGACGAGGATTTCACGGCCTGTCTCACGATGTTCGATACTGTACCGGTTGAAATAGAGAAGATATCACCAGGATACACGGATCCCAGGAGTGAGCAGCAGATTTGGACCCCTACCGACCCCAGCAAGCACGCGACCCCGCAGACTTCATCCGAGATATAGTTGGGAGATGACGTTCCGACGGGTCCCGACGAGCTTCACAGAATGCAAGTCCGCGGCCTCAAGACTATCATCTGGTAGAATAAGGAGATCAAGGAGTAGCTTAGCCAGCTCTTGGCTAAACAGGACGATGACAGCGGATGTAGCCGAGGCAAAGGCAAAGACAAAGCAAAACGACGATGAGGACATCGTTTGGATCAGTTTGGGGGTAGAGTTTGGTGATGGCATTTTGTATCTGCATATAGTTGCATTTGCATATTTCCTGCATTTCAGCATTTACTTATTGTATTTTTCTTTTCTTTTGCATGTAGTTGCATTTCATATCTGCTTTTGTACTGCATTGTATATTGAAAAATTTGAAAAATTTATAAAAATTGAAAAATTTCTTGAAAAATTATAAAAACTTTGTCATGTTGGTTAGCAGGGGAATTGTGATTCAAAAGCTGATGGTTCGGTTGATAAGTTGAAATAACTAAATTCTTGCTATGAGATTGACGACCTGAAAAATAACCCTCCTGTGTGTTTAACTTTAGCTGATATACGTCTTTTATAACACTTTTCACGTGTCGTGTGTTTTTGAGAATTTGATGAAAGTCTGACATGTCTGTAAACTTTTAAATTGATAAAAATCTTTAGGATCAAACAGGTTTTTCTGAATTAAGCAAAACATCAAGAATAGTTCATACAGTGAAGTAGAAGAATTTTATAGAGATTTTAACAGAAACTATAAGTCTGAAAAATAACCCATCTAGAACCTTGTTGGCGTAATTACACACCTTATCACATGTAACGTCTTCGGATTTAAAAGAAAAGGCTGGCTATATCTCCGTTTTCACTGAGTGAAAAATTTAAAATAAAATGAGTCTTTTGTTTTGTGGCCTTGGTAACTTGGGTAATTAATTCCTTAGGGTGTTTCCGCACCTAATGCCCTAAAACCATCTGGTTTAGGAGTCATTGACCCAACACTCGCTAAGTTTCCAATCGCCAGATAAAACAAGCTAAGCAAGTGTTCTTTCCGAGTTAAAAGTCCTAACGGTTCTTTGTGGGAGAATAATCTTGGCGGAGACAAATTTTCTAGTAAAACAGTTTTTCGCGGAGATATGAAAGTTTGTATTTATTAAGACGTTTTGCACGATAATGAAAGGTGTGTATGAACAAAAACAGGTGAAAGGTAGGAGTGAAAAATAAGACTTAAGTTTTCTTTTAAAATTGATATATATTCTGACTTGAAACCTGACTGGAGAATAAACTTAAGAAAATCTTAACTCCTTCCAAACTTGTGTGATCCTTCAGAAGTTTATCCTGGTGCGTAATTTTTTGACATGATGACCCTAATCAAGTTCTTAAAAACCTGTCGACACTGCCGCACAATCACGAAAAGACACGTATTAGCTTATGTTAAACAAATTGCGAGGAGTGAAAAATAGGGTTTAATGTTTCTAACTTGGGTGATAGAACTTCTAACTTTGATATCCAACCGTAAGATTCGAATCAACAGTTCCTCCGTGTTACTAACTTGACTGGATTTTGTGGGTGCAATCCGCTGAAAACCCTCAGGAGATAACACTCCTCCTACTAGGGACACTTAGAGATTTAACGGCTTGTACCTAAAGGTTTAACGGCTTGTTGCACGTGCTCAGTGCAATCGCGTTCCCTGCGAAAGTGAGGTTAGGATTTTTTTTGTTTTGCTCGGGACGAGCAAAAGATAAGTTTGGGCGTATTTGTTCACCTCATAAAACTGCATTTTATTACCTCTCATTCGTTATCTGTTTTGCTATTTATCGGTACTTTTAATCAGTGTCTGCTTAGTTATTGCAATTTACAGGTATTCGTGATACAATACTGGAAAACACATTCAAAATCACAGATATCATGTTTAGGAGCCGACGCTGCAAACAGAACAGGAAACCGACCGATGTCCCAGGAGGTCTTTTTAGAAATAATACATGTGCACACATTTCTTGTATAAAAATGGTCCAACCCTTACATGTGTGCACATAGCCTTGGATCTAGGTGAGGGGCTGCCATAGACCATGATGGGTTGCCTTGGTATCACGAAGAAAACAAGTGGGCACACAAAGTGGGTGTGAATGCATTTATTGCATAAAGTTTGGATGTGATTTAAAGACCAAGTTTCCCTCCAGTCCTCTGCATACAAAGCAGGTTAAAATTGACAAAGCAAACAGAACCAGAGTGTTATTGGAGTTCACACAAACACACCACTGCAACACGAGCCCCCTCCTCGGATTTGGGCCGGCGAGACACCCATCAATTCCGGCGACCTCGGCCCCCCTACCACCTTTTGACCACACATTTTCTCTGGTTATTTTTTAGTGCCACGTCATCACTTGTATATTGTTTGTTTATTCTGTTTTGGAGCCTATAAATACCAGAACTGATCTAAAGAAAGGGGCCATGTCATGCCATGCCAAATAGATATGATACATTTTGATAGTTTGTTTATTTTTGGTTTAGCTTGAGGGTGAGTGATCTTCACTTGGTTTCTTCTTCTTCCCTCTTGAAGCTCATCTTCACTTGGTTTCTTCTTCTTCCCTCTTGAAGCTCTCTTTGGAGAGCTTCATTAAGGAGGTTGAACAAGATACCAAATTCTTGTATCTCATTTCTTCAAGTATTAATATATTGCAATTGTTGTTTCTTTTATACTTGCTTATTTTCTTTACTTGCTTTTATCATGCATAACTAATCTTATTTTGGTTGTGGTGTGGGTGAGGAAGTGAGATGAAAGGCTTTGCCTCCTCCACCTCTTGTTATTGTTTTTATGTGCTTAACTCATGATTCTAACTTGAAGATTGTTAATGTATTGATATGATACGGTATTTTGACACATGGTTACTTGTAACCTCCTCATATACCGTATTCATTACCTTTTCCCATTTTCAATATTTAAGTTAAAATCAATTTGGTATTAAGTTTGCTAAGTTTGGATATGATATCTTGTTATTTAGTGACTTGGCAAATCGCTTAATTTCATATATCATATACCATCACAAGCACTTTGCACACTTAACACCAAAATCATTTGCTCTCACTAACCACTTTTTGTTTTTGTTGTTGCGGTATGCTTGTTAACCCTCGTGTTTAGTGTTGATACCCCAAGCGCGGACATACAAGCGGTAAGTGATCAAACGGACATCTCATGACCATGGGAGTGTAGAGGTAAACGTCGCGATTCAAAGCTTCCGAACCAAGCCACAACCATTCTTTCCTTAAACTCCTTTTCTTTCTTTTTATTGTTTCCGTATTCTTATATTTTTTGTGATAAACCCCAATTCGTTCATTTGTTAACCTTAAACAACAATACTTAATACACAAATCCCTGCGGATCGACCCGTGCTTGCCGGCTTGCTACTGCACGCCGTGCACTTGCGGTTTATAAACTGTAAAACGAGAACGATCTCATGCGCGCATTCCGTTTCATTAAACCCATATCTCATATTTCAAAACATACGCGTTTGCGCGCGCGGGTGAATTCCCAACACGGCCATTGCGGAATCCAAAACGAAAATTGTCGAAGAAGCACTAGCAACTTAAACCCTAAATCAGTTCTAAACACTAAACTAGTAAACTAGAATATCTAAACTACGAGTTCGAGGGGCTAGCTACCTTCGTAGCATGTCCGCCTAATCGCGGAAGACCCCCTCCTTCGCTCTTGAGCCGCTTGGAACGAGCTTGTGCTTCAGTGGTCATGGTAGTGTCAATTGAACTTATAGAAAGCTTTGGATGACCTTGTGAACTCCAACTAAGCCCTCAAGAGCTCAGGATCGGGCTTACAAGACGGTCTTCCTTTGGTGAAGATGATCCACCCAAGGAAAACTTGTTCGAGCACTAGCTTCACACCAAACACCCTAGTGAAGCAACTAATACCCAAGACTTGCTAGGAATTGGGTGTTAGAGATGTAGTGAGTGTTCTAGTAACTTTCCTATCTTTACTTCTTCCTATACCTCAACACATAAGATGAAGAATCTTGAAGGAAGAAGATGATGAGAGAGAAGCAAAATGACAAGAATGAATTGTCAAGAGAGAGAAATGAGCTATCAAATGTTTTGATGAAAAGATTTTTGCAATTAACAATTGCAACCATACTTGAATAGGAACTCCAAATGAAATAAACATTAGATGGCCATTCCTCTCACCATCCCTCAAGCCACCTCACCTAGCCACCTCATTTCATATTTTCCATAAATGTAAAATCTATGAAATGAGGTGTCCTCCTTCTAGAAATGTATTTGTATAAATACAAACACACTTCCTCATAAATACATACCCATATTCATAACAAAATACGAATACCAAAAAAGATAGGAAAAATAAAATGAACATAATACTAGAATATACATATCAAAATATATATATGTAAATTATTAAATCAAAACTTGATTTAATAATCCGGTTTAATCCAAAGCCGGTTAGTATTATCAACCGTCGGATTAAAGTCCGTGTAGCTAAAACACGTACTTAATCGAAACCCTGCACGTATCAATATACAGCCACTACATCATTTCGCCTGAACTGGGAAAACCCTCTGTATGGGACTTTAAAGACCCGACAATACACTGGAAATGAGTTAATGGATAAATCCATTACCACAAACACGTCAGCGACGCTAGCTGTATGTAACGGCTACCTAGGTATGTGTTGAAAGGAAGGCCAACAAGAAAGCTGATCCGAACCCCTACTGAGCCTGTAAATGAAAATCTCCGTATATTCCGGTCTCATCGTCTAAGAGTGTCGCATACCGGGTCTAGGGGGTGGAAAACGTCAGACCCCTAATAACCCGATAAGTCGTGTCGGTGTCAAGCTCATCACCCACTAAGAAACTATTGATCTCCTATCAGTAAATCTCATCTACCTTGGCCAAGAATTTATAGTGATAGCCAACCAAACACAACGCAATATCGACTCCTAATACCAAGAGAGACAAATCCCTGACAATCGCTTACTGCCTCCAAGTAGTTCGGAACTGTACCCAACTAAAACATATTTGCATGACTCTTTTGAGATGTGGTAGGGTGTAATCAAAGTACAGTGGGAACCCACACAAGAAAAATGATGATCTCAGGTCAAAAGACTAACCTATACTTATGTCACTAGAGAACTGCTATCTGACGATAGGTATAATAACATCTATAAGTTCTCAGCAAGTACTCACCTCTAGTGAGCACCTGTATACTATCTTAGGTGCCAAAACACCAATAGCTTGTGAGACCGGACACCACCCCTCATGACGGTCTAGAAATATATACACTAGTCTACTCCAGAGTATGGATACCCAGTCTTAATACTCCATCGACTAAAGACATTTAAGGATATATTTATGGACTACCCATTTCCCACATATATGATCGCTATCATAATACTGGTAGTCAAGCAAAAATCCTACGGGCTTTATCACTATGTATTAGAGAGACCTAATAACTAGTAAAATATATACACATAATGATAAAGACAAACCAGATAGCATACCATCATCTCAAACAAGACTGTTCTACCTGTTTAGGTCCCCCTTCAATTATCGTAATCGCCTACATGTAATTACAATAATTGCCTTAAGGGAATTATAGCCAAAAATCTCCCACTTGCACTTAAGCCTAATTATTGCGGTATCGTATACCCACTGCTCGTGTGCTACCGAATACCCAACTTCTCTGCTAATCAGTTTCGCAAATCGTGTTTAAGAAACTTTCGTGTTCAAGAAATAGCCTCAGTGAATGGATTCGCTCTAATATTTCTATTAGTATCTCTCTATATCTCAACTTCGCGGAGATCAACTATCCCCAAAATAAGCGATACCCTGCCTTAGAATTTGTCTGGATACCTGATGGGACCAAGTTAATAGATGAACACCTTTATCCAGCAAACTTTTTAGTTGTATCCTCCACTGATTACAATCAACATCCTGCGACATGTCTACCTCAGTATCCGCTTGGAACCCTGTCCAACATACTGCCCCACAGAAGAGGGTAAACTTATAACTCTGACAACCACTCTATTATTCAGGTCACCTTAGAAGTCAGAATCGGTAACCGCCTCCTGTAGGAGGCTGCCATTACCATAATCCAAGAACATACTGATATATTCTTCATTGCTTCCCTTTGTTTTCCCAGGATTGGATTAATATCTGCTTATTAAAGCAAGTGTAAAAAAATATCCGGTCCAATACATGACATCATATGATTGACTCAATTACCTAAGAAAGTGATATGTCATTCATGTGAGTCCCTAGAAGATATATCTTTAGAGGGGGTGACTCCATCACCTGAGGGTAGATTACCATGACAGGAGTCGTCTATTCTAAACCACTTCAGAATGGTGTCCAAGTACCCAAATTGGAACACTTCCTAAATCTAAATCTATCGACATAGATCTAGTCACCAGAATTCTTGATATATTATCCAGATCCTATGTGGAGAAATATCTGTGACAGCCAAAGTTTGACTGATTGTAGTATAGGAACATCACTTCCTATCAGAAGTATGTCATCCAAATACCAGGACAGTACTCCCTATATTCTTCTTACCAGATTCATTTGTTGTTTTGATGAAATCAAACACCTTGACTGTTACATCAAAACAGATGATCCGTCTCTGCTATGCATTCTTCAATCTATAAATAGACATAAGCTACTTGCATACCTTCTACTGCTCCCACTGACTACGATAACCCTCTGGCAGAGTTATATACACATGTACTTCTAAATTTCCATTTAGAAAGATATTATAATCATCCACCTGCCAGATATCACAGTCATGAATAGCAGCAATGGCAATTCATATCTTGCATCTGGTCACCTGGAAATTACCACTTCCTATGACCTGCTGATAACTAGTAGGGCCATCATAATCCTGATGCTGACCTCTCTATCACCATTCTCGAGGAAACTGAAGTATCTCTCAGGTAGCTGAGGTTACCTAATAAAAACTGTGGAGTGGTTAAGGATTGTCGAGTATAATTGAATTCTTAGGTTCTACTAAATTTTCAGTAACCATTTGTGGTTCTGGAATCACTTCCAGTTTTACCATGCTCTCACTAATTTCTTTTGCAAAAAAATCCTTTTATAAGAAAAGTGGTGAGTCAAGAACAATATCACTATTGATCTTGCAAATGGTAGAAGTTAAACCCTTACTAAAAGATTGGAATAACCCACAAACTGTCATTACAGAAACGTGCCTTGAGTTTGTCCGTATTCTACTTCTAAACAAAAAACTAAATAATTGCATATCTTAATATCCACAAGATATACTACCATTCTATGTCCATATAGAATCTATGGCACTAATTTAGATGGAACCATATTCAATTGGTATGCAACTGTTTTCAGTGCATATCACCTTAATGGAAGAAAGCATTACTCATCAAGGAGCGCACCTACGGATGAATAACCTGTGAGAGAATCAAGTTCTCAATATTAGTATGATGGAAGACCTAGCATAAATATCTACATCTTCGATCACCTTAAAGAATCCTGATACTTCCAACGTATGGTTCTCTATTTTAATCTTATACCTATGAAGTTCACAAAATTTTGGACCTTGCATTTCAACGAATACGTGTCTAATATAAGAGAACTCATACCTGAATGGAGTAAGAGTACCAACCCCTTTTCCCGAAGAAAACTGGACAACATACAATTTCATGTATAAGTCCTAAGAGTTTACTAACTCAAATTCCATATGTTTGTAAGTTGATAACTGTATATTGGTTAAGAATGTCCTATACTGTTATTTAATACAGCTTACCTTATTCTCAACTGATAAAAGTAATTTTTTTCAAAAAATATATCTCGCTTTATAAAATAAAGAGACAGATATATCGGTTTAAAAAATTGGTGTATAACAACGGTTATTCAAAACCAAATATTTGTTGTTAGGCAAAACCAAGTGATTTAATCCAATATCACCAATTGCTACAAATTCCGATATTTATGATCAATTCACCCATTTCCGAATATTCTACTCCTACTCAGCATCTGTAACGTCATACGGATATGAGATTCTAATTTGGCATATACATACCCTGGAGTCGGAATACATTGGGAATATAGTTTTCAATTATAACATCACAGAAATTTAGAAACATAAATGTTTGAAGGGGGTGGCCAGGTATTCCTAATAATACCTCTTCCACTGTCCAAATTTACGACAGTAACCGCAATTTCCTTTGCGCTCACTCCAACTCTTTATATGTCTCTACATCTCACCTTCTATACACCATACTTAGGCTAGTTGGTTTTTTCCTTCTCTACCTTTCGGCACCAGCCTAAGGTTTGAAAGAACACTATCCAACAAGTGTAACATATGTACTCTCCTAGTACAAGGAGCACTTAACTAAAGAAAAAGTGAATTAGGAGAGACAACTGAATTATACAATCCAAATTCTCCTGAACCAGTGGTCATCCTCGACTGAAATAATTTCTTCGAGTTCGTATGTAACTATATGATGGCCCTTTCCTAGTAATATGGATCATCGTAGTGATACAGAACATTCTGTAGAAGGAAAAGTAAAAGTAAGAGCAATAGGGAAATATGCGAATTTGTCGTGAATCATGACAATCCAAAGCCAAAGTGCATAAGAATGTTCGATTAACTTGATTAATGAGTTTTAGTTTAAGGTAAGTCATGGTCGCAAACCAGAGAGAGGAAAGAAATAATCAGCGTGCACTCTATAAAGATTATATTGGTTAATCATTTTATCTAATCATGATGGCTCCTACTATATCCTTGAATTCTCCTTCAAACTCTAAAAGGATAATTAGTCGGGATTATGTACACCTCACAAGTTCGCTAATCGTTCAGCCAGGTCGGTGTTGGTACTTTGAGGGAGGTCTCCCGTGATTTAGCACGGATCCAATTTAATAACCCCATTTCCGCAGAGGCATAACCTCGTTAACAATTTCTAGACATCTAATAGGTTAGCTAATTATAAAGTGAAAATCTTACGAGGATTAATACATGTTAGTTGTATGTATGCCCTAGAGGCCAGTATTGTACAGATGATGTATATTATATTGGATGCTTGGACATATATAGAGATGACTTTCTTGCTCGATATGATAGTATGCTATCTGGTTACTCTTTATCTTAACATGTACACTAGTCTCTTTAAACTGTCTTATGGTTATATGTTGGTAAAGCCCTTAGGATGTGTACTTGACTACCTGGACTATGATGCAGATCATACTAGTGGGGACATGGTAGTCCATAAGTACATCCTTCAAGGTCCCTAGTCGTGGGTGTATCGAGACGGGGCATCGATATACCAGAGTAGACTAGCGTATACGCTTCTCGACCCATGAGATGGGCGATGGATGATCCCATATCCATTGGTGTTTGACATCAGAGATGGTATACGGGTGCTCAGTGGAGACTGGGTACACTGGACGGACTCGCCGAGAACTCCCAGATAGTATTATACCTCACGTCAGATGGCAGTTCTCAGGTGACACTTGTGCAGGTTAGTCTGTAGACCCGAGATCGTCATAGAGTCTTGTGTGATTCCCACTGTGCTTTGATCTCCAGCTTACCACGTCCATGAGGGTGTGCAAAACGGTGGTCTTTGGGTACAGTCCCGAGTCACATGGAGGCAATGAGCGATAGGAGGGGTTTCGTCTCTCCCGGTATTAGGGGTTGATGTTGCGCTGTGCTCGATTGGCCGTAACAGGGAAGTCCCTGGCCAGGGCTGATCAGAGATTTGCTGGTAAGTGTTACCAGTAGTTTCTCGACCCGTTATGAGCCTTACATCGGCACGACTTATCGGTTATTGGGGTCTGACGTTTACCACCCCTAGACTTGATATGCGACGTATCAGACGAACAGACCGGACTGTACGGTAAGTGTTACTGGTTGGATTCACAGGAGTATGAGCGGGCTAGCTCGTCGATCTTCTGATCGCTCAATACCCGGATGGCCGTTACGTTTAGCAGACCGCTTGCGGCTTGTGGGTGCTTGATATGATCATCATCTGCTACCGGCGTATTGACGAGTCTTTAGAGTCCTACACAGAGGTTTCCTGGCTCAAGCGAAACGAAATAGGAGCGCATATGATATATGTGCAGGACCGAGAATAATGCGTGTATGTGATACCGCATTTCATTCTCGCAATATATGTTTCGATTGGTTATATTCGATATGACCTAGTCATCGAATCATTGATTCGATAAATCGATACATTGGATTCTAGTCGGTTATGTGCGACATGACCGGATCATTGAATCAAATGTTGATTTAATGATTTAATATATAATTATATATTTGATATATTGCATTGCATTAACTAGTATTGGTTCACTTTATATGGATTTTCTCACTTGATGTGCAAGAAATATATGTGATATACTTTTGTGCACATATTTGTATCATGTTTGATGATACTAGATCATTTTGTTAAGTGTAAAGAATTAAAACCATGGTTAAGTGTTGATTAGGGTTTTGCATATTCATTTATTTATTTGTTCATTTATTTATTTGTTCATTTATTTATTTGGAAATGATTTGAAGAGAATGGTGGCTTTCTTTTGTCATTAGTTGAAGCTTCATGAAGCCTTGACTTTTGCAACCATTCTTGTCCTCATGCTTAACCCTAACTCTCCAAATGACCATGGTTTATTCTCTACACTTGACTCTAGTTAGATTATGATAAGTATGATTTTTTCTTTTCATTTAAAAGGACTTATCATAAAACTAGCTTCATCTTCTCCTTCTTCTTCAAGATAGAAACCTTGATGCCATCAATGGCAACTTGAGTTCTAGTGAGAGAAATCCAATTCTAAAGTGAACCCACCTCCTATTTCTTCACCCTCTACCTCTTGCCAAGTTGTTTTGGGTGTTTTCTTCACAAGTTTCACAACTTTGTGAAGTCGGAGCTTGAACTTGTGATGCCTCGACATAGATCGTCTTTGACACGAAGCCGACGACCTAGCTCGCCCGTTTCTCCGATGAAACCGACGATTGAGTTCGGGATTCATGATGGACAGCGAGAGGACACCCACGTGGAGCTAAGAAAGTGGAGAACCGGATCTACAAAGGTTGTAGCATCTAACTTTTAGTTAAGTAGTTAACTAGATTATCTTTTCGCCTAGAATTCTAGCCGACGATCCGTGTTAGGGTTTCTTGACACCCATAATTTTTGAAAAATGGCATGGTTGATGCCTTGTGAGACCTCTATAGGGTGCCTAGGAACCTTTCATTACCTGCTCATCAGTGAGAATCGGAACACAACTATCATCGCGTGATAATCTTGATGGAAGCCAACCAAAGTTACCACACTTCAGAAAGTATGCGCAAACTTTGCAAGTTTCCCTTATATTTGAAACTCCTGATATAGTTTTTGCCCCAAGCGGCTTATGACCTTAACTATGGTCAATAAATTATAAGTCGCTAGTCAAGTTCAACCCGTCATTATCTTGATTACCCTAAACCCACCCGTACGACTCTTAATTATGGTTAAGAAAGTCGTACAACTATCTTAGTTAATCGCATCACATACTACAAACAAGCAATACTTAGCTACCGTACACTACGCCTTAACTATGGTCAACAAACGCAGCATGAATACTAAGTACTATTCGTAGGAAATGACAGAGGGCTACGGCTAATTTTTGGCGAAAAACCATTAACGTGATGAACTTGATATCGTTAAACGAATACGAGTAGCTTTGAAAAGGAGTGGTTTAGACTCCGCTTTTAAAACAAATGGTTTTGAAGAAAACCAAGCGATATAGTAACATAAACTTTTGCTTAAGAGCTAACTCCCCATAAAGGGAACAATGCTCTTTTCTCATCGAATAAGATGCAGGATATTTCTAACCGAATAGCTCTATTCAAAGCAAAAGAATAAGACAATAGTTTTAAAAAATCGGTTCCTTCAACATAAATTAGGTTTATTTTCCTTGTATTAAATATATAATACGGTCTCATCATTTAAGTTTCTAGCCACAACAGAAACAACCAAAATAACATGCTTTTATATGCTATCTGCATTCGCTACGGGACCTCGGGTTTTCACCGTAAAGTTACTTAACTTACGGCAGGACGAAGGCAGGGCTAGCGCGGATGAAAAACATATAGAAGCATATATATATATATATATATCAACATTACAGGCAGATAATAATCATCACTAGCAAGCGATAATAGTAAATAAACTAGAAATCCAGTGTTTCGTTTGAGCCGCAAACGAAAACAAACGTTCCCCAGTCATGTGGATAGCCCATACAATGTCGAATCAAGACCTTTAAAAGTGCGGCAAGCTACCCGCCAATCCTAGACATGGGATACCCCTTCCTCAATAACATGAGTGGACTACCCAATACTTTCTAGAATCCGGTAACTTGGACACTCCTCCGCGGGTCGATCCTATAACTCCTACTGTAGGGTTCCTAGGCACTCTCAAGAGGTCTCACATGGCATCAACCATGCCAATTTCAAATTTTACAAGTGCCGAGAAACTCTAATACGGATCGTTAACTAGAATTTTAGGCGAAACAATAAACAAGTTAACAACTTAACTAAAGATAAGAAGCTACAACCTTTGTAGATCCGGTTATCCACTTCCTTAGCTCCACGTAGTCGTCCCCTCGCTGCCCATCTCGAATCCCGGACTCTTGCATCGGCTTCATCAGAGAAAATGAGCGGACTAGTCGTCGGCTACGATGCCGAAGATGATCTACGTCGAGGTTACACAAGATCAAGCTCCAACTTCACCAAGTTGTGAAACTTGTGAAGAAAACACCCTATACTACTTGGCAAGAGGTAGAGGGTGAAGAAATAGGAGGTGGGTTCACTTTAGAATTTGATTTCTCACACTTTTGCTCAACATGCCATTAATGGTGGCAAGCTTTTTCTTTATCTCATGAAGAAGAAGAAGATGAAGATGATTATGATAAGAATTTAAAATGAAAAAGAAAATGAATACTTATCATAATGTAAAGCATGGTTAGGTGTAGAGAATTGACTAAGGTTAGATGAATGGTTAGGGTTAAGCATGAAGACAAAATGGTCACTTTGGTGAAAGCTTCATGAAGCTTCAACAAGCTTCAAGAATGAAAGCAACCATTTTGTTTTCTTTTGCCATTTCTTTTTAATCCAAATTAAAAAGATAAAAGAATGAATAAATAAAAACCCTAACCATATACTTAACCAAGGTTTAATTCTTTACACTTAACCATATGAGCAAGTATCATCAAACATGATACAAACATGTGCACAAAAGTATATCACATATACAACTTGCACATCAAGTGAGAAAATCCATTTAAACATGAACCAATACTAGTTAATGCAAAGTGATATATCAAATATATAATTATACATTAAATCATTAAATCAACACTTGATTTAACGATCCGGTCATATCGCATATAACCGACTAGTATCCTATGTATCGGCTTATCGAATCAATCCTTGATTCGATATCAAGGTTATATCGCATATAACCAATCGATACATTCATCGCGAGAATGGAATACGGTATCACATACACGCATTATTCTCGGTCCTGCACATATCTCATATGCGCTCCTATTTCGTTTCGCTTGAGCAAGGAAACCTCTGTGTAGGACTCTAAAGACTCGTCAATACGCCGGCAGCAGATGATGATCATATCAATCACCCACAAGCCGCAAGCGGTCTGCTAAACGTAATGGCCACCCGGGTATTGATCGATCAGAAGATCGATGTGCTAGCCCGCTCACACTCCTGTGAATCCAACCAGTAACACTTACCGTACAGTCCGGTCTGTTCGTCTGATATGTCGCATATCAAGTCTAGGGGTGGTAATCGTCAAACCCCAATAACCGATAAGTCGTGCCGATGTGAGGCTCATAACAAGTCGAGAAACTACTGGTAACACTTACCAGCATATCTCTGATCAGCCCTGGCCAGGGACTTCCCTGTTACGGCCAACCGAGCACAGCGCAACATCAACCCCCAATACCGGGAGAGACGAAACCCCTCCTATCGCTCATTGCCTCCATGTGACTCGGGACTGTACCCAAAAACCACCGTTTTGCACGCCCTCATGGACGTGGTAAGGTGGAGATCAAAGCACAGTGGGAATCACACAAGACTCTATGACGATCTCGGGTCTACAGACTAACCTGCACAAGTGTCACCTGAGAACTGCCATCTGACGTGAGGTATAATACCATCTGGGAGTTCTCGGCGAGTCCGTCCAGTGTACCCAGTCTCCACTGAGCACCCGTATACTATCTCTGATGTCAAACACCAATGGATATGGGATCATCCATCGCCCATCTCATGGGTCGAGAAGCGTATACGCTAGTCTACTCTGGTATATCGATGCCCCGTCTCGATACACCCACGACTAGGGACCTTGAAGGATGTACTTATGGACTACCATGTCCCCACTAGTATGATCTGCATCATAGTCCAGGCAGTCAAGTACACATCCTAAGGGCTTTATCAACATGTAACTATAAGACAGTTTAAAGAGACTAGTATACATGTTAAGATAAAGAGTAACCAGATAGCATACTATCATATCGAGCAAGAAAGTCATCTCTATATATGTCCAAGCATCCAATATAATATACATCATCTGTACAATACTGGCCTCTAGGGCATACATACAACTAACAATCTCCCACTTGCACTAAGGCCAGCTGCTGTAGTATCGCATACCGAGCATCCTGAAGTGTCTCTCAAACTGTATCTGTGGAATGGCCTTCGTGAGTGGATCCGCCGTGTTGTTCTTCGTGTCAACCCTCCTGACCTCGATCTCTCGGCGATCAACTATCTCCCGGATCAGGTGATATCGCCTCAGAATATGCCTGGATCGCTGATGGGACCTGGATTCCTTGGCCAAAGCCACCGCTCCATTGTTATCGCAATACAAAGGTATTGGATGCTCAATGGATGGAACCACTCCAAGTTCAGTAATAAACTTCTTGATCCAGACAGCCTCTTTGGCAGCATCGTTGGCAGCGATGTATTCCGCCTCCATCGTCGAGTCTGCCACGGTTTCCTGCTTGGAACTCTTCCAGCTAACCGCCCCTCCGTAAAGGGTAAAGACAAATCCCGACTGCGACTTAGAGTCGTCCTTATCACTCTGGAAGCTCGAATCGGTAAAGGACTCCACTTGGAGTTCTCCGTTACCATACACCAAGATCATCTCTTTAGTCCTTCGCATGTACTTGAGAATGCTCTTCACAGCTGTCCAATGACTCTCTCCAGGATCAGCTTGATACCTGCTCACTACACTTAGTGAGTATGCAACATCGGGTCTGGTACATAGCATCACGTACATGATAGAGCCTACAGCCGAAGCATAGGGTATCCCTTGCATGCGAGCTCTCTCCAAATCAGTCTTGGGAGACATCTCTTTGGAAAGAGTGACTCCAGAGATCGTAGGCAAGTTCCCACGCTTGGATTCTTCCATACTAAACCTCTATAGTATGGTGTCAATGTACCTGGATTAGGACAATCCCAATATCCGTTTGGATCTATCTCTATAGATCCTAATTCCCAATATGCAGGAGGCATCACCAAGATCTTTCATTGAGAATCTTTGTGATAAGAAGAGCTTGATCGATTGCAGCATAGGAATATCATTTCCTATCAAGAGTATGTCGTCCACGTACAATACGAAGAAGACAACCTTACTCTCTGCCACCTTCTTGTAAATACAAGGTTCATCTGGGTTTTTGACGAAATCAAACTCTTTGATAACGACGTCAAAGCAGATGGTCCAACTCCGCGATGCTTGCTTTAATCCATAAATGGATTTAAGCAGCTTGCACACCTTCCCGCTGCTCCCACTGTCTACGAAGCCCTCTGGCTGAGTCATGTACACGCACTCTTCTAAATCACCATTTAGAAAGACGGTTTAACATCCATTTGCCAGATTTCGTAATCTTGATATGCAGCGATGGCAAGCATGATCTGGATGGATTTAAGCATAGCCACTGGAGAAAAGGTTTCGTCATAGTCCACATCTGGTCTTTGACGAAAACCCTTTGCAACAAGTCTAGCTTTGAAAGTCTCCACTTTTTCATCTACACCAAGTTTTTTCTTGAAGATCCACTTGCTCCCAATGGGTTTTACCCCTTCAGGAGCAACATCCAAAGTCCATACTTTGTTGGTGTACATGGATTCCATCTCGGTCCGCATAGCGTCCAGCCATTTCACTGAGTCCCTACTCGTGATGGCCTGCTCGAAGCTAGTTGGGTCATCATCCTCCATGATGCAATCCTCGCTTCCACCATCCATGAGAAAACCGTAGTATCTCTCAGGTTGGCAAGGAACCCTACTAGATCGGCGGAGAGGCTGAGGTTCATTGGGAGCTACTGAATCCTCTGGTTCAACCAAATCTTCTGTCGTAGTTTGTATTGCTGGAACCTCTTCCAGTTCTACCTCCTTGCCACTAATCTCTTTGTCAAGAAATTCCTTTTCTAAAAAGGTGGCATGTCGAGAAACAAACACTTTTTGTTCCTCGGTGTGGTAGAAGATATACCCGCGCGAATGTTTGGGATATCCAATAAACTTACACAGAATGGACCTTGCCGCGAGTTTGTCCGGATTTTGCGTTTTTACATATGCCGGACAACCCCATATCTTAACATAATTAAGACATGGTCTCTTTCCTTTCCATATCTCATATGGAGTAGTTGGCACGGATTTGGTGGGAACCATATTCAATAGGTCTGCAGCTGTTTCCAGTGCATATCCCCAGAAGGAAATAGGTAACTCAGCTGTGCTCATCTTAGAGCGCACCATATCTAATAGGGTGCGGTTCATCCGTTCTGATACACCGTTGTGCTATGGTGTATATGGAGGAGTCAGCTGAGAGAGAATCCCATTCTCTTTTAGGAAGTCCAGGAATTCATTGCTCAAGTATTCACCTCCTCGATCAGATCGAAGGATTTTAATACTTTTTCCGGTTTGGTTTTCGACTTCTTGTTTATATTCTCTAAATTTCTCAAAAGCTTCTGATTTGTGTTTCATCAGGAACACATATCCGAATCTAGAGAGATCGTCAGTGAATGTAATGAAGTACGAAGAACCATTCCTGGCATGTGTAGACATAGGACCGCATACATCACTATGTATCAGTCCCAAGAGTTCAGTAACTCTTTCTCCGTGTCCCGTAAACGGAGTTTTGGTCATCTTGCCTTTGAGACATGACTGGCAAGTGTTATAAGATGAAAATTCAAACGGATTTAAATATCCATCTTTATGTAACTTAGCCAGTCGTGTCGCATTGATGTGACCCAGTCTACAATGCCACAAGAAGGATTCGTTCAGTTCTGAACTCTTCCTCTTGTGTATGTTTGTTATGCTCGGAACTGTTGATTGATTTAGAACATAAATGCCATTGCACAACGTGCCTGATCCAACCAACTTTTGGTTACGGAAAATGTTCATAACATTATCCTGTAAAACAAAATTATATCCCTCTTTACTCAATAAAGAAACCGATATAATGTTGCATATCAGGTTCGGCATGTAATAGCATTCGTTCAGAACCAATGTATTACCAGTCGGTAATACAAGGTGATATTCCCCGACAGTCTTAGCTGCAAGAATTGCACCATTTCCAACTCTAATGTCTTTATCACCTTCTCCAAGTTCTCTACCTTTCCTGAGCCCATGTAACTGATTACATATATGGGATCCTGACCCGGTATCTAATACCCAGGACGTGGAGCAAATGGAGAAACAGTTCTCTGTAACGAACACACCCGAAGAAAATGCATCATCATGTACTTTCTTCATTCGGGTGGCATGGGAATCCTGGTATTCCCCTATATCCTGTTCAGCCCTATAACTCTTATAAGAAAGAACGGAACCAACGTTCCCCAGCACAGTATAACATGCGGGTTCGGTCAATACATCCATATTATTATCTTTATTAGGGCATGACATGGTCGCTACCTGGAGAGAGAGAGAAGAAAACACTTTAGCGTATGCTCGTGCAAGATCAGATTGGTTATTATCTTATCTAATCAGGATGGCTCCCACTGGTTTTTATCAAATCTTCCTTCAAACCCTAAAAGGAAGGACTAGCCGGGATTAATTACACCCTACAACTTCGTCGATTTTTCAGCCAGGCCAGTGTCGGTACTTTGAGGGAGGTTCCCCGTGCTTTCGCACGGACCTAATTAAAGTAAACCTCGTTTTCCCAGAGGCGTAACCCCGTTGACACCTTTCTAGACACCTACTTGATCGGCTAATTGTAATGTGTAAAACTCTCCCAGGAGTAACTCTTACTAGCAGTGGGTATCGGGATCCAACTATCTCATAGATGGTATGCAATCTCATTGCAAATTTCAACACTTGAAATTCCCGATAATATTTTGCCCCTAGCGTCCTATGACCTTGACGCAGGCCAATAAACCATAGTGCGCTAGTCAAGTTCAACCCGTCATTTCCTGATTGAATTAAACCCACCCGCACGACCCTTGACGCAGGCCAACAAAGTCGCACGACTACCCTAATCCAATCTGCATCATATGCATAAGCAGATAAATACTAGTTAGCTACCGCACACTACGCCTTGACGCAGGCCAACAAACGTAGCACGAATACTAACTACTACTTACCTGAAATGACGGAGGGCTACGACAGGTTTTTCTGAAAACCATGTGCGTAATGAACTTGATATCGTTGTAGAATCGAGTGAATTTTGAAATGGAGTGTTCTTGAGGCTTTTCTAGTTTTGCTAAAGGGGTCACTCCCGGTGAAGGGATCGTCGGCCCTTTCCTCATCGAATGAGGTGCGGGATATATCATATATATCACTGTGCAAAGCAGAAACTATAGAGGCAATCAAAAGACAAACCGATTGCTAAAGGAGTCACTCCCGGTGAAGGGATCTCGGTCCTTTCCTCATCGAATGAGGTGCAGGATATATCACATATACCGCTGTGCAAAGCAAGAACTGTAGCTACCTGTTTTATTTAAAATTTGATTCTACAACATCTTAGGTTTCTTTCCTTTCATTAATCACATTAATGAAGTCCCATCATTTAAGTCACCTAAACATCACAGATAAATACGACGTACACTTATGCCATCCGCATTCGCCTCGATGTCCCCTCGTGCACCGTTAGGTTAGGTAACTAACGACAGAGCAGGGCAGGGCTAGTGCGGGTGCAAAACATAAGTAACGTCTATATAATATATCATATATACTATATACTGTATCCATCAGAACAAATCAAATGATCACATCACAGATAACGCAGCAGAAAATATCATATGAAATATTGGATATACTAGGACGTCCGTGTTTTCAATACGAGCCAGTATAAAACATGGATTCCACGGTCGTGATGAATAGCCAATCCTACACCCCTATACCCCTACGAGAGCGGCAAGCAACCCTACCAATTCTAAGGTTAGGAGACCCGGACTCGACTCCTCGAGATGGTCTCCCACTGGACCCTAGAACCCGGTTACTTGTGCTCCCCTCCTTGGGTCTATCCTAATACGGAAAAGTAAATAATATACAAAAGTGACAACTTCCGCAACCTGGAAGTGTCCCAATAAAAGAATATTACATACAAGTTTTTACATGAATTAAAATGAAAAACACCCATCTCACATAAAAAAAACCCGGCTATTCGAACACGACGATCCAATATAACATATCCAGCAACACATAACATCACATGTCATCAACGTAAGTAAGTATGCATACCCCAATTGTCGTTGACGTATAACAACGAAACCGGCGATATCGACATACTACACTTACGGTCACAGAAAAGAAAGTGTAAAACTACAACAGTTGGAATCCGCAACCTTTTTAGACATCGCATGCCTAATCAAATGAAATACTTAGACATCACATGCCTAACAATTATAAACCCCGCATTTTAGTCTCATTATCGAAAACTCTTTTCAACATCAAGTGAGACTAAGCCGCTAGATTTATAACATTCATTCAGTTATCTCATAACTGTTTGTGAATTCCAATTATTGTATCACATTCCAGATAAATAGAAAATATTAAACTTTCCGATCGAACATTCAAACACCCAAGTTTTCCCGAAACCGATCAACACATGAAATAAGTTCAAAGACATTCACTTCATGCCTCAGTACCAACGGTCCAGCCGTAGAAGGGTCAAGCCAACGCCTCACATGTGGCGCGCCGTACTGCCCCAAACCCTAAGGTTCAAAGGGCAGTTCAAGACGGTCACATAATCGAGTTAAGGTTTGTTGTCTTCTAGAGGGACCATCGCGTTACTTGCACTACTTAGAACGTCATTAAACTACGGAAAAGTCCAACAATTGGAAATTTCCCGGCAGGGGAAAAATTGGGTATTTACATCCGGTCGAACTTTTTAACATATTCTAAAATATCCGGAAAACCACATAGACAAAGCTTGATAATCCGATCGAATCTACGATTCCCAATGCAACCCCAGAACACTCAACTATTGAGTCAAATTAAAAATTCCCATAAAACTCAGCATCATTAAATAGGAATTACTGTGCAAAGTTTGGAGGCAAATCCTATCAAGTGGCCGCGGAACCGCCGTAGAAGCCAGGCTTATGCCGCGGTTCCGCCGCGCTATAGAGGCTTCAAGAGGTAAATTTTGCACCGTAATTCTTAGAATTCCCTGCTGAATTTTTTAAGCATTTTTAATCTGGAAAAAACCCAGTTTTTAGAAAAAGTCCAGAGAGCGTGAAAAAAATAGGGTTTCGGGTTCGATCGGGTTTCAAATATCGTCTCAGCATCGCCTAAGGCTCTAGCTAGGCTCTGATACCACTGTAGGGTTCCTAGGCACCCTCAAGAGGTCTCATAAGGCATCAACCATGCCAATTTCAAATTTTACAAGTGCCGAGAAACTGTAATACGGATCGTTAACTAGAATTTTAGGCGAAACAATAAACAAGTTAACAACTTAACTAAAGATAAGAAGCTACAACCTTTGTAGATCCGGTTATCCACTTCCTTAGCTCCACGTAGTCGTCCCCTCGCTGTCCATCTCGAATCCCGGACTCTTGCATCGGCTTCATCGGAGAAAATGAGCGGACTAGTCGTCGGCTACGATGCCGAAGATGATCTACGTCGAGGTTACACAAGATCAAGCTCCAACTTCATCATGTTGTGAAACTTGTGAAGAAAACACCCTATACTACTTGGCAAGAGGTAGAGGGTGAAGAAATAGGAGGTGGGTTCACTTTAGAATTTGATTTCTCACACTTTTGCTCAACATGCCATTAATGGTGGCAAGCTTTTTCTTTATCTCATGAAGAAGAAGAAGATGAAGATGATTATGATAAGAATTTAAAATGAAAAACAAAATGAATACTTATCATAATGTAAAGCATGGTTAGGTGTAGAGAATTGACTAAGGTTAGATGAATGGTTAGGGTTAAGCATGAAGACAAAATGGTCACTTTGGTCAAAGCTTCATGAAGCTTCAACAAGCTTCAAGAATGAAAGCAACTATTTTGTTTTCTTTTGCCATTTCTTTTTAATCCAAATTAAAAAGATAAAAGAATGAATAAATAAAAACCCTGACCATTTACTTAACCAAGGTTTAATTCTTTACACTTAACCATATGAGCAAGTATCATCAAACATGATACAAACATGTGCACAAAAGTATATCACATATACAACTTGCACATCAAGTGAGAAAATCCATTTAAAGTGAACCAATACTAGTTAATGCAAAGTGATATATCAAATATATAATTATACATTAAATCATTAAATCAACACTTGATTTAACGATCCGGTCATATCGCATATAACCGACTAGTATCCTATGTATCGGCTTATCGAATCAATCCTTGATTCGATATCTAGGTTATATCGCATATAACCAATCGATACATTCATCGCGAGAATGGAATACGGTATCACATACACGCATTATTCTCGGTCCTGCACATATCTCATATGCGCTCCTATTTCGTTTCGCTTGAGCCAGGAAACCTCTGTGTAGGACTCTAAAGACTCGTCAATACGCCGGCAGCAGATGATGATCATATCAATCACCCACAAGCCGCAAGCGGTCTGCTAAACGTAACGGCCACCCGGGTATTGATCGATCAGAAGATCGATGAGCTAGCCCGCTCGCACTCCTGTGAATCCAACCAGTAACACTTACCGTACAGTCTGGTCTGTTCGTCTGATATGTCGCATATCAAGTCTAGGGGTGGTAATCGTCAGACCCCAATAACCGATAAGTCGTGCCGATGTGAGGCTCATAACGGGTCGAGAAACTACTGGTAACACTTACCAGCATATCTCTGATCAGCCCTGGCCAGGGACTTCCCTGTTACGGCCAACCGAGCACAGCGCAACATCAACCCCCAATACCGGGAGAGACGAAACCCCTCCTATCGCTCATTGCCTCCATGTGACTCGGGACTGTGCCCAAAAACCACCGTTTTGCACGCCCTCACGGACGTGGTAAGGTGGAGATCAAAGCACAGTGGGAATCACACAATACTCTATGACGATCTCGGGTCTGCAGACTAACCTGCACAAGTGTCACCTGAGAACTGCCATCTGACGTGAGGTATAATACTATCTGGGAGTTCTCGGCGAGTCCGTCCAGTGTACCCAGTCTCCACTGAGCACCCGTATACTGTCTCTGATGTCAAACACCAATGGATATGGGATCATCCATCGCCCATCTCATGGGTCGAGAAGCGTATACGCTAGTCTACTCTGGTATATCGATGCCCCGTCTCGATACACCCACGACTAGGGACCTTGAAGGATGTACTTATGGACTACCATGTCCCCACTAGTATTATCTGCATCATAGTCCAGGCAGTCAAGTACACATCCTAAAGGCTTTATCAACATGTAACTATAAGACAGTTTAAAGAGACTGGTATACATGTTAAGATAAAGAGTAACCAGATAGCATACTATCATATCGAGCAAGAAAGTCATCTCTATATATGTCCAAGCATCCAATATAATATACATCATCTGTACAATACTGGCCTCTAGGGCATACATACAACTAACACCTACAAGTGCGGTGAGTAACCTGTCAATTCTAGAGCGAGGCGGCCTGGTCTCAAATATCATGAGATGGCCACCTACCGCACTCTAGAACCTGGCTGCTCAAGCACTTCTCCTGGTTTAATCCTAATACAGAAATGAAATATATACAATGGTAACAACGATCTCAACCTGAATGTGTCCCAATCAAAGAATATACATCAAGCGGCAACGACGGCCATAATCTGGCCGCTCGTCCCGAACAAATGAATATATATATAACAAAACTGTACAAACATCACACGAGCGGTTATCCGTCACTACAATCCGGCTAAACCATCACAAGAAATATATATATATATATATATATATATATATATATATATATATATATATATCACAAAAACAAGCAGCAGCAACATATGTGCAACCCCGTCTAAACGAACATAAAGCAATTAGACAACGTTTAGCAACACATATACAAAAATACGAATCATAAACGATGCTAAAGTTACGATCGAAAGTTTTCCGAGTTGCCCCAATGCATAAACTACACAAATCAAAATCTGGACAAAAAAGAATGGTACAAAAATTCAAATTTCCTTTATTCCAAGCAACTGACAAAACCCATGGACCTAAGAACAATTTTGGGCCACCTAAGTCGGCCAAAACGAATTTTTGGTCGGCCAAAATTTTGACTTGGGCCCACGAGTTTTGTTCCTTGTTTTCTTATCTATAAACTAGTCCACTGGCATACTTTAAAAAAATTTCAAGTGCCTTTTTAAAATAGGAACAGAAACATAGAATTCGAAACTCGATCCGGTTAAATTTTCGGTTTTGAAAATAAAACATCGTCTAAACCTAGTTATATTGTTTGGTTTGGCTATGATACCATGATGAAGTTCCTGGTGCCCTTGCCGCTAACCCGTGGCCTTTGTGGAATCCAAAACGGAATTTTTTGAAGAGGAACTAGCAGCTTAAACCCTAGATCGATTCCAAACACTAATCTAGCAAACCAGAATATCTAAACTATGATTTTGAAGGGTTAGCTACCTACATAACGTGTCCACCTAATCGCGGAAGACCCCCTCCTTCACTCTTGAGCCGTCGGGAATGAGCTTGTGCTCTGGTGGTCGTGGTAGTGTCCATTGAACTTGTAGCGGGCTTTGGATAATCTTGTGAACTCCAACTAAGCCCTCAAAAGCTCCGGATCGGGCTTGCAAGACGGTCCTCCTTTGCTGAAGATGATCCACCCGAGAAAATCTTGTTTAAGCTCTAACTTCATACCAAACACCCTAGTGAAGCAACTAACACCCAAGACTTGCTAGGAATTGGGTGTTAGAGATGTAGAGTCTTCTAGTAATTTTCCAATCTCTACTTCTTCTTATACCTCAACACATGAGAGGAAGAAGCTTGAAGGAGAAAGATGATGAGAAAGAAGTAAAATGGTGAGAATGAATTATCTAGAGAGAGAAATGAACTATCATATAGTTTTCATAAAAAGATTTTTGCAATTAACAATTGCAACCATACTTACACTACTACAAATAAGGGTTGCCCCTACGGATTTATCGGTAGGGGCAACCCACTGCCCCTACGGATATGTACGTAGGGGCGAAAAAAGACCCCGTAGGTGCAAAGGCCGCAGGTGCAAGTTGAGGCCCTGAACTTGCCCCTACGGGCAAATTAGAGCCCCTACGGATATATCGGTAGGTGTTATAGCCCCTACGGAGTACCCCGTAGGGGTAATCAAATCATATATGTAATTTTTTTTTTGAATATATTGTATATACCTACGGATAACTCCGTAGGTCCTTGTTCTACCCCTACGGATAGCTCCGTAGGGGATAGAAAGTGGCCCCTACGGATAGGTCCGTAGGGGCCTTCCCAACACCCTGCACTGAGATCAGGGGGGAAAATATCAGGAAACCTGATATTTTGCCCCTACGGATAAATTCGTAGGGGATAAACAGTTGCCCCTACGGACATATCCGTAGGGGCACTCCCAACACCCTGCACTGATATCAGGTGGGAAAATATCAGGTTTCCTGATAGTTTGCCCCTACGGATATGCCCGTAGGGGCAACATATATACCTACGGCTTAATCCGTAGGTACATATTGTCTGTATTTTTTTTTAAAAATGGGCTGCTAGATTTTTTCCCGCCCTGTGCACAATACTATATACATCAATCAAATCATATATTGCAGTATTCATAATCACATCTCACGCATATATATAATATACAAAAGAAATCCAAAAACTGAATATGATATAAATACAAACCAATATCAATATCGTTTCAAAATGTAGTACAATGTGATATAAATACATGTTTCAAAAAATAAGAACCAAAAAGCTACCCTAGTTCGGTCCAGCTCCACCTCCGAATAACGTTAGAATAACGCGTGCCTGCTCCTCGGTCAATACACTCTGCAATGCTACATATAAGGGAGTCTGAGCGGCATGTGGAGCTAGCGATGTGGTCTGCGCAGCCGCCGTCGATGTAGTCGCTTGCGGAGCCGCGGCTGCGGCAGTCTGAGTGGGCGGTGGAGCTATAGGAGCTGTCTGCGGAACCGCAGCCGATGTAGTGGCTTGCGGAGCCGCAGCCGAAGGAGATGCATGTGGAGGTTCGGCCGATCTACCCTGTCGCGTCTGGACATAACGTGTGTAAGAAGCGTGTAAGAACTGTGTATTATTCGAATTCGTTTCATTATTAAGTTATTTCGAAACCCTGTTTGGATATCTAGTTTGGAAAAGCGTTGTTTATTTTAATTACATATGTATGTATGATTAATCAGACTTAAGTCTAAAACCAAATAAGCTCAAGCTACGTACTAATTATGGATATGTTGATATGTATATAATATGAAATGATATTTTACTATAAAGTAGTATACATACCAGCATCTCCTTCAACTCCTGAACGGTGGCCCTCAAGCTATCCAGTTCCTGATGGACATGCCGGTCACTGGAGACGGAGGAAGTAACCGCCGGGGTGGAGTCCAACCTCATATGGGCCCTGCTAGGGCCCAATCCCCGGCCTCTCTCCCAACCTCCGTGGTGCCCTTCGTGTGCGGCGTCCAGAACTGGGGTCAGCAGCCTCGGATCGTTCTGTCCGGTAAAATCGATCCCCGAGGCCTGGGCCTGCTCAACCACCCGCTCCTACACCAACATTAAGCAGTAAAGTATAAGTATAAAATTTAAACTTGAACCTTCCAAAACTAAAATTTCAAATTTGGGTAGAAAAAATATTAACACTTACGCAGTACTCCTGGGTAGCGACGTCGGGACATCGAAGCTCGCCCGTGGCGGGATCTGTCGAGGTCCCGTGGACGGCAAGATATGCGGACAGCACGCTCGGTGTACCACCGACGCCACGGTCCGAGATGTCTGCAATATTAGAAAGTAACTCTTAATATTAGAAATATTAGAGAATAACTCTTAATATTGCAGAATATTAGAGAATAACTCTTAATTTACCGATAACTCCATGGCTCGAGTAATGTTCCTCGAGCCACCTGTGTAAGTGGGGCGACCCCTCTTCGCCGACTTCCTGTTCTCCGTATTCTGAGCGGCCTGTTTCTGCACAACGCATTAACATTTAGTTTTCTAATTAAGAAACACAAAGAAATAAATTATATCATAAATAATGAATTAAATTTAAAATACATACTTGTTTGCGTTCGGAGTCGAAATAAGCGCACAATAGAGGCCATGTCTCTACGTCGACTCTCGCAAACGCCGGAGTAGATAGGAGGGCCGCTCTCTCTGCCTCGGGGGTCGCTATCCACAGGGAGTAGCAGTCGGCCTTCAGCTCATTCCTGTTGTATCGGACCTTGGCCTGCATGTTCTTCATCAGGCCATTGTACAGAGCATGAAGGTCGAGCACCCTCCCCGGGTGATCAGGGTCGGCTACAGGCTGAAAATCGTAATCCAACTGAAAATACAAAAAAAAACATTGTTATTAGATTGCAAGTGTTAATAATAAATATATTGGATAGATCAAATGAAAATATATATTAATACATACCCGAACCTGTTCAAAGAAGAGGGCGAATGAGCGCTGGTGCTGCTCGCCCCACTCAACGTGAAGTTGATAGTTCTTCACGATCCGGCTCTCGTCCCCCAAATACCGGCCGAACCTCTCGGCATGAGGACCGGTATAGCGATAGTCAAGGGTAAAAAATAGGGGGAATGCTGCCTCCCCCTAGCTCTATCAGGCCTCAGCCTATGGGACTGATTCGGGCCTCGAGTCCCCCTCTGGGGATGGAGAGGCCCTGCGTCTGCACGAAATATCAAGACAATCAATAATAAGACAAAGTTGTATTAAGAAATCAAGGTTAAACAAAAATTCAAGTGTGAAATATACCTCCGGTGAATAGCGCACGAGCCTGGGCCCGAGCAGCAGCACGAGCGGGACGATAGTTCCTCCGGTGAGGAACAACCGGGGTCCCGGACCCGGACGCATCCCCTCCAACTATAAAATAAACATCGACGCTAAATCTCCATGAAGTTCATATTTATTCTATAGAGCATATGTAAAATAAATAAATATTTTAAATTTATTCATACTAACCTGCAGACGATGCGGAGGGTATGGAAGCGGCAGGAGTGGCCCCTGTGGAAGGTGTGGACGCACCACCTATAATTAGACAATTAAAAATAGATTTTATAAGTAATTGCAAAAAGAATGTGTAGATCAATAATATAACGTTCTAAATCAATATGCATGCACTATAGGACATATAAACATACCCGCAGATGCGGTGGTGTCACCACCTACAGCTAGAAAATAATAAAAATTGCTAAGTAAGAGCAAAAGGAATGTGTATATTTATGATATAGCATTCTAAATCAATATACATACACTATATGATATATAAACATACCTGGAGGAGCGGGGGTGGCCTCTGTCCCAGATGTGGACGCAGGACCAACAACTAGACAATTAAAAATAGATTTTATAAGTAATTGCAAAAAAAATGTGTAGATCAATAATATAACATTCTAAATCAATATGCATGCACTATAGGACATATAAACATACCCGCAGGTGCGGTGGTGTCACCACCTACAGCTAGACAATAATAAAAATTGCTAAGTAAGAGCAAAAGGAATGTGTATATTTATGATATAGCATTCTAAATCAATATACATACACTATATGATATATAATCATACCTGGAGGAGCGGGGGTGGCCTCTGTCCCAGATGTGGACGCAGGACCAACAACTAGACAATCAAACATTGACAATATAAATAATTTTGACATAAACATGCATGAATATCTGTAATATTACATTGAAAATGGATATGCATGCAGTATACCTGGAGGCGTGGCAAAATCCACACGGAAGGAGGCATCCGAAGGGGTCTCCGATCTGGGTGCAAGACCGGCCCTCTGAAGCTCCCTACGGAGCTCTCCGGGCTGCAGAACCGCTCTGCCTCTGCCTCTGCCTCTGCCGCGGCTGGAGCTCCTGCCGCCCCTCGCTGCTCCCGACATCGTCATCAAATCTAGATAAACGGTTCGTGGACGCATTAGACAATCATTAAAAGTATTGACTATATATGACCTAGAGCGTAAAATGTGAAGTAATAATATAACATTACTGATAACCTTTTTCGTTTCGTGGGCGCATCATACATATCTACTTGGATTTCATCGTCGATGTCATTTCTAACCCACGTAACATCATGATCGGTCGAAGACAACCCGTCCTTCGAAACAGACGGTCGGAGCACTTTAAGCCTTCTCTCTTCTTCGTCCTCATCGCTGTCCTCGTATTCTGGGACATCGTAGACATCTCTAGGTTTCCATCGGCATTCAACACTCCACCCCGGATGCTTCAAACACTGTGAGTAGTATACTTGGAACGCTTGGTTCGGAAAGATAAACGGATCGTCCTGACCGTAAAATTGAAGTGTGTTCACACTGGTCAATCCATATTCATCTTTCCAAGTCCCAAGACTACTTCTCCACCTGTCTGTATCGGTTCGCGGATCGTACCAAGTACAGTGGAATATATAAAAGTGTTCTGATCGTCCGGGATAGTGGATGCCGAGTATACAATTTAAGTACCCATAGTAAATCACACCGTCCGATCCTACCGTCGCAATCCCACTATTCTGAGTGATTCTAGATGTTTCTATGTCCTTAACTTCGAATTTGTATCCAAGGACACCAAATCCTTTGTAATATGCAACCTCCATACTAGGAAATTGAGCTAAACATCTTGAATCACTCTCAAATGATGCAGACAAGTTCGGATCGTGGATCTAACAAAACAAAT
Source organism: Agapanthus africanus (assembly GCA_030015575.1). Classification (NCBI taxonomy): domain Eukaryota; kingdom Viridiplantae; phylum Streptophyta; class Magnoliopsida; order Asparagales; family Amaryllidaceae; genus Agapanthus; species Agapanthus africanus. The sequence goes on along the minus strand of JASDDO010000012.1, from coordinate 449,543,867 downwards.
TTTACGATAAATACATAACGATACAAGTTTAGATTAAAACTGATAGCAATAAAATGTAATTCGAATAACTTACATGCTCTGTGACCCAATCACAAAAATTATCCTGATGGTATTTTTCCAAACGCTCTTCGTTCCAATCAGGATGCCCCTCACGTACCTCGTTAAAATGAGTTCTGTTTTCGACAAATAATTGTGACATTAATATTATGTCATTTCATACACACACAAACACAGATATAACAATTAATCCAAAAGAACATACTCTCTAATTTGTTCAAGACATGCGCAATTAAGCAAGATAAACCGGTATATCTTGTTGATAAACATAGTGTCTACCCTCTTATACTCGGCTTTACCATATGGCCCGTCTTGAATTCTTCGTGGTCGGTTAAGCCTTGTCTCAATGTTCTCGTCCAGATAGCGGGAACAAAATGTGGTTGCTTCATCAAGAAGATAACCTTGCATGATAGAACCCTCTGGTCGATTTTTATTGCGTATATACTTCTTAAGAGTGTAAAGGTACCTAATGAGAATATGTTGAATAAATAAACACGGGCATACAGGACAAAAATAAATTTATAAATTGCGCGAAACGAAAAATTACACGTACCTCTCGACGGGATACATCCATCGATATTGTACCGGTCCGGCTAACTTCGCCTCAGTTGCAAGATGAACCGTCAAGTGTATTATGATATCGAAGAATGACGGTGGGAAAATACGCTCAAACTTGCAAAGTATCAACGCAATAGAATTTTCTAGTTTATCCAGCGTCGCAACCTCCAGTGTTTTAGCACACAACTCCCTGAAAAAACAACATAGGTCGTTGATTATTAGACCAACCGAGTCGGGGAGAGAATTCCTGAGGGCTAATGGAAGAAGGTGCTCCACGATAACATGGTGATCATGACTTTTCAGCCCATCGATCTTGCCCTTCACAATTTTTATTTTCTTGCTGAATGATCCTGAGAAACCTGTGGGGACTTTCAAATCATGCAACACCTGCAGGAATCTTTTCTTCTCCGGTTGTGACATATGATAAGCGGCATTGGGAAGTACAAACTTGCCCAGTTTACCCGCTACCGGTTTAGGGTGCATTTCACTTCTTATTCCCCACTCTTGTAGATCCATCCGGGCATTCATGTTGTCTTTCGATTTCCCGTCTTTACACAGAAGCAAGTTAAGTATGTGCTCTGATACTCCCTTCTCTATATGCATGACGTCCAGACAATGACGCACTGAATTTGTAGACCAGTACGGAAGCTCGAAGAAAATGCTTAACTTGTTCCAATATTTTGGTTTGACCTGTCTCGTCGGATCCATCCCGAAGGTCACGTTATTGTAACCATCCCATTTAGCAGTCACGTCCTCTCCGGACAATGGGGATGGAGGCCCAAGAAGCTCCTGATGACCATCAAAGTGAACCGTGTCTAACCTATAGGGGTGGTCTGGAGGCAGAAAACGTCGATGGCCGCAATAACAAACCTTCCTGCTAAAATTCAAAAATTTTGATGTTGTGTGTTCATGGCAATGAGGACATGCTTTGTGACCATGTACGGACCAACCTGATAGCATTCCATACGCAGGAAAGTCATTAATTGTCCACATTAAAGCCGCACGCAGTATGAAGGTTGTATTTGTGTTTGAATCATATGTCTCTACACCATCAATGAACAAAGTTTTCAGCTCCTCGATCAGAGGTCGGAGATAGACGTCAATATTGTTCCCCGGTGAGTTTGGTCCGTCGATAAGAAGAGGCATCATAAAGTATGATTGGTCCATAGCCAACCAAGGCGACAGATTATAAATTATCATTACAACGAGCCATGTACTGTGACTTCCAGCCATATAGTTGAATGGGCAGAAGCCATCGGCAGCCAGTCCGAGCCGGACATTGCGAGGATCGCTACTGAATATTGCGTGCCTCCTATCGAAATCCTTCCATGCCGGTGAATCTCTTGGATGGCTCATTTTTCCATTTTCGCTTGGAGGAGCACGGTGATGCCAAATCATTGCCTGATTGTTAGGATACATGCGTGTTCAAGTTCTAGTTTTAAATACCGCAATCAAGACGGTTTCGCTTGTAGCTAGCCGGTTGAGTACGGGTCGTCCGCAGGGAGATGGGAGTCTTTTTCAATATGTTTTAACGAGTTAAGTCCGGTTTTTCAGATTTTGTTGTGGTTATCTAAGTGCTAAGTTGATATTTAAAGAGAGCTTGTTAGGGTTAGGATTCGGTTAGTTTGAGTTAGGAGTTCTCCACATCTTTCGTTGCCCCTCTTAATATCGGTGTTACGGTAATCGGCAACAACGGGGATTAGCACGACTAGGAAGGACTTTGCGAGTATAAGCTAGGCTTTCCAACGCATAAGTCTTCCTTTTGGTGCTTGTCCGTCCGTTCTTGGCTCTTAGCCATAACCTCCGGTTAATTCAACCACAACCGGTCTCACTACGGAATCACCGCTATCATGTAGGATAGGATGCCGTAAGGAGCGGATTGTGGTTCAATTAACGGGAGTCGATTTAAGTTGTTGGGCAAGGAAAGAGTGAGAGAGATTTCCTTCTCTCAAACTTCCCTTATACTACCCTAACAAGTATAAAACTACTCACACTTCATGATAAGGAAAAACAAAACAAAACAAAAGAGGAAGATAGAAAGAGAGAGATTAGAAGAATACGACTAACTATTTGCGACCTCACCTTGGCGAGGATCGAGCGTAAGTATCATTGTCGTATGAATGATAAAGAAAAAGAGAGAAGAAAGAAACAACAAGGAAATAACAACAACTACTTAACGAATTAAAATTACAACAATTAACAAAGTAAAGAGACAAGCATGATAATAAATGGTTCTTCTTTATTCATCACTCTTCACTCAAAAGCTCACTACAAGTTTAATGGAGAAGAGGTGAGAAGAGAAAGAAGAAAAACACTAAACCTAGGCAAAAATGAAAATACAAGAATGGACCCCTTCCTTCTCCAAGTTCTGGGCTATTTATAGGCTGGAGAATAGGAATCTAGGGCAACCATACGGGCTAAAATGAAAAGACAAAACACCCCCTGAAAACCCTGCACTTTTGGCGCCAGAACGGCCGCGGAACCGCGGCCTAGACCCCCTTTGGCCGCGGTTCCGCGGCCGTATTGGGGGGTTGTGTCATCCAATTTTTTGTGCTGGCCTGATCTGCTGTGTGCTTCATTCTGGTATATGTATTTTCTCAAATTGTTTTCACGATTTTTTCCAGAATTTCTGTTGATCAAAAGGTGGATCTTTTGTCATGCTTTTCTCGGGCACCGCGTAGATTTGTTGGATTTGGTGCTGCCTTGTGCTTTGTGCATGAAGGTGACATTGATTTGCCATTTTGTCTTCCTAAACTGGTATCTGGCAACATACGGATGAAGAGCGGAGACCGTGTTTTCTTCAGTGGTTGGCAGGAACCCGGGTTTTGTCGTGTTTTTCCATGAGTCCCACCGTTTAGAGCCGAGAACCTGTATCCTGCAATTTACTAGCAAACACGGCTCAAGAGTATCTACCGATATGCAAAGTGATAAAAATTGGGCGGTATGAAAATGCAAAAATCTGTTATGAACAAATACCCCCAAACTTATCATTTGCTCGTCCCGAGCAAATCCAATTTATTCACAAAAATTTCCTAACCTCACTTTCGCAGGGAACGCGATTGCACTGAGCATGTGCAACAAGCCGTTAAACCTCTAGGTGTCCCTAGTAGGAGGAGTGTTGTCTCCTGAGGGTTTTCAGCGGATACTACCCACAAAATCCGGTCAAGTTGGTTTCATAAAATAACTAAGATTCAAACCCTAAAGTTTTGTTTCAGAAAATAACAATTCTATAATCCTAAGTCTAGACTATCGAACCTTTATTTTTCACACCTCGCTTCTTATTTAACTACAGATTTTATATGTCTTTACGTGCAGTGCAAATAGTGTTGTTAAGTTCCCGAAAGGTCGAATAAAGTCATCATGTCGCACAATAAAGCCTAGATAACAATTTTAAAAGGATCACATAAGTTTTATAAAGAGTTAAGCATTTTTCAAGTTTCGTTTTCCAGTAAAGTTTCAACTTCAGAATTTCTATCTTCCATAACAGGAAACCAAGTCGTATTTTTCACACCACCTTTTTCTTATTTTCATTTCATACACACCTCTGTGAACGTGCAATAGTCTTTATCATAGAATAAAACCTTCATATCTCCGTTAAAATTTTTATAAAAGCCTGTCTTTTATCAAGATTATTCTCACACAAAGAACCATTAGGAATTTTAACTCGGAGAGAACACTTGCTTGACTTTGTTTTAAACTGGACTTTCTAGGCTTCTTAGCGAGCTTTGGGCCAATGCTCCCAAACCAGTTGGTTTTAGGGCATTAGGTGTAGAAACACCCCAGCGGACTTAATTACTCAAGTTACCTAGGTCCAAAAACAAAAGACAGTTTGTCGTGAAAATCAGATGATTTAATACGAACGGAGATATAACCGGCAGTTCAAATTTTTTTTTTTTGGATAAAAGACGTGTTTAGTGGGTTTGGTGTGTAATCATTCCAATCAAGTTTTAGATGGGTTATTTTTCAGACTTAGCTCCAATTACGGCATCAATAACATTCCTTCATATTCGCTTTACTTCATAAACTATTCTTGACATTACTTATTTCAGAACAAACATATTTGATCCTCAGAAAATCATTTATCTGTTTAAAAGTTTAAACATGAAAGACTTGTCATCTAATTCCCAAAATCTTACGACACGTGTAGTGTGATGTAAAGACGTATATCAACTATAGTTAACTTCAAAGGAGAGTTATCTTTCAGGTTTTCAAAATCCAAACATAAGATCTAGTTATTCCTATTTTTTCAAAAAAACGTCGAATGTTGAATCAGAGTTCTTCCATAAGCTAACTTGACACAAAAGTTTTTATATTTTTTTAGAATATTTTCAAATTTTTATGGATTTTATGGATATTAATATGCAGATGCAAAATATACATATGAATGCGAAGGTAAGAAATGCGTACCGAGCGTACCCCCAAACTTAAACTGGACAGTGTCCTCACTGTCGTTGCATGAAGAGAGCAGTTGGAAGGTTCAAAATTGTCGGTTAGTGATACACAAATTTTTATTTGTTTTTGGTTTTAAAGAAAAGAAAAAGAATATACACAAATATATACAAAATGGTTTGTACATACCCCCAAACTTATTTGGAACAGTGTCCGCTGTTCTTGGCTGGATAACCGAAGTTTAGAGGTAGGCAGAGGAAGATCATGCAGAGTAAACCGGCTCCTGTAAGAACAGGAGCTCCTCTGTTGGTTCGGCGCTAAGGTACGGTTTGCATCGGTGTCCATTTACCTTGAAGAGTGAACCGTCCTTTGGATTTTCCAAATCCACAGCGCCCTGCGGATACACATTCCGCACAAAATACGGCCCTTTCCAGCGAGATCTGAGCTTTCCAGGATGGAAGTGAAGTCGGGTGTCGTAAAGCAGTACCTGCTGACCAGGTACGAAGGTTTTGCGCAAAAGGTGTTTATCATGAAACACCTTTGTTCGATTCTTAACGACAACCGCGTTATCGTAAGCCTCATTCCTAAGCTCGTTCAGTTCGTTCAGCTGCAGCTTCCGATGGCTGCCCGCATCCTCAAGAGACAGATTCAGCTCCTTTATCGCCCAAAATGCGCGATGCTCGATTTCGACAGGAAGGTGGCAGGCTTTTCCGTACACAAGCCGATAGGGAGACATGCCAAGGTCGGTCTTATAAGCGGTTCTAAATGCCCAAAGGGCATCAGTGAGTTTCAGAGACCAATCCTTACGGTTCTTGGAAACCGTCTTCTCCAGTATCTGCTTGATTTGCCGATTTGAAACTTCGGCCTGCCCGCAGGTTTGGGGGTGGTAGGGCGTAGAGAGCTTATGATTAATGGAGTATTTCCGCATCAAGGCCTCGAAAGTCCTATTGCAGAAATGACTTCCATTGTCGCTAATGATCGCTCGGGGGTGGCCAAACCGGGAGAAAATGTTTTCTTTAAGGAACCTAACGACAACCTTGTTGTCGTTGGTCCGGCTGGCCACAGCCTCGACCCATTTAGAGACATAATCAACAGCTAGAAGGATGTACAAGTTCCCAAAAGAGCTGGGAAACGGCCCCATGAAATCTATCCCCCAAACATCGAAAATCTCCACAACCAAGATTGGTTGGAGCGGCATCTCGTTCCTCCGGGATATCCGGCCCATGTGTTGGCACCGGGAGCAAGTCTTGCAATAGTCGTGAGCGTCTTTGAAAAGTTGTGGCCAGTAGAAACCACATTGCAAGATCTTCTCAGCTGTCTTTCTGGGCCCAAAATGCCCGCCACACGCTTGATCGTGGCAAAATGACAACACACTCTTGAATTCCTCATCAGGGACACACCGACGAATAATCTGGTCGGGACAGTACTTGAACAAGTAGGGTTCGTCCCAGTAAAAGTGTTTTACTTGGGATAAGAAGCGAAGTCTGTCCTGACTCGACCATTCAGTCGGTAGTAATCCCGTGGCCAAATAGTTCACAATATCTGCGAACCAGGGTTCGCACGATACTGTCAAGAGTTGTTTATCCGGGAAAACGTCGTTAATCGGAATTGGAAGCGAAGGCGAAGAAGGAAGTCGTGAGAGATGGTCGGCAACTACGTTTTCACATCCTCGTTTGTCCTTAATGACAAGGTCAAACTCTTGAAGCAAGAGGATCCAACGTATTAACCGAGATTTTGCATCTTTCTTCGCAAAAAGATGGCGCAGAGCTGAATGGTCTGTGTAGACAATGACTGGAGAGCCGATGAGGTAGGGCCTGAACTTTTCTAAAGCAAATAAACAGCTAAGAATTCCTTCTCAGTTGTTGTATAGTTAAGTTGGGCATCGTTCAGGGTCCGGCTCGCGTAATAGATTACGTGCGGCATCTTGTTGATGTGCTGTCCAAGGACAGCACCGATGGCAAAGTCGGATGCATCGCACATAATCTCGAATGGGTGCGTCCAGTCAGGTGAGGAAAGAACGGGAGCATAAGTGAGTGAGCGTTTCAATGACTCGAATGCAGTCACACAGCTCGAGTTGAAGTCGAAAGGCGTGTCCTTGGCCAGCAAAAGCGTCAAGGGCCTAGAAATCTTGCTAAAGTCCTTGATAAACCGTCTATAGAAACCGGCATGGCCAAGGAAGGCTCGGATATCTCTGACGCATCGGGGAGGAGGTAGATTGGAGATGACCTCAATCTTTGCTTTGTCAACCTCTATGCCATTTTGCGAGATGATATGTCCTAAGACAATACCTTCGCGCACCATGAAGTGGCATTTCTCCCGGTTCAAAGTGAGATTCTTGTCCTTACATCTGGTAAGGACAGCGTCAAGATGCAGCAAACACTCGTCGAAGGAGTCGTCGAAGATGGAGAAGTCATCCATGAAAATCTCCAGAAATTTTTCCACCATGTCAGAGAAAATTCCCATCATACACCGCTGGAAGGTAGCGGGCGCATTGCATAACCCGAAGGGCATGCGTCGATATGCAAACGTGCCGAAAGGACAAGTGAAAGTGGTGTTTCCTGATTTAAAATCAGGAAAGCTTCTGTGGAAAGCTTCAAAAAGGGGCCACGTGCTTACACGTGACCAGCAGTCACGTGTTGACACGTGACCTATAAAGTGCAGAAAAGGTGCACATTGAGTCGCTGAGCAAAGTCAAGGAAAAGAGCTTCAGAAGAGGTCACGTGCTCCCACGTGACCAGGGTCACGTGTCGACACGTGACGTTCAAAGCAGCAAACTCGCTCTCCAATTGAACCGAGGAAAGAAGTGCCAGACAGGGGTCACGTGCTCACACGTGACCAGGGGTCACGTGGTAGCACGTGATGGCTAAAACAGCAACCAGAAGACAGCGCAGAAAGAAAGAGGATCCTTCGTCCCAAAGGGGGTCACGTGTCTACACGTGACCATGGGTCACGTGGTCACACGTGACCGGCTTTTAAAGCCCATGTTGACGGCAGAATTAAATTCTGAAGGAAATTTGAATCCTTCCAAAGGAAAGTGATTATCTGAGACCAATCAAATTAAAGATTTAGAGATGATTAAATATCATCTATCTATGGAAAATCTCGGGTTTGGAAAGATTTCCCCCTTAAATCTAACCAAAATAACAAAGGAGAATCTCTGGATTTAAAATCCAATGGTGAATAAAATTCACCCAATAATCCAAAGGCCCAAAACGAATGATGGATGCAAATCAAATCTCTCAGTAAAGATTCATCAAAAAACTAATTCATTCGGCTGCTTCTCCTATAAATAGGAGCCAAAAGACACAGAGGAGAGACATACGCGCAGAGAAAGAAAAAAGGAGAAAGGCTTTGATACTTGACTTGGATCTTCTGCAAAAAACCCTAGGTAAGAAAGGGAAGGCTTTCTGAAAGAAAGAGAATTTAATTCTCAACAGAGTTTAACTCTAATATATATAAAACAGAAGAACACATTTCTTCTCTCTTTGATAGAGGATCTGCAAAGTGCACATCTCCCCTTAAGTTTGAGAATTTAATTCTCAATGGGTCGAGATCCTGCCATGCAGATCCAAAACATAGAGAAGGAATGCAAGCATGAGAATTTAATTCTCGCAGAACTATAGGAATTCAATTCCTTTAAAATAAAATTAGGGCTCGACCCTGTATTATGGGAATTTAATTCCTTCAAAATAAAAAGAAGCAGGGTTTAACCCTAATCAAGAACATAGTTCTGTTGAAACAGCAGGAATTTGATTCCCTTAATCATAATTCTTTAAAACGGGAAGTTTAGCTCCTTAAAAGCTTTCATTAGGGTTTAACCCTATTCAGTTCTTCACATATATGAGGAATTTAATTCCTACAGAAAATTCAGAGTTCAACTCTGTTTCAGAATATAAATCTGTAAAAGGAAGTAGGAATTTAATTCCTTTGAAAATTAAAGGCCCGAGGAATTTAATTCCTGAAAAAAGATCAACAGATCCTCTAGAAACGACACAGATAGAGGCAGGGTCACGTGCCACCACGTGACCCCCCAAGAGATCTACAGAAAACCCTTTGAGGCTGTCCCTCACGTGACCCACGTGACCCTTAATAAAAGCTCTAAGAAATGAGCATATGAATGCCCGTCACGTGCTGACACGTGATGCTCTGAAAGATGCAGTAATCCCAGCAGAACTATTGAAAAGAGGGCGCTCTCACGTGTTGCTACGTAACCCCTTTTGCCTTAGTGTTCAACACTAAATTGGAACTCTCAAACCCAGCGTCAAAACACTGTTGGGCCTTAGCATTCAACAATGATTAAAAAAGCCTTATTGGCAGGGTTCAACACTGATTTGTTTTAGTGTTTAACATTAATTTGAAAAAGCCTTATTGCTGGTGTTTAACACCAATTATCTCTTAGTGTTGAACACTAACTTATCAACCTTATTCCCAGTGTCCAACACTGATTGCTCTGAAGTGTTTAACACTAGGCTTTGGCCCAATTGGCTAAAGGGATAGAGGCAAACATTCTCCCTCAATGGACCAACAAAGAGTCAATATTCCATACTTGACTGGACTTAGCCCAAGCTGGCCATAAGTCCTCAATTTGTGATTAACTGGGCCGATAGGCTCATAACATAATTGACCAGTCTTGACCCAAATTGGGCCAGGGACTATTTAATCCACCCCGGTTCTAGGGTACATCTCTTCACCCCTTTGATATTTGGCATTGTAATCCCTCAATGTCTTCAAAGAGGTGACGGGTCCCGAAGACCATTCATGATATGGACTGTGGGGTCCTTAAACCCATGCATAATGCAAAATTCCTGGTTACGTGGAACGCGGATAACGTCACTCTTTGACCCCGCGGAAAACGTCCAGAGCGGATCCTGGTCCTCGCAGAGCACGGCAGTGAACCCGTGTGAAGCATCCAGAGCGGAGCCTGGTCCTCGCCTAGCACGGCAGTGAACCTGTGTGAAGCATCCAGAGCACATATCGGACTGTGGAGTCCTTAAACCCATGGACTATGACGTCCTTAACCTTGACCGAGATGTCTTAAAACTAACAATTGACCGAGATGTCTTAAAACTACCAATTGACCGAGATGTCTTAAAACTACCCACGGACCGCAATGTCCTTAAACTACCCACGGACCGCAATGTCCTTAAACTACCCATGGACCGCAATGTCCTTAAACTAGCCATGGACCGCAATGTCCTTAAACTAGAACCATAGAGCCTCCATATTCTCTTTCGTCGGATCTAAACGGTCATGTTTAAGTTGATCTTAGCCTCAAAGATGGCTAACGCGTCCTTAAACCCTCAAACAGACTGGACTATGAATCCCCCTAATTAACCCTGGTTCGAGGGTACATCTCTGAACTCCTCTGACATTCGTCGTTGTAATCCTTCAACGTCGTCAGAGAGGTGACGGGTCCCAACGGCCACACATACGACGGACTACTATGTCCTGAAATTGGAACAATAGAGTCCAAACACTCCTTTGTCGGATCTAAACGATCCTGTTAAGTTGATCTTAGTCTTAAACTAGACTAATGTGTCCTTAACAAATGTTTGAGTTGATCTTAGCCTCAAGCATGGCTAGCGTATCCTCAAACCAAACCCCCAAACCCAAATCTAAGAAGATACGGATTTGGACTAGTCCACGCCCTACGGGCGACGACATAACTCGGTCTCCGTAAACGATCCACGGGCAGTAAAACATAAAACAAAACACACGACACGAAGTGACCATCTGGAGAAGGAGAAAGTTGTTACCGCGACGCGGTAGCGTAATTAAATGCAGGGGCTTGCGCCTGTAGGGAAGAGCGTCCCCACAATCAAAAACCCCTCACCCTGAGGGGGAATCTGACGAAGTCTGCTACATCGGCCGCATCCGTCTAAACCTCCGATATATGGCGCCATAAATCAACTTGGCATCTTCGGAGAGGCAGACGGATAGCACCTATTAGCATCTGCCCCGAATCTCAGGCAGGACGTCCTAACGCCTCGGCCGCCATTCGGAGGGGAACAGATTCTGGCACGCCCGGTGGGACCTTTTCCTCTTTCCACTCCACACTTCGTGTGTCGTGATTCGCGAACCAATCGCGGTTCGCCAATGATTGCCCTTGGGTTTCAAGATACTAAGAATTGGCGTCTTGCCTATTGCAGAAAACAAAGGATCGATGGCTGCTGCTTCCGCAAAGTCCTTCAACTGCTCAAACTGCAATTGCGACCAACGCTCTACCTCGCTAGGAGGTATAGCCTATGGACCCCAAGCTGCTTCGTTGTTCACAATGCCGGTGGACCAGGTGACTCAAGCCACTACCGGATTGTTCTTTGGGACTATACTCCCACCATCCAGCTTCACGGCGCCAGTGCTGACAAAGGAAGCTCTCAAGAAGTCGGTCTTTGATCGTCTCACCCCTGCCACGACTCCTCTCAACGAGTCGTCCGATGTCAACGCCTCAGTCTTTTCTAGACTGGGCCAGAAATCCTGCAAATTCATCGCAGAGAAGGCTGCTCCTAAGAAAACGGCTGCTCATGCCTCCGAAATCGCCAAGGCAGCTTCCCCGGCCAAAAAGTCGGTCTTTACCAGATTAACGGCTTCAGCTCCCGCTCCCGCTGCACAAAGGACATCGGTCTTTGACAGGCTAATACCAACAACGACCCCCCACCCACACAGGGGGCAAGACGAAACTATTCTTATATCTGACTCTACGCCGTCTGCTCGACGTGCTCGGCGTCGTCATTGGCGCCGAATAAGGAAAGCTGGGGGAAACTCCCCCTCCGGATTGACTCCACCAGCCCCGGTGGCAGAAGTTAATGCTGCTGTTCTAACTGGGAACAGCTTCGAAATGCTAAATAAGGTGCGAAGGAATTCCTCTACTGCAGTGCTGAAGAGGTCTCCTCCCCCATCAGAAAAGGTTGTGGAAATAGAATCAGAACAGCCCCGATCTCCTCAACGGCTGTCTTCCAAAATCTATAAGGTTTGGCGGCAGGCCCGAGACTCAATCATCGATCCAAACTTCTCCCGCCAGCATAAGAAGCTGAAAATCCAACCGAAGGCTGGTCACCAGGCGAAACCCCAAAAGGCTGTCTGGACGCCCACCTCGATGGCCCCCTCAACCTCCATGGCTCATAAAAGAAGGGAGCCAGAGAAGATCCCTCAACATGCAACGACGGCTAAAAGCAATGAGCCCAGACACCCTAAGTCTGGGGGCACGGTGGTGCACACTGTTTACATGGTCTCTGGAAAGGAGGAGAGCCGCACTTCTACGGGCCACCGACCGCTGACCCGATCCGTGACGAGAGCCCAAGAACAACAACAAAAGTTGCAGGAAATGATGAGTGCTATGGCTGCACTTACCGGGCCAAAAGAAAGCCCAGAAACATCCTCAGACGCGCGCCGAGAGGAGGAAACCGACGCTGAGTTCCTTCGCCGGACATTGGAGAAAAAGGACAAAGAGGCTGCTGAACAAGCGGCTAATATACAGCGCATGGGCCTTCTCTTCCAAGATATGATAGGAATGATGATCCAACAGGACCCACCCATTGAAGATCCCCCAATCGTTCTGGAAGATGACCGAGGAGAAACGTCAAATCCACCACCAGCCCTCTCTACGGCCAAGGAGGAGACGATCTCTAAAGCGGACTTGGCCGACTACATAGCCCAGCAAATCCGGGCCCATCATGCGACTGAGGCAGCTGGTCAAGTCGTGAAGACGGGGCGGCCGTATCCAAGCTGGTACGATCAAATCAAATACCCGCAAGGCTATACGATACCGAAATTCCATGTGTATAAGGGGACCGGCAATCCTCATCAACACGTCGCCCAGTTCCGGGCCCTCTGCGGTAACACCGGCGGTGACGATAAACTGTTACTCCGTCAGTTCGTTGGCAGCTTATCAGAAACAGCGTTCGAATGTTATTCGGAACTCCCGAACGATTTCATCAAAACGTTCGCTGAAATGGAGTTGTTATTCACTCAGCGGTTCGCAAGTGCCAGCGAGCGCACTCCAATGACTGCTTTGATTAACGCCAGGGTAAAGTCAGGCGAAACCTGGGTCCAGTACGCTATACGCTGGCGGAATTTGTGGTCGAGATGTGAGCAACGCATTGAGGAAGCACCCGCAGTGGGTATGTTCGTGGGAACCCTAGACCCTCACGCAACTATCTCCCAGTTTATGATGTTCTTTAAGCCAACCACATTCCAGGCTTTAATCGACAAGTTGGCTCAGATGGACCAGATGGGTCATAGACCACCTTCCCCGAAGCCAGAACCTCGGAATGACAAGGGTAAAGGAAGGGCGACTTTTGTCGCGAATGCCCAACAGCAACCTGACGCCCCGAAATCGGCAGATCAATTGGAAGAAAGACGCCGATATTATAACGAAAAGATGAAGCGTCCCTACTCGTTCCCACGAGACAAGACAAAACGGTTATTTGAGCTGGCAATACGCAACAGACTTATAAACCTACCAAATCCAAGGCGACCGCCACAACCCACCGAGGTGAATAACCCCAACTATTGCCCTTACCATCAAACGGTAAGCCATCCGATTGAAGATTGCTTCGTCTTCAAAGGATGGATCGAAGATCAATACCTCCAGGGGAAGTTCGTACTATCCGAAAAGTGGAAGGTAAACCCACCACAACCGCACACTCCTAAAAAGGCCGATACACCGGGGGCAACCTGCTCCTTTATCGAAGAAGTTCCATGGGAGGTCGTGCTATCAATGAAAACCAAAAGGATGCTGAGAGACCTTCATGTGTGCCCTGCAATCGAATAGAAGGATCCTCTCGAACCCCAAATTGTCGAAGGAGCAGTGAAGCCCCGCGCAACTACGAAGACTGCTGATAAGGGCCCAAATACTCACACACAATCGTCAAAATCTTCAAAGAAAATGAAGAAGAAATCCAAGAAGCCCGCGAAGCTTGAAGACGATCGCACGAACTTGCAAAAGCAAATCGACGCGCTGGAAGAATACAATCAAAAGGCACGAACTCCTGTCACACTGCGAGAGTTCCTCAACCATACCTTTCAAGAGGGAGATGATGGAGAGAGCTCATCGGATGAATCCGAAGAGTACGTGGCAAGTTGTAACGTGATCTCCCACTCGTTTCCCGATGACGAGAAAACTCCTGACACTAAGAAGCCGGAGACGGAGCCCGAACCAGAGCGTGCGAGGCTGACAACTGATATGATCAATACCTTCCTAGACGAAATTCGTCTAAAAAGTAAAGCGGATCAGGAGCGTGAGATGGCAGCATCAGAAGGAGCCGAAGGCGGGCGACTGAACGAAAGAGTTGAACTACCCTCGCCAGATCAAAAGGCATCCAAAGTAGACAGGAAGATATTCAAGACGAGGAAAAGGTTCGCCAAAGCCATGTCAATGGGAATGAAGCTACCACCCTCGGAAGGAAACACACACAATGGGGCGGAGAAGCACCCCGATTACTGCGCATATCATCGGAAAATCTCACACCCCACAGAGGAGTGCGACGCCTTTAAGATATGGTGGGAAGGATATGTTGCTCGTCGGCAACATTTCAAGCGCATGAAACGCAAGAGCCGTCGGGAGCAAAGAAGCACTGTCGACGGGCCCAACAGAATTACTGGAAACTGTTATATGGCTCGTGCCGAGGGGTCGCAAGTCCTCACCTTTGGGAGCGACTCTGATGAAGAAGTGACTCTGGGCCCTCTCTTTGAAGAATCCGCGCTAGGGAAAGATGAGGAATCAGAGGCCTGCGGAAACACTCAGCTGCGCAATCGCACACTCCCAGAAAAGAATCTCGGGCCTACGAACAGAAAAGATAAGGGAAAGGAAAAGGTCACTGAAGATATCACTTTGGATGACCAAGTCGCGAAAGAACTGGCTGCTAAAGACCCTCCTAGAAGGAGTAAAGTGGACTATAACATCCTCGCGCATCTAAGGAAGCTACCTTCTCAGCTTAGCATTCTCGACGCCCTCCTATTATCAAAAGAAGCACGGGACTCACTAATTAAGGCATTACAAGAACCTGAGCAATTCCAAGCCTTTCTCGCCACTGAAAAGATGAAGGACGAACTGGAGGAAGTGCATACGGCCGACGTCACTTTCGGTGATGAAGACCTCCTTCTTGGGACGTGCGACCATAACCGTCCCCTATATGTCTCCGGATACTGCCATGACATCAAGATAGGCAAGATCCTGGTGGATAATGGATCCTCCGTCAATCTCCTTAATGTTCGGGTGTTGAAGGAAATCTGCATGAGTGTGCAACATCTCGCCCGTGACAAAATTACTATCTCCGGTTTCGATTCACTCGTCACGGACTCTCGGATCTGTGATACTAACGTTACGCTTCGGGCTTCTTGTCACAGACATCAAATTCCATGTCATTGACGCCAAGACCTGTTACAATGCCTTGCTCGGCCGTCCTTGGTTACACGAGTACAACATCGTCCCTTCTACACAACATCAGTGTATGAAGTACTTTAAAGATGGTTTCGAGTATACTGTAACGGATGAGCTGAACCCATTTTCCGTGAACGAAGTCCGCAAATACGAAGACGCGAAATACTTTTTGCCAGACTTCGAAGATACAGAAAGGTGTCGCGACTCGGAGAACAAGGCCGCCGCCACCATCCCTGTTTTCGGAAGCGATACCGAAGAAGAGGAAGAGATAGTTTATACGGGGCCATCTCAACGCAACAACCGGAGGACGCCCACCCCCATACTGGTCTTCGGAAGTGATTCAGAAGATGAGGTCAATGCCGTATTCTCCAATCGGCTTTCAATGCAAGCACCTCCTGGCGATGACCATAACTTGCAAATCACCATGGTACCGCGAGAACACTACAAGGACCTCGACACGCTTTAAGCTCACAGTGTGCGAGAGCTGCAAACGTTTTGCGTCCCTCCCAGGCGAAGGGGTGAGAAGATGATCCTATTCTATCGATCCTCAGAGTCGAAAGTAGAGAAAGAGATCTGGCACGGCGTGGATGCTACACTTGACAGGATCCAACCCATCCATCTGCCTAGACACTATACAGACGGGTTAAAGAAGCTGTTGAAGCGCCAAGGAGTACCCTTAAAACAAACTGTTCGGCAGGCTCGGTTCTATTACAAGATTTGGGATGTCCCTGGGACTCAACGCAAATTGCCTAATGGAAAAATGGAAACACTCGGGCTTGGATACGCGAGAGCCGGAAAACGGGAACGAGCCCACAGTAGCTACGCCATATATACCTTTGATGAAGAAGAGGACGCCATGTCAGGAAAGGCCGACCCCTCATCAAGACCAGACCACGCGATTGAGGCGCCGAGTCCGTCATTTCTAGAACGAATGGACAAGCCTATCAGGAAAGTGGGTCAGAAAGGTCGGGAAGACCCCAATCACGAAATGGCCACCTACGAGAAGGCCAGGACGCAACGTCTATTTCAACAGGCTGCGAAAGGCAAGAATGCTCAGCCTTATCGACCCGTCATGCAAAAGGCCCGATGCGGAGACGGGAATAAGTCGAGAAGCGGAAAGAGGGGTCGAGCGTACTCCTTCCCCCGAGATAAGACGGAAAGGTTACTCAAGCTCGCCCTAAAACATCAGATGATCACGCTTCCAGAATCTAAACACCCTGAGCAAACCAACAAGGCTTCTCGTTCGAGCTATTGCTCTTATCACCAAGCCATAGGACATCCTACCGAAGACTGCTTCACCTTCAAGAACTGGGTCGAAGACCAGTACCGACGGGGCAGATTCGCTTTATCCAACAGCTGGAGGGTAATGCCGCCACGAAAGCACGAGCCCAAGGCCGCAAGAGCAGAACCAGATCCACCCCAGTCTCGGGAGCGGATTCGCACCTGTTATACAATTACGATATTAAAAGAAGAGCCCGAGAACATAGATGACCTTCCCCGGTGCTTTGAAAACAGTGATGATGAGGTGATCTCAGAATTTCCGCCCGCTCCGAAAGAACTGGAAGACGGTATACATACTACTGCAGATAACCTCAGGAAGATTGAGTTGGGATCGGCAGAGGACCCGCGACCGACATTCGTCAGCGAGCTACTCTCTGAAGAAAAGGTGGCCGCATTAAAGAACGTGCTTCTACAGCATAAAGACTGCTTCGCGTGGAACTACTCCGAGATGCCAGGATTAGATCCGGAAGTTGCTGTGCATAAATTAGCAATATCCCCAGATATCAAGCCAGTCAAGCAGGCGCCAAGAAGGATGCGACTCGAGCTTGAGATGAGCATCAACGCCGAAGTCAAGAAGCTGATCGATTCTGGGTTTATTCAAGAAGTCCGATATCCCGAATGGATCGCCAATATCGTCCCAGTAATGAAGAAGAATGGGACGGTACGTATATGCGTGGATTTCAGGGATCTCAACAAAGCTTGTCCAAAGGATGATTTCCCGGTGCCGGTAACCGAGCTAATGATAGATAACACGTCCACTCACGAGGTTTTCTCCTTTATGGACGGTTCGTCAGGATACAATCAGATAAAGATGCATCCCGAAGACCAGAAGCACACCGCTTTCCGGACCCCTTTGGGTATATTTTGCTACAGGGTTATGCCCTTTGGTCTAAAGAACGCTGGCGCTACCTATCAAAGGGCCATGACAAAGATCTTCGACGACCTCATACACGACATCGTCGAGTGCTATATCGATGACCTCGTAGTAAAGAGTATGTCATACGAAGATCACTTAAAGCATCTGGAGACTGTATTTCAACGCCTTCGGCAATATAATTTGAAGATGAATCCCCTCAAGTGCGCGTTTGGGGTCTCCTCGGGAAAATTCCTGGGATTCGTCATCCGACACCGAGGTATTGAGATAGATCCGTCTAAGATTAAAGCAATCATGGAGATGCCTCCGCCAAGGACCCTCAAACAGTTGCGGTCTCTCCAAGGGAAGCTCGCATACATCCGGCGATTTATCGCAAATCTTTCAGGCAAATGCCGCCCCTACAGCCACCTGATGAAGAAGGGAACCCCATTCGTCTGGGATCAAAAATGCCAAGGTGCACTAGACGAGATCAAGCAGTACCTGCAGAACCCGCCGGTATTGGCTGCGCCGGTCAAGGGAAAACCCCTCATTCTGTATACAACCGCCCTCGAAGGTTCCTTGGACGCATTGTGGGCGCAAGAGAACGATCAGGGGAAAGAGAGAGCACTCTACTACTTAAGTCGAGTTCTACTGGGGGCAGAAAGCAATTACTCTCCCATTGAAAAACATTGCTTGGCATTAATCTTCGCGATAACAAAGCTCAGGCACTATGCGTTGGCACACGAAGTCTGCCTCATCTCGAAGGTGGACCCTCTTAAATACTTGATGTCAAAAGCCATATTGACGGGACGACTCGCTAAATGGGCCCTGCTCTTGATGGAGTTCTCGATAACATATCAACCTCTCAAGGCAGTGAAAGGCCAGGCCATTGCCGATTTCCTCGCTGAGCATCCGATACCGGCCGATTCTCCTTTGAATTGTGACTTGCCGGATGAGCATGCATTTGATGCGATTAGCGGCGGAAGCACCCGATGGGAACTCTATTTCGATGGAGCGTCCTCCGTAAAGAAACAAAAGCAAGGTATCCCAATGATCAAATCGGGGATAGGCCTCATCTTTGCAACTCCACAAGGAGGGATAATGCGTTTCGCCTTCTCCTTAACAGAGCCGAGGACAAACAATGAGGCTGAATATGAAGCTCTGATAGCAGGCCTCGAAATCGCCATCGACATGGGAATTGAAGACCTCCTTATATATGGGGATTCTCAGCTGGTCGTTAGCCAAGTTAATGGTGACTACCAAACGTGCAAGCCGGAGTTGGTGAGATACGGAGAAAAGGTGCAACAACTGTTGACCCAGATTCCCTCTTATACTTTGGAAAATATACCGCGCGCGGAGAACAGCAAAGCAGACGCGCTAGCCAAACTTGCTAAAGAACTGGCTGACGAGAACCTCGATGATGTCAGAATCGTGGTACAAAGCCGTCGGGTGCTCACACCGGAAGAACTATCTCCGGAACTACATAAAGAGGGAGCGACTGAGCAGATGACCCTGCAAATAAAAGACCACGAGAATGCCGAGGACTGGAGGGAAGTCTTCATAGACTACTTTAAGTCCCACCTGATGCCCAAAGATACATCCTCGAGGCATCAACTCATGAAACGAGCTCTATCATTTGCCTTCGTCAACGATGCTCTATACAAGAGGTCATTCGATTCTCTGTGGCTGAGATGCCTAGGACCTGACGAAGCGAGAAGGGTCGTCCAAGAAGTTCACGACGGACTTTGCGGTTCTCACCAAGCAGGCCCAAAGATGAAGTTAAAAATTAAACGGATGGGTTACTACTGGCCCACGATGATCCAGGACTGCCTCGAGTATGCGAAGCAATGCCACTCGTGCCACATTCATGGAGACTTTATCCACCAACATCCAAATCCACTACACCCAACGGTGGCCAGCTGGCCATTCGAAATGTGGGGAACTGACATAGTCGGCCCCATTGAGCCGGCATCATCTCGGGGACATCGTTTTATCCTGGCAACTACTGATTACTTCTCCAAATGGGCAGAAGCAATACCATTGAGGGAAGTGAAGACGGAGAATATCCTCCATTTCTTCAAGACGCACGTTATCTATCGGTTTGGAACCCCACGGCGGATTATCTCCGATAACGGGCCAGCCTACAGAAGCCATAAGATTAGCCGCTTCGCGCAGCAGCACAATATAGACTGGAGGTATTCTTCAGTTTACAACCCACGAGCTAACGGTCTGGCCGAGGCCTTCAATAAGACCTTGACGAAGATCATAAAAAAGACCGTTTCCCAGAATAAGAGAGATTGGCACGAAAGGCTGCAAGAAGCCCTTTGGGCTTATCGAACTACATTCAAGACGGCCACGAACACAACGCCGTATGCATTGGTATTTGGGACGGAAGCAGTACTCCCCCTCTAGATAGAGTTACCCTCTCTACGAGTGGCAGTCCACCACGAGCTGACGGATGAAGAAAATGCTCACCTTCGACTTGAGGAGCTTGATGCCCTCGACGAAACCCGACTCATAGCGCAACAACATCTAGAAGCCTACAAAGCAAAGATGACGCGCTCGTACGAAAGATTGACCAGGCCAAGGGCATTCCGCCAAGGCGAACTCGTGCTGGTGGTCAAAAGACCTATGATCCCCAATCGTGCCAAGCGAGGGAAATTCGAGCCAAACTATGAAGGTCCGTACATCATAGACCAGGTCTACCAGGGTGGAGCCTATCTACTCGTAGACATGCACGGTGAAAGGCCTTTCAGGCCAATAAACGGCCGCTTCTTAAAGAAATACTATGCTTAGTGAGCCACAGCCTGGGTCAACGGTAGATGACGACGACTATGTCCGCTCGCTACCTTCCTAGGCTCAGACTCAGCAGTAGCTGGCCTTCCCACATCAACAGACCGAAACGTCTTTAAACTAATGACGGACCGAAACGTCTTTAAACTATCAACGGACCGAAACGTCCTTAAACTATCAACAGACCGAAACGTCTTTAAACTAACGATGGACCGAAATGTCCTCAAACTAACGACGGACCGAAACGTCCTTAAACTAGCGACGGACCGAAACGTCCTTAAACTAACGACGGACCGAAACGTCCCTAAACTACTGCCGCAGCATCCTTAGGCTGACGAGATAAAGAAGGGAGAAAAGGAAGAAAAATAAAAAAAATGAAATGATTAAAAAAAAAAACGGTATGTCCATAAAGCAAAATGGGCACGGATGAAAACCCGAAAGGGCTCCGTGAGTAAAAACAGCAGGACTACCGGCGAGTGTTTGTGAAAACCCGAAAGGGCGCAACCTCGTTAAAAGACACTTATAGGGTCCTCTAGACCTTGTAAGGAGAAACCACCCGCGTGAGATCCTTACGACTCACAAAGGAGCAACACACTTAGGGATCCTCACGATTCCTAAGGAGAAAATACACTTACGAGATCCTCACGACTCGTAAGGAGAATTCTCTTATGAGACCCTCACGGCTCATAAGACTTGAAAGTCTTAAGTTACAGAAACCTAAACCTGTTCTTAAGCGAATCCCCCACAACCTTCGATATTGCCCTAGAAGTGGCTCGTACTGACCCTTGTATACAATCCACGGGCGCGAACAAACGTTTTCCCTAACAAAGTCCCACCCGTGACTGGGGATATATCCATATGGTGAACAACCCTTGTAAGTCCTCTCGACTTATAAGGAGAAAATCCTCTTTGTAAGATCCTTATGACTTACAAGAGAACATGCACTTAAGAATCCTCACGATCCTTAAGGAGAAAACACACCTGCAAGATCCTCACGACTTGTAGGGAGAAACATCTTTGTGAGACCCTTACGGCTCATGAAGTCAAAAGCCTTGGTCGGCAGGACCCTTAACCCTATTTACTAAGCCGCCTTTGTTCAAACGTCGACAGAGGCAAATGATGATTCGCTCCTGGCAACATCCCAGTTGTAGCGGTGCTGATGCTGAAATCGGTATCTAAAATCCAAGCTTTCAGCGAAAAAGCTAGCGAGCCACACATGCATCACAAAATGGCCGAAATGATGGGGCAGCTCGCAATAATAAAAAAAAAACAGCTGGTGAAAATGAAACAAATAGCCGAAATGAGTGGGCAATCGCAATTTTCGCAATATGAAAAGCTGAAATGATAGAGCATCGCGGAAAAAGAAATCCGCACCCTGCAGGTGATGTTACATCTATCCCTGTGTGCAATTCAGGAGCGCAAGCAAAGAAGGGATCATACTCCTTCCCCAGGTTTCATCACAAGAAGAAGCCAAATCTCGACGGTTCACCAATAGCCTAGAGATCATCTCGACGTTCTTCTCGCGTTAGCAGACACAACATCAAGCTAAGCGGAACAACGGCAACTCCCAGTTCCATGGCTCGGTGGTATACATATCGCCAAACCTTCATCCCGTAAAATGCGGATACAATCAGCAAACTTCCTGGTTAGTGGAAAGCGGATAATGTCACTCTTTGACCCCGTGGAAAACGTCTAGAGCGGATCCTGGTCCTCGCAGAGCACGACAGTGAACCCGTGTGAAGCATCCAGAGCGGAGCCTAGTCCTCGCCTAACGCGGCAGTGAACCCGTGTGAAGCATCTAGTGCAAACTTCCTGGTTACGTGGAAAGCGGATAATGTCACTCTTTGACCCCGTGGAAAACGTCCAGAGCGGATCCTGGTCCTCGCAGAGCACGGCAGTGAACCCGTGTGAAGCATCCAGAGCGGAGCCTAGTCCTCGCCTAACGCGGCAGTGAACCCGTGTGAAGCATCTAGTGCAAACTTCCTGGTTACGTGGAAAGCGGATAATGTCACTCTTTGACCCCGTGGAAAACATCCAGAGCGGATCCTGGTCCTCGCAGAGCACGGCAGTGAACCCGTGTGAAGCATCCAGAGCGGAGCCTAGTCCTCGCCTAACGCGGCAGTGAACCCGTGTGAAGCATCTAGTGCAAACTTCCTGGTTACGTGGAAAGCGGATAATGTCACTCTTTGACCCCGTGGAAAACGTCCAGAGCGGATCCTGGTCCTCGCAGAGCACGGCAGTGAACCCGTGTGAAGCATCCAGAGCGGAGCCTAGTCCTCGCCTAACGCGGCAGTGAACCCGTGTGAAGCATCTAGTGCAAACTTCCTGGTTACGTGGAAAGCGGATAATGTCACTCTTTGACCCCGTGGAAAACGTCCAGAGCGGATCCTGGTCCTCGCAGAGCACGGCAGTGAACCCGTGTGAAGAATCCAGAGCGGAGCCTAGTCCTCGCCTAACGCGGCAGTGAACCCGTGTGAAGCATCTAGTGCAAACTTCCTGGTTACGTGGAAAGCGGATAATGTCACTCTTTGACCCCGTGGAAAACGTCCAGAGCGGATCCTGGTCCTCGCAGAGCACGGCAGTGAACCCGTGTGAAGCATCCAGAGCGGAGCCTAGTCCTCGCCTAACGCGGCAGTGAACCCGTGTGAAGCATCTAGTGCAAACTTCCTGGTTACGTGGAACGCGGATAACGTCACTCTTTGACCCCGTGGGAAACGTCCAGAGCGAATCCTGGTCCTCGCAGAACGCGGCAGTGAACCCGTGTGAAGCATCCAGAGCGGAGCCTAGTCCTCGCCGAGCACGGCAGTGAACCCGTGTGAAGCATCTAGTGCAAAATTCCTGGTTACGTGGAACGTGGATAACGTCACTCTTTGACCCCGCGGAAAACGTCCAGAGCGGAGCCTGGTCCTCACCAAGCACGGCAGTGAACCCGTGTGAAGCATCCAGAGCAAACACCGGACTGTGGAGTCCTTAAAATCCACGGACTATGACGTCCTTAACCTCGACCGCGATGTCTTAAAACTAACGATCAACCACCCCTATTCCTTACAGATTTTTGCCTCGGTTTAAGGGTACATCTCTTCACTCCTTTGATGCCTGGCGTTGTAATTCCTCAACGTCTTCAAAGAGGTGACGGGTCCCTGCAACCAAACATCGGACTGTGGAGTCCCTAAATCCACGGACTATGAGGTCCTTAACCTTGACCGTGATGTCTTAAAACTAACATCGGACTGTGGAGTCCCTAAATCCACGGACTATGAGGTCCTTAACCTTGACCGTGATGTCTTAAAACTAACATCGGACTGTGGAGTCCCTAAATCCACGGACTATGAGGTCCTTAACCTTGACCGCGACGTCTTTAAACTACAATATCTGGAGAAACCCCTGACTCCGTAAAACACGGACAAGGGTAACCGCATCCGCCACTTACAAGTCCTCACGGCCGGGAGGAAAACTCTTTATGAGACCCTCGGGGCTCGTAAAACGCAGAAGTCTTAAGAAGCAGATCTTAACCCTGAGCCCTAAGCCATCGCTGTCCTGCAAGGAGATCAAGATAGAATATCCGCAGAATGCATTCAATGAAAAGGAGACACCCCATTGGAAAAAATGTATCTTTTATTCATAGACCAAAATGGATACAAAATACAATTCATGAAAGAAACAAAAAGGAAGATACTCTTATCCATGAGTATGTACAAAAAAAGGGGAGAAAAGATACAGTCCTTAAGCCGGCGGGCGGTGCAATAATTTCACCAGCTCATCGTTCTGTTGCTGAGCCACGGCTTCATGACACAAGATCTCCAGAAGGCGAGCCTCCGCCTGAGCTTGTTGGGCCTGATATGAAGCAAGCCGGGCTTCAAGCTCTTTCTCAGTGGCCTTGTGAGCCTCAACCCTCTCACGAGTGAACGTAGCGGCTTTATCAAGAGCCACCACCTCCTTGATGGACTCCTGAAACACCCACCAGAGTTCACACGTTTTATTGGTCTGGGCTGTGAGGCTGACCTGAAGCTCGCCCAACGCTTTGGAGGCTAGCTCTCTCTCCAAAAAAAAAAATTTACGACCGAACCCTTTTCTCACACAACAATATGTTCGTTACGTGGCCACGAAAGCCCGCACTCGCAACCACAGCCTCGAACACAAGACATTTACAAGACCGTATAAATGGGCCCCCGGTCGACAGAGATGATCGATCTGAAACGTGTTCACATCACCTGGTATGAAAAGCAATGAGAAAATTTCCAGTGTTTATCCTATCAAGCATGTGTTCACGATTATATGAGCATCCGAAGAAGAAATAAAGTTCGAGGCATTAATTTGCATGCGACATAATGACAATGTTGATAATTAGAAGAAGCTTGCATAAGAAGAACACAATGTTTATTCAGGCAAGCGAGAACATGCATACGAGTACCAAGCCTACATAGGGATTCAGCATAAAGCATACAAAAGAAGAGGACTAATTTAAAAACACTACGCTAACGGAAAAGATCACCAAACACCGGATCAATGGCACAAGGGTTAACAAAGCAAAGAACAAAATTCTCCATCTCTCTCTCTGCTTTCTCCAGCACGTCAAAGCGACGGTTCTCACGAGGAGTCGCCCCCCATCGATTGGTGCCGTGTTCGTCTGCAAAAGCGAACATAATAGCTCGCTGGGCCTTAATCTGGCCCAGCAGGTGAATCGAGTAATCCTTCAAAGCCTGAGTAATCGGGCACGCTTCATGGAAGCCCTCGAGCTTTTCTTCTGCCGCGTCGAGCATCGCCAGGGTCATCTCCGCCGGGTGAGGAGGAATGTCGGCAAGCACGGCCGTGAGAATCATCCGGAGCCAGAGAGAACCCATCGGGAGGGGAGACCCTCTACGGATCGAGAGCTCGTGCATGGCCGAGTCACATTCGTTGTCAGAAAGGAGGGGGTCCACCAACCGAGCAGCAAAACGGGGGATCATCTCCTCAAGAGGAACTTCCCACGGTTGTCGACGAGCATGAGGGCGATTGCAAGCCATCGCACTCGTTTCTCTCTTAAATATATATATATATATATATATATATATATATATATATATATATGTATGATATGAATCTCTCTGAGAAAGGAAAAGAAGGCTATAGCCTCATATATAATGAAGTGCATTAAGTGCTATGCGCGGAAAATCTTGCATAGTGAATTTATTTTCAAGGCCTAAAAAAGGAAAGGTACCGAAAGTCAAGGATATGGAACGATTCCCAAGCCCCTTTTTCAGCACCTAATATTGTGCACTGAAAATATGGCATGAAGAAAATCTTGTGAACCGTCGCATCAAGAGATCTCACGTGTAGAACACGTGAGGCCCAAACCTGCAGTGTATTTAAAAGGAAGAATATGGAGTAGTACCCTGCATGTTAAAGCACAAACAACAATAGTAACAGAATAATAAGATTTCAGAGAAAAAGCATGCAAACACACAGAGACACAATAAAGCTTATCATTCAGACTTTAAGAAGGCGATACAAAATAAAAGAAAAACTTTTACAATGGTAAGGTTTCAGACGCGGGGCATGGGTTGAGAAACTCAAAATTGACTTTATTCAAGATCTTCCAAGCATTTCGAACCTCCCGGGTATGCTTTCTCTCACGGTCACAAGCATCGGGGTCCCCGCGGATGTCCTCTACCCTCCGGTAGGCACCCAATATGGCTGACTGCTGAAAAATCCGATGAAGGAGATCGATGAGATCATCCCGCCTTCTCTTTGAGATCAAGCCCATAAGGTACACCGAATGCACCTTGTCCTCGGCAGTGTCCAAGTCCCCGAGTGGTATGCCGGCGCAAAAGAGAGGAAGGGCCTCCCGGATCGCCAGCACGATCAGCCTCAGAAGAGAAGAGCGACGGGGAAGTAGCCGGTGATTGTACTCGTCGAAGCGGCCCATGATCTCGGCACACTGAGCATCAGTGAACTCCTGGTTCTGACTGCGGCCCAGCGCACGAATATTCTCGTACGAAATGATCTCGTCAAGACGATACAGATGGGCGTCCATGATACCTGAAATAAAAGTCACGAGAATCATTACAAAATCCCCATCGCATTAATTGCAGAAGAACAGCCTCGGGCCAAGAGACCCCAAGGAGCCTCTGTGTGAAGAGATTGAGTTCTTCATAGGAATTAAATTCCTTATTAAGAAAAAGGGAATTAAATTCCCAGGAATAATTTTGATGGAATTAAAGTCCAGGGAGTTGAAACGCTGTCATCGTCTCCCCGAAGATCGCCTAAACCCTAAGAGATCTACAGTTCGAAGGTTCCCTGTTCTTAAGAAAAAACTTGAAGAAAAATGGGTTCTTTGCGAAACCCTTAATACAGATTTGAAATCCAAAAAGTGCTTTTAAAGACGAAGGCGCTTTGGCCGTTCAACACCATTACCTGAGAAGAAAGGTTCTTTGCGAACAGAGTTAGACTCTGGGAAATGTTCAAGACAGAGAACTGAGCTCTGAGAGCGAGAATTAAATTCTCAAAGAAGAAATTCTCAGA
The DNA here is from genome assembly GCA_030015575.1 of Agapanthus africanus. NCBI lineage: Eukaryota > Viridiplantae > Streptophyta > Magnoliopsida > Asparagales > Amaryllidaceae > Agapanthus > Agapanthus africanus. Next base: position 449,517,057 of record JASDDO010000012.1, on the reverse strand, counting down.
GGAAGAAGAATGAGCAAAGTGAAGGCTCCTGTGAAGAGACGGCAGTATTTATGGAAAACAATGGAAACGTTTCATCTCCCCAGATCCCTAAAGGAATCCAACGGTCGCGAGAGGAGACAGCGTTGCACTCACGTGCTGACACGTGAGAACAACGCTGTGGGGGCATTTGTTTCCTGATTTAAAATCAGGAAAGCTTCTGTGGAAAGCTTCAAAAAGGGGCCACGTGCTTACACGTGACCAGCAGTCACGTGTTGACACGTGACCTATAAAGTGCAGAAAAGGCGCACATTGAGTCGCTGAGCAAAGTCAAGGAAAAGAGCTTCAGAAGAGGTCACGTGCTCCCACATGACCAGGGTCACGTGTCGACACGTAACGTTCAAAGCAGCAAACACGCTCTCCAATTGAACCGAGGAAAGAAGTGCCAGACAGGGGTCACGTGCTCAAACGTGACCAGGGGTCACGTGGTAGCACGTGATGGCTAAAACAGCAACCAGAAGACAGCGCAGAAAGAAAGAGGATCCTTCGTCCCAAAGGGGGTCACGTGTCTACACGTGACCATGGGTCACGTGGTCACACGTGACCGGCTTTTAAAGCCCATGTTGACGGCAGAACTAAATTCTGAAGGAAATTTGAATCCTTCCAAAGGAAAGTGATTATCTGAGACCAATCAAATTAAAGATTTAGAGATGATTAAATATCATCTATCTATGGAAAATCTCGGGTTTGGAAAGATTTCCCCCTTAAATCTAACCAAAATAACAAAGGAGAATCTCTGGATTTAAAATCCAATGGTGAATAAAATTCACCCAATAATCCAAAGGCCCAAAACGAATGATGGATGCAAATCAAATCTCTCAGTGAAGATTCATCAAAAAACTAATTCATTCGGCTGCTTCTCCTATAAATAGGAGCCAAAAGACACAGAGGAGAGACATACGCGCAGAGAAAGAAAAAAGGAGAAAGGCTTTGATACTTGACTTGGATCTTCTGCAGAAAACCCTAGGTAAGAAAGGGAAGGCTTTCGGAAAGAAAGAGAATTTAATTCTCAATAGAGTTTAACTCTAATATATATAAAACAGAAGAACACATTTCTTCTCTCTTTGATAGAGGATCTGCAAAGTGCACATCTCCCCTTAAGGTTGAGAATTTAATTCTCAATGGGTCGAGATCCTGCCATGCAGATCCAAAACATAGAGAAGGAATGCAAGCATGAGAATTTAATTCTCGCAGAACTATAGGAATTCAATTCCTTTAAAATAAAATTAGGGCTCGACCCTGTATCATGGGAATTTAATTCCTTCAAAATAAAAAGAAGCAGGGTTTAACCCTAATCAAGAACATAGTTCTGTTGAAACAGCAGGAATTTGATTCCCTTAATCATAATTCTTTAAAACGGGAAGTTTAGCTCCTTAAAAGCTTTCATTAGGGTTTAACCCTATTCAGTTCTTCACATATATGAGGAATTTAATTCCTACAGAAAATTCAGAGTTCAACTCTGTTTCAGAATATAAATCTGCAAAAGGAAGTAGGAATTTAATTCCTTTGAAAATTAAAGGCCCGAGGAATTTAATTCCTGAAAAAAGATCAACAGATCCTCTAGAAACGACACACATAGAGGCAGGGTCACGTGCCACCACGTGACCCCCCAAGAGATCTACAGAAAACCCTTTGAGGCTGTCCCTCACGTGACCCACGTGACCCTTAATAAAAGCTCTAACAAATGAGCATATGAATGCCCGTCACGTGCTGACACGTGATGCTCTGAAAGATGCAGTAATCCCAGCAGAACTATTGAAAAGAGAGCGCTCTCACGTGTTGCTACGTAACCCCTTTTGCCTTAGTGTTCAACACTAAATTGGAACTCTCAAACCCAGCGTCAAAACACTGTTGGGCCTTAGCATTCAACAATGATTAAAAAAGCCTTATTGGCAGGGTTCAACACTGATTTGTTTTAGTGTTTAACACTAATTTGAAAAAGCCTTATTGCTGGTGTTTAACACCAATTATCTCTTAGTGTTGAACACTAACTTATCAACCTTATTCCCAGTGTCCAACACTGATTGCTCTGAAGTGTTTAACACTAGGCTTTGGCCCAATTGGCTAAAGGGATAGAGGCAAACATTCTCCCTCAATGGACCAACAAAGAGTCAATATTCCAGACTTGACTGGACTTAGCCCAATCTGGCCATAAGTCCTCAATTTGTGATTAACTGGGCCGATAGGCTCATAACATAATTTACCAGTCTTGACCCAAATTGGGCCAGGGACTATTTAATCCACCCCGGTTCTAGGGTACATCTCTTCACCCCTTTGATACTTGGCATTGTAATCCCTCAATGTCTTCAAAGAGGTGACGGGTCCCGAAGACCATTCATGATATGGACTGTGGGGTCCTTAAACCCATGCATAATGCAAAATTCCTGGTTACGTGGAACGCGGATAACGTCACTCTTTGACCCCGCGGAAAACGTCCAGAGCGGATCCTAGTCCTCGCAGAGCACGGCAGTGAACCCGTGTGAAGCATCCAGAGCGGAGCCTGGTCCTCGCCTAGCACGGCAGTGAACCCGTGTGAAGCATCCAGAGCACATATCGGACTGTGGAGTCCTTAAACCCATGGACTATGACGTCCTTAACCTTGACCGAGATGTCTTAAAACTACCAATTGACCGAGATGTCTTAAAACTACCAATTGACCGAGATGTCTTAAAACTACCCACGGACCGCAATGTCCTTAAACTACCCACGGACCGCAATGTCCTTAAACTAGCCATGGACCGCAATGTCCTTAAACTACCCATGGACCGCGATGTCCTTAAACTAGAACCATAGAGCCTCCATATGCTCTTTCGTCGGATCTAAACGGTCCTGTTTAAGTTGATCTTAGCCTCAAAGATGGCTAACGCGTCCTTAAACCCTCAAACAGACTGGACTATAAATCCCCCTAATTAACCCTGGTTCGAGGGTACATCTCTGAACTCCTCTGACATTCGTCGTTGTAATCCTTCAACGTCGTCAGAGAGGTGACGGGTCCCGACGACCATACATACGACGGACTACTATGTCCTGAAATTGGAACAATGGAGTCCAAACACTCCTTTGTCGGATCTAAACGATCCTGTTAAGTTGATCTTAGCCTTAAACTAGACTAATGTGTCCTTAACAAATGTTTGAGTTGATCTTAGCCTCAAGCATGGCTAGCGTATCCTCAAACCAAACCCCCAAACCCAAATCTAAGAAGATACGGATTTGGACTAGTCCACGCCCTACGGGCGACGACATAACTCGGTCTCCGTAAACGATCCATGGGCAGTAAAACATAAAACAAAACACACGACATGAAGTGACCATCTGGAGAAGGAGAAAGTTGTTACCGCGACGCGGTAGCGTAATTAACTGCAGGGGCTTGCGCCTGCAGGGAAGAGTGTCCCCACAATCAAAAACCCCTCACCCTGAGGGGGAATCTGACGAAGTCTGCTACATCGGCCGCATCCGTCTAAACCTCCGATATATGGCGCCATAAATCAACTTGGCATCTTCGGAGAGGCAGACGGATAGCACCTATTGGCATCTGCCCCGAATCTCAGGCAGGACGTCCTAACACCTCGGCCGCCATTCGGAGGGGAACAAGTGGTCTTGTCCTGGTCTTTTTCGGCGATGGGAATTTGATTATAGCCGGAGTAGCCATCAAGAAAGCAGTAGTACTCGTGTCCGGCCAATCGTTCAAGCATCTGGTCAATGAAAGGTAGCGAAAAGTGGTCTTTCCGCGTTGCGGCGTTGAGTTTTCTGTAATCAATGCAAACTCGCCACCCAGTTTGGGTGCGAGTAGGGATTAACTCGTTCGCCTCGTTGGTTATGACCGTGATGCCCGACTTCTTGGGGACAACATGAATGGGGCTAACCTACTGGCTATCAGAGATAGGGTAAATGATACTACTATCTAGACATTTGACGATCTCCTTCTTCACAGCCTCCTTCATGACTGGATTAAGACGTCTTTGTGGATCCCAGGCTGGTTTGGCATCATCCATCAGATGAACGTGATGCTCAACGATCAGGGGACAAATCCCCTTAATGTCCGCCATGGACCAGCCAAAAGCTTGCCTGTTGCTGTGCAAGACCGCGAGAAGGGCTTTCTCTTGCTCGGGAGCTAGAGAAGCCGAGATGATGACAGGGAGGGTCTCGTTCTCACCTAAGTAAGCATACTTAAGGTGAGACGGCAACGGCTTGAGTTCGAGCGTTGGAGGTGAAATGATGGAAGGCAAGACTGGTGCAAAGGTCTCGAACTCAAAGGACTCCAGCAAAGGTTCAAAGCGAGTGTAAGCAACCGAGTTGGATGGTTCAGGTAACTCATCCCAAAAGTCGAAAGATTCAAACTCGAGTTGTGCGCGGCTAAGATCGTTTGAGAACGTGAAACACTCGTAGTCGCTGTCGGGCGCAGAAACAGCAGCAGGTTCGAAGAGAAACGCACTAGTGGCGTCAAGATTATCGTGATCAAACAGAAACTCCTCGAATTCACACTCTTCTGGTGTGATCTCCTGGATCGAGCAGACGTCCAGTATATGAGCATTAGGTTCGGCGGGCTGATTCCCTAACCTAAAAATGTTGAGTTCAATCGTCATATTTCCAAAAGAGAGGTTCATTGATCCATTGCGATAATTGATCACAGCATTTGAGGTTGCGAGAAATGGGCGATCGAGTATCACCGGAATTTGATTCCGGGGGTTAGCTACAGACTGTGTATCTAATACAATGAAGTCAACGGGGAATATGAAGTCCCCGACTCTTATCAACACATCCTCTAGCTCACCCCTAGGATGGGTGATCGATCGGTCGGCCATTTGGAGAGTGCAGTGCGTGGGTTTCAGCTCTCCGACGCCTAATTGCTCGTATACTGAATACGGAAGCAAGTTAACACTGGCACCAAGATCTAATAGTGCGCGGTTGATGTTCTTATCCCCAATGGTAATTGAAATCGTAGGACAGCCAGGGTCCTTCCGTTTTTGTGGTAAAGATTGGGTAAGGGCATCACTCACAGCACTAGCCAAGAAAACTTTCTTGGGTACCTGAGACTTCCTCTTTTTCGTGCACAAGTCCTTTAAGATTTTCGAGTAAGACGGGACTTGTTGGACAGCATCTAAAAGAGGAATGTTAATGTTAACTTGCTTAAATAACTCCAGAATCTTCTCCATTTGAGGATTTTGTTTATTAGGTCTCAACCGGTTTGGAAATGGAACATTTTGAAAATTGGTTGAGTCTAATGCTGGAGGAGGAGATTGTGGAGTTGGAACGGATCCCAGAATAGGTGTTTTCGTGGAGTGAGAAGTGGGTCCGTTCAGAGAAGAAGAGGAAGGAGGGCCTTGTGAAGAACGGAGAATAGGCTCAGAAGACGAAGAAGGAGAAGAAGAAGAAGGAGAAGCAGCGGCCGGGGTGTCATCGTTGACCCGTTTGCCAATGTTGTTTTGCAGAATCCTCCCCGATCTCAGTGTGGTCACGGCACTCACATTATGGTTTTGTTGTTCAAGAGCAACATGTGCATTATGTGGGTGACCGGGATTTGGAAGTGGCTGGGACGGGAGCTTCCCCTTCTCTCGCTCGCTTAAGGCCGCGTTCAGCTGTGCAATCTGGGCCTCGATGGTCTTGATGCTTTGCCCGTGTGCGGCAGTGTGTTGCACTAAAGATTGAATGGAAGACTGGATGTTGGCGGTGGATTGAGTCGATTGTTTAACAAACGCCTCCAGACTTCGCTCGAGCGAGGAAACCTTATCGTTGTTTGACGGAACAAAGTTGTTTGGTGGAAAAGAGTTGTTGGGTGCAAAGTTGTTCGTCTGGTTTTGGAAAGGCTGGGGTTGGAAGGGCTGCTGATATTGATGTTGAGTTTGTTGTGGCGCTTGTTGTTGCGGTGGAGGGGCCCTTTGGAAATTGTTGCCTTGGAATTGATTTTGATTCTGATTCCAGGCGAAATTGGGGTGGTTCCTCCAACCGGGATTGTAGGTGGAAGAGTATGGATCATTCCTTGGTCTTTACTGGAAGGCAGCATTAACCTGATCCTGTCCTTGCGAGGGTGGATTGTAAGGACACTCTTCGGTCAAGTGAGAAGGATCGGAACAACAAGCGCAGATGGTACGAAGGGGGAGAACAGGGGCAGGAGCAGAAAATTTGCTCTCTATCGCTTCAAGCTTTCATGTTATTGCAGCCATTTCAGCTTTCATCGCAATAGAGACATCGAGTTGGTGGATTCCTACCCTAGACTGACCGGTAGAAGTGGAGGTAGAAGAAGAAGTCGGTCTGGTGCTCTCCCACTGTAGCGTTTGCTCCGCAAGATCGTCAAAGAACTGCCACGCTTCCTCGTCAGATTTTGATAGGAAGTGGCCCTGACAGATGGTTTCCAGCAACTGCTTCGTTGCTGGGTTCAGTCCCTCGTATAAGGTTTGGCAGAGTTTCCATTTCTCTATACCGTGGTGAGGACACTGAACAAGAAGGTCTTTGTATCGGTCAAAGCACTTCCAGAAAGGTTCAGAAGGAAGCTGGGAGAATTGGTTGATTTCATTTCGAATTCTTGCGGTCTTATGATTTGGATAGAATTTTTTCAGAAACGCTTTAACAAACTCGTCCCAGCTGGTGATTGAGTGGGAAGCGGTGCTATACAGCCATTTTTCAGCGAGATCGCATAAAGTGAACGGAATGACCCGTAGACGTATAGCATCGTCCGACAGCTGGGTGGTTTTCATCATGGCACAGACGTTTTGAAATTTGTTGATGAAGATATAGGCATCTTCAGATTCAAGCCCATGAAAACGTGGAAGCATGTTGATGAAATGGGGCTTAATTTCAAAGTTGTCCCCATTGGCCGGAGGAAGAGAAAGGCAGGTGGGAAGTACAGAACGGGTGGGGTAGAAACGATCCTGGAGCGCAATTCGCTGCGGCGCTACAACAGGCGGAGGTGGTGGGATATTGGTCTCCGTAGGAGGTGGAGCCAATCCAGCGGTGGTCAAAGAGATGTTCGGATTAAATCCCGACATCGCGGAAGAAGAGGTTGGTGAAGGTGAAGGTGAAGGTGAAGATGTTTGAACAGAATTCCGGTCAACGTCGGAGTTGGCCGGCAAAGGAAGGGGTGAAAGAGGAGTGGACGGAGTATCGACGTCTGAGTCGATCGCGTAGTCGGTAGCGACTAACGTAACGCGGACTAGACGGGCGCTAGTGTCCCGAGTCCAAGCGGACATACACTAAACGAGTTTAGTATAGTCAAAGCGGAGAAGGTGAGGGTAAGAAAACATCAATGAAGAATGGCGATGGGTGGTGGGTGAAAAAAAATGGATTTGGCGACAAAGGGCAAGTTTTTATAAAAGTTTTTGATTTTTTTTTTTTGTTTTTAGAAAGAGATTTACAGAAATATGTACGGAAATACGGCTTAAGCAATCACAAACAAGATATGCACAATCACACCTAGATCTAGGGTAACCTAGGTCTACTAGACCTGCTCCTGAACTTGATTGTCGAAGTTAAACAGTGTCGAGAAACAGGCTTAAAAATACACTGATCATGAGGCCAGGTAAGTGCAGAGATAAGGGGAGGTTGTCCAACGCTTTCGCGAAGTTCCTTAATTAAATAACCCTTTCTCTTTCGGCGGTTGCGCCTTTAACACTTTCCTAGACACCCCGTAAACAATATACGGTTAAGCGAGGTTCTAAACACGGTTTATCTTCTCCTAATGAGCGCGAAGTCCTTAGGGCTGAAGTCTAGTATTTTTTAATTTACAATGGACAATGCATATGCTTCAGTGATTTTTGGGGTCCTGGGAAGGGTGATGAAATCCCCACCCAATCTGGATTGGTTTCAAGCCCCTTAAGTCCGTATTAAAGAATGCAAAACAGTAACAAATCAACTGCAAACAATTTTTATTTTACGGCACAAAGAATCCTGCACAAGAACAGTTTATTGGAAGGGGGAGAAGAATTTGCGCAAAGAAAGCTGCAGAAAACACAATTCAGTGGAGTCCAGGGGAGTGGAGAGAGGCAGAGGAACACTTACAGAGAAAATGGGACCCTGAAGCCACTAAATGGCCGCGGTTCCGCGACCAAACATGTGCTAAGGCCGCGGTTCCGCGGCAAGATGGTGGGCTTGGGCCTTGAAATTTTGTGGAGATGCTGTTCTGTGTCTCCTCTGGTTGTCTGGATGTGTGGAATTTTGATTTGCTCACTGTATCTGCTCCAGATTTTTACAGTAGACCGGATGCTTCGTTTTGTCCTTCGCGGTGTAGCCGCGAAAAGTGGGTCTATCTTCCCATGTCTTTGGCACTGTACTTGAACTCCGTATTATCCGACGTCTTTGGCGTCAATCTTGAACTTCGTATTTTCCTGCACACTTGCACAAAACCTAATCAAAAACAACAAGATGGTTTTTTTTTACAAAGTATATATTTTTATTTTTTTCGTTTTTTTTTTATACTTACAAATTAACCCGAAATTACACAAAGAAATAAACTACCGTCTCCCCGGCAACGGCGCCATTTGATTGTTAGGATACGTGCGTGTTCAAGTTCTAGTTTTAAATACCGCAATCAAGACGGTTTCGCTTGTAGCTAGCCGGTTGAGTACGGGTCGTCCGCAGGGAGATGGGAGTCTTTTTCAATGTGTTTTAACGAGTTAAGTCCGGTTTTTCAGATTTTGTTGTGGTTATCTAAGTGTTAAGTTGATATTTAAAGAGAGCTTGTTAGGGTTAGGATTCGGTTAGTTTGAGTTAGGAGTTCTCCACATCTTTCGTTGCCCCTCTTAATATCGGTGTTACGGTAATCGGCAACAACGGGGATTAGCACGACTAGGAAGGACTTTGCGAGTATAAGCTAGGCTTTCCAACGCATAAGTCTTCCTTTTGGTGCTTGTTCGTCCGTTCTTGGCTCTTAGCCATAACCTCCGGTTAATTCAACCACAACCGGTCTCACTACGGAATCACCGCTATCATGTAGGATAGGGTGCCGTAAGGAGCGGATTGTGGTTCAATTAACGGGAGTCGATTTAAGTTGTTGGGCAAGGAAAGAGTGAGAGAGATTTCCTTCTCTCAAACTTCCCTTATCCTACCCTAACAAGTATAAAACTACTCACACTTCATGATAAGGAAAAACAAAACAAAACAAAATAGGAAGATAGAAAGAGGGAGATTAGAAGAATACGACTAACTATTTGCGACCTCACCTTGGCGAGGATCGAGCGTAAGTATCATTGTCGTATGAATGATAAAGAAAAAGAGAGAAGAAAGAAACAACAAGGAAATAACAACAACTACTTAACGAATTAAAATTACAACAATTAACAAAATAAAGAGACAAGCATGATAATAAATGGTTCTTCTTTATTCATCACTCTTCACTCAAAAGCTCACTACAAGTTTAATGGAGAAGAGGTGAGAAGAGAAAGAAGAAAAACACTAAACCTAGGCAAAAATGAAAATACAAGAATGGACCCCTTCCTTCTCCAAGTTCTGGGCTATTTATAGGCTGGAGAATAGGAATCTAGGGCAACCATACGGGCTAAAATGAAAAGACAAAACACCCCCTGAAAACCCTGCACTTTTGGCGCCAGAACGGCCGCGGAACCGCGGCCTAGACCCCCTTTGGCCGCGGTTCCGCGGCCGTATTGTGGGGTTGTGTCATCCAATTTTTTGTGCTGGCCTGATCTGCTGTGTGCTTCATTCTGGTATATGTATTTTCTCAAATTGTTTTCACGATTTTTTCCAGAATTTCTGTTGATCAAAAGGTGGATCTTTTGTCATGCTTTTCTCGGGCACCGCGTAGATTTGTTGGACTTGGTGCTGCCTTGTGCTTTGTGCATGAAGGTGACATTGATTTGCCATTTTGTCTTCCTAAACTGGTATCTGGCAACATACGGATGAAGAGCGGAGACCGTGTTTTCTTCAGTGGTTGGCAGGAACCCGGGTTTTGTCGTGTTTTTCCATGAGTTCCACCGTTTAGAGCCGAGAACCTGTATCCTGCAATTTACTAGCAAACACGGCTCAAGAGTATCTACCGATATGCAAAGTGATAAAAATTGGACGGTATGAAAATGCAAAAATCTGTTATGAACATTGCCTCGGCTGTTTTCTTGCACCTGAATAGCCTCTGTAGCCTCTGTGTTATGGGAAAATATCATGCTATCTTCACAGGTATGTGACGCTATTAAAAGCTGTGAAACAACGTTGAAATGAACATCTAATCTATCTTTGTACACGGAGAACCAGCGGAAAGATACCGACGAAATATCTCAAAACGGATGAAAACACAAGTGAATGAAGGCGTTTGCTTTATACATTCTTAACTTGTCCACACGGGACAAATCTATGGGTTACCATACGATTGAATTTTCTCGTCGCGTAGACTATACGACGGTTGTTAGTATCGAGCTATACTGTCTGATATTTAACAACCTTCGTATAGTTCTAGGTCACGACGAGTATCGCACGTATGTTAACCGATAGACGGGGACTAAGTGGCGCTTTTAGTTTCATATATGGGTATCGATGGGAATATGAAGGTTTCATATTATCATCGAGTATCATATATTGGTTTTAACCTGAATATCTCCAGTCGCTATCTAATTATGCGTTTGTTGTGCATTCGTGTTGTATGTGTAACATGATTTTAAACCATTGAGATCAAGATTGATAGAACTGATCATCCTACATTGCAATAGCATTCATCAACCAAAAACTATTATTGCAATGGTATACATCTATAACAATCAACAATTAAAACTACAAATATAGGATACTGATATCATAAAGCGTTATGAGACACGTCATCTGCCACGTGTCGTGATCATGGAAATCGCTAATATTGAGCATCATCAAGATTAGATTATGGTTTTGAAGCAAGTTATTGAGCATCTTGGATTGATTGTCAAGTGTTGATTTTTATTTCAACACTTGACATAATGAAAATCATAAATACAGTTGCAAAATGTGTTCCTCACCCCCATAAAGTGGATCTTAACAATCCAGACAAGACCATCATTGTTCAAATTGCCAAGGTAGACATAATCTCAGCAGTTATTTACGGTTGCTAGCTTGTATTGCTTGTTGCTATTCTTTTTTTTCCTTGTCCTTTCTTTCTTTCTTTTTTTTGGGGGGTGGGGGGTTGTGTTTGAAAAGTTTTAACCAACTCACTGCTATTTCTAAGCAATGCAGGAATATAACTAGTTTTATCCCCCAAAAGAAAGAGCTTCAGGCTTCATGAGTCAAGCGATGTGTACGTATAATTATAGGATTTTCTTGCTAGCGGTTCATTTACAACTATTCTTTAGTCTATATACCTAGCATCTGCTACTAGATATTACATCTTGCATCAACACCCTGCATGTTAAAATCAAAATCGATTATTTTTTTCTTGATCTTTTTCTGATTTTCTACCATCTGTGTCGAGTAAATTATGATTAACATTATATTTGTCAACTAATCAGAATAGCCATTCAACCAGCCCCACCGTAACCCTAACCCCAGCCCACTACCGTAACCCTAGCCCCACCGTAACCCTAACCCCAGCCCCACCCCAGCAGCAGCCGAACCCCAACCCTAACCCTACCCCGACCCCGACCCCGACCGCCACCGCGACCCCTGCCCAACCCCAACTCTCGCGCACGCAACCCAGACCCAGCCATGAACCCTAAGCCAAAAATAATCCAAAATTGCTTTAATTTACCTCGAGATTTATACCTGAATGGCTGCTGGTGGGCTGGAGCGACGACGGTGGCGATTTGGCGACGAAACCGGCGGTGGCGACGAAACAGGCGCTAGCGACGGTGGCGACGAAACCGGCGGTGGCGACGACGGAGGCGACGGTGGCGACGACGGAGGCGATTTGGGGTTTTTTCTCGCGCGCGATTGAGAGAGAGAGAGAAAGTGAGCGTAGGCGATCGATCTGGGGTTTTGGTAAATAGATATTTACTTGCCCCTACGGATATACCCGTAGGTCCTTTGTTTGCGGCTCCGTAGGGGCAAACACCAAATTAAGAATTAATATTTTTATTCTTGGACGTCTGTGCCCGTAGGGGCAACCTTTTAGCCCTACGGATTAATCCGTAGGGCCAAGTAAAATCTGCCCCAACGGATATGTTCATCTGTAGGGGCAACCCCCTATTTTACTAGTGTTAAATAGGAACTCCAAATGAAATAAACAATTAGATAGTCATACCTCTCACTATCCCTCAAGCCATCTCACCCAGCTACCTTATTTAATAGATTTTCCATAAATAGAAAATCTATGAAATGAGGTGTCTTCCTTTTAGAAATGTATTTGTATAAATACAAATACACTTCCCCGTAAATATATACCCGTATTCATAACAAAATATGAATACCAAAAGAGATAGGAAAAATACAATGAATATAATACTAGAATATACATATCGAAATATATATATATATATAAATTATTAAATTAAAACTTGATTTAATAATCCGGCTTAATCCTAAGCCGGCTAGTATTATCAATCGTCCGATTAAAGTCCGTGTAGTTAGTACACATACTTAATCGGAACCTTGTACGTATCAATATCGGCCACTACATCATTTCGCTTGAACCGGGAAAACCCTCTGTGTGGGACTCCAAACACTCGACAAAACGCTGGCAGAGAGTAACTGAATAAATCCATAACCACAAGCATGTCAGCGGCATTAGCTGTATGTAACAGCTACCCAGATATGTGTCGAAATGAAAGCCGACGAGTAATCTCCTTCGAACCCCTACTGAGCCTGTAAGTGAAAATTTTCGTACAGTACAGTTTATTCGTCTGAGAATGTCCAATACCGGGTCCAGGGGTGGAAAACGTCAGACCCCTAATAACCCGATAAGTCATGTCGGTGTCAAGCTCATCACCCACTGAGAATGTACTGATTTCCCATCAGTATATCTCATCCATCTTGACCAAGTATTTTTGGTGATAACCAACCGAATACAGCGCGGCATCGATTCCTAATATCAGGAGAGATGAATCCATGACAATCGCTCACTGTCTCTATGTGGCTCGGGACTGTACCCAACTAAAACATATTTGCATGACTCCTTTGATCCGTGATAGAGTAGTAATTAAAGTATAGTAGGGGCTCACACGAGACAAATGACGATCTCAGGTCGGAATACTAATCTGTACTCATGTCACTAGAGAACTGTTGCCATCTAGAAGATCTTGGCAACCCCGTCCGGTGCACTCACCTCCAGTGAGCATCTGTATACTATCTTAGGTGCCAAAACACCAATATCTTGTGAGATCGGCCACCGCCCCTCGTTGAGATCTAGAAATGTATACACTAGTCTACTCCGGAGTATCGATACCCAGTCTCGATATTCTCTCGACTAGGAACATTTAAGGATGCGCTTATAAACTACCCAGCTCCTACGTATATGATCACCATCATACTACTGATAGTCAAGAAAGAATCCTACGGGATTTATTATTATGTATTAGCAATACGTAATAACCAGTAAAACGTATACACATAATGATAAAAACAAACCAGAAAGCGTACTATCATCTCGAGTAAGACTGTTCTACATGAATAGATTCTTTTTCAATTATCATAATCGTCTATCTGCAATTATAATAATTGCGAACTATAGCCAACAATTTTAATACAAAAGAAAGGAAGTATAAATTTTAAGTTGATTGATGATGTTGCATATTCTCTTTGCATAATTCTAAGAAAAAAACATATCACTTTACTCTAATAATTCTAAGAAAAAAACATAACACATTACTCTAAAGCTGTTCAGTTTCATCAAACACATGAATTTGCAACTATTTTACAAATAGTGGCGTTAACCATCCAAATCCAATGAATTTGGCTTCCGAGTTTCTAAATTATTCATATGTATTTCCTAGTAATGCTTGTACCCACTAAATTATGAAATTTTGATGCAAATTAGTCTTTTGTGGAAAAATCTTGTGTAAGTGAATCACCATCATATTTTTTCTCAGTTATTGTAGCTTCTTTTTCATTAGGTAGAAGAAATTAGTAGAGATAATAAAACCAATCTATCTCAGCTAGGTACCATAACTAATTCATAGGGAAAATCTCATGCAATGCAAAACTTTCCAATTGCGAGTTTCGGTAATTAATATAAATTTCGGGCACCAATATGTGCCCGGCTTTCATTGTTTATTCCATCTATATATATTATTGTCCTAGTTATAAAATATCATCATTATTTCATTGTTATCCCATTTTTTTTAGAAAAATAGACATCCTATTTAAAATGGATCAATTTATGTTTTGTTAAATAAATGGATTTGTCTCGGTGATTTTTAAGTTTTAAACAAAGATTGTCATGTACATGTGTTTCTCACATTTTAAGAAAGAGAGTAAACAACGAAAGATTTAGCTTTCTGATAAGAAACAGTACATTAGAAAAATAACCAAAGTAAGCAATTAATTGAGAGAGAAAGGTCGCAACAGCAAATTAAGCAATATGAAGAGACATGTTGCTCCTCTATTTTTTTTCCTTTTTCTTCTTTTAATCCTCCTCTTTAAATTCCTTTGCTTTTTAGCTATAGGCAATGGTGGTTTTCTTTTTCTCTCTCTAAAAATAGAGAGAGATGCTTGGTTTCTGTAATAGTGTTCAGGCATCGTGGTTTTTTCCCCGCACGTTGTAGAGGGAAGGAGTAGTTACTGTGATCATAGGCAGTTGGGGTTATGATTTCTAATAAGAATTTTCTATGATTTTCTTTTGATTTCTCTTGAAGATAAGAAAGCCGTGTCAACAATCAATTTTAGATTTTGAAAACTCCTATCCTTAAGCATTAAATAGTAGAGATGATGTGGGTAAGCTTATGATGAAAAATGGGGCAATAGTTTTTTCTCTTTTTTTTGAATTTATATTTTTGCAAAATGATGCAATAATGACATCACCACTTAAAGGGTTTGGGTTATAATAGTAAAGATAATAGCCCCTTGGAGACTTTAAACCTTATTGTAGTTTTATGCCAAAACATGAAAAATATTTGGTAGTTTTTTGGAAATAAGTCTTATGTTTCTCTCTCTTTCCCTGTGTATTTGTGTGTGTGTGTGTATAAGCATGCATTCTTTATACGCATGTATACCCCGTGGAATGTTTAGTTACCCTTGAATGTTTAGTAATGTCAACATTGAGGGACCCTAGAAATTTTGGTGAGAAGGGACATATATCATGTAACAAAGTTCAATTGCAAATTCCATACCTGTGTGTGGTGTGTGTCACTGTAGGAATGATCGAATTTTCTATCGTGGCGCGACACATTGCAAAAAAATATTTTTCTACCGTGGCGCGACACATTGCAAAAAAATATTCATTGATTCCTGTACATGTTTTGGAAATCCAAGAATTATTAAAATTAGAATAAAAAAGATAAAGTGATGATTAAATATAATCTGCTATGTGTCCCATCACTACAGAACATTGACACCATATGTTCCACATTCTTATAGGTCTACCTTTCGTTCTCATCATTGCCTCCCTTTGTGTATTAGGGAGATGTGCTTTCGCCTTCCCGCGTGGGGCCTTCCATTTCGGCATGCAAAATTCTCATCGTTCGAGTGCCTTAACTCTAGTTGAGAAGCAATGATTCTTTGTTAATATATGGTATAACACTTGGTTTGATCGGTAGATTCCTGTAGATTGTAGCTATTTGTAATTGAATTTTCAAAGATGTTCCTAGATGGCGAGGTAACACCCGTCCGAAGATATCTCACGCCCGACACTCATCATTCTTTTCGTGGACGAAATTGAGGGTGATTCCACTCTCACAGCCTCCTCGAGGGCCTAATGTTTTAGCTGGACCTCCTAGTTCAGCGTGGTTTGTCTCTCTAAGCTGCACATCATTACGTCGAGGGTCGAGGGTCGCAACAAGCCTGTTTACTATGTCTAGGGCCGTTTGTATGAGATTGCGTGTGGAAGGTGAATTTGAAGCATTTGTTGGGTTATATTGACCGTATCGGTGAGACGTTTGCAGTATTTGAATCCAATCGAGTATTCCACAAAGAATTGAATTTACAGCTAAGAAGCCATTTGGAACATTAAGTTGTACTATTCTGAAGTTAAGTAACTTCCGGCTGGTACCTCGAGCTAAGCTTTTTTATTTATTTATTTGTGAACATGCAAAATTCCAAATATATATATATATATATATATATATATATATATATATATATATATATATAAATAAGAAGTAAATACAAAACACAGAATTAATTAGGAAAGAAAGAAAGGAACTTTTTTGTTCCGTCATTTAGGATTCATTTCTTGTCTCGAATATTCACTTGTGGCATAACATATCTTAATGGATTGACACAATTTTTCTACCGCGTGTACATTCCTACAACGATGGTGTTTCTCTAAAATAAAACTTTGTAGTTCAACATCTTGCACTACCCTTCCTTTAGATGGTATTGTTAAAAGATCATCATTTAAATTTTCCTTTAAAATTGAGAAGATGACATGTGATCCCAACTTCTAAGTTTGACTTATAACAGTAGAGATTGGTCACAAATTCGTAACACCCCATTAATCGTGGGTCCTACCGCTTGAGGTTAGATCATGCTCCATCGTGCATGATCATGCATTGCGGGTGCATAATACTAGTCCCTATCAGTCTTAACGTACAAACATGCAAGTGCATTCATGTCTTGACAAAACCCTAACTATTGAGCACGTAAAATAGTCTCAAGCAAAATGCGTTGTCTCCTCATGCGTAGCCCTACCAACTTACTATTCCTCCAAGTTTTCCTCTCTCTCTCTCTCATACACACAATGCAGAAATAATTATTATAAGAACACAAAAACAATTATATGATGCTGGGGCGCCCACCCTCAAACCCAAACCTAATAAGTTTCATCAACTATAAACTTTCGTTGCGACGGCACAGTCTCAATTCCCATCGAACCCCAAAAAGGTAGCCACCTTTTTATCCAACCTCAGATTAGAAATCACAACTCACTACAAAGCAAAGGACTACATGATTGAAATCATGTCCACCACATTAATTACAGGATTGAAATCATGATTCATATCAATAGATAGGACATGATTATGTATGATGATGAGGGCCTTAATTAATTTGACGTCGCCACCCCATCTCGAAATTAACCCTTCTTATATAACGTGAGTTCGTCTTTGATGACTTGTTTGCATACGCATTAATTCTGCATCATTAGATTAGAACCATGAACAGTTCAACAAGTTGTTAATTAACTTGATCTTATGAAAACAAAGGAAATTGATTTGTACTTGTGTGACATAAAGGAGGAAGACAAAGAATAAAAAACCAACGCGTGGCACAAATAGATTAGAGAGATCTGGCCAGAGCTAAAGCACAAAATAGAAGTGGCATGGAAGTTCAATTCTATTTATATATGTATATAGGCAAGTTGCATCATACCCTAGCACATATATATGCTACATAGCTAGCAGGATACCCTTTTATTAATTTCTTGATAAGCCGCAATTTTACTTTTTAATGTCTAGGGTTTTCTACAACTTTTTATTTCAAATAATCCTTGGGACAGGTTTAAATTTAGAGTATTACTAAAAAAAAAATTTGAAAGAAAGAGTATCACTAAATTATAAATGAAAACAATTAAAATAAGGAAATTTCGGTAGTAAAGCTGCAAAAATAAAAAAAAAAACTTTCATATTGCAGCCTTTTAAAACAGAAAGTACTGAGGCTTAGGCCATTGCAAAAAAGGAAACGAAAAAAGAAAGAAAAAGAAAACAAAAAGGACTGATATTTAAGCACACGTGGGGATTACATGAAATTTAGTCCTATGTAAAGCAATAAATACAGTCTCATTATATAATTTATATTATTATCAGTACACGACAATCTTTTTTTTTTGTAGCCAGCAGTCCTTTAGTACTTGTCTGTTACATCGAAGGGCGTGAGGTGTGCATGATGTGTTCCGATCCCGACGATGCCAAGCTCCACAGATCACCATCACCACTGCTGCTGCCACCATTGTTACCAACAATGTCATCTTGCGAGTTATAGGCCAAACGGTTCGATTGACACAAGTCAAATTGCCCGTTGAGCTGAGACGCAATGAGTTTGTCTAGAGCCGCCCAATCACTGATGCCTGTATCGGCATTACATGTTTGATTTATGTTCACTTCTGCATGAATGCCATCGGATCCGTAGCTGAATTCGTCAGTGCTTCTCACCGATGGAATTGTTGGGCTCTGGAGAGCCGGGAGTTTCATGAACCTTTCATTGATCAGGAGGAGTTTATTGATGTTCGTGCTGTTGCTGGCAAATTCCGTTTCTAGCTTGCAGGATCTTCCCATATATTGGAGAATTTGATCTAATGCGCCATCGCCGCTAGAATGCAGCAAAAGATGAGTATTTTTGGCATCGGTGGTGATCGAAGAGGAACCGTTAGGGTTGTCGGCGGCCTTGTGGAGGTTTTTCTTCTTGAAAACGCGGCAAATCACCCATCCGTCTTCTTGATTGAAAGCTTCTTCCGTTAATATTGAATTTGAAACCTGTATCGATTATCGATCGTTGTTGATTAACAAGCAACAAATAACACTTTAGAAATTAAACATATATATGTAATTATATATGGAAACAAAGGATCGAATTTCACTAAATACCATTAACTTTCAGAGTTATTTGTATAAATACCTCATACATCATAAATTCTTGTATATACCATGAGCTTGTTGATTTTTCAAACAAAGGCCATTAAATTAGTTTTCGCCAAACATATAATAACTACCGGCCCCTCAAATTTTTCGGTTTAATACCATATATATCATTTTCAGCAAAATGACAAAGAGATGTATAAAGATAAGAAGATTATCATAGAAATATTGTAGGGTATTAAGTTGAAATATGTCGAAAATGCCAACTTGACAGACGAATTTATTTGCAATTTATAAAGTATATGACACGAAAAAGTGGTATTTTAGTGAAATATAGCAACAAAAAGGGTGGCGGTGATACAATGGCTAAGGAGTTTGAGTCAAAGTGCTCGTCGAGTCTGTATTCATGCATGATCCAATCCGACTTCTGTCCGCGAGGCGCTCTTCCTTTATAGAAGACAAGTGTCTTACGCATGCCTATCCTTTTACAGCTCGTATGAATAATCTTATCACGTCCGGTCGCTTTCCAGAAACCGGAAGCCGTCGCCCGATTCGTCCTTGTCCCGGTTGGATACTTCTTGTCCTTGTGGCTGAAGAAGTACCAGTCATTCTGTGGCGTGGATCCGATTCTGCACTTCTCTGTAGTTGAAACTGCATCGATCAACAACAATACTACAGTCAACTTTTTAGTTAATAGAGTAACATTGTACCTTGTATATCCCACGGCTCGAGCTTGTTGAGATCGACATCACGAATAACATCCAAATCGATCTTTTCGCATGCGACCTTCTTCCGAAGGTAATAGCTCAATAGCTCCTCTTCAGTTGGATGAAACCGGAAGCCCGGGGGGACCACGGACTGGCCATTAACAGTGATGCTCATGTTCTCTTTCTCAGTAATAATGGTGATGATGAAGTTAATATTATTTTTGAAAAAATAATGCTGGGGGTTAGAGGAAGGAGATGAAGGATATTTATATTGTAGTTAGAGGGAGAGGAAAAAAAGGAGGAGGAAAATTTCATTCACACATGTTAATTCTTGTTTGTCTACATGAGTAGAGAAGACCCAGAGAGAAATTAAGGGGAAAATGGAGGTTGTGGTCCCCAAATTGGAGTAGGGAGTGTTGGCTAGAGAGAGAAAAGAGGAGGAGGGCACATCTGAAGATGACATTTGACCTCAAAAATCTCAAGGAAAGGCATAGGCAAAACAACTTTGCCCTAACAAAAGGATCTCTCTCATATCACTTTTAGCTACATTATGCATCGCCTTATTCTTTGTGTAACCACCACAACAACAACAGCCACAATAAGATTAACAGGAAGGGGCCAGAGAGTGAGAGAGATGTTACAGGATTCATTCTTTTTATTTTAGGATTTTGGTTTTAATATAAATTTTGAAGTTTGTAGTAAATAATGGATCGACCTTTTATTTATAAAAGAATAAGGATCTTATATTTTGATAAACATAAAGACTCCTTGTTTGATTAATTAGGAGCTTTCTTAATTATCATATACTATAAATAAGGATGCCTGGATATTTACGATAAGAAGCATAAGAAAAAGAATTTCTTATCAAGTACAAAAGGCTTGAGTAGAGAGGAGGAATTAAGAGTCGGTTTTCAAGGGTAAAAGATCATAGCAAAGTGCAGAGGGTTGTTGCTATAATGATATTTAACGTGGTTGGACAATATACCTAATCCATGAAATAAGCCATAGAGAATCTACTATAATAATAAGAGTACGTTCATGCAAAAATGCCACACCGCATGCCTTCTCCCTTGTTTTGATCTTTAATTCATAAGAACCGGCCATTCCGTTTCTCTGCTCATATCTCTTTCTGCACAATAATGAGAAACTTCTCCTCCTTATGTTTCTTCTAAAAAATTCTTAAATAAGCATCATCTATCTTTATTTATAGCATATGGTGGAATAACATCTAATCAAATAAGAATTTCTTATTCTTATTAAATTACGAGATCCTTATTCTTATTTAAATAAGACTGTTTTATTTACCCTTATCTAATATTAACGTTTTTTTTACGGCAAAAGCAGGACAAGACGTTTTACTCAATAAAATAAATTAAACAAACAAACATTTACAACATTTATGCATCGAGATAAACAATTAGTGCTAAAGCTAATATTTAACAATTTTATATGTGGAAGGGGAACAGACAATCGTCGTTATTCTTCATATAAATGAAATCATAAGATATATGCTCTAGACCATCTAATTAAAAGCTTCGATGCATCATATAAAAATGCAATAAAAAATGCTGCAACTATTTATTTAAATATCGGCGGTTGCTAAATTTAATGCATTGCAAATTTTTCTTTGAAGTCAAAATATGTCTGTCTTGGAAAACTCCAATCAATATCCTCAGAAAGAATGTACACCAAAAAACCAAGGAATAAGATCCTCCCTTTCTTCTGTTCTTATCCAAAAGCCGAATACTAATTCTATCCTTAATAATAACACCGCAATAATTAGCAATATCCATAATAGAATTATCCTCATAGTCATCAAGAGATTTGGTAGAGGGATCTTTGGTAGAGCGTTTTGTTAGTGATATATGCCCTAGAGGCCATTATTGTATAATACCAGATTGTATATTACATTTTGGAAACATAGGATATTCACAGATATGATAATAGTCTTGCTCAAAATGGCAGTATGCTACTCGGTTTGATTCTACCTCAATATGTGTGTATATTTTTTTAGCATATCACTAATACATATTGGTAGAGCACTTAGGATTTTTGCTTGACTACCAGCGTTGTGATGGCAGTCACACTAGTGGGGGCTGGGTAGTCTATAAACATATCCTTATAAAGATCCCTAGTCATAAGATTATCGAGACGGGGTATCGATACTCCAGAGTAGACTATTGTATACGCTTTTCATTCCAGCAGGGGAGATGGTTTGTTCCACAACCATTGGTATATCGTACCGGAGATAGTATACAGGTGCTCATTGGGTTATGAGATACACTGGACGGACTCGTTGGGAACTGCTAGTTAGTATTATACCTATCGTTAGGTAGCAATTCCTGGATGACATGAGTATAGATTAGTCCGTTGACTTGACATCACTATTCGTCTCGAGTGAGTTCTCACTGTACTTAGATTACTACCCTACCACGGCTCAAAGGAGTCGTGCAAACAGGTAGTAGTTGGGTGCAGTCCCGAAACAATTGGAGGCAGTAGCAGTTAGATAGGATTCGTCTCTCCCGGTATTGGGGGTTAATATCGCGCTGTGTTCAGAAAACCATTACACAAAGTCCTTGACCAGGGCAAGCGAGATTTACTGGTAGATACTCCAGTTGTTTCTCAAGGTGTATTGGGCTCTACCCCGGCACAACTTATTGCGCTATTAGGGGTCTGATGGTTACCATCCCTCTAGGCTCGATATGCGAGTATCTTAGACGAACAGACTGAACTGTACGGAGGTTATCACAGATAAGCTCAGTAGGAGTTCGGATGAGTTTGCTCATTGGCCTTCTTATCGACAGATATCTGGGTAACCGTTACGTGCAGCTAGTACCGCTGACGGACTTGTGGTTAAATCTACTGTCAGCGTACTGTCAAGTCTTTAGAGTCCAACACAAAGGGTTTCCCTGATTCGGTCGAAACGATGTAGAGGCCGTATAGTTTTACGGCAGGGTTCCGATCATATACGTGTACATGCTATACGGATGTTGTTCGGACGGATAATACTAGTGGGCTTTGGTTTAAACCGGATTCTAGTATTATATTATTGGATTATTATTATCTCATTGTATTCGTATTTTTTGGAATACGAATACGGGTATGTATAAACGGTGAGGGCATTCTTGTAATTTCAAAAGACATGCTTCTAGAAAAAGACACCTCATTATTTGGATTTATCTATTTTGAGAAATAGATTAATGAGGTGAAAAATGGAGATATTTGTGGTATGGTGAAACATTGCTCATTTGCATTTGTTTATTGGTTTAGACTCACTATTCAAGCATGGTTGATATTTTCAATTGGAAAATATTGCATGCTTGAGTGAGTTGAGTGAGAGAGCCATTCTTCACCTTCCTTGACCTAGTTCATTTGCTCATTTTGTTTCTCTCTCCATTTTTCTCTCCTTCTTCCTCAAGACCCTAATCCCTCACATGAGTTGTGAACCATAGGGTCAAGTGAGATTAAATACTCCATTAGATACTTGATATCTTCTAAGCTACCTAACTTAGCGAACTAGGTACATTACTTATCTCGGTTTAGATGTTGGAGTTTGAAGTATAGACTCTCGGATGGATCATTTTCGACACGAGGAGGCCGATGATCAAGCGCGATCCGGATCTTCAAGGGGCTCAAGGATAGGAGGAGAAGAAGATCCGAAGGACTAGAATCAAGGAGGTATAATACTATCATAGTAGCTAGAACCTCCTAGTAGATATAGCTAGTTAAGGTTTTTGTTAAGATCCTGGAGTTTACTCGGTGTTGCATAGTATGAAAAATCGTTTTTTGTAAATTCCGCCTCCCCAAAAGTGTGTGGGATGTGCGACATCGACTTACAGTGGTATCAGAGCCTACTAAACCTTAACTATCTTATCAGCAAGTGATTAGAATCTCGATCGACGAAAAATTGCCTGAAATCAAATTTCAAAACCATGCTTGCTGTCGTTTTTCAAAACTAGAAAAAACTTTTCAGTGACCTTAAAAATACATGCAGGCATTTTAGTGAACAGGGAAAATTTTGGGATCGTAATGCCCCAACTGTTAGTGTTTATGCCCTAGAAGGCCATTACTGTATCACACTAGCTTGTATATTACTTAATGGAAGCTTGGGATATTCACATGTATATAACAGTCTTGCTAAACATGGTAGTATGCTACTTGGTTTTTCTATCTTAATATGTGAGTGTACGTATTGATAGAGCTCTTAGGATCTTGCTTGTCTATCAGCGTTGTGATGGCAGTCACACTAGTGGGGGCTGGGTAGTCTACAAGCACATCCTTATTCAGGTCCCTGGTCGTTGGATTATTGAGACAGAGCATCGATAATCCGGAGTAGACTAGTGTGTACGCTTCTCATCCCAGTTGGGGAGATGGTCTGTCCCACAGCCGTCAGTACGTTGTACTGGAGATAGTATACAGGTGCTCGTTAGGTTACGGGTACACCGGACAGGACTCACAGGGAACTGTTGGTTGGTTTTATACCAGTCGTCAGTGAACAGTTCCCAGGTGACATGAGTACAGCATAGTCCGCAGACTTGACACTGCTACTTCGCCTCGAGTGTGTCCCACTGTTCTTAGATTGCTACCCTACCACGGCTCAAAGGAGTCGTGCAAACAGGTAGCAGTTGGGTGCAGTCCCGAGCACTTGGAGGCAGTGGCGGTTAGACAGGATTTGTCCCTCCCGGTATTGGGAGTAGATATCGTGCTGTGTCAGAGAGCCATTACGCAAAGTCCCTGGCCAGGGCAAGCGAGATTTGCTGGTAGGTTCCAGTAGTTTCTCAGGGTGTAATGGGCTTCCCTCCGACACGACTTATACCACTATTAGGGGACTGACGCTTGCCGCCCCCCTAGGCCCGATATGCGATAGTCTTGGTCGAACGGACCGGACTGTATGGAGATTGTCACATCAGACTCAGTAGGAGTTCGGATGGGTTTCCTCATCGGCCTTCTTATCGACAACTACCTGGGGACCGTTACGTACAGCTAGTGCCGCTTGCGGTCTGTGGTTAAACCCACTGCCAGCATAGTAGTTGAGTCTCTAGAGTCCCACACAGAGAGTTTCCTATTCCAGGCAAAACGATATAGAGGTCGTATGGTTTTACGACAAGGGTTCGGACGCATACGTGCGTTTACGCGCGTACGACTTTCGGACAGTTTTTACCAGTCGGTTTTGGTTTAAGCCAGTTACTGGTATCCGGTTATTGGATTTTTACAGTCTAAAGTTTTTCCGTATTTTTGCGGGTTGGAGGGGCGTTCTCGTAATTGTACGAGAAGCTTCTAGAAGATAGTGACTAAGGAGGTTTAGATGGCATATACTTTGGATAAGATTTGTGAGTCATGAGAGTGATTCATCATTGTCATTATTGCACCATAAATGATTAATGACACATGCTTAATGAATCACCACTTAACATTTATGAAGCATGCTTATTCATCACATTTATTCATTTATTCTTTAATGAGAATGCTTCATAATATGTTATGATACTTACAATCTCATCTCATTATTATCTCTCATCTTCTCTCTCCTCACGCTCTCATCTTCAAACCCTAATCCTTACACCTCATGAGTTGAGATCAAAGGATTAGAAAGACTAATCAATCCATAACCATCACTCTATTTCATCCTAGCTTCTTTGATTAGCAATCCAAGAAGGTTAGTTGCCTCAAGTTTAGAGGTTTAGCTTGGAGTTTTGCTCTCGGGTGGATCGTCTACTACCTAGAGAAGGCCGAGGAGAACAAAGAGATCGTAAAGACGAAGGACTGTTTTCATTAGGTATAATCCCTAAACACAATAGTTAAGAAACACTTTGTGTTTGGTTATTTATAGTTTAGCTTCGATTCAAGCGGTTAGTCGATGTTCGTTCACTAAACAAGTTCGTTTTTGAAAATTCCGCCTCCCCACAAGTATTGGGGTGTACTACATCGACTTACAGTGGTATCAGAGCTACTAGGCATTGGATGTCGACCTATGGGGGGTTCTCACTGAGTGACAGTGTGGCGAAGCATAGGCTCTTACCCCCAGGGTGTCCCGAGACCGGAAGGTGTTCCGGCGGGTTGTAGTCCTCGCGAGGGGGCATGCGTAAAAAGTAGCGGCTGAGAGACCCGTTGGTGCCACGGCGACCCCATTGGATGGGGTGGCTGCCTGACCTACAGTGGTATCAGAGCTTCGCTAAACAATAAATAACTTAATTGCAAATTTGTATGAATTTCGAACGGAAAAACGAAGCCGGAAAACCCTAAAAAATATCGGTTTCTGTCGAATTTAAAACGATGTCCAAAAATTTTTCAGGTTCGTTCAGAAAGCTTTACAAGACATTATAAGAACACCCAAGAAAACTGGTGCCCTGAATCGTCTAACTCGCCGCGGATCCGCGGCCTCACCCTACTGAGTCGCCGCGGTTCCTCCGCCGAGTTGGCGAGTCAGGAACCAATTTTTCTTCTGTTGCTTCTGTGTAATATTTGGGATTTTCTGGAATATTTTAATTTTGCTCAGGTTTCAGTTTAACAGAGCAGTTTTTGGAGCAATATTAAAGATGTTTAATCGATCGAAATTGTACAGTATTTGCATATTGGATTATATCTGTGATTGATAAATGTGTTCGTAAACCTCCCCTAACTGCTAGTATGTCGGTTGGCAGGGGGTTGCACATTTCTGTAATGGTTATATCTGTTTGCTGTTTGTGCATATAAACTGTATTGGACTGTTGTGGTGTTTAGCCGGGGTTTAGCAATGGGTTATTGTTTAATTCATTTGTTGTAAATGTAATTTGTTGTAATATTATTTTTGCGGGGCACATCCAGGTTGCGGTTGTAGCCACCGTTGTATTATTTCATTTTACTGTTTTTGCTCCTAGGACTGACCCAAGGTGGGGTACACAAACTGCCGGGTGGGTAGTTTGCCGTACCCGTAGGGGTCGAGGGTGGGGTAACGGCTATTCATCACAACTGTGTAATCTGTCTTTTCTTGCAGGCTCAAAAGAAATACAGATTGCTTGCAAATCCAATATTGTTTATCTGTGTTCTGGAATGAATATCATTGCGTCAGACGAATGTAAAATATCTATATATATTGTAGCTATTTAGACGTCACTTATGTTTTGCACCCGCGCTAGCCCAGCCCCCGCTCTGTCGTTAGTTAAGTAACCTAACGGGTAATGACGGGACCCCGTGGCGAATGCGGATGGCATAAGAGGACGTTGTATTTTCGTTGTTTTCTGCAATGATAGGTTAATGATGGGACGCATTATCTATAATGCAAAGAAAATAAACCAAGTTTAAATCGTTGGAACAATTTAAAATAAACCACTCGGTTATTTTAAAAACAGATATTTTTAAATGCGGAGATTTAACCACTCCTTTTAAAAAGCTATCAGGTTCCTTCGGTTATATCAAGTTCACTACGTTCACGGTTTTGCCAAAACCAGTCGTAGCCCTCCGTCATTTCTTATGGATGGTCAGTAGTATTCAAGCTATGCTTGTTGGCATACGTCAAGGCATAGTGTTTGGTAGCTGCTGGGGTATTCATTTGTTGCATAGATAGATGTGTTGGTTTGGGACAGTCGCATTACCTTGTTGGCATACGTCAAGGGTATATACGGGTGGGTTCAAATTAACAAGATAATGATGGGCAGAACTTGACATGTGACTTATGATTTGTTGGCATACGTCAAGGTCATAAGAGCATGGGGCAAAAACTTATATCGGGAATTTCTAAAGAAACTGAAATTTGCAAAAAGATGCATACCATTTGGAGTTTGATGAATGTTGGTAGGATTCCTTCAACATTATCATACGATGATATTTGGATCCCGATCCTACTGTGAGTATAAGCTACTTATCAGGATATTCATCACTTAACGATCAATGCTATAAACCTAGTAGGTGTCCAGAAAAGTGTCAGCGGGGTTACGCCCCCAGAGAAAAGATGTTATTTAATTAAGGAACTTCGCGAAAGCGTTGGAAAACCTCCCTCGAAGTACCGACACCAGCCTGGCTGAACGGTTAAGCAAGTATTGTACGGTGAGAATAGTCTTGACTAATTCTTCTTTTTTGGTTTGAGGAAGGATTCGAGAAACAGTGGGAGCCATCCAGTTTAGATAAACTAAAAACCACTCTAAACTTGCAAGAGCATCATGCTAAAGAGTTTTCTTCTCTCTCTCCTAATTGCAGCGACCCTGAAAATGACTGGACTTAAGTTACTTTTAGAGAAAAATATACTGACGGGGCCAAACTATAAAGATTGGCTGCGGAATGTCAAAATGGCTTTGACCTATGACAAACTGGGGTACGTCCTCACCACTACGGCACCTGCTGTCCCTGGTCCCAAATCCAGCAATGCGGATAAGGAAATCCGCAAAACCTGGGATTTAGATTGCGCGAGAGCCAAGTGCATCATGCTTGCCTCGATGAACAATGAACATCAGAGGAGGCACGGGGATATGTCCCTAGATGGCATATTTCTCCATACAAAGGAACTTTATGGAGAGCAATCTCGTAGAGCAAGATACGAGACCTCTAAGAACTTGTTTCGAGCGAGGTTGGCTGTCGGGTCATCGGTAGGAGAACATGTCCTAAAGATGATCGGCTATATAGAAGAGCTCGCAGACCTTGGGACGACTTTGGATAATGAGCTCTATATAGACCTTATTCTCCAGTCCCTTCCTCCCACCTACGCCCAGTTTATCCTCAACTTCAATCTTCAAAGAAAAGAAGTTGAACTTGCGGAACTCCTGAACATGTTAAGGAGTGCAGAGGGCACCTTGCAGAAGGCAAGGGAAACACCCGCTATGTTTGTTGGCGGTACATCTTCTTCCGGGTCCAAGGCTAGGGCCAAAGGAAGGAAGAAGAAGGCCGCACCCAAACCTAGAGGAGGTGTTAGTAAGGTGAGAGGGAAGGGAAAGAAAAAGCTTGCAGCACCGGTAGTTGGCCAGGATGAGTGCTTCCATTGTCACAGGAAAGGGCACTGGAAGAAGGATTGCAAGGCGTGGAACGCCAAGAACCAGGAACCGAAGCAAGCTGTGGCTTCGACTTCAGGTGTGTTTGTAATTGAGAATTGTCTGTCGATCAACTCTACTTCCTGGGTATTGGATACCGGATCAGGATCTCATATTTGCAATTCATTGCAGGCACTGAGAAACCGTAGAGTGCTGAAGGAAGGTGATATGATCCTCAGGGTTGCTAACGGAGCTAGCGTGGGAGCTGCGTCCGTCGGGGATTATCACCTAGGATTGACGAGTGGACACATTTTGGTTTTACATAACTGTTATTTTGTACCAAGCTTAACGTGTAATATCATATCAGTTTCCTTGTTATCAAATAAAGGTTATGATTTCACGTTTGTAAGAGATGTTGTCAACATCCACCTTAATCATGGTTTGATTGGGTCAGGTACACTAAATAACAGAATATATGTTTTAAACCAACTCCAAATTTTCAATGTCCAGAACACACTAAAAAGAAAGTCTCCAGATTTGAATAAAGCTTTCTTATGGCATTGTAGACTGGGTCACATCAATGAGAGAAGGTTGACTAAGTTGCATAGAGAAGGATATTTGGACTCGTTCGAATATCAATCTTATGACACTTGTCAATCTTGTCTCAAAGGAAAGATGACAAAGACTCCATTCACTGGACAAGGAGTAAGAGCGAGCGAGCTCTTAGGACTCATACACAGCGATGTATGTGGTCCAATGTCTACACATGCGAGAGGTGGTTATTCCTACTTCATTACTTTTACAGATGATTTCTCTAGGTTTGGACATGTCTTCTTGATGAAGCATAAATCCGAGGCATTTGAGAAATTCCTGGAATACAAGAGTGAAGCGGAAAACCAAACAGGCAAAAGTATTAAGACACTGAGATCTGATCGTGGTGGAGAATACTTAAGTGCCGAGTTCCTAGGTTGCCTAAAAGAGAAAGGAATTCTCTCTCAGCTTACTCCTCCATACACTCCACAGCACAACGGTGTATCGGAGAGACGGAATCGAACCCTATTGGATATGGTACGATCCATGATGAGTAATGCTGAGTTACCGCGATCTTTCTGGGGGTATGCGCTAGAATCAGCGATACATCTTTTGAACAGAGTTCCAACCAAAACTGTGCCTACCACACCATATCAGATGTGGAGTGGGAAGAAACCCTATCTTCAGTACCTGAAGACATGGGGATGTCCAGCTTTTGTAAAAAAGCAGCATCCGGACAAGCTCGAGGCACGCTCAGTAGAGTGTAAGTTTGTGGGATATCCAAAGAACTCTACAGGATATTGCTTCTATTACGCAGAGGAACAAAAGGTGTTTGTGTCACGACCCAA
This sequence comes from Agapanthus africanus, assembly GCA_030015575.1. Taxonomy (NCBI): domain Eukaryota; kingdom Viridiplantae; phylum Streptophyta; class Magnoliopsida; order Asparagales; family Amaryllidaceae; genus Agapanthus; species Agapanthus africanus. The sequence continues at coordinate 449,487,436 of JASDDO010000012.1, read as the reverse complement.
AGTTTGGCCCGTGACCGGCACTTAACCACGTAACGTCTACAGGCGTAACGCGACTAAGTAAGCCGAAAACCCAGAAATCTAAAACCCTTTTTAAGAATAAGTAAAGAACTACATGTTTAAAAAACAATGTTTTTAAATAACTAAGCCGAATATGCAATTTAAAACAGTACAGTCTTTTCTAAAAATTTCGGCAGAGTTTCTTTTGTAAAACTGGCTCCGAATGGGGTACAACAAGAATGACAATATATATGCAATGATAAAGGCATCCCCAAGCGGGAGCTAGCTCTTCGTCAATAGACGGTCACAACCACACATGCAACAATAATATACAACGCCAAGTGGCGAGGATCAAACCCAAAAGAAAGCTCAAGCAACAAGAAACCGCAATACTACTAAGCGCGACTCTAAGGTCGAATAATACAACACTGTCTCTAAGTCTGAAAGAATATACAAGTTTTGGTTGATGGACAATTTCTAGATACAATGAAATAAATAAATACAAGGGTGGTTCTTGATGCAAAAGAATCCACCTACCAAAAGCAAACCACCCGCAAGAAAGTAGTGTGCCAGAAATGCCGCAATAGAACCTGTACGACAGAACCTGCAAGAACTGTGGCACAACGGGGGTGAGTTGCCAACTCGTGAATAGAAACATCTACAAGCAGAAACCGAATGCAAGACATAAACCTAAGTCAACAATCAGTAATATAATCCACAAGAGTACATCTGAGTGTGATAAGGTGGCAAGGTAACATCTAAATAGGTATGTGGTGCCAAGTACTCAGGTAATAACATGTCATCAGTATAAGGTATGTCTGCAAGAAGTAAATATGATGAAGTATCAATGATATCAATACACGTATATTAGCGTCCCATACCACTAATATTGGTGTAAGGGTATACATAACAGCGCCCTCATACCCTGTTATATATACAAATGAAGTATGATAAGTGTAAATCCAGTCTGTATATGATCCATGTCTGTATATGATCCATATCTGTATATGATCCATGTCCGTATATGATCCATGTCTGTATATGATCCATGTCCGTATATGATCCATGTCTGAATATACGTGGAACCCGTCCACCCGTCACCCAATGACAATAAGCATCATGTATACAATATGAGGATATAAACAACATCATGGTAAAACATCATGAAACCCGTGCCAAGCATCGACACGTAAATCCTCATCCATATGGGGCTCCGTCTGCGGTATCGGCCCTCGGCCCCGGCAGTACGAGTCAACCCATGTCCATCTCTGGGCTCCGTCTGCGGTATCGGCCCTCGGCCCCGGCAGTATGGGTCAGCCCATATCCATCTCTGGGCTCCGGTCGGAATCCTCCAGATATCCGCCGAGCTCAAGTATAATCACCGGTAGGTAGTAGTCCCTCTGCCGGGCTCACCGTCTATCACACAGCGAAACCGTTCTCGCCCCGGGGTACCATACCGGGTCCACCATGTACCCGTAATCGGCCTCAACCGCCTCCTCGATTCGGGTTTTTATATATCACTCTAGCACCGAGAAAACACATGGTGGACGCACCGAAATATCATATCAAGGGAACCGGGTTTTTAAATGATTACATATTTGAAATAGCCACGGTTCCCAAATCCAGAAATCACATATGATCCAAACCAAAATGTAAGTCACTAATCTGATATGATATGTGCGTCAAACATAAATATCATGTCAAGTCACATATAGATGAGCTACGATACAATTTTCAGGGGTGATATAAGCATCAAATGTGAGTATCAAGTCATGTCACATATAAATGAGCTACGATACAATGATCAGGTGTGATATAAGCATCAAATGTGAGTATCAAGTCATGTCACATATAAATGAGCTACGATACAATGATCAGGTGTGATATAAGCATCAAATGTGAGTATCAAGTCATGTCACATATAAATGAGCTACGATACAATGATCAGGTGTGATATAAGCATCAAATGTGAGTATCAAGTCATGTCACATATAAATGAGCTACGATACAATGATCAGGTGTGATATAAGCATCAAATGTGAGTATCAAGTCATGTCACATATAAATGAGCTACGATACAATGATCAGGTGTGACATATGTATCAGGTATGAATATCAAGTCATGTCACATATAAATGTGTACAGGTCTATGTGTACAATATGCTATGCGGGAATCATACCATGAATGCAGCAGTACTACAGTGTAGTGGCATAGCAATTATCGATGATGAAGTGTGTGAGCCGGCAATCAGTGTACGTGGAACATACGCATCATCGATAATGGTGCTGGTGTCCTAACAGCATGATGGCAATATAACAATAAGCACAAGTAATGCCATGCAAACAGTATAAACAGGTGCAATCGAAATAAGCAACGCAACAGTGAAGAATCTAACTCAAATGCTATATCATGCAACCTTTCCTTTTGAAATAAGAAGAATCGGGGTCTTTGGTAAAACAAGGGCTACGGTGTTTAGAAAATAGACTCTACACATTTGAAAATATCCGTAGAATCCCCTTTTTCCTATCTTGCAATATTCCCGATTCGTTAGTTTGAAATAGGTATGACTCTGGTCTAATCTAACATCTACTATGCAACTACTGATCTAAGTATCATGCAAGTCTGGAGGGGTAGGGAAACCGCCTAAATCTGAGTCGATACATATATAAGGGTATATAGTCGGTGATCTCGCCTCAATGTCATATCATAAGATATCCTCGAGTTATGAGTGCGGATCTATCATCAATATCGGCTCGTACGGTAATCATCGTACGACATCCCAATAGCTGGGTACGGGTCAACATCTCACTATCTCATCACCTAACAGGTATCACTATCATCAGATCACATAGCCTGGGGTACTACTCTATGTCTAGCACCAAACGATACCATCAGTGAAGTATATATGCGGGGTAAACACATATCCCAAGCCCGCAAGAGATCACAAGTCATATCTCACAATGAATCGTATCCAATCACCGATCTCACGTCATCAAGCCCACATTATCGACTCATTACCAACGTCATCAAATATCATCCATCAAGGGTAGGTATAAGAGATATACAAGTAATATGCAAGGGTGTGTGTGTAGGTGCAATTCTACCCTAGGTTCGCGACTATGAACTACACTAGTCACTTCTACCCTACACTATCCACAATACTTCTAACACAAGGCTACAACACACTAAAACTATCACACATCTACTATATATATTATACTAACTACGGACTGCGGGGGTGCTATACGCCATCCACCCGACTTCCCCCTGTAGATATAATCTACTCACCTGAAACATCATTTGCGGACATCACCACGCAATTGCTTGTCGTCCCGAAGTCTTCATGGGTACCTACACATCAAATATCGCATATGCGCATTAAAACCAAATCCAAGCTAAAACGGCGCATGAAATCCAAAACGATACGATAAGGGGGCCTATAGGTGAGAACCTATGGCACGCCTTCAAAACCACATATAAATCCTCTATATCGTCGTATAAACGCCAAATAGTCGAGGCAAAACACAAACCACCATTTCAGAAATGAAAATACGGAATACGGAAACACGAATCCAAAATAACAACTTAGGATATACGTCCCAGATTTCACCCTAGATAGAATCTGTCAAAACTAGAAGTACCCTGGGCCAACACTAGAGGAACTGGGGCTGTGCACAGAAAACGAGGCGATTCCTCACTGGTCTGGCCGCAAATTGCGGCCAGAAAGGAGGTTTTGGCGGCCGGGAAATGGAGTGGGGAGCTGGGGTTTGGGGTGTTGGTTCTATGGTGCCTGCACGTCTCAATTTCCACTCAATATTATTTTAGGGTCTTCGGGGTGATAGCAGATTCAAATTAACCTGCACAGATTACACAATTTCCCCGATATCGGTTTCTAAAATCCGTATTTCTGGTTCTAGCTTCAGGTTTTGGGTTCCAATTCATGTACTAGGGTGTTTACAAGTCCTCTACTGAGCTCAATTTCACATTACAACTCAAGTTTCCCTCAAACCCTAACTAGGTTTTCATCAAGTCCATAATATCACACAATATCGATATAATCTTAACTTGGGGTTAAAGGAAATGCTACAATTGAGCTAGGGGTCAGAAATTACCTCACTTGGCAACTCAAGAACTTTCTTGAGTTGCCCCTAGTGGCCAAAATCCACGCTTTCTTGGTCCATCCTGTAGATCTCGAGCTTGTGCACATTTTTAATGAAACCGATATATGGTTTTGAGGTTGTTTTTGAGATGAAATGAGGGATTGAAGGTGGAGGAAGGGGGAGAAAGAGGCAGCAGCAGCAAGCAAAGGGAGAGGGAGAGAAATGAGGGGGAGAAATGGCTAAGGTTTTGGTCAATGGTTCACCCATACCTCTCTCTCACCAACCCCATTCTTTAATCCTTTTCTTTTCTTTTTCTTTTCTTTTAATCCCTAAACCAAACCTTCTCACCTCAATAGTAAACCCAAATGATAAATCATGGCAAGAAAAATGCACAAGTGTAGAAAATATGATATGTGCAAGTTTTGCACAAAATTGCCAAAAAACCCGATTAGCGATTTTAATCGCGATTAGCGCTAAATTAGTGTCAAATTAATCACAAAAACTTAAAAATGTCATAATTCACTAATTTACCCTATTTTAGAATTTTCCATAATTTTTCATAATTTTTCTAACATTTTTCCTATTTATTTGCATTTAATATTAAAATAATCAATAAAATAATATTAAATAATAAAAATTCCCAAAATTAATATTTTATATTTTAGAAAATGTTACAATCTACCCTCCTTAAAGAAATTCGGTCCCCGAATTTAAATTTAAACCCCACTACTAAAACAATTTCAGTATAATCCATTTTGTCGGGGCTCCGAAAACATCAACATATAGAGAATATCATAAAAAAAAAATGTACTATTCTACTAGAATCAATCCCCAAAAATGCATATATAAGAATATCCTGTGCGTCTGGTGCGCAAGGAATCAAAATCCACATATGTGTCAAACAGGTGTAGAAAACAATATCTAGGTGCAACGGGTGTGCACGAAACATCTGTCGTAGGCAACGTATATGCCTGGCAGCAAAAATCAGGTGCATATGAAATGCACGAAGAATTCCGATTTAGTGCATCTGGCGTGCACCAAAATCGTATATCAAAACACTAAAGATGCATGAAAACTACGCTGGAAGTGCAAATCAAATCACTGAATACGATAGGCATGAAATCTCAATCAATATCTCAAATGTAATAACTCAGCGCAAAATATATAAATATCCAGTGGGTGCATGAAACAATATCATGAAACTCAATCATCAAAACTAAATCATGCAAACAGAACGCCCAAAATACCGAAATCCAAAGTGACGGATACGTGATAATCGAATCACAAAATCACAAATCATAAATACCGTCGTCGGTAATTCCTCCTTCGAAGTCGAGAAGGAGTCAGTGCAATCCACTGCTAGCAGCGCAGGATATCAACGTGCCTCTTGCTCGCGGTCTGGCGTCTTCTGACTCTGGGTCCTTATCTTCTCTGCGGATTTCCTATCTCGCGGTCAATCGGCTCATCGGCCCTGTCAGGTGTGCTAACGGGGATGATTCCGTTCTGGCACTTCTCTGGTCACCCCTCGGTCAATCCTCATGACCACTCGTAAGGCAGCATATCACTGGCGTCGGCCTCTGGCTCTCTGAATGCACGTCACCTCTGATCCTGGGTGCAACATCATTGCAGCAATGTCCTGGAAGGAATCCTGCTCAAGGTCTCTTCCAATCATGTCTATGCCGATCTGCACAGAGGCTGTCTCTCCTGTACTACCTCTTCTCGCTTGATAGACATCTGTGTCCTCAGCACAACCTTTTCTCGGAAATTGGTCACATTCCAACGTCTCTGTAAGCAAATCAGGTCTCTAGTCTCGACGGGAAGTAATGACAGCTCGTCAGTGTCTCACACGAACCTCTGGTTCCACATGTCTCTATCATCGTCCACCATGACGTCACGCCAAGCCACCTTGCACTGCACTGTTCTCGGCCACGGCCAATCTGAAGTCTCGCACACGGACTCGAAATCGCGTACTCTGTAGCTTCATCATTCTACAGAAGATGTCAGGCCGAACAGATCCTCGGGAACACGTCCCAACCATCGGAAGAATACTCGTCACTCGTCCGCCCTTGATCAATTCGCAACGCATCTGGGTAAGTCCCTTTATTCGATCCTGGTCAACTACCTCGTCGATAATGCCGAACTCTGTCCCGCTGGGTGTGCGCAATACGACCACTCCTGGTCTAGGTCTTCTCGTATCGTACTCCAGAAAGGTCCTGTCGAGGTCCCTTTCTCAAATCTCATTCCTGCCGAAATGCCCGGAAGTCGTCATCCAATGCTGAAGCTAAAGCTTATTCCGGAACGGCTACATACTTATCGCACTTCTTTCTGGGAGATCTGTCCACATACCACGCCTCGGGGTGCGTATCACATCTCTGATGTCAGCGGAGTGGGACGCCATCTCGTCGAAATATCTTACGAACTCTTTTCTTTGCTCTGCGTCAATGTCGACTGATTCGGACTCGTCTCATCCTGGCTGCATGTACTGTGCTCCAACGGCTATGCTCGCATCTGGAGTCTCCCAAGCAGTGTCCCATCACGATATCCGAAAGATGTCGAACCATCCGATCGACTCGTCAGATCCTCATAGTCCCCCAAGAGCTCACATCTCGGGTACAGTTTAATAGTATCGAGTACATGCCACAGCGTCGGTGGTCCAGCCGTAGAAGGGCAAACCCAAGCCTCACTAATGGCGCCGCGGAACCGCCGTAAACCCTAAGGTTCAAAGGCTGTCACACGGTCATTAAGTCGAGTTAGGGTTTCATTCTTCTAGAGGGTCCATAGAATCACCTGCATGTCTTTCCGTATACTTTAAACTTGGAAAATGGGCTCCTGACATTCGATCGTCTCTATCGACTCTCAACGAACCTGCGTGAAGTCGTCTCTAGCTGGAAACGATCTATCTGATGACCTCGCATCGGGGTAAGCGAACTCACCACATGTCCTAGTCATTCATCCTCAGGTGACTAGCGACTCGCTATCATCTCTCTGAGTATATGCTCACGCTGCAACAGCTCCAATCATCTGGGCGATATCTCATCATTTGCAGCAACAACTGGTTCATACGCCTGTACGCCGAACAATGCCTCAATCCTCCAGGAAGGGCAATACATACGCGGTCATCTCTGGATCGGTCTGCTCTAGATCTGAGTAAGATTCTCCACACTGGAACTCTTCAACTCAACTGGGCCCTCTCTGGCGCAAAATCGGACGAATCACCTTCGTCTCTCAAATCGGGTAGACTAGCTACCATCTGTCGCATATCTGCCTGAAAGCTCCGGCAATCTCAGCTCGTAAGCTCCGAAAGCAACGTCATGTCGATCTCAGCAACAGCTGGTCCATCTGTCTGCACGGTAGGCGACATCACAATCTCTAAGGTATGTTGTACATCAACAGTCCTCTCACAACAGGCAGCTCTAACAATGGCCCGATCATCCGGTGCAAATCCAAGCACTCACCTCCACTAGAGGTCACAATCAGCAATACTAACTCGAGACATTCCCATGTCACCAGAAAACACAATGGTCGGCTCTCGTACCAAACGAGCTCACACCGGCCGTAACCCTAGCAGCTGCCCAAACTGCGCTCAAACACGGTGACAGGAATCTCAATCGAGTATCAAAGAGAGCACATCAGTGACAAGAAGGAAAACAACAGATCCAAAGTGGATACATGATCATAGGAAGGAACAGCATCAATGAAGGTATGATCATGAACTAATAGAATCGGGGATCTCAAATGGATGTATAATCCTGGATATGAAGAGAATCACTGATCTCGAAAAGTATGCACATCCTAAGGTTCCTTAAGCGGAGTGGCGTGTCGTAAGTATGCCGCGGAACATACCAACGGTACGTCACTCTACTTTAGTCACCTATTCCATCAACCAAGGGTCATCCTAATACGACGAAAGTTCGGGTCTAATACCCCCTCGACCAAGTCTAAGTTCCGTAAGGTCAAGCCTAAGTTTCCGTATATAAACAACGCCCTAGGCTCCACATAGTCAAACTCAGACTCGAACCAAGGTCAACCTAGCGCTCTGATACCAACTTTGTCACGACCCAAAGTTTGGCCCGTGACCGGCACTTAACCACGTAACGTCTACAGGCGTAACGCGACTAAGTAAGCCGAAAACCCAGAAATCTAAAACCCTTTTTAAGAATAAGTAAAGAACTACATGTTTAAAAAACAATGTTTTTAAATAACTAAGCCGAATATGCAATTTAAAACAGTACAGTCTTTTCTAAAAATTTCGGCAGAGTTTCTTTTGTAAAACTGGCCCCGAATGGGGTACAACAAGAATGACAATATATATGCAATGATAAAGGCATCCCCAAGCGGGAGCTAGCTCTTCGTCAATAGACGGTCACAACCATACATGCAACAATAATATACAACGCCAAGTGGCGAGGATCAAACCCAAAAGAAAGCTCAAGCAACAAGAAACCGCAATACTACTAAGCGCGACTCTAAGGTCGAATAATACAACACTGTCTCTAAGTCTGAAAGAATATACAAGTTTTGGTTGATGGACAATTTCTAGATACAATGAAATAAATAAATACAAGGGTGGTTCTTGATGCAAAAGAATCCACCTACCAAAAGCAAACCACCCGCAAGAAAGTAGTGTGCCAGAAATGCCGCAATAGAACCTGTACGACAGAACCTGCAAGAACTGTGGCACAACGGGGGTGAGTTGCCAACTTGTGAATAGAAACATCTACAAGCAGAAACCGAATGCAAGACATAAACCTAAGTCAACAATCAGTAATATAATCCACAAGAGTACATCTGAGTGTGATAAGGTGGCAAGGTAACATCTAAATAGGTATGTGGTGCCAAGTACTCAGGTAATAACATGTCATCAGTATAAGGTATGTCTGCAAGAAGTAAATATGATGAAGTATCAATGATATCAATACACGTATATTAGCGTCCCATACCACTAATATTGGTGTAAGGGTATACATAACAGCGCCCTCATACCCTGTTATATATACAAATGAAGTATGATAAGTGTAAATCCAGTCTGTATATGATCCATGTCTGTATATGATCCATATCTGTATATGATCCATGTCCGTATATGATCCATGTCTGTATATGATCCATGTCCGTATATGATCCATGTCTGAATATACGTGGAACCCGTCCACCCGTCACCCAATGACAATAAGCATCATGTATACAATATGAGGATATAAACAACATCATGGTAAAACATCATGAAACCCGTGCCAAGCATCGACACGTAAATCCTCATCCATATGGGGCTCCGTCTGCGGTATCGGCCCTCGGCCCCGGCAGTACGAGTCAACCCATGTCCATCTCTGGGCTCCGTCTGCGGTATCGGCCCTCGGCCCCGGCAGTACGGGTCAGCCCATATCCATCTCTTGGCTCCGGTCGGAATCCTCCAGATATCCGCCGAGCTCAAGTACAATCACCGGTAGGTAGTAGTCCCTCTGCCGGGCTCACCGTCTATCACACAGCGAAACCGTTCTCGCCCCGGGGTACCATACCGGGTCCACCATGTACCCGTAATCGGCCTCAACCGCCTCCTCGATTCGGGTTTTTATATATCACTCTAGCACCGAGAAAACACATGGTGGACGCACCGAAATATCATATCAAGGGAACCGGGTTTTTAAATGATTACATATTTGAAATAGCCACGGTTCCCAAATCCAGAAATCACATATGATCCAAACCAAAATGTAAGTCACTAATCTGATATGATATGTGCGTCAAACATAAATATCATGTCAAGTCACATATAGATGAGCTACGATACAATGATCAGGGGTGATATAAGCATCAAATGTGAGTATCAAGTCATGTCACATATAAATGAGCTACGATACAATGATCAGGTGTGATATAAGCATCAAATGTGAGTATCAAGTCATGTCACATATAAATGAGCTACGATACAATGATCAGGTGTGATATAAGCATCAAATGTGAGTATCAAGTCATGTCACATATAAATGAGCTACGATACAATGATCAGGTGTGATATAAGCATCAAATGTGAGTATCAAGTCATGTCACATATAAATGAGCTACGATACAATGATCAGGTGTGACATATGTATCAGGTATGAATATCAAGTCATGTCACATATAAATGTGTACAGGTCTATGTGTACAATATGCTATGCGGGAATCATACCATGAATGCAGCAGTACTACAGTGTAGTGGCATAGCAATTATCGATGATGAAGTGTGTGAGCCGGCAATCAGTGTACGTGGAACATACGCATCATCGATAATGGTGCTGGTGTCCTAACAGCATGATTGCAATATAACAATAAGCACAAGTAATGCCATGCAAACAGTATAAACAGGTGCAATCGAAATAAGCAACGCAACAGTGAAGAATCTAACTCAAATGCTATATCATGCAACCTTGCCTTTTGAAATAAGAAGAATCGGGGTCTTTGGTAAAACAAGGGCTACGGTGTTTAGAAAATAGACTCTACACATTTGAAAATATCCGTAGAATCCCCTTTTTCCTATCTTGCAATATTCCCGATTCGTTAGTTTGAAATAGGTATGACTCTGGTCTAATCTAACATCTACTATGCAACTACTGATCTAAGTATCATGCAAGTCTGGAGGGGTAGGGAAACCGCCTAAATCTGAGTCGATACATATATAAGGGTATATAGTCGGTGATCTCGCCTCAATGTCATATCATAAGATATCCTCGAGTTATGAGTGCGGATCTATCATCAATATCGGCTCGTACGGTAATCATCGTACGGCATCCCAATAGCTGGGTACGGGTCAACATCTCACTATCTCATCACCTAACAGGTATCACTATCATCAGATCACATAGCCTGGGGTACTACTCTATGTCTAGCACCAAACGATACCATCAGTGAAGTATATATGCGGGGTAAACACATATCCCAAGCCCGCAAGAGATCACAAGTCATATCTCACAATGAATCGTATCCAATCACCGATCTCACGTCATCAAGCCCACATTATCGACTCATTACCAACGTCATCAAATATCATCCATCAAGGGTAGGTATAAGAGATATACAAGTAATATGCAAGGGTGTGTGTGTAGGTGCAATTCTACCCTAGGTTCGCGACTATGAACTACACTAGTCACTTCTACCCTACACTATCCACAATACTTCTAACACAAGGCTACAACACACTAAAACTATCACACATCTACTATATATATTATACTAACTACGGACTGCGGGGGTGCTATACGCCATCCACCCGACTTCCCCCTGTAGATATAATCTACTCACCTGAAACATCATTTGCGGACATCACCACGCAATTGCTTGTCGTCCCGAAGTCTTCATGGGTACCTACACATCAAATATCGCATATGCGCATTAAAACCAAATCCAAGCTAAAACGGCGCATGAAATCCAAAACGATACGATAAGGGGGCCTATAGGTGAGAACCTATGGCACGCCTTCAAAACCACATATAAATCCTCTATATCGTCGTATAAACGCCAAATAGTCGAGGCAAAACACAAACCACCATTTCAGAAATGAAAATACGGAATACGGAAACACGAATCCAAAATAACAACTTAGGATATACGTCCCAGATTTCACCCTAGATAGAATCTGTCAAAACTAGAAGTACCCTGGGCCAACACTAGAGGAACTGGGGCTGTGCACAGAAAACGAGGCGATTCCTCACTGGTCTGGCCGCAAATTGCGGCCAGAAAGGAGGTTTTGGCGCCGGGAAATGGAGTGGGGAGCTGGGGTTTGGGGTGTTGGTTCTATGGTGCCTGCACGTCTCAATTTCCACTCAATATTATTTTAGGGTCTTCGGGGTGATAGCAGATTCAAATTAACCTGCACAGATTACACAATTTCCCCGATATCGGTTTCTAAAATCCGTATTTCTGGTTCTAGCTTCAGGTTTTGGGTTCCAATTCATGTACTAGGGTGTTTACAAGTCCTCTACTGAGCTCAATTTCACATTACAACTCAAGTTTCCCTCAAACCCTAACTAGGTTTTCATCAAGTCCATAATATCACACAATATCGATATAATCTTAACTTGGGGTTAAAGGAAATGCTACAATTGAGCTAGGGGTCAGAAATTACCTCACTTGGCAACTCAAGAACTTTCTTGAGTTGCCCCTAGTGGCCAAAATCCACGCTTTCTTGGTCCATCCTGTAGATCTCGAGCTTGTGCACATTTTTAATGAAACCGATATATGGTTTTGAGGTTGTTTTTGAGATGAAATGAGGGATTGAAGGTGGAGGAAGGGGGAGAAAGAGGCAGCAGCAGCAAGCAAAGGGAGAGGGAGAGAAATGAGGGGGAGAAATGGCTAAGGTTTTGGTCAATGGTTCACCCATACCTCTCTCTCACCAACCCCATTCTTTAATCCTTTTCTTTTCTTTTTCTTTTCTTTTAATCCCTAAACCAAACCTTCTCACCTCAATAGTAAACCCAAATGATAAATCATGGCAAGAAAAATGCACAAGTGTAGAAAATGTGATATGTGCAAGTTTTGCACAAAATTGCCAAAAAACCCGATTAGCGATTTTAATCGCGATTAGCGCTAAATTAGTGTCAAATTAATCACAAAAACTTAAAAATGTCATAATTCACTAATTTACCCTATTTTAGAATTTTCCATAATTTTTCATAATTTTTCTAACATTTTTCCTATTTATTTGCATTTAATATTAAAATAATCAATAAAATAATATTAAATAATAAAAATTCCCAAAAATAATATTTTATATTTTAGAAAATGTTACAGTTTGTTTCTCGTCATGCCCGCTTCTTAGAAACTGAATTTTTAGAAAATCAGAAGAGTGGGAGAGTAGTAGAACTGGAAGAAATTCCAGAACCACAAGCTGCTACTGAAAGTTTGGTAGAACCAGAAGTTCAAGAAGAACAGAACATTCCCGCACCCCTCCGCAGGAGTAGTAGGCCGTCTCATCCGCCTGAGAGATACTACGGTTTTCTCATAGACGGGGATAGAGAGGATTGCATCATAGAAGATGATGAACCTACTGACTTCCAGCAGGCCATCCAGAGCGGCGACTCGGTACGATGGTTAGATGCAATGCAGACCGAAATGGAGTCCATGTACACCAACAAAGTATGGACTTTGGACTTTGCTCCAGATGGGGTAAAACCCATAGGATGCAAATGGATCTTCAAGAAAAAGATTGGTGTAGATGGACAGGTGGAAACCTATAAGGCTAGACTTGTTGCAAAGGGTTTTCGTCAAAGACCTGGTTTGGACTATGACGAAGCTTTTTCTCCAGTGGCTATGCTCAAATCCATTCGGGTCCTTCTTGCTATTGCTGCCTTCCATGATTATGAAATCTGGCAGATGGACGTAAAGACGGCTTTTCTGAATGGAAATTTAGAAGAGAGCGTCTATATGGATCAGCCAGAGGGTTTCAATCAGAGTGGGAGCAGCGGGAAAGTATGCAAGCTGCTTAAGTCTATTTATGGACTAAAGCAGGCATCGCGGAGTTGGAACATCTGTTTTGATGAGACAGTCAAAGAATATGACTTTATCAAAAATCCAGATGAGCCGTGCATATATAGTAAAGTTGTAGCCAGAAGTGTCGTATTCCTCGTCTTGTACGTGGATGACATTCTATTGATAGGAAATGACATTCCTATGCTACAATCTGTCAAAGGATTCTTGTCACACAGGTTCTCCATGAAAGACCTGGGTGATGCCTCTTACATTCTGGGGATCCGGATCTATCGTGATAGATCCAAGAGGATGTTGGGACTTTCGCAGTCCAGGTATATCGACACTGTACTGAAAAGATTCAGTATGGAAGATTCTAAGCGCGGTAATCTACCGGCTTGTCACGGAATCACCCTCTCCAAAGAGATGTCTCCCAAGACTGATTTGGAAAGGGAACGCATGTCTATTATACCCTACGCTTCTGCGGTAGGCTCTATAATGTATGCGATGTTGTGTACCAGACCAGATGTAGCTTACGCACTGAGCGTGGCAAGCCGGTATCAGTCAGACCCAGGGGAGAAACACTGGATAGCAGTAAAGAACATTCTCAAGTACCTGAGGAGGACTAAGGAGATGTTCTTGGTTTACGGCGGAAAAGACCTCAGGTTGGAGGCCTTTGCTGATTCCGGCTTCCAGAGTGATAAGGACGATTCCAAGTCCATGTCGGGTTATGTCTTTACCCTCAATGGAGGGGCGGTGTGCTGGAAGAGCTCCAAGCAGGACACCGTTGCTGACTCGACAATGGAAGCGGAGTATATAGCTGCTTGCGATGCCGCAAAAGAAGCAGTCTGGATGAAGAAGTTCCTAACAGAACATCAGGTGGTTCCTACCATAGTTGATCCAATACCTCTGTATTGTGACAACAACAGAGCTATAGCCTTAGCGAAGGAACCAAGGTCCCATCAGAAGTCCAGACACATCTTGAGGCGGTATCACCTGATCAGGGAGATCATTGATCATCAGGAGATCGAGGTTCGGAGAGTTGGTTCAGAAGAGAACATTGCTGATCCATTCACGAAGGCCCTTCCTCAGATTCAGTTCGAGAGGCTACTCGAGATCATTGGTCTACGATATAACAGTACATGGCCCTAGTGCAAGTGGGAGATTGTTAGTGTTTATGCCCTAGAAGGCCATTACTGTATCATACTAGCTTGTATATTACTTAATGGAAACTTGGGATATTCACATGTATATAACAGTCTTGCTAAACATGGTAGTATGCTACTTGGTTTTTCTATCTTAATATGTGAGTGTACGTATTGATAGAGCTCTTAGGATCTTGCTTGTCTACCAGCGTTGTGATGGCAGTCACACTAGTGGGGGCTGGGTAGTCTACAAGCACATCCTTATTCAGGTCCCTGGTCGTTGGATTATTGAGACAGAGCATCGATAATCCGGAGTAGACTAGTGTGTACGCTTCTCATCCCAGTTGGGGAGATGGTCTGTCCCACAGCCGTCAGTACGTTGTACTGGAGATAGTATACAGGTGCTCGTTAGGTTACGGGTACACCGGACAGGACTCACAGGGAACTGTTGGTTGGTTTTATACCAGTCGTCAGTGAACAGTTCCCAGGTGACATGAGTACAGCATAGTCCGCAGACTTGACACTGCTACTTTGCCTCGAGTGTGTCCCACTGTTCTTAGATTGCTACCCTACCACGGCTCAAAGGAGTCGTGCAAACAGGTAGCAGTTGGGTGCAGTCCCGAGCACTTGGAGGCAGTGGTGGTTAGACAGGATTCGTCCCTCCCGGTATTGGGAGTAGATATCGTGCTGTGTCAGAGAGCCATTACGCAAAGTCCCTGGCCATGGCAAGCGAGATTTGCTGGTAGGTTCCAGTAGTTTCTCAGGGTGTAATGGGCTTCCCTCCGACACGACTTATACCGCTATTAGGGGACTGACGCTTGCCGCCCCCCTAGGCCCGATATGCGATAGTCTTGGATGAACGGACCGGACTGTATGGAGATTGTCACATCAGACTCAGTAGGAGTTCGGATGGGTTTCCTCATCGGCCTTCTTATCGACAACTACCTGGGGACCGTTACGTACAGCTAGTGCCGCTTGCGGTCTGTGGTTAAACCCACTGCCAGCGTAGTAGTCGAGTCTCTAGAGTCCCACACAGAGAGTTTCCTATTCCAGGCAAAACGATATAGAGGTCGTATGGTTTTACGACAAGGGTTCGGACGCATACGTGAGTTTACGCGCGTACGACTTTCAGACAGTTTTTACCAGTCGGCTTTGGTTTAAGCCAGTTACTGGTATCCGGTTATTGGATTTTTACAGTCTAAAGTTTTTCCGTATTTTTGCGGGTTGGAGGGGCGTTCTCGTAATTGTACGAGAAGCTTCTAGAAGATAGTGACTAAGGAGGTTTAGATGGCATATACTTTGGATAAGATTTGTGAGTCATGAGAGTGATTCATCATTATCATTATTGCACCATAAATGATTAATGACACATGCTTAATGAATCACCACTTAACATTTATGAAGCATGCTTATTCATCACATTTATTCATTTATTCTTTAATGAGAATGCTTCATAATATGTTATGATACTCACAATCTCATCTCATTATTATCTCTCATCTTCTCTCTCCTCAAGCTCTCATCTTCAAACCCTAATCCTTACACCTCATGAGTTGAGATCAAAGGATTAGAAAGACTAATCAATCCATAACCATCACTCTATTTCATCCTAGCTTCTTTGATTAGCAATCCAAGAAGGTTAGTTGCCTCAAGTTTAGAGGTTTAGCTTGGAGTTTTGCTCTCGGGTGGATCGTCTACTACCTAGAGAAGGCCGAGGAGAACAAGGAGATCGTAAAGACGAAGGACTGGTTTCATTAGGTATAATCCCTAAACACAATAGTTAAGAAACACTTTGTGTTTGGTTATTTATAGTTTAGCTTCGATTCAAGCGGTTAGTCGATGTTCGTTCACTAAACAAGTTCGTTTTTGAAAATTCCGCCTCCCCACAAGTATTGGGGTGTACTACATCGACTTACACCAACTAGGCTGTGGAACCGCGACCAAACATGCCATTTAGCCGCGGATCAACCGCTGAGTTGGGGCCGATTCACCCACAAATTTTTCTGTGGTTCAATTGTTTGGAGTTATGATTTTTTGGCATATGTGGTTTCTACCCAGATTATTTGTGTACTGGTTTGTGAATGGGGTAAACACGATCGAAATTCTAAGTTCCTGGCCAATATGTGATTCTGTGATTATATATGTGTTGCTAAACGTCTGCTAATTGCTATATGTCGATTAGTGGGGGTTGCACATATCTGTATTATAATGATTTGTGTATATGAAATATTGGATCGTCGTGGATGAATAGCCGGGGGATGTGAGAAGAATGTTTTCTTTTTTTTCATTCATGTAAATTTGTAAATTGATATAATATTATTTTTGCGGGGCACATTATAACACTTTTAAAACGCGATTAGAGTTAAGTAAGCGATATAATGCGGGTTTTAAATAAATTTAACTAATAATTATTTTTCATATATTTTATTATAGTTAATTAATATTTTATTTAATTATTTATGTACTTGTCATGGTTATGCACACAAATGTGCATGCTAATTTTGGGTTAAGAAAGTGTTAACCATGCTTTGCTAGCCATGACACTTTAACATATTATGTCATGTTATATATATTTATATATTTTAAATAATAAAAGATTTTTATTTTTACCAAGGAAAGAAAGGGAAAAGAATAAAATATGATGGCATGGGAGAAGGCATGGAGGCGGGGGGGGGGGGGGAGGGATTTAATGAGGTGAGAGAGAGAGAGAGAGCATAGCTCTCATTCTCTCATCCGCACCCTCTCATTTCTCTTCCGCTTCTTCTTCCTCTTACACCAAAAATCCTTATCCTCACTTGAAAATATTTTCCTACTAACCTTGAGCCTAAGCATCATCAAACCTTACTAAACCGTTAACTAAGCATGTTTTAACCCTCTTGAGATGTCTTGGAGCTTGCATGGCTGGGGGTTTTCCAAGTTTTGGTGAGGTAATGATCTTAAACCCTTAATTAGTCTCTAAGGAAAGTTTTTGTGTTAACTAGTTTCTCTAAAATACTTTAATGTTTTAGTTTAGTGTTAATATCGTATTTTGTTAAACTTAGGGTTCTGTTTTTAAATCTTCTTTTAACCCAGATGTTATTTGGTGAAGTTTCCATCATAGAGAGATAGTTTAGAGGCCTAAAACCTATCCCAAAACCTGAGCCCTCTCTCTCAATTTGTGGTCGCAGTTTTATTCATTATGGCCTCAATTTGCTGCCAGAGTAGGGTGTGTGGATTTGATTCTTGGTCGTAGGGTCTCTGGGGTTAATTGTAGGCTTATGACATATGCAACTTTCTATAATTACATGTATAGGAAAATCTGGGACAATTTAGCTATAATTCAAGCATTTCGATAGTGTGCGATGTGGATTTATCCAACTTTCGTTTAGGTGTTTTGTACGTTTAACAGCCATAGGATTGGTCTAGGATGTCACTGCACACGTTTAGCCCGCTAAGCTATTGAAAGTCGACCTTAGCACCGTCAAGGGGTTCAAGCGGTATCAAGTATGCCAAATTTTAATTTTTCTAGGTGATAAGCTAGACCAACAAGATCACTACTAGAATTTTAGGTTTTTCCTTTGTGATGTGATTAAGCTTAAAAGAAAGTTTAAGAGCATACAACCTTTGTAGTTCGTGTCCTTCTCTTCAAAAGCTCCGGGATGAAGTCCACACAACTCTTCAAGGCTCCTCTCCAAGTTGTACGAACCTCCTTCATGATCTTCGCGCCAAAGACGATCCACCCAAAGTCTACAAGCACAAGCTTTTCACTACACTAAACACTTTAGTGTAGGAAACACACCACACCAAATTGCTAGTTTGGTGTGGGATGATGAAGTAGGGGATAAGTAAAGCTCACTAAGGTCTCACAAGCTCAATGATTCACATCTCATGTGAGGGTTTTGAGCTTGGAGGTGAGGTGAAGAAAATTGTAGAGAGCAAGAGAAGAAAAGAGCTCAAGAAAAATGGCTAAGGCATGAACTATGAACCAAGTGTAGAATGAATGAATAATATGAATAATATCTATCCTCACTTATTCAAGCATGTATTAAATTGCAATTCTAAATTGCAACCATATTTGAATAGTGAGTCAAGACTAATATTATATCATAAAAACCCATGTCTTAACCATACCCAAAATATCTCCACAATTTACACCTCATTTTTCTATTTTTCTAAAAATAGAAAAACATGTCATGCTTCATATATATATATATATATATCAAATATACATTAATATATATATATATATATATATATATATATATATATATATATATAAATATAAATATATATATAAAGCAATTAGTGAGCTAATGATATTAGTTAAGATATAATTATATCATAGATAATATATATTACATTATTAAATCAACACTTGATCTAATAATCCGGTTATATCACATATAACCGACTAATATCATTAATCTGAATATCACATTATCAAACCAACACTTGATTCGATAATCCGGTTATATCACATATAACCTGACTGATAACAGATAACTGCCAGATTACAATGCGGTATCACATACTCGTATTTAATCAGGCCCACACACATATCACATATGTGTCCTACTTCGTTTTGCTTGAACCAGAAAACTTCTGTGTGGGACTCTAAAGACTCGTCAATACGCCAGCAGTAGGTGATGATCACATCAGTTACCTACAAGCCGTCAGCGGTACTAGCTGGACGTAATGACTACCCGGGTATTGAGCGATATGAAGATCAACAAGCAAGCTCGTCCATACTCTCCATGAAGCCTATCAGTAACACTATCGTACAGTCCGGTCTCTTTGTCTGATATGTTGCATATCATGTCTAGGGGTGGTAAACTTCAGCCCCCAGTAACGTGATAAGTCATGCCGATGTCTGGACTATAACGGTTTGAGAAACTACTGATAATTCTTATCAGTAAATCTCATCACCAGCCCTGGACAAGGACTTCCAGTTATAGCCAATCTAGCATAGCGCAACATCAACCCCCAATACCGGGAGAGACGAAACCCCTCCTATCGCTCATTGCCTCCATGTGACTCGGGACTGTACCCAAAATCCACCCGTTTGTACGACTCCTTAGAGCCATGGTAGGGAGGAAATTAAATCACAGTAGGAGCCACACAAGACTCTATGATGATCTCGGGTCTACAGACTAACCTGTATCAGTGTCACCAGAGGACTGCTATCTGACGATAGGTATACTACCAACTAGGAGTCCTCGGCGAGTCCGTTTAGTTTACCCATTATCCAATGAGCACATGTGTACAATCTTTGATGTCACACACCAATGGTTGTGGGATCAACCATCGCCCTCTAAGCGACAAGAAACGTACACACTAGTCTTCTCTGGAATATCGATGCCCTAGTCTCGATATTCCCTCGACTAGGAACTGATTAAAAGATGTACTTTTGGACCACCCTGGTCCCACTAGTATGATCTCATCATAGTCTTTGTAGTCAAGTACATATCCTAAGGGCTTTATCAACATGCGAGAATAAGACAATATAGAATACCAGTAACATGTTAAGATAAAGAGTAACCAGATAACACACTATCATGTCGAGCAAGAAATTCTTCTATATATATGTCCAAGCATCCACTATAATATACATCACATGTACAATAATGGCCTCTAGGGCATACATATTCCTAACAATCTCCCACTTGCACTAAGGCCATGTGCTGTAGTATTTCATATCCAACATCCCAAAAAGTATCTCAAACTGTATCCGGGGGAAGGCCTTCGTGAGTGGATCCGCTACATTGTCCTTCATGTCAACTCTCCTGATCTCGATCTCCCGGCGATCTACTATCTCCCTGATCAGGTGATACCGCCTCAGAATATGTCTGGATCTCTGATGGGACTTGGGTTTCGTTGGCCAAAGCCACCGCTCCATTGTTATCACAATACACAGGTATTGGATGTATTGGATGCTCAATGGATGGAACCACACCAAGCTCAGCAATGAACTTCTTCATCCAGACAGCCTCTTTGGCAGCATCGTTGGCAGCGATGTATTCATCCTCCATCGTCGAGTGTGCTACGGTGTCTTGCTTGGAACTCTTCCAACACACCGCCCTTCCGTTGAGGGTAAAGACAAAACCCGAGACCGATTTACTGTCGTCTTTATCACTCTGGAAGCTCGAATCGGTAATGGACTCCACCTGGAGTTCACCATCACCATACACCAAGAACATTTCTTTAGTCCTTCTCAAGTACTTAAGAATGTTCTTTAAAGCTGTCCAATGGTTCTCCCCAGAATCTAATTGATACATGCTCACTACGCCTAGTGAGTAAGCTACATCCGGTCTGGTACATAACATCGCATACATGATGGAGCCTACTGCCGAAGCATAGGGTATCCCTTGCATGCGAGCTCTCTCCAAATCAGTCTTGGGAGACATCTCTTTGGAGAGAGTGATTCCTGAGCAAGCGGGTAAATTACTTCGCTTGGAATCTTCCATACTAAACCTCTTTAGTATGGTGTCAATGTACCTGGATTGAGACAATCCCAAAATCCGTTTAGATCTATCTCTATAGATCATTATCCCCAGGATGTAGAAGGCATCACCAAGATCTTTTATGGAGAACTTGAGTGATAAGAAGAGCTTGACCGAGTGTAGCATAGGAGTATCATTCCCTATCAAGAGTATGTCATCCACGTCCAATACGAGGAAGACCACCTTACTCTCTACAGCCTTCTTATATATACAAGGTTCATCTATATTTTTGATGAAGTCAAACTCTTTGATAGCTTCATCAAAACAGATGTTCCAACTCCGCGACGCCTGCTTTAATCCGTAGATGGATTTAAGCAGCTTGTACACCTTTCCACTGCTCCCACTGTCTACGAAGCCCTCTGGCTGTGTCATGTACACGCTCTCTTCTAAATCACCATTTAAAAAATGGTCTTAACGTCCATCTGCCAGATTTCGTAGTCATGGTATGCAGCAATGGCAAGTAGGATTCTGATGGACTTAAGCATAGTGACAGGAGAAAAGGTTTCATCATAGTCGACACCAGGTCGTTGACGAAAACCTTTTGCTACAAGTCTAACTTTGAAAGTCTTAACTTTTCCATCTACACCTATCTTCTTTTTGAAGATCCACTTGCTCCAAATGGGTTTTACCCCTTCAGGAGCAACTTCCAAATTCCATACTTTGTTGGTATACATGGATTCCATCTCAAATCGCATTACATCCAGCCATTTCATAGAGTCCGCACTCGTGATGGCCTGCTCGAAGCTAGTTGGGTCATCATCTTCATGATGCAATCCTCGCTCCCACCATCAATGAGAAAACCGTAGTATCTCTCAGGTGGATGAGGAACCCTATTAGATCGGCGGAGAGGATGAGATTCGTTGGGAACTATCGAATTCTCTGGTTATACCAAATCTTCTGTTGTAGTTTGTGCTGTTGGAACCTCTTCCAGTTCTACCTCAAGGCCACTAATTTCTTTCGCAAGAAATTCCTTTTCTAAAAAGATGGCATGCCGAGAAACAAACACCTTTTGCTCCTCGGTGTGGTAGAAGATATACCCTTGTGAGTTTTTGGGATATCCTACAAACTTCCACAAAACATACCTTGCCTCGAGCTTGTCCGGATTGTGCCTTTTGACATAGGCCGGACAACCCCATATCTTAACATAATTAAGATATGGTCTCTTCCCTTTCCATATTTCATATGGAGTGGTGGACACTGATTTGGTAGGGACCATATTCAATAGGTGCATGGCTGTCTCAAGCGCATACCCCCAAAAAGAAATAGGTAACTCAGCGGTGCCCATCATAGAGCGCACCATATCCAATAGGGTGCGATTCCTCCACTCCGATACACCGTTGTGCTGTGGTGTATACGGAGGAGTAAGCTGAGAGAGAATCCCATTCTCTTTTAGATAATCACGGAATTCTATGCTCAAGTATTCTCCTCCTCGGTCAGATCGAAGGATTTTAATACTTTTACCCGTCTGGTTCTCAAATTCATGCTTATATTCTTTGAATTTCTCAAAAGGTTCAGACTTGTGTTTCAACAGGAACACATGTCCGTATCTTGAGAGATCGTCAGTGAATGTAATGAAGTATGAGGAACCATTCCTGGCATGTGTAGACATAAGATTGCATACATCACTATGTATCAGTCCCAAGAGTTCCGTAACTCTTTCTTCGTATCCTGTAAACAGAGTTTTGGTCATCTTGCCTTTGAGACATTACTGGCAAGTTTCATAAGATGAAAGTTCGAACGGATTCAAATATCCATCCTTAAGTAACTTAGCTAGTCGTGTCGCATTGATATGACCTAGTCTACAATGCCACAAGAAGGACTCGTTTATTTCTGAACTTTTCCTCTTGTGTGTGTTCTGTATGTTAAGAACCGTGTTTTGATTCAGAACGTATAATTCGTTACATAACGCACCAAACCCAATCAACAATTGATTTAGGTAAATGTTCATAACATTATTCTCTACAGCAAAGTTATATCTTTCTTTATCTAATAAAGAAATTGATATTAAATTGCATATCATAGAGGATACGTAATAACAGTCGTTTAGGATCAATGTATTTCCAGTTGGCAATACAAGGTGATATTCATCAACTGCTTTGGCTGCAACACTTGCACTATTCCCTACTTTTAGAGAATGATCACCTTTTCCCAGTTCTCTATCTTTCCTTAGCCCATGCAACAAATTGCATATGTGGGATCCCAATTCAGTATCTAATATCTAGGACGTAGAGTGTACTGAGAAACAGTTCTTTGTAACTAACACACCCGAAGAAGATGCATCAACGTGCTTATTCTTCGATTAGGTGGCGTGGGAATCCGGATATACCCCTATTTCCTGCTCAGACTTATAACACTTATAAGTTGGAGCAGAACCAATGTTCCTCTGCCCTGTATACAAGGAGGGTTCGGTCAATATATCCATATTATTATCTTGATTAAGGTATGACATTGGATGCTGCCTGGAGAGAGAGAGAGAGAGAGAGAGAGAGAGAGAGAGAGAAGGAAACGCGTTAGCGTGCGCTCTTTGCAAGATTAGATTGGTTATTATCTTATCTAATCAGGATGACTCCCACTATTTTTATCAAATCTTCCTTCAAATCCTAAAAGGTAAGACCAGCCAGGATTAATTACACTTTACAAGTTCACCAATTTTTCAGCCAGGCCAGTGCCGGTACTTTGAGGGAAGTTCCCCGTGCTTTCGCACGGACCTAATTAAAATAAACCTCGTTTTACCAGGGGTGTAACCCCGTTAACACCTTTCTAGACACCTACTTGATCGGCTAATTGTGATGTGTAAAATTCTCCCAGGAGTAACTCTTACTCGTAGTGGGTATCGGGATCCAACTATCTCATAGAAGGTATACAATCTCATTGCAAATTTCAACATTTGAAATTCCCGATAATATTTTTCCCTTAGCGTTCTATGACCTTGACGAAAGCCAACAAACCAAAGGACGCTAGTCATGTTCATCCCGTACATTTCATGATTGAATTAAACCCACCCGCACGACCCTTGACGAAAGCCAACAAAATTGTACGACTACCCTAATCCAATCGCATCATATGCAGCAGATAAGCAGTAAGTAGCTACCGTACGCCTTGACGAAAGCCAACAAACGTAGCACGAATACTAAATAATACTTATCTGAAATGACGGAGGGCTATGCAAATTTTTAAGAAAACCATGAGCGTAATGAACTTGATATCGCTGTAGAATCTAGTGATTTTGAAAAGGAGTGTTTTTGAGGCTTTTGCTAGTCTCGCTAAAGAGGTGTTTTTGAGGCTTTTGCTAGTCTCGCTAAAGAGGTCACTCCCGGTGAAGAGATCTCGGCTCTTTCCTCATCGAATGAGGTGCAGGATATTCAGGAATACCACTATGCAAAACAAGAACTAGAAAATCTATCAAAAACAAAACCGAGTGTCGTAGCATTTGCTAGTTTTGCTAAAGAGGTCACTCCCGGTGAAGAGATCTCGGCTCTTTCCTCATCGAATGAGGTGCTCGATATTCATCAAGGAATACCACTATGCATAGAAAAAACTAGAGCTACTCTTTTTGAAAATTTGATTCTACAACATCTTTTGGTTTCTTTCTTTTCATTAATCACATTAATGAAGTCCCATCATAGAATTATGAGGTATTATATATATGACTGGTTCCTAAACATTACAGAGAAAGAAACGAAAATAGAACGTACGCTTATGCCATCCGCATTCGCCACGGGGCCCCGTCATGCACCGTTAGCTTACTTAACTACCGGCAGAGCGGAGGCTGGACTAGCGCGGGTGCAAAACATAAGCAACGTTTATTATATATCATATATATAATATAACATGATCACAACACAGAAACAAGCAGAAGAAGCAACATATGAAATATTGGATATACCAGGATTTCCGTGTTTTAAATTTAGCCAATAATGTAAAACACGGATTCCACGGTCGTGATGAATAGCCAAACCCACATCCCATAGACCCCTACGAGAGCGGCAAGTAACCCTAACAATTCTAGAGTTAGGAAACCCGGTCTCAACTCCTTGAGATGGTCTTCCACTGGACTCTAGAACCCGGTTACTTATGCTCCCCAACTTGGGTCTATCCTTGTAACGTTTCAGAAATCGTTTTGCGAATTTTTCAGTTTTAGGGCAAAATTGTCGGTATTTTCCGTTTTAACCCGATTTTGATCAAACGTCCGTAGAAACTTGCCGGCACCTATTTTAGCTAAAATAAATCTTGTGCGCGAACTTTGGGGGTATTTGGAAGGTTTTGGTTTAGATAGATTTTTTCCCAAATAAAATATTATTTTAGCCGGTAAAATATGCACGTAAATCGGGAAATTTCTTCTAAATGAAAATTCTTGGAAATCATCACTACAATTATTTTAGAACTTTCTTTTTAAATATCTAGATTTTTTTGGTCAAAAGATTTAATTTTTTTAAAGAAAAAGAAAAAGAAAGAAAGGTGGCAAAATGCATTTAATGAAGCATTTATTATTTTTTTACTCGAACTTTCTTCACAAAAATTCATAAAAACACCCCCTCCTTGCTTTGGCCGGCCCCTCTCTCCCCTTTGCTGCCCTTGTACTTCCCCACTCAATTTTATTCATTTCTAGCTAAAATAAATCATGAAAAATCCAAATAAAATCACAAAAATTCAAATATAATCATTTTCCTTCATTTCCTTAACCCTAAACCATGCTTGGTTCTTCATGAAGTCTTGATTTTGGAGGTTAATCTTGGTTTTCTTTTTGCAAGTTTTTGAATCTTTTGGAGGTATAAAACCCTAACCCTAATGCTTAATTCTTGTTTTAAATCTTTATGCTAGCTTAATTAGATGTTAATTTAAGCTTTAAATTTCATGTTTCAAAATTCTTGAAATGGTTTTAAAAATTCAAGTTAAGTTTAAAACTTGATTTAAGTGTTTAATGTTTTATTGAAGTGTTAATTTGTGATAAGGAAAAGCTTAGCCTAGTAGAAAATGTTAATTATTGTTATTGAATAATTTGTTTAATTATGCAATTTTGCTTACTAGGTTTTTGCTAAAATTTATTTAACAAGTGTTAAAAATTTAGAAATGATTTAGATAGCTTAGTTAATCTATTATAAGGTGTTTGTAATCGCTAGATATGCGTTAGCTTGAAACTAGTGCGAAATATTGCGATAAGTTGCTTACTAGGTTTCGGGGTTTTTCCGACGTGGGTTCGATTGGTCGTTGCGAGGTTATATCTATTTTATTCCTCGTAATTGTTTGTGTTGTGTTGCGCGATCGGGACGATCGAGGTCTAGACTTGGTGTTTTGTAGTTTAGCAACCCCAGTTAGGGTTTTTGGCCGATGTCTTGCGCGATACATGCGCTAGGCGCTCAGTGTAATTTTCCGAGCGTTTTCATCGCGTTTCGTTGTCTTTTCGTCTTTGTAGGATGTTTTGCTTATGTGTTGTGTTTGTGAAATTTTAGGTTCGCAGGCGGGGACTACGGACACTGCTACAAAGGAAAAACAGGTGGTAGGATTCACCTAGCTTGGAGCGTTGGTGAGTAGATTTAACATCTACAGGGGAATCGCCTGCATGGCGTTATGCGTCTGGGCTAGAGATGTTATTTCTGTCGTATATTCTATGTCATATTTAGAATTGCGCATTTACCCTATTACTTAGATATTGTTGTGTTTGGACTAGTATCCTTAGGACACTGCACATATTATTGACGATTCATGTTACACGAGTATTGATTGTATGCTACACACACCGTCAATAATTGACATGTCACGCACAACCCACTTATAGATATGATATTGCTTGGTTAGGGACATTGAGACTTTGATTCATAATTTTTTACGCATTGACTTATAGCATAATTGTATACCTACATGCTTACACATATGCTCTGACATACTTACATGCTAGTTACCTGTATACTTATAGAGTATTGTACCATTAGTGATAGGTACATGCACACTTTATAACATAGCTACAGGTATACCTTGCACACCTATTTCACTTATACCCAGGGGGTATACTACATCATTACTTATAGGTAGATACATATATCTTGCTATACCTTTATGTTTTCACATACATCTGGTTATAGCTATATGTTTACCTTTACCTGATGTTATTTTAGAATTGGAGAAAATTAGGAATCGCATGATATTTATATTAACTTGTTGCAGTTAATTAGCGGCTTTTCCTTTATATGCTCACATTTCTGTTTATGTTGCATATATTATATTCATGGATTTTCGCATTGTGATATGGATTTTTCATGATGTTTTCTGGATTTGGGGACCGTGGGAGTTCATGAAATTATGCATTATTTGAAAAACCCGGTTTCTCTTGATTTGATATTTCAGCAGCCACCATGAGATTTATCGGTTCTGATATATATATACCCCACGCGAGGAAAGGAGGAGTCCGTGTGCGGGTACATGGTGGGGCCCGGAGGTACCCCGGGGCAAGAATTTCGTGGAGCTAGATGATGAGTTAGTGGGGGAACCATACCATCCGCTGACATTACCAATAACTCAGCGGTTATCATGGGGATACCGACGGGAGTCATGTACGTATAAATACATGGAAAGACGAGGGTCAGAGCTAGGCACTCGTGCTTTTCGGAAAGCATGTGATACGTACCTATTAGCGTGCCAGTCTTGGTGACAGCACCTGATAGACCTGCATTTCTGTGTCGATGTTTGGTTTCATGATATTTCTTTTTACTCCTTTGTATATATAACAGGGGTTTAGGCCGCTGTTATATATGCCCTTACACCAATATTAGTAGAATGGGACGCTAATATATGTGTATTAACATTAAATTATATACATCATCATATTTATTCATGCAAATATATTTAGGATGTTAGATTTTTACTTGATAATTTGATTTGGGATATAGGTGATTCATTTGATATTGGATACAGGATATTTATGAGATTGCTGATTTGTACATTCATGATATATGAGATTTATTCGATATTGTACATTCAGGATTTGTGAGACTTATATTATATGAGAGCCAATTTGGGGGCTGATTTGAGGAATTGGGATTTTGATTTGCCTTGATGGATTGTGATCCTACCACGATGTCAGGATTCCGTGGAAATGACATATTTCATTCCATACTCCACATTTATTGTTTATGCACTGCTTCATGTATTAGTAGTACCTATTAGAGTACCTTTCATGACTGTTGCATTTACATACCTTTATTTATATGCATTGCTTCATGTATTAGTTGTACCTGCTAGTGTATCTTTCATGATTATTGCATTCATATGACTCTTTATTGCTATTAATTGCACATGTTAGATTCACGCTGTACGTGCATACTTGCGATTACCTGTATATGTTATTTACTATTCACGAGTTGGCAGCTCACCCCCGTTGTGCCACAGTTTGTTTTGCAGGGTGTTCCCCAGAGTAGTCGAGGCAGGCTATTCTTCTATCATCTTTTGCTACGGATACCGCATCAGCTCACAGTGTGCAGTTTGCTTAGGTGGGTTTTGTGGTTATTCGTTTGTTGTATTATATATTCGTTGTATCCTTGTACTCTCTATCTACTATATTTTCTTGTTGACTTAGAGACTTGGTGATGACGATATTGTATATTATTTGTGACTTGTTGTCTTTTATACAGTTTCTTTTCTATCGTCTTTTATTTCTTCGCTACGGCGTCGTATATTTGTTGTGGTGGTTGTTTTCCGTCTTTAGGCGTGTATTTGCTCCCGTTTGGGGATGCTTTACTTTATATTTATGTTGTACCCATTTTTGGGGCTAGCTTTTACAAAGGAGGTGCTGCCAAAATTTTTAAGGAAATAAAGTTGGACTTTTAAAGAATTTGGGTTGTGATTTCAAAGACTTTTAAACAATGTTCCTTATCTTTTCTTGTCTTTTAATGGTTTAGATTTCTTGGTTTTGGCTTTCTTTTACTGCGTTACGCCTGTAGACGTTGCGTAGTATTAAGGCCGTCACGTGCCAATTTCGGGTCGTGACAATCCTAATGCGGAAAAGTAAATAATATACAATAGTGGTGACATCATCATCAACCCGGAAGTGCCCTAATGAAAGAATATTACATTGAATTTTACATGTATGAAAATATAAAAACTCCCATCTCACATAAAACCCCCGGCCATTCAATAACGACGATCCAATAAATCATATTATAAACAACACATAACATCTCATGTCATCAATGTAAGTAAATATGCGTATCCCGAAAACTCTTTGACATATAGCAACGATATCGGGATACCCTACATATTACACTTACGGTCGCAGAAAAGAAATAGAAAACTATAATGATTAGAATCCGCATTATCCTTAGACATCATAAACCCGGAATATCACATACTCTAAATTTCATGCCTAACTTGTAAAACTTGCATTTTAGTCTCAAATTGAAAAAACTTTTCAATAATGTGTCGGATAATTCAACAAGATTCCCGACTAGGTGATCGCGTACAATACGCAATTGCGACGGAGTTTTAATCGCAATCGATCAAATGAGACTATACGGCTAGGTTTACTAACTAGTTTTCATAAAACTAATTAATCCAGATTCTAATAATTGTATCACACACATCACAAAGCTTTTATAATAACCGCGACATTATAATTCTGCACACAATTAGCAAACTTAAACCAATTTTTTTCAACACTTGAAAAAACAGTGAGCTAAAGTTTCAAAACCGATCGTTTTAAGCCAAGCCGGGAGTTGAAACGAACTCGAAACCTGTCTGAATTTTCATGGGAGCGAAGACCCATAAATAAGTATCGAAAAAGGGGCCTAGAGGAGGTACCCCACCCCCGAGGCCACCACGAGGTGGCCAGGGGGTAAGGCAGACCCGAAACTGCCTAAGGTGGGGCAGTTTCGGGTCCCCACCACCAAGACCACCTTGTGGCGGTCTTGGGGAGTGGGCCCAGCCGTTCGGTCCCCCTCGGGGTGTCCTCGGGGTGAGCACACTCCACCCCGCGGCTTCTTGGTTCAAACTGTGAGCCCGTGTTGTGTGCAAACAACTCAAAACATCAATTTCGAAACTGTTTTTTCGGCAGTTTTTGCGCGATAAAAACGGCGGATTTCTAACGTCCCTACAAGTAATCCTAATGTTCTAGCTTAGCTCTGATACCATGAAAGTCGACCTTAGCACCGTCAAGGGGTTCAAGAGGCATCAAGTATGCCAAATTTTAATTTTTCTAGGTGATAATTAGCACCGTCAAGGGGTTCAAGAGGCATCAAGTATGCCAAATTTTAATTTTTCTAGGTGATAAGCTAGACCAACAAGATCAATACTAGAATTTTAGGTTTTTCCTTTGTGATGTGATTAAGCTTAAGAGAAAGTTTAAGAGCATACAACCTTTGTAGTTCGTGTACTTCTCTTCAAAAGCTCTGGGATGAAGTCCACGCGACTCTTCAAGGCTCCTCTCCAAGTTATACGAACCTCCTTCATGATCTTCACGCCAAAGACGATCCACCCGAAGTCTACAAGCACAAGCTTTTCACTACACTAAATACTTTTAGAGTAGGAAACACACCACACCAAATTGCTAGTTTGGTGTGGGATGATAAAGTAGGGGATAAGTAAAGCTCACTAAGGTCTCACAAGCTCAATGATTCACATCTCATGTGAGGCTTTTGAGCTTGGAGGTGAGGTGAAGAAAATTGTAGAGAGCAAGAGAAGAAGAGAGCTCAAGAAAAATGGCTAAGGCATGAACTATGAAGCAAGTGTAGAATGAATGAATAATATATATCCTCACTTATTCAAGCATGGATTAAATTGCAATTCTAAATTGCAACCATGCTTGAATAGTGAGTCAAGACAAATATTATATCATAAAAACCCATGCCTAAACCATACCCAAAATATCTCTACAATTTACACTTCATTTTTCTATTTTTCTAAAAATAGAAAAACATGCCATGCTTCATATAATATAATATATATATATTTATATATATATATATATCAAATATACATTAATATATATATATATATATATATATATTTATATATATAAAGCAATTAGTGAGCTAATGATATTAGTTAAGACATAATTATATCACATTATTAAATCAACACTTGATCTAATAATTCGGTTATATCACATATAACCGACTAATATCATTAATCTGAATATCACATTATCAAACCAACACTTGATTCAATAATCTGGTTATATCGCATATAACCTGACTGATAACAGATAACTGCCAGATTACAATTCGGTATCACATACTTGTATTTAATCAGGCCCACACACATATCACATATGTGTCCTACTTCGTTTCGCTTGAACCAGAAAACTTCTGTGTGGGACTCTAAAGACTCGTCAATACGCCAGCAGTAGGTGATGATCACATCAGTCACCTACAAGCCATCAGCGGTACTAGCTGGACGTAACGGCTATCCGGGTATTGAGCGATATGAAGATCAACAAGCAAGCTCGTCCATACTCTCCATGAATCCTATCAGTAACACTACCGTACAGTCCGGTTTCTTTGTCTGATATGTCGCATATCTTGTCTAGTTGTGGTAAATGTCAGCCCCCAGTAACGTGATAAATCATGCCGATGTCTGGCCTATAACGGTTTGAGAAACTACTGATAACTCTTATCAGTAAATCTCATCAGCAGCCCTAGCCAGAGACTTCCAGTTATAGCCAATCGAGCATAGCGCAACATCAACCCCCAATACCGGGAGAGATGAAACCCTTCCTATCTCTCATTCCTTCCATGTGACTCGGGACTGTACCCAAAATCCACCTGTTTGCACGACTCTTTTAAGCCGTGGTAGGGAGGAAATCAAAGCACAGTGGGAGCCACACAAGACTCTATAACGATCTCGTGTCTATAGACTAACATGTACCAGTATCACTAGAGGACTGCTATCTGACGATAGGTATACTATCAACTAGGAGTCTTCGGCGAGTCCGTTCGGTGTACCCATTCTCCAATGAGCACCTGTGTACAATCTTTGATGTCATATAAGATCAACCATCGTCCTCTAAGGGACAAGAAACGTACACACTAGTCTACTCTGGATTATCGATGCCCTAGTCTCATTATTCCTTCGACTAGGAACTGATTAAAGGATGTACTTTTGGACCACCCTGGCCCCACTAGTATGATCTCATTATAGTCCTGGTAGTCAAGTACATATCCTAAGGGCTTTATCAACATGCGAGCGTAAGACAGTATAGAATACCAGTCAACATGTTAAGATAAAGAGTAACCAGATAGCACACTATCATGTCGAGCAAGAAAGTTATCTCTATATATGTCCAAGCATCCACTATAATATACAACACATGTACAATAATGGCCTCTAGGGTATACATATTCCTAACAGCTAACACATGGTAACTTGTAAGGGTCGATTCGTTGGTTTGGCATTTGTGTCCGTGTGTTATCGGAAAGTTTACTAATCTTACTCGTTTTGGTTTGTGCGATGCTAGGATCATTTGCGGGGACTTCGGACTCAGCTAGGAAGGGGAAAGAGGTGATCGGATTCACTTAGCTCGAGATCGTCCGGTGAGTATATTTAATATCTATGTGGGAATCGTCCGTATGGCGTCAAGCACCGATGGCTAGATTCAAGTGATATGACCTTGTACTATATGCTTATATATATTATGATTGTGTATGAGTATCATGTTGTGCATCCTATTACCTACTGTAAATTGACATATTATTAATAGGGCACCGCACCATTATTAACGGTTCATGTTGCACGACCACTGATTTATATGCCACACACACCGTTGGTAATTGCCATATCACGCACACTATAAAATTTGCCATGAATAATTACATTGTACTACATTCATAACTGACAGTTAGACGTTGTTCATTATAATAGTATGCATTATGCTAGCAGCATACATACACTGCTATAGTGCCATATCTCATATGATATTTTCATGAGATTTCTGTTTCGTGGATTTGGGAAACCGCAAAGTACATTTTGAAAACTTGAAATATTTAAAAAGTGCGGTTTTCGTTGCTATGATATTTCGTGTCCACCATGAGTTTTCTCGGTTCCGAGCTATGTGATACCCGATTCGAGGAGTGAGGAGGAACCGTTTGCGGGTACATGATGGGCCCGGTAAGGTACCCCGAGGCAAGAAGATCGTGGAGTAGACGATGAGCCAGACAGGGGGAGCACTGCCTACCGGTGACTGTATGGAAACTCGGCGAATATCCGGAGGATACCGTTTGGAGTTATATGATAAGATGGATATGAGGGCCGATCAGAGTGACGACGCCTGAGATATTAGGATTTTGGGTGTCGTTGATGGGCACCGGATTTCTGTGATGAGAATTTAATGAGGATGACTCTGTTTTATCCCACACTCAGGACTTATTATGATTTATTGAGGATGACTCTATTTTATCGAACACTCAGTACTTATTATGACATGCGCTAGTTATATAGTTGTTGTACCCTAATGCTGTACCTTGATTACGATTATGATGCATTTCATACTGTTATACATATGCCATCTTGACCGCAAGCTTAGAGATTGTTGATTTTCATCATGCTTGCGATTATTTCGTATGATGTTATTTACTACTCACGAATTGGCAACTCACCCCTGTTATGCCACAGTGTTTTACTGGATTGACCCTCAGTGTAGTTGCGGCAGGACTCTCTATTTCACCCATTCCTGTGGATATCGCTATTTTGGGGCTTGTGATATTTCTGTAGGTGGGTTTTGTGCGAGTATCCATGTTTCTACTTGTATATATTATTTTGTATTTAGTACTCTCCATCTACCATCTGTATGTATTTGACTTAGAGACAAGATTGAGAGGTTCGATATTTGTATATTATGTGACTCTGGTTATCGTGCTCATGTGAGCCGGCTTTGTTTTATGTTGCGATATTGTTTTCACTTCTTATTTCCTTAATTCTTTGCCTATGGCGTCGTATATATCTGTTGTGGTTGTGTTTTGCCTTTAGGCCTGAGTTTCCCAATTGGGGATGCCTTCTTATATATTATGTTTTGTATCCGTTTTGGACCAGTTTTTACAAAGGAGATGCTGCCGAATTTTTAAGCAATAACTTGAGATTTTAAAAAGAGATGTGATGTTTTGAAACTAATGTTTTTACCACTCTATCTTTTCATGGTTTAGATTTTTGGATTTTCGGCTTACTTGAATTACGTTACTCCTTTAGACGTTGCGTAATTTAAGTTCCGGTCGCGTTTCTAAATTAGGTCATGACAAAGTTGGTATCAGTGCATTAGGTTTTATCTTTCGGAGCATAGAACGACCCTTGGTATGGAGGAGTAGGTAGCTTAAGCAGAATGACGTAGCGTGTGTATGTTCTACGGCATACTTATTGTAAGTGCACGGCGGCGCCCCGGCCGTCGATCCGACGCCGGAATGCGGAAGCGATGATTTACTTTAAACTTTATAAACCGGCACCACCGCGCACTATAAACCCGGATCGTGCCATTAATCTAGTCCTAGCTAATAAGAGAAAGGATTAGAGAGATATACCGAGCGATCCGTGTCCTTCGGTCTTCTCGTCGTCATCCCGATCTCCCCGCGGAAACTCCGGTCTTCAACTCCTCGTCGGAAAGGGCACCACGTAGCCGGATTCTTTTACGGGCTCCCGCCTCTGGACCGAGGCAACTCGGGCACGAAGTTGGCGAGCCGACGTGCCCAAGGTTTGTTGTAGAATACGTGTAGTGCTCTATGTCTCATTTGGGGTTACTTGAAGTTGCCTTTGGTGGAGGTTTGACATGATAATATTTTGGAGATGAAGTTGGGGATTTTTGTGAAGCCAAGAGACCAAAAATCCCACCACCAAAATGTGGGCAGCCCTCTCTCCTTGCTTGGCCGGCCATGCATGGTGGGGAGAGGAGAAAGAGAATGAGGGAGAGAGTATATGAGAGAGGGAGTGTGTAAGTATCAAAAAGAATGAGAGTCTCTCATAATCCAAGAGAGAGAAAATGTGTGATGATGATCAAGAATCATCACAACCAAAATCACACTCAACCATCATAATCCATCATCATCACCATGTCAAAAGATAAGCAATCATGAACCATCATGATCCTAGAAGTCTATGGAGGCTAAGTCATCATGATACAACAATATGCAAATAACACCCTCCAAAATGATTATTTGCACAAATGCAAATAAGCCCCCCTCCACCAATCTTCAGCCAATGAAAGATAAAAAGAAATATAGCTGAAACGGAAAACAAACTGGCAACTTCATAAAACTGATCCCGTAATAAATTACAGGAAAACCCCGCTACTGTATATACATACCCGCATTTGTATTCTGACCGAAATACAAATGAAATGAGACAAAATCTACACTGTACTATACTAGGATCCGGCTTAAACCAAAGCCCGCTGGTATTAACCGTCCGATCATGATCCGTGCAATACCGCACGTATCTGATCGAACCCTGCCATATCTCCATACGGCCTCTACAGCGTTTCGCCCGAAACTTGAGTAACTGTTTGTGTGGTGGACTCTAAAGACTCGTCAATACTATGGACGTGGATTTATCCACTAGCACGTCAGAGGTATTAGCCATACGTGACGGGCTACCAGCTATTGACTAAAAGGGACGTCGATGAGCGAACTCATCCTGACACCCTACTGAGTCTGTCAGTGACAATATCCGTACAGTATGGTCCGTTCATCTATGAGCATCGCATGGCGGGCCTAGGGGGTTGGTAAAAGTCAGACCCCCAAAAGCGGTACAAGTCGTGTTGGAGTGCAGCCTAGAACACCCTGAGATACAACTGGAATACCTACCAGTAAATCTCCTGCCTTGGCCACGGAATTCGTGTAATGGCTCTCCTAGACACAGCGCGACCTCACCCCCAATACCGGGAGAGACGAACCCCTGCAGATCCGCTCACTGCCTCCATGTGGCTCGGGACTGTACCCAACTAAAACCTGTTGCATGTCTCCTTTGAGCGTGGTAGGGTAGTAATCAAAGTACAGTGGGAACTCACACGAGACAAATGACGATCCTCAGGTCGATGAACTAACCTGTACACATGTCACCAGAGAACTGCCATCTGACGTCAGGTATAAGACCAACTAGCATGTTCCCGGCGAGTCCTGTCCGGTGAACTCATAACCCAATGAGCACCTGTATACATCTTAGGTGAACCAACTGACACCAATGGCTTGTGAGACCGGCCATCGCCTCTCGTCGGGGTCTCGACTGTATACACTAGTCTACTCTGGAGAATCGATGCCCTGTCTCGAAACTCCTACGACTAGGGACCTTTTAAGGATGTGCTTATAGACTACCACCTCCCACGTATATGATCGCCCTCATACTGCTGGTAGTCAAGCATGAATCCTAAGGGCTCTATCAACGTGCAATAGTGACCTGTAAGGTCACCTAAAGCAGTACACGATGATAAAGATAAACCAGATAGCATACTATCATCTTGAGTAAGACTGTTCTACTGGGACAGGTCCTCCCTCAATCATTGCAATCACGTGCCTGTGATCCAATAATTGACTCTGAGGGCACTATCTCCAACATTCTCCCACTTGCACTCAAGGCTAATTATTGCGATATCGCATACTCACAGCCCATGTGATACCGAACACCCAACTCCTCTACTAGTCAGTCTCACAAAGCTCGTTTGCGAAACTATTGCGTTCGAGGAATAGCCTCAGTGAGTGGATCCGCCTTGATGTTTCTTTCTATGTCTCTCTTAATCTCAAGTTCGCGGAGAAACCCATCTCCCGAAATGAGCAATACCTGTCTTAGAATGTGTCTGGATGTCTGATGGGACCTAGCTCATAAATAAACTCCAAATCCAAACTTCTTAGACTGTATCGTCAACTGAACTTAATCAGTATCCTGTGCCATGCCTCCCTCAGTATTGCCTTGGACCACCTGTCCAAAATACTGCCCCTCTCAGAAGGAAAACTATAACTCTGACAACCTCCTTGTCGTCCAGGTCACCTTGGAAGCCTGGAATGATAACTGTCTCCCGAATGAGGCTGTCGTTATCATATCCCTAGAACATCCACTTATGTTCTAAAACTGCTTCCGACCGTCTCTTCAGGATTGGATCAATATCAACTTATTGCATCTACTGCAAAAACAACATCTGGTGTGGTACTTGACATCTCATGATTGACTCAATTGCCTAAGCAAGTGATCTGCCAATCATGCACATCCCTCTCCCCTTTAGTCTATAAGACACCTTTAGAGAGGGTGACTCCATCACCTGCAGGTACACTACCGTGCCAGGAGTCGTCCATTCTAAAGTACCTGTAGAATGCTGTCTAAGTACCCTGATTGGGAAACCACCCAAATCTAGATCTAAAACCATAGATCTAGTAACCAGAATGTCTGATATAATGTCCAAGTCCCATGTGGAGAAACCACTATGTGATGACCAAAGTATAACCGATCGTACTATAGGAATATCACTTCCTACTCTGTGTATGTCATCCAAATACCAGGACATCACACCCTACTACCTTCTCAACAGATCCATCCCCTATTATGATGAAGTCAAACTTATGACTGTCACATCAGAAATAGATGATCTATCTCCGCTATATCTGCTTTAGTCTATAAACAGACATAAGCCACCTGTCCACCAATGCTTCCGCTGCTCCCACTGACTACGACAACCTTCTGGCAGAGTCATATAGACGTACACTTCTAAAGCCAGTTTAGAACGACGCTATACTCATCCTCCCGCCGGGTCTCGCAGCCTGGAACAACAACAATGGCAAGTGTGGGTAAACAAGAACTTCCCTGTCACCGTCCTTGAGGCTACCGGAGTACCTCTCGGGTGCCTGAAGTTACCCACCTTATCTGCGGAGTGGCCAATGGAATGTCAAACCAGATTGAATCTTTAGGTTCCTATCAAATCTTCAGTAATCGTTTGTGGTTCTGGAATCACTTCCAGTTCTACAATACTCTCACTACTGTTTTCTGAAAAAATCCATTTTTATTAAAACTGTGGCGAATCTAGAACAATATTACTATTGATCTTCCAGATGGTAGAAAGTCAACCCTCGTCATAGCCTGGGTCAACCCACAAACAGCCATTACAGAAACGTGCCTTGAGTTATCCAGAGTCTGGTTTTAAGCATAATCCAGACAACTCCCCGTACCTTAACATCGTTAAGATATGAACTGTTCTATATCCAATATAGAACCAGAGGCACTGATTTAATTGAACCAGATTCAAATCATGCAGCTTTCTCCAGTGCAGGTCAACTAAATGAAAGGAGGCCGATCAGCGTTACTCAACTCAGGAATGCTTCCAATTATGAGTAACCTGAAAGAGAAGCAAGTTCTCTTAAACATTACTATCAACTGAATACCATACACAAGTATCTACATCTTCGATCACTTTGAAGAATCCCGATACTTGCAATACATGGTTCTCTACTTCATTCATATACCTATAACTACTCAAAACTTAGACCTTGTGTTTCTACGAAACACTTGTCTAAAAAGTAGAGAAGTCATAAGTAAACCGAATATAGTACGAGAACCAACCCCTCTGTCCTCATGGACGCTGGACAACATACAATACTCTGTATAAGTCCCTTGAGTCTGATAACTCAATCCATGTGTGTAACGTTTTAAAAATAATTAAATAAATAATTAAATGAATAAAATTGTTTAAGTGAATTTTATGATTTTCGGTAAAGCAAAATGTATTTTTCGTAAAATCAAACCGCAATTGTTTTTCATTATAAATTCAAAAATACCTATTTAATTATGTAATTACTAGTAAATAGTGTTTATTTAGCCACTTATAAATTTTTAGTTTAATTAAAAAAATTTCCTAAATTAATTATTTTAAATATTAACATAAGCTTTATTTTTACACTAAATTAGTGTAAATTACAAATTTAAATGGTTTTAATTTGTAAAAATGAACCATGGCATGTTAGAATTTAGTATGTATCAAGAAAAAATTATTTGCAAATTTTTCCTATTTTCTAGAGCTTTCTTGAGTTGCTATAGTAAACAAATAAATAAATAATTAAATAAACCATGAAAAGACCTTTATGTGATGTTTTCTTCTCTTGAAAGTTCTACACACTTTCACACTCACTTCTTTCTCTTCCTCACCTCACCAAGGCCGGCCACAACCCCCCATGGCTGCCCCCCCCATTTCCCACCTCATTTTTGCACAAAAATCCATCAAATTACATCAAAAATTCAACAAAAAATACACAAAATCCTAATCTCTTCATACCCTTTATTCTCTACCCTTTTTTATATGGATTTTGGAGTGGGAAAGCATGTATTTTGGAGGCTCATTTCTTGTTTGGATTTCACATTTTGGAGGTATAATTTTCTTTCTTTTGATTTATTGTTATTAGATGATCATTTAAGCTTAATTAGATTTAATGAATTAATTCTATGTTTTAAAAAAAAAATGCAAGTTAGGGTTGTAAATTCAAGTTAAGGTTTTTAATAATTAATTAGGGTTATAATAGTTAGTTTAACACTTTTAGAATTGGAAAATATTGCATGGTTGTTAAATTGTAAAATTTTCATTTAAAATTGTTTTAAATAAGGAAATTAGCTAACTAGATTTTTCTAAAATGTGTTTGTAGGTAATATAAAATTCCAATTAAAGTTTCTATCATTAGATTGTAGTTTTAGTGAGAGTATTAGCATGTAAATGGAAAGAAAAACTTAGTTTGATCACTAGATTAC
Source organism: Agapanthus africanus (assembly GCA_030015575.1). NCBI lineage: Eukaryota > Viridiplantae > Streptophyta > Magnoliopsida > Asparagales > Amaryllidaceae > Agapanthus > Agapanthus africanus. The sequence continues at coordinate 449,447,589 of JASDDO010000012.1, read as the reverse complement.
TTTGATAATTGGAAAAATAGTAATAAAATGTTATTATTTTGTAAACTAGATTTTAGGAATTTCTAAATAAATGTGATTAAAAATATAAGTTATGGTTTCATTAAATCATTATCATCATGAATTGTGGTTTAATACATTAATTCATGCAAAATTATGTTTTGTGGTGGAATTGTGGTATTGTGCTTGAAAAATGTTAAAATTGTTAAATGTTGCAAACTAGAAATTTCAAATTAATATAAATTTGTGTAATAAAAATATAGTAACAGGTTGTATAGTCTAGTTATGCTATATAATGAGTTTTATAACTATTGGTTTCATTTAAATGTCAAGTTTTGATGAAAAACGGTAAATTGGCAATTTCGGTTTTTACGAAATTGGGCGGTTTGATGGATTTTAGGGTTTCGATGGATTTAATCGTGTTTTATGGTATAAGTAATGTGTTTTAAAACTACAAGTTGTTTGATGATGTTATCTCGATCCATCGGAGTTTGTACGCCGATATCGAGCGGTATTTGGTTCTTTTGTGTGGACGGGACATAGGTTTTAACCTGTGCTTGTTCCTTATATCGTTTGACTTCTGTATGTGATTCGGTTTACGATGCTATTTATATGTTTGCGTTTAGGTACCCCTCACGTGGACTGCGGGCGATGAAGAGGAGGATGGCGACACCGTCTTCGGCAGACATGGACCAGGTGAGTAGATGCATATCTACGGGGGGAAGTCGGGTGGATGGCGTTTAGCACCCCCGCAACGTAGAATAGGAATAGCACTTATTGACATTAGGAAACCAGATGTGACCCTAGATTCTTACTGAGTAGGACCCTGGTAATGACCCTAGGCGGGACTAGACTGATTTAGGAAAACCACACCTGAGGACGAATACTTTGGGAGAGGTTCGTAGGTTTCTGATAGAAACACACACTCGCACACTAAAACTTGACATGGCGTATACGTATATGTGTGTATCTATATAAAACTAGGTATAGGTGTATATATATACACAACACGTATATGGGATTCATTGATGTGATATGATATCCGAGATATGATGAAACAATGTAACTGGGCTTGATGCCGTAATTCTTGGCTATACAGTCGTATTAAAGTGTTAGCGGATCATTAGAGAATGAGACAATGAACATGAATATATAAATTATAAAGAGTGGTGGTGATATTGATGTACATGGGACACTAGAATAGTACCCGGACTGTAACTTGTGACTGATCACGATATGATATATGTATAACTTGATTACGACATTATATTGGTGTGACCTGATGCCGATATCATATAAGTATGACTTAATCACAATATGATACATATGACATGATATATCTGAGGATAAACTAATGATGCTTATCATTATAGCAATGATATATGATTGATGTATGCGATCACAGTTTAGCACCTTGATCATGAGATGTGTTGATGATGACATTATACGAATGAGGAGACACCTAGGAGATACTTGACCGTACCCCGATATTGGGATGCCGTACGATGGATTTTACCGTACGAGGCTTAGATTTGATGATTGATCCGCACTCTTGATTCGAGGAAGCCGTACTACGTACGTGACTCTATTGAGGCGGGATCGCCGACTATTAGAGATATTGATTCAGACCTTAGGTAGACTCTAGTTTCTTACTGACTAGTCTATTAGGTTTAGTTCCTTAGGATGTTAGATGGACACTGATTTAGGTTCGACTCATATAGTGGTAGTTGTACTCGTATCTCGCAGAGGAGTGGATAATGCACACCTGTATTTACATTCATACTGTAACCATCATGGTGCATGTTCTTTTATATGTTGCTATAATCAGTATAAACTTTACCTGTTAGGACACCAGCACTATTACCGATGATGCGCATATTCCACGCACACTTATTTGCCGGCTCACACACATCATCATCGGTAATTGCTATGTCACGTACACTTTAGATCATATTGTCCTTTATGGATAGAATCAGTTAACAACTAGACAGATATAATATTGTGATTATTCTCTGACATTAGTACAGACATGATATTCATTGCTTCGACATTCATGCATTCATATTTTCATGTTATCATGCAGTATTATGGGCATATGCCGACACTTATCATATAGTTACTCATGATTTTGAGATTTGGCTTTCTATGAGATTTCTGGATTTTGGGGAAAACCGCAAGAATATATAAACACTTTTCTCTCTCCTCCTCCTCTCTTTTTAAAAACATAAGATGCGGTTTTCTCGTGATGTATGTGTCGTCCACCATGAGATTTCATGTTTTCTGATGGATTTCGAGACCCGATTCGAGGAGTGGATGAACCGTCTCGTGTACATGGTGGGCCCGGTATGGTACCTTGGGGCAAGAAGATCGAGTTGTAGACGATGAGCCTGACAGGGGAAGGCTACCTACCGGTGATGTCTGGCGCGGCGGATATCCGGAGGATACCGACCGTTGTCGTGAGATTTGATGATATGGGCCGATCCGGACTGACGGAGCCCGAGATATTGAGACTTGAGATTACATGTGTTGTGTCGATGCTTGACACGGATTTCCATGGATTTCATTGTTGAGATTTCAGATTCTTATACACATTTTACTATGATAATAGCTAAAGATTTCTTATACATATATATCTGGATTTCAGGATTTGTTACTTTACATTCATGGTGTATGCATTTCATTTCATATGACATAGTATTATATGAGGCACTGACACGAGCACGGAGTATCTGCACTTACACGTAGTTTTACCCTGCTATTACTAGTTGATTGGGATATAATAGTGTATTATTATGACCTAGGATAGCGTCGTGCATTCGATTTCTTTTCGTAGATGTCTTCTACTCACGAGTTGGCAACTCACCCCCGTTGTGCCAAATTTTATTACAGGTTCGATGTACAAGTTTCCGTGGCAGCTTGTTGGCACATCTTTTCTTCAGGGTGATTTGCACGGTAGGTTGGTTCACTTGTATTCGAACCACCATTGTACTTTTATTCATTCATTTGTATCTAGTAAGCTCCATCAACCATATTTGTATTACTTGATAAGTTTATTGGACCAGTCTTTTATTTCGACCTTAGAGTCGCGCATGTATTATTCTGATCTGGTGGTTTTGTTTTCTTTTGAGTTTTGAGCCTCGCCCTTTGGCGTTGTATATTATTGTGCTTGTTGTGGTTGTTTCCGCCTGTTGGCGTTGAGTTAGCACCCGTTTGGGGATGCTTTTTATTGTTTATTCATATTATACTTGTTGTACCCATTTGGGGGCCAGTTTTTACAGAGGAGACTCTGCCGAAATTTTTGGTAAAATTTGCTGATGTTTTTATACTTGTTTTCTTTTCTTTTCTTCTTTTTCTTCTTTTATGGTTTAGATTTCTGGGCTTCGGCTTACTTAGGTCACGTGGCGCCTCTAGACGCTTTGTAATCTACGTGCCGGTCACGTTCCGTACTTTCGGGTCGTGACAAAGTTGGTATCAGAGCGCTAGGTTTAACCTTGTATAAGTTTAGGCGACCCTTGGTTGATGGAGTAGGCGATTTAGGTAGAGTAACGTACCGTGGGTATGGTCCGCGGCATACTTACGATACGCTACTCTGCTTAAGGAGCCTTAGGATGTACATTTGTTTGCACCGTATTTCATTCGTTCCTTTGATCTATCTTCGTCAATGTCGGATGGTGGTTTCTGTTACCACGGGCGCACGGGCAGAGGGAGCTGCGGCTCGAATGCGATAACCATTAGAGTATTGGTTATTATTGAGGATTGAAGCATTGTTTAGCGTGTGGATGAAGGGTATTCACATGCCGTCCGGATGAAGTTAAAGGGTTCGAACGATTATCAGAAAACCATTCTCCCAAGTTTAAGGTATTCGGAAGAACATGCAGGTATTTCGATGGACCCTCTAGAAGAATGAAGCCCTAACTCGACATAATGACCACGAGAACGCCCTTGAACCTTAGGGTTTACAGCAGTTCCGTTGTGCCATTAGTGAGGCTTGGGTTGCCCTTCTACAGCTGGATCATCGATGCTGGGGTATGTACCGGATATTTTTAAACTGTACTTGAGTGTTGAGCTCTCGGGGAATTATGGGATTTTGATGGATCGATCGAAAAGTTTAATGTAGTCCGGACATCAAGTGAAGGGATCGACTATGTGGGAGGCTCTAGACATGAGTATTGCCGTTGGTAGCGCAGTCAGCACAGCTACGAAGAGACGAGTTCGAAGCAATTGACGATAGTGTTTACGATTGTGATTTAGTGATTTGAATTTCATATTTTCGTTGATTGGATTTTGGTATTTTGAGGACTTTGTTCTACGATTGGTATTTCATGTGTGTACCTTCATTACATTCTATTTGTGTTTCATGTATCAATTGTATTGATGTTGTTTGGTACACAACCAGTACACTTGATTTGGTTTTATATATTTTTTTGAGATTTTTGATTTGATTTCGTGCATAGGGGTTACACGTGATTTTGACATGTGTTTCGACCTAGTTTTCATGCATTTTTGTGCTCTGATTTCGATTTTGATATTCAATGTATGTTTTCGTGCACCATGTGCACCTGATTAGGGTTCTTGCGCATACTTGGCGCACTTGATGCGATTTTGTGCACACCAGATGCACTAAATCGGGGTTTTGTGCAGATTAGATGCACCTGATATTGAGTCGTGCACGCCCGTTGCACTTGACAGATGTTTTTGGTGCACACCTGTTGCACTTAGTTTTGTTGTTGTGTGTATTCGTGGTATCTGTATTTGGTTTCGATTTCAGTGCGTACCGGACGCACATGATATTTTATTGATGTGATTGGGATTGATTTCAGTTTGAGCAGTATATTTTCATAATCATTATTATTTGATTTAGTAACAAGGCGGGACGTGTATGTTAAATAAAAGATATATATATATATAGTTATTTTTTTAAATAAACGTCCGCTACTTATGCCGTGACACGTGCATCACACGGCAATTTTCAAAAGGGGTTTGCATATTTCCTTATCCGGATATTTGTACGGTTTCACTATGATGCACACTATATAAGTTATAGATTGATGTATATTATAATGGTTTTCATATTGGGTTATGATATTTTATTCTCGCCATAACTCCGATGATTGCGTTATGCTTGACGGAGTTGATTTTTGTTATGTGTAGATGATTTCGGAGCCCCGACGATTTGAGTGTTTTGCTAAATGTTTTAGTATTTGGAAGGGGAGTTTTAATTTAAATTCGGGGACCGAATTTCTTAAAGGGGGGAAGATTGTAACGTTTTAAAAATAATTAAATAAATAATTAAATGAATAAAATTGTTTAAGTGAATTTTATGATTTTCGGTAAAGCAAAATGTATTTTTCGTAAAATCAAACCGCAATTGTTTTTCATTATAAATTCAAAAATACCTATTTAATTATGTAATTACTAGTAAATAGTGTTTATTTAGCCACTTATAAATTTTTAGTTTAATTAAAAAAATTTCCTAAATTAATTATTTTAAATATTAACATAAGCTTTATTTTTACACTAAATTAGTGTAAATTACAAATTTAAATGGTTTTAATTTGTAAAAATGAACCATGGCATGTTAGAATTTAGTATGTATCATGCAAAAATTATTTGCAAATTTTTCCTATTTTCTAGAGCTTTCTTGAGTTGCTATAGTAAACAAATAAATAAATAATTAAATAAACCATGAAAAGACCTTTATGTGATGTTTTCTTCTCTTGAAAGTTCTACACACTTTCACACTCACTTCTTTCTCTTCCTCACCTCACCAAGGCCGGCCACAACCCCCCATGGCTGCCCCCCCCCATTTCCCACCTCATTTTTGCACAAAAATCCATCAAATTACATCAAAAATTCAACAAAAAATACACAAAATCCTAATCTCTTCATACCCTTTATTCTCTACCCTTTTTTATATGGATTTTGGAGTGGGAAAGCATGTATTTTGGAGGCTCATTTCTTGTTTGGATTTCACATTTTGGAGGTATAATTTTCTCTCTTTTGATTTATTGTTATTAGATGATCATTTAAGCTTAATTAGATTTAATGAATTAATTCTATGTTTTTTAAAAAAAATGCAAGTTAGGGTTGTAAATTCAAGTTAGGGTTTTTAATAATTAATTAGGGTTATAATAGTTAGTTTAACACTTTTAGAATTGGAAAATATTGCATGGTTGTTAAATTGTAAAATTTTCATTTAAAATTGTTTTAAATAAGGAAATTAGCTAACTAGATTTTTCTAAAATGTGTTTGTGGGTAATATAAAATTCCAATTAAAGTTGCTATCATTAGATTGTAGTTTTAGTGAGAGTATTAGCATGTAAATGGAAAGAAAAACTTAGTTTGATCACTAGATTACTTTGATAATTGGAAAAATAGTAATAAAATGCTATTATTTTGTAAACTAGATTTTAGGAATTTCTAAATAAATGTGATTAAAAATATAAGTTATGGTTTCATTAAATCATTATCATCATGAATTGTGGTTTAATACATTAATTCATGCAAAATTATGTTTTGTGGTGGAATTGTGGTATTGTGCTTGAAAAATGTTAAAATTGTTAAATGTTGCAAACTAGAAATTTCAAATTAATATAAATTTGTGTAATAAAAATATAGTAACGGGTTGTATAGTCTAGTTTGGCTATATAATGAGTTTTATAACTATTGGTTTCATTTAAATGTCAAGTTTTGATGAAAAACGGTAAATTGGCAATTTCGGTTTTTACGAAATTGGGCGGTTTGATGGATTTTAGGGTTTCGATGGATTTAATCGTGTTTTATGGTATAAGTAATGTGTTTTAAAACTACAAGTTGTTTGATGATGTTATCTCGATCCATCGGAGTTTGTACGCCGATATCGAGCGGTATTTGGTTCTTTTGCGTGGACGGGACATAGGTTTTAACCTGTGCTTGTTCCTTGTATCGTTTGACTTTTGTATGTGATTCGGTTTACGATGCTATTTATATATTTGCGTTTAGGTACCCCTCACGTGGACTGCGGGCGATGAAGAGGAGGATGGCGACACCGTCTTCGGCAGACATGGACCAGGTGAGTAGATGCATATCTACGGGGGGAAGTCGGGTGGATGGCGTTTAGCACCCCCGCAACGTAGAATAGGAATAACACTTATTGACATTAGGAAACCAGATGTGACCCTAGATTCTTACTGAGTAGGACCCTGGTAATGACCCTAGGCGGGACTAGACTGATTTAGGAAAACCACACCTGAGGATGAATACTTTGGGAGAGGTTCGTAGGTTTCTGATAGAAACACACACGCGCACACTAAAACTTGACATGGCGTATACGTATATGTGTGTATCTATATAAAACTAGGTATAGGTGTATATATATACACAACACGTATATGGGATTCATTGATGTGATATGATATCCGAGATATGATGAAACAATGTAACTGGGCTTGATGCCGTAATTCTTGGCTATACAGTCGTATTAAAGTGTTAGCGGATCATTAGAGAATGAGACAATGAACATGAATATATAAATTATAAAGAGTGGTGGTGATATTGATGTACATGGGACACTAGAATAGTACCCGGACTGTAACTTGTGACTGATCACGATATGATATATGTATAACTTGATTACGACATTATATTGGTGGGACCTGATGCCGATATCATATAAGTATGACTTAATCACAATATGATACATATGACATGATATTTCTGAGGATAAACTAATGATGCTTATCATGATAGCAATGATATATGATTGATGTATGCGATCACAGTTTAGCACCTTGATCATGAGATGTGTTGATGATGACATTATACGAATGAGGAGACACCTAGGAGATACTTGACCGTACCCCGATATTAGGATGTCGTACGATGGATTTTACCGTACGAGGCTTAGATTTGATGATTGATCCGCACTCTTGATTCGAGGAAGCCGTACTACGTACGTGACTCTATTGAGGCGGGATCGCCGACTATTAGAGATATTGATTCAGACCTTAGGTAGACTCTAGTTTCTTACTGACTAGTCTATTAGGTTTAGTTCCTTAGGATGTTAGATGGACACTGATTTAGGTTCGACTCATATAGTGGTAGTTGTACTCGTATCTCGCAGAAGAGTGGATAATGCACACCTGTATTTACATTCATACTGTAACCATCATGGTGCATGTTCTTTTATATGTTGCTATAATCAGTATAAACTTTACCTGTTAGGACACCAGCACTATTACCGATGATGCGCATATTCCACGCACACTTATTTGCCGGCTCACACACATCATCATCGGTAATTGCTATGTCATGTACACTTTAGATCATATTGTCCTTTATGGATAGAATCAGTTAACAACTAGACAGATATAATATTGTGATTATTCTCTGACATTAGTACAGACATGATATTCATTGCTTAGACATTCATGCATTCATATTTTCATGTTATCATGCAGTATTATGGGCATATGCCGACACTTATCATATAGTTACTCATGATTTTGAGATTTGGCTTTCTATGAGATTTCTGGATTTTGGGGAAAACCGCAAGAATATATAAACACTTTTCTCTCTCCTCCTCCTCTCTTTTTAAAAACATAAGATGCGGTTTTCTCGTGATGTATGTGTCGTCCACCATGAGATTTCATGTTTTCTGATGGATTTCGAGACCCGATTCGAGGAGTGGATGAACCGTCTCGTGTACATGGTGGGCCCGGTATGGTACCCCGGGGCAAGAAGATCGAGTTGTAGACGATGAGCCTGGCAGGGGAAGGCTACCTACCGGTGATGTCTGGCGCGGCGGATATCCGGAGGATACCGACCGTTGTCGTGAGATTTGATGATATGGGCCGATCCGGACTGACGGAGCCCGAGATATTGAGACTTGAGATTACATGTGTTGTGTCGATGCTTGACACGGATTTCCATGGATTTCATTGTTGAGATTTCAGATTCTTATACACATTTTACTATGATAATAGCTAAAGATTTCTTATACATATATATCTGGATTTCAGGATTTGTTACTTTACATTCATGGTGTATGCATTTCATTTCATATAACATAGTATTATATGAGGCACTGACACGAGCACGGAGTATCTGCACTTACACGTAGTTTTACCCTGCTATTACTAGTTGATTGGGATATAATAGTGTATTATTATGACCTAGGATAGCGTCGTGCATTCGATTTCTTTTCGTAGATGTCTTCTACTCACGAGTTGGCAACTCACCCCCGTTGTGCCAAATTTTATTACAGGTTCGATGTATAAGTTTCCGTGGCAGCTTGTTGGCACATCTTTTCTTCAGGGTGATTTGCACGGTAGGTTGGTTCACTTGTATCCGAACCACCATTGTACTTTTATTCATTCATTTGTATCTAGTAAGCTCCATCAACCATATTTGTATTACTTGATAAGTTTATTGGACCAGTCTTTTATTTCGACCTTAGAGTCGCGCATGTATTATTCTGATCTGGTGGTTTTGTTTTCTTTTGAGTTTTGAGCCTCGCCCTTTGGCGTTGTATATTATTGTGCTTGTTGTGGTTGTTTCCGCCTGTTGGCGTTGAGTTAGCACCCGTTTGGGGATGCTTTTTATTGTTTATTCATATTATACTTGTTGTACCCATTTGGGGGCCAGTTTTTACAGAGGAGACTCTGCCGAAATTTTTGGTAAAATTTACTGATGTTTTTATACTTGTTTTCTTTTCTTTTCTTCTTTTTCTTCTTTTATGGTTTAGATTTCTGGGCTTCGGCTTACTTAGGTTACGTGGCGCCTCTAGACGCTTCGTAATCTAAGTGCCGGTCACGTTCCGTACTTTCGGGTCGTGACAATGTGTGTCGTAGGTTGAAAACTGTACTTATGGTTATGAAGAATTACACCGCTGTTTAATGCTCCTTACCTAACCATCCATTGATATAGGTAAATGTCATAGACATAATTTCAAAATGTTATATCTCACTCTATAAAAATAGACGTACATATATATCAATTTGAAATTGGTGCATAACAGCGGATATTCAAAACCAAATATTTGACGTCCGGCAAACAACCCAGGTGACTTCCTCAAATATCACCGATTACAACGAATCTCGATATAATGAGGATGATCACCCAATTCCCAATAACTTACTCCCACTCATCATCTGTAAAACCATACAGATGTGAGAATCATACCTGATAAATACATACCCTGGAGCAAGTGTCTAATTGGGAAATCAGTTTTCCTTTAACAGCACACAGTGAAACTGAAACATTGAAATGTTTCGATGGGGTATCCCGGTATTCCTAGTAATGCCTCTTCCATTATCCAGATTCACAACTGTAACCGTGTAATTCTTTGCCATCTTTCCAAATACCTTTATATGTCTTTAGTCATTACCTTCTGTACACCCATTTAGGCCAAATGGTTTTCTTCCTTCCCTACCGTTCGGCACCAGCCTATGGTTTAGAAGAAGACTATCCAATAAGCATAATGAGTGTACTGTCCTAATCCTAGGAGCACTCGTAATGCTAGAGAAGGTGAAGATAAAAGACAACCGAATAAACCTTATTCCTATTTCTCCTGAACCAGAATCCATCCCCGAACTGGAACAAGTTCCTTTCGAGTTCGTACATAACCATACGATGGAGTATCCAATAAACTGTGGATCTTCGTAGTGATACGGAGTGTCCTGGAGAAATACAAAGGTGATTTAGGATTGGCGAAGAAATACTTGGTTTGGTCGTGAATAGCAGTCGCAATTTACTTTGCCCTCTTACTAATCCCTTGTTATGTCTTTACTTAATACCTTCTGTACACCATCGTTAGGCTAATTGGTTTTCTTCATTCCCTACAGGTCGGCACCTGCCTATGGTTTGGAAGAAGACTATCCAATTTGCGTAATAGGTGTACTATCTCCTAAACCAAGGAGTACTCGCAACCTGAGAGAAGGTAAAACGAAAAGACAACTGAATAGTCCTATCCGTTTTCTCCAGAACCGGAAACCATCCTCGAATAAATTCTTTCGAGTTCGTATATAACCATACGATGGTTTTGTCCAATGGAAGTGGACGTTCGTAGTAATACGGGGTGTCCTGGAGAAAAGGGTAAAAGTAGGAGTGGCAATGAGGTTTGCAACTCTGATAATCCAAAAGCCAGTGTTTAAGAAGGTTCGGTTAATTTTGGTCACTGAGTCATAGTCTCAGGGTCGGGTCAATGGTCGCTGCCAAAGAGAGAGAGAAAAGAAACACTCAGCGTGCACTCTAACCTAGATCAGAATGGTTACCAATTTATCTAATCTGGAAACCTCCCACTGTACCGTCAAATTCTCCTCCAAACCTGAAAGAAGAATTAGTCGGGATCACCCGAGGAGTAAACCAACTCATCAGTGGGAATCGGGATCCAACTATCATCGCATGATAACGTGACGGAATCTGCTCACGTCATCACACTCCAGAAGGTATGCACATATCTGGCAAGTTTCAGTTTCTTTAGAAACTCCCGATGTGATTTTTACCCCATGCTCTTATGACCTTGACTTTGGCCAACATATCATAAGTCACATGACAAGTTCTACCCGTCATTCTCCATGTTAATTTGAGCCCACCCGTACATACCCTTGACTTTGGCCAAAATAGTAGTACGACTGCCCCAAACCAACGCATCTATCTATGCTGCATATGAATACCCAATAGCTACCAATCACTGTGCCTTGACTTTGGCCAATATACACAGCTTGAATACTACTGACTACCCATATGAAACGACGGAGGGCTACGAATGGTTTCTGGCGAAAACCTTTAACATAATGAACTTGATATCGTTGAAGGAACCGGATAGCTTTTAAAATATAGTGACGAAAACCTTTGCTAAAGAGGTCACTCCCGGTGAAGGGATCTCGGCTCTTTCCCCGTAGGATGAGGTGCAGGATATTCCAACTGAATACCACGGTGCAAAGCAAAAGTAATCGGCTATAGTGAAGTTAATGCCCCGATGCAAACTTTTTGTCCAAGGGGTCACTCCTGGTGAAGGGATCTCGGCCCTTGCCTCGTCGACTGAGGAGCAGGATATTCCAACTGAATACCACGATGCAAAACAAAAGAGAACGTCCTTGCAATAACAGCTTTTTGAAAAGTGTTCCAACAAGATCAGAATAGGTTTGTTTTTAACTTGCATTGATCCGAATCAACGCATTCCCATCAATTGATCACACCAATAAAGAACGAAAATAATGATGTACGTATATGCCATCCGCATTCGCCACTGGGTCCCGTCATTACCCGTTAGGTTACTTAACTAACGACAGAGCGGGGACTGGACTAGCGCGGATGCAAAACATATACAACATCTACTAGTATATATATCAATATATAATATTTCGCTCAAGGCGTGATAAAATGCAACATCACAGAAATGTACAGCATCACAGAACAATACAGATATCTGGGATCCCCGGGTTTCACAGAGCCGCTACTGAAACCCGACGTTCCCCTGGTCGTGTGGATAGCCTGTGCAATGAAATCCTAGACCCCTACGGGCGCGGCAAGTTACCCGCCAAAACCTGAAGCGAGGCAGCCCCCTTCAGCAACGTGAATGGACCACCCAGCACTTCACGGAATCCGGTAACTTGGAAACCCCTCCTGGGTCAACCTGTACCCCCTACGAGTGCGGCGAATAGCCCGCCAATTCTAGAGTGAAGCCCCCTCCGTCTCAATGCCGTAAGATGCGGGCCCGTTGCCCTCTAGAACCCGGCTATCCGTGCACCCCACCTTGGGGTAATCCTAGTACAGAAAGTAAAATATACATACAACGGGTATATCGACCTCGACCTGGTCGTGCCCTAAAAGAATAATATACAATCAGGCAGTGATGGCAGTCCACATGTCGGACGCTCGCCCCGCAATATCAAATGTACATAATACAACCAAAACTGTACTAGCATTGCATCCAGGCTATCCCCCACGACCAATCCGCAACATCACAGCAATACACAGAACATCAACGTGAATGTCACGTTCGCAAATCCGTCTAACCGGGCTATAGCAATTAGACAGGATTTACCGATCGAGTGACATTCACGGTTGCAGATATAATGTAAATACTGTGAACTAATGTGTTTAAAATATTTGATCGATCAAATTTTACCAAGTGGGCCCCAAGCACTACTGTAGCACTGAAAGAAATCTGGGGCCAAAAAATAACATTCCAAAAAACCCTATTTTACACTCAGGAGCTCTCTGTAAAATTTTGGGGCCATGAACAGTCAAGATTACGGCGGAACCGCGGCCCAAGCATGGGTTTGGCCGCGGTTCCGCGGTGGAGTAGTGTGTTCACGAGACCAAATTTTCACAGAACTCTTTGTCACGTCCCGAAAGTACGGAACATGACCGGCACTTAAACTACGAAACGTCTCGAGGCGTACGTAATCCAAGTAAGCCGAAAACCCAGAAATGCAAACCAAGAAAAGTAGTAGAGTGAAGGAAAACTAATTTAAATAAGTAGTTTTAATAGCATAAGCCGAATTATGCGGGTTTCTAAAAACATCAAAAATTTCCTGAAAATTTCGGCAGAGTCTCCTTTGTAAATACTGGCCCCCAAACGGGATACAACATGAATAGTATACGAAATCAATAAAAAGGCATCCCCAAGCGGGAGCTAGCTCTTCGTCAATCGACGGTCACAACCACACAAGCAATATAATATACAACGCCAACGGCGAGGATCAAAATTCAAAAGGAAACTCCAAACCATAAGGAAACCACAGAAATATAACGCGCGACTCTAAGGTCGAAGGAATAACATCACTGGTCTCTATCTCAAAATAAATACATGTTTGGTTGATGGAACTTCTAGATACAATAGAGTAATAATATACAATTTATATAATGGGGGGTACGATACAGGTAAACCCACCTAATAGCAAATCACCCGAAGAAAACTATGCCCGCAAGCCGTAAAGAAACCTGTAGGGCAAACCTGCAAGAAACTGGGGCACAACGGGGGTGAGTTGCCAACTCGTGAATAGAAAAAAATCTACGAAAAGAAATCGCATAAATAACGCAACCTAGGTCAAAGATCATAATATATCCTCAATTATATATATATAATATGCAACCTATAACAAGGCTAGGGTAAATATCTAACCCGAGTGTAATCTCATGTGCCCGTGTCAGTGCCTCAGGTAGCAATATATCATATGAATGAGGTATGAATGCATGAAAACAGAATACATGTAAATGAAGAACTGTTTTCATAATTTAGTGAGATTTCCTTTGTATTTTTAAAATGAGGTATCATAATGAAATCAGCATAAAACAGTGCCTAGCATCGGCACAAAACGTAATCCCAAAATCTCGATATCTCTGTATCACAGTCTCTGTACCTCAATATCTCGAAATCTCAATGTCTCAATCACAATATCTTGGGCGCCGTCAGTCCATACCGACCCCTACCATCCATCTCAAGACCGCGACGGTATCCTCCGGATATCCGACGCGTCGGGTAATATCAGCGGTAGGTAGTGCTCCCCTACCAGGCTCACATCGTCATCATCACGCGCTTCTTGCACCGGGGTACCTTACCGGGTCCACCATGTACCCGAAACGGTTCATCCGTCTCCTCGAATCGGGTCTCGAAATCCATCAGCAAACTCATGGTGGACGACTCATACATCATGGGAAAACCGTACTTTTCATTTAAAAAGAGAGAAGAAGTTTGTATAAGTTTTGCGGTTTTCCCCCAAATCCAGAAAATCTCATGGAAATCCGAATCCAAAACCTCAATAGCACGTATAATAGTGAATATATGCATGAGAATCCATGAATGCGGCATAACAATGAATAACAGTATGCATGAAGTAGCAGGTAATAACTACAATGTCTAAACTAACATATAAGGCAAGTACGCTAATATCATGTCTAAACTATTAGCTAACAGGCTATGTCAAGCAATAATATTTTTTAAGGTGTACGTGACATGGCAATTACCGATGAAGATGTGTGTGAGCCGGCAAGTAAGTGTATGTGGTACATACGCATCATCGGTAATGGTGCTGGTGTCCTAACAGCATGATATCAATAATAGAGTATGAAACATAATATAAGCATGCGATGCAAAGCGAACCACAATAATGAGCGGGAGCTGAATACTAGACGCAACTGTAACTAATCTGCATTACCCTAATATAAGTCCTACAATAGTACCTTTTGAAATATCACGAATCGCGGTGTTTTGAAAATAAGGGCTACGGTGTTTTTAAGAAAAGATACGTCTTTTGAAATATCCGTAGAATCCCTTGACCTGTCTTTTAAAATACCCACGATCCGTTAGTTTTGAAATATGTAGGAGTCTAATCTAGTCTAACAACTACACTAAACTACACGGCTGAACTAACAAGCTGAACTACAGGTAAGAAAACCGCCTAACATCTGAGTCGATACATATACATACCTCTATATATATTAGTCGGTGATCCCGCCTCAATAATATCATATCCGATACCATATCTAAAATCAGATATCCCAAGTCAAGAGTGCGGATCAATCATCAAATATAGCTCGTACGTAAATCCGTTGTACGGCATCCCCAAATCTGGGTACGGGTCAATATCATATTCATCACACTATTCATCCGGTATCCTCTTTATCAAAGATCATAGTCTAGGGTACTGACCTATGTCTAATACAATACTAATATCATCAATATAGTCATGATCTGACTACTGATCGACAGTCTCGTACAAAACGATATCACAACCACAAAACAAATCTCATCGACTCAGCTCAATCCCAAGTATCGTCCTCATATCCGTATGTGAACACATAGTCCCATACCCATGTGAACACATAACTATAAAGAATCCCATGAGCACATATAAATAGGAATGTATGCAAGTATGTATGTGTGTATGTATGTGTGCATTGTAGTGCAACACTACCCTAGGGTTCGCAACACTAAAGTAATCCAACACACCAATATCCATCCTAACATCGTTATTAATCCCAAATAACATATAATAATTGTTGGTGTGTATACGCATCCGTATACACTACCACGGACTGCGGGGGTGCTAAACGCCATCCACCCGACTTCTCCACGTAGATATAAATCTACTCACCTGGTCCTCGCTCGCCGGTGCCGATGTCGCCATGCGCTTGCTTGCCGTCTCGAAGTCCACATGGGGGTACCTACATATCATAACGCACCGCATCGCATTAAAATCCGACTCAAGACCAAAACGACACACGAATCCCACATAGGTCAAAACCTATGGTTGCTTCCACAAATCAACCCAAAAACCTTCGACATCGGCGTACAAACGCCAGACCATCGAGAAAAACCCAAATACACTCATTTGCACATTCACTAACACTAATTTTAATATAAAATAGGTTAAAACTCACAAAAACTCCAAATTCACTTTAAAACCCGTTTTTCCGAAAAACTAGCAAGCAAAATTACCCGTTTTAGTACAAAACTCGACGTTTAACAATTCTAGCGGCCATAATACTTATTAAATAACTTAAATAAGTCATATAACCCATAACCATAATTTAATCTCATCAAACTATATACGTTCAAAAAAACTAGTTTGCAAAAATACCGATTTTAACTGTTTTTAAAGCAAAATTCACAATTTAACAATTAAGCTTGGTTTTGCATATACTAGAGTGTGAAACTACCCATTAAATTGCTAACGAGGTGATAAAACCCTAACCATAATTTTAATCCCACATTCTAATTCAATTTTCAAAAAACCTAGCAAGCATGAAAAAAGAAAATATGCACAAATATCGCGGATTGGCGACAAAAAGGTCACAACACTGCACAATCACCCGATCCACACTACTAGCTACCTACAACACTCAAATATCCCATCTACAATGCCTCAAATCTCATTTCCAAATCAACCCCTTCTCTTGATTTTCCTAAAATAAGCCACCACAACTAATTTAACACTTTTACTATCTAAATTAGCATATACAAACTACAATTTAAACATTAGGTTAGAGTTTTACCTCCCAAGATTGAAATCCTAGGTTTCCCTAGCCTCCAAAGATACCATCATTCTCCATACTTTAAAGCAATTTTGGCTTAAGAAGGGAATAGCATGAGGATTTGCTTAGAATTTGAGAAGAAATTTGTAGATTTTTCATTTGAATTTTGTGAAGAAATTGATGTGAGAAGAGATGGAACAAGGAGGGGGGAAGAGGGCTGTTTCGGCCAGCAGGGAGGAGGTGGGGAAGAGTGAGGGATTTGTGTGAAAAAGTCTAAGTCAAAGCCCATCCAATCACTTAAAACCCATACCTCAATATAATATATTAAACCTTATCAATTCCAACCACTTTAAAATGAGTTGAAGAAGCAAAATTGGAGGGGGAAAAATTTGGGCTGCTGCCATGGTGGGCTCGGCCAAGGGGTTGGGGTGAGGATTTGTGAAAGTTTGCAAGGAAATTTTGTGCAAAAAGACCCTCTCAAGTTACCAAATTGCGAGCTTTCGCTAATTTCACCAAAAAAACCTTTTTTCTTCGATATTTTCTGAACCGTTTTGGCAAACGATTTCATTTCAAAAACCATATGATAAAATTTTATTTAATGTTTTATGATGCACAAAATTTGTTTCAACTCATTCCAATTTGTAATTTTCCCTAATTAAATGTAATAGTGACAGCTTAAAATAATAACAAAATAATTTTTTTTCAGAAAATTTGAAATTTCACCAGTGGCTCAATAAACACCAAATACTAGCAATTACATAACTAGAATATGTATATTTAATTTTTATAATAAGATATTTGCATTTTGACTTTTTACAGAAAACCCCCTTATTTTACTGATTTTCCGAAATTTCACCGAAACGATTTTCAAAACGCTACAATCTTCCCCCCTTAAAAAAATTCGGTCCCCGAATTTAAAGTAAAACTCCCCCCAAATACTAAAACATCTAAACCAAAACCATCAAGTCGTCGGGGCTCCGAAATTGTAAATAGATAAAACAAATCGTAGCGCAGCGCATGCGCATGAAAAATGATCATATGACTCAAATCAAAACTCCGTCAAGCATCCCGCAATCTGTAACATTTCGAAATAATAAAAATATTATTTTTGGGAAATTTATAATTTAATATTATTTTATTGAATATTTTAATATTTTGGTATTATTAAATACAAATAAATGGAGAAAAAATTATGGAAAATTCAAAAATAGGGTAAATTAGAGAATTATGCCATTTCTAAGTTTAATTGATTAGTTATATGCTAAATTAGTGCTAATCGCGATTAAAAATCGCTAAACGATTTTTTTTAGCTTTTTGTGCAAAACATGCACATATCATTCTTTTCACGCTTGTGCATTTTCACCATGGTTTGTTTTGGGGTTACTATTTGAGTGAGAAGGGGTTTAAGGAAAAAGAAAAGAAAAGGAAATGAAATGGGAAAAGATTAAAGAATGAGGTTTGGTGAGAGAGAGGTATGGGGACCCTTGACAAAACCCTTAGCCATTTCTCCTTCACTCATCTCTCTCTCCCTCTTCATCCTTGCTGCTGCTGCTTCTCCTCACTTCCCTCCCCTCTTCAAAGACCTCTAAACACATCATAAACAACTCCAAAACCCTACCCCCATTTCACTAAAAAGATGCACAAGCTCATGACCTACCCGATGGACCAAGAAAGCATGGATTTGGCCACTAGGGGCAACTCAAGAAAATTCTTGAGTTGCCAAATGAGGTAATTACTGAACCATTAGCTTAGTTTTAGCATTTCTTGTAACCCTATGTTAAGATTGAATCGATATCGGCTAATTTTGTGAACATGGGAAAAACCTAGTTAGGGCTTGAGGGAAACTTGTGTTGTATTGTGAAATTGAGTTCAATAGAGGCTACACCAACACCCTAGTGTATGAATTGAGACCCTAACCTGAAGCTTAAACCCATAATACGGATTTTAGAAACCGATATCGGGGAATTTGTGAAATCTGTGCAGGGTATATTGAATCTGCTATCACCCGAGACACCCTAAACAAAAATTGATTAGACAGTGGTATGTGCAGGCGCCCAGGAAGCTACCACCAAGACCCCAGCCCCTAACTCCTTTTCCCGGCCGCAAATTTTACCCATTTGGCCTCAATTTGCGGCCTGGACCCCACCAATTTGGCTCGTTTTGGTTTTGGTGTTTCCTTATCTGTAGATTAGACCCCTGGTATATATAGATTTGTCTAATTGGACCTAGGGAGAAATCTGGGACATATTTCCTAAGTTGCTGTTTTGGATTCGTGTTTCCGTATTCCGTATTGTTAATTCTGCAATTGTGTATTGTGTTTTGCCTCGACTATTTGGCGTTTATACGACGACATATTTATTGATGGTTTTGAAGGCGTGCCATAGGTTCTAACCTATAGGCCCTTTATCGTATCGTTTTGGGTTTCGTGTGCCGTTTAGCTTTGATTTGGTTTTAATACGCATATACGATACGTTGATGTGTAGGTACCCCATGAAGACTTCGGGACGACAAGCAATGCGCGTGGTGACGTCGACAAATGAAGACGCAAGGTGAGTAGATTATATCTACAGGGGGAAGTCGGGGATGACGTATAGCACCCCCGCAGTCCGTAGTTGATATACTATATATGATAGTTACAGTGTGTCATGGATATTGTGTTAGGTGTTTTATTGGATAGTTTAGGCTTAGAAGTAAACTAGTGTAGTTCATAGCCACGAACCCTAGAATAGGTTTACACCCACACGCACACCCTTGCATATTCACTATACTTACACTGCGTTGATGATGATATTGGATGACTTTGGAGATGAGTCAATGATATTGGGCTGGGTGCCGTGAGATCGGTGGTTTGATATGATTCGTATTTGGGATACGATATGAATTCTTAGCGGGCCTTTGGGCATGTGTTTTACCCCCGCATTCATAATTATATAGATGGTATCGATTTGTACTAGGATTAGATTCAATATCCCAGATTATGTGTTATGATGATGAGAATACCAGGTACTTGATGAGATAATGTGATAGTGACCGTACCCAGCTATTGGGACGTTGTACGACGATTTACCGTACGAGCTTTATATTGATGATAGATCCGCACTCATAACTTGAGGATTGCCATATGATAAACTGTGTTGTACGCGATACTATTGAGGTGGGATCACTGACTATTATATGGATATATATATTTATATCGACCTAGATTTAGGTGGATTCCATACCCCTCCCGGTTGACTTGATACTTAGATCTGTGGTTTGCATAATAGATGGTAGACTAGACCCAAGTCATACCTATTACAAAACCCCGATTTGTCTTATTTCAAATGGTAAGCTGCATTATTATTCAGTTACCATTTATTCTACGGCTCGCATTGCATTGCATGCTCATATGTTAATGATTCATATTCCTTGTGCACATGCCTTTACATAGTTGCATGCTTATATTAGTGTTCTTGTTGCATGTATTATAATTCATGGATTTCGCACTGTGATATCGTTGCATATGATGCTTCTAGATTATTTTACTCCTGCGTATATATATCAGTGGTATGGGACGCTGAAATATATATGTATACCCATAGAGTATATATAGATTAGTGGTATGGGACGCTGATATATATATACGCATACTTAATATATCATTATGATGATCTATGCAAATTTACATATGCACTATGAGCTCGATATGAAAGGAGCCTATGTGCTCGGAGCCTATGAGCTCGATGTGAGAGGATCCTATGTGCTCGGAGCCTATGAGCTCGATGTGAGAGAAGCCTATGTGCTCGGAGCCTATGAGCTCGATGTGATAGGAGCCCTATGTGCTCGGAGCCTATGAGCTCGATGTGAGAGGAGCCTATGTGCTCGGAGCCTATGAGCTCGATGTGAGAGGAGCCTATGTGCTCGGGGCCTTTATGGCCGATGGTATATTATATCTCCCCTACCCCACATTTATTGTATATGCATTGCATCACCTATTAGTAGTACCTGATAGAGTACCCTCATGAATGTTGCATACATGTCGGATACATGATATATGGGTTCATTTGATATTGAGATATATAGTTTGTGTCAATGCTCGACGTTGATTTTCTGATGATTTCATTCACGATATCTCCTGTTTTCATTTTACCGCATACATACATCATATCTGTGATATAGTGTTACATGAGGCACTGGTACGAGTACTCGGCACTACACTTATGTTCAGATGTTACATTGCTACTTTACTATGCTTCAAACTTATTCATTTGAGGTTTATATTATATCTGATCGTTATGACTTAGGTTTATGTCTTGCTTCCAATTTCTGCTTGTAGATATTTTCTATTCACGAGTTGGCAACTCACCCCCGTTGTGCCACAGTTCTTGCAGGTTTTGCCGTACAGGTTCCATAGCGGCATTTCCGGCACATTGTTTCCTTTGCGGGTGATTTGCTCGGTATGTGGATTCTTTGCATCAGAACCACCATTGTACTTGTATTATTCTTTGTATCTAGAATTTCCATCAACCAAAACTTGTATATTGTTTCAGACTTAGACGCAAGTGATGTATTATTTCGACCTTAGAGTCGCGTTCAGTAGTATTACGATTTTCTTGCTTATTGGAGATTCTCTTGGGTTTGATCCTCGCCCTTCGGCGTTGTATATTATATTGCTCGTGTGGGTTGTGCTCTTTTCTTAGGCGTTGTAAGTGTGTGATAAAATGCCACATTGGAAAATAATTTACAAAATATGTTTCTTTACTCTAAATGGTTTTATATTTCTAGGCTTTTGGCTTACTTGGATCAGATGGAGTCCTATAGACTTCATATGGTTCAAGGGCCAGTCACGTGCTCTTTCGGGTCGTGACAAAGTTGGTATCAGAGACCTTGGTTCGAGTCTATGTTTGACTATGTGGAGCCTAGGGCGTTTATATATATATACGGAACTTAGGCTTGACCTTACGGAACTTAGACTTAGTCGAGGGGGTATTAGACCCGAACTTTCGTCGCGTAGGATGACCCTTGGTTGATGGAATAGGTGACTAAAGTAGAGTGACGTACCGTGGGTATGTTCCGCGGCATACTTACGATACGCTACTCCGCTTAAGGAACCTTAGGATGCATATATTTTCTAGATCAGTGATTCTCTTCATATCCATGCTTGTATATCCATTTGAGATCCTCGATTCTATTAGTTTCATGATCATACCTTCATTGATGTTGTTCCTTCTTATGATCATGTATCCACTTTGGATCAGTTGTTCTCTTTTGCTGTTGATCTGCTCTCTTCGATACTCGATTGAGGTTCCTGTCGCCATATTTGAGCGCAGTTTGGGCTGCTGCTAAGGTTACGGTCAGTGCGTGCTTGTCTGGTACGAGGGCCGGCCATTGTGTTTTCTGGTGACATGGGAACATCTCGAGTTAGTTTTGGTGATTGTGACCTCTGGTGGAGGCGAGTGCTTGGTTTTGCACCGGATGATCGGGCCATTGTTAGAGCTGCCAGTTGAGAGAGGACTGTTGATATACAGCATACCTCAGAGATTATGATGTCGCCTACCGTGCAGACAGATGGACCGGCTGTTGCTGAGATTGACAGGATATCGCTTCCGGAGCTTACGAGCTGAGATTGCCGGAGCTTCCAGGCAGATATGAGACAGATGATAGTTAGTCTACCCGATTTGAGAGACGAAGGTGATTCGTCCGATTTATGCGCCGGAGCGGGCCCAGTTGAGTTGAAGATTTCCAGTGTGAAGAGTCTTACTCAGATCTAGAGCAGACCGATTCAGAGATGACCGCCAATGTATCGCCTTTCCTGGAGGATTGAGGCGCTGTTCGGCGTACAGGCGAATGAGCCAGTTGTTGCTGCAAATGACGAGATATCGCCCAGATGGTTGGAGCTACTGCAGCGTGAGCATTTACTTAGAGAGATGATAGCGGGTCGCTAGTCACCTGAGGATGAAAGACTAGGACATGTGGTTCGTTCGTTTACCGATGCGAGGTCATCGGATAGATTGTTCCCAGCTAGAGACGACTTCACGCAGGTTCATTGAGAGTCGATAGAGACGATCGAGTGTCAGGAGCCCATTTTCCAAGTTTAAAGTATACGGATGGACATGCAGATGATTCTATGGACCCTCTAGAAGAATGAAACCCTAACTCGACTTAATGACCGTGTGAAAGCCTTTGAACCTTAGGATTTGCGGCAGTTCCGCGGTGCCATTAGTGAGGCTTGGGTTTGCCCTTCTACAGCTGGACCACCGACGCTGTGGCATGTACTCGATACTATTAAACTGTACTCAAGATGTTGATTTCTTGGGGGATTATAAGGTTCTGACGAGTCGATCGAATGTTTCGACATCATTCGGATATCATGTGATGGGATGCATTGCTTGGGAGACTCCAGATACGAGTATAGCCGTTGGAGCATAGTCCATGCAGCCACGATGAGACGAGTCCGAATCAGTCGACATTGAAGCAGAGTGAAGAAAAGAGTTCGCAAGAGATTTCGACGAGATGACGTCCCACTCCGCTGACATCAGAGATGTGATACGCACCCAGAGGCGTTGTATATGGATATATCTTCCAGAAAGAAGCGCGATAAGTATGCAGCCGTTCCGGAATAAGAATTTGCTTCAGCGATGGATGATGACTTCTGGGCAATCCGGCAGGAAAGAGATTTGAGAGAGAAATCTCGATAGGACCTTTCTGGAATACGATACGAGAAGACCTAGACCCAGGGGTGGTCATATTGCGCACACCCAGCAGGCCAGAGTTCGGCATTGTCGACAAGATAGTTGACCAGGTTCGGATAAAGGAACTTACCAGATGCGTTGCGAATTGATCAAGGACGGACGAGTGTTGAGTATTCCTCCGATGATTGGGACGTGTTCCCGAGGACCTGTTCGGCCTGACATCTTCTACAGAATGATGAAGCTACAGAGTACGCGATTTCGAGTCCGTGTGAGAGGCTTCAGATTGACCGTGGCCGAGAATAGTGCAGTGCGTAGATATGCATGGCATGACGTCATAGTGGACGACGATAGAGACAAGTGGAACCAGGGGTTCGGGCGAGACGCTGACGAGCTGTCATTACTTCCCGTCGAGACTGGAGACCTGATATGCTTGCAGAGGCGTTGGGATGCGACCAATTTCCGAGAAAATATTGTGCTGAGGACACCGATGTCCATCGAGTGAGAAGAGATTATGCAAGAGAGCCAGCCTTCGTACAGTTCGGCATAGGCAAGATCGGAGGAACCTTGAGCGGGATCCCTTCCAGGGCATGGCTGCAGTGGTCTTTGCACTCAGGATCTGACGACATTATCTGTATAGAGAGTCGTGCCAGATATTCACTGACCACAAGAGATTAAAGTACATATTTCAGCAGCGAGACCTGAACCTTAGACAGCGCCGATGGATGGAATTAGTGAAGGACTACGATTGTGCGATCTTGTATCACCCGGGCAGGGCGAATGTAGTGGCGGGTGCTTTGAGCAGGAGGCCCGGGGGTAGTCTATCCTGTTTAAGCGCAGTGCAGAGGCAGTCGTCGGCGGATTGGCAGGTCTTATGCGACAGCCGGGTACAGTTCGAGTTTACGCCGATCGGAGGACAAATTGCGCATGTTCATGCACGCTCACAGTTGCTTGACCGTATACATGAGGCACAGCACAGTGATGACCGCTGTTCAGAGATCAGGACACAGATGGGACAGGGTAGATTTTCCGAGTTCGTGATCGATGATCAGGGGATACTACGATTTGGAGCTAGACTGTGCGTACTAGATGCTGAGGGATTACGGCGCGAGATTCTTGAGGAGGCACATCGGTCGGTATATAGTGTTCATCCCGGTTCCACCAAGATGTACCATGATATGAGAGATGTTTACTGGTGGGACGGTATGAAGAGGGACATTGCAGATTTTGTGTCGAGATGCCTGACTTGTCAGCAAGTCAAGGCTGAGCACCAGAGGCCTGCGGGAGAGCTACAGCCGTTACCCATTCCGGAGTGGAAATGGGAACAGATATCTATGGATTTCATTGTGGGTCTACTTAGGACTAGTCGAGGGTATGACTCCATCTGGGTGATCGTGGATCGTTTGACGAAGGCGGCTCACTTCCTACCGGTGAAGACGACTTTCGGATTTGCTCAGTATGCCCAGATTTACATGGATGTGACTGTACGACTGCACGGAGTTCCGACTTGTCTCGTGTCCGATAGAGGCACCCAGTTTACCAGCCGGCTATGGCAAAGGCTTCAGGAGGCTTTGTGCACTCGCTTGAGTTTCAGCACAGCATTCCATCCGCAGACCGAAGGGCAGTCAGAGCGGACTATTCAGACTCTCGAGGACATGCTCAGAGCATGCGTATTAGACTTCGGAGGTAGCTGGGATCATCATTTGCCCTTAGTAGAGTTCTCCTACAACAACAGCTACCAGGAGACCTTTCAGATGGCACCGTTTGAGGCTCTTTATGGGAGGAGATGCAGGTCGCCCACCTGTTGGACGGAGCTCAGAGAGAGCAGTATCTTAGGGCCGCAGATTGTGGAGGAGACGACCGCGAAGATCCAGTTGATTCGCGATAGGATGAGAGCAGCCCGGAGTAGGTAGAGTCTTATGCGGACTGTCGTCGGCGCAGACTTGAGTTTTCCATTGGTAATCATGTTTTTCTTGAGGGTCTTCCCAATGAAAGGCGTGATGAGGTTTGGGAAGAAGGGAAAGCTTAGTCCCAGATATATGGGCCCCTTCGAGATCCTTGAGTGTGTTAGTGCGGTTGCGTATCGTTTAGCCCTTCCGCCCATTTTTCCAGACGTACACCCCGTATTTCACGTTTCAATGCTCCGCAGATATCTTCATGATCCTTCGCATGCGATTCAGCACCCGACGATCCAGCTTGAGCGCGACCTTTCCTATGCAGAGCAGCCGGTGATGATCTTGGATCGGCAAGTGAAGAAATTGAGGTCGAAAGAGATACCGTCCGTCAAGGTACTTTGGCATGGCCAGAGCGGCGAAGAAGTCACTTGGGAGACCGAGAGCGAGATGAGGAAGAGGTATCCCTATCTTTTTGAAGGTGCGTATAGTTAGATTTTTAAATTCGGGGACCGAATTTATTTAAGGGGGGTAGATTGTAACATTTCGAAATAATAAAAATATTATTTTTGGGAAATTTATAATTTAATATTATTTTATTGAATATTTTAATATTTTGGTATTATTAAATACAAATAAATGGAGAAAAAATTATGGAAAATTCAAAAATAGGGTAAATTAGAGAATTATGCCATTTCTAAGTTTAATTGATTAGTTATATGCTAAATTAGTGCTAATCGCGATTAAAAATCGCTAAACGTTTTTTTTTAGCTTTTTATGCAAAACATGCACATATCATTCTTTTTCACACTTGTGCATTTTCACCATGGTTTGTTTTGGGGTTACTATTTGAGTGAGAAGGGGTTTAAGGAAAAAGAAAAGAAAAGGAAATGAAATGGGAAAAGATTAAAGAATGAGGTTTGGTGAGAGAGAGGTATGGGCACCCTTGTCAAAACCCTTAGCCATTTCTCCTTCACTCATCTCTCTCTCCCTCTTCATCCTTGCTGCTGCTGCTTCTCCTCACTTCCCTCCCCTCTTCAAAGCCCTCTAAACACATCATAAACAACTCCAAAACCCTACCCCCATTTCACTAAAAGGATGCACAAGCTCAAGACCTACCCGATAGACCAAGAAAGCATGGATTTTGGCCACTAGGGGCAACTCAAGAAAATTCTTGAGTTTCCAAATGAGGGTAATTACTGAACCATTAGCTTAGTTTTAGCATTTCTTGTAACCCTATGTTAAGATTGAATCGATATCGGGTAATTTTGTGAACATGGGAAAAACCTAGTTAGGGCTTAAGGGAAACTTGTGTTGTATTGTGAAATTGAGTTCAATAGAGGCTACACCAACACCCTAGTGTATGAATTGAGACCCTAACCTGAAGCTTAAACCCATAATACGGATTTTAGAAACCGATATCGGGGAATTTGTGAAATCTGTGCAGGGTATATTGAATCTGCTATCACCCGAGACACCCTAAACAAAAATTGATTAGACAGTGGTATGTGCAGGCGCCCAGGAAGCTACCACCAAGACCCAAGCCCCTAACTCCTTTTCCCGGCCGTAAATTTTACCCATTTGGCCGCAATTTGCGGCCTGGACCCCACCAATTTGGCTCGTTTTGGTTTTGGTGTTTCCTTATCTGTAGATTAGACCCTTGGTATATATTGATTTGTCTAATTGGACCTAGGGTGAAATCTGGGACATATTTCCTAAGTTGCTGTTTTGGATTCGTGTTTCCGTATTCCGTATTGTTAATTCTGCAATTGTGTATTGTGTTTTGCCTCGACTATTTGACGTTTATACGACGATATAGAGGATTTATTGATGGTTTTGAAGGCGTGCCATAGGTTCTAACCTATAGGCCCCTTATCGTATCGTTTTGGGTTTCGTGTGCCGTTTAGCTTTGATTTGGTTTTAATACGCATATACGATACGTTGATGTGTAGGTACCCCATGAAGACTTCGGGACGACAAGCAATGCGCGTGGTGACGTCGACAAATGAAGACGCAAGGTGAGTAGATTATATCTCAGGGGGAAGTCGGGGGATGACCTATAGCACCCCCGCAGTCCGTAGTTGATATAGTATATATGATAGTTACAGTGTGTCATGGATATTGTGTTAGGTGTTTTTTGGATAGTTTAGGCTTAGAAGTAAACTAGTGTAGTTCATAGCCACGAACCCTTGAATAGGTTTACACCCACACGCACACCCTTGCATATTCACTATACTTACACTGCGTTGATGATGATATTGGATGACTTTGGAGATGAGTCAATGATATTGGGCTGGGTGCCGTGAGATCGGTGATTTGATATGATTCGTATTTGGGATACGATATGAATTCTTAGCGGGCCTTTGGGCATGTGTTTTACCCCCGCATTCATAATTATATAGATGGTATCGATTTGTACTAGGATTAGATTCAGTATCCCAGATTATGTGTTATGATGATGAGAATACCAGGTACTTGATGAGATAATGTGATAGTGACCGTACCCAGCTATTGGGACGCTGTACGACGATTTACCGTACGAGCTTTATATTGATGATAGATCCGCACTCATGACTTGAGGATTGCCATATGATATACTGTGTTGTACGCGATACTATTGAGGTGGGATCACTGACTATTATATGGATATATATATTTATATCGACCTAGATTTAGGTGGATTCCATACCCCTGCCGGTTGACTTGATACTTAGATCTGTGGTTTGTATAATAGATGGTAGACTAGACCCAAGTCATACCTATTACAAAAACCCCGATTTTTCTTATTTCAAATGGTAAGCTGCATTATTATTCATTTACCATTTATTCTACGGCTCGCATTGCATTGCATGCTCATTTGTTAATGATTCATATTCCTTGTGCACATGCCTTTACATAGTTGCATGCTTATATTAGTGTTCTTGTTGCATGTATTATAATTCATGGATTTCGCACTGTGATATGGTTGCATATGATGATTCTAGATTATTTTACTCCTGCGTATATATATCAGTGGTATGGGACGCTGAAATATATATGTATACCCATAGAGTATATATATATATCAGTGGTATGGGACGCTGATATATATATACGCATACTTAATATATCATTATGATGATCTATGCAAATTTACATATGCACTATGAGCTCGATGTGAGAGGAGCCTATGTGCTCGGAGCCTATGAGCTCGATGTGAGAGGAGCCTATGTGCTCGGAGCCTATGAGCTCGATGTGAGAGGAGCCTATATGCTCGGGGACTTTATGGTCGATGGTATATTATATCTCCCCTACCCCACATTTATTGTATATGCATTGCATCACCTATTAGTAGTACCTGATAGAGTACCCTCATGAATGTTGCATACATGTCGGATACATGATATATGGGTTTCATTTGATATTGAGATATATAGTTTGTGTCAATGCTCGACGTTGATTTTCTGATGATTTCATTCACGATATCTCCTGTTTTCATTTTACCGCATACATACATCATATCTGTGATATAGTGTTACGTGAGGCACTGGTACGAGTACTCGGCACTACACTTATGTTCAGATGTTACATTGCTACTTTACTATGCTTCAAACTTATTCATTTGAGGTTTATATTATATCTGATCGTTATGACTTAGGTTTATGTCTTGCTTCCAATTTCTGCTTGTAGATATTTTCTATTCACGAGTTGGCAACTCACCCCCGTTGTGCCACAGTTCTTGCAGGTTTTGCCGTACAGGTTCCATAGCGGTATTTCCGGCACATTGTTTCCTTTGCGGGTGATTTGCTCGGTAGGTGGATTCTTTGCATCAGAACCACCATTGTACTTGTATTATTCTTTGTATCTAGAATTTCCATCAACCAAAACTTGTATATTGTTTCAGACTTAGACGCAAGTGATGTATTATTTCGACCTTAGAGTCGCGCTCAGTAGTATTACGATTTTCTTGCTTATTGGAGATTCTCTTGGGTTTGATCCTCGCCCTTCGGCGTTGTATATTATATTGCTCGTGTGGGTTGTGCTCTTTGCTTAGGCGTTGTAAGTGTGTGATAAAATGCCACATTGGAAAATAATTTACAAAATATGTTTCTTTACTCTAAATGGTTTTAGATTTCTGGGCTTTTGGCTTACTTGGATCAGATGGAGTCCTATAGACTTCATATGGTTCAAGGGCCAGTCACGTGCTCTTTCGGGTCGTGACACAATCATCGGAGTCATGGGGAAGACATCAATGCCAAATCCAAAGCAAAACCAATATGATATAACTCGAAACTATACATGTAAATATCGAATCTATATATGTAAGTATCTGAAGGAAATGCATGCCAAATCTCTTTAAGTCGCTGTGCAACGCGTATAACACTGCACAGTGGCGGACGTCTATCATAAGAAAATAACTATATACCTATATGCCTTTGTTTGAAATGTACGTTCCGCCGTTTTGGAAACAATTTAGAAGGGTCTCCTTGTTTTAAACATTTCGTGTCATATCAGACACGTAGGTAAATACTGAGGCTATAGCTCGCTTTTTTTTGGAAATCCCTTCAATAATTATCAATGCATGCAAAATATATTCAGGTACTGTCCTCTGACTAGTCCTGCTCAGTACGAAAACACATAGCAATATCATAAAAACGTACTGCTCTATAAGAAAAATCAATCCCAAAATACACGTATGAATACTACGTGCGTCTGGTACGCACGGAAATCAAAATCCAAATATGTGCCATACATATGCACAGAAACAACATCTAAGTGCATCGGGTGTGCACGAAACATCTGTCGTAGGCAACATGTGTGCCTGACAGCAAAATCAGGTGCATCTGACATGCACGAAAAATCTTGATTTAGTGCATCTGGTGTGCACCAAAATCACATCTCAAAACATGCGCTCAACATGCGCGAAAATCCAAGGCAGGTGCATCTATCATGCACGAAATCATGAAATCCAATATCAAGCGCCGAACATGCGCAAAATCAAATCAGGTCATAAGGTGCACAAAACAAATATCGAGTAACACAATCGAAATCGAAGTCCAGTGCATCTAAGTGCACAAAAGGCGTATCACTGCACTGCAAGCATATATAAACTATACAGAGTGCAGGAACCAAATCGTGTGCGTGCATACGCACAAAATCAACTCAAATGTCTAAAACCGTAAAATCACAAACATGTGAAACCAAAGCACGAAGACGATATCAAGTGCAACACTGTGCAAAGATCGTAAATCCTCAATCATCAAAATCAAATCATGCGAATAAATCACCCAAAACATCAAAATCAATAATGGCGGAATAGTACCGCTCAAGTGCATCCTCTAAGAATCTCGGGCCAACTGTCGCGGTCACTAGTGGGACGTCTCGTTGATGATCATGAACTCTGGCCTGCTGGTGTGCGTAACAATGACCACTCCTGGGTCAAGGTCTTCACTGTGAATTACCAATCTCTCGGTCCATCGGCTCATCGGCCCTGTCAGGTGTGCTAATGGGGATGATCCCGTTCTGGCACTTCTCTGGTCATCTCTCGGTCAATCATCGCGACCACTCGTAAGACAGCATATCACTGGCGTTGGCCTTTGGCTCTCTGAATGTACGTGACACATCTGATCCTGGGTGCAAGTATCATTGCAGCAGTGTCCTGGAAGGAATCCTGCTCACGGTCTCTTCCATGTCTCGTCTCTGCCAACCGTCCGGAAGTCATCGTCCTTTCCTATATCTGCATCTTGCTCTGGAACGACTGCATACTCATCGCGACTCCTTCTGGAAGGTAAATCCAAGTACCATGCCTCGGCATGCGTATCGCATCTATGATGTCGGCGGAGTGGAACGTCGTTTCATCTAGATCTGGTACGAACCTCTTACTTCACCTTTCTCTAATGTCGACCGCTTCGGACTCGTCTCGTCGTGGCTGCATGGACTGAGCTCCAACGGCTATCCTCGTATCGGGAGTCTTCCAAGAAATGCATCTCACCACCTAGCATCTGAATTAAGTCGAGCCATCCGATCGAGTCGTCAAAACTCATAATCCCCCAAGAGCTCAACCTCTTGGGCACAATTTAATAGTATCGAGTACATACCACAGCATCGGTGGTCCAGCCGTAGAAGGGCAAACCCAAGCCTCACTAATGGCGCCGTAGAACTGCCGCAAACCCGAAGGTTCAAAGGCTTTCACACGGTCATTAAGTCGAGTTAGGGTTTCATTCTTCTAGAGGGACCATAGAATTGCCTGCATGTCTTTCCGACTACTTTAAACTTGGAATAATAGGTTTCTGACATTCGATCGTCTCTGTTGACTCCCAACGTCTCCGCGTGAAGTCGTCTCTAGCTGGAATCAATCTATCTGATGACCTCGCATCGGGGTAGGCGAACGATCCACATGTCCTAGTCATTCATCCTCAATGACTAGCGACCTTCTATCATCTCTTAGTACAACTCATTCTGCACTAACTCCAGCATCTGGGGCAATATCTCGTCGTTCGCAGCAATAACTGGCTCGCTCGTCTGCACGCTGAACAGTGCCACGACCATCATGAATAAGCAACACACCAACGGTCATCAAAATCTGGCTGGCCTCTATCATTGGCTCAATCCTCTAGTGTCGATCAGCACATCCGAGTAACCTCATAAAGGCGATCCGCCAAACGCTCGTGGCGCGGAAACACAGTCAAAAGACACATCTCTACAATCGTGTGTTGCCGGAATTTCACCCTGGTCAGTCCTCGTTCGTGACGAGCTCGTGCTGACCGCAACTCTAGCTGTAGTTCTCCCTGCCCGTAATCGGGGCAGCAAACCATAACTGGTACTGATGAGGCTAGATCAGAATGAATATAATACTGAGCAAAGAAATGTACATCCTAAGGCTCCTTAAGTGGAGTGGCGTGTCGTAAGTATGCCGCGGAACATACCCACGGTACGTCACTCTACTTTAGTCACCTATTCCATCAACCAAGGGTCATCCTACGCTCCGAAGATAAAACCTAACTCTCTGATACCAACTTTGTCACGTCCCGAAAGTACGGAACATTACCGGCACTTAAACTACGAAACGTCTCGAGGCGTACGTAATCCAAGTAAGCCGAAAACCCAGAAATGCAAACCAAGAAAAGTAGTAGAGTGAAGGAAAACCAATTTAAATAAGGAGTTTTAATAGCATAAGCCGAATTATGCGGGTTTCTAAAAACATCAAAAATTTCCTGAAAATTTCGGCAGAGTCTCCTTTGTAAATACTGGCCCCCAAACGGGATACAACATGAATAGTATACGAAATCAATAAAAATGCATCCCCAAGCGGGAGCTAGCTCTTCGTCAATCGACGGTCACAACCACACAAGCAATATAATATACAACGCCAACGGCGAGGATCAAAATTCAAAAGGAAACTCCAAACCATAAGGAAACCACAGAAATATAACGCGCGACTCTAAGGTCGAAGGAATAACATCACTGGTCTCTATCTCAAAATAAATACATGTTTGGTTGATGGAACTTCTAGATACAATAGAGTAATAATATACAATTTATATAATGGGGGGTACGATACAGGTAAACCCACCTAATAGCAAATCACCCGAAGAAAACTATGCCCGCAAGCCGTAATGAAACCTGTACGGCAAACCTGCAAGAAACTGGGGCACAACGGGGGTGAGTTGCCAACTCGTGAATAGAAAAAAATCTACGAAAAGAAATCGCATAAATAACGCAACCTAGGTCAAAGATCATAATATATCCTCAATTATATATATATATATATAATATGCAACCTATAACAAGGCTAGGGTAAATATCTAACCCGAGTGTAATCTCATGTGCCCGTGTCAGTGCCTCAGGTAGCAATATATCATATGAATGAGGTATGAATGCATGAAAACAGAATACATGTAAATGAAGAACTGTTTTCATAATTTAGTGAGATTTCCTTTGTATTTTTAAAATGAGGTATCATAATGAAATCAGCATAAAACAGTGCCTAGCATCGGCACAAAACGTAATCCCAAAATCTCGATATCTCTGTATCACAGTCTCTGTACCTCAATATCTCGAAATCTCAATGTCTCAATCACAATATCTTGGGCGCCGTCAGTCCATACCGACCCCTACCATCCATCTCAAGACCGCGACGGTATCCTCCGGATATCCGACGCGTCGGGTAATATCAGCGGTAGGTAGTGCTCCCCTACCAGGCTCACATCGTCATCATCACGCGCTTCTTGCACCGGGGTACCTTACCGGGTCCACCATGTACCCGAAACGGTTCATCCGTCTCCTCGAATCGGGTCTCGAAATCCATCAGCAAACTCATGGTGGACGACTCATACATCATGGGAAAACCGTACTTTTCATTTAAAAAGAGAGAAGAAGTTTGTATAAGTTTTGCGGTTTTCCCCCTAATCCAGAAAATCTCATGGAAATCCGAATCCAAAACCTCAATAGCACGTATAATAGTGAATATATGCATGAGAATCCATGAATACGGCATAACAATGAATAACAGTATGCATGAAGTAGCAGGTAATAACTACAATGTCTAAACTAACATATAAGGCAAGTACGCTAATA
Organism: Agapanthus africanus; assembly: GCA_030015575.1. NCBI lineage: Eukaryota > Viridiplantae > Streptophyta > Magnoliopsida > Asparagales > Amaryllidaceae > Agapanthus > Agapanthus africanus. The sequence continues at coordinate 449,413,514 of JASDDO010000012.1, read as the reverse complement.
TCATGTCTAAACTATTAGCTAACAGGCTATGTCAAGCAATAATATTTTTTAAGGTGTACGTGACATGGCAATTACCGATGAAGATGTGTGTGAGCCGGCAAGTAAGTGTATGTGGTACATACGCATCATCGGTAATGGTGCTGGTGTCCTAACAGCATGATATCAATAATAGAGTATGAAACATAATATAAGCATGCGATGCGAAGCGAACCACAATAATGAGCGGGAGCTGAATACTAGACGCAACTGTAACTAATCTGCATTACCCTAATATAAGTCCTACAATAGTACCTTTTGAAATATCACGAATCGCGGTGTTTTGAAAATAAGGGCTACAGTGTTTTTAAGAAAAGATACGTCTTTTGAAATATCCGTAGAATCCCTTGACCTGTCTTTTAAAATACCCACGATCCGTTAGTTTTGAAATATGTAGGAGTCTAATCTAGTCTAACAACTACACTAAACTACACGGCTGAACTAACAAGCTGAACTACAGGTAAGAAAACCGCCTAACATCTGAGTCGATACATATACATACCTCTATATATATTAGTCGGTGATCCCGCCTCAATAATATCATATCCGATACCATATCTAAAATCAGATATCCCAAGTCAAGAGTGCGGATCAATCATCAAATATAGCTCGTACGTAAATCCGTTGTACGGCATCCCCAAATCTGGGTACGGGTCAATATCATATTCATCACACTATTCATCCGGTATCCTCTTTATCAAAGATCATAGTCTAGGGTACTGACCTATGTCTAATACAATACTAATATCATCAATATAGTCATGATCTGACTACTGATCGACAGTCTCGTACAAACCGATATCACAACCACAAAACAAATCTCATCGACTCAGCTCAATCCCAAGTATCGTCCTCATATCCGTATGTGAACACATAGTCCCATACCCATGTGAACACATAACTATAAAGAATCCCATGAGCACATATAAATAGGAATGTATGCAAGTATGTATGTGTGTATGTATGTGTGCATTGTAGTGCAACACTACCCTAGGGTTCGCAACACTAAAGTAATCCAACACACCAATATCCATCCTAACATCGTTATTAATCCCAAATAACATATAATAATTGTTGGTGTGTATACGCATCCGTATACACTACCACGGACTGCGGGGGTGCTAAACGCCATCCACCCGACTTCTCCACGTAGATATAAATCTACTCACCTGGTCCTCGCTCGCCGGTGCCGACGTCGCCATGCGCTTGCTTGCCGTCTCGAAGTCCACATGGGGGTACCTACATATCATAACGCACCGCATCGCATTAAAATCCGACTCAAGACCAAAACGACACACGAATCCCACATAGGTCAAAACCTATGGTTGCTTCCACAAATCAACCCAAAAACCTTCGACATCGGCGTACAAACGCCAGACCATCGAGAAAAACCCAAATACACTCATTTGCACATTCACTAACACTAATTTTAATATAAAATAGGTTAAAACTCACAAAAACTCCAAATTCACTTTAAAACCCGTTTTTCCGAAAAACTAGCAAGCAAAATTACCCGTTTTAGTACAAAACTCGACGTTTAACAATTCTAGCGGCCATAATACTTATTAAATAACTTAAATAAGTCATATAACCCATAACCATAATTTAATCTCATCAAACTATATACGTTCAAAAAAACTAGTTTGCAAAAATACCGATTTTAACTGTTTTTAAAGCAAAATTCACAATTTAACAATTAAGCTTGGTTTTGCATATACTAGAGTGTGAAACTACCCATTAAATTGCTAACGAGGTGATAAAACCCTAACCATAATTTTAATCCCACATTCTAATTCAATTTTCAAAAAACCTAGCAAGCATGAAAAAAGAAAATATGCACAAATATCGCGGATTGGCGACAAAAAGGTCACAACACTGCACAATCACCCGATCCACACTACTAGCTACCTACAACACTCAAATATCCCATCTACAATGCCTCAAATCTCATTTCCAAATCAACCCCTTCTCTTGATTTTCCTAAAATAAGCCACCACAACTAATTTAACACTTTTACTATCTAAATTAGCATATACAAACTACAATTTAAACATTAGGTTAGAGTTTTACCTCCCAAGATTGAAATCCTAGGTTTCCCTAGCCTCCAAAGATACCATCATTCTCCATACTTTAAAGCAATTTTGGCTTAAGAAGGGAATAGCATGAGGATTTGCTTAGAATTTGAGAAGAAATTTGTAGATTTTTCATTTGAATTTTGTGAAGAAATTGATGTGAGAAGAGATGGAACAAGGAGGGGGGAAGAGGGCTGTTTCGGCCAGCAGGGAGGAGGTGGGGAAGAGTGAGGGATTTGTGTGAAAAAGTCTAAGTCAAAGCCCATCCAATCACTTAAAACCCATACCTCAATATAATATATTAAACCTTATCATTTCGAACCACTTTAAAATGAGTTGAAGAAGCAAAATTGGAGGGGGAAAAATTTGGGCTGCTGCCATGGTGGGCTCGGCCAAGGGGTTGGGGTGAGGATTTGTGAAAGTTTGCAAGGAAATTTTGTGCAAAAAGACCCTCTCAAGTTACCAAATTGCGAGCTTTCGCTAATTTCACCAAAAAAACCTTTTTTCTTCGATATTTTCTGAACCGTTTTGGCAAACGATTTCATTTCAAAAACCATATGATAAAATTTTATTTAATGTTTTATGATGCACAAAATTTGTTTCAACTCATTCCAATTTGTAATTTTCCCTAATTAAATGTAATAGTGACAGCTTAAAATAATAACAAAATAATTTTTTTTCAGAAAATTTGAAATTTCACCAGTGGCTCAATAAACACCAAATACTAGCAATTACATAACTAGAATATGTATATTTAATTTTTATAATAAGATATTTGCATTTTGACTTTTTACAGAAAACCCCCTTATTTTACTGATTTTCCGAAATTTCACCGAAACGATTTTCAAAACGCTACAATCTTCCCCCCTTAAAAAAATTCGGTCCCCGAATTTAAAGTAAAACTCCCCCCAAATACTAAAACATCTAAACCAAAACCATCAAGTCGTCGGGGCTCCGAAATTGTAAATAGATAAAACAAATCGTAGCGCAGCGCATGCGCATGAAAAATGATCATATGACTCAAATCAAAACTCCGTCAAGCATCCCGCAATCTGTAACATTTCGAAATAATAAAAATATTGTTTTTGGGAAATTTATAATTTAATATTATTTTATTGAATATTTTAATATTTTGGTATTATTAAATACAAATAAATGGAGAAAAAATTATGGAAAATTCAAAAATAGGGTAAATTAGAGAATTATGCCATTTCTAAGTTTAATTGATTAGTTATATGCTAAATTAGTGCTAATCGCGATTAAAAATCGCTAAACGATTTTTTTTAGCTTTTTGTGCAAAACATGCACATATCATTCTTTTCACGCTTGTGCATTTTCACCATGGTTTGTTTTGGGGTTACTATTTGAGTGAGAAGGGGTTTAAGGAAAAAGAAAAGAAAAGGAAATGAAATGGGAAAAGATTAAAGAATGAGGTTTGGTGAGAGAGAGGTATGGGCACCCTTGACAAAACCCTTAGCCATTTCTCCTTCACTCATCTCTCTCTCCCTCTTCATCCTTGCTGCTGCTGCTTCTCCTCACTTCCCTCCCCTCTTCAAAGACCTCTAAACACATCATAAACAACTCCAAAACCCTACCCCCATTTCACTAAAAAGATGCACAAGCTCATGACCTACCCGATGGACCAAGAAAGCATGGATTTGGCCACTAGGGGCAACTCAAGAAAATTCTTGAGTTGCCAAATGAGGTAATTACTGAACCATTAGCTTAGTTTTAGCATTTCTTGTAACCCTATGTTAAGATTGAATCGATATCGGGTAATTTTGTGAACATGGGAAAAACCTAGTTAGGGCTTGAGGGAAACTTGTGTTGTATTGTGAAATTGAGTTCAATAGAGGCTACACCAACACCCTAGTGTATGAATTGAGACCCTAACCTGAAGCTTAAACCCATAATACGGATTTTAGAAACCGATATCGGGGAATTTGTGAAATCTGTGCAGGGTATATTGAATCTGCTATCACCCGAGACACCCTAAACAAAAATTGATTAGACAGTGGTATGTGCAGGCGCCCAGGAAGCTACCACCAAGACCCCAGCCCCTATCTCCTTTTCCCGGCCGCAAATTTTACCCATTTGGCCTCAATTTGCGGCTGGACCCCACCAATTTGGCTCGTTTTGGTTTTGGTGTTTCCTTATCTGTAGATTAGACCCCTGGTATATATAGATTTGTCTAATTGGACCTAGGGAGAAATCTGGGACATATTTCCTAAGTTGCTGTTTTGGATTCGTGTTTTCGTATTCCGTATTGTTAATTCTGCAATTGTGTATTGTGTTTTGCCTCGACTATTTGGCGTTTATACGACGACATATTTATTGATGGTTTTGAAGGCGTGCCATAGGTTCTAACCTATAGGCCCCTTATCGTATCGTTTTGGGTTTCGTGTGCCGTTTAGCTTTGATTTGGTTTTAATACGCATATACGATACGTTGATGTGTAGGTACCCCATGAAGACTTCGGGACGACAAGCAATGCGCGTGGTGACGTCGACAAATGAAGACGCAAGGTGAGTAGATTATATCTACAGGGGGAAGTCGGGGGATGACGTATAGCACCCCCGCAGTCCGTAGTTGATATACTATATATGATAGTTACAGTGTGTCATGGATATTGTGTTAGGTGTTTTATGGATAGTTTAGGCTTAGAAGTAAACTAGTGTAGTTCATAGCCACGAACCCTAGAATAGGTTTACACCCACACGCACACCCTTGCATATTCACTATACTTACACTGCGTTGATGATGATATTGGATGACTTTGGAGATGAGTCAATGATATTGGGCTGGGTGCCGTGAGATCGGTGGTTTGATATGATTCGTATTTGGGATACGATATGAATTCTTAGCGGGCCTTTGGGCATGTGTTTTACCCCCGCATTCATAATTATATAGATGGTATCGATTTGTACTAGGATTAGATTCAATATCCCAGATTATGTGTTATGATGATGAGAATACCAGGTACTTGATGAGATAATGTGATAGTGACCGTACCCAGCTATTGGGACGCTGTACGACGATTTACCGTACGAGCTTTATATTGATGATAGATCCGCACTCATAACTTGAGGATTGCCATATGATAAACTGTGTTGTACACGATACTATTGAGGTGGGATCACTGACTATTATATGGATATATATATTTATATCGACCTAGATTTAGGTGGATTCCATACCCCTCCCGGTTGACTTGATACTTAGATCTGTGGTTTGCATAATAGATGGTAGACTAGACCCAAGTCATACCTATTACAAAAACCCTGATTTGTCTTATTTCAAATGGTAAGCTGCATTATTATTCATTTACCATTTATTCTACGGCTCGCATTGCGATTGCATGCTCATATGTTAATGATTCATATTCCTTGTGCACATGCCTTTACATAGTTGCATGCTTATATTAGTGTTCTTGTTGCATGTATTATAATTCATGGATTTCGCACTGTGATATCGTTGCATATGATGCTTCTAGATTATTTTACTCCTGCGTATATATATCAGTGGTATGGGACGCTGAAATATATATGTATACCCATAGAGTATATATAGATTAGTGGTATGGGACGCTGATATATATATACGCATACTTAATATATCATTATGATGATCTATGCAAATTTACATATGCACTATGAGCTCGATATGAAAGGAGCCTATGTGCTCGGAGCCTATGAGCTCGATGTGAGAGGATCCTATGTGCTCGGAGCCTATAAGCTCGATGTGAGAGAAGCCTATGTGCTCGGAGCCTATGAGCTCGATGTGATAGGAGCCTATGTGCTCGGAGCCTATGAGCTCGATGTGAGAGGAGCCTATGTGCTCGGAGCCTATGAGCTCGATGTGAGAGGAGCCTATGTGCTCGGGGCCTTTATGGCCGATGGTATATTATATCTCCCCTACCCCACATTTATTGTATATGCATTGCATCACCTATTAGTAGTACCTGATAGAGTACCCTCATGAATGTTGCATACATGTCGGATACATGATATATGGGTTCATTTGATATTGAGATATATAGTTTGTGTCAATGCTCGACGTTGATTTTCTGATGATTTCATTCACGATATCTCCTGTTTTCATTTTACCGCATACATACATCATATCTGTGATATAGTGTTACATGAGGCACTGGTACGAGTACTCGGCACTACACTTATGTTCAGATGTTACATTGCTACTTTACTATGCTTCAAACTTATTCATTTGAGGTTTATATTATATCTGATCGTTATGACTTAGGTTTATGTCTTGCTTCCAATTTCTGCTTGTAGATATTTTCTATTCACGAGTTGGCAACTCACCCCCGTTGTGCCACAGTTCTTGCAGGTTTTGCCGTACAGGTTCCATAGCGGCATTTCCGGCACATTGTTTCCTTTGCGGGTGATTTGCTCGGTATGTGGATTCTTTGCATCAGAACCACCATTGTACTTGTATTATTCTTTGTATCTAGAATTTCCATCAACCAAAACTTGTATATTGTTTCAGACTTAGACGCAAGTGATGTATTATTTCGACCTTAGAGTCGCGCTCAGTAGTATTACGATTTTCTTGCTTATTGGAGATTCTCTTGGGTTTGATCCTCGCCCTTCGGCGTTGTATATTATATTGCTCGTGTGGGTTTTGCTCTTTTCTTAGGCGTTGTAAGTGTGTGATAAAATGCCACATTGGAAAATAATTTACAAAATATGTTTCTTTACTCTAAATGGTTTTATATTTCTGGGCTTTTGGCTTACTTGGATCAGATGGAGTCCTATAGACTTCATATGGTTCAAGGGCCAGTCACGTGCTCTTTCGGGTCGTGACAAAGTTGGTATCAGAGACCTTGGTTCGAGTCTATGTTTGACTATGTGGAGCCTAGGGCGTTTATATATATATACGGAACTTAGGCTTGACCTTACGGAACTTAGACTTAGTCGAGGGGGTATTAGACCCGAACTTTCGTCGCGTAGGATGACCCTTGGTTGATGGAATAGGTGACTAAAGTAGAGTGACGTACCGTGGGTATGTTCCGCGGCATACTTACGATACGCTACTCCGCTTAAGGAACCTTAGGATGCATATATTTTCTAGATCAGTGATTCTCTTCATATCCATGCTTGTATATCCATTTGAGATCCTCGATTCTATTAGTTTCATGATCATACCTTCATTGATGTTGTTCCTTCTTATGATCATGTATCCACTTTGGATCAGTTGTTCTCTTTTGCTGTTGATATGCTCTCTTCGATACTCGATTGAGGTTCCTGTCGCCATATTTGAGCGCAGTTTGGGCTGCTGCTAAGGTTACGGTCAGTGCGAGCTTGTCTGGTACGAGGGCCGGCCATTGTGTTTTCTGGTGACATGGGAACATCTCGAGTTAGTTTTGGTGATTGTGACCTCTGGTGGAGGCGAGTGCTTGGTTTTGCACCGGATGATCGGGCCATTGTTAGAGCTGCCAGTTGAGAGAGGACTGTTGATATACAGCATACCTCAGAGATTATGATGTCGCCTACCGTGCAGACAGATGGACCGGCTGTTGCTGAGATTGACAGGATATCGCTTCCGGAGCTTACGAGCTGAGATTGCCGGAGCTTCCAGGCAGATATGAGACAGATGATAGTTAGTCTACCCGATTTGAGAGACGAAGGTGATTCGTCCGATTTATGCGCCGGAGCGGGCCCAGTTGAGTTGAAGATTTCCAGTGTGAAGAGTCTTACTCAGATCTAGAGCAGACCGATTCAGAGATGACCGCCAATGTATCGCCTTTCCTGGAGGATTGAGGCGCTGTTCGGCGTACAGGCGAATGAGCCAGTTGTTGCTGCAAATGACGAGATATCGCCCAGATGGTTGGAGCTACTGCAGCGTGAGCATTTACTTAGAGAGATGATAGCGGGTCGCTAGTCACCTGAGGATGAAAGACTAGGACATGTGGTTCGTTCGTTTACCGATGCGAGGTCATCGGATAGATTGTTCCCAGCTAGAGACGACTTCACGCAGGTTCATTGAGAGTCGATAGAGACGATCGAGTGTCAGGAGCCCATTTTCCAAGTTTAAAGTATACGGATGGACATGCAGATGATTCTATGGACCCTCTAGAAGAATGAAACCCTAACTCGACTTAATGACCGTGTGAAAGCCTTTGAACCTTAGGATTTGCGGCAGTTCCGCGGTGCCATTAGTGAGGCTTGGGTTTGCCCTTCTACAGCTGGACCACCGACGCTGTGGCATGTACTCGATACTATTAAACTGTACTCAAGATGTTGATTTCTTGGGGGATTATAAGGTTCTGACGAGTCGATCGAATGTTTCGACATCATTCGGATATCATGTGATGGATGCATTGCTTGGGAGACTCCAGATACGAGTATAGCCGTTGGAGCATAGTCCATGCAGCCACGATGAGAGACGAGTCCGAATCAGTCGACATTGAAGCAGAGTGAAGAAAAGAGTTCGCAAGAGATTTCGACGAGATGACGTCCCACTCCGCTGACATCAGAGATGTGATACGCACCCAGAGGCGTTGTATATGGATATATCTTCCAGAAAGAAGCGCGATAAGTATGCAGCCGTTCCGGAATAAGAATTTGCTTCAGCGATGGATGATGACTTCTGGGCAATCCGGCAGGAAAGAGATTTGAGAGAGAAATCTCGATAGGACCTTTCTGGAATACGATACGAGAAGACCTAGACCCAGGGGTGGTCATATTGCGCACACCCAGCAGGACAGAGTTCGGCATTGTCGACAAGATAGTTGACCAGGTTCGGATAAAGGAACTTACCAGATGCTTTGCGAATTGATCAAGGACGGACGAGTGTTGAGTATTCCTCCGATGATTGGGACGTGTTCCCGAGGACCTGTTCGGCCTGACATCTTCTACAGAATGATGAAGCTACAGAGTACGCGATTTCGAGTCCGTGTGAGAGGCTTCAGATTGACCGTAGGCCGAGAATAGTGCAGTGCGTAGATATGCATGGCATGACGTCATAGTGGACGACGATAGAGACAAGTGGAACCAGGGGTTCGGGCGAGACGCTGACGAGCTGTCATTACTTCCCGTCGAGACTGGAGACCTGATATGCTTGCAAGAGGCGTTGGGATGCGACCAATTTCCGAGAAAATATTGTGCTGAGGACACCGATGTCCATCGAGTGAGAAGAGATTATGCAAGAGAGCCAGCCTTCGTACAGTTCGGCATAGGCAAGATCGGAGGAACCTTGAGCGGGATCCCTTCCAGGCATGGCTGCAGTGTCTTTTGCACTCAGGATCTGACGACATTATCTGTATAGAGAGTCGTGCCAGATATCACTGACCACAAGAGATTAAAGTACATATTTCAGCAGCGAGACCTGAACCTTAGACAGCGCCGATGGATGGAATTAGTGAAGGACTACGATTGTGCGATCTTGTATCACCCGGGCAGGGCGAATGTAGTGGCGGGTGCTTTGAGCAGGAGGCCCGGGGGTAGTCTATCCTGTTTAAGCGCAGTGCAGAGGCAGTCGTCGGCGGATTGGCAGGTCTTATGCGACAGCCGGGTACAGTTCGAGTTTACGCCGATCGGAGACAAATTGCGCATGTTCATGCACGCTCACAGTTGCTTGACCGTATACATGAGGCACAGCACAGTGATGACCGCTGTTCAGAGATCAGGACACAGATGGGACAGGGTAGATTTTCCGAGTTCGTGATCGATGATCAGGGGATACTACGATTTGGAGCTAGACTGTGCGTACTAGATGCTGAGGGATTATGGCGCGAGATTCTTGAGGAGGCACATCGGTCGGTATATAGTGTTCATCCCGGTTCCACCAAGATGTACCATGATATGAGAGATGTTTACTGGTGGGACGGTATGAAGAGGGACATTGCAGATTTTGTGTCGAGATGCCTGACTTGTCAGCAAGTCAAGGCTGAGCACCCAGAGGCCTGCGGGAGAGCTACAGTCGTTACCCATTCCGGAGTGGAAATGGGAACAGATATCTATGGATTTCATTGTGGGTCTACTTAGGACTAGTCGAGGGTATGACTCCATCTGGGTGACCGTGGATCGTTTGACGAAGGCGGCTCACTTCCTACCGGTGAAGACGACTTTCGGATTTGCTCAGTATGCCCAGATTTACATGGATGTGACTGTACGACTGCACGGAGTTCCGACTTGTCTCGTGTCCGATAGAGGCACCCAGTTTACCAGCCGGCTATGGCAAAGGCTTCAGGAGGCTTTGTGCACTCGCTTGAGTTTCAGCACAGCATTCCATCCGCAGACCGAAGGGCAGTCAGAGCGGACTATTCAGACTCTCGAGGACATGCTCAGAGCATGCGTATTAGACTTCGGAGGTAGCTGGGATCATCATTTGCCCTTAGTAGAGTTCTCCTACAACAACAGCTACCAGGAGACCTTTCAGATGGCACCGTTTGAGGCTCTTTATGGGAGGAGATGCAGGTCGCCCACCTGTTGGACGGAGCTCAGAGAGAGCAGTATCTTAGGGCCGCAGATTGTGGAGGAGACGACCGCGAAGATCCAGTTGATTCGCGATAGGATGAGAGCAGCCCGGAGTAGGTAGAGTCTTATGCGGACTGTCGTCGGCGCAGACTTGAGTTTTCCATTGGTAATCATGTTTTTCTTGAGGGTCTTCCCAATGAAAGGCGTGATGAGGTTTGGGAAGAAGGGAAAGCTTAGTCCCAGATATATGGGCCCCTTCGAGATCCTTGAGTGTGTTAGTGCGGTTGCATATCGTTTAGCCCTTCCGCCCATTTTTCCAGACGTACACCCCGTATTTCACGTTTCAATGCTCCGCAGATATCTTCATGATCCTTCGCATGCGATTCAGCACCCGACGATCCAGCTTGAGCGCGACCTTTCCTATGCAGAGCAGCCGGTGATGATCTTGGATCGGCAAGTGAAGAAATTGAGGTCGAAAGAGATACCGTCCGTCAAGGTACTTTGGCATGGCCAGAGCGGCGAAGAAGTCACTTGGGAGACCGAGAGCGAGATGAGGAAGAGGTATCCCTATCTTTTTGAAGGTGCGTATAGTTAGATTTTTAAATTCGGGGACCGAATTTATTTAAGGGGGGTAGATTGTAACATTTCGAAATAATAAAAATATTATTTTTGGGAAATTTATAATTTAATATTATTTTATTGAATATTTTAATATTTTGGTATTATTAAATACAAATAAATGGAGAAAAAAATTATGGAAAATTCAAAAATAGGGTAAATTAGAGAATTATGCCATTTCTAAGTTTAATTGATTAGTTATATGCTAAATTAGTGCTAATCGCGATTAAAAATCGCTAAACGTTTTTTTTTAGCTTTTTATGCAAAACATGCACATATCATTCTTTTTCACACTTGTGCATTTTCACCATGGTTTGTTTTGGGGTTACTATTTGAGTGAGAAGGGGTTTAAGGAAAAAGAAAAGAAAAGGAAATGAAATGGGAAAAGATTAAAGAATGAGGTTTGGTGAGAGAGAGGTATGGGCACCCTTGTCAAAACCCTTAGCCATTTCTCCTTCACTCATCTCTCTCTCCCTCTTCATCCTTGCTGCTGCTGCTTCTCCTCACTTCCCTCCCCTCTTCAAAGCCCTCTAAACACATCATAAACAACTCCAAAACCCTACCCCCATTTCACTAAAAGGATGCACAAGCTCAAGACCTACCCGATGGACCAAGAAAGCATGGATTTTGGCCACTAGGGGCAACTCAAGAAAATTCTTGAGTTTCCAAATGAGGGTAATTACTGAACCATTAGCTTAGTTTTAGCATTTCTTGTAACCCTATGTTAAGATTGAATCGATATCGGGTAATTTTGTGAACATGGGAAAAACCTAGTTAGGGCTTAAGGGAAACTTGTGTTGTATTGTGAAATTGAGTTCAATAGAGGCTACACCAACACCCTAGTGTATGAATTGAGACCCTAACCTGAAGCTTAAACCCATAATACGGATTTTAGAAACCGATATCGGGGAATTTGTGAAATCTGTGCAGGGTATATTGAATCTGCTATCACCCGAGACACCCTAAACAAAAATTGATTAGACAGTGGTATGTGCAGGCGCCCAGGAAGCTACCACCAAGACCCAAGCCCCTAACTCCTTTTCCCGGCCGTAAATTTTACCCATTTGGCCGCAATTTGCGGCCTGGACCCCACCAATTTGGCTCGTTTTGGTTTTGGTGTTTCCTTATCTGTAGATTAGACCCTTGGTATATATTGATTTGTCTAATTGGACCTAGGGTGAAATCTGGGACATATTTCCTAAGTTGCTGTTTTGGATTCGTGTTTCCGTATTCCGTATTGTTAATTCTGCAATTGTGTATTGTGTTTTGCCTCGACTATTTGACGTTTATACGACGATATAGAGGATTTATTGATGGTTTTGAAGGCGTGCCATAGGTTCTAACCTATAGGCCCCTTATCGTATCGTTTTGGGTTTCGTGTGCCGTTTAGCTTTGATTTGGTTTTAATACGCATATACGATACGTTGATGTGTAGGTACCCCATGAAGACTTCGGGACGACAAGCAATGCACGTGGTGACGTCGACAAATGAAGACGCAAGGTGAGTAGATTATATCTCAGGGGGAAGTCGGGGGATGACCTATAGCACCCCCGCAGTCCGTAGTTGATATAGTATATATGATAGTTACAGTGTGTCATGGATATTGTGTTAGGTGTTTTTTGGATAGTTTAGGCTTAGAAGTAAACTAGTGTAGTTCATAGCCACGAACCCTTGAATAGGTTTACACCCACACGCACACCCTTGCATATTCACTATACTTACACTGCGTTGATGATGATATTGGATGACTTTGGAGATGAGTCAATGATATTGGGCTGGGTGCCGTGAGATCGGTGATTTGATATGATTCGTATTTGGGATACGATATGAATTCTTAGCGGGCCTTTGGGCATGTGTTTTACCCCCGCATTCATAATTATATAGATGGTATCGATTTGTACTAGGATTAGATTCAGTATCCCAGATTATGTGTTATGATGATGAGAATACCAGGTACTTGATGAGATAATGTGATAGTGACCGTACCCAGCTATTGGGACGCTGTACGACGATTTACCGTACGAGCTTTATATTGATGATAGATCCGCACTCATGACTTGAGGATTGCCATATGATATACTGTGTTGTACGCGATACTATTGAGGTGAGATCACTGACTATTATATGGATATATATATTTATATCGACCTAGATTTAGGTGGATTCCATACCCCTGCCGGTTGACTTGATACTTAGATCTGTGGTTTGTATAATAGATGGTAGACTAGACCCAAGTCATACCTATTACAAAAACCCCGATTTTTCTTATTTCAAATGGTAAGCTGCATTATTATTCATTTACCATTTATTCTACGGCTCGCATTGCATTGCATGCTCATTTGTTAATGATTCATATTCCTTGTGCACATGCCTTTACATAGTTGCATGCTTATATTAGTGTTCTTGTTGCATGTATTATAATTCATGGATTTCGCACTGTGATATGGTTGCATATGATGATTCTAGATTATTTTACTCCTGCGTATATATATCAGTGGTATGGGACGCTGAAATATATATGTATACCCATAGAGTATATATATATATCAGTGGTATGGGACGCTGATATATATATACGCATACTTAATATATCATTATGATGATCTATGCAAATTTACATATGCACTATGAGCTCGATGTGAGAGGAGCCTATGTGCTCGGAGCCTATGAGCTCGATGTGAGAGGAGCCTATGTGCTCGGAGCCTATGAGCTCGATGTGAGAGGAGCCTATATGCTCGGGGACTTTATGGTCGATGGTATATTATATCTCCCCTACCCCACATTTATTGTATATGCATTGCATCACCTATTAGTAGTACCTGATAGAGTACCCTCATGAATGTTGCATACATGTCGGATACATGATATATGGGTTTCATTTGATATTGAGATATATAGTTTGTGTCAATGCTCGACGTTGATTTTCTGATGATTTCATTCACGATATCTCCTGTTTTCATTTTACCGCATACATACATCATATCTGTGATATAGTGTTACGTGAGGCACTGGTACGAGTACTCGGCACTACACTTATGTTCAGATGTTACATTGCTACTTTACTATGCTTCAAACTTATTCATTTGAGGTTTATATTATATCTGATCGTTATGACTTAGGTTTATGTCTTGCTTCCAATTTCTGCTTGTAGATATTTTCTATTCACGAGTTGGCAACTCACCCCCGTTGTGCCACAGTTCTTGCAGGTTTTGCCGTACAGGTTCCATAGCGGTATTTCCGGCACATTGTTTCCTTTGCGGGTGATTTGCTCGGTAGGTGGATTCTTTGCATCAGAACCACCATTGTACTTGTATTATTCTTTGTATCTAGAATTTCCATCAACCAAAACTTGTATATTGTTTCAGACTTAGACGCAAGTGATGTATTATTTCGACCTTAGAGTCGCGCTCAGTAGTATTACGATTTTCTTGCTTATTGGAGATTCTCTTGGGTTTGATCCTCGCCCTTCGGCGTTGTATATTATATTGCTCGTGTGGGTTGTGCTCTTTGCTTAGGCGTTGTAAGTGTGTGATAAAATGCCACATTGGAAAATAATTTACAAAATATGTTTCTTTACTCTAAATGGTTTTAGATTTCTGGGCTTTTGGCTTACTTGGATCAGATGGAGTCCTATAGACTTCATATGGTTCAAGGGCCAGTCACGTGCTCTTTCGGGTCGTGACACAATCATCGGAGTCATGGGGAAGACATCAATGCCAAATCCAAAGCAAAACCAATATGATATAACTCGAAACTATACATGTAAATATCGAATCTATATATGTAAGTATCTGAAGGAAATGCATGCCAAATCTCTTTAAGTCGCTGTGCAACGCGTATAACACTGCACAGTGGCGGACATCTATCATAAGAAAATAACTATATACCTATATGCCTTTGTTTGAAATGTACGTTCCGCCGTTTTGGAAACAATTTAGAAGGGTCTCCTTGTTTTAAACATTTCGTGTCATATCAGACACGTAGGTAAATACTGAGGCTATAGCTCGCTTTTTTTTGGAAATCCCTTCAATAATTATCAATGCATGCAAAATATATTCAGGTACTGTCCTCTGACTAGTCCTGCTCAGTACGAAAACACATAGCAATATCATAAAAACGTACTGCTCTATAAGAAAAATCAATCCCAAAATACACGTATGAATACTACGTGCGTCTGGTACGCACGGAAATCAAAATCCAAATATGTGCCATACATATGCACAGAAACAACATCTAAGTGCATCGGGTGTGCACGAAACATCTGTCGTAGGCAACATGTGTGCCTGACAGCAAAATCAGGTGCATCTGACATGCACGAAAAATCTTGATTTAGTGCATCTGGTGTGCACCAAAATCACATCTCAAAACATGCGCTCAACATGCGCGAAAATCCAAGGCAGGTGCATCTATCATGCACGAAATCATGAAATCCAATATCAAGCGCCGAACATGCGCAAAATCAAATCAGGTCATAAGGTGCACAAAACAAATATCGAGTAACACAATCGAAATCGAAGTCCAGTGCATCTAAGTGCACAAAAGGCGTATCACTGCACTGCAAGCATATATAAACTATACAGAGTGCAGGAACCAAATCGTGTGCGTGCATACGCACAAAATCAACTCAAATGTCTAAAACCGTAAAATCACAAACATGTGAAACCAAAGCACGAAGACGATATCAAGTGCAACACTGTGCAAAGATCGTAAATCCTCAATCATCAAAATCAAATCATGCGAATAAATCACCCAAAACATCAAAATCAATAATGGCGGAATAGTACCGCTCAAGTGCATCCTCTAAGAATCTCGGGCCAACTGTCGCGGTCACTAGTGGGACGTCTCGTTGATGATCATGAACTCTGGCCTGCTGGTGTGCGTAACAATGACCACTCCTGGGTCAAGGTCTTCACTGTGAATTACCAATCTCTCGGTCCATCGGCTCATCGGCCCTGTCAGGTGTGCTAATGGGGATGATCCCGTTCTGGCACTTCTCTGGTCATCTCTCGGTCAATCATCGCGACCACTCGTAAGACAGCATATCACTGGCGTTGGCCTTTGGCTCTCTGAATGTACGTGACACATCTGATCCTGGGTGCAAGTATCATTGCAGCAGTGTCCTGGAAGGAATCCTGCTCACGGTCTCTTCCATGTCTCGTCTCTGCCAACCGTCCGGAAGTCATCGTCCTTTCCTATATCTGCATCTTGCTCTGGAACGACTGCATACTCATCGCGACTCCTTCTGGAAGGTAAATCCAAGTACCATGCCTCGGCATGCGTATCGCATCTATGATGTCGGCGGAGTGGAACGTCGTTTCATCTAGATCTGGTACGAACCTCTTACTTCACCTTTCTCTAATGTCGACCGCTTCGGACTCGTCTCGTCGTGGCTGCATGGACTGAGCTCCAACGGCTATCCTCGTATCGGGAGTCTTCCAAGAAATGCATCTCACCACCTAGCATCTGAATTAAGTCGAGCCATCCGATCGAGTCGTCAAAACTCATAATCCCCCAAGAGCTCAACCTCTTGGGCACAATTTAATAGTATCGAGTACATACCACAGCATCGGTGGTCCAGCCGTAGAAGGGCAAACCCAAGCCTCACTAATGGCGCCGTAGAACTGCCGCAAACCCGAAGGTTCAAAGGCTTTCACACGGTCATTAAGTCGAGTTAGGGTTTCATTCTTCTAGAGGGACCATAGAATTGCCTGCATGTCTTTCCGACTACTTTAAACTTGGAATAATAGGTTTCTGACATTCGATCGTCTCTGTTGACTCCCAACGTCTCCGCGTGAAGTCGTCTCTAGCTGGAATCAATCTATCTGATGACCTCGCATCGGGGTAGGCGAACGATCCACATGTCCTAGTCATTCATCCTCAATGACTAGCGACCTTCTATCATCTCTTAGTACAACTCATTCTGCACTAACTCCAGCATCTGGGGCAATATCTCGTCGTTCGCAGCAATAACTGGCTCGCTCGTCTGCACGCTGAACAGTGCCACGACCATCATGAATAAGCAACACACCAACGGTCATCAAAATCTGGCTGGCCTCTATCATTGGCTCAATCCTCTAGTGTCGATCAGCACATCCGAGTAACCTCATAAAGGCGATCCGCCAAACGCTCGTGGCGCGGAAACACAGTCAAAAGACACATCTCTACAATCGTGTGTTGCCGGAATTTCACCCTGGTCAGTCCTCGTTCGTGACGAGCTCGTGCTGACCGCAACTCTAGCTGTAGTTCTCCCTGCCCGTAATCGGGGCAGCAAACCATAACTGGTACTGATGAGGCTAGATCAGAATGAATATAATACTGAGCAAAGAAATGTACATCCTAAGGCTCCTTAAGTGGAGTGGCGTGTCGTAAGTATGCCGCGGAACATACCCACGGTACGTCACTCTACTTTAGTCACCTATTCCATCAACCAAGGGTCATCCTACGCTCCGAAGATAAAACCTAACTCTCTGATACCAACTTTGTCACGTCCCGAAAGTTCGGAACATGACCGGCACTTAAACTACGAAACGTCTCGAGGCGTACGTAATCCAAGTAAGCCGAAAACCCAGAAATGCAAACCAAGAAAAGTAGTAGAGTGAAGGAAAACCAATTTAAATAAGGAGTTTTAATAGCATAAGCCGAATTATGCGGGTTTCTAAAAACATCAAAAATTTCCTGAAAATTTCGGCAGAGTCTCCTTTGTAAATACTGGCCCCCAAACGGGATACAACATGAATAGTATACGAAATCAATAAAAAGGCATCCCCAAGCGGGAGCTAGCTCTTCGTCAATCGACGGTCACAACCACACAAGCAATATAATATACAACGCCAACGGCGAGGATCAAAATTCAAAAGGAAACTCCAAACCATAAGGAAACCACAGAAATATAACGCGCGACTCTAAGGTCGAAGGAATAACATCACTGGTCTCTATCTCAAAATAAATACATGTTTGGTTGATGGAACTTCTAGATACAATAGAGTAATAATATACAATTTATATAATGGGGGGTACGATACAGGTAAACCCACCTAATAGCAAATCACCCGAAGAAAACTATGCCCGCAAGCCGTAATGAAACCTGTACGGCAAACCTGCAAGAAACTGGGGCACAACGGGGGTGAGTTGCCAACTCGTGAATAGAAAAAAATCTACGAAAAGAAATCGCATAAATAACGCAACCTAGGTCAAAGATCATAATATATCCTCAATTATATATATATATATAATATGCAACCTATAACAAGGCTAGGGTAAATATCTAACCCGAGTGTAATCTCATGTGCCCGTGTCAGTGCCTCAGGTAGCAATATATCATATGAATGAGGTATGAATGCATGAAAACAGAATACATGTAAATGAAGAACTGTTTTCATAATTTAGTGAGATTTCCTTTGTATTTTTAAAATGAGGTATCATAATGAAATCAGCATAAAACAGTGCCTAGCATCGGCACAAAACGTAATCCCAAAATCTCGATATCTCTGTATCACAGTCTCTGTACCTCAATATCTCGAAATCTCAATGTCTCAATCACAATATCTTGGGTGCCGTCAGTCCATACCGACCCCTACCATCCATCTCAAGACCGCGACGGTATCCTCCGGATATCCGACGCGTCGGGTAATATCAGCGGTAGGTAGTGCTCCCCTACCAGGCTCACATCGTCATCATCACGCGCTTCTTGCACCGGGGTACCTTACCGGGTCCACCATGTACCCGAAACGGTTCATCCGTCTCCTCGAATCGGGTCTCGAAATCCATCAGCAAACTCATGGTGGACGACTCATACATCATGGGAAAACCGTACTTTTCATTTAAAAAGAGAGAAGAAGTTTGTATAAGTTTTGCGGTTTTCCCCCAAATCCAGAAAATCTCATGGAAATCTGAATCCAAAACTTCAATAGCACGTATAATAGTGAATATATGCATGAGAATCCATGAATGCGGCATAACAATGAATAACAGTATGCATGAAGTAGCAGGTAATAACTACAATGTCTAAACTAACATATAAGGCAAGTACGCTAATATCATGTCTAAACTATTAGCTAACAGGCTATGTCAAGCAATAATATTTTTTAAGGTGTACGTGACATGGCAATTACCGATGAAGATGTGTGTGAGCCGGCAAGTAAGTGTATGTGGTACATACGCATCATCGGTAATGGTGCTGGTGTCCTAACAGCATGATATCAATAATAGAGTATGAAACATAATATAAGCATGCGATGCGAAGCGAACCACAATAATGAGCGGGAGCTGAATACTAGACGCAACTGTAACTAATCTGCATTACCCTAATATAAGTCCTACAATAGTACCTTTTGAAATATCACGAATCGCGGTGTTTTGAAAATAAGGGCTACGGTGTTTTTAAGAAAAGATACGTCTTTTGAAATATCCGTAGAATCCCTTGACCTGTCTTTTAAAATACCCACGATCCGTTAGTTTTGAAATATGTAGGAGTCTAATCTAGTCTAACAACTACACTAAACTACACGGCTGAACTAACAAGCTGAACTACAGGTAAGAAAACCGCCTAACATCTGAGTCGATACATATACATACCTCTATATATATTAGTCGGTGATCCCGCCTCAATAATATCATATCCGATACCATATCTAAAATCAGATATCCCAAGTCAAGAGTGCGGATCAATCATCAAATATAGCTCGTACGTAAATCCGTTGTACGGCATCCCCAAATCTGGGTACGGGTCAATATCATATTCATCACACTATTCATCCGGTATCCTCTTTATCAAAGATCATAGTCTAGGGTACTGACCTATGTCTAATACAATACTAATATCATCAATATAGTCATGATCTGACTACTGATCGACAGTCTCGTACAAACCGATATCACAACCACAAAACAAATCTCATCGACTCAGCTCAATCCCAAGTATCGTCCTCATATCCGTATGTGAACACATAGTCCCATACCCATGTGAACACATAACTATAAAGAATCCCATGAGCACATATAAATAGGAATGTATGCAAGTATGTATGTGTGTATGTATGTGTGCATTGTAGTGCAACACTACCCTAGGGTTCGCAACACTAAAGTAATCCAACACACCAATATCCATCCTAACATCGTTATTAATCCCAAATAACATATAATAATTGTTGGTGTGTATACGCATCCGTATACACTACCACGGACTGCGGGGGTGCTAAACGCCATCCACCCGACTTCTCCACGTAGATATAAATCTACTCACCTGGTCCTCGCTCGCCGGTGCCGACGTCGCCATGCGCTTGCTTGCCGTCTCGAAGTCCACATGGGGGTACCTACATATCATAACGCACCGCATCGCATTAAAATCCGACTCAAGACCAAAACGACACACGAATCCCACATAGGTCAAAACCTATGGTTGCTTCCACAAATCAACCCAAAAACCTTCGACATCGGCGTACAAACGCCAGACCATCGAGAAAAACCCAAATACACTCATTTGTACATTCACTAACACTAATTTTAATATAAAATAGGTTAAAACTCACAAAAACTCCAAATTCACTTTAAAAGCCGTTTTTCCGAAAAACTAGCAAGCAAAATTACCCGTTTTAGTACAAAACTCGACGTTTAACAATTCTAGCGGCCATAATACTTATTAAATAACTTAAATAAGTCATATAACCCATAACCATAATTTAATCTCATCAAACTATATACGTTCAAAAAAACTAGTTTGCAAAAATACCGATTTTAACTGTTTTTAAAGCAAAATTCACAATTTAACAATTAAGCTTGGTTTTGCATATACTAGAGTGTGAAACTACCCATTAAATTGCTAACGAGGTGATAAAACCCTAACCATAATTTTAATCCCACATTCTAATTCAATTTTCAAAAAACCTAGCAAGCATGAAAAAAGAAAATATGCACAAATATCGCGGATTGGCGACAAAAAGGTCACAACACTGCACAATCACCCGATCCACACTACTAGCTACCTACAACACTCAAATATCCCATCTACAATGCCTCAAATCTCATTTCCAAATCAACCCCTTCTCTTGATTTTCCTAAAATAAGCCACCACAACTAATTTAACACTTTTACTATCTAAATTAGCATATACAAACTACAATTTAAACATTAGGTTAGAGTTTTACCTCCCAAGATTGAAATCCTAGGTTTCCCTAGCCTCCAAAGATACCATCATTCTCCATACTTTAAAGCAATTTTGGCTTAAGAAGGGAATAGCATGAGGATTTGCTTAGAATTTGAGAAGAAATTTGTAGATTTTTCATTTGAATTTTGTGAAGAAATTGATGTGAGAAGAGATGGAACAAGGAGGGGGGAAGAGGGCTGTTTCGGCCAGCAGGGAGGAGGTGGGGAAGAGTGAGGGATTTGTGTGAAAAAGTCTAAGTCAAAGCCCATCCAATCACTTAAAACCCATACCTCAATATAATATATTAAACCTTATCATTTCCAACCACTTTAAAATGAGTTGAAGAAGCAAAATTGGAGGGGGAAAAATTTGGGCTGCTGCCATGGTGGGCTCGGCCAAGGGGTTGGGGTGAGGA
This sequence comes from Agapanthus africanus, assembly GCA_030015575.1. Lineage (NCBI taxonomy): Eukaryota > Viridiplantae > Streptophyta > Magnoliopsida > Asparagales > Amaryllidaceae > Agapanthus > Agapanthus africanus. The sequence continues at coordinate 449,391,793 of JASDDO010000012.1, read as the reverse complement.
TTTGTGAAAGTTTGCAAGGAAATTTTGTGCAAAAAGACCCTCTCAAGTTACCAAATTGCGAGCTTTCGCTAATTTCACCAAAAAAACCTTTTTTCTTCGATATTTTCTAAACCGTTTTGGCAAACGATTTCATTTCAAAAACTACATGATAAAATTTTATTTAATGTTTTATGTTGCATAAAATTTGTTTCAACTCATTCCAATTTGTAATTTTCCTTAATTAAATGTATTAGGGACAACTTAAAATAATAATAAACTAAATTTTTTTCAGAAAATTTGAAATTTCACCAGTGGCTCAATAAACACCAAATACTAGCAATTACATAACTAGAATATGTATATTTAATTTTTATAATAAGATATTTGCATTTTGACATTTTACAGAAAACCCCCTTATTTTACCGATTTTCCGAAATTTCACCGAAACGATTTTCAAAACGCTACACTCTTATAATTCCCTGCACATCATTCTGCAACAACCTGAAAAATTTTTGGAGCCAAAAAATATTCGACAGAAACTGATGCACATGAAAAATACGGTTTTGGATTATTTGTTCGATCGAAGCTTTAAACATACTAGACCAAGCTAGACTAGGTTAATGGCGAGGCTCTGATACCATTGTAAGTGCACGGCGGCGCCCCGGCCTTCGATCTGACGCCGGAATGCGGAAGCGATGATTTACTTTAAACTCTATAAACCGGCACCACCGCGCACTATAAACCCGGATCGTGCCATTAATCTAGTCCTAGCTAACAAGAGAAAGGATTAGAGAGATATACCGAGCGATCCGTGTCCTTCGGTCTTCTCGTCGTCATCCCGATCTCCCCGCGGAAACTCCGGTCTTCAACTCCTTATCGGAAAGGGCACCACGTAGCGGGATTCTTTTACGGGCTCCCGCCTCTGGACCGAGGCAACTCGGGCACGAAGTTGGCGAGCCGACGTGCCCAAGGTTTGCTGTAGAATACGTGTAGTGCTCTATGTCTCATTTGGGGTTACTTGAAGTTGCCTTTGGTGGAGGTTTGATATGATAATATTTTGGAGATGAAGTTGGGGATTTTTGTGAAGCCAAGAGACCAAAATCCCACCACCAAAATGTGGGCAGCCCTCTCTCCTTGCTTGGCCGGCCATGCATGGTGGGGAGAGGAGAGTGAGAGAATAAGGGAGAGAGTATATGAGAGAGGGAGTGTGTAAGTATCAAAAAGAATGAGAGTCTGTCATAATCCAAGAGAGAGAAAAGGTGTGATGATGATCAAGAATCATCACAACCAAAATCACACTCAACCATCATAATCCATCATCATCACCATGTCAAAAGATAAGCAATCATGAACCATCATGATCCTAGAAGTCTATGGAGGCTAAGTCATCATGATACAACAATATGCAAATAACACCCTCCAAAATGCTTATTTGCACAAATGCAAATAAGCCCCCCTCCACCAATCTTCAGCCAATGAAAGATACAAAGAAATATAGCTGAAACGGAAAACAAACTGGCAACTTCATAAAACTGATCCCGTAATAAATTACAGGAAAACCCCGCTACTGTATATACATACCCGCATTTGTATTCCGACCGAAATACAAATGCAATGAGACAAAATCTACACTGTACTATACTAGGATCCGGCTTAAACGAAAGCCCGCTAGTATTAACCGTCCGATCATGATCCGTGTAGTACCGCACGTATCTGATCGAACCCTGCCATATCTCCATACGGCCTCTACAGCGTTTCGCCCGAAACTTGAGTAACTGTTTGTGTGGTGGACTCTAAAGACTCGTCAATACTATGGCTGTGGATTTAACCACTAGCACGTCAGAGGTATTAGCCATACGTGACGGGCTACCAGCTATTGACTAAAAGGGACGTCGATGAGCGAACTCATCCTGACACCCTACTGAGCCTGTTAATGACAATATCCATACAGTCTGGTCCGTTCGTCTATGAGCATCGAATGGCGGGCCTAGGGGGTTGGTAAAAGTCAGACCCCCAAAAGCGGTACAAGTCGTGTCGGAGTGCAGCCCAGAACACCCTGAGATACTACTGGAATACCTACCAGTAAATCTCCTGCCTTGTCCAAGGACTTCGTGTAATAGCTCTCCTAGACACAGCGCGACCTCACCCCCAATACCGGGAGAGACGAACCCCTGCAGATCCGCTCACTGCCTCCATGTAGCTCGGGACTGTACCCAACTAAAACCTGTTTGCACGTCTCTTTTGAGCGTGGTAGGGTAGTAATCAAAGTACAGTGGGAACTCACACGAGACAAATGACGATCCTCAGGTCGATGAACTAATCTGTACACATGTCACCAGGGAACTGCCATCTGACATCAGGTATAAGACCAACTAGCATGTTCCCGGTGAGTCCTGTCCGGTGAACTCATAACCCAATGAGCACCTGTATACATCTTAGGTGAACCAACTGACACCAATGGCTTGTGAGACCGGCCATCGCCCCTCGTCGGGGTCTTGACTGTATACACTAGTCTACTCTGGAGAATCGATGCCCTGTCTCGAAATTCCCACGACTGGCGACCTTTTAAGGATGTGCTTATAGACTACCAGCTCCCACGTATATGATCATCCTCATATTGCTGGTAGTCAAGCATGCATCCTAGGGGCTCTATCAACTTGCAATAGTGACCTGTAAGGTCACCTAAAGCAGTACACGATGATAAAGATAAACCAGATAGCATACTATCATCTTGAGTAAGACTGTTCTACTGGGACAGGTCCTCTTTCAATCATTGCAATCACGTGCCTGTGATCTAATAATTGACTCTGAGGGCACTATCTCCAACACTTATAACACGGTACTCCTCCTAAATGACCTTAGAACATATTTGCTTGTAATTCCTTCCTTGATTCTATGTATTCTCATGATTCGATTTTTATGTTCTTATCGAATCCTGTTTCCTTGTTCCAGCCACTGTACCGCCAAAGACTACGAGGGCCCAGAGAGCTACCGCTAGAGATGAGGTCTGGGCGGGCTCGTCTGAGATGAGGACTGACCAGGGTGGTACGCCTATTCTTCTGGAGAAGATTGATCCACCCTCTCCAGGTCGTATTGCTAGGCTAGAGGCCAGTATTCAGTATTTACATCAAATGGTGGGATCTTTGGTTAAGACCAGTCGAGCACAAAGATCAGATGTTGTTCCACCTATTGTACCTACTGTTCAGACAGTTGTACCTACCGCTATTGAGATTATTGCTGTATCATTATTAGAGTTTATGAGGCTGAAGCATCCGGTTTTCACCGGCACAGACGGAGCAGAGGATCTACAGTCGTTTCTCGATCGGATGGCCAGGATTTGTCGTTCTTTGAGATGTTCCGATGCGAAATCGGTCGAGTTTGCTAGTTTCCATCTTGAGGGTTTTGCCTAGACTTGGTACGAGTCTCTGGAGAGAGATCGAGTCGCAGGTCTTCATCCTATGACCTGGGTTGAGTTCATGACGGTTTTTCTTGCTCGTTTCCTTTCGTAGAGCGTCAGGGATACCCGCGCTCACAGCTTTGAGTCTTTGCGTTAGACTCCTGGTATGACGGTGGCCGAGTATGATATCCAGTTCACCCAGCTATCCGTATATGCTTCTTATTTGGTGGATACTGAAGAGAAGTGCGTCAAGAGATTCATGCGAAGCCTTGATACTTAGTTGTTCCTCTCTATTGGCGCCCAACATTTTGATACGTATGCAGCAGCGATGGATGCAGCCCTACTAGTAGAGGAGCGTATTTCCGAGACTTCGATCGTTCCGGGACCGAAGCGGACTCGTACTGATGTACCGGCTCAGAGGCAGTTGGGTAGACGTCGTGGCATATTCTTTCCAAGTCGTGGTGGTAACAGAGGATGAGGTCAGTTATATAGCTCTTACCCATAGGGTCAGCAGCCGTCGTCAGGATGTTTTCGGTGTGGGAGTCTGTATCACCGCATCAGGGAATGTACCGAGGACGCCAGGGCGAGGCTGCAGTTCCACATGTTACCTTATCACTTTCACCTCCTCAGAGAGCATTACCTCTTACGCCCGTCGTTACTTCATCCAGACCGATGCTCAGAGAGGCCGTGGTCGTGGTGGTCTTGTTCAGAGGGGACGAGGTGGCGAAGGCAGAGGACAGCCGGATACCGGTAGAGGACAGGCCCGAGTTTTTGCTTTGACTCCTCAGGATACGCAGGCATCGAATGCTGTCATGACAGGTACTCTTTCGGTATGTTCTTTCGATGCGCGCATATTGTTCGACCCGGGATCTACGCACTCCTATTGTAACATTTCAGAAATATAAAATATTATTTTTGGAATTTAAATAATAAAATAATATTGTCACGACTTAAAGTTTGGAGTGACCAGCACTTAGATTGTATGATATCTAAATATGTCGACACAATCTGAGTAAGCCAAAAACCAAGATCAAAAACCTTTTTGCGGAATTTAGAAGATTTTAGTTTTTAAGTAAAAGAATGAAATAGCAAGTCGAATGATTTTTAAATAAAAGAAGTTTGAACAACTGGTTTTGAAACTTTCACAGTACTTCCTTTTTAATTATTAAATAATCAGTTATAGGATGTGTGAAAAAGTTGCATCCCTAGTCGGGAGCAAAACGATGCCAAACAGCGGAAATCAATATACAGAAATAATACGGCACTCTAAGTGAAGAATCTCAAGCATAAGTAAAAGAAATATAATTTAACACAAGTAAACGATCTCATTAGTCGAAATAAGATACATATAACCACATCTCGTTCTAAGTCACTTATACAGGGTCTGATGGAGTAATACTAGATCCAATGTACATAACCAAAATGGGAGATTACTGCATAGGTAACCCACATAGCAAAAAGAGCGATACAAGCTGATAAGTGGATCTGCACTGCTGCTACGCGTCCACATGACTCCTGCAAGGAACTATGGCACAATGGGGCTGGGTTGCCAACTCAGTGAATAAAACTAACATATATCGGCTGATAATGTAAGTATGACGAAGTAGAGCTAATATCAACAAGGATGAATATAATGCATGATAATATGTTGAAGCATGAACATGTACTGCTAAGTCTATAAATCAAACCTGGAATCTCATCAATATTTCCAAATAAGTTTCATTTGTCCGTGTCCAATATCGACACAAATCTTCTATTTCCATCAGGCATCATTCCCCGAACGATCCTATCATCTAATAACACTGGTCGGTATCACCTAGATATCCGCCGTGTTCATAACTGTCTCCGGTATCGAGTATCCATGCTAGGCTCCCCGCCTCAAATGCGGCTTTCCTGCCCCTCGGTCTCGACCGGGTCCGCCATGAATCCGACTGTATAGCTCCCCCACTCAGTCTGGATAACGTACAAATCCGCGATCGTATAGCTCCCCCACTCGATCCAGAATAAAACCAAATCATAAAAACAACATCTCATGATGGACATCTCATATCAACATGAAGAATCACTGAATCTACTCAATAGTATATAAAAACTCAAAACCATAAATTCTCAATAATCTAATGCATCTTAGATCAAATTACTAACACTTGAATATGAAGCATGATATCATATATGCAAGTAACTACCATTATTGATGCTTAAGGTATAATAGAAATCATATTTAACATAATAATTACTAAGTGTGTAGGTGGCATGTTAATATTGACGATGTGTAGTGTAACATGTAGATATGTGTATATGCGGCATAACTCGTCGATAATTGTGCAGTATCCTAACAATTATTAACATGAAGATGTATAGATATATGAATGCATATGATCACTTTATATACAAAAGCATACTTGTTATTTAAACTTAAACTACGGGCGTATCACGCCATCCATACAAAATCCCCCGGTAGATGTTTAGTCTACTCACCGGAATATGTCTTATTCTACTCAGAAATCACCAATCTCTTTCCTTTCCTTGCGGCCTCCGAAGTTCCCGTACTCGAATCTAACATTGACATTAATTTGTATAAGAAACGACTAAACTCCTATACGGCGAAATATGAAAATACGAGTTTTACGTATAACTATACTACGTACGACTATTGTAAACTATCTAATACCTATACTAACTGAATTTTAACCCCTCGATGCTTGCAACAGAAAACTGAAACGTGTCACGAACCAACCGTATCGTATTTTAGAATTTTAACCACTTTACATATATTAGCTTCCAGATTTCGTATACTGCTAGAATAACTTAAATAAACAATACCAAACATCTTAATCCATATATAGAGACCTACCCTAAAAACCACAACACCCATCTCCGTAAGAAATCCAGCGAGCTCGGAAAATTTGCTATTTTCGCCGGCCAAAATCCGAGAAACAGGATTCATCTTCCTAGGGTTAATTCTAGGTCCAGTTTATAAGATGATGTAACTGTTTGATTATGTTAAATTTCATCTAAACTATAGCAGATTTAACACAGAGCTTAAATTTCCTAAAATACGATATATCCGATATCCTATTTCTACATTTAAACAGTTACAGAACTAAAATCCTACAGAGTTTAAGGATTATACCTACAGCAAGATCACTGGAAAACTCTCTCCAAGAAGCACAAGCTCTAGCTCCTATCTTGATGGAAATGGTGAAAGTCCTTAGCCCTTAGCTCTCTTCTCTTCTCTCTTTCCTTTCTCTTGTTGTGTTCTAATGTTTTTCTTTTTCTTTCTAACTCAGTTTTTATTTTCCTAACTTAATATATCAACTGAACATATTATACCATTAAAAAGATAAGGGGAGATAAGGTAGTAGATGGTGTCATCATATAAGATGGTGGGGGTTTCATGCAAGGAGGAGGTATGGCCATTAGGTTAACCTAGGGTGTGGTGTCTAGTAGGTACATCTTAAACTTAACCATTATCTAACCCTATTTTCATAAACACTCTCACACAACTCTAATTTGCATAAGGAAACTAACCTTTTTGACATAAACCCCTCATTACATATGTTATTATATAAACACCATTTTCTTTACTACATTAATTCTATTTCAACTTAAAAAGCCCTCTTTACTTCAGTAAAAATTAAATAACATCATCTATTTAACTAAATAATTTAATTAATTATCTAAAATATTTCAAAATGTTACAATATCCCCCCTTAAGAAAATCTGGTCCCCGAATTTAAAACTTAACTACACGTACCTTCAAAAAGATGGGGAAATTTCTTCCGCATTGCATCCTCGGCCTCCCAAGTGATCTCCTCGCGATTTGTTCCTCACCAAAGAACCTTTACAGACGGAAGTACCCTTGATCTCAGTTTCTTTGCCTGTCAGTCTAGGATAGCTACTGGCTGCACTGTGTAGGATAAATTCTGCTCAAGCTGTAAGGTTTGATGCTGGATCGCGTGAGAGGGATCGTGAAGATACTTGTGAATCATAGACACATGAAACACTGGATGCATATCGGGAAAATTCGGTGGAAGTGCTAAACGATAAGGTACATCACCCACTCTCTCCAGAATCTCGTAGGGTCCGACATATCTGGGCCTGAGCTTCCCCTTTCTCCCGAAACGCATCACACCATTCATCGGAGATACACGAAGGAACACATGGTCTCCTACATCAAACTCGAGTCTACGATGGCGTCGATCGGCATATGATTTTGGTCTGCACTGGGGCGCTCTCATGCTGTCCTGTATCAACTGGATCTTTTCTTTAGTCTCCTGTACTATCTATGGTCCCAAAATGCTACTCTCGCTAAGCTTTCTCCAGCAAATGGGTGATCGACATTTTCTCCCATATAAAGCTTCGTAGGGTACCATCTGGATCGTCTCCTGAAAAATGTTGTTATAATAGAATTCTATCAAAGGTAAGTGACGATCCCAACTGCCACCGAAATCAAGACTGCAGGCTCGAAGTATATCCTCTAGAGTCTGTATGGTCCGCACTTACTGACCATCTGTCTGTGGGTGAAAAACTGTACTAAAACTCAGTCGGGTACCTATAGCCTCTTGAAGTTTATGCCATAGACGGATGGTAAACTGCGTACCCCTATCGGACACTATGCACGTCGGAACTCTATGCAATCGCACGATCTCATCAATATAAATCTGAGCATACTGTGCATAACTAAATGTTGTCTTCACTGGAAGAAAGTGAGCTGTCTTTGTCAATCTATCTACAATCACCCAGATGGAATCATACCCTCTGCTAGTCCTGGGTAGACCCACGATGAAATCGATAGAGATCTGCTCCCATTTCCACTCTGGAAGAGGCAAGGGCTGCAACTCTCCTGCCGGCCTCTGGTGCTCGGCCTTGACTTGCTGACAAGTCAAGCATTTCGAAACAAACTCCGCGAAATCTCTCTTCATTCCTTCCCACCAATAGACATCCTTCAAGTCATGATACATCTTGGTGGAACCAGGATGAATGCTATATGCTGACCGACGGGCCTCCTCTAAGATCTCACGCCTCAGTCCCTCCGAATCCTGCACACAACGATGAGTCCCAAATCGTAATACTCCATGGTCATCTATCACGAACTCAGACTCTCTACCCTGTCTAACATGTTCCATGATCTCCGACAAACGAGCATCTGCGGGCTGTGTCTCTCGAATACGATCCAATAACTGAGGACGGGTGCGAACATGAGCTAACTGTCCTCCTGTCGATGTGAACTCAAACTGTACACGGCTATCACATAGAATCTGCCAGTCTGTAGAAAACTGTCTCTGCATACTGCACAAATGAGATAAGATACCTCCAGGCCCCTGACTCAAAGCATCTGCTACAACATTCGCTTTGCCCGGATGATAAAGAATCTCGCAATCGTAATCCTTCACGAGTTCCATCCATCGACGCTGCCTCAGATTCAGATCCCGCTGCTGAAAAATGTATTTCAAGCTCTTGTGGTCTGTGAAAATTTGGCACGACTCACCGTACAAGTAATGCCTCCAAATCTTTAGTGCGGATACCACAACAGCCATCTTTAAGTCATGAGTGGAGCAGTCTGCTCAAGCCTGTTCAGTTGCCGCGAAGCATAACGATGACCCTGCCGTGATGCATCAACACACAGCCTAAACCCACTCGAGATGCGTCACAATAAAACACAAAGCCACTTGATCTAGAAGGTAAAGATAATATTGGTGCAGTCGTCAGGCGAGTCTTCAACTGATGGAAACTCTGGTCACACGCCTCCGTCCATAGAAATGGAATCTCCTTCCTGGTCAACCCGATCAGCGGTGCAGCGATCCGAGAAAAATCCAGAACAAAACGTCGGTAGTAACCAGCCAGACCCAAGAAACTGCAAATCTCTGTAACTAACATCGATCTGGGCCAGTGCTTTACTGCTTCGATCTTCTTTGGGTCCACACGCATAACATCTTTCGTAACTACGTGGCCCAAGAAATCCACACTATCCATCCAGAAAGCACACTTGGAGAATTTAGCGAACAGCTGATATTCCTTCAAGGTCTGCATTGTGATACGCAAGTGCTGCCCGTGCTCCTCCCGGCTCCGGGAATAAACAAGAATATCATCTATGAATACAATAATAAACCGATCAAGGATTGGCCTGAAAATGCGGTTCATCATATCCATGAAAGCTGCTGTGGCATTGGTGAGCCCGAACGACATCACCAGGAACTCATAATGCCCGTATCGTGTGCGAAAAGAAGTCTTTGGAATGTCATCTTTCCGAACTCTCAACTGATGATACCCTGACCGCAAGTCAATCTTCGAGAAATAGCCAGCTCCCTGCAGCTGATCGAATAAGTCATCTATACGAGGTAGTGGATACCTATTTGGCACCGTAACACGATTCAGCTGCCTGTAGTCGATGCACAGTCTCATGCTGCCGTCCTTCTTTTTAACGAACAAGACTGGAGCTCCCCACGGTGATACACTTGGACGAACAAGTCCTCTATCCAACAACTCTTGCAACTGACCTTTGAGTTCTTTCAACTCCGTCGGGGCAATCCGATAAGGTGGTATAGAAATAGGCCCCGCTCCCGGAATCAAGTCGATGCAAAATTAGATATCGCGATTAGGCGGTAATCCTGGTAATTCAGCAGGAAACACGTCCAGAAATTCTCGGGCGATCGGAACCCGGTCTAACAGGACATTAGCGGCTCTTACGTCTCGAACAAACGTTAAGAACCCATGACAACCCTTCTTCAAGAGCCGTCCCGCACAAAGAGCAGAAATCATGTTTGCAGGAGTTATACTACAGTCTCCTTGCACAACAAAAATCGGTTCTCCTGGAAAACAAAATCTGACCTCTTTCCCCCGACAGTCTACATAAGCATGACAAGCGGCCAGCCAATCTATACCAAGAAATATATCAAAATCTAGCATATCCAGGAGAATCAAATCCACTAATGAATCCATATCACCAATACGTACTGAACAAGACCTGAATACATGTTGAGCTACAAAAGAATCTCCAACAGGAGTAATCATAACTAGCGGTAACTCTAACAACGATGAATCTCTCCCCAAAGAAAGCTCAAAATGTGCAGATACGTAAGTATGCGTAGAACCGGGATGAAATAAAATATGTGCATCTAAGGAACATACTGTAAGAGTACTTGTCACAACTACATTGGATGTATGGGCATCCTGTGGAGTCAGTGCAAAAACCTGTGCCTGGCCCCTACCCGCATCCTGTCGTCCTCTCCCTCGGCCTTTCTGAAAGCGTCCTGCAAAGCCCCGACCTTGCGGTGCAACAGCCTGGCGCATAGTGCCAACTGGGGGAGGAAGTAATGCCATCGAAGTAGAAGGTGGAGGGGGTAAAGCAGCCTGTGGAAAAGCAGTCCCTCCCTGGGGTCTACAATCCCTCGCGAAATGCCCAGGAAGTCTGCAACTAAAACATGTAGATATGGACCTTTGATCATCGGGGTATGAACTGAACATCTGGCCCTGGGTCCAACCTCACCCAAAACTGCGGCCTGGAAATTGTCTGCCTCTACCTCTGCCAAACTGCCTAGTAACCGACCCAATAGGTCTGGTCCTCTTTGGCTCCGAAACAATCACTGCCTCGCTCAGACGCTCTTTCACACGCATAGCTGCGTCTATGGCCTGCGCATAAGTATCGAAATGCTGGGAGCCTATAGCAAGAAATAGCTGGGTATCCAGGCTCCTTACAAATCTCTTCACCCGGTGCTTTTCTGTGGGAACTAAGTACGGAGCTTAGAGCGACAACTGGGTGAAATATAAATCATACTCTGCCACCGACACACTTGTAGTTTTCCGCAATGCATCAAAACTGCTGGCTCTAGCATCCCTCACACTCTGTGGAAGAAATCTGGCAAGGAGGATCTCAGAAAACTCTGCCCATGACATCGGAGGAAGACCTGCAGCTCGCCCTCTCTCCATCGACTCGCACCATGTCTGGGCAAGTCCCTCTAATCTAAAACTGGTCAGCTCCACCGACCTCGCATCAGAACATCGCAACGACCGGCCAATCCGGGCCATCCTATCGAGAAAGGACTGTGGATCCTCTGCTGCATCGGTCCCTGTAAACACCGGAGGCCTCAACCTCATGAACTCTGGAAGAGATACCTCAATCACTCTCGGTTCTACCTGTACGACAGTCTGCATAGGCTATTCATCGGGTTCTACCATCGTCGGTACCTGATCATGCCTCTGAACACGGGTGGCCTCAGTCAGTAGTCCCACCATTTGCTGTAGGCCCAACATGCCCTCCTCTATCCTAGTCAGTCTGTCTGGAGGAGGAGGATCGACATGCTCATGTACTGCCGGAATGTCGGGTGCGTCAGTCGCTGTCACAGGTAGATTCGCCCTAGCTGCATCCCTGGCTGCGGCTCTCCTAGCTCGCGTAGCCATAGCAACTAGAACAAGAAACAAGAATTGATAAGGTGTACGAATAGGAGCAGCAATAATAGGGAGTCAAAGGAAGGATTTTAGCAAGATATACATCCTAAGGTTACATAGGCTGAGTATCATAGTGTAAATATGCCACGGAATATATGTACGGTACTCTACTCATCCTAAATCAACCACTCCATCAAACCAAAGGTCATCCTACATAATGAAACTTAATTCTACTTACTCCAAGTCACTACTCGGTTCTGTAAGGTTAATCCTAAGCTCTGATACCAACTTTGTCATGACCCAAAATTTGGATGTGACCGACACTTAGATTGTATGATATCTAAAGATGTCGACACAATCTGAGTAAGCCAAAAACCAAGATCAAAAACCTTTTTAAGGAATTTAGAAGATTTTAGTTTTTAAGTAAAAGAATGAAGTATCATGTCGAATGATTTTTAAATAAGAGAAGTTTAAACAACTGGTTTTGAAACGTCCATAGTACTTCCTTTTTAATTATTAAATAAGCAGTTATAGGATGTGTGAAAAGGTTGCATCCCTAGTCGGGAGCAAAACGATGCCAAACGACAGAAATCAATTTACAGAAATAATACGGCACTCCAAGTGAAGAATCTCAAGCATAAGTAAAAGAAATATAATTTAACACAACTAAACGATCTCATCAGTCGAAATAAGATATATATAACCACATCTCGTTCTAAGTCACTTATACAGGGTCTGATGGAGTAATACTAGATCCAATATACATAACCAAAATAGGAGGTTACTGCGTAGGTAACCCACCAAGCAAAAAGAGCGATACAAGCTGATAAGTGGGTCCGCACTGCTGCTACGCGTCCACACGACTCGTGGAAGGAACTATGGCACAACGGGGGTGAGTTTCCAACTCAGTGAATAAAACTAACATATATCGGCTGATAATGTAAGTATGACGAAGTAGAGCTAATATCAACAAGGATGAATATAATGCATGATAATATGTTGAAGCATGAACATGTACTGCTAAGTATATAAATCAAAACCGGAATCTCATCAATATTTCCAAATAAGTTTCATTTGTCCAAGTCCAATATCGACACAAATCTTCTATTTCTGTCAGGCATCATTCCCCGAACGATCCTGTCATCCAATAACACTTGTCGGTATCACCTAGATATCCGCCGTGTTCATAACTGTCTCCGGTATCGAGTATTCTCGCTAGGCTCCCCACCTCAAATGCGGCTTTCTTTCCCCTCGGTCTAGACCGGGTCCACCATGAATCCGACTATATAGCTCCCCCACTCAGTCTGGATAACGTAAAAATCCGCGAACGTATAGATCCCCCACTCAGTCCGGAATAAAACGAATTCATAAAAACAACATATCATGGTGGACATCTCACATCAACATGAAAAATCACTGAATCTACTCAATAGTATATAAAAACTCAAAACCATAAATTCTCAATAATCCAATGCATCTAAGATCAAATTACAAAAACTTGAATATGAAGCATGATATCATTTATGCAAGTAACTACCATTATTGATGCTTAAGGTATAATAGAAATCATATTTAACATAATAATTACTAAGTGTGTAGGTGACATGTTAATATTGACGAGGTGTAGTGTAACATCTAGATATGTGCATGTGCGGCATAACTCGTCGATAATTGTGTAGTGTCCTAACAATTATTAACATGAAGATGTATAGATATATGAATGCATATGATCACTTTATATTCAAAGGCATACTTGTTATTTAAACTTAAACTACGGGCGTATCACGCCATCCATACAAAATCCCCCGGTAGATGTTTAGTCTACTCACCGGAATATGTCGTATTCTACTCATAAATCACCAATCCCTTTCCTTTCCTTGCGGCCTCCGAAGTTCCCGTACTCGAATCTAACATTGACATTAATTTGTATAAGAAACGGCTAAACTCTGATACGTCGAAATATGAAAATACGAGTTTTACGTATAACTATACTACGTACGACTATTGTAAACTATCTAATACCTATACTAACTGAATTTTAACCCCTCGCTGCTTGCAACAGAAAACTGAAACGTGTCACGAACCAACCGTATCGTATTTTAGAATTTTAACCCCTTTACAGATATTAGCTTCCATATTTCATATACTGTTAGAATAACTTAAATAAACAATACCAAACATCTTAATCCATATACAGAGACCTACTCTAAAAACCACAACACCCATCTCCCCTAGAAATCCGGCGAGCTCGGAAAATTTGCTATTGTTGCTGGCCAAAATCCGAGCAACGGGGTTCGTCTTCCTAGGGTTAATTCTTCGTCCAGTTTATAAGATGATGTAACTGTTTGATTATGTTAAATTTCATCTAAACTATAGCAGATTTAAGACAGAGATTAAATTTCCTAAAATACGATATATACGATATCTGATTTCTACATTTAAACAATTACAGAACTAAAATTCTACAGAGTTTAAGGATTATACCTACAAAAATATCACTGGAAAACTCTTTCCAAGAAGCACAAGCTCTTAGCTCCTATCTTGATGGAAATGGTGAAAGAACCCGCACCCCTTGTCCAATAGCTATACTCCTTTTTTTAAAGAAAAAAAAAGGCATATCAAATAAACACATTATACAATTAAAAAGATAAGGGGAGATAAGGTAGTAGATGGTGTCATCATATAAGATGGTGGGGGTTTCATGCAAGGAGGAGGTGTGGCCATTAGGTTAACCTAGGGTGTGGTGTCTAGTAGGTATATCTTAACCTTAACCATTATCTAACCCTATTTGCATAAACACCCTCACACAACTCTAATTTGCATAAGGAAACTAACCTTTTTCACATAAACTTCTCATTACATATGTTATTATATAAACACTATTTCTTTACTACTTTAATTCTATTTCAACTAAAAAAGCCCACTTTACTTCAATAAAAATTAAATAACATAATCTATTTTACTAAATAATTTAATTAATTATCTAAATATTTCAAAATGTTACAATATCCCCCCTAATAAAATTCGGTCCCCGAATTTAAAACTTAACTACACGTACCTTCAAAAAGATGGGGAAATTTCTTCCGCATCGCATCCTCGGCCTCCCAAGTAATCTCCTCGCGATTTGTTCCTCGCCAAAGAACCTTTACAGACGGAATTACCCTTGATCTCAGTTTCTTTGCCATCGGTCTAGGAAAGCTACTTGTTTCCCCAATCAGAGAAAAGCTCTGTTCAAATTCCAAGGATTGAAATGAAGCGACGCTTCTGCTCCCCCTAATCAGAGCAAAGCTCTGTTCAAGTTCCAAGATATGGAATGAAGCGACGCTTCCTTCCACCCCAATTAGAGCAAAGCTCTGCTTCAAAATTCAAAATTTAAATTGAAGCAACGCTTTAGATTCTGCGCGCCGCACGCCACGTGTCAAACACAAGTGCGCTAGCACAGTTGTGCTGCGCTCTGCGCTGCGTGCCACGTGTTGAACACGGGTGCGCTAGCGCAGTTGAGCTACGCTCTGCGCTGCGCGCCACGTGTCGAACGTAGGTGCGCCAGCGCTGGAATTAAAAATTCCCCCACCGTCAGATCAAAAGATTTACTAATGATAAATTATTAATTAATCAGAACTAAAATTCTGTTATGGAAAGATTTTTCAATCTTATTAAAACAAGAAGATTATCTTCTGTAAAATAGAAGCCTTAGGATCAAAGATCCAATGGTGGGAAATATTCCAAATCAATCAGAGAAAGATCTCTCAAAACTGATTTAACAAATCATTTGGCCCTATATAAAGGACCCTAGACTTCAAGTCTAACATACAGAAGAGAGAGAAGACAGAAAAAGAGAGAGAAAAACCCTCTACAAAAGAAGAGAAAAGCTCTTAGAAAAAAGAAGACTTTTCTTCATCTTCAAGGTAAAAAGAACTATGTTCTTGAATAATAGAGATGAAACCATCTCGTAAAAAGAAGAACCATCTTCTAAAAAGTTCAAAGATCTAAGAAAAAGACCGAGGTCTTTAATAAAAAAAAGATCAAAAAGATCTAATCATAAAAAGTCTAAAAGAAGTATTTTACTTCTCTTTTGATCTATAAAGACAGAGCCTTTTATAAAAAACAAGAACTTTTGTTCTTGGATCTTGAGGAAAAAAGCCTCCTTTGAAGAACATAAATTTGTTCTATGATCTTAAAATTGATCAGATGCGCATTGCACAATTGAAAAGTGCCTTGCACTCATGAATTGCGCCCTTGCGCTCATTGGACCGGCGCTCAACGCCAAAACCTGCCACGTGTCAACCATAGACACCACTTGCGCTTTGCGCTTTTAAAACAGCGCACTGCGCTCATAGGCTGGCTCTCAGCGCCAAGCGCGCCACGTGTCACTCACTGGTGCGCCAACTCACTGGTGCGCCAACAGACTAGCGCAATGCGCTCATAAATTAAAAGAGCAATGCGCTAACAAACTAGCGCTTAGCACTAAGCGCGGCACGTGTCCTCTTCGCGTGCGCTACCCGACAGAAGCGCAATGCGCTCTTTGACTGGCGCAACGCGCCTGGTGCGCCACGTGGCGCACTGTCAGAACTGTAAGTGCACGGCGGCGCCCCGGCCGTCAATCCGACGGCCAAATGCGGAAGCGGTGATAAACTTTAATTTTGCGAACTTAGCAAACCGGCACCACCGCGCAGTAAACACCCGGATCGGACCATTAAACTTATTCTAGCTAACTACAAGACGGGTTAGAGATATACCGAGTGATCCGAGTCCTTCGGTTTTCTCGTCATCGTCCCGATCTCCCGTGGAAAGTCCTACCTCCATATCGTTGCCTCCTCGCCGGAAAGGGCACCACATCGCCTGCATCTTTTACGGGCCACCACCTCAATACCGAGGCAACTCGGGTGCGAAGTTGGCTGGTCGACGCGTCCAAGATTTGCTGTAGGAAGTGTAGTGTAGAGGCTATGTCTCATTTGGGTTTGTTGCCATTTGAAGATGATGGAGAAAACAAGATAAGAAAAATGGTGCTTGCATTTTTCTTAACATGAAAAGAGATCAAAATGCTACCCTCTCAAAATGAAGCTCTCATCTTCTCTTCTCTCAAAAATGTGTTCAACCATTTCACAATGAGAATGGTGGAGGAAGGAATGCAAAATGCAAGAGGGAGGTGAGTGTAGGAAAAGGCAAGAGGTGACCATATCCTAAACATCATCATAACAATCTCACATCAACTCCAAATCACTTCTAATCAACAAAAAGCAAGTGATAATGATGGATAAGAATGGTATCAAAAGATGCTTTCATAATTAATACATTTGCAAGAAAATCCTCCACAATGTGTTATTTGCAAACTTGCAAATAACCCCCTCCATCGGAAAAGTCCGGCCGGGAAAGAACAAAGAAAAACCGGCCGGAACGGAATGCAAACTGGCAACTCCAGAAAACTGGTCCCGTAATAAATTACAGGAAAACCCCGATACTGTGCATACACACCCGCATCTGTATTCCGACCGGATACAAATGCAATGAGACAAAATCTACACTGTACTATACTAGGATCCAGCTTAAACCAAAGCCGGCTAGTAATATCCGTCCGATCCTGATCCGTGCAATATCGCACGTATCTGATAAGACCCTGCCATATAACCATACGGCCACTAGTACTAACCGTCCGATCCTGATCCGTGCAATACCGCACGTATCTGATCGGACCCTGCCATATCTCCATACGGCCTCTACAGCGTTTCGCCCGAAAGCTTGAGTAACTGAAAGTGTGGTGGACTCTAAAGACTCGTCAATACTATGGCTGTGGATTTAACCACTAGCACGTCAGAGGTATAAGCCAATACGTGACGGGCCACCAGCTATTGACCAAAAGGGACGTCGATGAGCGAACTCATCCTGACACCCTACTGAGCCTGTCAGTGAGAATATCCGTACAGTCCGGTCCGTTCGTCTATGAGCATCGCATGTCGGGCCTAAGGGGTTGGTAAAAGTCAGACCCCCAAAAGCGGTACAAGTCGTGTCGGAGTGTAGCCCAGAACACCCTGAGATACTACTGGAATACCTACCAGTAAATATCCTGCCTTGGCCAAGGACTTCGTGTAATGGCTCTCCTAGACACAGCGCGACCTCACCCCCAATACCGGGAGAGACGAACCCCTGAAGATCCGCTCACTGCCTCCATGTGGCTCGGGACTGTACCCAACTAAAACCTGTTTGCACGACTCCTTTGAGCCGTGGTAGGGTAGTAATCAAAGCACAGTGTGAACTCACACGAGACAAATGACGATCCCCAGGTCGATGAACTAACCTGTATACATGTCACCTGGGAACTGCTATCTGACGTCAGGTATAAGACCAACTGGCATGTTCCCGGCGAGTCCTGTCCGGTGTACTCATAACCCAATGAGCACCTGTATACATCTTAGGTGAACCAACTGACACCAGTGGCTTGTGAGACCGACCACCACCCCTCGTCGGGGTCTCGACTGTATACACTAGTCTACTCTGGAGAATTGATGCCCTGTCTCGAAACTCCCACGACTAGGGACCTTTTAAGGATGTGCCTATAGACTCCAGCTCTCACTTATATGATCGCCCTCATACTGCTGGTAGTCAAGCAAGAATCCTAGGGGCTCTATCAACGTGCAATAGTGACCTGTAAGGTCACCTAAAGCAGTACACGATGATAAAGGTAAACCAGATAGCATACTATCGTCTCGAGTAAGACTGTCCTACTGGGATAGGTCCTCCCCTCAATCATTGCAATCACGTGCCTGTGATCCAATAATTGACTCTGAGGGCATTATCTCCAACAATCTCCCACTTGCACTCAAGGCTAATTATTGCGATGTCGCATACTCACAGCCCGTGTGATACCGAACACCCAACTCCTCTACTAGTCAGTCTCACAAAGCTCTTTTGCGAAACTATTGCGTTCGAGGAATAGCCTCAGTGAGTGGATCCGCTCTGATGTTTCTTTCTATGTCTCTCTATATCTCAAGTTCGCGGAGAAAGCCATCTCCCGAAATGAGCAATACCTGTCTTAGAATGTCTGGATGTCTGATGGGACCTAGCTCATAAATGAACTCCAAATCCAAACTTCTTAGACTGTATCGTCAACTGAACTTAATCAGTATCCTGCGCCATGCCACCCTCAGTATTGCCTTGGACCACCTGTCCAAAATACTGCTCCTCGTCAGAGGGAAAAACTATAACTTCGACAACCTCCTTGTCGTCCAGGTCACCTTGGAAGCCTGGAATGATAACCGCCTCCTAAAGGAGGCAGCCGTTATCATATCCCTAGAACATTCACTTATGTTCTAAAACTGCTTCCGACTGTTTCCCCAGGATTGGATCAATATCAACTTATTGCACTTACTGCAAGAACAACATCTCATGATTGACTCAATTGCCTAAGCAAGTGATCTGCCAATCATGCATATCCCTCTCTACTTTAGTCTATAAGACACCTTTAGAGAGGGTGACTCCATCACTTGCAGGTACACTACCGTGCCAGGAGTCGTCCATTCTAAATACTCTTAGAATGCTGTCTAAGTACCATGATTGGGAAACCACCCAAATCTAGATCTAAAACCATAGATCTAGTAACCAGTATGTCTGATATAATGTCCAAGTCCCATGTGGAGAAACCACTGTGTGACGACCAAAGTATAACCGATCGTAGTATAGGAGTTTCTTTTCCTACTCTGTGTATGTCATCCAAATACCAGGATATCATACCCTACTACCTTCTCAACAGATCCATCCCCTATTCTGATGAAGTCAAACCTATGACTGTCACGTCAGAAATAGATGATCTATCTCCGCTACATCTGCTTTAGTCTATAAATAGACATAAGCCTGATGTCCACCAATGCTTCTGCTGCTCCCACTGACTACGACAACCCTCTGGCAGAGTCATACAGACGTGCACTTATAAAGCTAGTTTAGAACGACGCTATACTCATCCTCCCACCGGGTCTCGCAGCCTGGAACAACAGCAATGGCAAGTGTGGGTAAACAAGAACCTCCCTGCCACCGTCCTTGAGTCTACCGGAGTACCTCTCGGGTGCCTGAGGTTACCCACCTTATCTGCGGAGTGGCCAATGGAATGTCAAATCAGATCGAATCTTTAGGTTCCTTATCAAATCTTCAGTAATCGTTTGCGGTTCTGGAATCACTTCCAGTTCTACCATACTCCCACTACTGTTTTCTGAAAAAATCCATTTTTTAATAAAACTGTGGCGAGTCTAGAACAATATCGCTATTGATCTTCCAGATGGTAGAAAGTCAACCCTTATCATAGCCTGGGTCAACCCACAAACAGCCATTACAGAAACGTGCCTTGAGTTGTCCAGTGTCTGGTTTTAAGCATAAGCCGGACAACTCCCCGTACCTTAACATCGTTAAGATATGAACTGTTCTATATCCAATATAGAAACAGAGGCACTGATTTAATTTAACTAGATTCAAATCATGCAGCTGTCTCCAGTGCATGTCAACTAAATGGAAAAAGGCCGATCAGCGTTACTCAACTTAGGAATACTTCCAATTATGAGTAACCTGAAAGAGAAGTAAGTTCTCTTAATCATTACTATCAACTGAATACCATACACAAGTATCTACATCTTCGATCACTTTGAAAAATCCCGATACTTGCTATACCTGGTTCTCTACTCTATTCAAATACCTATAACTCCTCAAAAATTAGACCCTGTGTTTCCACGAAACACATGTCTAAGAACTAGAGAAGTTAAAAGTAAACAGAATATAGTATGAGGACCAACCCCTCTGTCCTAATGGACACTGGACAACATACAATACTCTGTATAAGTCCGCTGAGTCTAACAACTCTTTCACTGTGTGTCGTAGGTTGAAAACTGTACTCATGGTTAAGAAGAATTACACCGCTGTTTAATGCTCCTTACCTAACCATCCACTGATATAGGTAAATGTCATCGACATAATATCAAAAGGTATATCTCACTCTATGAAAATAGACGTACAGATATATCAATTTGAAATTGGTGCACAACATCGGATATTCAAAACCAAATATTTGCCGACCGGCAAACAGCCCAGATGATCTCCTCAAATATCACCGATTACAACGAATCCCGATATAATGAGGATGATCACCCTATTCCCAATAACTTACTCCCACTCATCATCTGTAAAGCCATACAGATGTGAGAATCAAACCTGGTAAATACATACCCTGGAGCAAGTGTCTAATCAGGAAATCAGTTTTCTTTTAACATTACACAGTGAAACTGAAACATTGAAATGTTTCGATGGGGTATCCTGGTATTCCTAGTAATGCCTCTTCCATTATCCAGATTCACAACTGTAACCGTATAATTCTTTGCCACCTCTCCAAATCCCTTTATTTGTCTTTAGTCATTACCTTCTGTACACCCCTTTAGGCCAAATGGTTTTCTTCCTTCCCTACCGTTCGGCACCAGCCTATGGTTTGGAAGAAGACTATCCAATAAGCATAAAGGGTGTACTGTTCTAATCCTAGGAGCACTCGCAACGCGAGAGAAGGTGAAGATAAAAGACACCTGAATGTACTTTATTCCTATTTCTCCTGAACCAGGATCCATCCCCGAACTGGAACAAGTTCCTTTCGAGTTCGTATATAACCATACGATGGATTATCCAATAAACTGGGATCTTCGTAGTGATACGGAGTATCCTGGAGAAATTCAAAGGTGATTTAGGATTGGCGAAGAAATACTTGGGTTGGTCGTGAATATCAGTCGCAATTTACTTTGCCCTCTTACTAATCCCTTGCTTTGTCTGAACTTAATACCTTCTGCACACCGTTTAGGCTAATTGGCTTTC
This sequence comes from Agapanthus africanus, assembly GCA_030015575.1. NCBI lineage: Eukaryota > Viridiplantae > Streptophyta > Magnoliopsida > Asparagales > Amaryllidaceae > Agapanthus > Agapanthus africanus. The sequence goes on along the minus strand of JASDDO010000012.1, from coordinate 449,370,198 downwards.
TACATTCCCTACCGGTCGGCACCAGCCTAAGGTTTGGAAGAAGACTATCCAATTTGCGTAATAGGTGTACTACTCCTAAACCAAGGAGTACTCGCAACCTGAGAGAAGGTGAAAAGAAAAGACAACTGAATAGTCTTATTCGTTTTCTCCAGAACCGGAAACCATCCTCGAATACCTTCGAATTCGTATATAACCATACGATGGTTTTGTCCAATGGAAGTGGACGTTCGTAGTAATACGGGGTGTCCTGGAGAAAAGGGTAAAAGTAGGAGTGGCAATGAGGTTTGTAACTCTGACAATCCAAAAGCCAGTGTTAAGTAGGTTCGGTCAACTTGGTCACTGAGTCATAGTCTAGGGTCGGGTCAATGGTCGCTGCCAAAGAGAGAGAGAAAAGAAACACTCAGCGTGCACTCTAACCTAGATCAGAATGGTTATCACTTTATCTAATCTGGAAACCTCCCACTGTAACGTCAAATTCTTCCCCAAACCTGAAAGAAGAATTAGCCGGGATAACCCGAGGAGTAAACCAACTCATCAGTGGGAATCGGGATCCAACTCTCATCGCATGATAACGTGACGGAATCCGCTCACGCTATCACACTCCAGAAGGTATGCGCATATCTGGCATGTTTCAGTTCTTTTGAAACTCCCGATGTGGATTTTTACCCCATGCTCTTATGACCTTGACTTTGGCCAACATATCATAAGTCACATGTCAAGTTCTACCCGTCATTCTCCAGGTTAATTTGAACCCACCCGTACCTACCCTTGACTTGGGCCAAAATGGCAGTACGGCTGTCCCAAACCAACGCATCTATCTATGCTGCATATGAATACCCAACAGCTACCAAACACTGTGCCTTGACTTTGGCCAACATACACAGCTTGAATACTATTGACTATCCATATGAAACGACGGAGGGCTACGAATGGTTTCTGGCAAAAACCTTTAACGTAATGAACTTGATATCGTTGAAGGAACGGATAGCTTTTTAGAAAATATAGTGACGAAAACCTTTACAAAAGAGGTCACTCCCGGTGAAGGGATCTCGGCTCTTTCCCCGTAGAATGGGGTGCAGGATATTCCAAATGAATACCACGATGCAAAGCAAAAGTAATCGGCTATAGTGAAGTTAATGCCCTGACGCAAACTTCTGTCCAAGGGGTCACTCCAGGTGAAGGGATCTCGGCCCTTGCCTCGTCGACTGAGGAGCAGGATATTCCAAATGAATACCACGATGCAAAACAAAATTGAACGTCCTTGCAATAACAGCTTTTTGAAAAGTGTTCCAACAACATCAGAATAGGTTTGTTTTAACTTGCATTGATCCGAATCAACGCAGTCCCATCAATTGATCACACCATAAAGAACGAAAATATACTGATGTACGTATATGCCATCCGCATTCGCCACTGGGTCCCGTCATTACCCGTTAGGTTAGCTAACTAACGACAGAGCGGGGACTGGACTAGCGCGGATGGAAAACATATACAACATCTACTAATATATATACCAATATATTATATTCTCTCAAGGCGTGATAAGAAATGCAACATCACAGAAATGTACAGCATCACAGAACAATACAGATATCTGGAATCCCCGGGTTTCACAGAGCCACTACTGAAACCCGACGTTCCCCTGGTCGTGTGGATAGCTTGTGCAATGAAATCCTAGACCCCTACGGGAGCGACAAGTTACCCGCCAAAACCTGAAGCGAGGCAGCCCCCTTCAGCGCCGTGAATGGACCACCCAGCACTTCACGGAATCCGGTAACTTGGGCACCCCTCCTGGGTCAACCTGTACCCCCTACGAGTGCGGCGAATAGCCCGCCAATTCTAGAGTGAAGCCCCCTCTGTCCCAATGCCATGAGATGCGGGCTTGTTGCCTTCCAGAACCTGGCTATCCGTGCACTCCTCCGCGGGGTAATCCTAGTACAGAAAGTAAAATATACATACAACGGGTACATCGACCGCAACCAGGTCGTGCCCCAAAAGAATAATACAAACAGGCAGTGACGGCAGTCCACATGTCGGACGCTCGCCCCGCAATATCAAATGTACATAATACAAAAACACTGTACTAGCATTGCATCCAGGCTATCCCCCACGACCGATCCGCAACATCACAGCAAAATCACAAAACATCAACGTGAAAGTCAAGTTCGCAAATCCGTCTAACCGGGCTATAGCAGTTAGACTGGATTTACCGATCGAGTGACATTCACGGTCGCAGATATAATGTAAATACTGTGAAAAATGTGTTTAAAATATCCGATCGATTAAATAATTAACAAGTGGGCCCCCAAGCAATACTGTAGCACTCACAGAAATTCTGGGCCCAATTTTAATATTCCAAAACCCCTAAAATCAGCTCAGAAGCCCACTGGAGAAATTGGACACAGTGAGGACACCAATGTGCGGCGGAACCGCGGCCCAAGGGGGGTTTGGCCGCGGTTCCGCGCTTAAGTGGTCGACTGACTGTGTCGAATTTCTACAGTGTGCTTAAAATTTCCAGTACATCAATTTTATACAACCTGAAAAATTTTTGGAGCCAGGAAAAAATCGACAGAAAACTGATGTGAGGAAAATGTAGATTTTGGAATTTTGGTCGATCGGAAATGCAAAACACATCAAACAAAGCTAGACGAAGTTAATGGCGAGGCTCTGATACCACTGTAAGTGCACGGCGGCGCCCCGGCCGTCAATCCGACGGCCAAATGAGGAAGCGGTGATAAACTTTAATTTTGCGAACTTAGCAAACCGGCACCACCGCGCACTAAACACCCGGATCGGACCATTAAACTTATTCTAGCTAACTACAAGACGGGTTAGAGATATACCGAGTGATCCGAGTCCTCCGGTCTTCTCGTCATCGTCCCGATCTCCCGCGGAAAGTCCTACCTCCATATCGTCGCCTCCTCGCCGGAAAGGGCACCACATCTCCTGCATCTTTTACGGGCTCCCACCTCAATACCGAGGCAACTCGGGCGCGAAGTTGGCTGGCCGACGCGTCCAAGATTTGCTGTAGGAAGTGTAGTGTAGAGGCTATGTCTCATTTGGGTTTGTTGCCATTTGAAGATGATGGAGAAAACAAGATAAGAAAAATGGTGCTTGCATTTTTCTTAACATGAAAAGAGATCAAAATGCTACCCTCTCAAAATGAAGCTCTCATCTTCTCTTCTCTCAAAAATGTGTTCAACCATTTCACAATGAGAATGGTGGAGGAAGGAATGCAAAATGCAAGAGGGAGGTGAGTGTAGGAAAAGGCAAGAGGTGACCATATCCTAAACATCATCATAACAATCTCACATCAACTCCAAATCACTTCTAATCAACAAAAATCAAGTGATAATGATGGATAAGAATGGTATCAAAAGATTCTTTCATAATTAATACATTTGCAAGAAAATCCTCCACAATGTGTTATTTGCAAACTTGCAAATAACCCCCTCCATCGGAAAAGTCCGGCCGGGAAAGAACAAAGAAAAACCGGCCGGAACGGAATGCAAACTGGCAACTCCAGAAAACTGGTCCCGTAATAAATTACAGGAAAACCCCGATACTGTGCATACACACCCGCATCTGTATTCCGACCGGATACAAATGCAATGAGACAAAATCTACACTGTACTATACTAGGATCCGGCTTAAACCAAAGCGGGCTAGTAATATCCGTCCGATCCTGATCCGTGCAATACCTCACGTATCTGATCAGACCCTGCCATATAACCATACGGACACTAGTACTAACCGTCCGATCCTGATCCGTGCAATACCGCACGTATCTGATCGGACCCTGCCATATCTCCATACGGCCTCTACAGCGTTTCGCCAGAAAGCTTGAGTAACTGAAAGTGTGGTGGACTCTAAAGACTCGTCAATACTATGGCTGTGGATTTAACCACTAGCACGTCAGAGGTATAAGCCAATACGTGACGGGCCACCAGCTATTGACCAAAAGGGACGTCGATGAGCGAACTCATCCTGACACCCTACTGAGCCTGTCAGTGACAATATCCGTACAGTCCGGTCCGTTCGTCTATGAGCATCGCATGTCGGGCCTAAGGGGTTGGTAAAAGTCAGACCCCCAAAAGCGGTACAAGTCGTGTCGGAGTGTAGCCCAGAACACCCTGAGATACTACTGGAATACCTACCAGTAAATCTCCTGCCTTGGCCAAGGACTTCGTGTAATGGCTCTCCTAGACACAGCGCGACCTCACCCCCAATACCGGGAGAGACGAACCCCTGAAGATCCGCTCACTGCCTCCATGTGGCTCGGGACTGTACCCAACTAAAACCTGTTTGCACGACTCCTTTGAGCCGTGGTAGGGTAGTAATCAAAGCACAGTGGGAACTCACACGAGACAAATGACGATCCCCAGGTCGATGAACTAACCTGTACACATGTCACCTGGGAACTGCTATCTGACGTCAGGTATAAGACCAACTAGCATGTTCCCGGCGAGTCCTGTCCGGTGTACTCATAACCCAATGAGCACCTGTATACATCTTAGATGAACCAACTGACACTAGTGGCTTGTGAGACCGGCCACCGCCCCTCGTCGGGGTCTCGACTGTATACACTAGTCTACTCTGGAGAATCGATGATCTGTCTCGAAACTCCCACGACTAGGGACCTTTTAAGGATGTGCCTATAGACTCCTGCTCTCACTTATATGATCGCCCTCATACTGCTGGTAGTCAAGCAAGAATCCTAGGGGCTCTATCAACGTGCAATAGTGACCTGTAAGGTCACCTAAAGCAGTACACGATGATAAAGGTAAACCAGATAGCATACTATCGTCTCGAGTAAGACTGTCCTACTGGGATAGGTCCTCCCCTCAATCATTGCAATCACGTGCCTGTGATCCAATAATTGACTCTGAGGGCACTATCTCCAACAAGAACAAACTTTGTTTCTGATAAATACTATGCATTTAATACAAGACAAAAATGTCAGAGCCCAATGCCTAGCATTATTAAAAGGGCTGAGCCCAAATAAAGGCTTAATAGCCAGAACAAAAATAAAATGTTAAAACATTTTAATTGGACTTATCCCAATTTTGGCCATAAGTCATCAACTTGTTTTGAATTGAGCATATCTGCTCTTTCAACCAACTCACCTTAGTTCGAGGGTACATCTCTTCACTACTCTGATATTTGTCGTTGTAATTCCTCAACGTCGTCAGAGAGGTGACGGGTCCCAACAACCACATATTATTATGGACTGTGAGGTCCTTAAACTCACGAACTATGATGTCCTTAACCTCGACCGTGATGTCTTAAAACTAACAACGGACTATGGGGTCCTTAAACTCACGGACTATGATGTCCTTAACCTCGACCGTGATGTCTTTAAACTAATATTGGACTGTGGAGTCCTTAAATCCACGGACTATGATGTCCTTAACCTCGACCGTGATGTCTTTAAACTAACATTGGACCGAGATGTCCTTAAACTAACAATGGACCGTAATGTTCTTAAACTAATTACCGACCGCAATGTCACTAAACTAAACAAGAGAGCTCAATTGCTTTCTTTTCGGATCTAAACGATCCCGTTAAGTTGATCTTAGTCTAAAATTAGACTAACGTATCCTTAACAAACGTTTAAGTTGATCTTAGTCTCAAAAGAGGCTAACGTATCCTTAAACCCAACCCCCAAACCCAAATCTAAGTAAGATACGGATTTGGACTAGTCCACACCCTACGGGCGACAACATAACTTAGTCTCCGTATACAATCCACGGGCAACTACAAACAAAACAAACACCCACGACACGAAGTGACCATCTGGAGAAGGAGAAAACTGTTACCGTGATGCGGTAGCGTAATTAACTGCAGGGGCTTGCGCCTGCAGGGAAAAGCGTCCCCACAATCAAAAACCCCTCAAACGAGAGGGAATCTGACGAAGTCTGCTACATCGGTCGCATCTGTTTAAACCTTCGATACACGGTGCCATAAATCAACTTGGCATCTTCGGAGAGGTGGACGGATAGCACCAATTAGCATCTTCCCTGAATATCAGGCAAGACGGACCTGCGCGGTCGCGTCTCCGTGATTCGGAGGGGAACAGATTCTGGCACGCCCGGTGGGACCTTTTCATCTTTCCACTCCACACTTCGTGTGTCGTGTTCGCAAACCAATCGCTGTTTGCTGATGGTTGCCCTTGGGTTCGAGGTACTAAGATTTGGCGTTTTTCTTGGTGTAGAAAGCGAAGGATCAATGGCGTTCACTTGTGCAAAATGTTCCAGCTGCAACTGCAACGTACGCTCCACCTCATCCGGAGGCATAGCCTACGGGCTTCAAGCGGCTTCGTTGTTCACAATGCCGGTGGACCAGGTGACTCAGGCCACCACCGGGTTGTTTTTCGGGACCATGCTCCCGCCAACGAGCTTCACCGTTCCTGTGCCAACACCGGATGCTCCCAAGAAGTCGGTCTTTGATCGGCTTACAACTACTGCAGCCCCTTTCAACGGGTTGCCCAGCTCCAACACCTTGGTCTTCTCCAGACTTAGCCTGAACTCCGATGGGCCTGCCAAGAAGCCTATGACACCTGAAGTGGCCATCCCAAAGAAGATGGCCATCTTTGCTCCTGAATTCGTCTAGGCGGCTTCTCCTGCCAAAGAGTCGGTCTTTACAAGACTGACTATTCCGGCTCCCGTTCCTGCTCGAAGGTTTGTCTATGATAGATTGGATACCACTACTCAAAAGACGTCAGTCTTCAAGAGGCTGGCACCAGTGGCGCCTCATCTGGACTGGAGGCAAGACAAAGCCATCCCCATCGCCGAACCAACACCGTCAGCTCGACATGCTTGACATCTCCACTAGCGCCGAGTAAGGAAGGCTGGGGGCAACTCCCCCTCTGGGCTAACTCCACCGGTGGAAATTAATGCTGCTGTTCCAACCGGGAACAGCTTTGAGCTGCTGAACAAGGTGCGTAGGAATTCGCCTACCGCTGTACTAAAAAGATCTCCGCCGCCGGTGGAGACCATCATAGAAATGAAGCCGGAACAATCCCCTCAACGACTGTCTTCTAAAGTTTACAAAATCTGGCGACAAGTCCGAGAGTCGATGGTTGATCAAGACTATCCCTGCCGGCAGAAGAAGCTGAAGGTCCGACAGGAAGAAAACCGTCCCAGGAAGCCGCAAAAGACAACAACCACTTGGGTGCTCGCTACAACGGCCCCCTCCACGTCGACTACTCAAAAGAAAAGGAGGCCAGAGAAAGCCCTGTAAACGTGGCAGACTACAAAAAAACCGAGCCCAAATGCCCTAAGTCTGGGAGCATGGTGGTACATACTGTTTACATGGTTTCCGGAAAAGAGGAAAGCCGCACTTCGACGGGCTACCGACCGCTCACCCGATCAATAACAAGGGCTTAGGAATAACAACAGCAGAAGCTTCAAGAGATGCTGACTGCAATGGCCGCACTTACCGGGCCAAAAGAAAGCCCGGAGGCGTCATCGGAACAACGTCACGAACACGAGACTGATGCTGAATTCCTTCGGAGAATGCTCGAAAAGAAGGACAAGGGGGATGCGGAACAAGCGGCCAATATAAAGCAAATGGACCTTCTATTCCAGGATATGGTGGGCATGATGATCCAGCCGGACCCTCCAGCCGAAGATCCTCCAGTGATAATTGAAGATGATAGAGGAGAAATATCAAACCCTCTGCCGGCTCTATCAACAACCAAGGTGGAGACAATTTCCAAGGTCGCCCTGGACGATTATATCGCTCAGCAGATATGAGTTCACCAGGCGAATGAAGCGGCTGGGCAAATTGTTAGAACTGGGAAACCGTATCCAAGGTGGTATGATCAGATAAAGTACCCGTCGGGCTACACGATCCCGAAATTCTATGTGTACAAGGGGACAGGCAATCCCCATCAACATATCGCTCAGTTTAGGGCCTTCTGCTGCAATACTAGTGGCGATGATAAGCTCTTGCTCCGCCAATTCGTCGGCAGCTTATCGGAGACGGCATTCGAGTGGTACTCCGAACTTCCAAATGATTCCGTCAAAACTTTCGCGGAAATGGAGTTGTTGTTCACCCAACGATTCACAAGTGCTAGTGAACCCACCCCAATAACGGCATTGATCAATGCCAGAGTGAAGCCGGGCGAGACATGGGTTCAGTACGCAATCCGATGGCGGAACCCGTGGTCGAAGTGCGAACATCGCATCGAAGAAGCACCAGCGGTGGGCATGTTCGTGGGCACCCTAGACCCTCATGCAACTATTTCACAGTTCATGATGTTCTTCAAACCGACCATGTTCCAGGCTCTAATCGACAAGTTGGCCCAGATAGACCAGATGGGTCATAGACCATCTCCCCCGAAGCCGGAACCGTGGAACGAAAAGGGTAAAGGGAAGGCAGCAGCCCAGTGCCCCAAAGCTAGCGGATCAACTGGAAGAGAGACGGCGCTATTATAATGAGAAGATGAAGCGTCCTTACTCATTCCTACGGGATAAAACGAAGAGGCTGTTCGAGCTGGCGATGCGCATCAGGCTTATCAATTTTCCGAATCCAAGGCGACCATCGCAACCCAGCGAAGTGAATAATCCCAATTATTGCCTTTACCACCAAACGGTAAGACATCCGATCGAAGATTGCTTCGTCTTTAAGGGATGGATCGAGGATCAGTACCTACAAGGTAAGTTTGCGCTGTCGGAGAAGTGGAAAGTAAACCCACCACAGCCGCACACTCCTAAGAAGATGGATACACCGGGGGCAACGTGCTCTTTTGTTGAAGAAGCCCCATGGGAGGTCGCTCTTTCAACCAAAACTAAAAGAATGCTGAACGATCTCCAGACATGCCCGGCGATCAGGTGGAAGAATCTGTTGGAACCTGAGATCATCGAGGGGATGCTGAAGCCGCGCCCAACTCCATAGATTGGTGGTGATCGCCAAAGAGCTCACACCCAGCCGTCAAAATCTTCGAAAAAGAAGAAGAAATCCAAGAAGCCCGTGAATCCTGACGACAAGCGCACGGACCTGCAAAAGCAGATTGACGCGCTGGAAGAATATAACCAGAAAGCGCGGACTCCAATCACGCTCCAAGAGTTCCTCGGCCACGTCCTTGAAGACGGAGATGATGGAGAAGACTCGTTGGATGAATCTGAAGATTACGTGGCAAGTTGCCATGAGATCTCTCACTCATCGACAGACGAGGAAGAAGCACCTTGCACCGAAATACTGGGGGCAAGGCATGGACCGGAACTTCTGTGGCCGACAGACGAAATGATCGACGCCTTTCTAAATGAAATTCATCTGAAAAGTAAAGCTGATTGGGAACGTGAGATGACCATATTTGAAAAAGCCAAATGCCGGCTACTGGACGAAAGAGTCGAGACACTTCCGCCGAATCAAGGGACATCCGTCGCGAATAAAAACAAGTTCAAGACGAGGAAAAGGTTTGCTAAAGCCATATCAATGGGGATGAAGCTATCACCATCCGAAGGAAAAATTCTCGGTAAAGCAGAGACACATCCTATCTACTGCTTATATAATCGAAAGATTTCGCACCCCACCGAAGAATGCGATGCTTTTAAAATATGGTGGCAGGGATATGTTGCTCACCGGCAGCATTTTAAGCGGATGAAACGCAAAACTCATCGGGAGCAAAGAAACACGACCGAGGAGCTTGGATGAACTGCCGGCAACTGTCACGTAGTCAACGCTGGGGGATCGCAAGTCCTCACCTTCGGAAGTGACTCCGACGAAGAGATGACTCTTGGCCCTCTATTCAAGGAATCCACCTCGGGAAAGGAGGGAGAATCGAAGAACTGTGAAAATATCCAGCTGCGCATTCGTACGCTGCCCGAAAAGAATCTCGGACCTGCGAACAGAAAAGATAAGGGAAAAGAAAAGGTCTCTGAGGATATCGCCCTAGATGACCAAGTCATAAAAGAACTGACCGCCAAGGACCCTCCAAAGAAGAGTAAGGTGGACTATAACGTTCTGGCACACTTGAGGAAGTTACCCTCGCAGCTCAGCATTCTCGACGCTCTTTTACTGTCAAAAGAAGTAAGGGACTCATTGATCAAGGCGCTACAAGAGCCGGGGCAATTCCAAGCTTTTCTCGCCGAAGAAAAGATGAAGGACGAGCCGGAAGAAGTACACACAGCCGATATTACCTTCGGCGATGAAGATCTCCTCTTCGGGACGTGCGAGCACAACCGTCCCCTATATGTCTCCGGGTACTGTCATGACATCAAGATAAGTAAAATCCTGGTCGATAATGGGTCTTCCGTCAACCTCCTTAACGTGAGGGTCTTGAAGGAAATATGCATGAGCGTTCAGCACCTCGCTCGTGATAAAATCACCATCTCCGGCTTCGATTCCCAGTCATCACGGACCCTCGGGTCGGTGATACTGACGCTGCGCTTCGGACTACTCGTCACAGATATTAAATTTCACGTCATCGATGCCAAGAGAACCTACAATGCTTTTCTTGGTCGGCCTTGGTTGCACGAGTACAACATCATCCCTTCTACACAGCATCGGTGTATGAAATACTTCAAGGATGGTCTCGAGTATACCGTAACAGGAGAGCTGAACCCATTCTCCGTAAACGAAGTCCGAAAGTATGAAGATGCAAAATACTTCTTACCAGACTTTGAAGACACAGAGAGATGTCATAAACCGGAGAATAAAGCTATCACCACTATCCTGGTCTTCGGGAGTGATACCGAGGAGGAAGAAGAGATAGTTTACTTAGGTCCGCCCCAGTGCAACAAACCAAGACCATCCGCTCCTATGTTGATCTTTGGCAGCGACTCGGAAGATGAGGTCCATGCTATATTCTCCGCTCGGCCTTCAATACAAACATTCGCTGATGAAGAGCAAAGTTTGCAAGTTGCCATGGTTCCTCCCAAGCATCATAAAGAACTAGACGCGCTTGATACCTACAGTGTGGAAGAGCTGCAGACGTTCTATGTCCCTCCCAGGCGAGAAGGTGAAAAGGAAATCCTATTCTACCGATCCGGGAAAACCAAAGTGGAGAAAGAAATCTGGCACGACGCGGATTCTACACTTGACAGGCTCCAGCCCATCCGTTTGCCCAGATATTACACGAACGGTCTAAAAAGTCTGTTAAGGCGCCAAGGCGTACCTTTCAAACAGACTGCTCGGAGAGCTAAGTTCTATGACAGGATTTGGAACGTCCCTGGAACTCAGCGGAAATTTTCCAACGGGAGAATGGAAACTACCGGACTTGGGTATGTTCAATCCAAGAAATGGGAGCTACTCCGCGACTGCTACGTCATACATGACTTTGATGAAGAAGGGGATGCTCTATGGGAAGATGCTAACCCTGAACCAGAAAAGAGCTCCCGACGTGAAAATTCCCAGTCCGTCGTTTGAAGAACAAATGGACAAGCTTATAAGGGAAGCCGGTCAAAAGGTCCGAGACGACCACAATCGCGAAATGGCCATCTACGAGAAAGCCAGAACGCAACGCCTTCTTCAACAGGCTACGAAAGATGAAAATTCTCCTTCCTGTTAACCCGTTGTACAAAAGGCATGATGTAAAGGCAGAAACAAACCAAAGAACGGGAAAGGCGTTCGACAGAGACAAGGCGGGTCTAAGAAGCCACGCGATCGGGAAGTGAGCAATTCGGATTCATCCCTTATAAAGAAGATGAGTCGAGCATACTCTTTTCCTCAGAATAAAACACAGAAGATACTTGATCTTGCTATAAAACATCAACTGATCATACACCCGGAATCCAAACACCCCGAGCAAGCTGGCAAAGTCTCTCATCCGGACTATTGCTCCTATCATAGGGCAATAGGACATCCTGTAGATAACTGCTTCACCTTCAAGAACTGGGTCGAAGATCAATATCAGCAAGGGAAGTTCGCTTTATCCAACAGCTGGAAGGTAACCCCGCCATAGAAGCATGAACCCAAATCCACGAGGGTAGAACCAGATCAACACCGGTCTTGGAAGCGAGCTCGTACCTGTCACATGATAACGCTATCAGAAGAAGACCCTGAGGGTATGGATGATCTCCCCTGGTGCTTCGAAAACAATGATGACGAGGTGATCTCAGAGTTTCCACCAGCGCCGAAAGAGCTGGAAGATGGAATACATACCACTGTAGTTGATCTCAAGAAAATTGATCTGGGGACGTCAAGTGACCCGCGACCGACATTCGTCAGTGAGCTGCTGTCTGAAGAAAAGATGGTTACACTAAAAGACGTGCTTATGCAGCATAAAGATTGCTTCGCATGGAACTATTCCGAGATGCCATGACTAGACCCAGAGATTGCTGTCCACAAACTGGCCATATCCCCGGACGTCAAGCCAATCAAACAAGCACCGAGAAGGATGCGGCTCGAGCTCGAGATGAGCATCAACGCCGAGGTCAAGAAGCTAATCGACTCTGGTTTCATCCAAAAGGTTCAATATCCAGATTGGATTGCCAACATTGTACCAGTGATGAAGAAAAATGGAACGGTGCGCATATGTGTGGACTTTCGGGATCTCAATAAAGCTTGCCCGAAGGATGATTTCCCAGTACCGGTCAGCGAGCTGATGATAGACAATACGTCCACTCATGAGGTTTTCTCCTTCATGGACGGCTCATCAGGATACAACCAGATAAAGATGCATCCCGAAGACCAGAAGCATACCGCTTTCCGGACCCCTTTGGGTATATTCTGCTACAAGGTGATGCCTTTCGGTCTAAAGAATGCTGGTGCCACCTATTAGAGAGCCATGACGAAGATCTTCGATGACTTCATACATGAAGTCGTCGAATGCTATATCGATGACCTCGTGGTTAAGAGCAAATCATACGAGGAGAATTTAGAGCATCTGAAGACCGTATTTCGACGCCTTGGTAAATACAACTTGAAGATGAACCCTCTTAAATGCGCATTCGGAGTTTCCTCGGGCAAGTTCCTGGGATTCATTGTACGGCACCAAGGCATCGAAATAGATCCATCGAAGATCAAGGCGGTTATGGAAATGCCTTCGCCAAGGACCCTCAAGCAATTGCGGTCTCCCTAAGGAAAACTTGCGTATATCCGGCGATTTATAGCCAATCTTTTAGGCAAGTGCCGTCCTTACAGCCACCTGATGAAGAAGGGAACCCTTTTCTTCTGGGATCGCAAATGCCAAAGCGCGCTGGACGAAATCAAGCAATACCTGCAGAATCCGCCAGTACTGGTCGCTCCGGTCAAGGGAAAACCTCTCATTCTATATACAACCGCCCTTGAAGGATCCTTAGGCGCATTATGGGCACAAGAGAACGACCAAGGAAAGGAGAGAGCCCTCTACTATTTGAGTCGAGTTCTAGTGGGGGCAGAAAGAAATTATTCTCCCATCGAAAAACACTGCTTGGCATTGATCTTCGCGATAACGAAGCTCAGGCACTATGCGTTGGCGCATGAAGTCCGTCTCATATCGAAGGTGGACCCTCTCAAATATTTGATGTCAAAGGCCATATTAACGGGGCGACTCACAAAATGGGCCCTGCTCTTGATGGAGTTCTCGATAACCTATCAGCCTCTTAAGGCAGTGAAAGGCCAGGCCATCTCCGACTTCCTCGCTGAGCATCCGATACCTGCCGACTCTCCCTTGAATTGCGAACTACCAGACGAACATGCGTTTGACACGATCGACGGAAGTGATACCCGGTAGGAACTTTACTTCGATGGAGCATCTTCCATGAAGAAGCGCAAACAAAACACCTCCATAATCAAATCAGGGGTGGGCCTCATCTTCGTAACTCCACAAGGAGGGATAATGCGTTTTGCCTTCTCCTTAACAGAGCCGAGGACGAACAATGAAGCCACATATGAAGCTTTGATAGCAGGTCTCGAGATCGCCATTGACATGGGGATCGAGAACCTCTTCATATACGGAGATTCCCAACTGGTCGCCAGTCAAATAAACGGCGACTATCAAACGTGCAAACCAGAATTGGTGAAGTACGGCGAGAGGGTACAGCAACTGCTGACCCAAATACATTCCTATACCTTGGAAAGCATACTGCTCGGTACGTCTTCTTCCTTCGCATTCATTTGTACATATTTTTGCATTTGCATGCTTATTTGAAAACCCATAAAAATTTGAATTTTCGGGAATTATAAAAATTATTGTATTCAATTTTGGCTAATTGACTAGAGTTTGACAAATAGGTCAACTGGCTAGGAACAACTAGATCTTAGACTTAGTAAATTAAAAACCCTAAAAATAACATTCTTTAAAGTTTAACGGTAGAAAGTATATGCCTTATAGTTTACTTAGAAATAGGCAAATTTTGGGTTCACTTCTTGGGCTAAGTCTAAACAAGGGAAGAGTATTGATGTTCTTATTAGAGTATAAGTTTGAAAAATAGTTCCTAGCTTAAGTCCAGATTCTAAAAACGTATGCCCTACAATTTGCACAATCACGCATCTTGAAACTTGGAATAGTAGAAGAGACCTTGAAATGCTCTTGTCTAAAGTCCTTAGTATGATGAAAATGAAAAAAATATATAAGTGTGAATAAAGAATAAAAAAATGGACACTGGTTTTTGTGATTACTTAAGGCTGCAAAAATAGAAAAATATTTAGCGAGGGTGCTTCATCACCTAGTGCCTTAGACCAACTAGTTTGGGAGTCACTGGTAAAGCCTTGGGTGTTGCAAAACTAGGAAGTACGCTTTAAAGTGCTAACGCATCTTGTAATCGGTTGTTGGTACCTCAAGAAGTATTAACGGTCGCATGAAGGATGTGTAAGCAAATTTCATTTAAAAATTCACTAATTAATAAGTGCTTTGGACAATGGACGAGAGTACGATTGCTTGATTTGAATTTCCATGTGTAGGGGTGATATTTACACACACATGGGGATATGTGATTGGAATTTAGATAAGAGAGAGGAATGAAAAATAGAACTTATATCTTTAATAGAGTTGATAGAAATTCCTAAGTGGAGATGTAACCCTAGAAGGAAAACTTAAGAGATGCCGAAAGCTAAGTAGGTTTACATAACATATATAATCTTAAGTTAGATGATTAGGAAGTGAGAAGAATATGGGTGGATAATTTACGAGTAAAAGATAATAGAATTCCTTGTTAGAAAACCTAATTGGAGAACAAAAGTCGAAAATGCCGAATTGATAGGATTTTGTGGGTAGTATCCGCTGAAAACCCTCAGGAGACAACACTCCTCCTACTAGGGACACCTAGAGGTTTAACGGCTTGTTGCACGTGCTCAGTGCAATCGCGTTTCCCTGCGAAAGTGCGGCTAGGTTAGATTTTTATCGAGAATAAAATAAATAATAAGTTTGCTCGAGGACGAGCAAAAGGTAAGTTTGGGGGTATTTGTTCTGACCATAATATTACATTTTTCATTCCCCTATTCTTATCCGTTTTATAAGTAAACAGATACTCTTGACGCACTTTTGTTGCATGTTACAGGATACAGGGCCTGGATGCAGATACGGTGAAAAAGACGAAAGCTGATACAGAAAAGTGAATTTTGACAAACAAGTAGACGGATCCTAAACAAGTCTAGTCGAAGAGCAGTGCAAGGTCCAGAATGTCAAGTGAACGGTCAAAAGATACGAACAAGTTTTCACTAAGGATCTGGAGAACACTAAGAAGCCCAACAGAGAAAAGAACAATGAAACTAGGAAGCCCAAGAGAAGAAAAACCAACCACAGAAAGTTGGCGGTCCAAGACCACTAAAGGGCCGCGGATCCGCGGCCCAAGCCAACCAATGCCGCGGATCCGCGGCCATATAATGCCCGTGTCGGTGTAATTTTCTTCTGTTGGCGCGTCGGTGCGGGTGTTGGGATTCTTAGGGGGCAAATCAGTAATTGCGCATGTGCGAGACTCTGAAACCCTAATTCTCCTGTTTACTTATAAATTGTAATCTAAAATTGTAAAACCCTATGCCTCTTTTCAATCAATAAAATTCAGACTTTCTGAGAGAAAAATTCAGATCTGTTCTTCTTGTTTGGAGGGAGCCGTCAACCTAGTAAGTATTTTATTTCTATTTCTTTTAATTAAAATGTTTTCTCATCCCCTAATGAGCGAGTAATCTCCTCGCTTGTTAGGGTTAGCCTTAGGGAAAGGGTTGAGAGATGAGATCTCTCGCCCCTTTCAATGCTAGCTTCACCTCATGAATTAGAACTTCACGCATACGAGCACAACCGCTCCCTGCGGCATCCTACCCTTCGAGGTAATGATGAACCGTAGTATAAAGGGCCGGTTGCGCACGTTTTCCGTGAGGGTTAGGATAATTATCAACAAAGGAAGGATACAAATCTAGAGGAAGAAACTTTTCTGTATCAGCTTTCGTCTTTTTCACTGTATCTGCATCCAGGCCCTGTATCCTGTAACATGCAACAAAAGTGCGTCAAGAGTACCTGTTTACTTATAAAACGGATAAGAATAGGGGAATGAAAATGTAATATTATGGTCTGAACACATACCGCGTGCGGAAAATAGCAAAGCGGATGCATTAGCCAAGCTTGCTAAAGAACTGGCTGACGAAAACCTCGATGACGTGAGAATCGTGGTACAAAGCCGTCGTGTTCTTGCACCGGCAGAAATATCTCCGGAGTCGTACGAGGAAAAGGGAGCGACCGAGCAAACGGCTCTACAAGTAAAAGACCAAGAGAAGGTTGAAGATTGGAAAGAAGTCTTCATAGAATACTTCAAATCGCGTCGAACGCCTGAAGATGCGTCCTTCAAACATCAGCTCATGAAGCGAGCCCTATCTTTTGCCTTCGTCAATGATACCCTGTACAAGAGGTCATTTGATTCTTTGTGGCTAAGATGCCTGGGACCTGAAGAAGAAAGAAGAGTCCAAGAATCCCACGACGGACTCTGTGGTTCTCACCAAGCCGGGCCGAAGATGAAGCTGAAGATCAAACAGATGGGTTATTTTTGGCCCACGATGATCTAAGACTGCCTCGAATATGCGAAGCACTGCCCCTCGTGCCAGATTCACGGGGATTTTATCCATCAGCATCCGAATCCACTACATCCGACGGTGGCTAGCTAGCCGTTTGAAATGTGGGGAACTGACATAATCGGCCCCATCGAACCGGCATCGTCCAGAGGACATCGATTCATTTTGGAGACAACTGATACTTCTCCAAATGGGCAGAAGCAGTACTGCTGAGGGAGGTAAAGATGGAGAATATCCTCCACTTCTTCAAGACGCACGTCATTTATCGGTTCGGAACTCCGAGACGGATTATCTCCGATAACGGACCAGCCTACAGGAGCCACAAGATCAGCCGCTTCGCATAACAACACAACATAGACTGGAGATACTCTTCGGTTTATAACCCCGAGCTAACGGTCTAGCCGAGTGTCACGACCCGAAAGTACGGAACATGACCGGCACTTAAACTACGAACGTCTCGAGGCGTACGTAATCTAAGTAAACCGAAAACCCAGAAATTCAAACCAAGAAAAGTAGTAGAGTGCAGGAAAAACCAACTTAAAACAAGTAATTTCAATAGCATAAGCCGAATTATGCGGTTTTTTTAAAACATCAAAATTTACTGAAAATTTCGGCAGAGTCTCCTTTGTAAATACTGGCCCCCAAACGGGATACAACATGAATAGTATACGAAATCAAGAAAAAAGGCATCCCCAAGCGGGAGCTAGCTCTTCGTCAATCGACGGTCACAACCACACAAGCAATATAATATACAACGACAACGGCGAGGATCAAAAACTCAAAAGGGAACTCAAAACCACCAGAAATATAACGAGCGACTCTAAGGTCGAAAGAATAAACAACACTGGTCTCTATCTCAATAGATACATGTTTGGTTGATGGAACTTCTAGATACAACAGAATAATGATATACAAGATATATAATGGGGGTATGATACAAGTAAACCCACCTACTAGCAAATCACCCGAATGAAACTGAGCCCGCAAGCCGTAATGAAACCTGTACGGCAAATCTGCAAGAAACTGGGGCACACCGGGGGTGAGTTGCCAACTCGTGAATAGAAAAACATCTACGCACATAAATCGCATAAATAACGCAACCTAGGTCAATGATCATAATATATCCTCAAATATAAGTATAACAGGCAGCCTATAACAATGACTAGGGTAATATCTAACCCGAGTATAATTTCATGTGCCCGTGTCAGTGCCTCAGGTAGCAATATATCATATGAATGAGGTATGAATGCATGAAACAGAATACATGTAAATGAAGAAACTGTTTTCATAAATTAGTGGGATTTCCTTCGTATTTTTAAACTGAGGTATCATAATGAAATCAGTATCAACAGTGTCTAGCATCGACACAAAACATAAATCTCACTGTCTCGAAATATCAATGTCTCAAGCTCAATATCTACGGCGCCGTCAGTCCGGACCGGCCCCTACCATCCATCTCAAGACCACGACGGTATCCTCCGGATATCCGACGCGTCGGGTAATATCACCGGTAGGTAGTGCTCCCCAGCCAGGCTCAACGTCAACACCACATTCCTCTTGCCCCGGGGTACCATACCGGGCCCACCATGTACCCGTGACGGTTCCTCCACTCCTCGACACGGATCTCCAAAACCACAGCAAACTCATGGTGGACGACACTTTACATCACTAGAAAACCGCAACATTTTATATTTTAAAAGATCATAAGTTGTAAATTTTGCGGCTTTCCCCGAAATCCAGAAATATCATAAATCTCAAAAAATCATCACAAGTGCATATGTCAATGATAATGAACTAGGCATGAACAACTGAATAACAATATGCATGAAGTGGTAGGTAATAACTACAATGCCTAATATGGCATATAAGGGAAGTACACTAATATCATGTCAAAACTACTAGCTAACAATCTAAGTCAAGCAATTATATTCTCTAAAGTGTACGTGACATGGAAATTACCGATGAAGATGTGTGTGAGCCGGCAAGTAGGTGTACGTGGTACATACGCATCATCGGTAATGGTGCTGGTGTCCTAACAGCATGATATCAATAATGGAATATGCAGCAAAATAAATATGCGAGGCAGAGCGAACAGCAATAATGTGCGGGAGCTGAATACTAGACACAACGATAACTAATCTGCAATAATCTAATATAAGTCCTACGAATGGTGCCTTTTGAAATAACACGAATCATGGGGTTTTGAAAATAGGGGCTACGGTGTTTTTATGAAAAGATACGTCGTTTTTGAAATATCCGTAGATTCCCATGAACTGTCTTTAAAAATGCCCACGATTCGTTAGTTTTTGAAATACGTAAGAAGTCTAATCTAATCTAACAACTACACTAAACTATACGGCTGAACTAACAAGCTGAACTACAGGTAAGGAAACAGCCTATCATCTGAGTCGATACATATACATACATGTATATGTATAGTCGGTGATCCCGCCTCAATAATATCATATCCGATACCATATCTATAATCAGGCATCCCAAGTCAAGAGTGCGGATCAATCATCAATATAGCTCGTACGTAAATCCGTCGTACGGCATCCCAATCTGGGTCCGGGTGAATATCACATTCATCATACTATTCACCTGGTATCCTCTTTATCAAATATCATGATCGGGGTACTGATCTACGTCTAGTACCATACTGATACCGCCTACGTATGCATGGACGTGTGTGAAACACTACGTCAAGGACCCGCTACAACGTCATGTCGTATCTAAGATACGAACCCTGCTATATCACCGATCTCACGGCCTCAAATCAAATCTCATCGACTCAGCTCAATCCCAAGTATCATCCTCAATCCGTATGTGAACACATAGTCCCATACCCATGTGAACACATAACTATAAAGAAGCCTATGAGCACATATCAATAGAAATGTATGCAAGTATGTATGTGTGTATGTGTGTGTAACACTACCCTAGGGTTCGCAACACTAAAGTAATCCAACACACCAATATCCATCCTAAGCATCGTTATTAATCCCAAATAACATATAATAATTGTTGGTGTGTATACGCATCCGTATACACCACCACGGACTGCGGGGGTGCTATACGCCATCCACCCGACTTCTCCCCGTAGATATAAATCTACTCACCTGGTCCTCGCTAGCCGGTGCCGACGTCGCCACGCGCTTGCTTGTCGTCTCGAAGTCCACATGGGGGTACCTACATATCATAACGTACCATATCGCATTAAAACTAAATTCGAAATCGAAACGGCATACGAAAATCAAATCGGCACGCGTATCACGCATAGGTCCAAACCTATCGCCCACGCATGTAGGAATAGTCAAACCAACCCTCGATGTCGATGTACGAACGTCAAACCATCGAGAAAATCCAATCACACTCATTTGCACATTCACGAACACTAATTTTAATATAAACTAGGTTAAAACTCACAAAAACGCCAATTTCACTTAAAAAGTCATTTTTCCGAAAATCTAGCAAGCACAATTCGCCGTTTTTGTACAAAACACAATGTTTAAATGAATGTAGCGGCCAATATATTTATTAAATATCTTAAATAAGTCGTATAAACAATTTCCGGAATTTAATCTCATTAAATTCCAAAAATCCTAATATCCTAGTTTACAAAAATACCCTTTTAAACAATTTCAAAGCAAAATGCACAAACTACAATCTAGCTTAGAATTGCATGATCCAAAACATTAAACCACACTTAATAAAGTTAATGAAGCCAAGAAAAACCTAATCACATTTTTAATCCCAAGAATTTAACAAATTTCAAAAACCTAGTAAGCAAATTAGCAAAATAACAAAATTTTTAAGCTAGCCATTAGCACTAGCTACTAAACTTGTATTAACATGACAACAAAGCCTAATTATAACACACAACCATACACCAATTTTATAAACCCTAACATGCATTCAATTTCACAACTTGAATTCCAAAACTTGCAATTAAACTCACATATCCAAATAACACTTAATTAAATTAGCTTAAGAAATTAGTAACAATTTAAGCAACAAAAAGTTTTAGAATTATACCCAAAAATATATGAAGGTCCACAAGACTCCATGGCCTCCCAAAATGCTCTCTTTTCACAAGGATCCATGCTAAACGGGCTAAGCTAAAATGGGTAGGACTTTGATTTTGATTTTGTGGGATTTTTGGTGGATTTTTGATGCAATTTTTCATGAAGTTTTGAAGGGAAAAGAGAGGGGAAAATGGAGGGGGGGCTGCTGTGGGAAGAAGGAATTTTCGGCCAGAAAAGTGGGTGGGGGAGAGAGAGGGAGGTGAGGAAAATGGGGGGGGGGGACAAGGTCAAGGTCAAACAAAGTCAAAAGTCTAACTACTTCACTCATTTTCTTTTCTTTTCTATCATTTCTTTTTCCTTGAAAATCAAGTGGGTAAAAATATGGTGGGTGCTGAATTAAGCCATGGGGGGGAGTAAGTGGGGGTGTGTGGGTGTGGGCACGGGTGTGGGGTGATGAAAAATGATAAATACAATACCCCAAACATCCATTTACGCTAAAAAAAAGCCTTTTTTCTTCAATAATTTCTAAACCGTTTTGGCAAATGATTTCGTTCCAAAAACCACATGATAAATTTTTATTTAATGTTTTATGATGCACAAAATTTTTTTCAACTCATTCCAATTTGTAATTTTCCCTAATTAAATGTATTAGTGACAGCTTAAAATAATAATAAAATAATATTTTTTTCAGAAAATTTGAAATTTCACCAGCGGCTCAATAAACACCAAATAATAGCAATTACATAGCTAGAATATGTATATTTAATTTTTATAATAAGATATTTGTATTTTGACTTTTTACAGAAAACCCCCTCATTTTACCGATTTTCCGAAATTTCACCGAAATGATTTTGAAAACGCTACAATCTTCCCCCCTTAAAGAAATTCGGTCCCCGAATTTAAATTCAAACTCCCCCAATTACTAAAACATCTAAGAAAAACCATCAAGTCGTCGGGGCTCCGAAATTGTAAATACATAAAACAAATCGTAGCGCAGCGCATGCGCTTGAAAAATGAGTATATAACTCAAATCAAAACTCCGTCAAGCATCCCGCGATCATCGGAATCGTGGAGAAGAAATCAATGCCAAATCCAAATCAAAACCAATATGATATAACTCGAAACTATAAATGTAAATATCGAATCTATATCTGTAAGTATCTGAAGGAAATGCATGCCAAATCTCTTTAAGTCGCTGTGCAACGCGTATAACACTGCACAGTGGCGGACGTCTACCATAAGAAAATAACTATATACATATATACCTTTGTTTGAAATGTACGTTTCGCCGTTTTGGAAATAATTTAGAAGGGTCTCCTTGTTTTAAACATTTCGTGTCATATCAGACACGTAGGTAAATACTGAGGCTATAGCTCGCTTTTTGGAAATCCCTTCAATAACTATCAATGCATGCAAAATGTATTCAGGTACTGTCCTCTGACTAGTCCTGCTCAGTACGAAAACACATAGCAATATCATAAAAACGTACTGCTCTATAAGAAATCAATCCCAAAATATGCACATGAATACTACGTGCGTCTGGTGCGCACGGAAATCAAAATCCATGAATGTGCCATACATGCGCACAGAAACAACATCTAAGTGCATCAGGTGTACACGAAACATCTGTCGTAGGCAACATGTGTGCCTGACAGCAAAATCAGGTGCATCTATCGTGCATGAAATCATGAAATCCAATATCAAGCGCCGAACGTGCGCAAAAGCAATCAGGTGCACAAGGTGCACAAAACAAATATCGAGTATCATAATCAAAATCGAAGTCCAGTGCATCTAAGTGCACAAAAGGCGTATCACTGCACTGCAAGCATATATAAACTATACCGAGTGCAGGAACGAAATCGTGTGCATGCATACGCACAAAACCAACTCAACTGTTTAAAACCGTAAAATCACAAACATGTGAAACTAAAGAATGAAAACGATATCAAGTGCAACAATGTGCAAAGATCGTAAATCCTCAATCATCAAAATCAAATCATACGAATAAATCACCCAAAACATCGTAATCAATAATGGCGGAATAGTACTGCTCAAGCGCATCCTCTAAGAATCTCGGCAACTGTCGCGGTCACTAGTGGGACGTCTCGTCGATGATCATGAACTCTGTCCTGCTGGCGTGCGTAACCATGACCACTCCTGGGTAAAAGTCTTCACTGTGAATTACCAATCTTTCGGTCCATCGGCTCATCGGCCCTGTCAGGTGTGCTAACGGGGACGATTCCGTTCTGGCACTCCTCTGGTCATCTCTTGGTCAATCATCGCGACCACTCGTAAGACAGCATATCACTGGCGTCGGCCTCTGGCTCTCTGAATGTACGTGACACATCTGATCCTGGGTGCAAGTATCATTGCGGCAGTGTCCTGGAAGGAATCCTGCTCACGGTCTCTTCCATGTCTCGTCTCTGCCAACTGTCCGGAAGTCATTGTCCTTTCCTATATCTGCATCTTTCTCTGGAACGACTGCATACTCATCGCGACTCCTTCTGGAAGGTAAGTCCAAGTACCATGCCTCGGCATGCGCATCGCCTCTCTGATGTCGGCGGAGTGGAACATCATCTCATCTAGATCTGGTGCGAACCTCTTACTCCACTTTTCTCTAATGTCGTCTGCTTTGGACTCGTCTCTTCGCGGCTGCATGGACTGAGCTCCAACGACTATCCTCGTATCTGGAGTCTTCCAAGAATGCGTCTCACCACCTAGCATCCGATTGAAGTCGAACCATTCGATCGATTCGTCAAAACCTCATAATCCCCCAAGAGCTCAACCTCTTGGGCACAGTTTAATAGTATCGAATACATACCACAGCATCGGTGGTCCAGCCGTAGAAGGGAAAACCCAAGCCTCACTAATGGCGCCGTAGAACTGCCGCAAACTCGAAGGTTCAAAGGCTTTCACACGGTCATTAAGTCGAGTTAGGGTTTCATTCTTCTAGAGGGACCATAGAATTGCCTGCATGTCTTTCCGACTACTTTAAACTTGGATAAATAGGTTTCTGACATTCGATCGTCTCTGTCGACTCCCAACGCCTCCGCGTGAAGTCGTCTCTAGCTGGAATCAATCTATCTGATGACCTCGCATCGGGGTAAGCGAACGAACCACCTGTCCTAGTCATTCATCATCGGGTGACTAGCTACCTTCTATCATCTATTCGTACAACTCGCCCCGCCATAGTTCCAACATATGGGGCGATATCTCGTCGCTCGCAGCAACAACTGGCTCGCCCGTCTGCACGCTGAACAGTGCCTCAATCATCAGGAGTAAGCAACACACCAACGGTCATCAAAATCTGGCTGGCCTCTGTCAGTGGCTCAATCCTCTAGTGTCGATCGGCACATCCGAGTAACCTCATAAAGGCGATCCGCCAAAC
This sequence comes from Agapanthus africanus, assembly GCA_030015575.1. Lineage (NCBI taxonomy): Eukaryota > Viridiplantae > Streptophyta > Magnoliopsida > Asparagales > Amaryllidaceae > Agapanthus > Agapanthus africanus. Next base: position 449,345,859 of record JASDDO010000012.1, on the reverse strand, counting down.
GCTCGTGGCGCGGAAACACAGTAAAAAGACACATCTCTGCAATCGTGTGTCGCCAGAATTTCGTCCTGATCAGTCCTCGTTCGTGACGAGCTTGTGCTGACCGCAACTCTAGCCGTAGCTCTCCCTGCCGGTAACCGTAGCAGCAAAACCAAACTGGTACCGATGAGGCTAGATCAGGAAGGAATATAATACTGAACAAGGGAATGTACATCCTAAGGCTTCATAAGTGGAGTGGCGTGTCGTAAATATGCCGCGGAACATACCAACGGTACGTCACTCTACTTTAGTCACCTATTCCATCAACCAAGGGTCATCCTACGCTCCGAAGGTTAAAACCTAACGCTCTGATACCAACTTTGTCACGACCCGAAAGTACGGAACATGACCGGCACTTAAACTACGAACGTCTCGAGGCGTACGTAATCTAAGTAAACCGAAAACCCAGAAATTCAAACCAAGAAAAGTAGTAGAGTGCAGGAAAAACCAACTTAAAACAAGTAATTTCAATAGCATAAGCCGAATTATGCGGTTTTTTTAAAACATCAAAAATTTACTGAAAATTTCGGCAAAGTCTCCTTTTTAAATACTGGCCCCCAAACGGGATACAACATGAATAGTATACGAAATCAAGAAAAAAGGCATCCCCAAGCGGGAGCTAGCTCTTCGTCAATCGACGGTCACAACCACACAAGCAATATAATATACAACGCCAACGACGAGGATCAAAAACTCAAAAGGGAACTCAAAACCACCAGAAATATAACGAGCGACTCTAAGGTCGAAAGAATAAACAACACTGGTCTCTATCTCAATAGATACATGTTTGGTTGATGGAACTTCTAGATACAACAGAATAATGATATACAAGATATATAATGGGGGTATGATACAAGTAAACCCACCTACTAGCAAATCACCCGAATGAAACTGAGCCCGCAAGCCGTAATGAAACTTGTACGACAAATCTGCAAGAAACTGGGGCACAACGGGGGTGAGTTGCCAACTCGTGAATACAAAAACATCTACGCACAGAAATCACATAAATAACGCAACCTAGGTCAATGATCATAATATATCCTCAAATATAAGTATAACAGGCAGCCTATAACAATGACTAGGGTAATATCTAACCCGAGTATAATTTCATGTGCCCGTGTCAGTGCCTCAGGTAGCAATATATCATATGAATGAGGTATGAATGCATGAAACAGAATACATGTAAATGAAGAAACTGTTTTCATAAATTAGTGAGATTTCCTTCGTATTTTTAAACTGAGGTATCATAATGAAATCAGTATCAACAGTGTCTAGCATCGACACAAAACATAAATCTCACTGTCTCGAAATATCAATGTCTCAAGCTCAATATCTAGGGCGCCGTCTGTCCGGACCGGCCCCTACCATCCATCTCAAGACCACGACGGTATCCTCCGGATATCCGACGCGTCGGGTAATATCACCGGTAGGTAGTGCTCCCCAGCCAGGCTCAACGTCAACACCACATTCCTCTTGCCCCGGGGTACCATACCGGGCCCACCATGTACCCGTGACGGTTCCTCCACTCCTCGACACGGATCTCCAAAACCACAGCAAACTCATGGTGGACGACACTTTACATCACTAGAAAACCGCAACATTTTATATTTTAAAAGATCATAAGTTGTAAATTTTGCGGCTTTCCCCGAAATCCAGAAATATCATAAATCTCAAGAAATCATCACAAGTGCATATGTCAATGATAATGAACTAGGCATGAACAACTGAATAACAGTATGCATGAAGTGGTAGGTAATAACTACAATGCCTAATATGGCATATAAGGGAAGTACACTAATATCTTGTCAAAACTACCAGCTAACAATCTAAGTCAAGCAATTATATTCTCTAAAGTGTACGTGACATGGCAATTACTGATGAAGATGTGTGTGAGCCGGCAAGTAGGTGTACGTGGTACATACGCATCATCGGTAATGGTGCTGGTGTCCTAACAACATGATATCAATAATGGAATATGCAGCAAAATAAATATGCGAGGCAGAGCGAACAGCAATAATGTGCGGGAGCTGAATACTAGACACAACGATAACTAATCTGCAATAATCTAATATAAGTCCTACGAATGGTGCCTTTTGAAATAACACGAATCATGGGGTTTTGAAAATAGGGGCTACGGTGTTTTTATGAAAAGATACGTCGTTTTTGAAATATCCGTAGATTCCCTTGAGCTGTCTTTAAAAATGCCTACGATTCGTTAGTTTTTGAAATAGGTAAGAAGTCTAATCTAATCTAACAACTACACTAAACTATACGGCTGAACTAACAAGCTGAACTACAGGTAAGGAAACCTCCTATCATCTGAGTCGATACATATACATACATGTATATGTATAGTCGGTGATCCCGCCTCAATAATATCATATCCGATACCATATCTATAATCAGGCATCCCAAGTCAAGAGTGCGGATCAATCATCAATATAGCTCGTACGTAAATCCGTCGTACGGTATCCCAATCTGGGTACGGGTCAATATCACATTCATCATACTATTCACCTGGTATCCTCTTTATCAAATATCATGATCGGGGTACTGATCTACGTCTAGTACCATACTGATACCGCCTACGTATGCATGGACGTGTGTGAAACACTACGTCAAGGACCCGCTACAACGTCATGTCGTATCTAAGATACGAACCCTGCTATATCACCGATCTCACGGCCTCAAATCAAATCTCATTGACTCAGCTCAATCCCAAGTATCATCCTCAATCCGTATGTGAACACATAGTCCCATACCCATGTGAGCACATAACTATAAAGAAGCCCATGAGCACATATCAATAGGAATGTATGCAAGTATGTATGTGTGTATGTGTGTGTAACACTACCCTAGGGTTCGCAACACTAAAGTAATCCAACACACCAATATCCATCCTAAGCATCGTTATTAATCCCAAATAACATATAATAATTGTTGGTGTGTATACGCATCCGTATACACCACCACGGACTGCGGGGGTGCTATACGCCATCCACCCGACTTCTCCCCGTAGATATAAATCTACTCACCTGGTCCTCGCTAGCCGGTGCCGACGTCGCCACGCGCTTGCTTGTCGTCTCGAAGTCCACATGGGGGTACCTACATATCATAACGTACCATATCGCATTAAAACTAAATTCGAAATCGAAACGGCATACGAAAATCAAATCGGCACGCGTATCACGCATAGGTCCAAACCTATCGCCCACGCATGCAGGAATAGTCAAACCAACCCTCGATGTCGATGTACGAACGTCAAACCATCGAGAAGATCCAATCACACTCATTTTCACATTCACGAACACTAATTTTAATATAAACTAGGTTAAAACTCACAAAAACGCCAATTTCACTTAAAAAGTCATTTTTCCGAAAATCTAGCAAGCACAATTCGCCGTTTTTGTACAAAACACGATGTTTAAATGAATGTAGCGGCCAATATATTTATTAAATATCTTAAATAAGTCGTATAAACAATTTCCGGAATTTAATCTCATTAAATTCCAAAAATCCTAATATCCTAGTTTACAAAAATACCCTTTTTAACAATTTCAAAGCAAAATGCACAAACTACAATCTAGCTTAGAATTGCATGATCCAAAGCATTAAACCACACTTAATAAAGTTAATGAAGCCAAGAAAAACCTAATCACATTTTTAATCCCAAGAATTTAACAAATTTCAAAAACCTAGTAAGCAAATTAGCAAAATAACAAAATTTTTAAGCTAGCCATTAGCACTAGCTACTAAACTTGTATTAACATGACAACAAAGCCTAATTATAACACACAACCATACACCAATTTTATAAACCCTAACTTGCATTCAATTTCACAACTTGAATTCCAAAACTTGCAATTAAACTCACATATCCAAATAACACTTAATTAAATTAGCTTAAGAAATTAGTAACAATTTAAGCAACAAAAAGTTTTAGAATTATACCCAAAAATATATGAAGGTCCACAAGACTCCATGGCCTCCCAAAATGCTCTCTTTTCACAAGGATCCATGCTAAACGGGCTAAGCTAAAATGGGTAGGACTTTGATTTTGATTTTGTGGGATTTTTGGTGGATTTTTGATGCAATTTTTCATGAAGTTTTGAAGGGAAAAGAGAGGGGAAAATGGAGGGGGGCTGCTGTGGGAAGAAGGAATTTTCGGCCAGAAAAGTGGGTGGGGGAGAGACAGGGAGGTGAGGAAAATTGGGGGGGGGGGAGACAAGGTCAAGGTCAAACAAAGTCAAAAGTCTAACTACTTCACTCATTTTCTTTTCTTTTCTATCATTTCTTTTTCCTTGAAAATCAAGTGGGTAAAAATATGGTGGGTGCTGAATTAAGCCATGGGGGGGAGTAAGTGGGGGTGTGTGGGTGTGGGCACGGGTGTGGGGTGATGAAAAATGATAAATACAATACCCCAAACATCCATTTACGCTAAAAAAAAGCCTTTTTTCTTCAATAATTTCTAAACCGTTTTGGCAAATGATTTCGTTCCAAAAACCACATGATAAATTTTTATTTAATGTTTTATGATGCACAAAATTTGTTTCAACTCATTCCAATTTGTAATTTTCCCTAATTAAATGTATTAGTGACGGCTTAAAATAATAATAAAATAATATTTTTTTCAGAAAATTTGAAATTTCACCAGCGGCTCAATAAACACCAAATAATAGCAATTACATAGCTAGAATATGTATATTTAATTTTTATAATAAGATATTTGTATTTTGACTTTTTACAGAAAACTCCCTCATTTTACCGATTTTCCGAAATTTCACCGAAACGATTTTCAAAACACTACACCGAGGCTTTCAACAAGACCTTGATGAAGATCGTGAAAAAGACGGTATCACGAAATAAGAAAGACTGGCACGAGAGACTGCAAGAAGCTCTCTGGGCGTATCGAACTACGTTCAAGACGGCCACGAACACAACGCCGTATGCATTGGTTTTCAGTACAGAAGCGGTACCCCCCCTCGAGATAGAGTTACCCTCCCTACGAGTGGCAGTTCATTATGAGCTAACAGACGAAGAGAACGCTCACCTTCTCCTCGAGGAGCTCGATGCCCTTGATGAAACCCGGCTCATAGAGCAACAAAATCTGGAGGCTTATAAAGCAAAGATGACGCGCTCATACGAGAGAATGACTAGGCCGAGAGCATTCCGCCAAGGCGAACTCGTGCTAGTGGTTAAAAGACCTATGATCCCTAATCGCGCTAAGCGGGGAAAATTCGAGCCAAACTATGAAGGCCCGTACATCATAGACAAAGTCTACCAAGGTGGAGCCTATCTACTCATGGACATGCATGGCGAAAGGCTCTTCAGGCCAATAAATGGTCTCTTCCTGAAGAAATACTATGCCTAACGAGTCACGGCCTAGGTCAATGATAGATGACAACGACTATGTCCGCTCGCTATCATCCTAAACCTAAACTCTGTAAGTAGTAACCTGCTTCCTTAACAATGGACCGAAACGTCCTTAAACTAACATCGGACCGAAATGTCCTTAAACTAACGACGGACCGAAACGTCCTTACACTAACAACGGACCACTATGCCCTAAAACTAGCCGTTGACCGAGATGTCGATAAACTACGGTGGATTGCAGCATCCCAAAGCTGATACAAAAAAAAGAATAATAAAAAAAGAAAGAAAAGAGAAAACGGTATGTCCACAAGCAAAAAGGGGCACGGATGAAAACCCGAAAGGGCTCCGTGAGTAAAAACAGCAGGGCTACCGGCGAGTCTTGTGAAAACCCGAAAGGGCGCAACCTCGTTAGAATAAAAAAAAGAAGAAGAAAAAACGGTATTTCCACAAGCAAAAAAGGGCACGGATGAAAACCCGAAAGGGCTCCGTGAGTAAAAACAACAGGGCTCCGGCGAGTTTTGTGAAAACCCGAAAGGGCGCAATCTCGTTAAAATAAACTTGCAAGGTCCTCTCGACTTTGTAAGGAGAAGTCACCCACGTGAGATCCTTACGACTCACAAGGGAGAAACACACTTAGGGATCCCTACGATTCCTAAGGAGAAATTACACTTGTGAGATCCTCACGACTTGTAAGGAGAACTCTCATATGGGACCTTCACGGCTCATAAGATTTGAAAGTCTTAAGTTACAGGGATCTGAACCTGTTCTTAAGCAGCCCCCACAACCTCCGATACTGCCCTACAAGTGGCTCAATGCTGACCCTTGTATACAATCCACATGCGCGAATAAATATTTCCCTAACGAAGTCCCATCCGTGACTAGGGATATGTCTATATGGTGAACAACCCTTGTAAGTCCTCTCGATTTATAAGGAGAAAACCCTCTTGTAAGATCCTTACGAATTACAGGAGAACATACACTTAGGAGTCCTTACGACTCTTAAGGAGAAAACGCACCTATGAGATCCTCACGACTTGTAGGGAGAAATACCTTCATGAGACCCTTACGGCTCATGAAGTCAAAAGCCTTAGTCGACAGGATCCTAACCCTGTTCACTAAGCTACCTTTGTTCGACATCGACAGAGGAAAATGATGATTCGCTCCTGGCAATATCCCAGTAGTAGCGGTGCTGATGCCGAAATCGGTGTCTAATTCCGAGCTTTCAGCGCAAAGCCAGCAAGCCACACATGCATACGAAATAGCCGAAATGATGGGGCAACTTGCAAACAAAATCAGCAAGTAAAAATATATGCATACGAAATAGCCGAAATGATGGGGCAACTTGCAAACAAAATCAGCAAGTAAAAATATATGCATACGAAATAGCCGAAATGATGGGGCAACTTGCAAACAAAATCAGCAAGTAAAAATATATGTATGCAAAATAGCCGAAATGATTGGGAAACTCGTAATAAAAAGCAGCGAGTACAAATAAAAATAAATAGCCGAAATGATTGGGCAACGCGAAAAATACCCGAAATGATTGGGCAATTGTGACCTTCGCGATATAAAAGCTGAAATGATAGAGCACCGCAGAAAGAAATGAAAAAAAATTGAAATGATTGCCCTACAGGTGATATCACATCAATCCCTATATACGATCCAGGGGTGCAAACAAAGAGAGAATCACACCTTTCCTCCCCAGGCTTCACCAGAAGAAGAAGCCAAATCTCAACGGCTCACAAATAGCCTGGAGATCATCTCAACATTCGTCTTATTACAACGGACACAACATCAAGCAAAGCGGAACAGCGGCAACTCCCAGTTCTATGACTCGGCGGTGTACAGATGACCGAGAGTCAAACTCCGACTCCGTGAAATGCGGATAAAGTCAACCATTCCTGGCTACGTGGAACACGGATTATTTCACTCCTGACCCCGTAGGAAACGTCCAGAGCGGATCCTGGTCCTCACAGAGCACGACAATGACCCCGTGTGAAGCATCCAGAGCGGAGCCTGGTCCTCGCCGAACACGGCAGTGAACCCATGGGAAGCATCCATAGAAAAATTCCTGGCTACGTGGAACGCGGATTATCTCACTCCTGACCCCATGGGAAACGTCCAGAGCGGATCCTGGTCCTCGCAGAGCACGGCAGTGACCCCGTGTGAAGCATCTAGAGCGGAGCCTGGTCCTCGCCGAACACGGCAGTGAACCCGTGGGAAGCATCCAGAGAAAAATTCCTGGCTACGTAGAACGCGGATTATGTCACTCCTGACCCCGTAGGAAACGTACAAAGCGGATCCTGGTCCTTGCAGAGCACGGCAATGACCCAGTGTGAAGCATCTAGAGCGGAGCCTGGTCCTTGCCGAACACGGCAGTGAACCCGTGGGAAGCATCCAGAGCAAAATTCCTGGCTACGTGGTACGCGGATTACGTCACTCCTGACCCCGTGGGAAACGTCCAGAGCGGATCCTGGTCCTCGCAAAGCACGATAATGACCCCGTGTGAAGCATCCAGAGCGGAGCCTTGTCCTCGCCGAACACGGCAGTGAACCCGTGGGAAGCATCCAGAGCAAAATTCCTGGCTACGTGGAACGCGGATTATGTCACTCCTGACCCTGTGGAAAACGTCCAGAGCGGATCCTAGTCCTCGCAGAGCATGGCAGTGAACCCGTGTGAAGCATCCAGAGCGGAGCCTGGTCCTCTCCGAACACGGCAGTGAACCCGTGGAAAGTATCCAGAGCAAAAATTGGACTGTAAGGTCCTTAACCTCGACCGTGATGTCTTAAAACTAACATTGGACTGTGAGGTCCTTAAACTCACGGACTATGATGTCCTTAACCTCGACCGTGATGTCTTAAAACTAACATCGGACTGTGGGGTCCTTAAACCCATGGACTATGACATCCTTAATCTCGACCGTGATGTCTTAAAACTAACATTGGACTGTGAGGTCCTTAAACTCATGGACTATGATGTCCTTAACCTCGACCGTGATGTCTTAAAACTAACAATGGACTTTGGAGTCCTTAAATCCACGGACTATGATTTCCTTAACCTCGACCGCGATTTCTTTAAACTACGGTATCCTGGAAAACGTCCAGAGCGGAGCCTGGTCCTCGTAGAACACGGCAGTGAACCCGTGGGAAGCATCCAGAGCAACCCCTAACTCCATGAAATGCGGATAAGGACAACTTCATCCATCACTTGCGGGTCCTCACGACTCGTAAGGGAGTAAATTCTCTTATGAGATCCTTACGACGTTCAAGAGAAAACACACTTAGGAATCCTCACGATTCTTAAGTAGAAATTACACATACGGGATCCTTTCGACCGGTAGGGAGAAAATTCTTTATGAGACCCTTACGACGCATAAAGTTGAAAAGTCTTAGGTGACAGATCCTAACCCTGTTTTCTAAGCCATCACTACCTTACAAAGAGCACAAGATGGGAAATTATATGTTATCTACAGGCCACACTTGCTAGAATCAAATGGCAGCAACACAGCAAGGAGAAGAAAGCGACAAGGAGAACATTTGATTCGCATTTAATTAAGCATTCAAGGCATACCCGTTCATGCAAGCGGAAAAGATTTAGTATGTAAAATAAAACAAGCTGAAATGAGAAACTTGCCATTCATACTGCAAAAAAGTTCTTACAATTATGAAAGCAGTAAACAAAAACATTATCCAAACAATTACAATGGCAAAACCTCAGATCCGGGGCATGGATTGAGGAACTCAAAAGTGACTTTGTCCAGAATCTTCCAGGAATTTCGAACCATCTTAGTATGCTTTCTTTCACGATCACAAGCGTCGGGATCCCCACGAATGTCCTCCACCCTCCGATAGGCAGCAAGTATGGCCGACTGTTGAAAAGCCTGATGCAGGAGATCGATAAGATTGTCTCGCCTTCTCTTCGATATTAGGCTCATCAGATACACCGAATGCACCTTATCCTCGGAGGCATCCAATGCCCTAAGTGGCACGCTGGTACAGAATAGAGGAAGCGCTTCCCAGATCGCTCCCACGATAAGCTTCAGGAGAGAGGAGCGTCGAGGAAGCAGTCGACTATTGTATGCGTCAAAGCGGCTCATAATTTCGGCACACTCGGCGTTTGTGAATTCTCGATTCTAAGAACGGCCGAGTGAGCGGATGTCTCCATAGAAGATAATCTCGTCGAGATCATACATGTGAGCATCCATTACTCCTGAAAAAAAGAAAATCAACAAAATTAGCGGACAGACTGATTAAGAAAATTCTTATTAAAAACAGGCATAGGGAGTTAAACTCCTCGAAAGCAATGCTCTACAGAGAGGAGTGACACCTGTCAAAATCAATTATGAGGGGAATTTAAAGAAATTCCCCGAGAACATTGAGAGCCTTGCTTTGAGAAGATGATATAATTCATTAAAGATAAAATTCCATTTTTAATCTTCAACATCCATGAAAAACTCTTAAGAGTTCTTCTATATGATTTGAAAGGAGCAAAACTCCATTAATGAATTAAGAAATCATGAGTAAAACCCTAACTCATTAAAATTTATTAAAATTTTTACCTAAAGTTTGAAAAAAATATTTACTCTTGTGAAGTTCTTAAACAAAAGTGCTGCGCTCTGAATAAAAATTTTCAGGAAAGAAGATGATAATCATCTGAGGACCAAAGGTCCTATTTATAGACGCTAAGACGCCTCTTCGATTTCTGAGTTGATCCAAAGGCTCAGATGTGGCCACCGCTGCGCTCACGTGTAGACCACGTAAGCGCAATGGTGGGGGGAGGGCATTTGTTTCCCCAATCAGAGCAAAGCTCTGTTCAAATTCCAAGGTTTGAAATGAAGCGACGCTTCTGCTCCCCCTAATCAGAGCAAAGCTCTATTCAAGTTCCAAGATATGGAATGAAGCGACGCTTCCTTTCCCCCCAATCAGAGCAAAGCTCTGCTTCAAAATTCAAAATTTAAATTGAAGCAACGCTTTAGATTCTGCGCGCTGCGCGCCACGTGTCAAACACGGGTGCGCTAGCGCAGTTGTACTGCACTCTGCGCTGCGCTCTGCGTGTCAAACACGGGTGCGCTAGCGCAGTTGCGCTGCGCGCCACGTGTCGAACGTAGGTGTGCTAGCGCAAGGTGCGCCAGCGCTGGAATTAAAAATTCCCCAACCGTCAGATCAAAAGATCTACTAATAATAAATTATTAATTAATCAGAAATAAAATTCTGTTATGGAAAGATTTTTCAATCTTATTAAAAGAAGAAAATTATCTTCTGTAAAACAGAAGCCTTAGGATCAAAGATCCAGTGGTGCGAAATATTACAAATCAATCAGAGAAAGATCTCTCAAAACTGATTTAACAAATCATTTGGCCCTATATAAAGGACCCTAGACTTCAAGTCTAACATACAGAAGAGAAAGAAGACAAAAAAAGAGAGAAAAACCCTCTACAAAAGAAGAGAAAAGCTCTTAGAAAAAAGAAGACTTTTCTTCATCTTCAAGGTAAAAAGAACTATGTTCTTGAATAATAGAGATGAAACCATCTCGTAAAAAGAAGAACCATTTTCTAAAATGATCAGAGATCTAAGAAAAAGACCGAGGTCTTTAATAAAAAAAAAAGAACAAAAAGATCTAATCATAAAAAGACTAAAAGAAGTATTTTACTTCTCTTTTTATCTATAAAGGCAGAGCCTTTTATAAAAAACAAGAACTTTTGTTCTTGGATCTTGAGGAAAAAATCCTCCTTTGAAGAACATAAATTTGTTCTCTGATCTTAAAATTGATCAGATGCGCCTTGCTCTATTGAAAAGTGCCTTGCACTCATGAATTGCGCCCTTGCTCTCATTGGACCGGCGGTCAGCGCCAAAACCTTCCACGTGTCAACCATAGACACCACTTCCGCTTTGCGCTTTTAAAACAGCGCACTGCACTCATGGGCTGGCTCTCAGCGACAAGCGCGCCACGTGTCACTCACTGGTGCGCCAACAGACTAGCGCAATGCGCTCATAAATTAAAAGCGCAATGCGATAACAAACTAGCGCTTAGCACTAAGTGCGACACGTGTCCTCTTCGCGTGCGCTACCCGACAGAAGCGCAATGCGCTCTTTGACTGGCACAACGCGTCTGGTGCGCCACGTGGCGCACTGTCAGAACAAACTTTGTTTCTGATAAATGCTATGCATTCAATACAAGACAAAAATGTCAGAGCCTAATGCCTAGCATTATTAAAAGGGCTGAGCCCAAATAATGGCTTAATAGCCAGAACAAAAATAAAATGTTAAAACATTTTAATTGGACTTAGCCCAATTTTGGTTATAAGTCCTCAACTTGTTTTGAATTGAGCACAACTGCTCTTTCAACTAACTCACCTTGTTTTGAGGGTACATCTCTTCACTCCTCTGATATTTGTCGTTGTAATTCCTCAACGTCGTCAGAGAGGTGACGGGTCCCAACAACCACATATTATAACGGACTGTGAGGTCCTTAAACTCACGGACTATGATGTCCTTAACCTCTACCGTGATGTATTAAAACTAACAACGGACTGTGGGGTTCTTAAACACACGGACTATGATGTCCTTAACCTCGATCGTGATGTCTTTAAACTAACATTGGACTGTGGAGTCCTTAAATCCACGGACTATGATGTCCTTAACCTCGACCGCGATGTCTTTAAACTAACATTGGACCGAGATGTCCTTAAACTAACAATGGACCGTAATGTCCTTAAACTAATTACCGACCGCAATGTCACTAAACTAAACAACAGAGCCCAATTTCTCTCTTGTCGGATCTAAATGATCCCGTTAGGTTGATCTTAGTCTAAAATTAGACTAACGTATCCTTAACAAACATTTAAGTTGATCTTAGTCTCAAAAGAGGCTAACGTATCCTTAAACCCAACCCCCAAACCCAAATCTAAGAAAGATACGGATTTGGACTAGTCCACGCCCTACGGGCTACAACATAACTTAGTCTCCGTATACAATCCACGGGCAACCACAAACAAAACAAACACCCACGACACGAAGTGACCATCTGGAGAAGGAGAAAGTTGTTACTGCGATGCGGTAGCGTAATTAACTGCAGGGGCTTGCGCCTGCAGGGAAGAGCGTCCCCACAATAAAAAACCCCCTCAAACGAGGGGGAATCTGATGAAGTCTGCTATATCGGCCGCATCTGTTTAAACCTTTGATACATGGTGCCATAAATCAACTTGGCATCTTCGGAGAGGTGGACGGATAGCACCAATTAGCATCTGCCCCGAATTTCAGGCAAGACGGACCTGTGCGGTCGCGTCTCCGTGATTCGGAAGGTAACACTACTAGCTGCACTGTGTAAGATAAATCCTGCTCAAGCTGTAAGGTTTGATATTGGATCGCGTGAGAGGGATCGTGAAGATACTTGTGAAGGATAGACACATGAAACACTGGATGCACTTTGGGAAAATTCGGTGGAAGTGCTAAACGATAAGCTACAACACCCACTCTCTCCAGAATCTCGTAGGGTCCGACATATCTGGGGCTGAGCTTCCCCTTTCTCCCGAAACGCATCACACCCTTCATCGGAGATACACGAAGGAACACATAGTCTCCTACATCAAACTCGAGTCTACGACGGTGTCGATCGGCATATGATTTTTGTCTGCACTGGGCCGCTCTCATTCTGTCCCGTATCAACTGGATCTTTTCTGTAGTCTCATGTACTATCTGCGGTCCCAAAATGCTACTCTCGCTAAGCTCTGTCTAGCAAACGGGTGATCGAAATTTTCTCCCATATAAAGCTTCATAGGGTGCCATCTGGATCGTCTCCTGAAAACTGTTGTTATAAGAGAATTCTATCAAAGGTAAGTGACGATCCCAACTGCCACCGAAATCAAGACTGCAGGCTCGAAGTATATCCTCTAGAGTCTGTATGGTCTGCTCTGACTGACCATCTGTCGGCGGGTTAAAAGCTGTAATAAAACTCATTCGGATACCTAGAGCCTCTTGATGTTTATGCCATAGACGGCTGGTAAACTGCGTACCCCTATCGGACACTATGCACGTCGGAACTCCATGCAATCCCACGATCTCATCAATATAAATCTGAGCATACTACGCATAACCAAATGTTGTTTTCACCGAAAGAAAGTGATCTGTCTTTGTCAATCTATCTACAATCACCCAAATGGAATCATACCCTCTGCTAGTCCTGGGTAGACCCACGATGAAATCCATGAATATCTGCTCCCATTTCTACTCCGGAATAGGCAAGGGCTGCAACTCTCCTGCCGGCCTCTGGTGCTTGGCCTTGACTTGCTGACAAGTCAAGCATTTCGAAACAAACTCCACGACATCTCTCTTCATTCCTTCCCACCAATAGACATCCTTTAAGTCATGATACATCTTGGTGGAATCAGGATGAATGCTATATGCTGACCGATGGGCCTCCTCTAAGATCTCACGTCTCAGTCCCTCCGAATCCGGCACACAAAGACGAGTCCCAAATTGTAATACTCCACGGTCATCTATCACGAACCCAGACTCTCTACCCTGTCTAACATGTTCCATGATCTCCGACAAACGAGCATCTGCGGGCTGTGTCTCTCGAATACGACCCAATAACTGAGGATGGGTGCGAACATGAGCTAACTGTCCTCCTGTCGATGTGAACTCAAACTGTACACGGTTATCACATAGAATCTGCCTGTCTGCAAAAGGCTGTCTCTGCATAGTGCACAAATGAGATAAGATACCTCCAGGCCTCCGACTCAAAGCATCTGCTACAACATTCGCTTTTCCCGGATGATAAAGAATCTCGCAATCGTAATCCTTCATGAGTTCCATCCATCGACGCTGCCTCAGATTCAGATCCCGCTGCTGAAAAATGTATTTCAAGCTCTTGTGGTTTGTGAAAATTTGGCACGACTCACCGTACATGTAATGCCTCTAAATCTTTAGTGCGGATACTACAGCAGCCATCTCTAAGTCATGAGTGGGGTAGTTCTGCTCGTGCCTCTTTAGTTGCCGCGAAGCATAAGCGATGACCCTGCAGTGCTGCTTTAACATACAGCCTAAACCCACTCGAGAGACGTCACAATAAACCACACGACCCAGAAGGTAAAGATAATATTGGTGCAGTCGTCAGGCGAGTCTTCAACTGCTGGAAACTCTGCTCACATGCCTCTGTCCAAAGAAATGGAACCTCCTTCCTGGTCAACCCGGTTAGCGGTGCAACGATCCGAGAAAAATCCTGCATAAAACGTCGGTAGTAACCAGCCAGACCCAAGAAATTGCGAATCTTTGTAACTGACATCGGTCTGGGCCAGTGCTGTACTGCTTCGATCTTCTTTGGTTCCACACGTATACCATTTCTCGTAACTACGTGGCCCAAGAAATCCACACTATCCAGCCAGAAAGCACACTTAGAGAATTTAGCGAACAACTGATGCTCCTTCAAGGTTTGCATTGTGATACGCAAGTGCTGCTCGTGCTCCTCCCAGCTCCGGGAATAAACAAGAATATCATCTATGAATAAAATAATAAACTGATCAAGGAATGGCCTGAAAATGTGGTTCATCATATCCATGAAAGCTGCTGGGGCATTGGTGAGCCCGAACGACATCACCAGAAACTCATAATGCCCGTATCGTGTACGAAAAGCAGTCTTCGGAATGTCATCTTTCCGAACTCTCAACTGATGATACCCTGACCGCAAATCAATCTTTGACAAATAGCCAGCTCCCTGCAGCTGATCGAATAAGTCATCTATACGAGGTAGTGGATACATATTTCACACAGTAACACGATTCAGCTGCCTGTAGTCGATGCACAGTCTCATGCTGCCGTCCTTCTTTTTAACGAACAAGACTGAAGCTCCCACGGTGATACACTTGGACGAGCAAGTCCTCTATCCAACAACTCTTGCAACTGACCTTTGAGTTCTTTCAACTCCGTTGGGGCCATTCGATAAGGTGGTATAAAAATAGGCCCCGCTCCCGGAATCAAGTCGATGCAAAATTCGATATCGCGATCAAGCGGTAATCCTGGTAATTCTGCACGAAACACGTCCAAAAATTCTAGGGCGATCGGAACCTGGTCTAACAGGACTTCAGCGGCTCCTACGTCTCGAACTAACGCTAAGAACCCACGACAACCCTTCTTCAAGAGTCGTCCCGTACAAAGAGTAGAAATTATGTTGGCAGGAGTTATACTACAGTCTCCCTGCACAACAAAAATCGGTTCTCCTGGAAAACAGAAGCTGACCGCTTTCCCTCGACAATCTACATAAACATGACAAGCGGCCAACCAATCCATACCAAGAAGTATATCGAAATCTAGCATATCCAGGGGAATCAAATCCACTAATGAATCCCTATCACCAATACGTACTGAACAAGATCTGAATATATGCTGAGCTACAAAAGAATCTCCAACAGGAGTAATCACAACTAGCGGTAACTCTAACAACGACGACTCTCTCCCCAAAGAAATCGCAAAGTGTGTAGATACGTAAGAATGCGTAGAACCGGGATCAAATAAAATATGTGCATCTAAGGAACACACTGTAAGAGTACCAGTCACAACTGCATTGGATGCCTGGGCATCCTGTGGAGTCAGTGCAAAAACCCGTGCCTGGCCCCTACCCGCATCCTGTCGTCCTCTCCCTCGGCCTCTTTGAAAGCATCCTGCAAAGCCCTCACCTCACGGTGCAACAGCCTGGCGCATAGTGCCAACTGGGGGAGGAAGTAAGGCCATCAAAGTAGAAGGTGGAGGGGGTAAAGCAGCCTGTGGAAAAGTAGTCCCTCCCTGGGGTTTACAATCCCTCGCGAAATGCCCTGGAAGTCCGCAACTAAAACATGTAGATGGGGACCTTTGATCATCGGGATATGAACTGAACATCTGGCCCTGGGTCCAACCTCGCCCAAAACCGTGGTCTGGAAATTGTCTGCCTCTACCTCTGCCAAACTGCCTAGTAACTGACCCAATAGGTCTGGTCCTCTTAAGGACGAAAATGTATCCAACTATAGTATATAATCCACTTGTATTTTCATATATTATTCTCTATGCATTTAAAGAAGAACTTGATTTCATTATACCTTTATTTCCAAACTGCACCTCCACTATTTTCCGCAAAAAGATTTAGATTTTCGGGCTTCGGCTTACTTGAATTACGTTACGCCTTTAGATGTTGCATGATTTTAGTGCCAGTCACGTGCCAAATTCTGGGTTGTGACACCTATGTTTCCACACACTTTGTACCGAGGTTGGGCCAAAATTTTTCTTTGTTAGATCAGCCGCTCATTATGATTACTCCCGTTTGAGAGTCTTTCATTGCCCGACATGTGTTTCGGTCGTGTACCGTTCATATTAGAGATAGAGATTCGTCCGTCGATTTGATCCTTCTTGATATGTTGGACTTTGAGGTTCTCCTCGGCATGGATTGGTTAGCTATTTTCTATGCATCCGTGGATTTCCGTGAGAAGGCAGTCGGGTTTTGTTTTCCGGGAGAGTCAGTTCTTGTTGTGCAGGGGGACCGCAGTGTTGCTCCTCATTGTTTGATTTCTTCCCTTTACGCTAGTCGGCTCTTGAGGAAAGGATGTCGGGGATTCTTGGCATATATTCATGATACTGGAGCCATAGAGGTACCGTTGGACCAGGTTCCTATTGTGAGAGAGTTTTCCGATATATTTCCTGATGAGTTCCCTGGATTGCCGTTAGAGCACGATATCGAGTTCTGCATCGACTTGATCCCCGACATGGGGCCTATTTGTATACAGCCTTATCGGATGGCCCCGGCGGAGCTTAAAGAGCTTAAGAATCAGTTGCAAGATTTTCTTGATAGGGGACTTATTCATCCGAGTGTTTCACCTTGGAGAGCTCCTGTCCTGTTTGTTAAGAAGGAGGACGGCAGTATGATATTTTGCATTGATTATCGTCAATTGAACCAAGTTACGGTGCGGAATAGGTATCCTCTACGTCGCATTAATGATTTATTTGATCAGCTCCAGGGTGCGGGACATTTTTCCAAGATTGATTTGAGGTCGGGTTATCATCAGTTGCGGGTCCGGAATGATGACATTCCGAAGACTGCTTTTCGGACGCGCTACGGGCATTACGAGTTCTTGGTGATGTCGTTCGGGCTCACCAATGCCCCGGCAGCGTTCATGGATTTGATGAACCGGATTTTCAGGCCGTTCCTCGACCAGTTCATTATTGTATTTATTGACGACATTTTGGTCTACTCCAGAAGTCGAGAGGAGCATGGGCATCACTTGATGATTACGTTGCGGACATTGAGAGAGCACCGGCTGCTTGCTAAATTCTTGAAGTGTGCTTTTTGGCTTGATAGTGTTGACTTCTTGGGTCATGTGATTACGAGATACGGTATACGAGTGGACCCGAACAAGATCGAGGCCGTACAGCTTTGGCCCATACCTGTATCAGTGACTGAGGTTCGCAGTTTCTTGGGCTTAGCCGGTTATTATCGCCATTTCATGCAGGATTTCTCCAGTATCGCTGCACCGTTGACCGGACTGACCCGAAGGGTGTTCCTTTTCTTTGGACTGAGGCATGTGAGAAGAGTTTTCAGCAGTTGAAGACTCGTTTGACGACTGCACCAGTTCTATCTTTTCTTTCAGGATCTGGCGGCTATGTTGTTTATTGAGATGCTTCTCAAGTGGGGCTAGGTTGTGTGTTGATACAATATGACAGAGTTATCGCTTATGCTTCTCGGCAGTTGAAGAAGCACGAGCAGAACTATCCCACTCATTATCTAGAGATGGCCAC
Organism: Agapanthus africanus; assembly: GCA_030015575.1. NCBI lineage: Eukaryota > Viridiplantae > Streptophyta > Magnoliopsida > Asparagales > Amaryllidaceae > Agapanthus > Agapanthus africanus. The sequence continues at coordinate 449,327,695 of JASDDO010000012.1, read as the reverse complement.
GGTGGTCTTTGTGCTCAAGATTTGGATACATTACTTGTACGGAGAGTCGCGTTAGATCTTTACGGACCACAAGAGCTTAAAGTACATCTTCGAGCAGCGTGATCTAAATTTGAAGAAGCACTGTTGGATGGAGCTTGTAAAGGACAATGATTGTGAAATCATTTATCACCGGGGTAAGGCGAATGTGGTAGCTGAAGCTTTGAGTCGTTGGCCTGGAGGTAGCTTGTTCCATTTGAGCGCAGTTCAGAGACAGTATTCTACAGATTGGTAGACCTTGAGCAATGGTAGGGTACAGTTCAAGTTCACTTCCATCGGAGGGCATCTTTCTCATGTTTGCGCCCGTCCACTTCTACTCGATCATATCCGAGAGACGCATTCCAACGATGCTTGTTTGTCTGAGATTATGGAGCATGTTCAGCAGGGAAGAGATTTTGAGTTTGTGATTGATGACCAGGGTGTGCTACGATTTAGGACTCATTTATGTGTACCAGATTGCGAGGGGCTGAGACGCGAGATCCTAGAGGAGGCACATCAGTCAGTATACAGTGTTCATCAAGGTTCCACCAAGATATATCGTGATTTGAGAGATATCTACTAGTGGGCAGGGATGAAGAGAGATGTTTCGGACTTCGTTTCGAGATGCCTGACTTGCCAGCAGGTCAAGGCTGAGCATCAGAGACCGACAGGAGAATTGCAGCCTTTGACCATTCCGGAGTGGAAATGGGAGCAGATCTCTATGGATTTCGTTGTGGGTCTACCTAGGTCCAGTCGAGGTTATGGCTCCATTTGGGTGATTGCTGACCGGTTGACGAAAGAGGATCACTTTCTCACAGTGAAGACCACTTTCGGATTTGCTCAGTATGCTCAGCTGTACATTAATAAGATTGTGCGTTTTCACGGCGTTCCGACATGCATTGTATCCGACAGAGGCACCCAGTTTACCATCCGTCTTTGGCAGAAACTTCAGGAAGTTTTGGGTACCCGTTTGAGTTTTAGCACCGCTTTCCATCCGTAGACCGATGGTCAGTCAGAGCGGACTATTCAGACTCTCGAGGATATGCTTCGAGCATGCGTGCTTGATTTTGGTGGCAGTTGGGATCGTCACTTGCCTTTGATAGAGTTCTCCTATAATAACAACTTTTAGGAGACGATTCAGATAGTACCTTTCGAGTCCTTATATGGGAGAAAGTGTCGATTGCCAGTCTGTTGGACCGAACTCAGCGAGAGCAGGATTTTGGGACCACAGCTAGTTCAGAAGACTACTGAGAAGATCCAATTGATTCAGGACAGGATGAGAGCAGCCCAGTGTAGGCAGAAGTCTTGTTCCGACCGTCGTCATCGCAGACTTGAGTTCGCAGTAGGTGATCATGTTTTCTTATGGATTTCTCCGATGAAAGGTGTGATGAGATTCAGGAAGAAAGGGAAGCTTAGTCCCAGATATGTGGGTCCTTTCAAGATCCTTGGGCGAGTTGGTATCGTTGCCTATCGTTTGGCACATCCATCCAGTTTTCCGGATGTACACCCATTATTTCATGTATCGATACTTCACAAGTACCTTCATGAACCTACTTACGTGATTCAGCACCAGGCCATCAAGCTGGAGCGCGATCTTTCTTTCACCGAGCAGCTGGTAGTTATTTTGGATCGGCAGGTGAAGAAACATCGGTCAAAGGTCTTACCGTCAGTGAAGGTTCTATGGAATGGCCCAAACAGCGAAGAGGTCACCTGGGAAGCCGAGAGCAAGACGAGAAAGAAGTTTCCCCATCTCTTCGAAGGTACGCATAGTAAGATTTTAAATTCGGGGACCGAATTTCATTAAGATGGGAAAATTGTAACACCTTTAAAACGCGATTAGACTTAAGTAATGTGTGAAAAACAATTATTAGTTAAATTTATGAAAAACCACACATATCGCATATGTGCTCCTACTCCGTTTCGCTTGAGCCAGGAAACCCCTGTGTAGGACTCTAAAGACCCGTCAATACGCCGGCAGTAGATGATGATCATATCAAACACCCACAAGCCGCAAGCGGTCTGCTAAACGTAACGGCCACCCGGGTATTGAGCGATCAGAAGATCAACAAGCAAGCCTGCTCACACTCCTGTGAATCCAATCAGTAACACTACCGTACAGTCCGGTCTCTTCGTCTGATATGTCGCATATCTCGTCTAGGGGTGGTAAACGTCAGACCCCAGTAACTCGATAAGTCGTGTCGATATGAGGCTCATAACGGGTCGAGAAACTACTGATAACACTTACCAGTATATCTCTGAAGCAACCTAGGCCAAGGACTTCCTGTATAGCAAATCGAGCACAGCGCAACATCAACCCCCAATACCGGGAGAGACGAAACCCTTCCTATCGCCCATTGCCTCCATGTGACTCGGGATTGTACCCAAAAGCCACTGTTTTGCACGTTCTCTTGAAGGTGGTAAGGTGGAAATCAAAGCACAATGGGAATCACACAAGACTCTATGATGATCTCGGGTCTACAGACTAACCTGTACCAGTGTCACCAGAGAACTGCCATTTGATGTTAGGTATAATACCATCTGGGAGTTCACGGCGAGTCCGTTCAGTGTACCCAGTCTCCACTGAGCACCCGTATACTATCTCTGATGTTAAACACCAATGGATATGGGATCATCCATCGCCCATCTACATGGGTCGAGAAGCTATACGCTGGTCTACTATGGTATATCGATGCCCTGTCTCGATACACCCTCGACTAGGAACATTTGAAGGATGTACTTAGCGACTACACTGTCCCCACTAGTATGATCTGCATCATAATCCTGGTAGTCAATTACTCATCCTAAAGGCTTTATCAACATGTAATATAGAGACAATCAGCATACATGTTAAGATAAAGAGCAACCAGATAGCATACTATCATGTCGAGCAAGAAAGTCCTCCCTATATATGTCCAAACATCCACTACAATATACATCGTATGTACAGTAATGGCCTCTAGGGCATACATATTACTAACAATCTCCCACTTGCACTAGGGCCATCTGTTGTAGTATTTCATACCTAACAATCAGCAGTGGTTGAAGTATTACATACTCAACCATCCCATAAAAGTCTCTCCTGAGAATAAGCCTTTGTGAGTGGATCCTCCGTGTTGTCCTCTGTATCTACTGTCCTTAACCTTGATCTCCCTGGAGATCAACCATCTCCATGATCATGTGATACTGCCAAAGAATATGTCTGGATCACAGATGGGACGGGGGTTCCTAGGCCTAAGCCACAACTCCATTGTCACACAATGGTAGGAACAAAGTTCATCTCATGAACTAGTATATATCCAGACTACCTCTTTAGTAGCATCCTTGGTAGCAATGTATCCAGCCTTTATCTTCTAGTTTGCCACGACATCTAGCTTGGAACTCTTCCAACATACCGTCCCTCCACTGAGGGTAAAGACAATGCCTATGACTGAAATTCGGTCGACCATACCACCCTGGAAGCTATCCAGTGATTCTCCCCAGGATCGATTGATATCATCTCACTACACCTAGTGAGAATCCTAACATCCACTTAGATCTATCATATAAATCCAAAACCAGGATTTAGGAGGTATCACCTTGATTCTATATGGAGAATCCTTGTGATAAGAGGAGATTGACCGAGTGTAGGATAGGAAACTCCTTTCCTATCAAAAGTATGTCATCCACGTACAATGCGAGGATCACCACCATACTCCCTACTACCTTTTTGTATATATAAGGTTCATCTACCATTTTGATTAAGTCAAACGCTTTGACTATCACATCAAAACAGATGTTCCAACTCCGCGATTCCTGTTTTATCCTATAAAGCAACTTGCACACATTTTCGCTGCTCCCACTGTCTACGAAGCCCTCTGGCTGTGTACTTATAGACGCTCTCTTCTAAATCACTATTTAGAAAAGCAGTTATGACACCCAACCGCCAGATATCGTAGTCATGGTATATAGCATTGGCCAGTAGGATCCGGATGGACTTAAGCATAGGCACTAGAAAAGGTTTCATCATTATCCACACCTGGTCAATGACGAGAACCTTTTGCAACAAGCCTTAGCTTTGAAAGTCTCAACTTTTCCATGTACACCAAGTAATTTTCTCAAGATATACTTGCTCTTGATGGGGATTTAACCCTTCAGATAAAGCAACAAAAGTCCATACTTTATTGGTGTATATGGATTCCATCTCAGATCGCTTAGCATCCAGCCATCCTCATAGAGTTCCCACTCCTGATGGCCTGCTCGAAACTAGTTGGGTCATCATCTCATGATGCAATCCTTGCTCTCACTGTCATAGAGAAAACCGAAGTATCTCTCAGGCGGGTGAGGAACCCTACTAGATTGGCGGAGAGGCTGAGGTTCGTTGGGAACTATTGAATCCTTCGGTTCTACCAAATCATCAGCTGTAGTTTGTATAGCTGGAACTCTTTCCAGTTCTACCTCATGACCACTAATTTCTTCACAAGAAATTCGTTTTTCCAAAAGGTGGCGTGCTGAGAATCAAAACACATTTTGCTCCTCAGTATGGTAGAAGATATTCCCTTGCGAATGCTTGGGATATCCAACAAACTTCTACAGAACTGCCTTGCCTCGAGCTTGTCCGGATTTTGCTTTTAGACATAGGCCGGACAACCCCAAATCTTAACATCCTTAAGAGATGGGCTCTTCCCATACCATATCACATATGGAGTGGTAGGCACCTGATTTGATTGGAACCCTATTCAATAGGTATGCAATTTCTCAAGTGCATAACCCCCCCCCAAAAAATAAGCAACTCAACAGTACCCATCATAGAGCACACCATATCACATATGGTGCGATTTCTCCTCTATACCAGCGTACTGTGGTGTATACGGAGGAGTAATGCTGAGAGAGAATCTCATTCTCCTTTAGAATAGTCTAGGATCTCCGTGCTCAAGTATTCTCCTCCCTGATCTCATCTAAGGACATAATACTTATACCCATTTTTGGTTCTCTACTTATGACTTATATTCTTTGAATGTCTCAAAATCTTCAGACTTGTGTTTCAACAGGAACACATGTCCAAATCTTGAGAGATCAACAGTGAATGTAATGAAGTACAAAGAACCGGTCCTGACATGTGTAGACAGGGGACTTACATACACCATCATGTATCAATCCTAAGAGTTCACTAACTCTTTCTCTGTTTCCAATAAACGGAGCTATGGTCATCTTATCTTTGTGACATGACTGGCAAGTTTCACAAGATGTAAATTCAAACTGATTTAAATATGCATCTTTATGTAACTTCAGCTAGTCAGGTCGCATTGATATGACCTAGTCTACAATGTCTCAAGAAGGATTCGTCATATCTGAACTCTTCCTTTTGTGTGTGTTTCGTACGTTAAGAACTATAGTTTGATTTAGGATGTATATTCTTTTAGATAACGCACCTGAACCGATCAACTCTTGATATAGGAAATGTTCAAAACATTATCTAACAATAAAAAATTATATCCTTCTTTATCTTAATAAAGAGACTGATATGATGTTGTATATCAGGTTCGGTATCTAATAACATTCCTTCAGAATCAATGTATTTAGTAATACAGGGTGATAACTGCCAACATACTTGGTTGCAACACTTGCACCATTTCCAACTCTTGAAACTTATCACCCATTCTCAGTTCTCTACCTTTCAGTAGCCCATGTAACATATTATATATGTGGGATCCTGATCCGGTATCTCATACCCAGGACGTAAAGGAAACTGAGAAACATTTTTTTATAATGAACACACCCGAAGAAGATGCATCAACATATACTTTCTTCGTTTGGGCGGCATGGGAATCCTGGTAATCCCCTATTTCCTGCTCGGTCTTATAACAATTATAAGTTGGAGCGGGACCAACGTACCCCTAGCTCAGTATAACAAACGGGTTCAGTCAATACATCTATATTTTTATCTTGATTAAGGCGTGACATGGTCGCTACCTGGAGAGAGAGAGAAGAAAAAACTCAGCGTATGCTATTGCAAGATTAGATTGGTTATTAATTTATCTAATCAGGATGGCTCCCACTGTTTTAGTCAAATCTTCATTTAAACCCTAAAAGGAAAGACTAGCCGGGATTAATTACACCTTACAAGTTCGCCAATCCTTCAGCCAGGCCAGTGTCGGTTCTCTGAGGGAGGTTCCCCATGCTTTCGCACAGACCTAATTAAAATAAACCTCGTTTTCCCAGAGGCGTAACCCCGTTGACACCTTTCTAGACACCTACTTGATCGGCTAATTGTGATGTGTAAAACTCTCCCAGGAGTAACTCTTACTTGCAGTGGGTATCGGGATCCAACTATCTCATAGGAGGTATGCAATCTCATTGCAATTTTCAACACTTGAAATTCCCGATAATGTTTTGCCCCTAGCAACTTATGACCTTAACAAGGTCAACAAATCATAAGCGCTAGCCAAGTTCAACCCGTCATTTCCCGATTGAATTAAAGCCACCCGCACGAACCTTGGCTAAGGTCAACAAAGTCGCACGACTACCCTAACTCAATCGCATCATATGCTTATGCAGATAAGCATTAATCAGCTACCGCAGACTACGCCTTAGCTAAGATCAACAAACGCAGCACGAATACTAAGTAGTACTTATCTGAAATGATGGAGGGCTACGACGGTTTTTTTTAAGAAAACCTTTTGCGTAATGAACTTGATATCGTTGTAGAATCGAGTGATTTTGAAAAGGAGTGTTTTTTGAGGCCTTTACTAGTTTTGCTAAAGTGGTCACTCCCCGTGAAGGGATCTCGGCTCTTTCCTTATCGAATAAGGTGCAGGATATTTCACAAATACCACTATGCAAAGAAAAAACCATAAAAGCAATCAAAAGACAAACCGAGTTTGTAGCATCTGCTAGTTTCGATAAAGAGGTCACTCCCGGTGAAGGGATTTCGGCTCTTTCCTTATCGAATAAGGTGCTGGATATTCTGCAAGAAATACCGCTATGCAAAGCAAGAACTAGAGCTACTAGTTTTCGAGACAAGTTTCTACAACATCTTTATGTTTCTTTTATTTCATTAATATCATTAATGAAGTCCTATTTATTATGCTTCCCAAGCATCAGATATGAAACGAAAGCAGCAATATTAGTTATATCTCATATATATAATATATAGGCATTCGTCTCAGAATATAATCAATGATCACATCTCAAAATATCGCAGTATAATAAAACATCAATATATGAAATATTGGATATATTAGGATTTCTGTGTTTTAGATTAAGCCAGTATATGTAATATTTCAAAAAAATAAAATATTATTTTTGGGAATTTTTATAATTTAATATTAATTTTTAATGAATATTTTAATATTTCGGTATAATTAAATACCGATAAATGGGGAAAATTTTGGAAAAATTATGGAAAATTCTAAAATAGGGTATTTTAGGGAATTATGTCATTTTAAAGGTCTTTATGATTAATTATATGCTAATTTAGTGCTAATCGTGATTAAAAATCGCTAATCGGATTTTTAGCTTTTTTGTGCAAAACAAGCACATATCATTTTTCCACACTTGCTACATTTTCTTACATGTTTTGGGTGCATGGTTGATTAGGGTTTACTATTGTGAGGAGAAGGAAATAAAGTAAAAGAAAAGAAAAGAAAAGAAAAAGGTAAGGTATGATGAAAAGAGAGAAAGAGTAGGTCAACCCTTTATTGTGAGCCATCCCCATCATTTCTCTTCTCATTTTCTTTACCCTCTTCCCTTTGAGCTGTTGCTGCTCCTGCTCCTCCCTATTCCTCCTCCCTCTTCAAAGCCCAAATCCACCATGAATACAACTCCAAAACCCTATTCCCATTTCACAAAAATTGTTCCTAAGCTCACTAGCTACACATTGGACCAAGAAAGTCTTCATTTTGGCGCTGTTGAGGATTCATGAGGATCTTATGAGGTAATTCCTTCACAATTAGAGTTGTATTTCTTGTGCTTAAGCCTCAATTCAAGTTTGAAATCGATGTCGGGTAGTTTAGTGCACTTTGGGCATTACTAGAGAAGGTTAGGGTTTAAGTTGAGAAGGGTGATGAACTTGAGTGTGTTTGGTGACCTTAAGCCCCCTTATAATATTTTAAAACCAGACCAAACGCATATACATAACCTGAAACCCAAAAATACGGAATTACGAAACTTTTCATGTCGGTTTGTGACGACTTTGAGGGTGCAGGGAAATCTGGAGTGAACCGGGACCAAAACGAGATAAACAAACAACTCCAGGGATCAAATTGAGACCATGTGAGACCACCCTGACCAGACGACACGCCATATCCCCAGGAAAACTGAGGAGGCAGGTTTTGGCAAGGAAGTAGCCGTCCATGTAGTGGTGGGATGTGTCCAGGTTGTTCCAGTAGCTCATATATACCCTATACTTCATCCGAGTATTGTTTGTGCACCTAGTTTGGACCTGGACTAAAATCTGGGGCATGTTTTCTAGGTTGCCGCCTTATGTTTTACATGTGTTTGAATTCAAGTTTTGGATATTTGGTATTGTATTCGATCACTTGACGTTTGTACGTCGAAATCAAGTGTTATTTGGTGATTTTGAAAGAGTAGTCCGTAGGTTCTAACCTATAGGCTTTTAAGCGTATCGTTTTGGTTTTCGTGTGTCGTTTCGCCTTTGAATTTGATTTTAACGCGATACGATACGTTATATGTGTAGGTACCCCACGTGATGTCGAGACATTGAAGATGAAGATGGTGACATCGGCGTCGGCACACAAGAAGCAATGTGAGTGGATTTATATCTACGGCGAGAAGTCGGGTGGATGGCGTATAGCACCCCCGCAGTTCGTGGTGATGTATACGAATACGTATACACACATATATTTATTATATGTTGATTCATTTTATTGATGATAAGGATGGATTCTTGGTGTTCTTGGATTGGTTTAGTGTAGTTGCGAAACCCTAGAGTAGGGGTTGCACCTATACACACACGCACACACATACTTGCATACATTCTTTCATTCACATGTGCGTATATGGGATTATATATTTATGTATTCACATGGGTATGGGACTATGTGTTCATATACTGGATTTGAGGATAGTACTTGGGATTAGAGATGAGTCGATGAGATTTGATTTGAGGCCGTGAGATCGGTGATATGGCAGGGTTAGTATTTGAGATACGTCATGATGTTATAGCGGATATTTGGACGACGATACCATGTGAATAGTGATATACATAAAATAGTTGACTTATGATCGAGATTGAGATAAGATATGTTAATATATTTAGAATAGGTCGCATTGGGCGATATATACTTCTTTATGATGATATGTGTTGATGACATCGGTTTGTATGAGGTTGTAGATCAGTAGTCAGATCATGATTATATTGATGATATCAGTATTGTACTAGACATAGATCAGTACCCCGGATTATGATCTTTGATAAAAAGGATACCAGATGAATAATATGACGAATGTGATATTGACCCGTACCCAGATTTGGGATGCCGTACGACGGATTTACGTACGAGCTACATCTTGATGATAGATCCGCACTCTTGACTTGGGAACGTCTGATTTTAGATATGGTATCGGATGTGATATTATTGAGGCGGGATCACCGACTATATATATATATATATATATATATATATATATATGTATGTATGTATGTATGTATGTATCGACTCAGATGTTAGGCAGTTTCCTTACCTTCAGTTAGCCTGTTAGCTCAGCCCTATAGTTTAGTGTCGTTGTTAGACTAGATTCGATTCCTACCTATTTCAAAAACTAACGAATCATGGGTATTTTAAAAGATAGGTCAAGGGATTCTACGGATATTTCAAAGAAGTATCTTTTCTTAGAAACACCCTAGCCCTTATTTTCAGAACACCGCGATTCGTATTATTTCAAAAGGCACTACTGTATGATTTATATTTATATTAAACGTAGATTAGTTATCGTTGTGTCTAGTATTCAGCTCCCGCTCATTATTGCTGTTCGCTCCGCATCGCATACTTATATTGTGATTCATATACCGTTATTGATATCATGCTGTTAGAACACCAACACCATTACCGATGATGCGTATGTTCCACGTACACTTACTTGCCGGCTCACATACATCATCATCGGTAATTGCCATATCACGTACAATTAGAAAATACTATTGCATTGACATAGTTTGTTAGCTAATAGTTTCGACATGATATTAGTGTACTTGCCTTATATGTCAGTTTAGACATTGTAGTTATTACTTACTACTTCATGCATGTTATTATTCACTGTTATGCCGCATTCATGGATTTTTATGCCTATATTAACTGTTTTACGGGCTATTGATGATTTGGATTCGGATTTTCATGAGATTTCCTGGATTTGGGGGAAAACCGCAAAAACATAAATAAACTTCTTCTCTCTCTCTTTTTAAAAATGAAAAGTGCGGTTTTCCCATGATGTATGAGTCGCCCACCATGAGTTTGCTGATGGATTTTGAGACCCGATTCGAGGAGTTGGATGAACCGTTTCGGGTACATGGTGGACCCGGTAATGTACCCGGGGCAAGAAGTTCGAGTAGTAGACGATGAGCCTGGCAGGGGAAGATCACCGCGTCAGATATCCGGAGAATACCGTCGTGGTCTTGTGATGGATGTTAGGGGACGGTCTGGACTGACGGTGCCCTAGATAGTGAGATATTGAGGTACTGAGATTTGATGATACAGTCCAGTCCGGATAGCCGGAGCCTGAGATTTGAGACATTGGGATTTATGTTTTGTGTCGATGCTAGACACTGTTTATGCTGATTTCATTTATGATACCTCGTTTTAAAAATACAGAAATCTCACTAAGTTATGAAAGCAGTTTCTTCATTTACATGTATTCTGTTTTCATGCATTCATATCTCATCCATATGATATATTGCTACCTGAGGCACTGGCACGAGCACATGGGATTACACTTGGGTTAGATATTTACCCTTGCCACCTTTTCATGCTCTAGACTTGTCATTTTGAGGATTATATATATAGTGATCGTGTGACCTAGGATTGCGTTATTCATGCGATTTCTGCTCGTAGATGTTTTCTACTCACGAGTTGGCAACTCACCCCCGTTGTGCCACAGTTTCTTGCAGCTTTTGCCGTACAGGTTTCATTACGGCTTTGATGGCACTACTTCCATTTCCGGGTGATTTTTTAGTAGGTGGGTTCACTTGCATCGTGACCATCATTATACCTTTTGTATATTATTATTCTGTTGTATCTAGAAGCTCTATCAACCAAACATGTATTTATTTCAGAGATAGAGACCAGTGATGTTTATTTTTTCGACCTTAGAGTCGCGCGTGTATTTCTATGGATTTCATGCTGTTTTGAGTTTCCTTTTCTGTTGTGATCCTCGCCCTGCGGTGTTGTATATTATTGCTTGTGTGGTTGTGACCGTCGATTGACGAAGAGCTAGCTCCCGCTTGGGGATGCCTTTATTCATTATATACGCTTTATCAGGTTTGTACCCGTTTGGGTCTGTTTTTACAAAGGAAACTCTGCCGAAATTTTTAGAAAAGACTTGTGATTTTAAAAATGCATATTATGTTGCAAACTACTTGATTTTAATTGGTTTTCCTTCACTCTACTACTTTTCTTAGTTTGGATTTCTGGGTTTTCGGCTTACTTAGATTACGTACGCCTCGAGACGTTTCGTAGTTTAAGTGCCGGTCATGTTCCGTACTTTCGTGTCGTGACAGTATAAAACATAGATTCCACGGTCGTGATGAATAGCCAATCCCACACTCCTAGACCCCTACGAGAGCTGCAAGCAACCCTACTAATTCTAGAGTTAGGAGTCCCGATCTCGACTCCTCGAAATGGTCTCCCACTGTACCCTAGAACCTAGTTACTTGTGCTCCCCGTCTTGGGTCTATCCTAATGCGAAAAAGTAAATAATATATAATGGTGACATCATCCTCAACCCGGAAGTGCCACAATAAAAGAATATTACATACAATGAATTTTACATGAATGAAAATAAAAACCCTCATCTCACATAAAACCCCCGGCTATTCAAAACACGACGATCCAATATAACATATCACAGCAACATATAACATCACATGTCATCAATGTATGTAAATATGCGTATCCCAGTTGTCGTTGACATATAGCACCGAAATCGGCGATACACCACATATTACACTTACGGTCGCAGAAAAGAAAGTAAAAAACTACAACAGTTGGAATCCGCAACAACCTTAGACATCATAAACCCAACGTATCACATACTTTGGATTTCATACCTAACCAAATGAATTCCTTAGACATCACATGCCTAACAATTATAAACCCCACATTTTAGTCTCGATCTCGAAAACACTTTTCAATATCTAGTCGGGCAATTCAACATGATTCCCGACATCCTGATCGATTGCTCATCGGAAACTTTAGTAGACTGCCGCACCCCCCGATACCATTGACGAAGTGCACTAAGGCGGAACACCGCTACCGCGAGCACCCGAACGAATGATTTTGGCGACGGGGTTCTCCTACAGTCATTTGGTCGGGGCTATGGGGCGTGGCTATCTATTAAGTTTACCCGGCAAGTATCCGCGTACGCTACGTGATTGCGACGGACTTTTGATCTCATCAAAATCCCGTGGCAACAGATCAATTGAGACAGAACTGTTAGATTTATAAAATTCAAACTAGTTATCTCATAACCACTTGTGGATTCCAAATATTGTATCCCATCACATAATATCCGGACGACGTTAAACTTTTCGATCGAGTCATCAAAGTCTCACAATTTCCCGATAGCTCAACACTTGAGCACAGTTTTAGTAATACCCAGAATATGTCACAGTACCTATGCACCAGCCGTAGAAGGGCAAACCCAAGCCTCGCTTATGTTGCCACGGAACTATGGCAAACCCTAGGGTTTGAACGCAGTTCCGCGATCCAAAAAGTCGAGTTAGAGTTTCATTCTTCTAGAGGGTTCATAGGATCACTTGCATGTTTTTCCGAATATGTTAAACTTGGAAAAATGGGTTTTTGACATTCGGTCGAACTTTTTAACTTCGCCTAGACAATATGTGAAAACCCGAAACAATGTTAAAACTACGAATACGAAACACTCCAAATTGCTTATAGTGTAAAATTACATCACATGCAAAATTAGCAAAAACAAACAACACCTGAAACACCAAAACCCAGTCACTGGAGCACAGGCAAAAAATCAGGGGGTGAGCTCGAAACAAGGGTATGGGGCTCGGCCAAAAATTCTCCAAAATGCATGAAATTTTGTCAGTGTTCATGTTATATCATATATAGCACTCTGTACTTGTTTAAAAATTTTTTTGACAACATTTAAAAATCGACAGCAAGCAGGTTTTGGCGATGCAAGTTTTGGAGTATTTCGGTTTCGTAATCTTAACAAAATCCGTATAAATTTCTATCATGGCTCTGATACCTCTGCAGGGTTACCTAGCACGGCAGCAAGGTTTCGGGAGGCATCGTCCATGCCAAATTCAAATTTCTGCCGCTTTAGCTAACCCTAACTAAGAATCGTTAACTAGAAATCGACGGAAATACAAAAGCAAACACTTTGCAATCTATGTGAGCAAGGAATACAACCTTTGTAGACCGGTCCTTCACTTCAAGAGCTATGTGTAGTATCCCTTTAGCTGCGATCATAAACTCCGGACTCTAGAGAGGCTCCCATGAAGAAACGAACATGCTTGCTTCGATTTCTTCGGGGCTGAAGATGATCTACGTCGAGGAGACACTAACCTAAGCTATATCTTCACTGATTGTGAAATTAGTGAAGCAAACACCCTATACTAAATGGCAAGAAGTAGAGGATGATGAAGTAGGAATTTTGCTCACTTTAGATTTCATATTCTCACTCATTTTCTCACATCTCCATTGAAGCTAGAAAGCTTTGAGGAGGAGGAAGAAGAAGAGCTAACTCATCAAAATGAATTATTGGTTAGGTTAGAAATACAACCAAGGGTTAAGCATGCCATGCTTACTCCTTTTAGAGAGTTAACCATAAGCTATGGTTAAAGGTTAGGTCAAAAATATCTTAAGCAAGACAAAGAGAATGGACAAACTCAAAGATGCCTTGAAGCTTCTACAATCTTTCAACAAATATCAACGATGACATTTATCCATAACATTTCAATTACTTAATGATAAATTATAAACCCTAATCTTAACCCTAGCATGGTCTAACCCTCATTAACCCTATTTGCATTTGTAACCTTGCTTGATACATTTAACATATATCACATATACATCAATGTATCCAAAGTGAGAAAAAAAAAATCATAAGTGAGCTAATATTAGTTAATGTAATGTAATATATCAAATATATAAATATACATTAGATTATCAAATCAACTCTTGATTTAATAATCCGGCTATATTACCTATAACCGACTAATATCATAGGAATCAACTTATCGAATCAACACTTGATCCGATAACCCGGCTATATCATATATAACCGACCGATATCTCATATCGCGAGAATAGAATACGGTATCTCCTATCGTATCAATCTCGGTCCCGCACATATCACATATGTGCTCCTACTCCATTTCGCTTGAGCCAGGAAACCCCTGTGTAGGACTCTAAAGACTCGTCACTACGCCGGCAGTAGGTGTTGATTATACCAAACACCCACAAGCCGCAAGCGGTCTGCTAAACGTAACGGCCACCAGGGTATTGAGCGATCAGAAGATCAACAAGCAAGCCTGCTCACACTCCTGCGAATCCAATCAGTAACACTACCGTACAGTCCGGTATTTTCGTCTGATATGTCACATATCTCGTCTAGGGGTGGTAAACGTCAGACCCCAGTAACTCGATAATTCATGTCGATATGAGGCTCATAACGGGTCGAAAAACTACTGATAACACTTACCAGTATATCTCTGAAGTAGCCTGGCCAATGACTTCCTGTTATAGCCAATCGAGCACAGAGCAACATCAACCCCCAATACCGGGAGAGACGAAACCCCTCCTATCGCTCATTGCCTCCATGTGACTCGGGACTGTACCCAAAAGCCACCGTTTTTGCACGTTCTCTTGAACATAGTAAGGTGGAAATCAAAGCACGGTGGGAATCACACAAGACTCTATAACGATCTCGGGTCTACAGACTAACTTGTACCAGTCACTAGAGAACTGCCATTTGACGTTAGGTATAATACCATCCGGGAGTTCTCGGCGAGTCCGTTCAGTAGTCTCCACTGAGCACCCGTATACTATCTCTGATGTCAAACACCAATGGATATGAGATCATCCATCGCCCATCTACATGGGTCGAGAAGCTATACGCTAGTCTACTCTGGTATATCGATACCCTGTCACGATACACCCTCGACTAGGAACATTTGAAGGATGCACATAGCGACTACACTATCCCCACTAGTATGATCTGCATCATAATCCTGGTGGTCAAGTACTCATCCTAAGGGCTTTATAAACATATATATAGAGACAATCAGCGTACATGTTAAGATAAAGAGCAACCAGATAGTATACTATCATGTCGAGCAAGAAAGTCCTCCCTATATATGTCCAAGCATCCACTACAATATACATTGTATGTACAGTAATGGCCTCTACGGCATACATATTACTAACATATTTTAAGTAATAAAAGATTTTTATTTTTAAAAAGGAAAGAAAGGGAAAAGAATAATATATGATGGCATGTGAGAAGGAATGGAGGTGAGGCGGCGCATTTAAGGAGGTGAGAGAGAGAGATCATGGCTCTCATTCTCTCATCCCCACCTTCTCATTTCTCTTCCTCTTCTTCTTCCTCTTACACCAAAAATCCTTATCCTCACTTGAAAATATTTTCCCACTAACCTTTAGCCTAAGCACCATCAAACCTCACAAGACCCTCAACTAAGCATGTTTTAACCCTCTTGAGATGTCTTGGAGCTTGCATAGCTAGGGTTTTCCCCAAGTTTTAGTGAGGTAATGATCTTAAACCCTTAATTAGGCTCTAAGGAAAGTTTTTATGTTAACTAGTTTCACTAAAATACCTTAATGTTTTAGTTTAGTGTTAATATCGTATTTTGTTAAACTTAGGGTTCTGTTTTTAAATCTGCTTTTAACCCAGATGTTATTTGGTGAAATTACCATCACAGA
The DNA here is from genome assembly GCA_030015575.1 of Agapanthus africanus. NCBI lineage: Eukaryota > Viridiplantae > Streptophyta > Magnoliopsida > Asparagales > Amaryllidaceae > Agapanthus > Agapanthus africanus. Next base: position 449,311,556 of record JASDDO010000012.1, on the reverse strand, counting down.
GAGATAGTTTAGAGGTCTAGAACCTACCCCCAAAACCCGAGCCCTCCCTCTCAATTTGTGGCCGCAGTTTTATTCATTTTGGCCGCAATTTGCTACCAGAGTAGGGTGTGTGGATTTGATTCTTGGTCGTAGGGTCTCTGGGGTTAATTGTAGGCTTATGGCATATGCAACTTTCTTTAATTACTTTTGTAGGAAAATTTGGGACCATTTAGCTATAATTCAAGTGTTTCGATAATTTGCGATGCAGATTTATCCGATTTTTATTTAGGTGTTTCATACGTTTAACAGCCATATGATTGGTCTAGGATGTCGTTGCACACGTTTATCCTGCTAAGCTAATACATGATAGCTTGTAGGAGTCAATTCATTGGTTTGGCGTTTGTGTCCATGTGTTATCGGAAAGTTTACTAATCTCACTCGTTTTGGTTTGTGCGATGCTAGGATCACTTACGAGGATTTCGGACGTAGCTAGGAAGGGGAAAGAGGTGATCAGATCACTTAGCTCGAGATCTTCCGGTGAGTAGATTTAACATTTACGGGGTAATCGCTTATATGGCATCAAGCGCCGATGGCTAGATTCAAGTGATAAAACCTTGTGCTATATGCTTATATATATTGTGATTGTGCATGAGTATCATGTTGTGCATCCTATTACCTGCTGTAAATTGACATATTATTAATAGGGCACTGCACCATTACTAACGGTTCATGTTGCACGAGCACTGATTTATATGCCACATACCGTTGGTAATTGCCATGTCACGCACAGTATAGAATTTGCCATGAATAATTACATTGTACTACATTCGTAACTGACAGTTAGACATTATTCATTGTACTAGTACGCATTATGCTAGCAGCATACATACACTTCTAAAGTGCCATATCTCATATGATGTTTTCATGAGATTTCTGTTTTGTGGATTTGGAAAACCGCAAAGTACATTTTGAAAACTTGAAATATTTAAAAAGTGCGGTTTTCGTTGATATGATATTTCTTGTCCACCATGAGTTTTCTCGGTTTTGAGCTATGTGATACCCGATTCGAGGAGTGAGGAGGAACCGTCTGCGGGTACATGGTGGCCCCGGTAAGGTACCTCGGGGCAAGAAGGTCATAGAGTAGACGATGAGCCTGGCAGGGGGAGCACTGCCTACCGGTGACTGTATGGAAACTCGGCGGATATCCGGAGGATATCGTTCGAAGTTATATGATGAGATGGATATGAGAGCCGATCAGAGTGGCGGCACCTGAGATATTGGGATTTTGGGTGTCGTTGATGGACACCGGTTTTCTATGATTAGGATTTATTAAAGGATGACTCTGTTTTATCCCACACTCAGGATTTATTATGATTTATTGAGGATGACTCTGTTTTATCCCATACTCAGTACTTATTATGACATGCACTGGTTATATAGTTGTTGTACCCTGATATTGTACCTTGATTACGATTATGATGCATTTCATACTGTTATACATATGCCATCATGACCGCATGCTTAGAAATTGTTGCTTTTCATCATGGTTGTGTTTATTTCATATGATGTTATTTACTACCCACGAGTTGGAAACTCACCCCTGTTGTGCCACAGTGTTTTACAGGGTTGACCTTCAGTGTAGTCGCGGCAGGACTCTCTATTTCATCCATTCCTGTGGATATCGCTATTTTGGGGCTTGTGATATTTCTGTAGGTGGGTTTTGTGCGAGTATCTACATGTTTCTACTTATATATCTTATTTTGTATCTAGTACTCTCCATCTACCACCTGTATGTTTTTGACTTAGAGACGAGACTGAGAGGTTCGATATTTGTATATTATGTGACTCTGGTTATGGTGCTTGTGTGAGCTGGCTTTTTTTTATGTTGCGATATTGTTTTCACTTCTTATTTGCTTAATTCTTCGCCTATGGTATCGTATATATCTTCTGTGGTTGTGTTCCGCCTTTAGGTATGAGTTGCTCCCAATTGGGGATGTCTTCTTATATATTATGTTTTGTATCCGTTTTGGACCAGTTTTTACAAAGGAGACGCTGCCGGATTTTTAAGCAATAACTTGAGATTTTAAAAAAGAGATGTGATGTTTTGAAACTAATGTTTTTACCACTCTATCTTTTCATGGTTTAGATTTCTGGGTTTTCGGCTTACTTGAATTACGTTACGCCTTTAGACGTTGCGTGATTTAAGTGCTGGCCGCGTTCCTAAATTGGGTCATGACACACATCCGGGTTGAGGTTGTAGCCACCGTTGTATTATTTCATTTACTTTTTTTTTCACTTAGGATAGACCCAAGGTGGGGTGCACAAACTACCGGGTTCTTGAAGTGCCGAGTGGCGTACTCATTTTATTTAGGGAGGTTGCTTTACTTCAGGAATTTGGGTCGTGACACAGATCCAGGTTGAGATTGTAACCACCGTTGTATTATTTCATTTACTTTTTCTTGCACCTAGGATAGACCCAAGGTGGGGTGCACAAACTACCGGGTTTTTGAAGTGCCGAGTGGCCTACTCATTTTATTGAGGGAGGTTGCTTCAGTTCAAGAATTTGGTGGGTAGTTTGCCGCACCCGTAGGGGTCTAGGGCAGGGTTTGGCTATTCATCACGATCGTGGAATTCGTCTTTCATTCTAGGCTAAAACGAAACACGGAATTCCTAGTATATCCAATATATTCATCTGTGATCTCTGATCTGGAATGTCTATTATTGCGTGAGACGAATAGCTATATATATATATTATATATTAAACGTTGCTTATGTTTTGCACCCGCGCTATTCCAGTCCCCACTCTGCCGTTAATTAAGTAACCTAACGGTGCATGACAGGGCCTCATGGCGAATGCGGATGGCATAAGCGTATGTTCTATTTTCGTTTTTTTCCTGCAATGATAGGGTTTAATGATGTGACCGTATTAATATTGATTAATGCAAGGAAAACAAACCAAAGTTTAAATCGTTGGAACAATTTCAAAACCACTCGGTTTTCTTGAAAAACAACTTTTAAATGCGGAGTCTAAACACTCCTTTTAAAAGCTATCATGGTTCCTTCGACTATATCAAGTTCATTACGTTCACGTTTTTGCCAAAACCATCTGTAGCCGTCTGTAATTTTAGATGGGTATTCAGTAGTATTCAAGCTATGTATTTTGACCTTCCCCAAGGCATAGTGATTGGTAGTTGCTGGGTATTCATCTGTAGTATAGATAGATGCGTTGATTTAGGACAGTCATACAGCTATTTTGGTCTTCGTCTAGGGTTTGTACGGATGGGTTCAAATTAACCTGGATAATGACGGGTAGAACTTGACTTACATCTTATGATATGTTGGCCTTCGTCAAGGTCATAAGTTCCTGGGGCAAAAATCCACATCAGGAGTTTCAAAGGAAAATGAAACTTGCTAGTGTTGCATACCATTTGGAGTGTGATGATTTAGGTAGGATTCCTTCAAGGTTATCACACGATGATATTCAGATCTCGGTCCTACTGTGAGTATCCGCTACTTTTCGGGAGATTTTTTCACTAAACAATCAATGCTATAAACCAAGTAGGTGCCTAGAACGGTGTTAGCGGGGCAACGCCTCAAGGAAAAAGAGGTTATGTAATTAAAGAATTTCGTGAAAACGTTGGAAAATCTCCCTTGAAATACCAACACTAGCCTGGCCGAAAGGTTAAGCAAGAATTGTAGGGTGAGATAAATCCTGACTAATTCTTCTTTTATGATTTGAAGGAGGATTCGAGGAATAGTGCGAGCCATCCTTTTTTGATAAACTAATAACCAATCTTAACTTGCAAGAGCATCATGCTGAGTGTTTCTTCTCTCTCTCTTGACAGCAGCGACCAAAATGATCAGACTTAAGTTACTTCTAGATAATAATAAATTGATTGGGCCAAACTATAAAGATTGGCTAAGGAATGTCCAGATGGCCATTACCTATGACAAGCCGGGCTACCTCCTTACTACCGAAGCCTTCGCCGTCCCAGGTCTAAATTCCACCGTCACGGATGTTGAAATTCGTAAGACATGGGAAATAGACAGTGCAAGAGCCAAGTGCCTCGTGTTAGCTTAAAATGATAATGAACACCAGAGGCGGCACGAGAAGATGGACTTAGCTTCCATCTTCCTCCATACCAAAGATTTATATAGAGAGCAATCTCGTATCGCAAGATATGAGATCTCGAAGAAATTGTTTCAGACGAGATTGGCTGTCGGGTCATCTATAGGGGACCACGTCCTTAAGATGATCAGCTTTATTGAAGAGCCCGCGGACCTTAGGACCACGTTGGAGAACGAGTTGTATACATACTTGATTCTACAGTCCCTCCACTCTACTTACGCCCAGTTTATCTTGAATTTCAACATTCAAGGGAAGGAAGTTTCACTTCCAGAACTTCTCAACATGTTGAGGAGTGCTGAAGGCACCCTACAGAAATCCAGGGAGACACCCGGTCTGTTTATTGGGGAATCTTCCTCTTATAGATCCAAGGCGAAAGCCAAAGGGAAAAAGAAGAAGGCCTCCACCAAGCCGAAAGGCGGTGTCAGTAAGGTAGAGAGAAAGGGCAGGGCAAAAGTTTTGGGGCTGACAGTAGGGAAGGAGGAATGTTATTATTGTCACGGGAAAGGGCATTGGTAGAAGGACTGCAGGGCTTGGAAAGCCAGAAACCACTATTTGAAGCACGTTGTGGCTTCGGCTTCAGGTGTGTTTATGATTGAAAACTGTCTGTCAATTAACTCTACTTTCTGGGTACTAGATACCAGATCAGGATCTCATATCTGTAATTCATTAAAGGATCTGAGAAACAGTAGAGTTATCAAGGCAGGTGATATGACTCTCAGGGTTGCTAACGGAATGAGCGTGGATGTTGTATCCGTAGAGGAATATCACCTAGAATTGATAGGTGGGCATATTTTAATTTTGCGTAACTACCTGTGTGTACCTAGTTTGGCATGTAATATCATCTCTATATCTTTACTATCTATAAAAGATTATGATTTTACATTTGTAAGCGTTGTCGTCCACATCCACCTTAATCATGCTTTGATTGGGTCAGATACACTAGATAACGATATATACGTATTAAATCAAGCTCAGGTTTTCAACATCCAGAACACACTTAAAAGAAAGTCTCCAGAATTAAATTAGGCTTCCTTATGGCATTGTAGACCGAGTCACATCAATGAAACACGGTTGAGGAAGTTACATAAAGAGGGATATTTGGATACGTTTGAATATCAGTCTTATGCAACTTGTCAATCATGTCTTATAGGAAAGGTGACAAAGACTTCGTTCACTAGACACGGGGTAAGAGCAAGCAAGCTCTTACGACTCATACACAGCGACGTGTGTGGTCCAATGTCTATACATGCAAGAAGTGGTTATTCCTACTTCATTACTTTTACAGATGATTTCTTAAGGTATGGACATATATTCTTGATGAAACATAAATCCGAGGCCTTTGAGAAATTCTCGGAATACAAGAATGAAGTGGAAAAACAAACAGGAAAAAGTATCAAGACACTTAGATCTGATCGAGGTGGTGAATACTTAAGTGACGAGTTCCTGGATTACTTAAAAGAGAATGGAATTATCTCTCAGCTTACTCCTCTATACACACTTCAACACAATGGTGTATCGGAAAGGCGGAACCGAACCTTATTGGATATGGTACGTTCCATGATAAGTAACGCCGAGTTACCGTGATCCTTCTGGGGTTATGTGTTGGATATATGTATGCCCTAGAGGCCATTATATGATAGTGTATGTACTGATGTGTGTGTGTGTGTGTGTGTGTGTGTGTGTATGTATTTAGAGGACAATCTTGCTCGACATGATAGTATCTATCTGGTTGCTCTTTATCATATGTTCACTTGATCATGCTTTTACTCATTTGATACATGGTGATAAAGCCCTTAGGATATTTTCTTGACTACTGGGATTATGATGTGGATCATACTAGTGGGACACCCGTAGTTTATAAGCATATCCTTGAAATGTTCCTAGTCGTAGGTATATCGAGACAGGGCATCGATATTCCAGAGTAGACTAGCGTATACCATTCTTGTTCCATATGATGGGCGATGGATGATCCCATATCTATCTGGTGTGGTGACACGAAAGATTGTATACAGGTGCTCAGTGAGACAGGGTATACTGAACGGACTCACCGAGAACTCCTACGTGGTATTATTTCATTAGTCGGATAGCAGTTCTCAGGTGACACTGGTACAGGTTAGTCTGTAGACCCGAGATCGTCATAGAGTCTTGTGCGTCCTCCCACTGTACTTTGATCTCCACCCTATTGCGGCTCTACTGAGTCGTACAAATAGGTGGATTTTGGGTACAATCCCGAGACACATGGAGGCGATGAACAATAGGAGGGTTTCGTCTCTCCCGGTATTGGGGGCTGATGTTGTGCTATGCACGATTGGTTATAACAGGATGTCCCTGGCCAGGGCTGCTGAGATATTACTGATAAGTGTTATTAGTAGTTTCTCGATCTGTTGTAGACCATATACCGGCATGACTTATTGAGTTATTGGGGTCGACGTTACCATCCCTAGACTCGATATGCAACATATCTGATGAAGAGATCGGACTGTACGGTAAGTGTTGCCAGTTGGCTCAACGGGAGTTTTGACAGGTTCGTTTGTTCTTCTTCTGATCACTCAATACCCGGGTGGCCGTTACGTTTAGCTGACCGCTTGCGGCTTGTGGGTGTTTGATGTGATCATCACCTACTGCCGACGTATTGACGAGTCTTAGAGTCCCACACACGAGTTTCTTGGCTCAGGCGAAACGATGTGGTGTGCATATGAGTTATGCGCGGGAGCTTGATTAAATACGTGTATTTGATACCGTGTTTTACTCGGGCATTTTCTATTGGTCGGGTCATATGAGATATGACCGGTTTATTAAATCAAGTGTTGATTTAATATTGACTTTTATCTCATTTAAATAAACCTTTTCTTTATGATGGATGCATGGATGTATATGTACATGTTCATGTGCATACACACATACATATATGCATTTGTATCATGGTTGAAGATACAAGAAAGATGGCAATATAAGACTCATATGGAAAGTAAATATCTTTATATATATTAGAATGAGAAAAAGAAAATGATATTAAATCATGGTTGACTATTCTTTTCTTGACCAAGTTTGGAACCATGGTTTCATTTCACTTATTATTTTTCTTCATTCTAAAATATCTAGATATTTATTAACCACAGTTAGAGATGAAGATATTTATCTTGATATTTTTCTTTCTCTCATTATCTTTTATAATTATCTTTTCATCCAAAAGAAATGAGCTCAAGGGTTGCCATCTTCTTCTTCCTCTCTCTAGCTCTCTCTTGAGATTTCTAAGTGAGTGAGGGCAAAAGAAAGAAAGGTTTTTTATGTGAGAACACAACCATATCATCATACTACACTTGTCTAGCCCATTTGTGTAGTTTGTTTGCTTCATCTTCATTGTGATCAAGTGGAGCAAGGAGCTTTGAGAAAAGGTACTCCGGATGGATCATCGTGGACGTGGAAGAAGCTTGAGCTAGCCGGTTCAACCTCTAGGAGATCCAAGGTGTTGCAAAGGAGGTCTACAAAGGTTGTGTCTCTCCCCACTTAGTGTTAGACACTAGCTAGTATTTGATACTAGAACTTGTTACCCTAATCATTCTAGTTCGATTCCTAGGTTAGTTTGTTTAACACCTCATAATTTTTTAATATGGCATGTGTGATGCTTGCAAAATCCAAGGTGAGGTGCTAAAGAAACCCTGCAGTGGTATTGTAGGGTTCCTAGACACTCTAAGGAGGTCTCATAAGGCATCAACCATGCCAATTTCAAATTTTATGGTGCCGAGAAACCCTAGACTAGAACGTTAACTAGAATTTTAAGCGAAACAAGCAACTAGTAAACTACTTTACTAGGAGTGAACGGAAAATACAACCTTTGTAGATCCGGTCCACCACCTCCATAGCTCCGTGATGATGTCTCCTCACTGTGATCATCGGATCCCGGGCTCTAGCGTCGGCTTCATCGGAGAAATGGGCAGGCTAGGTCATCGACTTCGATGCTGAAGATGATCTACGTCGACGCAACACAAGATCAAGCTCCAACTTCACCAAGTCAAGAAACTTGTGAAGAAAACACCCTATACTACTTGGCAAGTGGTAGAGGATGAAGAAATAGGAAGTGGGTTCACTTTAGAATTGGATTTCTCACTTTTTTTCTCAAGTTGCCATTGATGGAGGCAAGCTTTCTTCCTTTGTTGAAGAAGAAGAAGAAGAAGGAAAAAGAATATGATAAGTATTTTCTAAAATAGAAAATAAATGAATACTTATCATATAGCAACCATAGTTAGGTGTAGAGAATAAACCATGGTTAGTTTGAATGGTTAGGGTTAAGCATGAAGACAAAATGGTCACTTAGTCAAAGCTTCATGAAGCTTCAACAACAAACAAAGAAAGCCACCATTTTCTCTTTACCATTTCAAAAATTACTAAAAAATACCGTGGCAAACTAGACGATAAAGGCTGGATTCATCGCTACTTATGATGCTACCAAAGAGGCAGTCTGGATATATATTTGTTCATGAGATGAACTTAGCTCCTCCCATTATGTGACAATGGAGATGTGGCTTATGCCAAGGAACGTCCGTCCCATCAGTGATCCAGACATATTCTAAGGCAGTATCACCTGATCGTGGAGATGGTTGATCTCCATGGTGATCGAGGTTAGGAGAGTAGACTCAGAGGACAACACGGCGGATCCACTCACAAAGGCCTTTTCCCAGAGAGAGACTTTTATGGGATGGTTGAGTATGAGATACTACAACCACTGCTATAGATGGCCCTAGTGCAAGTGGGAGATACATAGGCCCCAGAAAATTTCCAAAGAGTGATTTTTAATTCACAAAAATCCAAAATTCCATAAAATACGGCACTCAATATAGGACATTACTGTGCAAAGCACGTGCGGTTCCGCGGCCAAAAGGTTGCTTCTTCGCACGTGCTTTGCACAGTAATGTCCTATATTGAGTGCTGTATTTTATGGAATTTTGGATTTTTATGAATTAAAAATCACTCTCTGGAAATTTTCTGGGGCCTATGTATCTCCCACTTGCACTAGGGCCATCTGTAGCAGTGGTTGTAGTATCTCATACTCAACCATCCCATAAAAGTCTCTCTCTGGGAAAAGGCCTTTGTGAGTGGATCCGCCGTGTTGTCCTCTGAGTCTACTCTCCTAACCTCGATCACCATGGAGATCAACCATCTCCATGATCAGGTGATACTGCCTTTGAATATGTCTGGATCACTGATGGGACGGACGTTCCTTGGCATAAGCCACATCTCCATTGTCACACAATGGGAGGAGCTAAGTTCATCTCATGAACAAATATATATCCAGACTGCCTCTTTGGTAGCATCATAAGTAGCGATGTATCCAGCCTTTATCGTCTAGTTTGCCACGATATTTTGCTTGGAACTCTTCCAACATACCATCCCTTTAGTGAGGGTAAAGACAATGCCTGTGACTGACATTCAGTCATCCTTATCACCCTGGAACCCTTCCAGTGATTCTCCCCAGGATCAATTGATACCATCTCACTATATGTAGTGAGTATCCTGACATCCAAATAACATCTATCTCATAGATGAAAGCTCAGGATGGAGGAGGTATCACTTTGATTATATCTGGAGAATCCTTGTGATAAGCGGAGATTGACCGAGCGTAGCATAGGAAACTCCTTCCCTATCAAGAGTATGTCATCCCCGTACTCTACGAGGATCACTACCATACTCCCTACTACCTTTTTGTATATACAAGGTTCATCTACCATTTTGATGATGTCAAACTGTATGACTAACTCATCAAAACAGATGTTCCAACTCCGCGATGCCTGCTTTATCACATAAAACATCTTGCACACGTTTCCGCTGCTCCCACAGTCTACGAGGCCCTCTGGCTGTGTACTTACAGACTCTCTCTTCTAAAACATCATTTAGAAAAGCAGTCATGACACCCAACCGCCAGATATCGTAGTTATGGTATGTAGCCGTGGCAAGTAGGATCTTGATGGACTTAAGCATAGCTACTTAGAAAAGGTTTCATTATAATCCATACCTGGTCAATGATGCAAACCTTTAACAAGTCTAGCTTTGAAAGTCTAAACTTTTCCATGTACACCAAGTAATCTTCTCAAGATATACTTGCTCCTGTTGGGGATTTAACCCTTCAGATATAGCAACTAAAGTCCATACTTTGTTGGTGTATAAAGATTCCATCTCAGATCGCTAAACATCCAGCCATTCTTACAGAGTCCTACTCCTGATGGCCAGCCCGAAACTAGTTGGGTCATCATCTCATGATGCAATCCTTGCTCCCACTGTCATAGAGAAACCGAAGTATCTCTCAGGTGGGTGAGGAACCCTACTAAATCGGCGGAGATGCTGAGGTTCGTTGGTTGCTATTGAATCCTTTGGTTCTACCAAATCATCTGCTTTAGTTTGTATAGCTGGAACCGTTCCAGATCTACATAACAGATCTTGCCTCGAGCTTCTCCGGATTTTGCTTTTAGACATAGTCCGGACAACCCCAAATCTTAACTAACTTAAGATATGGGCTCTTCCCTTTCCATATCACATATGAAGTGGTAGGCAACTGATTTGATTTGAACCCTATTCAATAGGTATGCAACTTCCCAAGTGCATAACTCCCTAAAGGAAATAGGTAACTCAGTAATACTCATCATAGAGCACACCATATCATATAGGGTGTTATTTCTCCGCCCTGATACACCGTTGTGCTGTGGTGTATTCAGAGGAGTAATACTAAGAGAGAATCTTCTTAAAATAGTCCAGGAGTTCCGTGCTCAAGTATTCTCCTCCTTGATCACATCAAAGGACATAATACTTTTACCCGTATTTTGGTTCTCTACTTCTAACTTATATTCTGTGAATATCTCAAAAGGTTCGGACTTGTGTTTCAACAGGAACATATGTCTGAATCTTGAGAGATTATCAGAGAATGTAATGAAGTACAAAGAACCGGTCTTGGAATGTGTAGACAGGGGACCTACATACATCAACATGTATCATCCCAAGAGTTCACTAACTCTTTCTCTGTTTCCAGTAAACGGAGCTATGGTCATCTTATCTCTGTGACATGACTGGCAACTTTCACAAGATGTAAATTCAAACTAATTTAAATATGCATCTATGTGCAACTTAGCTAGTCGGGTCGCATTGATATGACCTAGTCTACAATACCTCAAGAAGGATTCATTCATTTCTGAACTCTTCCTCTTGTGTGTGTTCTGTATACTAAAGAACTGTGGTTTGATTTAGAACTTTAATGCTTTTAGATAACGTGCCTGAACTGATCAACTTTTGATATAGGAAATGTTCAAAATATTATCCAACAATACAAAATTTTATCGTTTCTTTACTAATAAAGAGACAGATATGATTTTGTATATCAGGTTCGGTATCTAATAGCATTTGTTCAGAATCAATGTACTGATAATACAGGGTGACAGTGACCAACAGACTTGGCTGCAACACTTACCCCGTTTTCTGCCTCATGAAACTTATCACCCGGTCTCAGTTCTCTACCTATCTGTAGCCCTATGTAACAGATTACATATCTGGGATCCTGATTCGGTATCAAATGCCCAGGACGTAGAGGATACAGAGAAACAGTTCTTTGTAACAAACACACCCGAAGATGATGCATCAACATGCACTTTCTTCGTTTGGGCAGCACGGGGATTCTGGTATTCCCCAATTTCCTGCTCTGTCTTATAACAATTATAAGTTGGAGCGGGACTAACATTCACCAGCTCAGTATAACAAGCGGGTTCGGTCAATATTCCGTATTATTATCTTGATTAAGGCGTGACATGGTCGCTACCTGGAGAGAGGGAGAAGAAAACACTCAGCGTATGCTCTTGCAAGATCAGATTGGTTATTATTTTATCTAATCAGGATGGCTCCCACTGCTTTTTATCAAATCTTCCTTCAAACCCTAAAAGGAAAGACTAGTCGGGATTAATTACACGCTACAAGTTCGCCAATCTTTCAGCCAGGCCAGTGTCGGTACTTTGAGGGAGGTCCCCCATGCTTTCGCACGAACCTAATTAATGTAAACCTCGTTTTCCCAGAGGCGTAACCTCGTTAATACCTTTCTAGACACCTACTTGATCGGATAATTATAATTTGTAAAACTCTCCCAGGAGTAACTCTTACTCGCAGCGGGTATCGAGATCCAACTATCTCATAGAAGGTATGCAATCTCATTGCAAATTTCAACACTTGAAATTCCCGATAATTTTGCCCCTAGCGTCCTATGACCTTGACGCAGGCCAACAAACCATAGTGCGCTAGTCAAGTTCAACCCGTCATTTCCTGATTGAATTAAACCCACCCGCACGACCCTTGACGCAGGCCAACAAAGTCGCACGACTACCCTAATCCAATCTGCATCATATGCATAAGCAGATGAATACTAGTTAGCTACCACACACTACGCCTTGACGTAGGCCAACAAACGTAGCACGAATACTAACTACTACTTATCTGAAATGACGGAGGGCTACGACAGGTTTTTCTGAAAACCTATTGCGTAATGAACTTGATATCGTTGTAGGATCGAATGAATTTTGAAATGGAGTGTCTTTGAGGCTTTTCTAGTTTTTCTAAAGGAGTCACTCCCGGTGAAGGGATCGTCGGTCCTTTCCTCGTCGAATGAGGTGCGGGATATATCATATATATCACTGTGCAAAGCAGAACTCTTAAAAGCAATCAAAAGACAAACCGAGTGTGTAGCATCTGCCAGTTATTGCTAAAGGAGTCACTCCCGGTGAAGGTATCTCGGTCCTTTCCTTATCGAATAAGGTGCAGGATATATTATATATACCACTGCGCAAAGCAAGAACTGTAGCTACCTGTTTTATTTTGAAATTCGATTCCACAACATCTTAGGTTTCTTTTCTTTCATTAATCACATTAATGAAGTCCCATCATTTAAGTCCACCTAAACATCACAGATAAATACGACGTGCACTTATGCCATCCGCATTCGCCTCGATGTCCCCTCGTGCACCGTTAGGTTAGGTAACTAACGACAGAGCGGGGCAGGGCTAGCGCGGGTGTAAAACATAAGTAACGTCTATATAATATATCATATATACTATATACAGTATCTATCACAGAACATATCAAATGATCACATCACAGATATCGCAGCAGAAGAATCATATGAAATATTGGATATACTAGGACGTCCGTGTTTTTAATACGAGCCAGTATAAAACACGGATTCCATGGTCGCGATGAATAGCCAAACCCACACCCCAAGACCCCTACGAGAGCGGCAAGCAACCCTACCAATTCTAGAGTTAGGAGACCCGGACTCGACTCCTCGAGTTGGTCTCCCACTGGACTCCAAAACCCGGTTACTTGAGCTCTCCTCCTTGGGTCTATCCTAGTGCGGAAAAGTAAATAATATACAAAAGGTGACATCTTCTGCAACCTGGAAGTGCCCTAATAAAAGAATATTACATACAAGTTTTTACATGAATGAAAATGAAAAACACTCATCTCACATAAAAAAACCCCGGCTATTCGAACACGATGATCCAATATTACATATCCAGCAACACATAACATCACATGTCATCAATGTAAGTAAACATGCGTATCCCAATTGTCGTTGGCATATAGCAACGAAACCGGCGATATCACATATTACACTTATGGTCGCAGAAAAGAAAGTGTAAAACTACAACAGTTGGAATCCGCAACCTGCATAGACATCGCATGCCTAATCAAATGAATTCCTTAGACATCGCATGCCTAACAATTATAAACCCCGCATTTTAGTCTCATTATCGAAAACTCTTTTCAATATCAAGTCGGGCAATTCAACAAGATTCCCGACATCCTGATCGAATGCTCGTCGCAAACTTCAATAGACGGCCGCACCCCCGATACCGTCGACGAAGTGCACCAAGGCGGAACACCGCTGCCGTGAGCACCCGAACGGATGCTTTCGGTGACGGGGTTCTCCTACAGTCACTTGGTCGGGGATATGGGGTGTAGCTGTCTATTAAGTTTATCCGGCGAGTATCCGCGTACGCTACGTGATTGCGACGGACTTTTGATCACATCAAAATTCCGTGGCAACCGATCAAGTGAGACTAAAGTGCTATGTTTATAACATTCAAACAGTTATCTCATAACTACTTGTGAATTCCAATTATTGTATCACATTCCAGATAAATAGAAAATTTTAAACTTTCCGATCGAACAATCAAACACCCAAGTTTTCCCGATACAGCTCAACACATGAAATAAGTCTAAAAACATTCAGTTCATGCCTCAGTACCAACGGTCTAGCCATAGAAGGGTCAGGCCAATGCCTCACATGTGGCACGCCGTACTGCCCCAAACCCGAAGGTTCAAAGAGCAGTTCAAGACGGTCACATAATCGAGTTAAGATTTGTTGTCTTCCAGAGGGACCATAGCCTTACTTGCACTACTTAGAACGTCATTAAACTAAGGAAAGATCCAACACTTGGAAATTTCCCGGCAGGGGAAAAAGTGGGTATTTATATCCGGTCGAACTTTTTAACATATTCTGAAATTATCCGGAAAACACATAGACAAGATTAGACAATCCGATCGAATCCACGAAGCTCCAAAACACCCCAGAAAACTCAACTCTTGAGTGAAAATTAAAAATTCCCATAAAACTCAGAACCTGAAAAGAAAAATTACTGTGCAAAAATGGAAGTCTAATCTCATTATGTGGCCGCGGAACCGCCGCATAAGCCATGCATCTGCCGCGGTTCCGCCGCACTTTGGGGGTATCGTTTGCTCGTTTTTGCACTGTAATTCTTAGAATTTCCTGCTGAATTTTTAAGCATTTTTAATCTGGAAAAAACCCAGTTTTTGAAAAATGTCCAGAGAGCATTTTGGAGTTAGGGTTTTGGTTCGATCGGACTTCTAACTCCGTCTACGCATCGCCTAAGGCTCTAGCTAGGCTGTGATACCACTGTAGGGTTCCTAGGCACTCTAAGGAGATCTCATAAGGCATCAACCATGCAAATTTCAAATTTTACGGTGCCGAGAAACCCTAGACTAGATCATTAACTAGAATTTTAAGCGAAACAAGCAACTAGTAAACTACTTTACTAGGAGTGAACGGAAAATACAACCTTTGTAGATCCGGTCCTCCACCTCCATAGCTCCGTGATGATGTCTCCTCGCTGTGATCATCGGATCCCGGGCTCTAGCGTCGGCTTCATCGGAGAAATGGGCGGGCTAGGTCATCGACTTCGATGCCGAAGATGATCTACGTCGAGGCAACACAAGATCAAGCTCCAACTTCACCAAGTCAAGAAACTTGTGAAGAAAACACCCTATACTACTTGGCAAGTAGTAGAGGATGAAGAAATATGAAGTGGGTTCACTTTAGAATTGGATTTCTCACTCTTTTTCTCAAGTTGCCATTGATGGAGGCAAGCTTTCTTCCTTTGTTGAAGAAGAAGAAGAAGAAGGAAAAAGAATATGATAAGTATTTTCTAAAATAGAAAATAAATGAATACTTATCATATAGCAACCATAGATAGGTGTAGAGAATAAACCATGGTTAGTTTGAATGGTTAGGGTTAACCATGAAGACAAAATGGTCACTTAGTCAAAGCTTCATGAAGCCTCAACAACAAACAAAGAAAGCCACCATTTTCTCTTTATCATTTCAAAAATGAATAAATAAATAAATAAATGAATAAGTAAATAAAATCAAAACCCTAACCATTACATAACCATGGTTTAATCTTAACATACACCCAAACTATCATGTATCATCAAACATGATACAATCAAATGTACAAAAGTATATCACATATACAATGTGCACATCAAGTGAGAAAATCTATTTAAAGTGAACCAATACTAGTTAATGCAAAGTAATATATCAAATATATAATTATACATTAAATCATCAAATCAACACTTGATTTAACGATCCGGTCATATCTCATATAACCGACTAATATCCAATGTATCGGCTTATCCAATCAATCCTTGAATCGATAACTAGGTTATATCGCATACAACCAATCGATACATTCATCGCGAGAATGGAATACGGTATCACATACACGCATTATTCTCGGTCCCGCACATATCTCATATGCGCTCCTATTTCGTTTCGCTTGAGCCAGGAAACCTCTGTGTAGGACTCTAAAGACTCGTCAATACGCCGGCAGCATGTGATGATCATATCAAACACCCACAAGCCGCAAGCGGTCTGCTAAACGTAACGGCCACCCGGGTATTGAGCGATCAGAAGATCGACGAGCAAGCCCGCTCACACTCCTGTGAATCCAACCAGTAACACTTACCGAACAGTCCGGTCTGTTCGTCTGATATGTCGCATATCTCGCCTAGGGGTGGTAAACGTCAGACCCCAATAGCTCGATAAGTCGTGTCGATATGAGGTCTATAACAGTTCGAGAAACTACTGGTAACACTTACCAGTAAATCTCAGCAACCCTGGCCAGGGATTTCCGGTTATAGTCAATCGAACACAGTGCAACATCAACTCCCTATACCGGGAGAGACGAATCCCCTCCTATCGCTCATTGCCTCCATGTGATTCGGGACTGTACCCAAAAACCACCGTTTTGCACGCCCTCTTGGACGTGGTAAGGTGGAAATCAAAGCACCGTGGGAACCACACAAGACACTATGACGATCCCGGGTCAACAGACTACTTTGTACCAGTGTCACCAGAGAACTGCCATCTGACGTGAGGTATAATACCATCTGGGAGTTCTCGGCGAGTTCGTCTAGTGTACCCAGTCTCCACTGAGCACCCGTATATCATCTCTGATGTCAAACACCAATGGATATGGGATCATCCATCGCCCATCTGTATGGGTCGAGAAGGTATACGCTAGTCTACTCTGGTATATCGATGCCCCGTCTCGATACACCCACGACTAGGGACCTTGAAGGATGTACTTTTGGACTACCACGTCCCTACTAGTATGATCCGCATCATAGTCCAGGTAGTCAAGTACACATCCTAAGGGCTTTACCAACATGTAACAGAGAGACATACAGTATACACGTTTAGGCAAAGAGTAACCAGATAGCATACTATCATGTCGAGCAAGAAAGTCCTCCCTATATATGTCCCAGCATCCACTACAATATACATCCTATGTACAGTAATGGCCTCTAGGGCATACATATAACTAACAGGTATCAGATCCAAGCTATAATTTTAGTCGATGTTAGATATCACGAAAACGAAACAAATACGAAAAATACGGATTTCTGGAAACCCTAGATCTGCTTTATGTCGATTTTTAAACGATCTGGAAAAATTATTTAAATAATTGCAAAAGCTTATTTGGGACACCACTAGAGCACACAAGAAAAATGGGGACCATCCCTCGGATTTTGGCCGAGCACAAGGCCCAAAATTCCGAGCAGGCCGGCCAGAACTTGTTCATTTTGCCTCGTTTTGCATGTGTGCTCTGGTGTGTTGATTTTGGGTTTTCAGGGATTGTTTGCTAAGCTTAATTTTTCATGTGATGACTATTGTGCTTAGGGGCTATTTCTTAGTGTTTCGTAGTCGTAAATTTAACATTGTATTGGTAACCTTGACGATGTTGAACAGTTCGAACAGATTTTCAAACCCCACATTATCACCCCCTCTGAAATTTTCAAGTGTTGTAATTTTCGGAAGTTGATTGTATTGAATGATAGTGCAAGTATTCCTATGGACCCTCTAGAAGACTATATAACCATAACTCGATTCTTTGCCCACGGAACCTCGATCGAACCTTAGGGTTTGTCGTAGTTCTATGGTGTCATAGGTGAGGCATTGGTTAACCCCTTTTACGAATGGTCCATAGACACTGCAGCACGTCTTTTGGGTGCTTTCATCTTCGCTCATGTGTTGAGCACTCGGGGTAATTTGTGGGTGTTTATTGATTCGATCGAAACGTTTAACATCGTCTTTTTTTATGTGAATGTGATAATCGCAAGTGTTGTTGTTTTTCACTTTCTTTTCTGCGACCGTAAGTGTAGTATGTGGTGTATCGCCGGTTTCGTTGCTATACATCAACGACAATTGGGATACGCATACTTTCTTACGTTGATGACATGCGATATTATGTGTTGCTGAGATTTGTTGTACAAGATCGTCGTGAATGAATGGCCGGGGTTTTTATGTGAGATAAGAGTTTTTTTATTTTTATTCATGTAAAATTCAATTGTATGTAATATTCTTTTATTTGGGGCACTTCCGGGTTTAGGATGATGTCATCATTGTTGTATATTATTTACTTTTCCGCATTAGGATAGACCCAAGGAGGGGAGCACAAGTGACCGGGTTCTAGGGTTCAGTGGGAGTCCATCTCGAGGAGTCGAGACCGGGTCTCCTAAACTCTAGAATTGGTAGGGTCACTTTCCGCTCTCGTAGGGGTCTAGGGGTGTGGGCTTGGCCATTTATCGCGACCGTGGAATCCGTATTTTCTATTGATGGCTAAATACTAAATACGGACCTCCTAGATATCCTATATTTTTATATGTGCTTCTGCTATGTTTGTTCTGTGATGTGATCACTTTATATGTTGAGACGAATGGTATTATATATATGATATATAATAAACGTTGTTTATGTTTTACATCCGCGCTAGTCCCGCCCCGCTATGCCGTTAGTTAAGTAACCTAACGGTGCATAACGGGATACCATGATGAATGTGAATGGCATAAGAGTATGTTCTATTTTCGTTTCTTTTCTGTGAAGGCTTTAGGACTTAAATGATGGGACTACATTAATAAGATTAATGTAAAGAAAAATGAACCAAAAAAGATGTTGCAGAATCGGATTCGAAACTCACTCGGCTTTTTTTTTATGAAAAAGCAAGTTTTAAAAAGTGCGCAGATTAAGCCACTCCTTTTAAACCCATTTGATTCTACAACAATATCAAGGTCAAAGCGTTAAAAGTTTTCTTAAAAATTATCTGCAGCCCTCCGTTATTTTAGGAAGTAGAGTACTTAGTATTTGTGCTGTGTATTTTGATTTTAGTTAAGGCGCAGTGTATGGTAGCTAAGTGATGTCTTCCTACACCGCATATGATGCGGATTAGTTAGGACATTCATATGATTATGTTGACTTTAGTTAAGGGTCATGTGGGTGGGTCTAGATAATCACGAAATGACGGGAAGAACTTGACCAGTACTTATGATATGTTGACTTTAGTTAAGGTCATGAGTGCTAGGGGTAAAAACCATATCGTGAGTTTCAAGAGTTGAAATTTGCAATGAGATTGCATACTTTCTATGTGATAGTAGGATCCCGATCCCACTGTGAGAAAGAGTTGCTCCCAGGAGAGTTTTGCACTCTACAATTAGCTAACCCATTAGGTGTCTAGAAAGGTGTCAACGGGGCTACGCCTCTGGGAAAACGAGATTTATTCTAATTAGGTCCGTGCGATAGCACGGGGAACCTTCCTCAAAGTACCGGCACTGACCTGGCTGAACAGTTAGCAAAGCTGTAGAATATAATTAATTCTGGCTAGTTTTCCTTTTAAAGGTTTTAAGGAAAATTTGATAAAAACAGTAGGAGACATCAATTAGACAAGATAATAACCAATCTAATGTTTGCAAGAGCTTTCGCTGAGTGTATTCTTTTCTTTCTCTTAATGGCAGATACCTATGACAGGCCTTAAGCTTCTACTAGATAAAAACAAGCTGACCGGACCCAACTATAAAGACTGGCTGAGGAACATTAACATTGCTCTCACATATGATAAAGTATCATATGTCCTCACTGCCAAAGCCCCGCCCGTCCCAGGCCCTAAATCTTCTAATGCAGATAAGGAAATCCGCCAAACATAGGATATTGACTATGCTACTGCCAAATGCCTCGCGCTTGCATCGATGGACAATACACATCAAAAGCAACACGAGCAGATGGATGTGCAATCCATCTTTCTCCATACAAAGGAAATGTATGGGGAGCAATCTCGGATCTTGAGATACGAAGCATCTCGAAAGTTATTTCAGATGAGGATGGCTCAAGGCACACCAGTAGGCGATCACGTTTTGAAGATAGCTTTTATAGAAGAGTTTGAGGACCTCGGATGGACAATGGACAACGAACAATATACTGATATTGTTCTACAGTCTCTTCCCTCCACCTTTGCTCCATTCATAGTGAACTTCAACATGCATAACATGGAGAAATCACTACTCGAACTTCTCAATATGTTGAGAAGTTCGTAGAGCATGCTGAAATCAAAGTCCCCCTCTATGCTTGTTGGACAATCTTCCTCTTCCGTCCCAAAAGCCAAGGCCAAGGGAAAGAATAAGAAGAAATTCACCAAACCGAGAGGAGAAATAAAGAAGGCGAAGGGGAAAAACATATCCAAAGCTGCGGAGTCAGGGAAGGGAGAATATTTTCACTGCAAGAAGACGGGGCGCTGGAAGCGGAACTGTACCGAGTACCTTGAACTGAAGAAAAAGAAGCATGGTGATGCTTCAGCTTCAGGTGTGTTCATGATTGAAAACTGTTTTACTATTAACTCTACTTCCTGGGTATTAGATACCGGTTCGGGTTCTCATATTTTCAATTCTGTGCAGGCGTTGAGAAATAACAGAGTTGTGAAGACAGGTGATCATACTCTCCAGGTTGGAAATGGTTCCAATGTATATGCAGTTTCAGTGGAAGAGTATCACCTAGGGTTGCCGTCGGGTTATATATTGGTTTTGAACGCATATTATTTTGTACCAAGTATACTTTGTAATATTGTATCTGTTTCTTTGTTAGACAATGAAGGATATCATTTTGCTGTGCAACACAATGTTATGAACATTATACTTGATTGGTTGTGGTACACTTAATAACGGAATATACGTCCTTAATCAACACACAATTTTCAACATTCAACACACAAATAAAAGAAAATTTTCAGATATAAATGAAGCTTTTCTTTGGCATTGTAGACTTGGTCATATTAATGAAACAAGACTAAACAAGCTTCATAAAGATGGATATTTAAATTCATTTAAGTATAAATCTTCTGCGACTTTCCAGTCTTGTATCAAAGGTAAAAAGAGCAAAACTCCGTTTACTGGACACGGAGAAAGAGCTACTGAGCTGTTAGGCCTCATACATAGTGATGTATGTGGGCCAATGTCTATACATGCAAGAGGAGGTTTTTCTTACTTCATAACTTTTACTGATGATTTTTCAAGATTCGGCCATGTGTTTTTAATAAAGCATAAGTCTGAAGCTTTCGAGAAATTCAAGGAGTACAAACTTGAAGTAGAAAACCAAACAGGAATGAGAATCAAGATACTTCGATCAGATCGAGGTGGAGAGTACTTAAATACTGAGTTCTTAGACTTTGTAAAAGAGAATGGGATTCTCTCTCAGCTCACTCCCCCTTACACACCACAGCACAACGGTGTGTCAGAGTGGCGAAATCGTACCCGATTAGATATGGTACGATCTATTATGAGTGATTCTGAGTTACCGCTCTCCTTTTGGGGGCATGCATTGGAGACTGCAGCTTTTCTGTTGAACAACGTTCCAACCAAGCCTGTGTCAATCACTCCATATAAGATATGGCATGGGAAAAGATCATCTCTTAAACGATTTAAGATTTGGGGTTGTCCGGCTTTTGTCAAAAAGCAGAATCCAGACAAACTCGAGACACAATCGGTCAAATGTAGATTTGTGGGATATCCAAAACATTCGTTTGGGTATCTATTCTACCACAAGGAGGAACAAAAGGTATTTGTTTCTCAGTATGCCACATTTTTAGAAAATGAGATTTTTCCAAATGATGCTGATGGCAATGTGGTAGATCTAGAAGAGGTTCTAGAGACACAAGTTACAAATGATGACTTGGTTGAACCTAAAGTTGCAACATAATCTTATGAACCTCAGCCACTCCGTAGATCTGATAGGAATTCTCACCCACCGGAGAGATACTACGATTTTCTCATTGATGGTGATAAAGAAGACTGCATCATGGATGATGATGACCCTGCCAGTTTTCAGCAAGCTATCACGAGTGGTGACTCTGTGAAGTGGCTGGATGCCATGAGATCCGAAATGGAGTCCATGTACACCAAAAAAGTAATGACTTTGGAGGATGTACCCTCTGGGATAAAACTTGTAGGCTGCAAATGGATCTTTAAACAAAAGATCGGTGTAGATGGACATGTGGAGACCTATAAGGCAAGGTTGGTAGCGAAAGGTTTTCGTCAAAGACCAGGTTTGGACTATGACGAGACTTTCTCTCCCGTAGCCATGCTTAAATCCATTCGGATCCTACTTGCTATTGTTGCTCACTACGACTTTGAAATCTGGCAGATGGACGTTAAAACCGCATTTCTAAACGATGATTTAGATGAATGCGTTTATATGGATCAACCAGTGGGCTTCTTAGACAGTGGGAGCAGCGGGAAAGCATGTAAGTTGCTTAAATCCATTTATGGATTAAAGCAGGCATCACGGAGTTGGAACATCTATTTTGATGATGTTATCAAAGTGTTTGATTTCATCAAAAATCCAGATGAACCTTGTGTTTATAAGAAGACTGTAGGGAGAACTATCGCATTCCTCGTATTGTACGTGGATGACATTCTTCTGATAGAAAATGACATTCCTATGCTATAGTCGGTCAGATCATTCTTATCACAAAGGTTCTCCATGAAGGACCTGGGTGATGCCACGTACATATTGGGCATACGAATCTATAAGGATAGATCCAAACGGTTATTGGGATTGTCCCAAACCAAGTACATCAACACCATCCTAAAGAAGTTTAGTATGGAAGACTCCAAGCGGGGTGCCTTACCCGCTTGCCACAGAGTCACTCCCTCCAAGGACGATTGCCCAAAGTTTGATGAAGAGAGAGCTCTCATGAGCATTATTCCCTATGCTTCGGCCGTAGGATCAATAATGTATGCGATGTTGTGTACACGCCCTGATGTAGCTTATGCACTGAGTGTAGTAAGCTGGTATCAGTCAAACCAAAGGGAGAATCACTGGACTGCTGTGAAGAACATTCTTAAGTACTTGCGAAAGACAAAAGAATTGTTCTTGGTGTATGGTAACGGGGATCTTTAAATGGATGCCTTTACCGAATCGAGCTTTCAGAGTGACAAGGATGACAACAAGTCTATCTCAGGGTTTGCATTTACCCTCAATGGAAGGACGGTAAGTTGGAAGAGTTCCAAACAGGATACCATTGCAGACTCTACGATGGAAGCTGAGTACATTGCTGCAAATGATGCTGCAAAGGAAGCCGTCTGGATGAGGAAGTTCATCTCGGAGCTATGAGTAGTTTCAACCATTATTGATCCAATACCTTTGTATTGTGGCAATAATGGGGCTATGGCGTTGGCCAAAGAGCCCAGGTCCCATCAAAAGTCCAGACACATCCTGAGACGATGTCATTTGATCCGGAAGATAGTTGGTCGCCACTAGATAGAGATTAAGAGAGTAGATACAAAGGACAACACTGCGGATCCATTCACCAAGGCCCTGCCTCAGCCGCAACATGAGCGACTTTTTAAGATGTTGGGTATGAGATACGCCAATAATTGGCCTTAGTGCAAGTGGGAGATTGTTGGATATATGTATGCCCTAGAGGCCATTATATGATAGTGTATGTACTGATGTGTGTGTGTTTGTGTGTCTATATATATATATATATATATAGAGAGAGAGAGAGAGAGAGAGAGGACAGTCTTGCTCGACAGGATAGTATGCTATCTGGTCGCTCTTTATCATATGTTCACTTGATCATGCTTTTACTCATTTGATACATGTTAATAAAGCCCTTAGGATATTTACTTGACTACTGGGATTATGATGTGGATCATACTAGTGGGACACCGGTAGTTTATAAGCATATCCTTGAAATGTTCCTAGTCGTAGGTATATCGAGACGGGGCATTGATATTCCAGAGTGGACTAGCGTATACCATTCTTGTTCCATATGATGGGCGATGGATGATCCCATATCTATCTGGTGTGGTGACACCAATGATTGTATACGGGTGCTCAGTGAGACTGGGTACACTGAACGGGCTCGACGAGAACTACTATGTGGTATTATATCATAAGTCGGATAGTAGTTCTCAAGTGACACTGGTACAGGTTAGTCTGTAGACCCGAGATCGTCATAAAGTCTTATGTGTCCTCCTACTGTACTTTGATCTCCACCCTACTGCGGCTCTACTGAGTCGTATAAACAGGTGGATTTTGGGTACAGTCCCGAGGCACATGGAGGCGATGAGCGATAGGAGGGGTTTTGTCTCTCCCGGTATTGGGGGATGATATTGCGCTATGCACGATTGACTATAACAGGAAGTCCCTGGCCAGGGCTGCTGAGATATTACTGATAAGTGTTATCAGTAGTTTCTCAATCTGTTGTAGAACATATACCGGCATGACTTATTGAGTTATTGGGGTCGACGTTACCATCCCTAGACTCGATATGCAACATATCTGACAAAGTGATCAGACTGTACGGTAAGTGTTGCCAGTTGGCTCGACGGTAGTTTTGACAGGTTCGCTTGTTCTTCTTCTGATCGCTCAATACCCGGGTGGCCGTTACGTTTAGCTGACCGCTTGCGGCTTGTGGGTGTTTGATGTGCATCACCTACTGCCGGCGTATTGACGAGTCTTAGAGTCCCACACAGGAGTTTCCTGGATCAGGCGAAACGATGTGGTGTGCATATAAGTTATGTGCGGGAGCTCGATTAAATACGTGAATTTGATACCGTGTTTTAATCGGGCGTTTTCTAATGGTCGGGTCGTATGAGATATGACCGGTTTATTAAATCAAGTGTTGATTTAATATTGACTTTTATCTCGTTTAAATAAACCTTTTCTTTATGATGGATGCATGGATGTATATGTACATGTTGATGTGCATACACACATACATACATGCATTTGTATCATGGTTGATAATACAAGAAAGATGGCAATATAAGACTCATATGGAAAGTAAATATCTTTATATATATTAGAATGAGAAAAATAAAATGATATTAAATCATGATTGACTATTCTTTTCTTGACCAAGTTTGGAACCATGGTTTCATTTCACTTGTTATTTTTCCTCATTCTAAAATATCTAGATATTTATTAACCATAGTTAGAGATGAAGATATTTATCTCGATATTTATCTTTCTCTCATTATCTTTTAACATGATCTTTTCATCCAAAAGAAATGAGCTCAAGGGTTGCCATCTTCGTCTTCCTCTCTTTAGCTCTCTCTTTAGATTTCTAAGTGAGTGAGGGTAAAAGAAAAAAAGGTTTTTTTATGTGAGAACACAACCATATCATCATACTACACTTGTCTAGCCCATTGGTGTAGTTTGTTTGCTTCATCTTCATTGTGATCAAGTGGAGCAAGGAGCATTGAGCAAAGGTACTCCGGGTGGATCATCGTGGATGTGGAAGAAGCTTGAGCTAGCCGGTTCAACCTCTAGGAGATCCAAGGAGTTGCAAAAGAGGTCTACAAAGGTTGTATCTCACCACACTTAGTGTTAGACAATATCTAGTATTTGATACTAGAACTTGTTACCTTAATCATTCTAGTTCGATTCCTGGGTTCTAGTTCGATTCCTTGGTTAGTTTCTTTAACACCTCATAAATTTTTAATATGGCATGTGTGATGCTTGCAAAACGCTAGATGAGGTGCTAAAGAAACCCTGCAGTGGTATCAAAGCAAAGCTAGAATTTTAGACGATGTTAGATATCACGAAAACGAAACAAATACGAAAAATACGGATTTCTGGAAACCATAGATCTGATCTCTGTCAATTTTTAAACGATCTGGAAAAATTATTTAAACAACTGCAAAAGCTTATTTGGGACACCACTTGAGCACACAAGAAAAATGACGACCATCCCTCGGATTTTGGCCGAGCACAAGGCCCAAAATTCCGAGCAGGCCGGCCAGAACATGTTCATTTTGTTAGTTATGTATATGCCCTAGAGGCCATTGTTGTACATATGATGTATATTATGATGGATGCTTAGATATATACAGAGAGGACTTTCTTGCTCGTCTTGATAGTATGCTATTTGGTTTCACTTTATCTTAACATGTTGACTTGTATTGGTTTACTGTTTTTCTCTCACATGTTGATAAAGCCCTTAGGATCTGTACTCGACTATTGGGACTATGATGAGATCATACTAGTGGGGCCACAGTAGTCGATGAGTACATCCTATAACTGTTCCTAGTCGAGGGTATATCGAGACAGGGCATCGATACACCAGAGTAGACTAGCGTATACGCATCTTGACCCATATGATGGGCGATGGATGATCCCATATCCATCGGTGTTTGACATCAGAGATGGTGTACGGGTGCTCAGTAAAGACTGGGTACACTGGACGGACTCGTCGAGAACTCCCAGATGGTGATATACCACACGTCAGATGGCAGTTCTCTGGTGACACTGGTACAGGGTAGTCTGTAGACCCGAGATCGTCATAGAGTCTTGTGTGATTCCCACTATGCTTTGATTTCCACCTTACCACGTCTAAGAGGGCGTGCAAAACGGTGGCTTTTGGGTACAGTCCCGAATCACATGGAGGCAATGAGCGATAGGAGGGGATTCGTCTCTCCCGGTATAGGGAGTTGATGTTGTGCTGTGTTCGATTGGCTATAACTGGAAGTCCCTGGCCAGGGATGATATAGAGATTTACTGGTAAGTGTTACTAGTAGTTTCTCGATCCGTTATGAGCCATACATCGACACGACTTATCGGTTACTGGGGTCTGACGTTTACCACCCCTAGACTTGATATGCGACATATCAGACGAACAGACCAGACTGTACGGGAGTGTTACTGATTGGATTCACAGGAGAACGCACAGGCTAGCTTGTTGATCTTCTGATCGCTCAATACCTGGGTGGCTGTTACGTTTAGCTGACCGCTTGCAGCTTGTGGGTGTTTGATATGATCATCACCTGCTACCGACGTATTGACGATTCTTTAGAGTCCTACACAGAGGTTTTTTGGCTCAGGCGAAACGGAGTAGAGGCACATATGTGATATGTGCAGGACCGAGAATAATGCGATATGAGATACCGTATTATATTCTCGCGACATTTAGATATGAACCGGGTCATCGGATCAAGTGTTGATTCGATGAATCGGTACATGATATATTAGTCGGTAATATTCGATATAGCCGGATCGTCGGATCAAGTGTTGATTCGATGATTTAATGTAAAATAATATATATGATATATTGTATTACATTATCTAATATTGGCTCGCTTTATTATTTCATTTTCTCACTGGATGATACATTGATATATATGCGATATATGTTAATTGTATTATTTTCTTTTGTTGCAAATATATAATATATATGTGATATATATTATTGTTACATGATATGATTTATTGTTAAACATGTTTAAGGATGATTAAATGAGGTTAGGGTTTGATTAGGGTTAGTTGCTTCATGCACCTTCTAGAAGCAATTTCTTTTGTCATGGTTAAGATATTTGTTGATGACACATTTCTAAACCTAACCAAACCCTAACTCTAGTTGTTTCTCTACACATTATTAGCCACTCATCCTTGACCATGGTTTATATATCAATCATATACTTTTCTTTCTATTCATCACAAAAGGATTATGATCATTATCTTTTCCATTATCATCTTCTTCTTCTCTCTTGAAAAAGCTCACTTGAAATTCTTTATGTGATGAATAAATATGAGAAAATGATTTAAAAAGAAAGCATAAATACTACTCTCTCATCCTCATCTCATCTAGCCCATGAGATTAGTGTGTTCATCTCTTTAGAGTGAGAAAGCTTGAGTCTTTGCAACTTCGACGTAGATCATCGGAGATTTGAAACACTTCAAGCTAGAATGGATCGTTCGAGTCGTGGAGCCTCTCATGAGTCCGGGAGATCGTGGATCGTGGCAAAGGGACTTCTACTCAGAGCTTGTGAAGCGAAGGAGCGGACTACAAAGGTTGTAATCCCTCACACTTAGATAAAAGTTATCATCTTGCATGTTAAACCCTAATAATCTAGCAAAGATCCCGACTTTGGGTTGTTCGGCACGTCTAAATTTTTATCCGGGCATGTTTGATGCCTTATGAACCTTCACAAGAGTGCCTAGGAACCCTACAGTGGTATCAGAGACTAGCTAGAGCATTAGGCGATGTGTTTACGAAGTTAAAACTCCTATCGAACTCGTACGGACAAAATTTAACCCCTCTCTGGAAATTTTTCAAAATTTGGGATTTTTCTGAATTAAAAATATGTAAAAAAATCAGCAGGGAATTATAAGAATTACCATGAAATACGGGCCCCCAACTCCACCAAAACGCGGCGGAACCGCGGCGGAAACATGCTTCCCGCGGCGGTTCCGCGGCCGTTTTGTGGAATTATGACACGTGGCTTCATGGTATTTTCTGTAGTTGCTTGTAGATGCTTCTGGGTATTTTAAAACTGTTTTAAGTGTTAAGACTTCTGGGGTTTGTTTTGTAATAGTAGATTCGATCGGAAATTTTAAATTCGTATTTCTTTCCGGATATTTAGAAACTGTTAAACTAGTTGAACGGATATCATTAACCCACTTTTTCCCGGCACGTAAAACTTTCAAGTGTTGAATTTTTATCGGGTTTAAATCTTTCGAAAAAATTGTACATGTTAAGCGGTGGACCCTCTAGAAGACAACAAACCTTAACTCGATTATGTGACCGTCTTGAACTGCCTTTTGAACCTTCGGGTTTGGAGCAGTACGGCGTGCCACATGTGAGGCGTTGGCTTGACCCTTCTACGGCTGGATCACTGGTACTTTGACATATTCTTGGATTATTTGAACTCCGCTCAACAGTTGAGCACTTAAGGAAATTTTGGGTATTTGATTATCTGTTCGGAAAGTTTAATACTGTCTATTTATCTGGAATGTGATACAATATGTGGAATTCATAGAGTTAGGCATAAAATGCGAAGTATGTGATATTTCGGATTTACGATGTCTAAAGTGATTGTGGATTCCAAATATTGTAGTTTTACACTTTCTTTTCTGTGACCGTAAGTGTAATATGTGAAATCGCCGGTTTCGTTGCTATATATCAACGACAATTGGGATGCGCATATTTACTTACGTTGATGATATGATATATTATGTGTTGCTGTGATATGTTATATTGGATCGTCGCGTTCTGAATAGCCGGGGGTTTTATGTGAGATGATGGTTTTTATTTTCATTCATGTAAAATTCATTTGTAATGTAATATTCTTTTATTTGGGGCACTTCCAGGTTGAGGTTGATGTCACCAGTGTATATTATTTTCTTTTTCGCATTAGGTAGACCCAAGGAGGGGAGCACAAGTAACCGGGTTCTACGGTCCAGTGGGAGGCCATCTCGAGGAGTCGAGACCGGGTCTCCTAACCCTAGAATTGGCAGTGTTACTTGCCGCTCTCGTAGGGGTCTTGGGATGTGGGTTTGGCTATTCGTCGCGACCGTGGAATCCGTGTTTTATACAGGCTCGTATTGAAAACACGGACGTCCTAGTATATCCAATATTTCATATATGTTCTTCTGCTGCAATGTTCTGTGATGAGATCATATTACTGCCTGAGACGAATGCTTATACTATATATATATATGCTGATATATAAATATTACTGCTTTCGTTTCTTCTGTGATGCTTAGGAAGCATAAGCTGATGGGATTTTTATTAATAAGATTAATAAAAAGAAAAGAAACCTAAAGATGTTGTAGAATCAAAAACTTTATAAAAAGGGTAGCTACAGTTTTGCTTTGCACAGTGATATATATGATATATCCTGCACCTTATTCGATAAGGAAAGAGCCGACGATCCCTTCACCGGGAGTGACCTCTTTAGCGAAACTGGCAGATGCTACAAAACTCGGTTTGTCTTTTGATTGCTTTTAAAGTTTTGCTTTGCACAGCGGTATATATGATATATCCTGCAACTTATTCGATGAGGAAAGGGCCGACGATCCCTTCACCGGGAGTGACCCCTTTAGCGAAACTAAGAAAAGCCTCAAAAACACTCATTTTCAAAACTTCACTCGATTCTACGACGATATCTTGTTCATTACGCTCAGGGTTTTCTGAAAAATCTGCGTAGCCCTCCGTCATTTCAGATAAGTACTTCTTAGTATTCGTGCTGCGTTTGTTGACCATGTTAAGGCGTAGTGTGCGGTAGCTAATTAATACTTATCTGTTAAAACATATGATGTGATTGGATTAGGGTAGTCGTACGACTTTGTTGACCATGTTAAGGGTCGTACGAGTGAGTTTAATTCAATCGGGAAATGACGGGTTGAACTTGGCTAGCGCTTATGATTTGTTGACCATGTTAAGGTCATAACTTGCTAGGGGCAAAAGTATTATTGGGAATTTCAAGTGTTGAAATTTTCAATGAGATTGCATACCTTCTATGAGATAGTTGGATCCCGATACCCACTGCGAGTAAGAGTTACTCCTGGGAGAGTTTTACACAGGACAATTAGTCATTCAAGTAGGTGTCTAGAAAAGTGTTAACGGGGTTACGCCTCTGGGAAAATAAGGTTTACTTTAATTAGGTCCGTGCGAAAGCACGGGGAACCTCCCTCAAAGTACCGACACTGATCTGGCTGAAAGATTGACGAAATTGTAAGGTGTAATTAATCCCGGCTAATCTTACCTTTTTGGGTTTGAAGGTAGATTTGATAGAAACAGTGGGAGACATCCTGATTAGATAAGATAATAACCAATCTAATCTTGCAAGAGCATACGCTAAAGTGTTTTCTTCTCTCTCTCTCCAGGTAGCGACCAAGTCAGGCCATAATGAAGATAATAATATTGATGTATTGACTAAACCCGATTATTATACCGAGCAAGGGAATGTTGGACCCGTTCTTTCTTATAAGAGTTATAAGACTGAACAGGAAACAGGAGAATATCTGGATTCTCACGCCGCCCAAAAGAACATGCATGTTGATGCATCTTCTTCGGGTATGTTAGTTATTGAGAACTGTTTCTCAGTTCACCCTACGTCCTGGGTATTAGATACCGGATCAGGATCCCACATATGTAAATTGTTACATGGGCTACGAAAAGGTAGAGAACTAGGAAAAGGTGATCATTCCGTTCAAGTAGGGAACGGTGCAAGTATTGTAGCCAAAGCGGTTGGCGAATATCACCTTGTATTACCAAATCGTAATACACTGATTCTGAATGAGTGTTATTATATACCGAACATGATGTGCAACATTATATCAGTTTCTTTATTAAGTAAAGAAGGATATAATTTTTTAGTAAAGGATAATGTTATGAACATATTCCTAGATCAAAAGTTGATTGCATCAGGCTCGTTATATAATGGCATATTCATTCTAAATCAGAATACAGTCCTGAATATACAAAACACACACAAGAGGAAAAGTTCAGAAATGCACGAATCCTTCTTGTGGCATTGTAGACTTGGTCTCATCAATGCGACACGACTGACTAAGTTACATAAGGATGGTTATTTGAATCCGTTCGAATTATCATCTTATGATACTTGTCATTCATGTCTCAAAGGAAAAATGACCAAAGCTCCGTTTAGTGGAAACGGAGAAAGAGTTACTGAACTCTTAGGACTAATACATAGTGATGTATGCGGTCCCATGTCTACGCATGCCAGGAACGGTTCTTCCTACTTCATTACATTCACTGACGATCTCTCTAGATACGGACATGTGTTTCTGATGAAACACAAGTCTGAAGCTTTTGAGAAATTCAGAGAATATAAGCACGAAGTAGAGAACCAAACGGGCAAAAGTATTAAGATTCTTCGATCAGATCGAGGAGGTGAATACTTAAGCGGTGAGTTCCTAGATTATCTAAAAGAGAATGGGATTCTCTCTCAGCTTACTCCTCCTTATACACCACAGCAAAACGGTGTATCTGAGCGGAGGAATCACACCCTATTAGATATGGTGCGCTCTATGATGAGTACAGCTGAGTTACCTATTTCCTTTTGGGGGTATGCACTTGAGACAGCAGCATACCTATTGAATCAAGTTCCGTCTAAATCAGTGCCTACAACCCCATATGAGATATGGAGGGGAATGAGACCATATTTTAAACGGTTTAAGATATGGGGTTGTCCGGCCTATGTAAAAAGACAAAATCCGGACAAACTCGAGGCACGATCAGTTCTTTGCAAATTTGTGGGATATCCTAAGAATTCCCAAGGATATTTTTTCTACCACGCTGAAGAACAAAAAGTGTTTGTTTCTCAATATGCCACCTTTTTGGAAAAGGAATTTCTTGCAAAAGAAATTAGTGGCAAAGAGGTAGAGCTGGAAGAGGTTCCAGAAACACAAATTGCAACTGAAGATTTAGTAGAGCCAGAGGATACAGTAGTACCCGACGAACCTCGGCCTCTCCGCCGATCTAGTAGGATTTCTCGTCCACCTGAGAGATACTACGGTTTTCTCATTGATGGTGGAAGCGAGGATTGCATCATGGAAGATGATGACCCGACTAGTTTCGAGCAGTCCATCACGAGTGGTGACTCTGTGAATTGGCTGGATGCAATGCGATCTGAGATGGAATCCATGTACACCAACAAAGTATGGACTTTGGAAAATGCTCCTGAAGGGGTAAAACCCATTGGGAGCAAGTGGATCTTTAAAAAGAAATTTGGTGTAGATGGAAAAGTTGAGACTTTCAAAGCTAGACTTGTAGAAAAGGGTTTTCGTCAACGACCAGGTGTGGATTATGACGAAACCTTTTCCCCAGTGGCTATGCTTAAGTCCACCCGGATCTTACTTGCCATTGCTGCATACCATGACTACGAAATCTGGCAAATGGATGTTAAGACCGCCTTTCTAAACGGTGATTTAGAAGAGTGCGTGTACATGACTCAGCCAGAGGGCTTCGTAGACAGTTGGAGCAGCGAAAAGGTATGCAAGCTGCTTAAATCCATTTATGGGTTAAAGCAAGCATCGCGGAGTTGGAACATCTGTTTTGATGTTGTAGTCAAAGAGTTTGACTTCATCAAAAATATAGATGAACCTTGTATCTATAAGAAGGTAGCAGAGGGCAAGGTTGTCTTCCTCGTATTGTACGTGGATGACATACTCTTGATAGGAAATGATATTCCTATGCTGCAATCAGTCAAGCTCTTCTTATCACAGAGATTCTTAATGAAAGATCTAGGTGATGCCTCCTGCATATTGGGAATCATGATCTATAGAGATAGATCTAAACGGATACTGGGATTGTCCCAATCCAGGTATATTGACACCATACTAAAGAGGTTTAGTATGGAAGAATCCAAGCGTGGGAACCAACCCACGATCTCTGGACTCACTCTCTCCAAAGAGATGTCTCCTAAGACTCATTTGGAGAGAGCTCGCATGCAAAGGATACCCTATGCTTCGGCAGTAGGCTCTATCATGTATGCGATGCTATGTACCAGAATCGATGTAGCATACTCACTAAGTGTAGTGAGTCGGTATCAAGCAGATCCTAGAGAGAGTCACTGGACAGCTGTGAAGAACATTCTCAAGTACTTGCGAAGGACTAAGGAGATGTTCTTGGTGTATGGTAATGGAGAACTCCAGGTGGAGTCCTTTACTGATTCCAGCTTCCAAAGTGATAAGGACGACTCTAAGTCGCACTCGGTATTTGTCTTTACCCTCAATGGAGGGGCGGTATGTTGGAAGAGTTCCAAACAGGATACTGTTGCAGACTCGACGATGGAGGCTGAATACATCGCTGCCAACGATGCTGCCAAGGAGGCTGTCTGGATAAAGAAGTTCATTAGTGAACTTGGTGTGGTTCCATCTATTGAGCATCCAAAACCTCTGTATTGTGATAACAATGGAGCTGTGGCTTTGGCCAAGGAACCCAGGTCCCATCAAAAGTCCAGACATATTCTGAGGCGGTATCACCTGATCAGGGAGATAGTTGATCGCCGGGAGATCGAGGTCAGGAGAGTAGATACGAAGGACAACACTGCGGATCCATTCACGAAGGCTAGTCCCCAGATACAGTTTGAGAGATTATTCGGGATGCTAGGTATGAGATACTACAGCAGCTGGCCTTAGTGTAAGTGGGAGATTGTTAGTTATGTATATGCCCTAGAGGCCATTGTTGTACATATGATGTATATTATGATGGATGCTTAGATATAAACAGAGAGGACTTTCTTGCTCGTCATGATAGTATGCTATTTGGTTTCACTTTATCTTAACATGTTGACTTGTATTGGTTTACAGTTTTTCTCTCACATGTTGATAAAGCCCTTAGGATCTGTACTCGACTATTGGGACTATGATGAGATCATACTAGTGGGGTCACAGTAGTCGATGAGTACATCCTATAACTGTTCCTAGTCGAGGGTATATCGAGACAGGGCATCGATACACCAGAGTAGACTAGCGTATACGCATCTTGACCCATATGATGGATGATGGATGATCCCATATCCATCGGTGTTTGACATCAGAGATGGTGTACGGGTGCTCAGTGGAGACTGGGTACACTGGACGGACTCGCCGAGAACTCCCAGATGGTGATATACCACACGTCAGATGGCAGTTCTCTGGTGACACTGGTACAGGGTAGTCTGTAGACCCGAAATCGTCATAGAGTCTTGTGTGATTCCCACTGTGCTTTGATTTCCACCTTACCACGTCCAAGAGGGCGTGCAAAACGGTGGCTTTTGGGTACAGTCCCGAATCACATGGAGGCAATGAGCGATAGGAGGGGATTCGTCTCTCCCGGTATAGGGAGTTGATGTTGTGCTGTGTTCGATTGGTTATAACTGGAAGTCCCTGGCCAGGGCTGATATAGAGATTTACTGCTAAGTGTTACTAGTAGTTTCTCGACCCGTTATGAGCCATACATCGACACGACTTATCGGTTACTGGGGTCTGACGTTTACAACCCCTAGACTTGATATGCGACATATCAGACGAACAGACCGGACTGTACGAGAGTGTTACTGATTGGATTCACAGGAGAACGCACAGGCTAGCTTGTTGATCTTCTGATCGCTCAATACCTGGGTGGCTGTTACGTTTAGCTGACCGCTTGCAGCTTGTGGGTGTTTGATATGATCATCACCTGCTACCAGCGTATTGACGATTCTTTAGAGTCCTACACAGAGGTTTCTTGGCTCAGGCGAAACGGAGTAGAGGCACATATGTGATATGTGCAGGACCGAGAATAATGCGATATGAGATACCGTATTATATTCTCGCGACATTTAGATATGAACCAGGTCATCGGATCAAGTGTTGATTCGATGAATCGGTACATGATATATTAGTCGGTAATATTCGATATAGCCGGATCGTCGGATCAAGTGTTGATTCGATGATTTAATGTAAAATAATATATATGATATATTGTATTACATTATCTAATATTGGCTCGCTTTATTATTTCATTTTCTCACTGGATGATACATTGATATATATGCGATATATGTTAATTGTATTATTTTCTTTTGTTGCAAATATATAATATATATGTGATATATATTATTGTGACATGATATGATTTATTGTTAAACATGTTTAAGGATGATTAAATGAGGTTAGGGTTTGATTAGGGTTAGTTGCTTCATGCACCTTCTAAAAGCAATTTCTTTTGTCATGGTTAAGATATTTGTTGATGACACATTTCTAAACCTAACCAAACCCTAACTCTAGTTGTTTCTCTACACATTATTAGCCACTCATCCTTGACCATGGTTTATATATCAATCATATACTTTTCTTTCTATTCATCACAAAAGGATTATGATCATTATCTTTTCCATTATCATCTTCTTCTTCTCTCTTGAAAAAGCTCACTTGAAATTCTTTATGTGATGAATAAATATGAGAAAATGATTTAAAAAGAAAGCATAAATACTACTCTCTCATCCTCATCTCATCTAGCCCATGAGATTAGTGTGTTCATCTCTTTAGAGTGAGAAAGCTTGAGTCTTTGCAACTTCGACGTAGATCATCGGAGATTTGGAACACTTCAAGCTAGCATGGATCGTTCGAGTCGTGGAGCCTCTCATGAGTCCGGGTGATCGTGGATCGCGGCAAAGGGACTTCTACTCGGAGCTTGTGAAGCGAAGGAGCGGACTACAATGGTTGTAATCCCTCACACTTAGATAAAAGTTATCATCTTGCATGTTAAACCCTAATAATCTAGCAAAGATCCCGGCTTTGGGTTGTTCGGCACGTCTAAATTTTTATCCGGGCATGTTTGATGCCTTATGAACCTTCACAAGAGTGCCTAGGAACCCTACACATTTTTCCTCGTTTTGCGTGTGTGCTTTGGTGTGTTGGTTTTGGATTTTCAGGGATTGTTTGCTAAGCTAAATTTTTCATGTGATGACTATTGTGCTTAGGGGCTATTTCGTAGTGTTTCATAGTCGTAAATTTAACATTGTATTGGTAACCTTGATGATGTTTAACAGTTCGAACAGATTTTCAAACCACACATTATCACCCCCTCTGAAATTTTCAAGTGTTGTAATTTTCCGAAGTTGATTGTATTGAACGATAGTGCAAGTATTCCTATGGACCCTATAGAAGACTATAAAACCTTAACTCGATTCTATGCCCACGGAACCGCGATCGAACCTTAGGGTTTGTCGTAGTTCTGTGGTGTCATAGGTGATGCATTGGTTAACCCCTTCTACGTCTGGTTCATAGACACTGCAGCACATCTTTTGGGTTCTTTCATCTTCGCTCAAGTGTTGAGCACTCGGGGTAATTTGTGGGTGTTTATTGATTCGACCGAAACGTTTAACATCGTATTGTTTTATGTGAATGTAATAATCGCATGTATTGTTTTTTTTCACTTTCTTTTCTGCGACCGTAAGTGTAGTATGTGGTGTATCACCGGTTTCGTTGCTATACATCAATGACAATTGGGATACGCATACTTGCTTACGTTGATGACATATGATATTATGTGTTGCTGAGATATGTTGTACATGATCGTCGTGAATAAATGACCGGGGGTTTTATGTGAGACGAGAGTTTTTTTTTATTCATGTAAAATTCAATTGTATGTAATATTCATTTATTTGGGGCACTTCCGGGTTGAGGATGATATCATCATTGTTGTATATTATTTACTTTTCTGCATTAGGATAGACCCAAGGAGGGGAGCACAAGTGACCGGGTTCTAGGGTTCAGTGGGAGGCCATCTCGAGGAGTCGAGACCGGGTCTCCTAAACTCTAGAATTGGTAGGGTCACTTGCCGCTCTCGTAGGGGTCTAGGGGTGTGGGCTTGGCCATTCATCGCGACCGTGGAATCCGTTTTTTCTATTGATGGCTAAATACTAAATACGAACCTTCTAGATATCCTATATTTTCATATGTGCTTCTGCTGTGTTTGTTCTTTGGTGTGATCACTTTACATGTTGAGACGAATGGTATTATATATATGATATATAATAAACGTTGCATATGTTTTACATCCGCGCTAGTCCCGCCCCGCTATGCCGTTAGTTAAGTAACCTAACGGTGCATAATGGGACACCATGACGAATGCGAATGGCATAAGCGTACGTTCTATTTTCGTTTCTTTTCTGTGATGGCTTTAGGACTTAAATGATGGGACTGCATTAATAAGATTAATGTAAATAAAAATGAACCTAAAAAGATGTTGCAGAATTGGATTTGACACCCACTCGGCTTTGTTCCCCGCCGAAAGACGCGCGAAGACGCGGCGAACGTCTTGCCTGAATTTCAGGGCAGATGCTAATTGGTGCTATCCGTCCACCTCTCCGAAGATGCCAAGCTGATTTATGGCACAGTGTAACATTTCGAAATACTAAAAATATTATTTTTGGGAATTTTTAAAATTTAATATTATTTTATTGAATATTTTAATATTTTGGTATTATTAATTACAAATAAATGGGGAAAAAATTATGGAAAATTATGGAAAATTCTAAACTAGGGTAAATTAGAGAATTTTGCCATTTCTAAGTTTAATTGATTAGTTATATGGTAATTTAGTGTTAATCGCGATTAAAAATCGCTAA
The DNA here is from genome assembly GCA_030015575.1 of Agapanthus africanus. Lineage (NCBI taxonomy): Eukaryota > Viridiplantae > Streptophyta > Magnoliopsida > Asparagales > Amaryllidaceae > Agapanthus > Agapanthus africanus. Next base: position 449,273,446 of record JASDDO010000012.1, on the reverse strand, counting down.
TCGGTTTTTAGCATTTTTGTGCAAAACATGCACATATCACTTTTTCACACTTGTGTTACATTTTTATTGCCATGGTTTGTTTTGGGGTTACTATTTGAGTGAGAAGGGTTTTAGGGAAAAAGAAAAGAAAAGGGAAAAGAATAAAGAATGAGGTTTGGTGAGAAAGAGAGGCATGGGCACCTTTGACTAAACACTTAGCCATTTCTCCTTCCCTCATTTTCCTCCCTCTTCTCCTTCCTGCTGCTGCTGCTCCTCCCTCACTTACCTCCCCTCTTCAAGCCCTCTAAACACATCCAAAACAACTCCAAAACCCAATCTCCATTTCATTAAATGTGTGCACAAGCTCTTGATCTACACTTTGGACTAAAGAAGCAAGGATTTCGGCCACTAGGGGCAACTCAAGAAAATTCTTGAGTTGCCAAATGAGGTATTTTCTGGATCATAAACTTAGTTTTAGCATTTCCTTTACCCCCATGTTATGATTGAACCGATATTGTGTGATTTGGTGACTTGAGGAAAAACCTAGTTTGGGTTGTGAAGAATTATGAGTTGTAATGCGAAATTGAGTTCAATAGAGGCAACACCAACACCCTAGTGTATGAATTGAGACCCTAACCAGAAGCTTAAACCCAGAATACGGATTTTTGAAACCGTTATCGGAGAAATTGTGGAATCTGTGAAGGGTATATTGAATCTGCTATCACCCGAGACATCCTAAATTAAAATTGATTGGACAGTGACATGTCCAGGCACCCAGGAAGCTACCACCAAGACCCCAACCCCTAACTCATCAAGCCGGCCGCAGATTTACCCATTTTGGCCGCAATTTACGGCCAGACTATGGTGGATTTGGCTCGTTTTGGTTTTGGTGTTCCCTTATCAGTAGTTTAGACCCCTGGCATGTGTAGATTTGTATAATTTGACCTAGGGTAAAATCTGGAACATGTTTCCTAAGTTGCTGTTTTGGATTCGTGTTTCCGTATTCCGTATTCTTAAGTCTGAATATGTGTCTTGCGTTTTACCTCGACTATCTGGCGTTTATACGACGATATAGAGGATTTATTGATGGTTTTGAAGGCGTGCCATAGGTTCTAACCTATAGGCCTCTTATCGTATCGTTTTGGGTTTCGTGTGCCGTTTTAGCTTTGATTTGGTTTTAATGCGCATATACGATATTTTGATATGTAGGTACCCATGAAGACTTCGGGACAACAAGAAAGCGTGTGGCGACGTCCACAAATGAAGACGCAAGGTTAGTAGATTATATCTACTGGGGGAAGTCGGGTGGATGGCGTATAGCACCCCCGCAGTCCATAGTTGATATACTATATTTATGTCAGTTCTAGTGTGTCGCTTTGTGTTAGGTGTATCATGGATAGTGTAGGGTTAGAAGTGACTAGTGTAGTTCATAGTCACGAACCCTAGAATAGAATTACACCTACATGCACACCCTTGCATATTCCTTATACTTGCACTGTGTTGATGATATTGGATGACATTGGAGATGAGTCGATGATGTTGGGCTTTGTGCCGCCAGATCGGTGATTTGATGTGATTCGTATTTGGGATACGATACGAGATCTCTAGCGGGCCTTGGGACGTGTGCTTGCACAAGCAGTATATTGATGGTATCAGTTGTACTAGACATAGATCAGTACCCCAAATTATGTGATATGATGATAGTGATACCTGAGATGTGATGAGATAGTGCGATATTGACCCGTACCCAGCTATTGGGATGTCGTACGATGATTTACCGTACGAGCCTATATTGATGTTAGATCCGCGCTCATGATTCGAGGATGTCTTACGATATACTGTATCGTACGCGATATTATTGAGGCGGGATCACCGACTAGTATATCTATATATAACGACTCAGATTTAGGTGGTTTCCATACCCCTTCTGATTGACTTGATACTTAGATCTGTAGTTTGCATAGTAGATTCTTCATTGTGGTGTTGATTATTTGATTTCCGCATATTCATGCTATTCGCATTGCTTGCATATGTTTATTGCTATGTTATTATCATGCTGTTAGGACACCAGCGCCATTATCGATGATGCGTATGTTCCACGTACACTATTGCCGGTTCACACACTTCATCATCGATAATTGCCATGCCACTACACTGTAGTACTGATGCATTCATGATATGATTCTTGCATGGCATATTGTACACTTATACCTGTACACAAACATAGATGATTCTGACTTGATTAGAGATTTGGGAACCGCAAGATGTTCTTCAAACTGATTCGTTTTAAAAGAGCGGTTTCCGTCGACATGTGTACATTACTATTCCATGTTGCATGGCTTCTGATATGCTTACCTTTCTTTACATGTCGCATACATCATGTTTTGATTATACGCGTTGAGATATGTTGTTTCCATGATATTTCTGGATTTGGGAACCGTGGGTATTTCAAAAGAGAATATATGATTGTTTCAAAAACCCGGTTACCCTTGATATGATATTTCAGTGCGTTCACCATGTGTTTTCTCGGTGCTGAGAGCGACATGTGAAACCCGATTCGAGGAGGCGGATGAGGCCGATTGAGGGTACATGGTGGACCTGGTATGGTACCCCGGGGCGAGAACGGTTTCGCTGTGTAGTAGACCGTGAGCCTGGCAGAGGGATTACTACCTACCGGTGATTGTATTTGAGCTCGGCGGATATCTGGAGGATACTGACCGGAGTTGAGAGATGGATATGGGCTGACCCGTACTGCCGGGGCCGAGGGCCGATACCGCAGACGGAGCCCCATATGGACGAGGATTTACGTGTCGATGCTAGGCACGGGTTTCATGATGTTTTTCCATAATTTTATTTATATCCTCATATTTGCATACATGATGCTTGTTTTCATTGGGTGACGGGTGGACGGGTTCCACGTTTATTGTCATTGGGTGACGGGTGGACGGGTTCCACGTATATACAGACATGGATACATACAGACTGGATTGACATTGATCATACTTCATTTGTATATATATAACAGGGTATGAGGGCGCTGTTATATATACCCTTACACCAATATTAGTGGTATGGGACGCTAATATATGTGTATTGATACTTCATCATTTTTACTTCATGCAGACATACCTTACATCTATGACATGTTATTACCTGAGTACTTGGCACTACATACATGTTTAGATGTTGCTTTGCCACCTTATCATGTATCAGGCTTATTCTTTGAGGTTTATATACTGATCGTATTGACCTAGGATTATGTCTTGCATTCGGTTTCTGCTTGTAGATATTTCTATTCATGAGTTGGCAACTCACCCCCGTTGTGCCACAGTTCTTGCAGGTTTTGCGGTACAGGTTTCATTGCGGTATTTCTGGCACACTGCTTCCTTGCGGGTGAATTGCATTTGGTAGGTGGGTTCTTTTGCATCAAGAACCACCATTGTACTTGCATATTCTTGTATCTAGAAATTCCATCAACCAAAACTTTTATATTGTTTCAGACTTAGACATTTATGATGTATTATTTGGCCTTAGAGTCGCGCTTAGTAGTATTGCGGTTTTCATGCTTACTGAGTTTCTTTTGGATTTGATCCTCGCCATTCGGCGTTGTATATTATATTGCATGTGTGGTTGTGACCGTCAATTGACGAAGAGCTAGCTCCCGCTTGGGGATGCCTTTTTTCATTGCATATATTGTTATTCTTGTTGTACCCCATTCGGGGCCAGTTTTTTTACAAAAGAAACTCTGCCGAAATTTTTAGAAAAGACTTTACTGTTTTTAAAAATGCATATTCGGCTTAGTTATTTAAAAACCTTCACTTCTTTAAACCAGTTTCTTTATTTACTCTTAAAATGGTTTTAGATTTCTGGGCTTTTGGCTTACATGGATCAGATGGGATCCTATAGACTTCATATGGTTCAAGGGCCAGTCACGTGCTCTTTCGGGTCGTGACAAAGTTGGTATCAGAGCGCTAGGTTGACCTTGGTTCGAGTCTAAGTTTGACTATGTGGAGCCTAGGGCGTTTATATATATACGGAACTTAGGCTTGACCTTACGGAACTTAGACTTGGTCGAGGCGGTATTAGACCCGAACTTTCGTCGCGTAGGATGACCCTTGGTTGATGGAATAGGTGACTAAAGTAGAGTGACGTACCGTGGGTATGTTCCGCGGCATACTTACGACACGCCACTCCTCTTAAGGAACCTTAGGATGTACATATTTTCGAGATCAGTGATTCTCTTCATATCCATGATTATACATCCATTTGAGATCCCCGATTCTATTAGTTTCATGATCATACCTTCATTGATGCTGTTCCTTCTTATGATCATGTATCCACTCTAGATCTGTTGTTCTCTTTCTTGCCATTGATCTTCTCTCTTCGATACTCGATTGAGGTTCCTCTCACCATGTTGAGCGCAGTTTGGGCTGCTGCTAGGGTTACTGTCAGGGCGAGCTCGTCTGGTACGAGGGCCGACCATTGTGTTTTCTGGTGACATAGGAACGTCTCGAGTTAGTATTGATGATTGTGACTTCTAGTGGAGGCGAGTGCTTGGTTTTGCACCGGATGATTGGGCCATTGTTAGAGCTGCCAGTTGAGAGAGGACTGTTGATGTACAGCATACCTCAGAGATTATGATGTCGCCTACCATGCAGACAGATGGACCAGCTGTTGCTGGGATTGACAGGATGTCGCTTCCGGAGCTTAGGAGCTGAGATTGCCGGAGCTTCCAGGCAGATATGAGACAGATGATAGCTAGTCTACCCGATTTGAGAGACGAAGGTGATTCGTCCGATTTTTGCGCCGGAGCGGGCCCAGTTGAGTTGAAGATTTCCAGTGTGGAGAGTCTTACTCAGATCTAGAGCAGACCGATTCAGAGATGACCGCCAATGTGTCGCCTTTCCTGGAGGATTGAGGCGTTGTTCGGCGTGCAGGCGAATGAGCCAGTTGCTGCTGCAAATGACGAGATATCGCCCAGATGGTTGGAGCTACTGCAGCATGAGCATGTACTTAGAGAGATGATAGCGAGTCGCTAGTCACCTGAGGATGAATGACTAGGACATATGGTTCATCCGTTTACCGGTGCGAGGTCATCAGATAGATTGTTTCCAGCTAGAGACGACTTCACGCAGGTTCGTGGAGAGTCGACAGAGACGATCGAATGTCAGGAGCCCATTTTCCAAGTTTAAAGGTATACGGAAAAACATGCAGGTGATTCTATGGACCCTCTAGAAGAATGAAACCCTAACTCGACTTAATGACCGTGTGAAAGCCTTTGAACCTTAGGGTTTGCGGCAGTTCCGCGGCGCCATTAGTGAGGCTTGGGTTTGCCCTTCTACGGCTGGACCACCGACGCCGTGGCATGTACTCGATACTATTAAACTGTACTCAAGATGTTGATCTCTTGGGGGATTATAAGGTTCTGACGAGTCGATCGAATGTTCGACATCATTCGGATATCATGTGATGGGATGCTTTGCTTGGGAGACTCCAGATACGAGTATAGCCGTAGGAGCACAGTCCATGCAGCCACGATGAGACGAGTCCGAATCAGTCGACATTGAAGCAGAGTGAATAAAAGAGTTCGCAAGAGATTTATGACGTCTTACTCCGCTGACATCAGAGATGTGATACGCACCCAGAGGCGTTGTATATGGATATATCTTCCAGAAAGAAGCGCGATAAGTATGCAGCCGTTCCGGAATAAGAATTAGCTTCAGCAATGGATGATGACTTCCGGGCAATTCGGCAGGAATGAGATTTGAGAGAGAAACCTCGACAGGACCTTTCTGGAAAATGATACGAGAAGACCTAGACCCAGGAGTGGTCATATTGCGCACACCCAGCAGGACAGAGTTCGGCATCGTCTACGAGGTAGTTGACCAGGTTCGGATAAAGGAACTTACCCAGATGCGTTGCGAATTGATCAAGGACGGACGAGTATTGAGCATTCCTCCGATGGTTGGGACGCGTTCCCGAGAACCTGTTCGGCCAGACGTCTTCTATAGAATGATGAAGCTACAGAGTACGCGATTTCGAGTTCGTGCGAGACGCTGACGAGCTGTCATTACTTCCCGTCGAGACCAGAGGTCAGATATGCTTACAGAGGCGTTGGGATGCAACTAGATTCCGAGAAATGTTGTGCCGAGGACACAGATGTTCATTGAGCGAGAAGAGATTATGCAAGAGTACCAGCCTCCGTACAGATCGGCATAGGCATGATTGGAAGAGACCCTGAGCAGGATTCCTTCCAGGACATTGCTGCAAATATGTTTGCACCCAGGATCAGATGTGTGACGTGCATTCAGAGTGCCAGAGGCCGACGCCAGTGATATGCTGCTTTATGAGTGGTCGTGAGGATCGACCGAGAGATGACCAGAAAAGTGCCAGAACGGAATCGTCCCCGTTAGCATACCTGACAGGGCTGATGAGCCGATTGATTGTGAGATAGGGATCCACAGAGAAGATAAGGACCCAGAGACAGAGGACGCCAGACCGTGAGCAAGAGGCAAGTAGATATCTTGCGCTACTAGCATTGGATGCACTGACTCCTTCTCGACCTTGAAGGAGGAACTACCGACGACGGTATTTATGATTTGTGATTTTGTGATTCGATTATCACGTATCCGTCATCTTGGATTTTGGTATTTTGGGCGTTCTATTGCATCATTTAGTTTTGGTGACTGAGTTTCATGATATTGTTTAATGCACCCACTGGATATTTATATTTTGCGCATAAGTTATTACATTGAGTTATTGATTGTGATTTCACGCCTATCTTATGCAGTGATTTGATTTACACTTCCAGCATAGTTTTCATGCACCTTTAGTGTTTTGATATACGATTTTGGTGCACGCCAGATGCACTAAATCAGGATTCTTCGTGCATGTCACATGCACCTGATTTTGCGGTCAGGCACACACGTTGACTATGACAGATGTTTCGTGCACACCAGTGGCACCTAGATGTTGTTTTGTACACCTGTTTAACATATATGGATTTTGATTCCGTGCGCACCAGACGCACTGGATGTTCTTATTTACATTTTTGGGGATTGATTTTCTATAGAGCAGTACATTTTTATGATATTCGCTACGGATTGATGCTTTCGGAACCCCGACAAATTGGATATTACTGAAATGTTTTGGTATTTGGGGGTTTAAATTTAAATTCGGGGACCGAATTTATTTAAGTGGGGTAGATTGTAACATTTCGAAATACTAAAAATATTATTTTTGGGAATTTTTATAATTTAATATTATTTTATTGAATATTTTAATATTTTGGTATTATTAAATACAAATAAATGGGGAAAAAATTATGGAAAATTATGGAAAATTCTAAAATAGGGTAAATTAGAGAATTTTTCTATTTCTAAGTTTAATTGATTAGTTATATGCTAATTTAGTGTTAATCGCGATTAAAAATCGCTAATCGGTTTTTAGCATTTTTGTGCAAAACATACACATATCACTTTTTCACACTTGTGTTACATTTTTATTGCCATGGTTTGTTTTGGGGTAACTATTTGAGTGAGAAGGGTTTTAGGGAAAAAGAAAAGAAAAGGGAAAAGAATAAAGAATGAGGTTTGGTGAGAAAGAGAGGTATGGGCACCTTTGACTAAACACTTAGCCATTTCTCCTTCCCTTATTTTCCTCCCTCTTCTCCTTCCTCCTGCTGCTGCTCCTCCCTCACTTCCCTCCCCTCTTCAATCCCTCTAAACACATCCAAAACAACTCCAAAACCCAATCTCCATTTCATTAAATGTGTGCACAAGCTCTTGATCTACACTTTGGACTAAAGAAGCATGGATTTCGGCCACTAGGGGAAACTCAAGAAAATTCTTGAGTTGCCAAATGAGGTATTTTCTGGATCATTAACTTAGATTTAGCATTTCCTTTACCCCCATGTTATGATTGAACCGATATTGTGTGATTTGGTGACTTGAGGAAAAACCTAGTTAGGGTTGTGAAGAATTATGAGTTGTAATGTGAAATTGAGTTCAATAGAGGCAACACCAACACCCTAGTGTATGAATTGAGACCCTAACCTGAAGCTTAAACCAAGAATACGGATTTTTGAAACCGATATCGGAGAAATTGTGGAATCTGTGAAGGGTATATTGAATCTGCTATCACCCGAGACATCCTAAATTAAAATTGATTGGACAGTGACATGTGCAGGCACCCAGGAAGCTACCACCAAGACCCCAACCCCTAACTCATCAAGCCGGCCGCAGATTTACCCATTCTGGCCGCAATTTGCGGCCAGACTATGGTGGATTTGGCTCGTTTTGGTTTTGATGTTCCCTTATCAGTAGTTTAGACCCCTGGCATGTGTAGATTTGTATAATTTGACCTAGGGTGAAATCTAGAACATGTTTCCTAAGTTACTGTTTTGGATTCGTGTTTCCGTATTCTGTATTCTTAAGTCTGAATTTGTGTCTTGTGTTTTACCTCGACTATTTGGCGTTTATACGACGATATAGAGGATTTATTGATGGTTTTGAAGGCGTGCCATTGGTTCTAACTTATCGGCCTCTTATCGTATCGTTTTGGGTTTCGTGTGCCGTTTTAGCTTTGATTTGGTTTTAATGCGCATATACGATATTTTGATATGTAGGTACCCATGAAGACTTCGGGACAACAAGCAAGCGCATGGCGATGTCCACAAATGAAGACGCAAGGTGAGTAGATTATATCTACTGGGGGAAGTCGGGTCGATGGCGTATAGCACCCCCGCAGTCCGTAGTTGATATACTATATTTATGTCAGTTCTAGTGTGCCGCTTTGTGTTAGGGGTATCATGGATAGTGTAGGGTTAGAAGTGACTAGTGTAGTTCATAGTCGCGAACCCTAGAATAGAATTACACCTACACGCACACCCTTGCATATTCCTTATACTTGCACTGTGTTGATGATATTGGATGACATTGGAGATGAGTCGATGATGTTGGGCTTTGTGCCGCGAGATCGGTGATTTGATGTGATTCGTATTTGGGATACGATACGTGATCTCTAGCGGGCCTTGGGACGTGTGCTTGCACACGCAGTATATTGATGGTATCAGTTGTACTAGACTTAGATCATTACCTCAGATTATGTGATATGATGATAGTGATACCTGAGATGTGATGAGATAGTGCGATATTGACCCGTACCCAGCTATTGGGATGCCGTACGATGATTTAACGTACGAGCCTATATTGATGTTAGATCCGTGCTCATGACTCGAGGATGTCTTACGATATACAGTATCGTACGCGATATTATTGAGGCGGGATCACCGACTAGTATATCTATATATATCGACTCAGATTTAGGTGGTTTCCATACCCCTCTTGATTGACTTGATACTTAGATCTGTAGTTTGCATAGTAGATTCATCACTGTGGTGTTGATTATTTGATTTCCGCATATTCATGCTATTCGCATTGCTTGCATATGTTTATTGCTATGTTATTATCATGCTGTTAGGACACCAGCACCATTATCGATGATGCGTATGTTCCACGTACACTATTGCCGGCTCACACACTTCATCATCGATAATTGCCATGCCACTACACTGTAGTACTGATGCATTCATGATATGATTCTTACATGGCATATTGTATACTTATACCTGTACATAAACATAGATGATTCTGACTTGATTAGAGATTTGGGAACCGCAAGATGTTCTTCAAACTGATTCGTTTTAAAAGAGCGGTTTCCCTCGACATGTGCACATTACTATTCCATGTTGCATGGCTTCTGATATGCTTACCTTTCTTTACATGTCACATACATCATGTTTTGATTATATGCATTGAGATATGTTGTTTCCATGATATTTCTGGATTTGGGAACCGTGGGTATTTCAAAAGAGAATATATGATTGTTTCAAAAACTCGGTTACCATTGATATGATATTTCAGTGCGTTCACCATGTGTTTTCTCGGTGCTGAGATCGACATGTAAAACCCGATTCGAGGAGGAAGATGAGGCCGATTGCGGGTACATGATGGACCCGGTATGGTACCCCGGGGCGAGAACGGTTTCGCTGTGTAGTAGACCGTGAGCCTGGCAGAGGGATTACTACCTACCGGTGATTGTATTTGAGCTCGGCGGATATCTGGAGGATACCGACCGGAGTTGAGAGATGGATATGGGCTGACCCGTATTGCCGGGGCCGAGGGCCGATACCGCAGACGGAGCCCCATATGGACGAGGATTTACGTGTCGATGCTAGGCACGGGTTTCATGATGTGTTTCCATGATTTTGTTTATATTCTCATATTTGCATAAATGATGCTTATTGTCATTGGGTGACGGGTGGACGGGTGCCACGTTTATTGTCATTGGGTGACGGGTGGACGGGTTCCACGTATATAGAGACATGGATCACATACAGACTGGATTGACATTGATCATACTTCATTTGTATATATATAAGAGGGTATGAGGGCGCTGTTATATATACCCTAACAACAATATTAGTGGTATGCGACGCTAATATATGTGTATTGATATTTCATCATTTTTACTTCATGCAGACATACCTTACATCTATGACATGTTATTACCTGAGTACTTGGCACTACATACCTGTTTAGATGTTGCTTTCCCACCTTATCATGTATCGGGCTTATTCTTTGAGGTTTATATACTGATCGTATTGACCTAGGATTATGTCTTGCATTCGGTTTCTGTTTGTAGATATTTCTATTCACGAGTTGGCAACTCACCCCCGTTGTGCCACAGTTCTTGCAGGTTTTGCCGTACAGGTTTCATTGCGGCATTTCTGGCACACTGCTTCCTTGCGGATGAATTGCATTTGGTAGGTGGGTTCTTTTGCATCAAGAACCACCATTGTACTTGCATATTCTTGTATCTATAAATTCCATCAACCAAAACTTGTATATTGTTTCATACTTAGACATTTGTGATGTATTATTTGGCCTTAGAGTCGCGCTTAGTAGTATTGCGGTTTTCATGCTTACTGAGTTTCTTTTGGATTTGATCCTCGCCATTCGGCGTTGTATATTATATTACATGTGTGGTTGTGACCGTCAATTGATGAAGAGCTAGCACCCGCTTGGGGATGCCTTTTTTCATTGCATATATTGTTATTCTTGTTGTACCCCATTCGGGGCCATTTTTTTACAAAAGAAACTCTGCCGAAATTTTTAGAAAAGACTTTACTGTTTTTAAAAATGCATATTCGGCTTAGTTATTTAAAAACCTTCACTTCTTTAAACCAGTTTCTTTATTTACTCTTAAAATGGTTTTAGATTTCTGGGCTTTTGGCTTACTTGGATCAGATGGGGTCCTATAGACTTCATATGGTTCAAGGGCCAGTCACGTGCTCTTTCGGGTCGTGACACACAGTGTATCGAAGGTTTAAACGGATGCGGCCGATATAGCAGACTTCGTCAGATTCCCCCTCGTTTGAATTTGGGGGTTGGGTTTAAGGATACGTTAGTCTCATTTAGGACCAAGATTAACTTAAACGTATGTTAAGGATACGTTAGTCTAATTTTTAGACTAAGATCAAGTTAACAGGATCATTTAGATCCAACAAAAGAGCATTCGGGCTCTATTGTTTAGTTTAGGGACGTTGCGGTCGATTAGTTTAAGGACATTACGGTCCATTGTTAGTTTAAAGACATCTCGGTCGAGGTTAAGGACATCATAGTCCGTGAGTTTAAAGACCTCACAGTCAAGGTTAAGGACATCATTGTCCGCGAGTTTAAAGACCTCACAGTCAAGGTTAAGGACATCATAGTCCGTGAAATGTGTGGTTGTCGGGGCCCGTCACCTCTCTGAAGACGTTGAAGGATTACAACGACAAATATCAAAGGAGTGAAGAGATATACCCTTGAACCAAAGTTGATTGAGAGATCTATAGTCCAATTTTAGAACTAAGATCAATTAATTAGATTATGAGCACATTGGCTCGGTTAAATCTGAATTGTGGACTTATGGCCAACTTGGGCTAAGTCCAATTAGATTAGAAGTGTTGTCCCTTTATTGGATCATTAAACATTTGTTTGAGTTCAACCCCCCATTATTTGGCATTGCTAAACAGGAGTTCTGATGTCATTTTATCTTTTGTTGAGTGTTGAGCACTCATATGCCATATAGGATGCTCAATTTTGGAAGGCAAGGATGTATTTGAGACTTAGTAAAAAAACGTCTTGCCTCAGAAGGATTTAGCCAATTTAGGCTAGGATTGATTTGAATATAGTGTTAAACACTAACATATGTTTTATGGTCACGTGTTCCCACGTGATGTGCTGAAAAATGGTGTTAAACACCAAGAACAAAATGCTCAAAAATAGTGTTAAACACTGGAATGGGATTGGTCGTGTGGGGCCTTGTGAGTCCTACGAAGGTGGGAACCAGTCTTCTTTTGTTTTATTCTCAAATCTGCAAATAAGTGTTAAACCCTTTTGGTTTTCACAGCCATCACGTGATGGGCATTCATGCACTGATTTGTTAAGGTGTTTATTAGGGGTCACGTGAGGACACGTGAGGACGCCCAAATTAGAATCCGCCTTTGCCTTTATTCTCTTTGTTTTGGAGGTCACGTGGGAGCACGTGAGGCATTGCCTCTGGGCTAATTCCTTCTTATTTTGGAGGATCTTTTTAGGGGTCACGTGAGGGCACGTGACCTAGTTCTTTACATGTATGGAGATCTTTCAAGTCTCTTTATTTTTAAGAATTAAATTCTCTGTAGGATTAAATCCTAATTTCGTTTTTAGAGGAATTAAATTCCTATGCATGTGGAAGAATTAAATTCTTATGTAGGGTTAAACCCTAATTTCATTTAGAGGAATTGAATTCTTTATGAATATAGGAGAATTGAATTCTCATATAGGGTGAAACCCTAGTTTTGTCTGTCTTGGAGGAATTAAATTTCTATGAAATTGGGAGAATTAAATTCTCATATGGGGTTAATCCCTAGTTTTATCTTGGAGGAATTAAATTCCTATGAATTTGGAAGAATTAAATTCTCATATAGGGTTAAACGCTAGTTTTATCTTTAGGAGAATTAAATTCTCTAAAATCGGTCTCCCTCTAAGTTTTGGATCTGCATGGCAGAATCACCCCGATGAGAATTAAATTCTCAACTTGTGGGAAGATTTGCTTCTGCGGATCTTCAACCAGAGGAAGAACTAAGTTCTTTTGCAGAAGAGTTAAACTCTTAGATTGGGAATTAAATTCTTTTTTTTTGTTTTATGAAGCTTTGATCCCTTTCCCCTTTCTCACCTATGGTTTCTTTTCTTGAGAATTGAATTCTCCTTTTTTTCTCTCTGCTATTTTCCTTCAGAAAATTTCAAGATCCAAAATTCTCCCTCTCTTTTCTCTTCTTGGCTCCTATTTATAGGAGAAAGAAAGGAATCAATTTGTTTAGTAAATCTTTCATTCAAAGATTTTGTTTGTTTTTGTAACTAACATGATCTCAGTGAATTTTATTCACCATTGGATTTTTAATTCAAAAGATATTCTGTTTGTTATTCATGGTGAATTTTAGGGAAATCTTTCCTTGTATAAAATCTTTCCATAAATTGGTGATTTTTAATCACCATTGGATTTTTAATCCAATGGTGCTCCACTTTACAGAGCATAATCCCTTTTTGTTTGTTTGGAAAGATTTAAAGAAATACTTTCTCAGTTAGGGTCTTTGATTTCTCTTAATTAGAATTTAATTCTATTAACTTATAAGGCTTTTAAAGCCCTTCACGTGTTGGCACGTGATCCCAACATTTGACCATTGAAATAGAATTTAATTCTATCAATTAGAGAGCTGAGGGACCTGTCACGTGTTGGCATGTGACCCTCTTTTATTCGGAATTTAATTATGCCTTTTAACAGAGCTAAAGGACCATCACGTGTCCGCACGTGACCCTTGGTCACGTGTGAGCACATGATGCCCCATTGGGGTCTTTCTTTAGCTGTTTTGTTACATTTTAGTTTTAATTAGAATTTAATTCTATAAAGTAGAGATCACAAGAAACAATCACGTGTCAACACGTGACCCTTGGTCACGTGTGAACATGTGATACCTCATTGTGGTGTTTCCTGATTTTTTTATCAGGGAACAAATGCCCCCACAGCGTTGTTCTCACGTGTCTGCACGTGTGTGCAACGCTATCACCTTTGTGACTGTTGGATCCGTCTAGGGAATAGGGAGATGAAACGTTTCCCATCACATCCTATAAATGCCAGCGTCCCTTCAGAAGCGCCTCCACTTTGCTCATCTTCTTCCTTGCTTACTTCTTCTTTTGAGAATTTAATTCTCTTTCTCGGAGCTTAGTTCTCTGTTTCGAAAATTTCCAGAGTTTAACTCTGTTAAAAGATCCCTTTTTCTCAGGTAATGATCTTGAACGGCTGAAGAACTTTTTGTAGAAATCTTCGTTGGATTTTAAATCTATACCAAGGGTTTTTCCCTTAATCGCACAACTTTGAATTTGTTGGTCACTTAACAGAACTTGTCTTCCCAAGGATTTGTTTAAATCTCCATATTTGGTTTTCCTCATCACTAATCTTTCACGGATGTTTCTTTTCAGGAATTATGGCTTTTCATCTATATAGTTTGAACGAATTTATCTCCTATGAGGATATTCGTGTACAGGGCCGTTGTCAGAACCAAGATTTTACAGATGCCCAATGCGCGGAGATTATGGATCGTCTGTATGCACACGTCGGTCGACTGCTTCCTTACCGTTCCGCTCTCTTAAGAATCGTAGTGGGAGCAATTTGGGGAGCACTTCCTGGGTTTCACGAAGCCATGCCGCTTAATGCGCTGGATGATGCCGAAGACAAGGTGCATTCAGTGTACCTGTCGGACCTGATCTCGAAGAAGCGGCGAGATAGCCTCATTGATATTCTGCATCAAACTTTCCAACAGACGATGATAATCGCCTCTTATCAAAGGGAGAAAGACATTGGCAAGGATCTCGACATTCGAGATCGCGAGAGGATGCATACGAGAATGGTCAGAAAGGCCAGAAAGATTCTAGACGGACTCACTTTTGAGTTTCTCAATCCGTGTCCCGGATTTGATGTCTTACCATTGTAAATGTTTCCTCTTATTTTGTATGAACTTTTAAAGTATGAATGATAAGTCTCCCCTTTCCCTTTGTGCTCGCATGCTTTCTTCATGCCATTTTGTCATATCGTTGTTGCTACTCACGTGTTTGGCATGTGAGGCATTGTTGGGGATTTCAATCTCACATTGGCACCCACTCACGTGTTATTCACATGCGATATTGTTTTACTTTTCAATGCATGTCACGGTTGGTGCTCACGTGCTCTGCACGTGAGACCCTATTGATGGGGTTGTTTAATTTCCCATGCAACCTTTTCTGTGTAAGACATTGAATGCAGAGAGGGGGCTTTGGAAATAGCCCCACCTCTTTGATTTCCAATGCCTTTCCCCCCTTTTTTGCCTTGGAAATAGTTCCATCCCGCAATATTTTCCGTGCGCAGCATTTAATGCTCCCCTTTATAACTTGAAGCCATAGTTTTCCTTTCCTTTTCACAGAGAACTCCAATTACAACTTAGAGTGACTTATCTTGAGAAAACAACTAAATGCTATGGCTTGCAACTGCCCCCATGCTCGTCGACAACCATGGGAGGTACCCCTTGAGGAGATGATTCCTCGTTTTGCCGCGTGACTACTGGATCCCCTGCTCACCGATGCCGAGTGTGACGCGGTGATGTATGATCTTCTGATCCGTAAGGGGTCCCCTCTTCTAATGGGATTCATTTGGCTCCGGATGATTCTTCTTACCGTGCTCGCTGACATCCCTCCTCACCCAGCGGAGATGACCTTGGCGATGCTTGATGCGGCTGAAGACAAGCTCGAGTGTTTTTATGAGGCGTGCCTGATTACTCAGGCTCTGAAAGATTGCTCGGTTCATCTGTTGGGCCAGATAAGATTCCGGCGGGCTATTATGTCTGCTTTTGCGGATGAACGTGGCGCCAATCGGTGGGGAGCCAATTCTCGTGAAAATCGTCGTTTCGATGTGCTGGAGAAGGCGGCGAGGGAGTTAGAAAATTTTGTATTCTGTTTTGTTAACCTTTGTGCCACCGATCCCTTGTTTGGTGATCTTTTCCCAGTGGCATAGTGTGTTTAAATCGATGTACTCTTTTCATCATTGGTTGTTACATGCTTTCTGTTGAATTTTTATGTTTGTAGGATACTCGTACGTGCGTTTTGCTTGCATAAATGAGCTTTATATTTTTCCCGTGGGAATTTTCTTTAATCGTGAGCACTATCGTTATGTTGCATGCGCATCTTTTGGGTATCATTTCCTTAAAAACTCATACAGTTGCAAATGCATGCTTGATGGGATATACATCGGAGGCTTTCCTTGTTGATTCCCATATCAGGTGATTTGTGCTTATTCTAGAGTAAGTATTATCGTCGAATGGAGGTTTGCTTGCACACTCTTGAATCTACACACCTTCCCTCAGAGGTTGTGGCCGTAAAGGCGAGCTTGCGGGGGCTGATTGAGCGGTGTGCTTCGAACATGATATCATGTGAGAAAAGGCTCAGCTGCAAGTTTTCGGAGAAGGAGCTGGCTTCCAAAGCGCCGAGGGAGCTTCAAGCCAACCTTACGGCCAAGACCACTAAAGCATATGAACTTTGGCGGGTGCTTCAAGAGGCTATCAAGGAGGTGGTAGCCATTGATAAGGCCGCCGTGTTTACTCGTGAAATGGTCGAAGCCCATAAGGTTACTGAAAAGAGAGCTTGAAGGCCGGCTTGCCTCCTACCAGGCCCAGCAGGCTCAAGCGGAGGCCCGTCTTTTGACGATAATAAATCATGAAGACAAAGCCCAGCGGAAAACGGGGGAACTGGTAAATCTACTAAATCGCCCGCCGACTTGAAGAATTGTATATATATATATATTTTCATTCTTCTTTTGTACATACTCCTGAATGAGAGCATATTTTTTTTGTTCTTTCACGAATTGTACTTTGTATTCAATTTGATTCATTAATAAAAGACATATTTTTCTTCACGATGGTGTATCTCCTTTAGTAAATGCATTCTATGGATAGTCTATTTTGATTTCTCTGTAGGACAGCGATGGCTTAGGATTCAGGGTTAAGATCTGCCTCCTAAGACTTTTCAACTTTATAAGCTGTGAAGGTCTCATAAAGAATTTTCTCCCTACAGGTCGAGAGGATCCCGTAGGTGTAATTTCTCCTTAAGAATCATGAGGATTCCTAAGTGTGTTTTCTATTGAAAGTCGTAAGGATCTCACAAGAGAATTTTCTCCCTTACGAGTCGTGAGGACCCGTAAGTGATGAGTGAGGTTACCATTATCCACATTTCATGGAGTCAGGAGTTGCTATGGATGCTTCCCATGGGGTCATAGCCATTTTCTGTGAGGACCAGGCTCCGCTCTGGACGTTTCCCACGGGGTCAGAATTGACATAGGCCGTGTTCCACGTGACCAGGAATTTTGCTCTGGATGCTTCCCACGGGGTCAGTGCCGTGTTCTGCGAGGACCAGGCTCCACTCTGGATGCTTCCCACGGGGTCATTACCGTGTTCTGCGAGGACCAGGATCCGCTCTGGACATTTCCCACGGGGTCAGGATTGACATAAGCCACGTTCCACGTAACCAGGAATTTGCTCTGGATGCTTCCCACGGGGTCATTACCGTGTTCTGCGAGGACCAGGCTCCGCTCTGGATGCTTCACACGGGGTCATTACCGTGCTCTGCGGGGAACAAACACCGCTCTGGACGTTTCCACGGGGTCAGGATTGACATAAGCCGCGTTCCACGTGCAGGGTTCCTAGGCACTCTTGTGAAGGTTCAAAAGGCATCAAACATGCCCGGATTAAATTTTAGACGTGCCGAACAACCCAAAGCCGGGATCTTTGCTAGATTATTAGGGTTTAACATGTAATTAGATAACTTTTATCTAAGTGTGAGGGATTACAACCTTTGTAGTCCGCTCCTTCACTTCACAAGCTCCGAGTAGAAGTCCCTTTGCCGCGATCCACGATCTCCCGGACTCATGAGAGGCTCCACAACTCGAACGATCCATTCTAGCTCGTCGTAATCCAAATCTCCGATGATCTACGTCGAGGTTTCGAAGAACTCAAGCTATCTCACTCTAAAGAGAAGAACACCCTAATCCCAAGGGCTAGATGAGATGAGGATGAGAGAGTAGTGATTTTGCTTTCTTTCTATATCATTTTCTCATATTTTATCATCACTTAAGAAAATCAAGAGAGCTTCTTCAAGAGAGAAGAAGAAGAAGATGATAATGGAAAAAGAATAATGATAATCCTTTTCTTTTGTGATGAATAGAAATATAAACATATGATTTAATTATTAACCATGGTCAAGGATGAATGGATGAGAATGTGTAGAGAAACAACTAGGGTTAGGGTTTGGTTAAGTTAAAAATGTGTCATCCAAAATATCTTTACAAATGACAAAAGAAAATTGCTTCTAGAAAGAACTTGAAGCAACTAAACCCAATCAAACCCTAACCTCAATTAATCATCCTTAAACATGTTTAACAATTAA
This sequence comes from Agapanthus africanus, assembly GCA_030015575.1. Taxonomy (NCBI): domain Eukaryota; kingdom Viridiplantae; phylum Streptophyta; class Magnoliopsida; order Asparagales; family Amaryllidaceae; genus Agapanthus; species Agapanthus africanus. Next base: position 449,254,919 of record JASDDO010000012.1, on the reverse strand, counting down.
TCATATCATGTCACAATAATATATATCACATATATATTATATATTTGCAACAAAAGAAAATAATACAATTAACATATATCGCATATATATCAATGTATCATCCACTGAGAAAATGAAATAATAAAGTAAGCCAATATTAGTTAATATAATAATATATCATATATATATTATTATATATTAAATCATCGAATCAACACTTGATCCGACGATCCGGCTATATCGAATATAACCGACTAATATATCATGTACCGATTCATCGAATCAACACTTGATCCGATGACCCGGTTCATATCCATATATCGCGAGAATCTAATACGGTATCCCATATCGCATTATTCTCGCTCCTGCGCATATCACATATGTGCCACTACTCTGTTTCTCCTGAGCCAAGAAACCTCTGTGTAGGACTCTAAAGAATCGTCAATACGCCGGTAGCAGGTGATGATCATATCAAACACCCACAAGCTGCAAGCGGTCAGCTAAACGTAACAGCCCCCCAGGTATTGAGCGATCAGAAGATCAACAAGCTAGCCTGTGCGTTCTCCTGTGAATCCAACCAGTAACACTCCCGTACAGTCCGGTCTGTTCGTCTGATATGTCGCATATCAAGTCTAGGGGTGGTATACGTCAGACCCCAGTAACCGACAAGTCGTGTCGATGTATGGCTCATAACGGGTCGAGAAACTACTAGTAACACTTACCAGTAAATCTCTATATCAGCCCTAGCCAGGGACTTCCAGTTATAGCCAATCGAACACAGCACAACATCAACTCCCTATACCGGGAGAGACGAATCCCCTCCTATCGCTCATTGCCTCCATGTGATTCGGGACTGTACCCAAAAGCCACCGTTTTGCACGCCCTCTTGGACGTGGTAAGGTGGAAATCAAAGCACAGTGGGAATCACACAAGACTCTATGACGATCTCGGGTCTTCAGACTACCCTGTACCTGTGTCACCGGAGAACTGCCATCTGACGTGTGGTATATCACCATCTGGGAGTTCTTGGCGAGTCCGTCAAGTGTACCCAGTCTCCACTGAGCACCCGTACACCATCTCTGATGTCAAACACCGATGGATATGGGATCATCCATCGCCCATCATATGGGTCAAGATGCGTATACGCTAGTCTACTCTGGTGTATCGATGCCCTGTCTCGATATACCCTCGACTAGGAACAATTATAGGATGTACTCATCGACTACCGCGGCCCCACTAGTATGATCTCATCATAGTCCCAGTAGTCGAGTACAAGTCCTAAGGGCTTTATCAACATGTGAGAGTAAAACAGTAAACCAATACAAGTCAACATGTTAAGATAAAGTGAAACCAAATAGCATACTATCATGACGAGCAAGAAAGTCTTCTCTATATATAACCAAGCATCCATTATAATATACATCATATGTACAACAATGGCCTCTAGGGCATATACATAACTAACAATCTCCCACTTGCACTAAGGCCAGCTGCTGTAGTATCTCATACCTAGCATCCCGAATAATCTCTCAAACTGTATCTGGGGAATAGCCTTCGTGAATGGATCCGCAGTGTTGTCCTTCGTATCTACTCTCCTGACCTCGATCTCCCGGCGATCAACTATCTCCCTGATCAGGTGATACCGCCTCAGAATATGTCTGGACTTCTGATGGGACCTGGGTTCCTTGGCCAAAGCCACAGCTCCATTGTTATCGCAATACAGAGGTATTGGATGCTCAATGGATGGAACCACACCAAGTTCACTAATGAACTTCTTGATCCAGACAGCCTCTTTGGCAGCATCGTTGGCAGCGATGTATTCAGCCTCCATCGTCGAGTCTGCAACGGTATCCTGTTTGGAACTCTTCCAACATACCGCCCCTCCATTGAGGGTAAAGACAAAACCCGAATGCGACTTAGAGTCGTCCTTATCACTTTGGAAGCTGGAATCAGTAAAGGACTCCACCTGGAGTTCTCCGTTACCATACACCAAGAACATCTCCTTAGTCCTTCGCAAGTACTTGAGAATGTTCTTCACTGCTGTCCAATGACTCTCTCCAGGATCTGCTTGATACCGACTCACTACACTTAGTGAGTATGCTACATCGGGTCTGGTACATAGCATCGCATACATGATAGAGCCTACTGCCGAAGCATAGGGTATCCCTTGCATGCGAGCTCTCTCCAAATCAGTCTTGGGAGACATCTCTTTGGAGAGAGTGAGTCCAGAGATCGTGGGTTGGTTCCCACGCTTGGATTCTTCCATACTAAACCTCTTTAGTATGGTGTCAATGTACCTGGATTGGGACAATCCCAGTATCCGTTTAGATCTATCTCTATAGATCATGATTCCCAATATGCAGGAGGCATCACCTAGATCTTTCATTGAGAATCTCTGTGATAAGAAGAGCTTGACTGATTGCAGCATAGGAATATCATTTCCTATCAAGAGTATGTCATCCACGTACAATACGAGGAAGACAACCTTACCCTCTGCCACCTTCTTATAGATACAAGGTTCATCTATATTTTTGATGAAGTCAAACTCTTTGACTACAACATCAAAACAGATGTTCCAACTCCGCGATGCTTGCTTTAACCCATAAATGGATTTAAGCAGCTTGCACACCTTACCGCTGCTCCCACTATCTACGAAGCCCTCTGGCTGAGTCATGTACACGCACTCTTCTAAATCACCGTTTAGAAAGGCGGTCTTAACATCCATTTGCCAGATTTCGTAGTCATGGTATGCAGCAATGGCAAGTAAGATCCGGATGGACTTAAGCATAGCCACTGGAGAAAAGGTTTCGTCATAGTCCACACCTGGTCTTTGACGAAAACCTTTTGCTACAAGTCTAGCTTTGAAAGTCTCAACTTTTCCATCTACACCAAATTTCCTTTTAAAAATCCACTTGCTCCCAATGGGTTTTACCCCTTCAGGAGCATGTTCCAAAGTCCATACTTTGTTGGTGTACATGGATTCCATCTCAGATCGCATTGCATCCAGCCATTTTACAGAGTCACCACTCGTGATGGCCTGCTCGAAACTAGTCGGTTCATCATCATCCATGATGCAATCCTCGCTTCCACCATCAATGAGAAAACCGTAGTATCTCTCAGGTGGATGAGAAACCCTACTAGATCTGCGGAGATGCTGGGGTTCGTCGGGTACTACTGAATCCTCTGGTTCCACTAAATCATCTGTTGTAGTTTGTTCTGCTGGAACTTCTTCCAGTTCTACCTCAGAGCCACTAATCTCTTTTGCAAGAAATTCCTTTTCTAAAAAGGTGGCGTGTTGAGCAACAAACACTCTTTGTTCCTCACTGTGGTAGAAAATATACCCTCGCGAATGCTTGGGATATCCAATAAACTTACATAAAACAGATCTTGCCTCGAGTTTGTCCGGGTTCCGTCTTTTGACATAAGCCGGGCAACCCCATATCTTAACAAAATTAAGATATGGTCTCTTCCCTTCCCATATCTCATATGGGGTGGTAGGCACAGATTTGGTAGGAACTTTATTCAGTATGTATGCTGCTGTCTCAAGCGCATACCCCCAGAAGGAAATAGGTAACTCAGCAGTGCTCATCATTGAGCGCACCATATCTAACAGGGTGCGATTCCTCCGCTCCGATACACCGTTGTGCTGTGGTGTATAAGGAGGAGTAAGCTGAGAGAGAATCCCATTCTCTTTTAGATAATCTAGGAACTCACCGCTTAAGTATTCACCTCCTCGATCAGATCGAAGAATCTTAATACTTTTGCCCGTTTGATTCTCTACTTCGTGCTTATATTCTCTGAATTTCTCAAAAGCTTCAGACTTGTGTTTCATCAGGAACACATATCCGAATCTTGAGAGATCGTCAGTGAATGTAATAAAGTAGGAAGAACCGTTCCTGGCATGCGTAGACATGGGACCGCATACATCACTATGTACCAGTCCTAAGAGTTCGGTAACTCTTTCTCCGTGTCCACTAAACGGAGCTTTGGTCATTTTTCCTTTGAGACATGAATGGCAAGTATCATAAGATGATAATTCGAACGGATTCAAATAACCATCTTTATGTAACTTAGCCAGTCGTGTCGCATTGATATGACCAAGTCTACAATGCCACAAGAAGGATTCGTTCATATCTGAACTTTTCCTCTTGTGTGTGTTTTGTATATTCAGGACTGTATTCTGATTTAGAATGAATATGCCATTATGTAACGAGCCTGATGCAATCAACTTTTGATCTAGGAATATGTTCATAACATTATCCTGTACTACAAAATTATATCCCTCTTTACTTAATAAAGAAACTGATATAATGTTGCACATCATGTTCGGTATATAATAGCATTCATTTAGAATCAGTGTATTACGACTTGGTAATACAAGGTGATATTCGCCAACTGCTTTGGCTACAATACTTGCACCGTTCCCTACTTGAACGGAATGATCACCTTTTCCCAGTTCTCTACCTTTACGTAGCCCATGTAACTGTTTACATATGTGGGATCCTGATCCGGTATCTAATACCCAGGACGTAGGGTGAACTGAGAAACAGTTCTCAATAACAAACACACCCGAAGAAGATGCATCAATATACAAGTTCTTTTGGGCGGCGTGAGAATCCAGATATTCTCCTGTTTCCTGTTCAGTCTTATAACTCTTATAAGAAAGAATGGGTCTAACGTTCCCTTGCTCAGTACAATAATCAGGTTCAGTCAATACATCCATATTATTATCTTGATTATGGCCTGAAATGGTCGCTACCTGGAGAGAGAGAGAAGAAAACACTTTAGCGTATGCTCTTGCAAGATTAGATTGGTTATTATCTTATCTAATCAGGATGTCTCCCACTGTTTTTATCAAATCTACCTTCAAACCATAAAAGGTAAGATTAGCCGGGATTAATTACACCCTACAATTTCGTCAATCTTTCAGCCAGATCAGTGTCGGTACTTTGAGGGAGGTTCCCCGTGCTTTCGCACGGACCTAATTAGTAAACCTCGTTTTCCCAGAGGCGTAACCTCGTTAACACTTTTCTAGACACCTACTTGAATGACTAATTGTCCTGTGTAAAACTCTCCCAGGAGTAACTCTTACTCGCAGTGGGTATCAGGATCCAACTATCTCATAGGAGGTATGCAATCTCATTGCAAATTTCAACACTTGAAATTCCCGATAATATTTTTTGCCCCTAGTGTCCTATGACCTTGACGGAGGTCAACAAACCATAGGCTACTAATCAAGTTCAACCTGTCATTTCTTGATTGAATTAAACCCACCCGCACGACCCTTGACGGAGGTCAACAAGGCCGTACGACTACCCTAATCCAATCTGCATCATATGCATAAGCAGGTAAATACTAATCAGCTACCGCACACTACGCCTTGACGGAGGTCAACAAACGTAGCACGAATACTAACTAGTGTTTATCTGAAATGACGGAGGGCTACGCAGGTTTTTCTGAAAACCCTGAGCGTAATGAACTTGATATCGTCGTAGAATCGAGTAATTTTGAAAAGGAGTGTTTTTGAGGCTTTTCTTAGTTTCGCTAAAGGGGTCACTCCCGGTGAAGGGATCGTCGGCCCTTTCCTCATCGAATAAGGTGCAGGATATATCATATATACCGCTGTGCAAAGCAAAACACTTAAAGCAATCAAAAGACAAACCGCGTTTTGTAGCATCTGCCAGTTTCGCTAAAGGAGTCACTCCCGGTGAAGGGATCTCGGTCCTTTCCTCATCGAATAAGGTGCAGGATATATCGTATATATCACTGTGCAAAGTAAAACTGTAGCTACCCCTTTTTATAAAGTTTTTGATTCTACAACATCTTTAGGTTTCTTTTCTTTTATTAATCTCATTAATAAAAATCCCATCAGCTTATTCTTCCTAAGCATCACAGAAGAAACGAAAGCAGTAATATTTATATATCAGCATATATATATAGTATAAGCATTCGTCTCAGGCAGTAATATGATCTCATCACAGAATATTGCAGCAGAAGAACATATATGAAATATTGGATATACTAGGACGTCCGTGTTTTAAATACGAGCCTGTATAAAACACGGATTCCACGGTCGCGACGAATAGCCAAACCCACATCCCAAGACCCCTACGAGAGCGGCAAGTAACTCTGCCAATTCTAGGGTTAGGAGACCCAGTCTCGACTCCTCGAGATGGCCTCCCACTGGACCCTAGAACCCGGTTACTTGTGCTCCCCTCCTTGGGTCTACCTAATGCGGAAAAGTAAATAATATACACTGGTGACAGCAACCGCAACCAGGAAGTGCCCCAAATAAAAGAATATTACATTACAAAAGAATTTTACATGAATGAAAATAAAAACCCTCATCTCACATAAAACCCCCGGCTATTCTGATCGCGACGATCCAATATAACATATCACAGCAACACATAATATCTCATATCATCAACGTAAGCAAGTATGCGTATCCCGATTGTCGTTGATGTATAGCAACGAAGCCGGCGATACACCACATACTACGCTTACGGTCACAGAAAAGAAAGTGTAAAACTACAATATTTGGAATCCACAATCACTTTAGACATCGTAAATCCGAAATATCACATATTCCGCATTTCATGCCTAACTCTATGAATTCCACATATTGTATCACATTCCAGATAAATATACGGTATTAAACTATTTGAACAGATAATCAAACACCTAAAATTTCCCGAAGTGCTCAACTCTTGAGCGGAGTTCAAATAATCCCAGAATATGTCACAGTACCGGTGATCCAGCCGTAGAAGGGTCAAGCCAACGCCTCACATGTGGCACGCCGTACTGCCCCAAACCCGAAGGTTCAAAAGGCAGTTCAAGACGGTCACATAATCGAGTTAAGGTTTGTTGTCTTCTAGAGGGTCCACCGCTTAACTTGTACAATTTTCCGAAAGATTTAAACCCAATAAAAATTCAACGCTTGAAAGTTTGCCGTGCCGGAATAAAGTGGGTTAATGATATCCGTTCAACCAGTTTAACAGTTTCTAAATATCCGGAAAGAAATACGAATTTAAATATTCTGATCGAATCTACGATTACAAAATAAACCCCATATTTTATAAACACCTGAGACAGATTAAAAATATCCAGAACCATCAGCAAGTACCTACGGGAATTACCATCAAAGCCACGTGTCAAGATTTCACTGTTCCGCCGCGGAAGCGCCGCGCAAGCCATGCTTGCGCCGCTCTTCCGCCGCCGTTTGGTCGAATTAGGATCTCGGGTTTTATGGTAATTCTTAGATTTCCCTGCTGATTTTTTTTAAATATTTTTAATTCAGAAAAATCCCAAAATTTAAAAAATTTCCAGAGAGGGGTCAATTTTGTCCGTTTCGGGTTCGATCGGAGTTTTAACTTCGTAAATACATTGCCTAATGCTCTAGCTAGGCTCTGATACCACTGTAGGGTTCCTAGGCACTCTTGTGAAGGTTCAAAAGGCATCAAACATGCCCGTATTAAATTTTAGACGTGCCGAACAACCCAAAGCCGGGATCTTTGCTAGATTATTAGGGTTTAACATGTAATTAGATAACTTTTATCTAAGTGTGAGGGATTACAACCTTTGTAGTCCGCTCCTTCACTTCACAAGCTCCGAGTAGAAGTCCCTTTGCCGCGATCCACGATCTCCTGGACTCATGAGAGGCTCCACAACTCGAACGATCCATTCTAGCTCGTCGTAATCCAAATCTCCGATGATCTACATCGAGGTTTCGAAGAACTCAAGCTATCTCACTCTAAAGAGAAGAACACCCTAATCCCAAGGGCTAGATGAGATGAGGATGAGAGAGTAGTGATTTTGCTTTCTTTCTATATCATTTTCTCATATTTTATCATCATTTAAGAAAATCAAGAGAGCTTCTTCAAGAGAGAAGAAGAAGAAGATGATAATGGAAAAAGAATAATGATAATCCTTTTCTTTTGTGATGAATAGAAATATAAACATATGATTTAATTATTAACCATGGTCAAGGATGAATGGATGAGAATGTGTAGAGAAACAACTAGGGTTAGGGTTTGGTTAAGTTAAAAATGTGTCATCCAAAATATCTTTACAAATGACAAAAGAAAATTGCTTCTAGAAAGAACTTGAAGCAACTAAACCCAATCAAACCCTAACCTCAATTAATCATCCTTAAACATGTTTAACAATTAATCATATCATGTCACAATAATATATATCACATATATATTATATATTTGCAACAAAAGAAAATAATACAATTAACATATATCGCATATATCAATGTATCATCTACTGAGAAAATGAAATAATAAAGTAAGCCAATATTAGTTAATATAATAATATATCATATATATATTATTATATATTAAATCATCGAATCAACACTTGATCCGACGATCCGGCTATATCGAATATAACCGACTAATATATCATGTACCGATTCATCGAATCAACACTTGATCCGATGACCCGGTTCATATCCATATATCGCGAGAATCTAATACGGTATCCCATATCGCATTATTCTCGCTCCTGCGCATATCACATATGTGCCACTACTCTGTTTCGCCTGAGCCAAGAAACCTCTGTGTAGGACTCTAAAGAATCGTCAATACGCCGGTAGCAGGTGATGATCATATCAAACACCCACAAGCTGCAAGCGGTCAGCTAAACGTAACAGCCACCCAGGTATTGAGCGATCAGAAGATCAACAAGCTAGCCTGTGCGTTCTCCTGTGAATCCAACCAGTAACACTCCCGTACAGTCCGGTCTGTTCGTCTGATATGTCGCATATCAAGTCTAGGGGTGGTATACGTCAGACCCCAGTAACCGATAAGTCGTGTCGATGTATGGCTCATAACGGGTCGAGAAACTACTAGTAACACTTACCAGTAAATCTCTATATCAGCCCTGGCCAGGGACTTCCAGTTATAGCCAATCGAACACAGCACAACATCAACTCCCTATACCGGGAGAGACGAATCCCCTCCTATCGCTCATTGCCTCCATGTGATTCGGGACTGTACCCAAAAGCCACCGTTTTGCACGCCCTCTTGGACGTGGTAAGGTGGAAATCAAAGCACAGTGGGAATCACACAAGACTCTATGACGATCTCGGGTCTTCATACTACCCTGTACCTGTGTCACCGGAGAACTGCCATCTGACGTGTGGTATATCACCATCTGGGAGTTCTCGGCGAGTCCGTCCAGTGTACCCAGTCTCCACTGAGCACCCGTACACCATCTCTGATGTCAAACACCGATGGATATGGGATCATCCATCGCCCATCATATGGGTCAAGATGCGTATACGCTAGTCTACTCTGGTGTATCGATGCCCTGTCTCGATATACCCTCGACTAGGAACAATTATAGGATGTACTCATCGACTACCGCGGCCCCACTAGTATGATCTCATCATAGTCCCAGTAGTCGAGTACAAGTCCTAAGGGCTTTATCAACATGTGAGAGTAAAACAGTAAACCAATACAAGTCAACATGTTAAGATAAAGTGAAACCAAATAGCATACTATCATGACGAGCAAGAAAGTCTTCTCTATATATAACCAAGCATCCATTATAATATACATCATATGTACAACAATGGCCTCTAGGGCATATACATAACTAACACCACGTAACCAGGAATTTGCTCTGGATGCTTCACACGGGGTCATTGCCGTGTTCTGCAAGGACCAGGCTCCACTTTAGATGCTTCACACGGGGTCACTACCGTGCTTTGCGAGGACCAGGATCCGCTCTAGACGTTTCCCGTGGAGTCAGGATTGACATAAGCCGCGTTCCACGTAACCAGGAATTTGCTCTGGATGCTTCCCACGGGGTCATTGCCGTGTTCTGCGAGGACCAGGCTCCGCTCTGGATGCTTCACACGGAGTCATTGCCGTGCTCTGCGAGGACCAGGATCTGCTTTGGACGTTTCCCACGGGTCAGGATTGACATAATCCGCGTTCCACCTAACCAGGAATTTTGCTCTGGATGCTTCCCACGGGGTCATTGTCGTGTTCTGCGAGAACCAGGCTCCGCTCTGGACGTTTCCTACGGGGTCAGGATTAACATAGGCCGCATTCCACATAACCAGGAATTTTTCTTTGGATGCTTCCCACGGGGTCATAGCCGTGTTCTGCGGGACCAGGCTCCGCTCTGGACGTTTACCACAGGGTCAGGATTGTCATAGGCCGCGTTCCACGTAACCAGGAATTTGCTCTGGATGCTTCCCACGGGGTCATAGCCGTGTTCTGCGAGGACCAGGCTTCGCTCTAGATGCTTCCCACAGGGTCATTGCCGTGTTCTACGTAACCAGGAAGGGTTGACTTTATCCGCATTTCACGGAGTCGGGGTTTGACTCTCGGTCATCTGTGCACCGCCGAGTCATGTAACTGGGAGTTACCGCAGTTTCGCTTCGCTTGATGTTGTGTCTGTTGTAATGAGACGAATGTTGAGATGATCTCCAAGCTGTCTGAGAACCGTCGAGATTTGGAACATGGACTTTGCCATGACACTATTTTGCTAACGTCGTACACTGATTTCTCTGCGGTTCGACGCGAATCGAGATGCTCTGGTCAAGGACGCTGATCTCCCTGAGGTTGAGACGAATCGAGGAGTTCTCGTAAGAATGTCCTAACGTTACAGTTAACCTTTGCTATTTACGACAGAGGTCCGTTAGGGTCTGTGGTACTAGGGTTTTGCCCGTTGTACTGTCGCGTTGGCTGATGTATCCCTTGACAGGCAATCTTGCTGTTCGATTAGCCTTGCGACTGCCGTGTCTCTGATCCCTTCGGGGGCTGGACAAGACGTCTTCAAGCAATCTTCCTAGGCAGTTTGATCGTCGAAAGAGTAAGCGTTAGGAATTTTGCCATGCCGCTTTTTACTTGAGGTTAGGCTCAGTTTGGGGAGCCCCGATGAGTCATAACCACTCCGCGCTGGTGTGGTATGATCTCCGATAGTCTTTCAGGTTTTATATGAGTTGCCGTCAAGACCCTGAAGCTAGGAATTTGGCCTTTGCTTCGTTTGCTGGCATTGCGTCTGCTGTATCGAGACGAATGTCGCGGTTGTCTCTAGGTTGTTGATGAACCGTTGAGGTTTGGAACTGGGGATTTTGCCATGACTCCGTTGTTTTATTGTCGCGTCCGAATCCTGCCGGAGGAAGAACGCTGTAATGACATCTCGTCTGCTATATCGAGACGAACGTCGAGGTGGTGACCATTCTATGTGGGATGATCCCCGGTAGTATTTCAGGTTTTATATGAGTTACCTTCAAGACCCTGAAGCTAGGAATTTAGCCTTCGCTTCGTTTGCTTTAGCGTGTCCGAATCCTGTTGGAGGAAGGACGCTGCAGTGACATTTTTTCTGCTGTATCGAGACGAACGTCGAGGTGGTGACCACTCCATGTGGGATGATCTCCGGTAGTCTTTCAGGTTTTATATGAGTTACCGTCAAGACCCTGAAGCTAGGAATTTGGCCTTCGCTTCGTTTGCTGGTATTGCGTCTGCTGTATCGAGACGAACGTCGAGGTGGTGACCAATCCGCGCGGGATGATCTCCGGTAGTCTTTTAGGCTTTATATGAGTTGCCGTCAAGCCCTTGAAGCTAGGAATGTTGCCTTTGCTTCATTTGCTGGCATTGTGTCTGCTGTATCGAGACGAATGTCGCGGTTGTCTCTACGTTGCGTGTAAACCGTCGAGGCCTGGAACTAGGGACTTTGCCGTGGCTCCGTTGCTGGTGTCGCATCTACATCTTGTTCGAGGAAGAACGCTGGGGTGATATCACGTCTACTGTATCGAGACGGGCGTCGAGGTGGTCTCTAGGTTGTTGGTGAACCGTCGAGATCTGGAACTAAGGATTTTGCCATGGCTCCGTTGTTTCGACGCTGGGGTGACATTGCGTCTGTTGTAACAAGACGGATGCTGAGGTGGAGCTGGGATTTTTCCATTACTCCGCTTTGTTTCGACCGTGAGGTCTTTCGTTGACGTTGCATCTGCATCCTGTTGGACTGCGAAGGAATGCCATCGTTGACATTGCGTCTGGTGTAACAAGAAGAACGCTGAGGTGGAGCTGGGATTTTGCCGTCACTCCGCTTTGTTTCGACCGTGAGGTCTTTTGTTGACGTTGTATCTGCATTCTGCTGGACTGCGAAGGAACGCCGTTGTTGACATTGCGTCTGCTGTAACGAGACGAATGCTGGGGTGGAGCTGGGATTTTGCCATCACTCCACTTGGTGATGTTGCGTCCGAGTCCTGTTGGAATGAGGAGGATCACCGTTGCTGATTTTTAGGCTGTAGGTATTGCCGTGAAGATTTGGAACTAGGGACTATGTCGTGGCTCCGTTTTGTTGTGTCGCTTTCCTGCCTTGCTGGCATAAGGAGGAACGCTGTTGTTGATCTTCTGGGATGCAGATGTGACCATCGAGACTTGGCTCTGCTTCTGATGGAGCCTGGTGGGATGATATGGTTCCCTTTTTGTTTGCGCCCCTGGATTGTATACAGGGATCGATGTGATATCACCTGTAGGGAATAAATTTCATTATTATTATTTTTATTTCTTTCCGCGATGCTCTATCGTTTCAGCTTTTATATCGCGAAAGTCGCGATTGCCCATCATTTCGGCTATTTTTTCGCGGTGCCCAATCATTTCGGCTATTTGTTTTTTTTTACTCGCTGCTTTTTATTACGAGCTGCCCAATCATTTCGGCTATTTTTCATGCATACATTTTTACTTGCTGACTTTGTTGCAAGTTGCCCCATCATTTCGGCTATTTTGTATGCATATGTGGCTCGCTAGCTTTTTTGCTGAAAGCTTGGAATTAGACACTGATTTCGGCATCAACACCGCTACAGCTGGGATATTGCCAGGAGGGAATCATCATTTGCCTCTGTCGATGACGAACAAAGGTAGCTTAGTAAACAGGGTTAAGATCCTGTCGACTAAGGCTTTTGACTTCATGAGCCGTAAGGGTCTCATAATGGTATTTCTCCCTACAAGTCGTGAGGATCTCGTTGGTGCATTTTCTCCCTAGGAATTGTGAGGATTCCTAAGTGCATGGTCTCTTATAAGTCGTAAGGATCTTAAAAGAGTGTTTTCTCCTTATATGTCGAGAGAGCTTATAAGGGGGTTCACCGTGCAAACATATCCCTAGTCACGGATGGGAATTTGTTAGGGAAATGTTTATTCGCGCCCGTGGATTTTGTACGAGGGTCAACATTGAGCCGCTTGTAGGGAAATATTGGAGGTTGTGGTGTCCTCTTAAGAACAGGTTCAGATCCTTATAACTTAAGACTTTTGAATCTTATAAACCGTGAGGGTCTCATAAAAGAGTTCTCCTTACGAGTCGTGAGGATCTCGCAAGTGAATTTTCTCCTTAGGAATCGTGAGGAACCTTAAGTGTGTTGTTTCCCTTCGTGAGTCGTAAGGATCTCATGCAGGTAGTTTTCTCCTTATAAGGTCGAGAGGCCCTTGCAAGTGTCTTTTAACGAGATTGCTCCCTTTCGGGTTTTCACAAACTCGCCGGTAGCCCTGCTGTTTTTACTCACGGAGCCCTTTCGGGTTTTCCTCCGTGCCCATCTTGCTTATGGACATACCTTTTTTTCTTTTTTCTTTTAACACCACGTCAGCCTGGGGACGGCGCGGGTTGGTAGTAGTTTAACGACGTTTCGGTCATCAGCCAGTTTTAGGACATAGTGGTCCATCGTTGCCGTATTTGAGGCGAATTTCTAGTTTACGGACTTTTCGATCCATGGGGATTTCTCTATGAATGAGCACGCTGCCCCCGGCATGTCTACCTTTTTAGGGGCATGAGGTTGTGGCAGGTTCACCTTCCAGTTTTCGGATAATGCGAACTTGTCTTGTTGGTATTGGTCCTCAATCCAGCCTTTGAAGAAGAAGTAATTTTCGATTGGATGGCTTACTGCTTGGTGGTAAGGGCAGTAATTAGGATTGTTGACATCGCCTGGCTGCAACGGACGTTTTGGGTCCGGCAGATTGATGAGTCCGTTGCGCACTGCCAGCTCGAACAGTCTCCTCGTTTTATTCTGGGAAACGAGTAAGGACGTCCTAGTCTCTCCTCGAAGGATGGGCATGGACGCATGTTGTTTTGGCGAACAACTGGCTTTAAGTTTCTCGGATGTTGTTGAGTATTGGCGACGAAAGTTGCTTTTCCTTTCCCTTTTTCATTTCGAGAGTCCGTCTTTGGAGGAGATGGTTTATGACCCATCTGATCCATTTGGGCCAGCTTGTTAATCAAGGCCTGGAAAGTGGTTGGCTTGAAGAACATCATGAATTGCGAGATGGTCGCTTGAGGGTCAAGAGTGCCCACGAACATGCCCACTGCTGGAGCTTCTTCGATGCGCTGCTCGCATTTCGACCATAAATTTCGCCACCGTATTGCGTACTGGACCTAAGTTTCACCTGGCTTCACCCTGGCATTGATAAGCGCCGTGATTGGGGTATGTTCGCTAGCGCTGGCAAAACGTTGGGTGAAAAGCAACTCCATCTCTGCAAATGTCTTGGCAGAGTCATTGGGAAGCTCCGAATACCACTCAAAGGTCGTTTCTGCCAAGCTGCCGACGAACTGGCGAAGCAATAGTTTTTCATCACCTCCGGTATTGCCGCAAAGAGCCCTGAACTGAGCGATATGTTGATGGGGTTGCCTGTCCCCTTGTATACGTGAAACTTAGGAATCGTGTATCCTGGCGGATACTTGATCTGATCGTACCATCCTGGATATGGTCGCCCAGTTTTAACAATTTGGCCGGCCGTTTCATTCGCCTGGTGAGCTCATATTTGCTGAGCGATGTAGTCATCCAGAGCGGCCATGGAAATGGTTTCCTCTTTGGCTGCTGAAAGAGCCGGAGGAGGGTTCGATGTCTCCCCTCTGTCGTCTTCAACGATAATCGGGGGGTCTTCAGCTGGAGGTTCTGGATGTAACATCATCCCAGCCATGTCTTCGAACAAGAGAGCCATTTATTTTATATTGGTTGCCTGTTCCGCAGCCTCTTTTTCTTTCCTCTTGAGCATTCTTCGGAGGAACACGGTGTCAGTCTCTTGTTCTCGACGCTGCTCTGAGGTCTCTGGATTTTCTTTTGGCCCAGTGAGTGCGGCCATTGCAGTCAGCATCTCTTGAAGCTTCTGCTGTTGTTGTTCTTGAGCCTTCGTTATTGACCGGGTAAGCGGTCAATGTCCCGTAGAAGCACGGCTTTCCTTTTTTCCGGAAGCCATATAAACGGTATGTACCATCATGCCCCCATACTTGGGGTGTTTAGATTCAGCGCTTTTGCGGTTTGCCGCATTCACATTGGCTTTCTTTGGCCTCCTTCTCTTTTGAGTAGTTGAAGTCGAGGGGGCCGTTGCAGCGGGCACCCAAACAGCTGTTGACTTTTGTGGTTTAGCAAGATGATTCTCTTCTTGCTGAACTTTCATTTTCTTCTGTCGGCGAGCGTAATCTTGATCAATTACCGAGTCCTGAACCTGTCGCCAGACTTTGTAAATTTTGGAAGAAAGCCGCTGAGGGGGCTGCTCCGGTTTCTTCTCTGGAGCATTCTCCACAGGTGGAGGAGATCTCTTCAGCACTGCAGTAGGAGAGTTTCTGCGCACCTTGTTGAGCAATTCAAAGTTGTTCCCAGTTGGAACAGCAACATCGATCTCCACTGTTGGAGCTGGTGGAGTAAATCCAGATGGGGAGCTACCCCCAGCCTTCCGCACTCGGCGCTAGTGACGACGGCGAGCATGTCGTGCAGATGGTGTTGGTTCAGCTATGGGGATGGCTTTGTCGTGCCCCCTGTTCCGGTGAGGTGCTGCTGGTACCAGCCTCTTAAAGACTGACGTCCGCTGAGCAGTAGTATCCAATCTGTCAAAGACAGACATTTGAGCAGGAACGGGAGCCGGAGTGGCCAGCCTCGTAAAGACTGATCCTTTGACGGGAGAAGCTTCTATAGTAACCTTGAGAGCAAGAATGGCTATCCATTTCGGGATGGCCGCTTCAGGTATCGTGGTCTTCTTGACGGGCCTATTGGAGTTCAGGCTCAGCCTATCGAAGAATGATGCTACTGGCTTGACATTGGATGACCCGTTAAGAGGGGCCGTGGTGGTAGTGAGCCGATCAAAGACTGACTTCTTTTGCGCTTCTTGCGGCAGCAGGATATTAACGTTCACTTGTGGGAGCATGGTCCCGAAGAACAACCCGGTGGTAGCCTGCGTTATCTGCTCTACCGGCATTGTGAACAGGGAGGCCGCCTGGGGCCTGTAAGCTACACCTCCAGATGAGGTGGGACGGAAGTTGCAGTTGCAGCTGGAACACTTCGTGCAAGTAGACGGCATTGATCTTTCGTTTTCTGCACGGAGTAAGACACCAAATCTTAGTACCTCGAACCCAAGGGCAACCATATCAAACCATGATTCGTTCGCGAACACGACACACGAAGTGTGGAGTGGAAAGAGGAAAGGTCCCACCGGGCGTGCCAGAATCTGTTCCCCGCCGAAAGACGCGTGAAGACGCGGCGAACGTCTTGCCTGAATTTCGGGACAGATGCTAATTGGTGCTATCCGTCCACCTCTCCAAAGATGCCAAGTTGATTTATGGCACCGTGTATCGAAGGTTTAAACGGATGCGGTCGATGTTGCAGACTTCGACAGATTCCCCCTCGTTTGAGGGGTTTTTGATTGCGGGGACGCTCTTCCCTACAGGTAACAACTTTCTCTTTCTCCAGATGGTCACTTCGTGTCGTGGGTGTTTTTTTTGTGTTTGGTTGCCCGTGGATTGTATACGGAGACTAATTTATGTTGTTGCCCATAGGGTGTGGATTAGTCCAAATCCGTATCTTCTTAGATTTAGGTTTGGGGGTTGGGTTTAAGGATGCGTTAGTCTCATTTAGGACTAAGATCAACTTAAACGTATGCTAATGATACGTTAGTCTGATTTTTAGACTATGATCAACTTAACAGGATCGTTTAGATCCAACAAAAGAGCATTCGGGCTCTATTGTTTAGTTTAGGGACATTGCGGTCGATTAGTTTAAGGACATTACGGTCCATTGTTAGTTTAAAGACATCACGGTCGAGGTTAAGGACATCATAGTCCGTGAGTTTAAAGACCTCACAGTCAAGGTTAAGGACATCATAGTCCGTGAGATGTGTGGTTGTTGGGACCCGTCACCTCTCTGAAGACGTTGAAGGATTACAACGAAAAATATCGAAGGAGTGAATAGATGTACCCTTGAACCAAAGTTGATTGAGAGATCTATAGTCCAATTTTGAAACTAAGATCAATTAATTAGATTATGAGCACATTGGCTCGGTTAAATCTGAATTGAGGACTTATGGCCAATTTGGGCAAAGTCCAATTAGATTAGAAGTGTTGTCCCTTTGTTAGACCATTAAACATTTGTTTGAGTTCAACCCACCTTTATTTGGCATTGCTAAACAGGAGTTCTGATATCATTTTATCTTTTGTTGAGTGCTAAGCACTCATATGCCATATAGGATGCTCAATTTTGGAAGGCAAGGATGTATTTGAGACTTAGTAAAAAAAAGTCTTGCCTCAGAAGGATTTAGCCAATTTAGGCTAGGATTGATTTGAATATAGTGTTAAACACTAACATATAATTTATGGTCACGTGTTCCCACGCGATGCGCTGAAAAATGGTGTTAAACACCAAGAACAAAACGCTCAAAAATAGTGTTAAACACTGGAATGGGATTGGTCGTGTGGGGCCATGTGAGACCTACGAAGGTGGGGACCGGTCTTCCTTTGTTTTATTCTCAAATCTGCAAATAAGTGTTGAACACTTTTGGTTTTCACGGCCATCACGTGTGGGCACGTGATGGGCACTCATGCACTGATTTGTTAAGGTGTTTATTAGGGGTCACGTGAGGACACCCAAATTAGAATCTGCTTTTGCCTTTATTCTCTTTGTTTTGGAGGTCACGTAGGAGCACGTGAGGCATTGCCTCTGGTCTAATTCCTTCTTACTTTGGAGGATCTTTTTAGGGGTCACGTGACCTAGTTCTTTACATGCATGGAGATCTTTCAAGTCTCTTTATTTTTAAGTATTAAATTCTCTGTAGGGTTAAACCCTAATTTCGTTTTTAGAGCAATTAAATTCCTATGCATGTGGAAGAATTAAATTCTTATGTAGGGTTAAACCCTAATTTTATTTAGAGGAATTGAATTGTTTATGAATTTGGGAGAATTGAATTCTCATATAGGTTGAAACCCTAGTTTTGTCTGTCTTGGAGGAATTAAATTCCTATAAAATTGGGAGAATTAAATTCTCATATAGGGTTAAACCCTAGTTTTATCTTGGAGTAATTAAATTCCTGTGAATTTGGAAGAAGTAAATTCTCATATAGGGTTAAACCCTAGTTTTATCTTTGGGAGAATTAAATTCTCTAAAATCAGTTCTCCCTCTAAGTTTTGGATCTGCATGGCAGAATCTCCCCGATGAGAATTAAATTCTCAACTTGTGGGGAGATTTTCTTCTGCAGATCTTCAACTAGAGGAAGAACTAAGTTCTTTTGCAGAAGAGTTAAACTAATAGATTGAGAATTAAATTCTTTTTTTTTTGTTTTATGAAGCTTTGATCCCTTTCCCTTTTCTCACCTATGGTTTCTTTTCTTGAGAATTGAATTCTCCTTTCTTTTCTCTCTGCTATTTGTTAGGTTTACCTAGCACCCTATGGAAGGTTTGGAAGCATCACATGTACCAAATATTAGATTTTTATGGTGCTAAGTAAGAATACAAAGGATCTATCCTAGAAAAATTAGGGTTTCATAACAATACAAGTAACAAAGGCTAGGGTTTTGAGAGTACAACCTTTGTAGCTCCCTATTCTTGACTCCTTGGCCACTTGAGAGTTGGAAAACTGTTAGCTTGAGGTCTTCTAGCGTCCACGACGATCCACCCGAAGCTCCTTTGTCCAAGCTTGCAACTTCACTTTATCAAGAGAATGAAATGAAGATAACACTCTAAACAAGTGGGCAAGACTTGTGTAGAATGATGTTGTGGTGGCTTTTCTCACTTCAAAAAACCTAACATGATGAGTATTTTGCTCACTACAAAAGTCTAGAGAGTAAAAGAAGAAGGAGGAAGAAGATAATGGCCTTTTAGAACAATAGTGAAAGAATAACTCTTATGAGAAAATGAAAAATATACGTATATATATTTTCCACTTCTCATCTCAAACCATGGTTAATGATAAAGATATTATTGTATTTGAGTTTAAAACAAAAAAGAAAAATTAACCCATGGTTATTAAGTAGGTGAGCAAGGTAAGATGAAGAAGAGTGTAGAAACTAATCCATGAATTAACCCTTTTTCTTTTCCTTTATGTTTTAACACAAATGCAATATTAATCCATATAAAAACCCATGGTGTGAGTCTTATATTGCCACCATTTTCAATGTATATGCAACCATGAAGGATGATGTATGTATGTATGTGTGCATGCACATCCATATGTGCATGAATCTAGAAAGAAAGCATACATGCATGCATACATCCATCAAATACAAGAAAGGATTTCTAGTGAGAAACTAATGGTTAAATGATAAATCAACACTTGATTTATCAACCCGGTCATATCACATACGACCCCACCAAAAGCAAGCCGCCCGATTAATATACGGTATCTCATACGCGCATTTTAACCGGGTCCATGCGCATATCGCATACGCGCACCACAACGTTTTGCCTGGACTAGGTAACTCCTTTGTGGGATTCTAAGACTCGTCAATACGCCGGCAGTGGGTGATTATCATATCAAACACCCCCAATCCGCAAGCGGTCAGCTAAACGTAACGGCCACCCGGGTATTGAGCGATCAGAAGAAAACAAGCGAACCTGCTACAACTCCCGTCGAGCCAACCGGCAACACTACCGTACAGTCCGGTCTCTTCGTCAGATATGCTGCATATCGAGTCTAGGGATGGTAACGTCGACCCCAATAACTCAATAAGTCGTGCCAGTGAATGGTCTATAACAGATCGAGAAACTATTGATAACACTGATCAGTAAATCTCAGCAGCCCTGGCCAGGGACTTATTGATATAACCAGTCAAGCACAGCACAACATCAACTCCCAATACCGGGAGAGACGAAACCCCTCCTATCGCTCATCGCCTTCGTGTGTCTCGGGACTGTACCCAACGGCCACCTGTTTGCACGCCTCAGTAGAGCCGTGGTAGGGTGGTAATCAAAGTACAGTGGGAGAGCACACAAGACTTTATGACGATCTCGGGTCTACAGACTAACCTGTACCAGTGTCACCTGAGAACTGCTATCCGACGATAGATATAATTTCATATAGGAGTTCTCGGTGAGTTCGTCCAGTGTACCCAGTCACCACTGAGCACCCGTATATGATCTTGATGTCAAACATCGATGAATGTGGGAACATCCATCGCCCATCATATAGGTCTAGTATCATATACGCTAGTCTACTCTGGTATATCGATGCCCCGTCTCGATACACCTACGACTAGGGACATTTCAGGATATGCTTATAAATTACAGATGTCCCACTAGTATGATCTCTATCATAATCACTGTAGTCAAGACAATATCCTCAGGGCTTTATCAACATGTATGAATGAGTAAAAGCATGATCAAATCTACATGTCAGATAAAGAAGAACCAGATAGCATACTATCATGTCGAGCAAGATTGTACACTGAATATATATATATATACATGTATAAATACATCCACTATCATATAATGCCTCTAGGGCATACATATATCCAATAATATCCCACTTGCACTAAGGCCAGTTATCGGCGTATCTCATACCCAACATCTCAAAAAATCGCTCTTGCTGCGGCTGAGGGAGGGCCTTGGTGAGTGGATCCGCGACGTCATTCTTTGTGTCTACTCTCTTAATCTCGATCTCGCAGCGATCTACAATCTCCCGGATCAAATGAAAGCGCCTCAGGATGTGTCTGGACCGCTGATGAGACCTGGGCACCTTGGCTAACGCCATAGCCCCATTATTATCACAATAAAATGGTATTGGATCAATAATGGTTGGAACTACTCCTAGCTTCGAGACGAACTTCTTCATCCAGACGGCTTCCTTGGCGGCATCATTCGCAGCAATGTACTCAGCTTCCATCGTAGAGTCTGCAACGGTATCCTGTTTGGAACTCTTCCAACTTACCGCCCCTCCATTGAGGGTAAATACAAACCCAGAGATAGATTTGTTGTCGTCCTTATCGCTCTGGAAGCTCGAATCGGTAAAGGCCTCCATTTGGAGATCTCCATTACCATACACCAAGAACAATTCTTTAGTCCTTCGTAAGTACTTAAGAATGTTCTTCACAGCTATCCAGTGATTCTCCCTTGGGTTGGATTGATACCTGCTTACAACACTAAGTCCATAAGCTACATCTGAGCGTGTACATAACATCGCATACATTATAGATCCTACTGCCGAAGCATAGGGTATAACGCTAATGCGAGCTCTCTCTTCATCGGTCTTTGGACAAGAATCCTTGGAGAGAGTGACCCCATGGCAAGCGGGTAAGGCATCCCGTTTGGAGTATTCCATACTAAACCTTTTTAGGATGGTGTTGATGTACCTGGTTTCGGACAATCCTAATAACTTTTTGGATCTATCCCTATAGATCCTTATGCCCAGGATGTATGTGGCATCACCCAGGTCCTTCATGGAGAACCTTAGTGATAAGAAAGATTTGACCGACTGTAGCATAGGAATATCATTTCCTATCAGAAGAATGCCATCCACGTACAATACGGGGAATGTGACAGCTCTTCCTACAGCCTTCTTATAAACACAAGGTTCATCTGGATTTTTGATGAAATCAAACTCTTTGATAACATCATCGAAACAGATGTTCCAACTCCGTGATGCCTGCTTTAACCCATATATGGATTTAAGCAATCTACATGCTTTCCCGCTGCTCCCACTGTCAATGAAGCCCTCTGGCTGATCCATATAAACGCATTCTTCTAAATCTCTATTTAAAAATGCTGTTTTAACGTCCATCTGCCAGATTTCATAGTCGTAGTGAGCAGCAATAGCAAGTAGGATCCGAATGGATTTAATCATGGCTACGGGCGAAAAAGTTTCGTCATAGTCCAAACATGGTCTTTGACGAAAACCCTTCGCCACAAGTCTTGCCTTATAGGTCTCTACCTGCCCATCTACACCAATCTTTCTTTTAAAGATCCATTTGCATCCCACAGGTTTTACCCCAGGGGGTACAATGTCCAAAGTCCATACTTTGTTGGTGTACATAGACTCCATTTCGGATCTCATGGCATCTAGCCACTTCACAGAGTCTCCACTCGTGATAGCTTGCTGAAAACGGGTAGGATCATCATCATCCATGATGCAGTCTTCTCTGTCACCATCAATGAGGAAACCGTAGTACCTCTCCGGTGGGCGAGAAGTCCTACCAGACCTTCGGAGTGGCTGAGATTCCTCAGTTTCTATTGTAACAGCAGGTTCAACCAAATCGTCATTTGTAGTTTGTGTCTCTAGAACCTCTTCTAGATCCACCACATTGCCATCATCTTTATCTGTGAAAAACTCTTTTTCCAAGAATGTGGCATACTGAGAAACAAACACCTTTTGTTCCTCTTTGTGGTAGAATAGATATCCATAAGAATTCTTTGGATACCCCACAAAATTACACATGACTGACCGTGTCTCGAGTTTTTCCGGATTATGCTTTTTAACATAGGCCGGGCAACCCCAAATCTTAATTCTCTTAAGAGATGGTCTCTTCCCATGCCATATCTCATATGGCGTGGTAGACACGGTTTTGGTTGGAACCCTGTTTAGTAGAAACGCTAGACTCTCCAATGCATGCCCCCAAAATGAGACGGGTAACTCAGGATCACTCATCATGGAACGGACCATATCTAATAGGATCTGATTCCGTCGTTCTGACACACCGTTGTGCTGTGGTGTGTAAGGAGGAGTGAGCTGAGAGAGAATCCCATTCTCTTTTAGGAAGTTTGCAAATTCTGTACTAAGGTATTCCCCACCTCGATTTGATCGAAGTATCTTGATACTTAAGCCGGTTTGTTTTTCTACTTCTTGTTTATATTCAATGAATTTCTCGAAAGCTTCGGACTTGTGCTTTAATAAAAATACATGACCGAATCTTGAGAAATCGTCAGTGAACGTAATGAAGTATGAAAAACCGCCTCTAGCCTGTGTAGACATTAGACCACATACATCACTATGTATGAGTCCTAGGAGCTCGGTAGCTCATTCTCCGTGTCCGGTAAACGGAGTTTTGGTCATTTTACCCTTGATACAAGACTGGCAAGTCGCATAAGATTTATATTCAAAAGGGTTTAAATATCCATCTTTGTGTAACTTGTTTAGTCTTGTTTCGTTAATATGACCTGTAGGGTTCCTAGGCATACCCATGAGGTTCTACAAGTGATCAAATATGGCCAATTCACATAATTTCCTATGTGCCAAGTAACCCTAAGCAAGATCGTAACTAGAGGTATAGGCGATGCAATGCAAGTTAACAACTTTAACTAAAATGGAAGTGACTACAACCTTTGTAGATCCGTTTCTCCACCTCCATAGCTCCACTTTGACGTCCCTCCGCTGCGATCATCAGATCCCGGACTCTAGTGATGGTATCGTCGAAGAAATGATCGGGCTAGGTCTTTGACTTCGATGCCGAAGATGATCTACGTCGAGGCAACACAAGATCAAGCTCCAACTTCACCAAGTCATGAAACTTGTGAAGAAAACACCCTATACTACATGGAAAATGGTAGAGGATGAAGAAATAGGAAGTGGGTTCACTTTGGATTTTGATTTCTCACTCTTTTTCCCAAATCACCATTGAAGGTAGCAATGGTTTTCTTCATCTTGAAGAAGAATAAGAAGAAAAGAATATGATAAGAATATCAATAATAGAAAATAAAATCATTCTTATCATAATGCAACCTTGGGTGAGTAAACTCATGTAGAGAGTAAACTAGGTTTTAGGCTAATGGTTGGGATAAAGATAAAACAAAATGGCTTAGACTTTGTCAAAGATGCTATGAAGCTTCAAGCCAAAGTGAGAAAGCCACCACCATTTTGTTTTTGTTTCTTGCTAAAAATAAATAAATGAAATAAATAAATAAGGCAAAAGAAACCCTGACCATTAACTAAACATAGTGTATGGCACACACCCAAGTTTGCATGTATCATCAAACATGATACAAACTAGTGCACAAAACTATATCATATATACAATGTGCATATCAAGTGAGAAAATCCATCTTAAGTGAACTAATACTAGTTAATATAAAGTAATATATCAAATATATAATTATACATTAAATCATTAAATTAACACTTGATTTAATGATCCGGTCATACAGCATATAACCGACAAATATCAAGTGTATCAATGTATCGAATCAACACTTGATTCGGTAACCCGGCTATATCCTATATAACCGTCCAATGATACATATCGCGAGAATAGAATATAGTATCACATACTGGTATTATTCTCGGTCCCGCACATATCTCATATGCGCTCCTATTTCGTTTCGCTTGAGCCAGGAAACCTCTGTGTAGGACTCTAAAAACTCGTCAATACGCCGGCAGCAGGTGATGATCATATCAAACACCCACAAGCCGCAAGCGGTCTGCTAAACGTAACGGCCACCCGGGTATTGAGCAATCAGAAGATCGACGAGCAAGCCCGCTCACACTCCTGTGAATCCAACCAGTAACACTTACCGTACAGTCCGGTCTGTTCGTCTGATATGTCGCATATCTCGCCTAGGGGTGGTAAACGTCAGACCCCAGTAGCTCGATAAGTCATGCCGATATAAGGTCCATATCAACCGTGAAACTACTGATAACTCTTACCAGTATATCACTACAACCCTGGCCAGGGATTTCCAGTTATGGCCAGTCGAGCATAGCGCAACATCAACCCCCAATACCGGGAGAGACGAATCCTCTCCTATCGCTCATTGCCTCCATGTGAATCGGGACTGTACCCAAAAACCACCTGTTTACACGACTCAGTAGAGCCGTGGTAGGGTGGAAATCAAAGCACAGTGGGAGACACACAAGACTCTATGACGTTCTCGGGTCAACAGACTAAGCTGCACCAGTATCACCAGAGAACTGCCATCTGACGTGAGGTATAATACCATCTGGGAGTTCTCGGTGAGTCCGTTCAGTGTACCCAGTCTCCACTGAGCACCCGCATACCATCTCCGATGTCAAACACCAATGGATATGGGATCATCCATCGCCCATCACATGGGTCGAGAAGATATACGCTAGTCTACACTGGAATATCGATGCCCCGTCTCGATATTCCTACGACTAGGAACAATGAAGGATGTACTCATTGACTACCCAGTCCCCACTAGTATGATCTGCATCATAGTCCTGGAAGTCGAGTACATATCCTAAGGGCTTTATCAACATGTAACAGAGAGACAGAAAGTATACATGTTAAGATAAAGAGCAACCAGATAGCGTACTATCATGTCGAGCAAGAAAGTCCTACCTATATATGTCCCAGCATCCACTACAATATACATCCAATGTACAGTAATGGCCTCTAGGGCATACATATGACTAACAATCTCCCACTTGCACTAGGGCCATCTGTAGCAGTGGTTGCAGTATCACATACTCAACCATCCCTTAAAAGTCTCTCTCTGGTAAAAGGCCTTTGTGAGTGGATCCGCCGTGTTGTCCTCTAAGTCTACTCTACTTAACCTCGATCACCTTGGAGATCAACTATCTCCATGATCAGGTGATGCTGCCTCAGAATATGTCTGGGTCACTGATGGGATCATGGTTCCTTGGCCAAAGCCACACTTCCATTGTCACACAATGGTAGGAACCTAGTTCATCTCATGAACCACTATACACCCAAACTGCTTCTTTGGTAGTATCTTTAATAGCGATGTTACCAGCCTTTATCTTCTAGTTTGTCACGGTATCTAGCTTGGAACTCTTCCAACATACCGTCTCTTCACTGAGGGTAAAGACAATGCTTGCGACTGACATTCAGTCGTCCTTATCACTCTGGAACCTTTCCAGTGATTCTCCCCAGGATCGATTGATACTATCTCACTATATCTAGTGAGAATCCTAACATCCAATTAGATCTATCTCATAGATCCAAAACCCAGGATTTAGTAGGTATCATTTTGATCCTATATGGAGAATCATTGTGATAAGCGGAGATTAACCAAGCGTAGCATAGGAAACTCCTTCCCCATCTAGAGTATGTCATCCACGTACTCTACTAGGATCACTACCATACTCCCTACTACCTTTTTGTATATACAAGGTTCATCTACCATTTTGATGAAGTCAAACTCTTTGACTACCACATCAAAAACAGATGATCCAACTCCGCGATGCCTGCTTTATCCTGTAAAGCAACTTGCACACGTTTCCGCTGCTCCCACTGTTTACGAAGCCCTCTAGCTGTGTTCTTATAGACGTTCTCTTCTAAATCATTATTTAGAAAAGTAGTCATGGCACCCAACCACCAGATATCATAGTCATGGTATGTAGCAATGGTAAGTAGGATCTGGATGGACTTAAGCATAGTCCCTGGAAAAGGTTTCATCATTATCCACGCTTGGTTGATGACGAAAACCTTTAACAAGTCTAGCTTTGAAAGTCTCAACTTTTCCATCTACACCAAGTAATCTTCTCAAGATATACTTGCTCCTGATGGGGATTTAACCCTTCAGATATCGCAACCAAAGTCCATACTTTGTTGGTGTATATGAATTCCATCTCAGATCGCTAAGCATCCAGCCATTCTTACAGAGTCCCTACTCTCGATGACCTGCTCGAATCTAGTTGGGTCATCATCTCATGATGCAATCCTCGCTCCCACTGTCATCGAGAAACTGAAGTATCTCTCTGGCAGATGAGGAACCCTACCAGATCGGCGGAGAGGCTGAGGTTCGTCGGGGACTATTGAATCCTCTGGTTCTGTCAAATCATTAGCTGTAGTTTGTATAGTTGGAACCTTTCCAGTTGTACAGAACTGACTTTGCCTCGATCTTGTCCGGATTTTGCTTTTGACATATGCCGGACAATCCCAAATCTTAACTTACTTAAAAGATAGGCTCTTCCCATACCATATCTTATATGGAGTGGTAGGCACTGATTTGATTCGAACCCAATTCAATAGGTATGCAACTTCTCAAGTGCATAACCCCTTAAAAGGAAATAGGTAACTCAGTAGTACTCATCATAGAGCACACCATATCTGCTATTGCTCTGCCCTGATACACCATTGTGCTGTGGTGTATACAAAGGAGTAACACCGAGAGAGAATCTCATTCTGCTTTAGAATAGTCCAAGAATTCCATGCACAAGTATTCTCCTACCTGATCTTATCATAGGACATAATACTTATACCCGGTTTTTGGTTCTCTACTTCTAACTATATTCTGTGAATATCTCAAAAGCTTCGGACTTATGTTTCAACAGGAACATATGGCTGAATCTTGAGAGATTATCAGAGAATGTAATGAAGTACAAAGAACCGGTCCTGGCATGTGTAGACAGGGGACCTTACATACATCATCATGTATCAGTCCCAAGAGTTTACTAACTCTTTCTCTGTTTCCAATAAACAGAGCTATGGTCATCCTATCTTTGTGACATGACTGGCAAGTTCCACAAGATGTAAATTCAAACTGATTTAAATATGCATCTAGAATGTAACTTAAGCCAGTCGGGTCTCATTGATATGACCTAGTCTACAATGCCTCAAGAAGGATTCGTTCATTTCTGAACTCTTCCCCTTGTGTGTGTTCCGTATATAAGAAACTGTAGTTTGATTTAGAACGTCAATGATTTTAGATAACGTGCCTGAACCGATCAACTCTTGATATAGGAAATGTTCAAAACATTATCCATCAATACAAAATTATATCCTTCTTTACTAATAAAGAGAATGATATGATTTTGTATATCAGGTTTGGTATCTAATAGCATTTGTTCAGAATCAATGTACTGGTAATACAGGGTGACAGTGACCAACAGACTTGGATGCAACACTTGCCCCATTTTCTGTCTCATGAAACTTATCACCCGTTCTCAGTTCTCTGCCTTCATGTAGCCCTATGTAACAGATTACATATCTGGGATCATGATCCGGTATCAAATACCCAGGACGCAGAGGATACTGAGAAACAGTTCTGTATAATGAACACACCCGAAGGAAATGCATCATATGCACTTTGTTCGTTTGGGCGGCATAGGAATTCTGGTATTTCCCTATTTCCTGCTCTGTCTTATAACAATTATAAGTTGGAGCGGGACCAACGTTCCCCAGCTCAGTATAACAAGAGGGTTCGGTCAATACATCCATATTATTATCTTGATTAAGGCGTGATATGGTCGCTACCTGGAGAGAGAGAGAAGAAAACACTCTGCGTGCGCTCTTGCAAGATTAGATTGGTTATTTATTTTATCTAATCAGGATGGCTCCCACTGTTTTTATCAAATCTTCCTTCAAACCCTAAAAGGAAAGACTAGCCGGGATTAATTACACTCTACAAGTTCGCCAATCTTTCAGCCAGGCCAGTGTCGGTACTTTGAGGGAGGTCCCCCGTGCTTTCGCACGAACCTAATTAATGTAAACCTCGTTTTCCCAGAGGCGTAACCTTGTTGACACCTTTCTAGACACCTACTTGATCGGCTAATTGTAAAGTGTAAAACTCTCCCAGGAGTAACAATTACTCGCAGTAGGTATCGGGATCCAACTATCATATAGAAGGTATGCAATCTCATTGCAAGTTTCAACACTTGAAACTCCCGGTAATGGTTTTCACCCCTAGCACCTATGACCTTGGCTAAGGTCAACAAATCATAAGCACTAGTCAAGTTCTACCCGTCATTTCGTGATTAATTAGACCCACCCACATGACCCTTGGCTAAGGTCAACAAAGCCACATGACTGTCCTAACTAATCGCATCATATGCGGTATAGGAAGACATCACTTAGCTACCGTACACTGTGCCTTGACTATGGTCAACAAACACAGCACGAATACTAAGTACTCTACTTCCTAAAATGACGGAGGGTTGCGAATGGTTTTTATGAAAACCTTTAACGCTTTGAACTTGATCTCGTTGCGGAATCAAATGGTTTTTAAATGGAATGTTTTTGAGGCTTTTCTAGTTTTGCTAAAGGGGTCACTCCCGGTGAAGGGATCGTCGGCCCTTTCCTCGTCGAATGAGGTGCGGGATATATCATATATATCACTGTGCAAAGAAGAAACTATAGAAGCAATCAAAAGACAAACCAAGTGTGTAGCATCTGCCAGTTATTGCTAAAGGAGTCACTCCCGGTGAAGGGATCTCGGTCCTTTCCTTATCGAATAAGGTGCAGGATGTTCTACAAGGAACACCGCGATGCAAAGCAAGAACTGTAGCTACCTGTTTTATTTTGAAATTCGATTCCACAACATCTTTTAGGTTTATTTTCTTTCATTAATCTCATTAATGAATATCCCATCATTTAAGTCCACCTAAACATCACAGATAAATATAACGTACGTTTATGCCATCCGCATTCGCCTCGATGTCCCGTCTGCACCGTTAGGTTAGGTAACTAATGGCAGAGCGAGGCAGGGCTAGCGCGGGTGTAAAACATAAGCAACGTCTATATAATATATCATATATAATATATAATATATCTATCTGAACAAATCACATGATCACATCACAGATATCGCAGCAGAAAACATCATATGAAATATTGGATATACTAGGACGTCCGTGTTTTTAATACGAGCCAGTATAAAACACGGATTCCACGGTTGTGATGAATAGCCAATCCCACACCCCTAGACCCCTACGAGAGCGGCAAGCAACCCTACCAATTCTAGGGTTCGGAGACCCGAACTCGACTCCTCGAGATGGTCTCCCACTGGACCCTAGAACCCGGTTACTTGTGCTCCCCTCCTTGGGTCTATCCTAATGCGGAAAAGTAAATAATATACAAAAGGTGACATCTTCCGCAACCTGGAAGTGTCCCAATAAAAGAATATTACATACATGTTTTTACTTGAATGAAAATGAAAAACACTCATCTCACATAAAAACCCCCGGCTATTCAAACACGACGATCCAATATAACATATCCAGCAACACATAACATCACATGTCATCAACGTAAGTAAATATGCGCATCCCAATTGTCGTTGACATATAGCATCGAAACCGGCGATATCACATATTACACTTACGGTCACAGAAAAGAAAGTGTAAAACTACAACAGTTGGAATCCGCAAACTCTTTAGACATCGCATGCCTAACCAATGAATTCCTTAGACATCGCATGCCTAACAATTATAAACCCCGCATTTTAGTCTCATTATCGAAAACACTTTTCAATATAAAGTCGGGAAATTCAACAAGATTCCCGGCATTCAGATCGAATGCTCGTCGCAAACTTTAGTAGGCCGCCGCACCCTCGACGCCGTCGACGAAGTGCACCAAGGCGGAACACCGCTGCCGCGGGCACCCGAACGGATGCTTTCGGCGACGGGGTTCTCCTACAGTCACTTGGTCGGAGCTATGGGGTAAGGCTGTCTATTAAGTTTACCCGGCGAGTATCCGCGTACGCTACGTAATTGCGACGGACTTTTGATCACATCAAAATTCCGTGGCAACCGATCGAGTGAGACTAAACTGCTATGTTTATAATATTCATTCAGTTATCTCATAACTACTTATGGATTCCAAATATTGTATCACATTCCGGATAAATAGAAAATGTTAAACTTTCCGATCGAACAATCGAACACCCAAGTTTTCCCGAAACAGCTCAACACATGAAATAAGTTTAAAAACATTCACTTCGTGCCTCAGTACCAACGGTCCAGCTGTAGAAGGGTCAAGCCAACGCCTCACATGTGGCACGCCGTACTGCCCCAAACCCTAAGGTTCAAAGGGCAGTTCAAGACGGTCACATAATCGAGTTAAGGTTTGTTGTCTTCTAGAGGGACCATCGCGTTACTTGCACTACTTAGAACGTGATTAAACTACGGAAAAATCCAACAATTGGAAATTTCCCGGCAGGGGAAAAAATGGGTATTTATATCCGGTCGAACTTTTTAACATATTCTAAAATTACCAGGAAAAACACATAGACAAAGTTTGATAATCCGATCGAATCTACGAATTCCCAATACAACCCAGAAAACTCAACTCTTGAGTAGAAGTTAAAACTTCCCAGAAAATACAATACAGCAATATAGGAATTACTGTGCAAATTAAAATGAATGATGCTTCCGTACGGCCGCGGAACCGCCGCGCGAGCCATGCTCGTGCCGCGAAACCGGGGCGGTTTGATCGATTTAGCCGCTCGAATTTCACAGTAACTCCTACAAACACCTGCTGATTTTTCTGCATATTTTTAATTCGAAAAAATCCCCGATTTCAAAAATTGTACAGAGAGCAATTTTGCGTTAGGGTTTCGGTTCGATCGGACTTCTAACTCCGTCTACGCATTGCCTAAGGCTCTAGCTAGGCTCTGATACCTCTGTAGGGTTCCTAGGCACACCCATGAGGTTCTACAAGTGATCAAACATGGCCAATTCACATAATTTCCTATGTGCCAAGTAACCCTAAGCAAGATCGTAACTAAAGGTATAGGCGATGCAATGCAAGTTAACAACTTTAACTAAAAGGGAAGTGACTACAACCTTTTTAGATCCCGTTCTCCACCTCCATAGCTCCGCGTTGACGTCCCTCCGCTGCGATCATCGGATCCCGGACTCTAGTGATGGTATCGTCGAAGAAATGATCGGGCTAGGTCGTCGACTTCGATGCCGAAGATGATCTACGTCGAGGCAATACAAGATCAAGCTCCAACTTCACCAAGTCATGAAACTTGTGAAGAAAACACCCTATACTACATGGAAAATGGTAGAGGATGAAGAAATAGGAAGTGGGTTCACTTTGGATTTTGATTTCTCACTCTTTTTCTCAAATCACCATTGAAGGTAGCAAAGGTTTTCTTCATCTTGAAGAAGAATAAGAAGAAAAGAATATGATAAGAATATCAATAATAGAAAATAAAATCATTCTTATCATAATGCAACCTTGGGTGAGTAAACTCATGTAGAGAGTAAACTAGGTTTTAGGCTAATGGTTGGGATAAAGATAAAACAAAATGGCTTAGACTTTGTCAAAGATGCTATGAAGCTTCATGAAGCTTCAAGCCAAAGTGAGAAAGCCACCACCATTTTGTTTTTGTTTCTTGCTAAAAATAAATAAATGAAATAAATAAATAAGGAAAAAGAAACCCTGACCATTAACTAAACATAGTGTATGGCACACACCCAAGTTTGCATGTATCATCAAACATGATACAAACTAGTGCACAAAACTATATCATATATACAATGTGCATATCAAGTGAGAAAATCCATCTTAAGTGAACTAATACTAGTTAATGTAAAGTAATATATCAAATATAAAATTATACATTAAATCATTAAATCAACACTTGATTTAATGATCCGGTCATACAGCATATAACCGACTAATATCAAGTGTATCAATGTATCGAATCAACACTTGATTTGGTAACCCGGCTATATCCTATATAACCGTCCAATGATACATATCGCGAGAATAGAATACAGTATCACATACTGGTATTATTCTCGGTCCTGCACATATCTCATATCCGCTCCTATTTCATTTCGCTTGAGCCAAGAAACCTCTGTGTAGGACTCTAAAGACTCGTCAATACGCTGCAGCAGGTGATGATCATATCAAACACCCAAAAACCGCAAGAGGTCTGCTAAACGTAACGGCCACCAGGGTATTGAGCGATCAGAAGATCGACGAGCAAGCCCACTCACACTCCTGTGAATCCAACCAGTAACACTTACCGTACAGTCCGGTCTGGTCGTCTGATATGTCGCATATCTCGCCTAGGGGTGGTAAACGTCAGACCCCAGTAGCTCGATAAGTCTTGCCGATATAAGGTCTATAACAACCGTGAAACTATTGATAACTCTTACCAGTATATCACTGCAACCCTAGCCAGGGATTTCCAGTTATGGCCAGTCGAGGATAGCGCAACATCAACCCCCAATACCGGGAGAGACGAATCCCCTCCTATCGCTCATTGCCTCCATGTGAATCGGGACTGTACCCAAAAACCACCTGTTTGCACGACTCAGTAGAGCCGTGGTAGGGTGGAAATCAAAGCGCAGTGGGAGACACACAAGTCTCTATGACAATCTCGGGTCAACAGACTAAGCTGCACCAGTGTCACCAGAGAACTGCCATCTGACGTGAGGTGTAATACCATCTGGGAGTTCTCGGCGAGTCCGTTCAGAGTACCCAGTCTCCACTGAGCACCCGCATACCATCTCCGATGTCAAACACCAATGGATATGGGATCATCCATCGCCCATCACATGGGTCGAGAAGATATACGCTAGTCTACACTGGAATATCGATGCCCCGTCTCGATATTCCCACGACTAGGAACAATGAAGGATGTACTCATTGACTACCCAGGCCCCACTAGTATGATCTGCATCATAGTACTGGAAGTCGAGTACATATCCTAAGGGCTTTATCAACATGTAACAGAGAGAAAGAAAGTATACATGTTAAGATAAAGAGCAATCAGATAGCCTACTATCATGTCGAGCAAGAAAGTCCTACCTATATATGTCCCAGCATCCACTACAATATACATCCAATGTACAGTAATGGCCTCTAGGGCATACATATGACTAACATGACCAAGTCTACAGTGCCAAAGAAAAGCTTCATTTAATTCTGAAAGTTTTCTTTTCTTAGTGTGTTGTATACTGAAAACTGTGTGTTGATTTAGGACGTATATCCCGTTATTAAGTGTACCATACCCAACCAACATTTGATTTAGGTGAATGTTCATAACATGGTTCTGCAATACAAAATTATAGCCTTCATTGTCTAGCAAAGAAACAGATATTATATTACATAGCATACTTGGTACAAAATAACATGGGTTCAAAACCAATATACACCCAGATGGCAACCCCAAGTGATACTCTCCCACTGCGACTGTATGTACATTGGAACCATTTCCAACGCGGAGAGTATGGTCACCTGTCTTCAAAACTTTGCTATTTCTCAGCCCCTGCATAGAATTGCAAATGTGAGAACCTGAACCGGTATCTAAAACCCAGGAAGCAGAGTTTATTGAAAAACAGTTTTCTGTCACAAACACACCTGAAGCGGAAGCATCCCCATGCTTCTTCTTGAGGTTCAAGTACTCCGTACAGTTGCGCTTCCAATGTCCTGTCTTGTGGCAATGAAAACATTCACCTTTCCCCGAGTCTCCATCTTTGGACTTTTCCTTTCCTTTCACCTTTTTAACTCCACCCTTAGGATTGGCGGGCTTCTTCTTTTTCTTTCCCTTGGCCTTAGCCTTTGGGCGAGAAGAGGAAGATTGTCCAATAGTCATAACGGGAGTTTTTACTGATTTCATAGTGCTCTCTGCACTCCTTAACATATTAAGGAGTTCAGGTAGCTCCTTCTCCATGCTGTGCATGTTGAAGTTAACTATGAATTGAGCAAAGGTGGAGGGGAGGGACTGTAGAATAATATTCGTATACTGTTCATTGTCCATTGTCCATCCAAGGTGCTCAAGCTCTTCTATAAGAGCTATCATCTTCAGAACATGGTCTCCTACCGGTGTGCCAGGGGCCATTCGCATCTGAAACAATTTCTTTGATGCTTCGTATCGTAATACGCGGGATTGCTCTCCATACAACTCCTTTGTATGGAGGAATATGGTTTGAATGTCCATATTCTCGTGCTGCTTTTGATGTGTATTGTCCATCGATGCAAGCGCGAGGCATTTGGCCGTGGCACAGTCAGTATCCCATGTCTTGCGGACTTCAATATCCGCAACTGAGGATTTTGGACCTGGGACGGGCGGGGCTGGAGCCGTGAGGACATATGATACTTTATCATAAGTCAAGGCTATTTTCGGATTCCTCAGCCAGTCTTTATAATTGGTCCCATTCAGTTTGTTTTTATCTAGTAAAAGCTTGAGTCCAGTCATTGGTATCTGCCATTAAGAGAGAGAAAAGAATACACTCAGCGAAAGCTCTTGCAAAGATCAGATTGGTTATTATCTTGTCTAATCGATGTCTCCCACAGTTTTAATCAAGTTTTTCTTTCAAACCTTAAAAAGAAAACTAGCCAGGATTAATTACAGTCTACAACTTCGCTGACCGTTCAGCCAGGCCAGTGTCGGTACTTGAGGGAGGTTCCCTGTGCTTTCGTACGGACCTAATTAAAGTAAACCTCGTTTTCCCATAGGCGTAGCCCCGTTAACACCTTTCTAGACACCTAATGAGTTAGCTAATTGTAAACTGCAAAACTCTCCTAGGAGCAACTATTGCCCACAGTGGGATCGGGATCCAACCATCATATGGAAGGTACGCAATCTCATTGCAAATCTCAACACTTGAAATTCCCGATGTGATTTTTACCCCTAGTACTTATGACCTTAACTATGGTCAACAAATCATATGTACCAGTCAAGTTCTACCCATCATTTCTTGATCAATTAGACCCACCCATA
This sequence comes from Agapanthus africanus, assembly GCA_030015575.1. NCBI lineage: Eukaryota > Viridiplantae > Streptophyta > Magnoliopsida > Asparagales > Amaryllidaceae > Agapanthus > Agapanthus africanus. The sequence goes on along the minus strand of JASDDO010000012.1, from coordinate 449,219,348 downwards.
TGACCCTTAACTATGGTCAACAAAGTCGCATGAATGTCCTAATTAATCTGCATCATATGAAGTGTAGGAAAAATCACTTAGCTACCGTACACTACGCCTTAACTAAAGTCAACAAACGTAGCACGAATACTAAGTACTCTACTTCCTAAAATGACGGAGAGTTGCGGATGATTTTTAAGAAAATCTTTAACGCTTTGAACTTGATATCGTCGTAGAATCAAATGGTTTTCAAAAGCAGTGGCTTGTGCTCCGCAGTTTTGAAATATAACTTTTTCATAAAGAACTTAGTGGTTTTCAAATCTGATTCTACAACATCTATTTAAGTTTATTTTCTTTACATTAATCATATAAATGTAATCCCATCATTTAAGCCCTTAAGTCAATCACATAAAAGAAACGAAAATAACACGTACGCTTATGCCATCCGCATTCGCCACAATGTTCCGTTATGCACCGTTAGGTTACTTAACTAACGGCATACCGGGACGGGACTAGCGCGGGTGCAAAACATAAGCAACGTCTACTATATATCTCATATATAATATATCATTCGTCTCAGATATCACAGAACACAGGAAGCAGAAACAAATATATAATGTGGGATATACTAGAACGTCCGTATTTAGTATTTAGCCAACAATAGAAAATACGGATCCACAGTCGCGATGAATAGCCAAGCCCACACCCCTAGACCTCTACGAGAGTGGCAAGCGACCCTACCAATCCTGGAGTTTAGGAGACCTGATCTCGACTCCTCGAGATGGCCTCCCACTGAACCCAGAACCCGGTCACTTGTACTCCCCTCCTTGGGTCTATCCTAATGCGGAAAAGTAAATAACAACACTGGTGACATCAACCTCAACCCGGAAGTGCCCCAAATAAAAGAATATTACATTACATTTGAATTTACATGAATGAAAATATAAAACTCTCATCTCACATAAAAACCCCTCGGCTATTCGATCGCGACAATCCTGCACATCATATCTCAGCAACACATAATATCATATATCATCAACGTAAGTAAGTATGCGTACCCCAATTGTCGTTGATGTATAGCAACGAAACCGGCGATATCGAACATACTACACTTACGGTCACAGAAAAGAAAGTGTAAAACTACAATATTTGGAATCCACATTCTCTTTAGACACCATAAATACGAAATATCACATACTTCGTATTTCATGCCTAAACTATATGAATTCCACATATTGTATCACATTCCAGATAAATAGACAGTATTAAAGTTTTCAACCGAATGATCAAATACCCAAAATTCCTTAAAGCTCAACGCTTGAGCGGAGTTCAAAAAATCCGGAGTGTGTCACAGTAGTAGCGGTCCAGCTGTAGAAGGGTCAAGCCAACGCCTCACATGTGGCACGCCGTACTGCTCCAAACCCTAAGGTTCAAAGGGCAGTTCAAGACGGTCACATAATCGAGTTAAGGTTTGTTGTCTTTTAGAGGGTCCACCAAAAAACTTGCACATATATCCGAAAGATTTAAACCCCGTGAAAAGTGAGCAAATGATACTCGTTCGAACAATTCAATACTTTCTAATTTACCCGGAAAAGACACGAAATCAAAATTCCGATCGAATCACCGACTCCAAAACAATCTCCAGAACAAACAGCACAAAATTCAGATTAAAAATACCCCAAAAAATATACAAGCAGACATAAGCATTACTGTATAAAAATCATGCACTGATTCATGTGTACGGCCGCGGAACCGCGGCCCAAGCAAGCTTTGGCCGCGTTTCCGCGGCAAGAATGATTGTTCACTGCATCGCTTTTAATAGTGTTTCTTATATTTACCTGCTGAATTTTTTACATATTTTTAATTCTGAAAATAACCAGATTTTAAAAATTGTCCAGAGAGTGTCCGAAAAGTTCGTATTTGGTTCGATCGGAGTTTTAACTTCGCTAAAGTGTCGCCTAATGTTCTAGGTCGGCTCTGTTACCAATGTTAGGTCAGGCAGCCACCCCATCCAGTGGGGTCACCATGGCACCAACGGGTCCATCAGCAGCTACTTTTTACGCATGCCCCCTCGCGAGGACTACAACCCGCCGGAACACCTTCCTGTCTCGGGACACCCTGGGGGTAAGAGCCTATGCTTCGCCATACTGTCACACAGTGAGAACCCTCCATAGGTCGACATCTAATGCCTTGTAGCTCTGATACCAATGTTGGTCAGGCAGCCACCCCATCCAATGGGGTCACCGTGGCACCAACGGGTCCCTCAGCAGCTACTTTTTACGCATGCCCCCTCGCGAGGACTACAACCCGCCGGAACACCTTCCGGTCTCGGGACACCCTGGGGGTAAGAGCCTATGCTTCGCCACACTGTCACACAGTGAGAACCTCCCATAGGTCGACATCTAATGCCTAGTAGCTCTGATACCAATGTTAGGTTTACCTAGCACCCTATGGAAGGTTTGGAAGCATCACATATACCAAAGATTAGATTTTTATGGTGCTAAGTAAGCATACAAAGGATCTATCCTAGAAAAATTAGGGTTTCATAACAATACAAGTAACAAAGGCTAGGGTTTTGAGAGTACAACCTTTGTAGCTTCCTATTCTTGACTCCTTGGCCACTTGAGAGTTGGAAAACTGTTAGCTTGAGGTCTTCTAGCGTCCACGACGATCCACCCGAAGCTCCTTTGTCCAAGCTTGCAACTTTTCTTTATCAAGAGAATGAAATGAAGATAACACTCTAAACAAGTGGGCAAGACTTGTGTAGAATGATGTTGTGGTGTCTTTTCTCACTTCAAAAAACCTAACTTGATGAGTATTTTGCTCACTACAAAAGTCTAGAGAGCAAAAGAAGAAGGAGGAAGAAGATGATGGCCTTTTAGAACAAGAGTGAAAGAATAACTCTTATGAGAAAATGAAAAATATATGTATATATATTTTCCACTTCTCATCTCAAACCATGGTTAATGATAAAGATATTATTGTATTTGAGTTTAAAACACAAAAGAAAAATTAACCCATAGTTAATAAGTAGGTGAGCATGGTAAGATGAAGAAAAGTGTAGAAACTAATCCATGAATTAACCCTTTTTCTTTTCCTTTTTGTTTTAACACAAATGCAATAATAATCCATATAAAAACCCATGGTGTGAGTCTTATATTGCCACCATTTTCAATGTATATACAACCATGAAGGATGATGTATGTATGTATGTGTGCATGTACATCCATATGTGCATGAATCTAGAAAGAAAGCATACATGCATGCATACATCCATCAAATACAAGAAAGGATTTCTAGTGAGAAACTAATGGATAAATGATAAATCAACACTTGATTTATCAACCCGGTCATATCACATACGACCCCACCAAAAGCAAGCCGCCCGATTAATATACGGTATCTCATACGCGCATTTTAACCGGGTCCATGCGCATATCGCATACGCGCACCACAACGTTTCGCCTGGACTAGGTAACTCCTTTGTGGGACCATAAGACTCGTCAATACGCCGGCAGTGGGTTATGATCATATCAAACACCCCCAAGCCGCAAGCGGTCAGCTAAACGTAACGGTCACCCGGGTATTGAGCGATCAGAAGAAAACAAGCGAACCTGCTACAACTCCCGTCGAGCCAACCGGCAACACTACCGTACAGTCCGGTCTCTTCGTCAGATATGCTGCATATCGAGTCTAGGGATGGTAACGTCGACCTCAATAACTCAATAAGTCGTGCCGGTGAATGGTCTATAACAGATCAAGAAACTACTGATAACACTTATCAGTAAATCTCAGCAGCCCTGGCCAGGGACTTACTGATATAACCAGTCAAGCACAACACAGCATCAACTCCCAATACCGGGAGAGACGAAACCCCTCCTATCGCTCATCGCCTTCGTGTGTCTCGGGACTGTACCCAACGGCCACCTGTTTGCACGACTCAGTAGAGCCGTGGTAGGGTGGTAATCAAAGTACAGTGGGAGAGCACACAAGACTCTATGACGATCTCGGGTCTACAGACTAACCTGTACCGGTGTCACCTGAGAACTGCTATCCGACAATAGATATAATTCCATATAGGAGTTCTCGGTGAGTCCGTCCAGTGTACCCAGTCACCACTGAGCACCTGTATATGATCTTGATGTCAAACATCGATGAATGTGGGAACATCCATCGCCCATCATATGGGTCTAGTATCATATACGCTAGTCTACTCTGGTATATCGATGCCCCGTCTCAATACACCTACGACTAGGGACATTTCAGGATATTCTTATAAACTACAGATGTCCTACTAGTATGATCTCTATTATAATCACTGTAGTCAAGCCAATATCCTCAGGGCTTTATCAACATGTATGAATGAGTAAAAGCATGATCAAATCTACATGTCAGATAAAGAAGAACCAGATAGCATACTATCATGTCGAGCAAGAATGTATACTGAATATATATATATATATATATATATATATATATATATATATCCACTATCATATAATGGCCTCTAGGGCATACATATATCCAACACTATTTTCCTTCAGAAAATTTCAAGATCCAAAATTCTCCCTCTCTTTTCTCTTCTTGGCTCCTATTTATAGGAAAAAGAATGGAATCAATTTGTTTAGTAAATCTTTCATTCAAAGATTTTGTTTGTTTTTGTAACTAACATGATCTCAGTGAATTTTATTCACCATTGGATTTTTAATCCAAAAGATATTCTGTTTGTTATTCTTGGTGAATTTTAGGGAAATCTTTCCTTGTATAAAATATTTCCATAAATTGGTGATTCCGATGAGAATTTAATTCTCAACTTGTGGGGAGATTTGCTTCCGCAGATCTTCAACCAGAGGAAGAACTATGTTCTTTTGCAGAAGAGTTAAACTCTTAGATTGAGAATTAAATTCTCTTTTTTTTGTTTTATGAAGCTTTGATCCCTTTCCCCTTTCTTACCTATGGTTTCTTTTCTTGAGAATTGAATTCTCCTTTCTTTTCTCTCTGCTATTTTCCTTAAGAAAATTTCAAGATCCAAAATTCTTCCTCTCTTTTCTCTTCATGGCTCCTATTTATAGGAAAAAGAAAGGAATCAATTTATTTAGTAAATCTTTCATTCAAAGATTTTGTTTGTTTTTGTAACTAACATGATCTCAGTGAATTTTATTCACCATTGAATTTTTAATCCAAAAGATATTCTGTTTGTTATTCTTGGTGAATTTTAGGGAAATCTTTCCTTGTATAAAATCTTTCCATAAATTGGTGATTTTTAATCACCATTGGATTTTTAATCCAATGGTGCTCCACTTTACAGAGCATAATCCCTTTTTGTTTGTTTGGAAAGATTTAAAGAAATACTTTCTCAGTTAGGGTCTATGATTTCTCTTAATTAGAATTTAATTCTATTAACTTATAAGGCTTTTAAAGCCCATCACGTGTTGGCACGTGATCCCAACATTTGAACATTGAAATGGAATTTAATTCTATCAATTAGAGAGCTGAGGGGCCTGTCACGTGTTGGCACCTGGCCCTCTTTTATTCAGAATTTAATTATGCCTTTTAACAGAGCTAAAGGACCATCACGTGTCAGCACGTGACCCTTGGTCACGTGTCAGCACGTGACCCTTGGTCACGTGTGAGCACGTGATACCCCATTGGGGTCTTTCTTTAGCTGTTTTGTTACATTTTAGTTTTAACTAAAATTTAATTCTATAAAGTAGAGATCACATGAAACAATTACGTGTCAACACGTGACCCTTGGTCACGTGTTCATACGTGACCAAGGGTCACGTGATACCTCATTGAGGTGTTTCCTGATTTTTTTTATCAGGGAACTGGATTTTTTTATGAAAAAGCAAGTTTTCATAGTGCGAAGATTAAGTCACTCCTTTTAAACCTATTTGATTCTACAATGATATCAAGTTCAAAGCGTTAAAAGTTCTCTTAAAAACTATCCGCAGCCCTCCGTCATTTTAGGAAGTAGAGTACTTAGTATTCGTGCTGCGCATTTTGACTTTAGTTAAGGTGCAATGTACGGTAGCTAAGTGATGTCTTCCTACACCGCATATGATGCGGATAAGTTAGGACATTCATATGATTATGTTGATTTTAGTTAAGGGTTATGTGGGTGGGTCTAGTTAATCACGAAATGACGGGAAAAACTTAACTAGTACTTATGATATATTAACTTTAGCTAAGGTCATGAGTGCTAGGGGTAAAAACCATATCGGAAGTTTCAAGAGTTGAAATTTGCAATGAGATTGCATACCTTCTATGTGATAGTAGGATCCCGATCTCACTGTGATCAAGAGTTGCTCCCAGGAGAGTTTTGCACTCTACAATTAGCTAACCCATTAGGTGTCTAGAAAGGTGTCAACGGGGCTACGCCTCTGGGAAAACGAGGTTTATTTTAATTAGGTCCGTGCGACAGCACGGGGAACCTCCCTCAAAGTACAAGAACTGGCCTGGATGAACGGTTAGCGAAGTTGTAGAATATAATTAATTCTGGCTAGTTTTCCTTTTAAAGGTTTTAAGGAAAATTTGATAAAAACAGTGGGAGACATCGATTAGACAAGATAATAACCAATCTGATCTTTGCAAGAGCTTTCGCTGAGTGTATTCTTTTCTCTCTCTTAATGGCAGATACCTATGACAGGCCTTAAGATTCTACTAGATAAAAACAAGCTGACCGGACCCAACTATAAAGACTGGCTGAGGAACATTAACATTGCTCTCACATATGATAAAGTATCACATGTCCTCACTGCCAAAGCCCCGCCCGTCCCAGGCCCTAAATCTTCTAATGCGGATAAGGAAATCCACAAAACATGGGATATTGACCGTGCTACTGCCAAATGCCTCGCGCTTGCATCGATGGACAATACACATCAAAAGCAACACGAGCAGATGGATGTTCAATCCATCTTTCTCCATACAAAGGAACTGTATGGGGAGCAATATCGGATCTTAAGATACGAAGCATCTCGAAAGTTATTTCAGATGCGGATGGCTCAAGGCACACCAGTAGGCGATCACGTTCTGAAGATGATAGCTTTTATAAAAGAGCTTGAGGACCTCGGATAGGCAATGGATAACGAACAGTATACTGATATTTTTCTACAGTCTCTTCCCTCCACCTTTGTTCCATTCATATTGAAATTCAACATGCATAATATGGCGAAATCACTACCCGAACTTCTCAATATGTTGAGAAGTGTGGAGAGCACGCTGAAAGAAAAGTCCCCCTCTAAGCTTGTTGGACAATCTTTCTCTTCCATCCCAAAAACCAAAGCCAATGGAAAGAATAAGAAGAAATTCACCAAACCGAGAGGAGGAATAAAGAAGGAGAAGGGGAAAGACAAATCCAAAGCTGCGGAGTCAGGGAAGGGAGAATGTTTTCACTGCAAGAAGTCGGGGCACCGGAAGCGGAACTGTACTGAGTACCTTGAACTCAAGAAAAAGAAGCATGGTGATGCTTCAGCTTCAGGTGTGTTCGTGATTGAAAACTTTTTTCTATTAACTCTGCTTCCTGGGTATTAGATACTGGTTCGGGTTCTCATATTTGCAATTCTGTGCAGGCGTTGAGAAATAGCAGAGTTTTGAAGACAGGTGATCATACACTCCAGGTTGGAAATGGTTCCAATGTACTTGCAGTTCAGTGGGAGAGTATCACCTAGGGTTGCCGTCGGGTTATATATTGGTTTTGAACCCATGTTATTTTGTACCAAATATGCTTTGTAATATTATATCCGTTTCTTTGTTAGACAATGAAGGATATCATTTTGCCGTGCAACACAATGTTATGAACATTATACTTAATCAAGAGTTGATTGGTTGTGGTACACATAATAACGGGATATACGTCCTTAATCAACACACAGTTTTCAACATTCAACACACAAGTAAAAGAAAATTTTCAGATATAAATGAAGCTTTTCTTTGGCATTGTAGACTTGGTCATATTAATGAAACAAGACTAAACAAGCTTCATAAAGATGGATATTTAAATTCTTTTGAGTATAAATCTTATGCGACTTGCCAGTCTTATATCAAAGGTAAAATGACCAAAACTCCATTTACTGGACACGGAGAAAGAGCTACTGAGCTTTAGGCCTCATACATAGTGATGTATGTGGGCCAATGTCTATACATGCAAGAGCCGGTTTTTCTTACTTCATAACTTTTTCTGATGATTTCTCAAGATTCAGCCATGTGTTTTTGATAAAGCATAAGTCTGAAGCTTTCGAGAAATTCAAGGAGTACAAACTTGAAGTAGAAAACCAAACAGGAATGAGAATCAAGATACTTCGATCAGATCGAGGTGGAGAGTACTTAAGTACTGAGTTCTTAGACTTCCTAAAAGAGAATGGGATTATCTCTCAGCTCATTCCCCCTTACACACCACAACACAACGGTGTGTCAGAGTGGCGAAATCGTACCCTATTAGATATGGTACGATCTATGATGAGTGATTCTGAGTTACCCCTCTCCTTTTGGGGGCATGCATTGGAGACTGCAGTTTTTTTGTTGAACAAAGTTCCAACCAAGACTGTGTCAACCACTCCATATGAGATATGGCATGGGAAAAGACCATCTCTTAAACGAGTTAAGATTTGGGGTTTTCCGGCTTTTGTCAAAAAACAGAATCTAGACAAACTCGAGACACGATCGGTCAAATGTAGATTTGTGGGATATCCAAAACATTCGTTTGAGTATCTATTCAACCACAAGGAGGAACAAAAGGTATTTGTTTCTCAGTATGCCACATTTTTAGAAAATGAGATTTTTCCAAATGATGTTGATGGCAATGTGGTAGATCTAGAAGAGGTTCTAGAGGCACAAGTTACTAACGATGACTTGGTTGAACCTGAAGTTGCAACAGAATCTTATGAACCTCAGCCACTCCGTAGATCTGATAGGACTTCTCGCCCACCGAAGGATACTACTGTTTTCTCATTGATGGTGATAGAGAAGACTGGATCATGGATGATGATGACCCTGTCAGTTTTGAGCAAGCTATCACGAGTGGTGACTCTGTGAAGTGGCTGGATGCCATGAGATCCGAAATGGAGTAAATGTACACCAACAAAGTATGGACTTTGGAGGATGTACCCTCTAGGATAAAACCTGTAGGATGCAAATGGATCATTAAACGAAAGATCGGTGTAGATGGACATATGGAGACCTATAAGGCAAGGTTGGCAGCGAAAGGTTTTCGTCAAAGACCAGGTTTGGACTATGACGAAACTTTCTCTCCAGTAGCCATGCTTAAATCCATTCGAATCCTACTTGCTATTGTTGCTCACTACGACTATGAAATTTGGCAGATGGACGTTAAAACCGCATTTCTAAATGGTGATTTAGATGAATGCGTTTATATGGATCATCCAGAGGGGTTCATAGACAGCGGGAGCAGCGGTAAAGCATGTAAGTTGCTTAAATCCATTTATGGATTAAAGCAAGCATCACAGACTTGGAACATCTATTTTGATGAAGTTATCAAAGAGTTTGATTTCATCAAAAATCCGGATGAACCTTGTGTTTATAAGAAGACTGTAGGGAGAACTGTCGCATTCCTCGTATTGTATGTGGATGACTGTAACGTCTTCAAAATAATAAAATATGATTTTTGGGAAATTTTATAATTTAATATTATTTTAATGAATATTTTAATATTCTGGTATAATTAAATACAAATAAATAGGGAAAAATTACGGAAAATTCTAAAATAAGGTATTTTATGGAATTATGCCATTTTAAAGTTTTTAAGATTAGTTATATGCTAATTTAGTGCTAATCGCGATTAAGAATCGCTAATTGGATTTTTAGCATTTTTGTGCAAAAATGTGCACATATCATTATCCACACTTGTTACACTTGTGTTACATTTCTTTTGCCATGGCTTTCTTTTGGGTCTACTATTCAAGTGAGAAGAGTTTAGAAAAGAAAAGAAAAGAAAAGAAAAACGTAAGTGATGATGAGAGAGAGAGAGAGTAGATGGCTTTTGGACATTTAACCCTTTCCTTCATCATTTTCGCTTCTCATTTTCTCTCCCCTCTCCCTTGTTGCTGCTGTTGCCCTCTCCCTCACTCTCACCCTCTTCATGAAACCCTAGATCCATCATGAAAACAAAGCCAAAACCTCATTCCCACTTCACAAAACTTACTCCCAAGCTCACTAGCTACACATTGAACCTAGCAAGATTGGATTTGGAGGACTTTGAGCAACTCAAGAATTTTCTTGAGTTGCCAAAGGAGCTAATTTCTGCACCTATAGAGTAGTATTTCAATTCCTTGTGCATCCATACTAGTTTTGTATCGATATTGTGATGTTTGTGGATTTTAGAGAATTCAAGTTAGGGTTTAGGGTAAAACTGAAACTTAAGATGAAATTGAGGATCGTGGTGACCTTAGAATCCCTTGTGTGATGCTAATTTGAACCCAAACCTGAACTTGAAACCAGAATACGGAATTACGGAATCGATGTCGGGGAAAACTGTAAATCTGGAGGTGTTTTGTGGAATCTGCTATTACCCCGAGACCCTAAAAATGAAACTGAGTTGATTGTGAGATGTGCAGGCACCAGAGAACCATCACCAAAACCCTAGCCCCCAACTCCAAACTGAGGCCGCCAATTCTCCCATTTTGGCCGCAATTTGCGGCCAGAGCAGGGTGGATTTGCCTCGTTTTCTGTGCATGCCCCTATTTCCTCTAGTATTGACCCTGGGTACTTCTAGTTTTGACTGATTCCATCTAGGGTGAAATCTGGGTTGATTTTCTTATGTTGGTGTATGTTTTACGACTTGATTTAGCATGGATTTTGGTGTTTGGTGATTCATTGCTGTCGGGTGGCGTTTGGACGTCAACGACAAGTGGATATTGAACGTGTTTACATGCGAGTCGATAGGTTTTTACCTATGCGGGTAGCGTGTGCTATTTTGGTTTCCGATGTGATTTTCATGTGCTTTAGCGTTGTGATATACTTGTAGGTACCCTACGAGATGTTGAGGCAAAGAAGATGAAGATGGCAACATCGGCACCGACACATGAGAAGCAAGGTGAGTAGATTTATATCTACGGGGAGAAGTCGGGTGGATGGCGTATAGCACCCCCGCAGTCCGTGGTGATGTATACGAATACGTATACACACATATATTTAGTATGTGTTGTTTAGGGTAATTGGTGGTAATAATGGATTATTGGTGATAAGGATGTATTGGTTGAGTAGTACGAACCCTAGAGTAGTGGTTGCACCCACACTCACACATACACACATACTTGCATACATTCTTTCATATATCTGTGCGCATATGATGGTGGGTATATCTACAAATGGGTATGGGACTATGTGTTTATATACGGGTTTTGAGGATGATACGTGGGTTCGAGATGATATTTGATGTGAGGCCGTGAGATCGGCGATGTGACATAGTTCGTTTTTAAGGTGCGATATGATGGTTTTAGCGGGCCTTTGGGCATATGTTTTACCCCGCATTCATATTTATATAGATGGTATCGATTTGTACTAGACTTAGAGTAGTACTCCAGATTATGCGATCTGATGATGGTAATACCTGATATGTGATGAGATAGTGTGATATTGACCCCTACCCAGCTATTGGGATACCGTACGACGATTTACCGTACTAGCCGATATTGATGAAAGATCCGCACTCATGACTCGAGGATATCTTACGATACGTTATTGAGGCGGGATCACCGACTATTATATCTATATCTATCGACTCAGATTTAGGTGGTTTCATACCCCTCTTGTCTAGATTACTTAGTAGACATTGGACTAGACCAAGTCATACCTATTTCAAAACTAACGAATCGGGGATATTTTAAAGATCAGCAAAAGGGTTTATACGGATATTTAAAAAGGCGCATCTTTTCTTAAAACACCGTAGCCCTTATTTTACCAAAAGCCCTGATTCGTCTTATTTCAAAAGGCAAGGTTGCATGATATAGCTATTGGTGTAGATTCTCTACTGTTGCGTTGATTACTTGATTCCGCACATTCATGCTGTTTGTATTGCATCGCTTATATTGTTGATATATTTCAGTCATGCTGCTAGGACATCAGCACCATTATCGATGATGCGTATGTTCCACGTACACTGTTGCCGGCTCACACACTTCATCATCGATAATTTCCATGTCACTACACTGTAGTACTGTTGCATTCAGGATATGACCCCTGCATGACATATTGATATGCTTACCTTTCTGCTATATGTCGCATACATGCTGCTTTCTGATTATACGCATTGAGATATGATATTTCTGGTTTTTGGGAACCGTGGGTGTTTTCAAATAGGATATGTATTTGTTTGAAAACCCGGTTACCCTTGATATGATATTTCAGTGCGTCCACCATGTGTTTTCTCGGTGCTGAGAGCGACATGTGTAACCCGAATCGAGGAGTGGACGAGCCGATTGTGGGTACATGGTGGACCCGGTATGGTTCCCCTCGGCAAGATGATCAATGAGCTTTGCCGATTGAGTCTGGAGGCGGGCGAGTACCTACGGGTGATTTTGTTGGACCTGGCGGTTATCCAGAGGATACCGACCGGAGTCGATTGTTGGATATGGCGTACTGCCGGGGCCGAGGGCCGATACCGCAGACAGAGCCTGTGGGCCGATCTGGACTGACGGAGCCCGATATATGAGGATTTACGTGCCGATGCTGGGCACAATTTTCATGATGTTTTCGAGTGCCGATGCTGGGCACTCCGGTTCCATGATTTTGACGTGTTGCGAGGGACACGGGTGGTTTATATCCTCATATTTCCATGCATATGCTGATGATATTTACATGCATGATGGTTATTGTCATTGGGTGACGAGTGGACGGGATCCACGTGTATACAGACTTGATTGCATTGAGCATACCTCATATTCCTGACATGCTATTACCTGAGGCACTGGCACGAGCACTTGTCATTACACTCATGTAGAGATTACATTGCCAGTTTAGCATGCTTCAGCTTTATTCATATTGAGGTTTATTTATATCTGATTGTATTGACCTAGGATGGGTCATGCATTCGATCTCTGCTTGTAGATATTTTCTATTCACGAGTTGGCAACTCACCCCCGTTGTGCCACAGTTCTTGCAGGTTTTGCCGTACAGATTCCATAGCGGCATTTCTGGCACACTGCTTCCATACGGGTGACTTGCGTTGGTAGGTGGGTTCTTTTGTATCAGAACCGCCATTGTTCATGTATTATTATTGTATCTAGTAATTCCATCAACCCAAAATTTGTATATTGTTTCAGACTTAGAAAACTGTGTTGTATTATTTCGACCTTAGAGTCGCGCTTGTAGTATTACGGTTTTCTGGCTGTTTTGAGTTCTTTTTTTTGGATTTGATCCTCGCCCTTTGGCGTTGTATATTATTATTGCTTGCGTGGTTGTGACCGTCGATTGACGAAGAGCTAGCTCCCGCTTGGGGATGCCTTTTATCATTTCATATATATTATTTTTGTTGTACCCCGTTCGGGGCCAGTTTTTACAAAGGAAACTCTGCCGAAATTTTCAGGAAAGGTTACACATTTTTAAAATGCATATTCGGCTTAGTTATTTAAAAACTTTTGATTTCCAAACATGATTTCCTTACTTTTCAAAACCAGTTTTCCTTATTTACTCTTTAAATGGTTTTAGATTGCTGGGCTTTTGGCTTACTTGGATCAGATGGGGTCCTATAGACTTCATATGGTTCAAGGGCCAGTCACGTGCTCTTTCGGGTCGTGACAAAGTTGGTATCAGAGCGCTTGGTTGACCTTGGTTCGAGTCTGAGTTGGACTATGTGGAGCCTAGGGCGTTATTTATATATGGAACTTAGGCTTGACCTTACGGAACTTAGACTTAGTCGAGGGGGTATTAAACCCGAACTTTCGTCGTGTAGGATGACCCTTGGTTGATGGAATAGGTGACTAAAGTAGAGTGACATACCGTGGGTATGTTCCGCGGCATACTTACGACATGCCACTCCGCTTAAGAAACCTTAGGTTGTACATTTCCTTGCACCGTATTATATTCCTTCCTATGATTTATCTTCATCGATACTGGTTGTGGTTTTGCTGTCGCAATTGCACGGGCAGAGTGAGCTACGGATCGAGTTGCGTTAGCATGAGCTCGTCGTAGACGAGGGCTGACCGGGGCGTGATTCCAGAGACATACGGTTGCATTGAGGCTTCGTATTTTGTGTTTCTGCACTTTGAGCGTTTGACAGATCGCTGTTGCGAGATTTCTCGGATGTACCGGACGGTACCAGAGGATTGAGCCACTGATAGAGGCCAGCCAGGATGTGATGACCGTTGATGTATCACTTATTCATGATGGTTGAGGCGCTGCTTAGCGTACCGACGAATGAGCCAGTTGTTGCTGCGAGTGATTAGATATCGCCCAGATGATTGGAGCTACTGCAGCATGAGCATATTCTTAAAGATATGATAGTGAGTCGCTAGTCACCGAGGATGAATGACTAGGACATGTGGTTCGTTAGCTTACCCCGATGCGAGGTCATCAGGTAGATTGATTCCAGCTAGAGACGACTTCACGCAGATTCGTTGAGAGTCGATTGAGACGATCGAATGTCAGGAACCCATTTTCCAAGTTTAAAGTATTCGGAAAGACATGCAAGCGATTCTATGGACCCTCTAGAAGAATGAAACCCTAACTCGACTTAATGACCGTGTGAAAGCCTTTGAACCTTAGGGTTTGCGGCAGTTCCTCGGCGCCATTAGTGAGGCTTGGGTTTGCCCTTCTACGGCTGGACCACCGATGCTGTGATATGTACTCGATACTATTAAACTGTACCCGAGATGTTGAGCTCTTGGGGGATTGTGAGGTTCTGACGAGTCGATCGGATGAGTCGACATCATTCGGATAGCATGTGATGGGACACTGCTTGGGAGACTCCAGATACGAGCATAGCCATCGGAGCGCAGTCCGTGTAGCCACAATGAGATGAGTCCGAATCAGTCGATAGTGGAGCAAGGTGGAGTAAAGAGTTTGCACGAGATTTCGACGAGATGACATTTCACTCCGCTGACATCAGAGATGCGATATGCACGCTGAGGACGTGTTCGGCTAGATATCTTCTACTGAGTGATGAAGATACTGAGTTCGTGATTTCGAGTCCGTGTTAGAGACTTCAGGTGGACCGTAGCCGAGGACATTGCAGTGTGCAGATAAAGACGCGACGTCGAATGGTCGATGATACAGACAAGCGGGACAAGAAGTTCGTGCGAGAGGCAGACGAGCTGTTACTACACCCCGTTAAGATTAAAGGCCGGACATGCATACAGAGGCGCAGAGATGCGACCAGCTTCCGAGGAGATATTGTACTAAGGACGCAGAGGTCCAGAGAGCGAGAAAAGATTACACCAGAGTACCAGCCTCCTTACAGTTTGGCTTAGGCAAGATCAGAAGAGACTTTGAGTAGGATTCCTTCCAGTACACTGCTGCAATAAGAGTTGCACCCAGGATCGGATGTGTGATGTGCATTCAGAGGACCCGAGGTCGGCGCCAGAGATGTGTTGCTTTACGAGTGGTCGTGAGGATTGACCGAGAGATGACCAGGAAAGTGCCAGAATGGAATCGTTCCTGTCAGCACACCTGACCGGGCCGATGAGCCGATGGATGTGAGATTGGTAATCTACAGGAAAGATAAGGAACCAGAGGCAGAGGACGCTAGCCGCGAGCAAAAGGCAAGTAGATATCTTGCGCCGCTAGCATCAGATGTTCCGGTACCTTCTCGACCCTGAAGGAGGATATACCGACAACGGTATTTATGATTTGTGATTTTGTGATTTGATTATCACGTATCCGTTGCTTTGGATTTCGGTATTTTGGGCTATCTATTCGCATGATTTAGTCTTGATGACTGAGTTCCATGATATTTGATTTTGTGCACCATGGTTGCACCTACTGGGTATTTATACCTTGCACATAGTTATTACTCTTGAGGTATTGATTGTGATTTCATGCCTATTTTATGCCGGTGATTTGATTTACGCTTCTAGCAGAGTTTCATGTACTTTTAGTGTTTTGATTTTGCACTCGGTATAGCTTATATGTGCTCGTAGTGCATCGATATGTGTTTTGTGCACGCAGCTGCACAGGTTTATGATTTTCTTATATCAGGGTACACCTAGTGTTGCTGCTTACGTATTTGAGTTATTGCTGGTATTTGTGCATGGGATGCACCAGTTCTATACTTCGTGCATTTGTCGCACCAGTTTTATGTTTCTTGCGTTTATCGCATCAGATTTATATTTCATGCCTTTATTGCACCGGATTTATATTTTGTGCATTACGATTGCACCTGACTTCGATTTGATGCCTTTCGGTATGTCGATTTTGATTGTGATATTGATGTGGATTCTTGCACTCCGTGCTTTTGACTGAACTTGCGCATATTCGGCGTTGCTATTGGATTTTTGTGATTCCGCGAATATTGAGTGCGCAGGGTCTAGATTTTCATTCGTGCACGATGGATGCACCGATTTGGATTTTCAAGCATGTTGGGCGCATGTTTTGAGATACGATTTTGGGGCACACTAGATGCACTAAATCGAGATTCTTCATGCATGTCAGATGCACCTGTTTTGGCTGTCAGGCACACACGTTGCCTATGATAGATGTTTCGTGCACAACCGTTGCACCTAGATATTGTTTTGTGCACCTGTATGGCACATGTATGGATTTTGATTTCCATGCGCACCAGACGCACAGGGTGGTGTTATGTGCATTTTTGGGATTTATTCCTTTTGGAGCAGTATATTTTTATGATATTGGATATTTGTTTTCATACTGAGCAGGACTAGTCAGAGGACAGTACCTGGATATATTTTGCATGCATTGATAGTTCGAAGGGATTTCCAAAGAGCGAGCTATAGTCTCAGTATATACCTACGTGTCCGATATGACACAAAACGTTTTAAAAACAAGGAAACCCTTCTGATTATTTTCAAAATGGCGGAACGTGCTTATTAAACAAAGGATATATATACACATATATAATTATTTTCTTATGACAAACGTCCGCCACTGTGCAGTGTTACGCGCATCGTACAGCGACTTAAAAAGATTTGGCATGCATTTTCATCAGCTATTTACATGTATAGATTGGATGTCTACATGTATAGTTCTGATTTATATCATACTGATTTAGTATTGGATTTGACATTGTGTCGTTACCATGACTCCGATGATTGCAGATGCTTGATGGAGTGTTGCTTTTGAGATATCTGCTCAGGACTCATGCGCATGCATTGCGCTATGATGTTTTATGTATAGATGATTTCGGAGCCCCGATGACTTAGAATTTGTATTGAAATATTTCAGCATTTGGGGGTTTAAATTTAAATTCGGGGACCGAATTTATTTAAGGGGGGTAGATTGTAACGTCTTCAAAATAATAAAATATGATTTTTGGGAAATTTTATAATTTAATATTATTTTAATGAATATTTTAATATTCTGGTATAATTAAATACAAATAAATGGGGAAAAATTACGGAAAATTCTAAAATAAGGTATTTTATGGAATTATGCCATTTTAAAGTTTTTAAGATTAGTTATATGCTAATTTAGTGCTAATCGCGATTAAGAATCGCTAATTGGATTTTTAGCATTTTTGTGCAAAAATGTGCACATATCATTTTCCACACTTGTTACACTTGTGTTACATTTCTTTTGCCATGGCTTTCTTTTGGGTCTACTATTCAAGTGAGAAGAGTTTAGAAAAGAAAAGAAAAGAAAAGAAAAAGGTAAGTGATGATGAGAGAGAGAGAGTAGGTGGCTTTTGGACATTTGACCATTTCCTTCATCATTTTCCCTTCTCATTTTCTCTCCCCTCTCCCTTGTTGCTGCTGCCGCCCTCTCCCTCACTCTCACCCTCTTCATGAAACCCTAGATCTATCATGAAAACAAAGCCAAAATCTCATTCCCACTTCACAAAACTTACTCCCAAGCTCACTAGCTACACATTGAACCTAGCAAGATTGGATTTGGAGGACTTTGAGCAACTCAAGAATTTTCTTGAGTTACCAAAGGAGGTAATTTCTGCACCTATAGAGTAGTATTTCAATTTCTTGTGCATCCATACTAGTTTTGTATCGATATTGTGATGTTTGTGGATTTTAAAGAATTCAAGTTAGGGTTTAGGGTAAAACTGAAACTTAAGATGAAATTGAGGATCGTGGTGACCTTAGAATCCCTTGTGTGATGCTAATTTGAGCCCAAACTTGAACTTGAAACCAGAATACGGAATTACGGAATCGATGTCGGGGAAAACTGTAAATCTGGAGGTGTTTTGTGGAATCTGCTATTTCCCCGAGACCCTAAAAATGAAATTGAGTTGACTGTGAGATGTGCAGGCACCAGAGAACCATCACCCCAAACCCTAGCCCCCAACTCCAAACTGAGGCCGCCAATTCTCCCATTCTGGCCGCAATTTGCGGCCAGAGCAGGGTGGATTTGCCTCGTTTTCTGTGCATGCCCCTATTTCCTCTAGTATTGACCCTGGGTACTTCTAGTTTTGACTGATTCCATCTAGGGTGAAATCTGGGTTGATTTTCCTATGTTGGTGTATGTTTTACGACTTGATTTAGCATGGATTTTGGTGTTTGGTGATTCATTGCTGTCGGGTGGAGTTTGGACGTCAACGACAAGTGGGTATTGAACGTGTTTACATGCGAGTCGATAGGTTTTTACCTATGCGGGTAGCGTGTGCTATTTTGGTTTCCGATGTGATTTTCATGTGCTTTAGCGTTGTGATATACTTGTAGATACCCTACGAGATGTTGAGGCAAAGAAGATGAAGATGGCGACATCGGCACCGACACATGAGAAGCAAGGTGAGTAGATTTATATCTACGGGGAGAAGTCAGGTAGATGGCGTATAGCACCCCCGCAGTCCGTGGTGATGTAAACGAATACGTATACACACATATATTTATTATGTGTTGTTTAGGGTACTTGGTGGTAATAATGGATTATTGGTGATAAGGATGTATTGGTTGAGTAGTGCGAACCCTAGAGTAGTGGTTACACCCACACTCACACAAACACACATACTTGCATACATTCTTTCATATATCTGTGCGCATATGATGGTGGGTATATCTACACATGGGTATGGGACTATGTGTTTATATACGGGTTTTGAGGATGATACGTGGGTTCGAGATGATATTCGATGTGAGGCCGTGAGATCGACGATGTGACATAGTTGGTTTTTAAGGTGCGATATGATGGTTTTAGCGGGCCTTTGGGCATGTGTTTTACCCCGCATTCATATTTATATAGATGGTATCGATTTGTACTAGACTTAGAGTAGTACTCCAGATTATGCGATCTGATGATGGTGATACCTGATATGTGATGAGATAGTGTGATATTGACCCCTACCCAGCTATTGGGATACCGTACGAAGATTTACCGTACGAGCCGATATTAATGAAAGATCCGCACTCATGACTCGAGGATATCTTATGATACGTTATTGAGGCGAGATCACCGACAATTATATCTATATCTATCGACTCAGATTTAGGTGGTTTCATACCCCTCCTGTCTAGATTACTTAGTAGACATTGGACTAGACCGAGTCATACCTATTTCAAAACTAACGAATCGGGGATATTTTAAAGATCAGCAAAAGGGTTTATACGGATATTTAAAAAGGCGCATCTTTTCTTAAAACACCGTAGCGCTTATTTTACCAAAAGCCCTGATTCGTCTTATTTCAAAAGGCAAGGTTGCATGATATAGCTATTGGTGTAGATTCTCTACTGTTGCGTTGATTACTTGATTCCGCACATTCATGCTGTTTGTATTGCATCGCTTATATTGTTGATATATTTCAGTCATGCTGCTAGGACACCAGCACCATTATCGATGATGCGTATGTTCCACGTACACTGTTGCCGGCTCACACACTTCATCATCGATAATTTCCATGTCACTACACTGTAGTACTGTTGCATTCAGGATATGACCCCTGCATGACATATTGATATGCTTACCTTTCTGCTATATGTCGCATACATGCTGCTTTCTGATTATACGCATTGAGATATGTTGTTTCCATGATATTTCTGGTTTTTGAGAACCGTGGGTGTTTTCAAAGAGGATATGTATTTGTTTGAAAACCCGGTTACCCTTGATATGATATTTCAGTGCGTCCACCATGTGTTTTCTCGGTGCTGAGAGCGACATGTGTAACCCGAATAGAGGAGTGGACGAGCCGATTGCGGGTACATGGTGGACCCGGTATGGTTCCCCTCGGCAAGATGATCGATGAGCTTTGCCGATAGAGTCTGGAGGCGGGCGAGTACCTACCGGTGATTTTGTTGGACCTGACGGTTATCCGGAGGATACCGACCGGAGTCGATAGTTGGATATGGCGTACTGCCGGGGCCGAGGGCCGATACCGCAGACAGAGCCTGTGGGCCGATCTGGACTGACGGAGCCCGATATATGAGGATTTACGTGCCGATGCTGGGCACGATTTTCATGATGTTTTCGAGTGCCGATGCTGGGCACTCCGGTTCCATGATTTTGACGTGTCGCGAGGGACACAGGTGGTTTTTATCCTCATATTTCCATGCATATGCTGATGATATTTACATGCATGATGGTTATTGTCATTAGGTGACGAGTGGACGGGATCCACGTGTATACAGACTTGATTGCATTGAGCATACCTCATATTCTTGACATGCTATTACCTGAGGTACTGGCACGAGCACTTGTCATTACACTCATGTAGAGATTACATTGCCAGTTTAGCATGCTTCAGCTTTATTCATATTGAGGTTTATTTATATCTGATCGTATTGACCTAGGATGGGTCATGCATTCGATCTCTGCTTGTAGATATTTTCTATTCACGAGTTGGCAACTCACCCCCGTTGTGCCACAGTTCTTGCAGGTTTTGCCGTACAGATTCCATAGCGGCATTTCTGGCACACTGCTTCCATACGGGTGAATTGCGTTGGTAGGTGGGTTCTTTTGTTTCAGAACCGCCATTGTTCATGTATTATTATTGTATCTAGTAATTCCATCAACCCAAAATTTGTATATTGTTTCAGACTTAGAAAACAGTGTTGTATTATTTCGACCTTAGAGTCGCGCTTGTAGTCTTACGGTTTTCTGGCTGTTTTGAGTTCTTTTTTTTGGATTTGATCCTCGCCCTTTGGCGTTGTATATTATTATTTCTTGCGTGGTTGTGACCGTCGATTGACGAAGAGCTAGCTCCCGCTTGGGGATGCCTTTTATCATTTCATATATATTATTCTTGTTGTACCCCGTTCGGGGCCAGTTTTTACAAAGGAAACTCTGCCGAAATTTTCAGGAAAGGTTACACATTTTAAAAATGCATATTCGGCTTAGTTATTTAAAAACTTTGATTTCCAAACATGATTTCCTTACTTTTCAAAACCAGTTTTCCTTATTTACTCTTTAAATGGTTTTAGATTGCTGGGCTTTTGGCTTACTTGGATCAGATGGGGTCCTATAGACTTCATATGGTTCAAGGGCCAGTCACGTGCTCTTTCGGGTCGTGACAATGACATTCTTCTGATAGGAAATGACATTCCTATGCTACAGTCGGTCAAATCATTCTTATCACAAAGGTTCTCTATGAAGGACCTGGGTGATGCCACGTACATATTTGGCATAAGGATCTATACTGATAGATCCAAATTGTTTTTGGGATTGTCCCAAACCAAGTACATCAACACCATCCTAAAGAGGTTTAGTATGGAAGACTCCAAACGGGGTGCCTTACCCGCTTGCCATGGAGTCACTCTCTCCAAGGACGATTGCCCTAAGTTTGATGAAGAGAGAGCTCGCAAGAGCATTATTTCCTATTCTTCGGCCGTAGGATCAATAATGTATGCGATGTTGTGTACATGCCCTGATGTAGCTTATGCACTGAGTGTAGTAAGCAGGTATCAGTCAAACCCAGGGGAGAATCACTGGACTGCTGTGAAGAACATTCTTAAGTACTTGTGAAGGACCAAAGAATTGTTCTTCGTGTATGGTAACGGGGATCTCCAAATGGAGGCCATTACCGATTCGAGCTTTCAGAGTGACAAGGATGGCAGCAAGTCTATCTCAGGGTTTGTATTTACCCTCAATGGAGGAACGGTAAGTTGGAAGAGTTCCAAACAGGATACCGTTGCAGACTCTATGATAGAAGCTGAGTACATTGCTGCAAATGATGCTGCCAAGGAAGTCGTCTGGATGAGGAAGTTCATCTCGGAGCTAGAGTAGTTCCAACCGTTATTGATCCAATACCTTTGTATTTTGGCAATAACAGGGCTATGGCGTTGGCCAAAGAGCCCAGGTCCCATCAGAAGTCCAGACACATCCTGAGGCGATGTCATTTGATCCGGGAGATAGTTGATCACCACGAGATCGAGATTAAGAGAGTAGATACAAAGGACAACACTGGGGATCCATTCACCAAGGCCCTCCCTCAGCCGCAACATGAGCGACTTTTTAAGATGTTGGGTATGAGATATGCCAATAATTGGCCTTAGTGCAAGTGGGAGATTGTTGGATATATGTATGCCTTAGAGGCTATTATATGATAGTGTATGTGTGTGTGTGTGTGTGTGTGTATTCAGAGGACAATCTTTCTCGACATAATAGTATGCTATCCGGTTGCTCTTTATCATATGCTCACTTGATCATGCTTTTACTCATTTGATACATGTTGATAAAGCCCTTAGGATATTTGCTTGACTACTGGGATTATGATGTGGATCATACTAGTGGGACACCCGTAGTTTATAAGCATATCCTTGAAATGTTCCTAGTCGTAGGTATATCGAGACAGGCATCGATATTCCAGAGTAGACTAGCGTATACCATTCTTGTTTCATATGATGGGCGATGGATGATCTCATATCCATCTGGTGTGGTGACACCAAAGATTGTATACGGGTGCTTAGTGAGACTGGATACACTGAACGGAATCGCTGAGAACTCCTATGTGGTATTATATCATAAGTCGGATAGCAGTTCTCAGGTGACACTGGTACAGGTTAGTCTGTAGACCCGAGATCGTCATAGAGTCTTGTGTGTCCTCCTACTGTACTTTGATCTCCACCCTACTGCGGCTCTATTGAGTCATACAAACAGGTGGATTTTGGGTACAGTCCCGAGGCACATGGAGGCGATGAGCGATAGGAGGGGTTTCATCTCTCCCGGTATTGGGGGCTGATGTTGCGCTATGAACGATTGGCTATAACAAGAAGTCTCTGGCCAGGGCTGCTGAGATATTACTGATAAGTGTTATCAATAGTTTCTCGATCTGTTGTAGACCATATACCGGCATGACTTATTGAGTTATTGGGGTCTACGTTACCATCCCTAGACTCAATATGCAACATATCTGACGAAGAGATCAGACTGTATGGTAAGTGTTGCCAGTTGGATTGACGGTAGTTATGACAGGTTCGCTTATTCTTCTTCTGATCGCTCAGTACCTGGGTGGCCGTTACTTTTGGCTGACCTCTTGTGTCTTGTGGGTGTTTGATGTGATCATCACCTACTGCCGGCGTATTGATGAATCTTAGAGTCCCACACAGGAGTTTCCAGGCTCAGGCAAAACGATGTGGTGTGCATATGAGTTATGTACGGGAGCTCGATTAAATACGTGTATTTGATACCGTATTTTAATCGGTCATTTTTTATTGGTCGGGTCGTATGAGATATGAACGGTTTATTAAATCAAGTGTTGATTTAATATTGACTTTTATCTCATTTAATTAAACCTTTTCTTTATGATGGATGCATGGATGTATATGTACATGTTGATGTGCATACATACATACATACATGAATTTGTATCATGGTTGATGATACAAGAAAGATGGCAATATAAGACTCATATGGAAAGTAAATATCTTTATATATATTAGAATGAGAAAAATAAAATGATATTAAATTATGGTTGACTATTCTTTTTTTGACCAAGTTTGGAACCATGGTTTCATTTCACTTGTTATTTTTCCTCATTCTAAAATATCTAGATATTTATTAACCATAGTTAGAGATGAAGATATTTATCTTTCTCTCATTATCTTTTATCATTATCTTTTCATCCAAAAGAAATGAGCTCAAGAGTTGCCATCTTCTTCTTCCTCTCTCTAGCTCTCTCTTGAGATTTCTAAGTGAGTGAGGGTAAAAGAAAGAAATGGTTTTTATGTGAGAACACAACCATATCATCATACTACACTTGTCTAGCCCATTGGTGTAGTTTGTTTGCTTCATCTTCATTATTATCAAGTGGAGCAAGGATCTTTGAGCAAAGGTACTCCGGGTGGATCATTGTGGACGTGGAAGAAGCTTGAGCTAGCCGGTTCAACCTCTAAGAGATCCAAGGAGTTGCAAAGGAGGTCTACAAAGGTTATATCTCTCCCCACTTAGTGTTAGACACTAGCTAGTATTTGATACTAGAACTTGTTACCCTAATCATTCTACTTCGATTCCAGGTTAGTTTATTTAACACCTCATAAATTTTTAATATGGCATGTGTGATGCTTGCAAAACCCTAGGTAAGGTGCTAAAGAAACCCTACATTATGCACTAGAATCAGCTGCATATCTTTTACACAAGGTTCCTACTAAGTCAGTGCCTACCACACCATATCAGATGTGGAGTGCAAAGAAACCCTATCTTAAGTATCTAAACATACGGGGATGTCTAGCTTTTGTAAAAAAGGAGCATGCGTACAAGATCGAGGCACGCTCAGTACTGTGTAAGTTTGTGGGATACCCAATGAACTCCAGGGGGTATCTTTTCTATTACGCGGAGGAACAAAAGATCTTTGTTTCTCGGCATGCCCACTTTTTGGAAACTTAATTTCTTGAAAAAGAAATAAGTGGGAGCGCAATAGAACCGGAAGCAATTCCAGAACCAAAAGCAATTCCAGAAACACAAGCTACCAACAGTTCTGCCAAAGAAGTTGTCTGGATAGATAAAGTTCATAAGATGAACTTGCTTCCTATCATCGGGCATCCAGTACCTGTGTATTGTGATGACAATGGAGCTGTGGTTTTGGCTTAGTAACCCTGGTCCCGTCAGTGATCCAGACAAATTCTTAGACAGTATCACTTAATCAGGGAGATAGTTGATCTTAAGGAGATCGAGGTCAGGAGAGTTGACACAGAGGATAACACAACGGATCCACTCACCGAGGCCCTCCCCCAGATGCTATTCAAGAGACTTCTGGGACGTTGGGTATGAGATACTTCAACAACTGGCCTTAGTGCAAGTGGGAGATTTTTAGGAATATGTATACCCTAGAGTCCATCATTGTTGATATAGTGGATGCTTGGACATATATATTGTAATACCCAGCCCTTTTATACCAAAATTTGTATTATGCTACCTTTAATTCTATTTATTTCTTAATTATGAATTAGTTATCTTTTATTTCATTTTATAAATTTATTATTTATATTTTCAAAACCCAGACCCTATTATATCTTTTCCAACAAATTCCCTTAGCCAATACCTTTCGTATTTAATAGAACCCCAATCTCATTCTTTAAATGAATTCATTTCCTTTAGCCCAAATCCCGCAGCCCAAAGCCAACCTCTGTTTTCTTTTCTTATCTATTCCAGCCAGCCCATGTTATACTCCTTTATTTTATAAAACCCCAAGCCCACCCATTCTTTTCTTTAACAAATCCCCTCGGCCCGGCCTTTTGCAATTTCCCTTTTTTTTGTATATATATTTCTCGGCCATAAATTCCAGCAGCCCACTAAATTTTTCCCTAATAAATCCTTATTATTCCCAGCTTGGCCCGTTCCCTCTCCCCTTTAAATTCTTTCATTTTTATTTCAACCCTAACAGCCCAACTCCTCAACCCTTTTTAATTTATAAGGGATTCCTTGTCGCGGCCCGGCCCACTCTTTCCTGCCCACACCCGTGACCCACTTCTCAACCGACCCGACCCGCTTTCCCCTATTCACTTTCTTCCTCCAACGGCTCTCCCCCTTTCCCGCTCGCGAACGTCTCCTCCGCCGCAGCTCGCGCCCACGCCCACGCCCGTTTTGCGACGTTACGCCCACGACGTCAACCCTCGTTCTCTTCCTCACATCCTTATCTCTCTCGTCTCTACCGTTTGCAAAATTTTCTCCACTCCTCTCCACTCACCCAAACTCACGAGCGCCATTGTTTTCCCCCCCCAACTCCGTTCGTCGCCCCGACGACGACAACCACCTCATCCCTCTATCCACCTCCCCACTCGCCGACACACCCTCCCTCACCGGAGCTCAAACTCGAGACGACCCCTCGCTCGAGCTCCAACTCTCCCGACTACGCCTTCTCCGCCTCCGGCCACCTCCCTCCATCACCATCGCACTCGCTGACTCCCCACATCATCATCATCACCGTCGCAACCATCTCTCTCTCCCTCTCTTGATCACTCGTCCATAACCTTCGTCACGAGTACCAACACCGCCAAGCTCGAGCACTGCGCACCCGCTCACTGCCGACCCGAGCACACCCCTGCAAGCCACTCGTCGGTGCCTCCGTCGTGGCCAGGCCCCTGCGCGACACTCATCGTCTTCTTCCCCGTGACACCATCAACGGCGAGAACTCCATCAACCCGAGACCCATTCGACAACCTCAGCCGAATACCTTCACCTAGCTCCAACCACCGGAACCCCGACGTGCCACCGCCTGAGCTGCACCGGTGACCTTCAGCTCCTCCGTGCATCACCGGCCACCCGAACTCTCTGCAGCCCCGCCATCAAAAGCTTCGATCACCGCAAACACCCCGACGACGCCGAAGAGCCCCACTGCCCGAGCTCACCCGGAGCCGCCGCCGTCGCCGTGCCAGTTCGTCGCGCGCCCGTGCTGTACTTCGCTGCCGTGCGGGTCCAGGCAAGTTTTTACTTGCTTACATGCTATGTTACTTAAGTTATAATCGTTAAATGCATAGATTATTAAAGTACAAGTTTAACTAATTATGTGCCATAACCTGTTCGACGTGTGTTCCCAAAGGAAATCATTATCAATTTTGGCGGAACTAAATAGTTTTGCTTGGCCCGTAAGGCTTCGAACTTAGTGTATGAATTTCGCTGTATGATTTGATCGTTAAAGGTTAAAACAACTACCCCCGAGTTTAACCGTAAAACTGAAATTCTATTGTACCTAAAAACCGTTAAATTCACCATAAATCCTATACACACTAGAATGGTGCGTTCGAGGTCTCAATTCGAAGCCGACTCGACGAACTTTAACCCTATATCAGTTTCCGGACATTCCTGTACTTAAATTGTAAGATAATCAGATCGGAGTGCGACTCTGGACTGCAGTCCGGAGCGACTCCAGTTACCGCTAGCTGTTCCGTAATGGTTACCTCAGGATTTCCTTAACTTATAAGTTGCGGAACTCCATTGTTATTTATAGGTGAATCTGTTAGCTAGAGAACACAATTAGTTTCATTCTATTTCGTTATCATTTACTATTTAATCTGTAAATTAAAAGATTGGGACGCATAACAGTCCCAACAGAATCAGAATTGACATGTTAATATTAAACCGATTATAACTCCTAACGTACAGACGCGATTGAAGATCCGTTTGTTGCGTTGAAAACTTTACTGAAAACCCTAGAATTCATCCAACTGTAGCATCACTAAAATCCGATCCCCACTGGGATTAAAATGCGTTGCGAAATGGATTTCTGATTCTGAAACTGGATTTCCAGTCGTGAGCGCTTAAAATGAAATGGTTATAACATGTTATTCTGGAACCCGATTGGCTTGAAAAAAAATTCTATGGATGGATAACTGAACATATTATTTACTACCTGTTTATCATTTCGCTAAATTATATACATATGTTTCATGATAAATCGTGCAAGTGATAGAATGTTGTTTTTATGATACCTTAGTTGTGCTTCTTATACTGATTCATGCATTATATCATACTTATATCATTGTAGTGATAACCTAGTGACATCGTGCATTTACCCAGTGTTAGATTTTAGTGGTGATTGTGGCAAGTACGTCAGTGTTCGTGTATCCGTGATTAAGTGAAAGTGATACGTACTGGTACACAATCAGCGATCCTATTATTTCATTGCATTGTCGACGTCTGTGAGATGCGTGCACGTGTGACTATAAGTGGAATGGGACATTTATGGAAGCGTTGCACGGGTGTCACAGATACGACACCAGACACTGCCGTTTATCTTAGGTATTAGTCGGGACGTGCTTGATGGAGGTCCTGCCTCCAGTTCTCGCGCAGACTTGTCACGGATCGATTAGTATTTAGGTAGATGGTTAGCGTTTGATGTAGACCATGGGGTGTGGGGTAGTTTAAGTGTGAGTTCAACAGAATCTCGGGAGTCCCATGCCGGCTTATATATTTAGGGAGTTATATGGAGTTTTACAGGGTATGTGATATATATACACCGTGATATTCTCGTTACATGTTGGGCCCGTGGTCCCTTGCCCTTGGGTTCTACCTTTGGGTGGAGGACACTCACGAGTGGTTAACTCTCACACTTGGACTGACGATAGGCTTAGTGACCTGTACAGTGAGACTTAGAGACTGATAGGGATACTGGCATTTTATTCATGATATACTGTGTGGCATACGTGACATATTGTTATACTGCTTTACTGTTCCGCTGCGTTGATTACTGCACATGCATATTCATGATGCCATTTATTTACTGCTTCACATACCTATTATTACCGTTAGAATTGTCACTTGATTTTATACATATTATATTGCTATTGTGTCGCTCTGACGACCTGAGTATGCATGCTCAGTGTGAGGAGAAGATTTAGCCTGGACCAGTGCATCACAGACTTCTTGACTTCTTTCCGAGTTACATACGTTTGTTCCACTTCTGGTCAGTTCTTTACTTTGTTCCTTTTAGTTACCGCATTTCTCATTACCTGCGCATTATCTACTGTTTACCATGATAAACTAGAAGCCGAAGTGTGACTACGGCAGGACATTTCCTTGACCATAGGAGCATGGCTGGCCTTGTCTACCCCTCGTATTCCGTATTTTGGGAAGCGGGGCGTGACATGGTTTAGTTGGTATCAGAGCCCAGGTTTTGGCATCGATTGGGATTGCAGTTTTCCGTGCATAGTTGGCAATCTAAGATATCCTTCAGTCTAGATTGTAAACTTGATATTCTTGATCCATATTCACATCGTGCGTTCAGCTATCCATTCACTATGGTTTCGGATGACTTGACAAGGGTACGTGGTGGCAATTGCACTACCGTACTCTATTCAAGTGACTTAAAATGATACAGTTGATTCCCCACTTGTAATGATATTCATCATCTCTGATATTCTTGAATCCTTGTTCTATCCATATTATATTTTGATTCATTTAGCTTGTGACTTATATCATCCTCAAATTGTTGTTTCAGGATCATGTCTTCCAACGACTCTTCATCTTTGTCCGCTCCCCAGAATCAGACTGTTGAGATCCTTAGTGTACTACAAGGTTTAAAGGAAGCCCAGGAGCGAACAAACGACCTATTAGCTGAAGGGCTGAGAAGACAGGTGAGTCAGACCCCAGCGGGAGTCTCCTATCATACAGGGATCTCTATTGGACGAGGAAAAGAGAAGAAGATGAAACGCCAATTTGTTTCCCCGCAACAGAAGTACCAGAAGAACCCCTGCTGTGGATATTGTAAGAGGCCAGGACACCTTCAGAGGGATTGTCGCCGTGCTCAATGGAAATGTCTGATATGCGGTTCCGACAAACATCTCATCAACGGTTGTCCAGAAAGGAAAGAACTGCAAGGAGGAAACTCGTCCACACTCCCCACTTCTACCAAGTGAGGATCATCGCGTAGTTTGAACTTCGACCATAAGGAGGATCTAACGCAGGATTCAACTCGCGTAACGATGATGCAGCGTTCTGACAATCGAAGAAGAATTCTATGATCTCCAATTTCAGTAATAATGTTGTCATCTTTTATGAATGTTTCTTTCCGTTGGAATCCTTGTATCCGTCGAACTTTCAGTTGAATGAAATAAAAATTTGAATCATAATATATATATCATTCTCATGCTTTCTCTATGTCAAATTCTATTCATTATCACAGTATTTCATTTTGATCTTTCAGTTCCTGCAACCGCATATTCTCCTATGTTTCGTACCCTGAGCTTCCCTTGATGTATTCCACTATCTAATCATGACTTCTCTTTTCAGGCCAAGGCCCACCCTGGAGCAGCGCCGCATCTAGACGAGGATGCACAGTCATGCGTTTCCTTAGATCACGCACTGACGAGTTCCGATGATGAGGTCAATGGTCCACAGGTCAACTTCGAAAACAATGATTCAGAGGACGAAGGAGCAGACGCCCCAGAGTTCGACATGATAGTTGATTCTGACAAAGAATAAGGAGATCCTGAAGAGAATCTGGTGGAGGAAGACCCTATGGAAAAGAACCCAGAAGGAGAAGATCACGTGGAATCAGATCTCGATGAAGAAGCCCTATCTGAGGAAGAAGAACCAGAAGATCAAGATCCTATGGTGGAAGGACTTCCAATAGATATACCTGTGAGGCGCTATGGAAATGGACGCCCCCACCTGAGTGCGCGAGCCTACCGCAACTTACTGAATCTCCACAACCGTGGCTGACGGAATTTCTTTTGATGTTGTCTTTCTGGCCAAATAAAATGTGTATAGTTTAGGGCCACTTTTCGTCTTTGAGAACGCTTTGTTTCAAATTTTCTTGAATAAAGTAAATCTTCTGGATTCGTAAACCTTTGATTATGGGTCCGCTTGATACTTTTTTCTCGCCCATATTCATTTATTTTTTCTACCGAGTTCCCTGACTATTCACCCCTACTCATTGTATGGTTTCACCCTCGTTTCAATTGGAAAGTACCGTACTCTGATTCTTGGAATGATCCACCATTCATCCTTCGTCTGTACCCTGTTTGAGATCCTTCTGGGAGGGGAATAGTTCCTGTGAAACTTCCGAATTCATTAACTCTTCAAATTTTGATTCGTGTGTTGTACCAATTATTGTTTCCCCCACACTTTTCCTTTTGTATTCTTTTGTTGCTCATCCTTACATCCTGTGCTGACCCGATCCCAATCTCCTTGATTTTCAGCCTAAAGCCGACACACTTCAACCTTCTGATTGAGCCACACTTCCTTATAATCATTACACTATCTAACCCTATACCTATTTGTGTTTTTCCTATTACCCTAAATATATTTAGGGACACTGTTGTTCAAAAATTTAGTTTTCGGTACTTTAAATTTATCAAAGAGTACGTGTTATTGACTACTCCATTTTTTGTATTTAAGTACAACTATTATTTTTTCATTTTCAGTAGCGCAACCTTACACCGTGCATACTTTTTGTTCATGTTTCTTGATTTCACTATACAAGTTTTCTAAATTATTTTAAACATATTGTATCGATACAGTATCTTAAAATGTTTTAACCTACTGACTACTTTTCGCTACTTTATTCTCGTTATTTTATTTTCGGGTTTTGTGCCTATGTTTACTATTATAGATGGTCGTGCCTTATACTTATTATTTTGTTGTGCTACTTTTGATTTATTGATATGTGCATATATCGAGTACTCCTCGAATATCATTATTCGTTGTTGTTGTTATTGCTATTTTGTATACATGTAGTTGCCCTTATAATTATTCTTGCCTTATACCTATGTAGACCTACCTTTCCGTATGTGGTTCTTACTTATATATATTTCAAAATTTATTCGTCCACGTATTGTTAATAAATCTTTGGTGTTAGTGTGCAATCTAATAGTTTTCACTTATGTTGTATAACTTATCGCTTATTTTAAATTTCGAGAACGAAATTTTTGTAAGGGTGGTATGATGTAATACCCAGCCCTTTTATACCAAAATTTGTATTATGCTACCTTTAATTCTATTTATTTCTTAATTATGAATTAGTTATGTTTTATTTCATTTTATAAATTTATTATTTAAATTTTCAAAACCCAGACCCTATTATATCTTTTCCAACAAATTCCCGTAGCCAATACCTTTCGTCTTTAATAGAACCCCAATCTCATTCTTTAAATGAATTCATTTCCTTTAGCCCAAATCCCGCAGCCCAAATCCAACCTCTGTTTTCTTTTCTTATCTATTCCAGCCAGCCAATGTTATACTCCTTTATTTTATAAAACCCCGAGCCCACCCATTCTTTTCTTTAACAAATCCCCTCGGCCCGACCTATTGCAATTTCCCTTTTTTTTGTATATATATTTCTCGGCCATAAATTCCAGCAGCCCACTAAATTTTTCCCTAATAAATCCTTATTATTCCCAGCCTGGCCCGTTACCTCTCCCCTTTAAATTCTTTCATTTTTATTTCAACCCTAACAGCCCAACTCCTCAACCCTTTTTAATTTATAAGGGATTCCTTGTCGCGGCCCGGCCCACTCTTTCCTACCCACAGCCGTGACCCACTTCTCAACCGACCCGACCCGCTTTCCCCTATTCACTTTCTTCCTCCAACGGCTCTCCCCCTTTTCCGCTCGCGAACGTCTCCTCCGCCGCAGCTCGCGCCCACGCCCACGCCCACGCCCACGCCCGTTTTGCGACGTTACGCCCACGATGTCAACCCTCGTTCTCTTCCTCACATCCTCACCTCTCTCGTCTCTACCGTTTGCAAAATTTTCTCCACTCCTCTCCACTCACCCAAACTCACGAGCGCCATTGTTTTCCCCCCCCAACTCCGTTCGTCGCCCCGACGACGACAACCACCTCATCCCTCTATCCACCTCCCCACTCGCCGACACACCCTCCCTCACCGGAGCTCAAACTCGAGACGACCCCTCGCTCGAGCTCCAACTCTCCCGACTACGCCTTCTCCGCCTCTGGCCACCTCCCTCCATCACCATCGCACTCGCCGACTCCCCGCATCATCATCATCACCGTCGCAACCATCTCTTTCTCCCTCTCTTGATCACTCGTCCACAACCTTCGTCACGAGTACCAACACCGCCAAGCTCGAGCACTACGCACCCGCTCACTGCCGACCCGAGCACACCCCTGCAAGCCACTCGCCGGTGCCTCCGTCGTGGCCAGGCCCCTGTGCGACACTCATCGTCTTCTTCCCCGTGACACCATCAACGGCGAGAACTCCATCAACCCGAGACCCATTCGACAACCTCAGCCGAATACCTTCACCTAGCTCCAACCACCGGAACCCCGACGTGCCACCGCCTGAGCTGCACCGGTGACCTTCAGCTCCTCCGTGCATCACCGGCCACCCGAACTCTCTGCAGCCCCGCCATCAAAAGCTTCGATCACCGCAAACACCCCGACGACGCCGAAGAGCCCCACTGCCCGAGCTCACCCGGAGCCGCCGCCGTCGCCGTGCCAGTTCGTCGCGCGCCCGTGCTGTACTTCGCTGCCGTGCGGGTCCAGGCAAGTTTTTACTTGCTTACATGCTATGTTACTTAAGTTATAATCGTTAAATGCATAGATTATTAAAGTACAAGTTTAACTAATTATGTGCCATAACCTGTTCGACGTGTGTTCCCAAAGGAAATCATTATCAATTTTGGCGGAACTAAATAGTTTTGCTTGGCCCGTAAGGCTTCGAACTTAGTGTATGAATTTCGCTGTATGATTTGATCGTTAAAGGTTAAAACAACTACCCCCGAGTTTAACCGTAAAACTGAAATTCTATTGTACCTGAAAACCGTTAAATTCACCATAAATCCTATACACACTAGAATGGTGCGTTCGAGGTCTCAATTCGAAGCCGACTCGACGAACTTTAACCCTATATCAGTTTCCGGACATTCCTGTACTTAAATTGTAAGATAATCAGATCGGAGTGCGACTCTGGACTGCAGTCCGGAGCGACTCCAGTTACCGCTAGCTGTTCCGTAATGGTTACCTCAGGATTTCCTTAACTTATAAGTTGCGGAACTCCATTGTTATTTATAGGTGAATCTGTTAGCTAGAGAACACAATTAGTTTCATTCTATTTCGTTATCATTTACTATTTAATCTGTAAATTAAAAGATCGGGACGCATAACAGTCCCAACAGAATCAGAATTGACATGTTAATATTAAACTGATTATAACTCCTAACGTACAGACGCGATTGAAGATCCGTTTGTTGCGTTGAAAACTTTACTGAAAACCCTAGAATTCATCCAACTGTAGCATCGCTAAAATCCGATCCCCACTGGGATTAAAATGCGTTGCGAAATGGATTTCTGATTCTGAAACTGGATTTCCAGTCGTGAGCGCTTAAAATGAAATGGTTATAACAAGTTATTCTGGAACCCGATTGGCTTGAAACAAAATTCTATGGATGAATAACTGAACATATTATTTACTACCTGTTTATCATTTCGCTAAATTATATACATATGTTTCATGATAAATCGTGCAAGTGATAGACTGTTGTTTTTATGATACTTTAGTTGTGCTTCTTATACTGATTCATGCATTATATCATACTTATATCATTGTAGTGATAACCTAGTGACATCGTGCATTTACCCAGTGTTAGATTTTAGTGGTGATTGTGGCAAGTACGTCAGTGTTCGTGTATCCGTGATTAAGTGAAAGTGATACGTACTGGTACACAATCAGCGATCCTATTATTTCATTGCATTGTCGACGTCTGTGAGATGCGTGCACGTGTGACTATAAGTGGAATGGGACATTTATGAAAGCGTTGCACGGGTGTCACAGATAAGACACCAGACACTGCCGTTTATCTTAGGTATTAGTCGGGACGTGCTTGATGGAGGTCCTGCCTCCAGTTCTCGCGCAGACTTGTCACGGATCGATTAGTATTTAGGTAGATGGTTAGCGTTTGATGTAGACCATGGGGTGTGGGGTAGTTTAAGTCTGAGTTCAACAGAATCTCGGGAGTCCCATGCCGGCTTATATATTTAGGGAGTTATATGGAGTTTTACAGGGTATGTGATATATATACACCGTGATATTCTCGTTACATGTTGGGCCCGTGGTCCCTTGCCCTTGGGTTCTACCCTTGGGTGGAGGACACTCACGAGTGGTTAACTCTCACACTTGGACTGACGATAGGCTTAGTGACCTGTACAGTGAGACTTAGAGACTGATAGGGATACTGGCATTTTATTCATGATATACTGTGTGGCATATGTGACATATTGTTATACTGCTTTACTGTTCCGCTGCGTTGATTACTGCACATGCATATTCATGATGCCATTTATTTACTGCTTCACATACCTATTATTACCGTTAGAATTGTCACTTGATTTTATACATATTATATTGCTATTGTGTCGCTCTGACGACCTGAGTATGCATGCTCAGTGTGAGGAGAAGATTTAGCCTGGACCAGTGCATCACAAACTTCTTGACTTCTTTCCGAGTTACATACGTTTGTTCCACTTCAGGTCAGTTCTTTACTTTGTTCCTTTTAGTTACCGCATTTCTCATTACCTGCGCATTATTTACTGTTTACCATGATAAACTAGAAGCCGAAGTGTGACTACGACAGGACATTTCCTTGACCGTAGGAGCATGGCTGGCCTTGTCTACCCCTCGTATTCCGTATTTTGGGAAGCGGGGCGTGACATATATAGAGGACTTTCTTGCTCGACATGATAGTATGCTATCCAATTACCTTTATCTTAACATGTGTACTGGTTTTTTTATACTGTCTGTCTCTTACATGTTGATAAAGCTCTTAGGATATGTACTTGACTACCAGGATTATGATGAGATCATACTAGTGGGGCCAGGGTGGTCCAAAAGTACATCCTTTAACTGTTCCTAGTCGAGGGGATATCGAGACAAGGGTATCGATATTTCAGAGTAGACTGGTGTGTATGTTTCTTATCCCTTGGAGGGCGATGGTTGATCCCGCAACCATTGGTGTGTGACATCAAAGATTGTACACGGGTGCTCATTGGAGAATGGGTACACCGAACGGACACGCCGAGGACTCCTGGTTTGTATTATACCTATCGTCAGATAGCAGTCCTGTGGTGACACTGGTACAGGTTAGTCTGTAGACCCGAGATCGTCATAGAGTCTTTTGTGGCTCCCACTGTGCTTTGATTTCCTCTCTACCACGCTCAAGAGGAGTTGTGAAACAGGTGGATTTTGCGTACATTCCCGAGTCACATGGAGGCAATGAGCGATATGAGGGGTTTCGTCTCTCCCGGTATTGGGGGTTGATGTTGCGCTATGCTCGATTGGTTATAACTGGAAGTCCCTGGCCAGGGCTGCTGCTGAGATTTACTGATAAGAGTTATTAGTAATTTCTCGAACCATTATATGCCAGACATCGGCATGAGTTATCACGTTACAAGGGTCTGACGTTTACCACCCCTAGACATGATATGCGAAATATCAGAAGAAGAGACCGGACTCTACAGTAGTGTTACTGATAGGCTTCATGGAGAGTATAGACAAGCTTGGTTGTTGATCTTCATATCGCTCAATACCCGGGTAGCCGTTACGTCCAGCTAGTACCGCTGACGTCTTGTGGATGACTGATGTGATCATCACCTACTGCTGGCGTATTGACGAGTCTTTAGAGTCCCACACAGAAGTTCCCTGGTTCAAGCGTAACAAAGTACGACACATATATGATATATGTGTGGGCCTGATTAAATACGTGTATGTGATACCGTATTATAATCTGGTATTTATCTGTTATCGAGTTAGGTTATATGCGATATAACCAGATTATCGAATCAAGTGTTGATTTGATAATGTGATACACAGATAAATGATATTAATCGGTCATATATGATGTAACCGGATTATTAAATCAAGTGTTGATTTAATAATGTGATATACATTATATTTGATATAATTATATCTTAACTAATATCATTAGCTCACTAATTATTCTTCATAATTTATATATTAATATATATATATATATATAATGAAGCATGGCTTGAATTTCTATTTTTGGAAAATTAATATTGAGGTGGAAATTGGGAGTATGGTGAAGCATGGCATTTTCCATTTATTTATTCATCTTGACTCACTATTCAAGCATGGTTGCAATTTTATATTGCAAAATTTCCATGCTTGAATGTGTGGGGATCGAGGGTTGCCATTCATTCACTTCATTCATTCCAACACTTAGTCATTTTGCAAGTGTTGCTCTCTTGCTCTCATCTTCTTCCTCCTCTTGATCATGGTTCAAGTTTCAACCTTCACATATGATGTGAATCATGAAGCTTGAACACAAATAAGTGAGCAAACAAAATCCCCTACTTCACCATCTTACACTTGACTAGCGATCAAGTGTAGCGTGTTTCCTACACTAAAAGAGTTTAGTGTAGAGGTAGCTTGAGTTGGAGGGACTTCGCGTGGATCATCTTTGGCATGAAGGTCTTCAGAGGAAGTTCGTCCAAACCCTCAAGTGG
Source organism: Agapanthus africanus (assembly GCA_030015575.1). Lineage (NCBI taxonomy): Eukaryota > Viridiplantae > Streptophyta > Magnoliopsida > Asparagales > Amaryllidaceae > Agapanthus > Agapanthus africanus. The sequence continues at coordinate 449,181,948 of JASDDO010000012.1, read as the reverse complement.
AGCCTAGTGGAGTCACGAGACTACTACACGGAGCATATGAAGTGAAGGACTCGATCTACGAGGGTATAGCCATCTTCAATTCCTTTAGTTTACATATCATCATAGTATTAAACCTTAAATATTCTAGTCACGATCTTGCATTTGTCTAGCTTAGCACCGAAAATTTTAAAATCCGGCATGGTTGATGCCGCTAAGACGCCATGGCGGTGCTAAGGTAGACTTTCATGGTATCGGAGCCAAGTTAGAACATTTGGGTAGGTCTTTACGGCGTTTAAATACTTGATCGGTTTTCGAAATACCAATTTTTTTATGTTTCTGTTGAATTTTTCAAATGTTGGAATTTTCGTGATTAAAAATAACCAGAAAATTATGCAGGGTTTTTGTTGGATCCCCAAGAAATTTGGGCACCCATATCGTTAAAATGGCCGCGGAACCGCGGCCAACCCCCATATTTGGCCGCTGTTCCGCCGCATTTCTTTCGTGTTGCGGTCCCATTTTTCTTCTGCTGCTCCAATTTGTAATTTGGCACTTTCTGGATGTTTTTAATTTTGCTCAAGTTGTTGAGCTCTCTGGATTCTGTGGATGTTTCATAAACCGATCGAAATGTTTAGCGTCGTATAGATCTTGATGATATGTGATACAATTGTTAGAATACGGATTAATTGGTTTTGTGAAAACTAATTAGTATATTATAAATCTAGTGTATTAGTCTTGGTTTATCGGTTGTCACGGAGTTTTGATTCGGATCAAAATTTCGTTGCAATCACGTATTGTACGCGAACACTCGCCGGGTAACTCTAGTAGATAGCCATGCCCCATAGCCTCGACCAAGTGACTGTAGGAGAACCCCGTTGCCAAAAGCACCCACTCAGGTGCTTGCGACCACGGTGTTCCATCTTAGTGCACTTCATCGTCGGTATCGGGGGTGCAGCCATCTGCTAAAGTTTTCGATGAGTATTCGATAATGTAGTCGGGAATCTTGTTGAATTACCCGACTAATGTAATTGAATTTTTTTTTCAATTTGAGACAAATACAAGGTTTATAGATTAGGCATGAAATCCGGAATATGAGATATTTTGGGTTTATGATGTCTAAGGATATACATATTCTAATTATTATAGTTTTCCATTTCTTTTCTGCGACCGTAAGAGTAATATGTGCGGTATCCTGATCTCGTTGCTATATGTCAATGAGTTTTCGGGATACGTATATTAACTTACGTTGATGACATGTGATGTTATGTGTTGATGTGGATATGATTTATTGGATCGTCGTGAAAGAATAGCCGTGGGTTTTATATGAGATGGGAGTTTTTATTTTCATTCATGTAAAATCTGTATGTAATATTCTTTTATTAGGGCACTTCCGGGTTGAGGATGTTGTCACCATTGATGTATATTATTTACTTTTCCGTATTAGGATAGACCCAAGGTGGGGAGCATAAGTAACCTGGTTCTAGAGTCCAGTGGGAGACCATCTCAAGGAGTTGAGACCGAGTCTCCTAACTCTAGAATTGGTAGGGTTATTTGTTGCTTTCGTATGGGTCTAGGGATGTGGGTTTGGCTATTCTTCATGACCTTGGAATCCGTGTTTTACATTACTGGCTAAATTTAAAACACGGAAATCCTAGTATATCCAATATTTCATATGTTGCTTCTGCTGCTTGGTTCTGTGATGTGATCCTATAACTGCGTGAGACGAATGTTATATTATATATATGACATATAATAAACGTTGTTTATGTTTTGCACCCGCGCTAGTCCAACCCCCGCTCTACCGGTAGTTATGTAACCTAACGGTGTATGACGGGGCCCCATGGCGAATGCAAATGGCATAAGCGTACGTTTTATTTTCGTTTCATTTTTCTGTGATGTTTAGAAAATATTAAATGATGGGACTTCATTAATGAGATTAATGAAAAGAAAGAAACCTAAAGATATTGTAGAATCAAATTTTCAAAAAGGGTAGCTCTAGTTTTTGCTTTTCATAGTGGTATTCCTTGATGAATATACATCACCTCATTCGATGAGGAAAGAGCCGAGATCCCTTCATCGGGAGTGCCCTCTTTAGCAAAACTAGAAAATGCTACAACTCTCTCGGTTTTGTTTTTTAAAGCTTCTCTAGTTCTTGCTTTTCATAGTGGTATTCCTTGATGAATATCCAGCACTTCATTCGATGAGGAAAGAGCCGAGATCCCTTTACCGGGAGTGACCTCTTTAGCGAGTCTAGAAAAGCCTCAAAACACTCCTTTTCAAAATCATTAGATTCTACAACGATATCAAGTTCATTGCGCTCATGATTTTCTTAAAAACCTGCATATCCTTCCGTCATTTCAGATAAGTACTATTTTGTATTCGTGCTACGTATGTTGGCCAGCGTCAAGGCGTAGTGTGTGGTAGCTGATTAGTACTTATCTGCATCATGAGATGCGATTGGATTAGGATAGTCGTACGACTTTGTTGGTTAGCGTCAAAGGTCGTGCGGGTGGGTTTAATTCAATCAAGAAATGAACGGGTTGAACTTGACTAGCGGCCTATAATTTGTTGGACAGCGTCAAGGTCATAGGAAGCTAGGGGTAAAAACCATTTTCGGGAATTTCAAGTGTTGAAATTTGCAATGAGATTGCATACCTTCTATATGATAGTTGGATCCTGATACCCACTGCGAGTAAGAGTTAATCCTGGGAGAGTTTTGCACTTTACAATTAGCTAATCCAGTAGGTGTCTAGAAACGTGTCAACGGGGTTATGCCTGTTAGTTATGTATATGCCCTAGAGGCCATTGTTGTACATATGATGTATATTATGATGGATGCTTAGATATATACAGAGAGGACTTTCTTGCTCGTCATGATAGTATGCTATTTGGTTTCACTTTATCTTAACATGTTGACTTGTATTGGTTTACTGTTTTACTCTCACATGTTGATAAAGCCCTTAGGATTTGTACTCGACTACTGGGACTATGATGAGATCATACTAGTGGGGCCACGGTAGTCGATGAGTACATCCTATAACTGTTCCTAGTCGAGGGTATATCGAGACAGGGCATCGATACACCAGAGTAGACTAGCGTATATGCATCTTGACCCATATGATGGGCGCTGGATGATCCCATATCCATCGGTGTTAGACATCAGAGATGGTGTACGGGTGCTCAGTGGAGACTGGGTACACTGGACGGACTCGCCGAGAACTCCCAGATGGTGATATACCACACGTCAGATGGCAGTTCTCCGGTGACACTGGTACAGGGTAGTCTTTAGACCCGAGATCGTCATGGAGTCTTGTGTGATTCCCACTGTGCTTTGATTTCCACCTTACCACGTCCAAGAGGGCATGCAAAATGGTGGCTTTTGGGTACAGTCCCGAGTCACATGGAGGAAATGAGCGATAGGAGGGGATTCGTCTCTCCCGGTATAGGGAGTTGATATTGTGCTGTGTTCGATTGGCTATAACTGGAAGTCCCTGGCCAGGGCTGATATAGAGATTTACTGGTAAGTGTTACTAGTAGTTTCTCGACCCGTTATGAGCCACACATCGACACGACTTATCGGTTACTGGGGTCTGACGTATACCACCCCTAGACTTGATATGCGACATATCAGACGAACAGACCGGACTGTACGGGAGTGTTACTGATCGGATTCACAGGAGAACGCACAGGCTAGCTTGTTGATCTTCTGATCGCTCAATACCTGGGTGGCTGTTACGTTTAGCTGACCGCTTGCAGCTTGTGGGTGTTTGATATGATCATCACCTGCTACCGGCGTATTGACGATTCTTTAGAGTCCTACACAGAGGTTTCTTGGCTCAGGCGAAACGGAGTAGTGGCACATATGTGATATGCGCAGGAACGGGAATAATGCGATATGGGATACCGTATTATATTCTCAGGATATTTAGATATGAACCGGGTCATCGGATCAAGTGTTGATTCGATAAATCGGTACATGATATATTAGTCGGTAATATTCGATATAGCTGGATCATCGATTCAAGTGTTGATTCGATGATTTAATGTATAATAATATATATGATATATTGTATTACATTATCTAATATTGGCTCGCTTAATTATTTCATTTTCTCAGTGGATGATACATTGATATATATGCGATATATGTTAATTGTATTATTTTCTTTTGTTGCAAGTATAAAATATATATGTGATATATATTATTGTGACATGATATGATTAATTGTTAAACATGTTTAAGGATGATTAATTGAGGTTAAGGTTTGATTAGGGTTGGATGCTTCAAGTTCCTTCTAGAAGCTTTCTTCTTTTGTCATTCTTAAGATATTTAGAATGACACATTCTTTTAACCTAACCAAACCCTAACCCTAGTTGTTTCTCTACTCATTCTTATCCTATCATCCTTGACCATGGTTTACAAATCAATCATATATTACTTTCTATTGATCACAAAAGGTTTTAATCTAAGGATTATATTTTCCATTATCATCTTCTTCCTTCTTGATAAGCTCTCTTGAAAATCCTAAAGTGATGATTAAAAATGAGAAAATGATTTAAAAAGAAAGCAAAATTACTACTCTCTCATCCTCATCTCATCTAGCCCATGGGATTAGTGTGTTCTTCTCTTTTGAGTGAGAAAGCTTGAGTCGTAGCAACTTCAAGGTAGATCATCGGAGATTTGGAATACTTCGAGCTAGCATGGATCGTTCGAGTCGTGGAGCCTCTCATGAGTCCAGGAGATCGTGGATCGCGGCAAAGGGACTTCTACTCGGAGCTTGTGAAGTGAAGGAGCGGACTACAAAGGTTATAATCCCTCACACTTAGATAAAAGTTATCATCTTGCATGTTAAACCCTAATAATCTAGCAAAGATCCCGGCTTTGGGTTGTTCGGCACGTCTAAATTTTTATCCGGGCATGTTTGATGCCTTTTGAACCTTCACAAGAGTGCCTAGGAACCCTACAGTGGTATCAGAGCCAAGCTAGAGCATTAGGCGATGTGTTTACGAAGTTAAAACTCCGATCGAACCCGTAACGACGCAAAAAGACCCCTCTCTGGAAATTTTTTAAATTTTGGGATTTTTCTGAATTAAAAATATGTAAAAAAATCAGCAGGGAATTCTAAGAATTACCAAGAAGCCCGAGCCCCCAATTCGATCAAACGGCCGCGGAAGCGCGGCGCAAGCTTGCTTACGCGGCGGTTCCGCGGCGGATTGGTTGATTGGCGACACGTGGCTTCCTGGTAATAACCGTAGGTACTTGTTGACTTTTCTGGGTATTTTTAATCTGTTTCAGGTGTTTAAAAATCTGGGGTTTATTTTGTAATAGTAGATTCGATCGGAATATTTAAGTTCGTATTTCCTTCCGGATATTTAGAAACTGTTAAATTATTTGAACGGATATCATTAACTTACTATTTCCCGGTACGGCAAACTTTCAAGCGTTGAATTTTTACTAGGTTTAAATCTTTCGGAAAATTGTACAAGTTAAGCGGTGGACCCTCTAGAAGATAACAAACCTTAACTCGATTATGTGACCGTCTTGAACTGCCTTTCGAACCTTCGGGTTTGGGGCAGTACGGCGTGCCACATGTGAGGCGTTGGCTTGACCCTTCTACGGCTGGATCACCGGTACTGTGACATATTCTGGGATTATTTGAACTCCGCTCAAGAGTTGAGCACTTTGGGAAATTTTGGGTATTTGATTATCTTTTCGGAAAATTTAATACTGTCTATTTATCTGGAATGTGATACAATATGTGGAATTCATAGAGTTAGGCATGAAATGCGGAATATGTGATATTTCGGATTTATGATGTCTAAAGTGATTGTGGATTCCAAATATTGTAGTTTTACACTTTCTTTTCTGTGACCGTAAGTGTAATATGTGATATCGCCGGTTTCGTTGCTATATGTCAACGACAATTGGGATGCGCATATTTACTTACGTTGATGATATGAGATATTATGCGTTGCTGTGATATATTATATTGGATCGTCGCGATCAGAATAGCCGGGGTTTTATGTGAGATGAGGGTTTTTATTTTCATTCATGTAAAATTCATTTGTAATGTAATATTCTTTTATTTGGAGCACTTCCAGGTTGCGGTTGCTGTCACCCTTGTATATTATTTACTTTTCCGCATTAGGTAGACCCAAGGTGGGGAGCACAAGTAACCGGGTTCTGGGGTCCAGTGGGAGGCCATCTCGAGGAGTCGAGACCGGGTCTCCTAACCCTAGAATTGGCAGTGTTACTTGCCGCTCTTGTAGGGGTCTTGGGGTATGGGTTTGGCTATTCGTCGTGACCGTGGAATCCGTGTTTTATACAGGCTCGTATTAAAAACACAGACGTCCTAGTATATCCAATATTTCATATATATTCTTCTGCTGCAATGTTCCGTGATGAGATCATATTACTGTCTGAGACGAATGCTTATACTATATATATATATGCTGATATATAAATATTACTGCTTTCGTTTCTTCTGTGATGCTTAAGAAGCATAAGCTGATGGGATTTTTATTAATAAGATTAATAAAAGGAAAAGAAACCTAAAGATGTTGTAGAATCAAAACTTAATAAAAAGGGTAGCTACAGTTTTGCTTTGCACAGTGATATATATGATATATCCTGCACCTTATTCGATGAGGAAAGGACCGAGATCCCTTCACCGGGAGTGACTCCTTTAGCGAAACTGGCAGATGCTACAAAACTCTGTTTGTCTTTTGATTGCTTTTAGTGTTTTGCTTTGCACAGCGGTATATATGATATATCCTGCACCTTATTCGATGAGGAAAGGGCCGACGATCCCTTCACCGGGAGTGACCCCTTTAGCGAAACTAAGAAAAGCCTCAAAAACACTCCTTTTCAAAAACCACTCGATTCTACGACGATATCAGGTTCATTACGCTCATGGTTTTTCTGAAAAAACCTGCGTAGCCCTCCGTCATTTCAGATAGATATTATTTAGTATTCGTGCTATGTTTGTTGACTTAGTCAAGGCGTATTGTACGATAACTAAGTAGTGTTTATCTGCTAAAAACATGAGATGTGATTGGATTAGGGTATTCGCACGGCCTTGTTGACTCAGTCAAGGGTCGTACGGGTGGGTTTAATTCAATCAAGAAATGTACGGGTTGAACTTGACTTGCGATTTATGGTTTGTTGACTTGGTCAAGGTCATAGATCGCTAGGGGTAAAAATATTATCGGGAATTTCAAGCGTTGAAATTTGCAATGAGATTGCATACCTCCTATGAGATAGTTGGATCCCGATACCCACTGCGAGTAAGTGTTACTCCTGGGAGAGTTTTACACAAGACAATTAGCCGATCAAGTAGGTGTCTAGAAAAGTGTTAACGGGGTTACGCCTCTGGGAAAACGAGGTTTACTTTAATTAGGTCCGTGCGAAAGCACGGGGAACCTCCCTCAAAGTACCGACACTGATCTGGCTGAAAGATTGACGAAATTGTAAGGTGTAATTAATCCCGGCTAATCTTACCTTTTCAGGGTTTGAAGGTAGATTTGATAAAAACAGTGGGAGACATCCTGATTAGATAAGATAATAACCAATCTAATCTTGCAAGAGCATATGCTAAAGTGTTTTCTTCTCTCTCTCTCCAGGTAGCGACCATGTCAGGCCATAATCAAGATAATAATATTGATGTATTGACTGAACCCGATTATTGTACTGAGCAAGGGAATGTTGGACCCGTTCTTTCTTATAAGAGTTATAAAACTGAACAGGAAACAGGAGAATATCTGGATTCTCACGCCGCTCAAAAGAACATGCATGTTGATGCATCTTCTTCAGGTGTGTTTGTTATTGAGAACTGTTTCTCAGTTCACCCTACGTCCTGGGTATTAGATACCGGATCAGGATCCCACATATGCAAACAGTTGCATGGGCTACGTAAAGGTAGAGAACTGGGAAAAGATGATCATTCCGTTCTAGTTGGGAACGGTGCAAATGTTGCAGCCAAAGCAGTTGGCGAATATCACCTTGTATTGCCGAGTCGTAATACACTGATTCTAAATGAGTGCTATTATATACCGAATATGATGTGCAACATTATATCAGTTTCTTTATTAAGTAAAGAAGGATATAATTTTGTAGTAAAGGATAATGTTATGAACATATTCCTGGATCAAAAGTTGATTGCATCAGGCTCGTTACATAATGGTATATTCATTCTAAATCAGAATACAGTCCTAAATATACAAAATACACACAAGAGGAAAAGTTCAGATATGAACGAATCCTACTTGTGGCATTGTAGACTTGGTCATATCAATGCGACACGACTGGCTAAGTTACATAAGGATGGTTATTTGAATCCGTTCGAATTATCATCTTATGATACTTGCCATTCATGTCTCAAAGGAAAAATGACCAAAGCTCCGTTTAGTGGACACGGAGAAAGAGTTACTGAACTCTTAGGACTAATACATAGTGATGTATGTGGTCCCATGTCTACGTATGCTAGGAACGGTTCTTCCTACTTCATTACATTCACTGACGATCTCTCCAGATACGGACATGTGTTTCTGATGAAACATAAGTCTGAAGCTTTTGAGAAATTCAGAGAATATAAGCACGAAGTAGAGAACCAAACGGGCAAAAGTATTAAGATCCTTCGATCTGATCGAGGAGGAGAAGAGAGCGTGTACATGACACAGCCAGAGGGTTTCGTAGATAGTGGGAGCAGCGGAAAGGTGTGCAAGCTGTTTAAATCAATCTATGTATTAAAGCAGGCATCGCGGAGCTGGAACATCTGTTTTGATGCGGTGGTCAAAGAGTTTGACTTCATCAAAAATGTAGATGAACCTTATATATACAAAAAGGTTGTAGAGAGTAAGGTTGTCTTCCTCGTATTGTACGTGGATGAAATACAATTGATAGGAAATGATGTTCCTATGCTACACTCGGTCAAGCTCTTCTTATCACAAAAGTTCTCCATGAAAGGTCTAGGTGAAGCCTCCTACATCCTTAGGATAATGATCTATAGAGATAGTTTTAAGCGGATGTTGGGATTGTCCCAATCCAGGTATATAGACACCATACTAAAGAGGTTTAGTATGGTAGGTGCTAAGAGTGTTAATTTACCCGCTTATTCAGGAACCACTCTCTCCAAATAGATGTCTCCCAAGACTGATTTGGAGAGGGCTCTCATGCAGTGATACCCTATGCTTCTGCAGTTAGATCTATCATGTATGCGATGTTATGTACTAAACCGAATGTAGCTTATGCACTAGGTGTAGTGAGTAGGTATCAATCAGATCCCGGGAAAAAACACTGGACAGCTGTGAAGAACATTCTTAAGTACTTGAGAAGGACTAAAGAAATGTTCTTGGTGTATGGTAACAGAGAACTCCAGGTGGTGTCCTTTACCGATTCGAGCTTCCAGAGTGATAAGGACGACAGTAAGTTGGTCTCGGGTTTTTCTTCACTCTCAATGGAGGGGCGGTATGTTGGAAGAGTTCCAAGCAAGATACCGTAGAAGACTCGATGATGGAGGCTGAAAACATCGTTGCCAACGTTGCTGCCAAAAAGGCTGTCTGGATGAAGAAGTTCATTGTTGAACTTGGTGTGGTTCCATCCATTGAGCATCCAATACCTTTGTATTGTGATAACAATGGAGCTGTGGCTTTGGCCAAAGAACCCCAGTCCCAACAAAGATCCAGACATATTCTTAGGCGATATCACCTGATCCGGGAGATAGTTGATCGTGGGGAGATCAAGGTCGGGAGAGTGGACACGAAGGACAACACAGCGGATCCACTCACGAAGGCCCTCCCCTAGATGCAGTTTAAGAGATTTTTTTAGGATGTTGGGTATGAGATACTGCAACAACTGGCCTTAGTGCAAGTGGGAGATTGTTCGGAATATGTATGCCCTAGAGGCCATTATTGTATGATATAATGGATGCTTGAACATATATATAGAGGACTTTCTTGCTCGACATGATAGTATGCTATCTGGTTGCTCTTTATCTTAACATGTACACATGTATTATTATACTGTCTTTCTGATACATGTTGATAAAGCCCTTAGGATGTTTGCTTGACTATCAGGACTATGATGCGGATCATACTACTGGGACTTATGTAGTCCACAAGCACATCCTTTAATTGTTCCTAGTTGAGGGAGTATCGAGACAAGGCATTGATATTCCAGAGTAGACTAGTGTGTACGTTTCTTGACCCTGTAGGGGCAATGGTTGACCATTGGTGTTTGACATCAAAGATTGTGCACAGGTGCTCATTGGAGAATGGGTACACCGAACAGGACTCACCACGAACTCCTAGATGGTACTATACCTATCGTTAGATAGCAGTTCTCTGGTGATAGTGGTACATGTTAGTTTGTAGACCCGAGATCGTCATACTGTCTTGTGTGATTCCCACTGTGCTTTGATTTTCTCCTACCACGGCTCAAAGGAGTCATGCAAACAGGTGGACTTTGGGTACAGTTCCGAGTCATATGGAGGTAGTGAGCGATAGGAGGGGTTCCGTCTCTCCCGGTATTGGGAGTTGATGTTGCGCTTTGCTCGATTGGCTATAATAGTAAGTCCATGGTCAGGGCTGATGAGATTTACTGGTAACTGTTATCAGTAGTTTCTCGAAATGTTATGAGCCATACATCGGCATGACTTATCAAGTTACTGGGGTTTGACGATTCCACCCCTAGAATCGATATGCGACATATCAGATGAAGAGAACAGACTGTACGGTAAGTGTTGCTTATAGGGTTCATGTGAGTTTGGACAAGCTTGCCTGTTGATCTTCTAATCGCTCAATACCTGGGCAGCCGTTACGTCTAGCTAGTATCGCTGATGGCTAGTGGGTAACTGATATGATCATTACCTACTGCTGGTGTATTGACGAGTCTTTAGAGTCCTACACAGAGGTTTCATAGTTCAAGCGAAACGAAATAGGGCACATATGCTGATATGTGCGGGAGCCTGATTAAATACGAGTATGTGATACCGTATTCTAATCTGGCGACATTTGATATCGGATAGGTTATATGTGATATAATCGGATTATTGAATCAAGTGTTGATTTGATAATGTGATATACAGATAAATGATATTAGTCGGTTATATATGATATAACCTGATTATTAAATCAAGTGTTGATTTAATAATTTGATATATATTTATATTTGATATGATTATTTATTAACTAATATTATTGCTCACTAATTATTTTCTTCTCTTAATATATATATATATATATATATATATATATATATATATATTATGAGCATGGATTTTCTATTTCGAGAAAATAGAATAAAGAGGTGGAAAATGGGAGATATTTTGGGCATGGGTATAGCATGGCTTTGTCCATTATTTTATTGGTTTGTTTGCACTATTGAAGTATGGTTGATAATTTATTATTGAGATATTTTCCATGCTTCAATAAGTGAACACATTGGAGAGCCATTCTATACTTGATCATTTTTTTCCTTAGCTCATTTCTCTCGCTCTCTCCATTTTTATCTTCTTCTTCCTACTCCAAAGTCCGAACCCTCATAAGAGTTGTGAACCCTAGGACTTTAGAGTATTCTAAGTGAGCTAAAAACCCTACGTCATCATCCTACTCTACATTAGCCATTTAGATTAGGGTGTTTTCCTTCACTAATGATAGATTAATGAAGAGCTAGCTTGAACTAGAGAAGCTTCAAGGTGGATCATCTTTGACACGAAGATCGCAAAGAAAGTTCGTGCATTTCTTCAAGTGGAGCCAAAAGAAGTCGTGTGGACTACTATCCGGAGCTTTAGAAGAGGACTTAGTCTACAAAGGTTGTAGTCTCTTTCTCTTAGAATAGTTCTTGTTATATTATCATATAAACCCTAATACTCTAGTTAGATTCTAGATTAGTGTAGCTTAGCACCAAGAATTTTTTAAAATCGCATGCTTGATACCGGTTAAACCCAGTGGTGGTGCTTGGAAAAACTTTCAGTCCGTCCAGTGTAACTCATAACCCAATGAGCACCCGTATACTATCTCCGGTATGATATGCCAATGGCTGTAGGACAGATCAACTCCCATGCTGGGATGAGAAGCGTATACACCAGTCTACTCTAGTGTATCGATGCCCCATCTCGATAATCCTATGAGTAGGGATCTTTATAAGGATGTGCTTATAGACTACCCAGCCCCACTAGTGTGACTGCCATCACAACGGTGGTAGTCAAGCAAAGATCCTAAGGGCTCTACCAAAATGTATTAGCGATATGCTAAAAGAAACATATACACATATTGAGGTAGAATCAAATCAGGTAGCATACTACCATTTTGAGCAGGACTTTTATTATATCTGTGTATATCCCAAGCTTCCAAAGTGTAATATACAATTCATTATTATAAAATAATGGCCTCTAGGGCATATAGCACTAACAATCTTCCACTTGCACTAAGGCCATGTATTGGCATATCGTAGACCTATCATCTCGATTAGCCTCTCGAAATGTGTCTGAGGATGGCCTTTGTGAGTGGATCTGCAGTATTGTTCCTTGTCTCTACTCTCCACACCTCGATCTCCTGGCGATCAACGATCTCCCTGATCAGGTGGTACCGCCTCAAGATATGTCTGGACTTCTGATGGGACCTTGGTTCCTTCGCTAAAGCTATAGCCCCGTTGTTGTCAAAATACAGAGGTATTGGATCAACAATGGACGGAACCACCTGAAGTTCTGTCATGAACTTTCTGATCCAGACTGCTTCTTTCGCGGCATCACATGCAGCGATATACTCAGCTTCCGTCGTCGAGTCAGCAACGGTGTCCTGCTTGGAGCTCTTCCAATAGACCGCCCCTCCATTGAGGGTAAAGACATAACCCGATATGGACCTGGAATCATCCTTGTCACTCTGGAAGCTGGAGTCGGCGAAGGTTTGATCTGGAGGTCTTCATTTCCGTACACCAAGAACATCTCTTTAGTCCTTCTAAGGTACTTGAGAATATTCTTCACTGCTGTCCAGTGCTTCTCTCCTGGGTTTGACTGATACCTGCTTACAACGCTCAGTGCGTAAGCTACATCTGGTCTAGTACACAACATAGCATACTGTAGGGTTTCTTAGCATGACAGCAAGGTTTCAGGAGGCATCATCCATGCCATTTTCAAAAATTTGCCATGATAAACAACCCTAACCCAAGAATCTTAACTAGAGAATTAGACAATACATTATGTAAACAACTTTACATCAAGTGAACAAGGAATACAACCTTTGTAGACCGGTCATTCACTTCACTTGCTCCGTGTAGTAGTACCGCGACTCCACTAGGCTCCACTTGAGGCTTTGAACGAGCTTCCTCCGATGACCTTCATGCCGAAGATGATCCACGCGAAGTCCCTCCAACTCAACCTACCTCTACACTAAACTCTTTCGCGTAGGAAACACGCTACACTCGATCGCTAGTCAAGTATAGGATGGTGAAGTAGGAGATGTTAAAAGCTTACAAGTTTGTGTTCAAGCTTCATGGTTCACATCACATGTGAGGGTTGAAGCTTGAAACATGACATGAGGAGGAAGAAGAAGCTAGAGAGCAACCATGGGAGCAACTCAATAAAAATGGCTAAGTCTTGAGAATGAGCTAGAATGAATGGAAACTCTTGACCCCTCACTCATTCAAGCATGGAATTATGCAATATAAAATTGCAACCATGCTTGAATAGTGAGTGATCAGTCAAAAATATAGCATTTTTAACACATCAATTTCCATACCATTTGCACTCATCTAAAGGTGTTCGGGATGAATATAGCACATATTAGCAAAACATCTGTAAAATACCAAATAACATGTGTTATACCTTATAACCGGCACTTTGAGGGAAATTGAGTGTTTATAATTGCATGCATCATCTTTGTATAGCGCAACACTTGTCTCGAGAATCTGTGCAGGAAATTTCAGGTAAAAGAGCCGAAACTGTGGAAAGTGCTGATATAAATATGTCAAGTCTTTGACCTGAGATCTGGAAAAAATCAAGAAAGAAACATAGGATTCCAGACATCAGATAAAGATCCAAAAAGCAAACACAAAACAACCTGGAAGTTCCATGCACTGAAGCCACTAAAGGGCCGCGGATCCGCGGCCATAGGGCCCTATTGGCGGCGAATCCACGGCTATATGATGACGTCATCTTCTCAAATTTCCCCACGTGCCTTCTCGTAACGGCCAATGCTTCCAGAAGACTCCAGATGACCACGTGGCTTTATCCAGAAGGCTCGGCCTAACAACCTTCCCCTAGAATATTCTCTCCAATAAACTTCTTCTAGAAGCCTCTCTCTAACAATCTAGCTTTGGAGGGAAGATTCAAAATGAGGGATTATAAAATGAGATCTAGATCTAGGGTTTTGGGTTGTTGAGGAGTTAGCTAGTTAGTTAGTGGTTCGTTTTGAAGGGAAAAATTATAGATCCAAATCAAAATTCAAATCAAATTGAGTGACACACTTTTATTGAAATCAAGATCTATCGAGTACAATTCAAGCAAGAAGCCATCAATCTTTTAGAAGCGAAACCGATCTTCAACCGAGCAAGTGATCCAAGACGATCCGCGACTCCGGAGACGGTGCAGAGTCAAATCGACGATCGAGTTCTTTCCTCGAATCTTGTAGATCTTGAGAGAATTGTAACAAAATTGTTGATTAAAAAAAGATGAAATTTCTTTATCTTTCTTACTTTTATATTTGAGCATTATGATTAGATCTCGATTCTTGATTGTGTTCTTTGTTATAACGCTTGAGTAAAAACTCCGCTCGTGGAGGAGTTGAGAGAATAGATAAATGATGATGATTACAATCTTGAAACGATTCTTAATTCCTTTGAGTTTTGTAACTCTAGTAGATTGAATCATCGACAATCTATTTTCGCACGAAATGCTTAATTGAATGTTTTCGCTCTTAATTAGAGATCGACGATTGGTGATTCAATTTACTAGAGGCTAGCTTTTGAATGAGAATCAACGAAAGGACAAATGATGAGATGAAGAAACCCTAGTTCCTTCAAGAGACCCTTAAACCTCGTTGATCGTCATCGATCTAGCAACAAATCATCAATGGATAGGAATACGTAATCACAAGTCTTCATCACTTCTATAGATTCGATCGATTCCTACGAGTCTCATTACATACCTTGATAGTTCATTAGATTTGGACAGCTTCTTGAATTTTATAGATTCTTGATCTATAGATCTAGTCTTTACTATTTTTGAAACTAAATCTCAAAATTCTTGAATCTATTTTCTTGCAATTTTTCTTTTACCTTTTCATTTCGACTCATCTAAAACGAAAGCAAGAAAAACACACATCTCAGTGGACGATCCGTATTCATTAACGCGCTACATCGATACCGTTAATTGATTGCGGTATAAATTTCTTTGATTGTGATCCTTATACAATTTCAAAACATGACACACAAAGAATCATTCAATCAAATGGCGTCGTTGCCGGGGATGTGTGCTATTTTGTTCATTTTTGTTATTTGAGTTGAAAAATTATTATTCCATCAATTTTTAGATCAAAATTCGTAATAAGCGCTTAACGATTTGTTGTGATTTGTTGCGAGGAAATCTGGAATCTGTAGAGCGAGAGAAATTTTTTTTCAGAGAATTCCAGAGAGTTCAGTAAGTGATCTGGAGAATCTGCAAGAAATTACGTGCCGAGATCTCAATATTCAACCGCGGAACTGCGGTCGTAAGTGGCATATCGCGGTGGAAACGCGGCGGTACTAGGGTTTCAGTGTACCAAATTTTCTCAGGTCCTCTCTGACTTTCTTATCTCCTCCTTGATTTGCTCCAATAACCATTTTCTGTAGGTTTCTTTACAAAAATTCGCAGCGCCGCAAAAAGAAAAATTGTTGCGTGATTTGATCATTGGTTGTTTGCATATTTTAATACGGAAATTAAGGGGCAAAGACCAAATTCAGATTAGGTGGGGAATTCATTACCCTTCCTAAGCCCCGGAAATCACAAACTTGCATCCGCATCACCCTCATTAATTAAAAATTATCTAGATATGACTCTAAGGACAGTCGCGCTCAATTAGGACAGAAGGAGGTCATGGGTAATCTATTGCTTATCCGCGTTTCTTTTGTGGTGTCTAAGGAAAGTGTGTCTAAGTCAAGTGATTACTTAATTAGGCCTACTACTTACGTAGTGGAGAACCTCCCACTTACCTGGCCACATGAGGGATAAAGAGGCAGTAGAGGATTTATCCTGCGACTTGTCTTCTGGAAGTCTAGGATCGGTTTAGAGACTTGACCTAGGTGACCATTAGATATAGGGTTGCTTGTGCATGTTTGTGTGAATTTTCAAAAAAAAAATCCGTTTCTTTTTCAAAACAAACCAATTATTTCCCCCCCTTTTACCCTTTTTACCCTTTTCCCCCCTCTTCTCTTCTTATAATGGGTGACCCAAATAGAAAAACTCTTGCCGAGCTTTGTTGTCTACAACCAGATATTTCTTGTTTTCGTAATCCCTTCGGTATACCGTCCGGCTCTTCCATGTCCTTAAGAGATCGGATAAAACAAGCGGGTAGAAACAGCTGGCCACCTCAGTCTAGGTCCTATCAACTGTATCCTAATTCTACATCCGTTTCAGTTGATACTCCGAGTGAGGAAACCCCTAGATGAATGTCCATTGCTGAGCATATAGCTAGGGCTAAAAGCCAAAGTTTCAATCCGAACCAATATCAACCGTATCATAATCCTACATCCGTTTCAGTTGATACTCCGAGTGAGGATGCCCCTAGACGCATGTCAATTGCAGAGCATGTAGCTAGGGCTAGAGGCCAAAGTTTCAACCCGGACCAATATCAACCATCACCTCCACTTTCCAAAGAAGAATTTCATAATCGGTTTATGGCATGTATGATGTCCAATAACCAACCGACGAACCAATATCTAAATTCTTCTTATCATAATGTTGACCCTATTCCTGCCCAATTTTCACAACCATTCTGTTCCTATCAATCAATCCGAATTTTCCACCTTCTCTAAATGGTCCTTCTAATCAGCCATTTGAGAGTTTTAACTGTCCACCAGAATTTCAATCTTATACTGGAACTCCTTATCGACCCAAGTCTAGTCTTGAGCGGACATTAGAAGAAGGTTTAGTGATGTTGAACCGCATCAGAGAGGAATGGAAGGGAACCATGGCTAAATATGAAGAACCAGCCTGAAATTTTTCAGTACATAATTCGGGCATTGGACAAAATGAGAATTTGGGAAGTGAGAGAGAGCTGTACACCTTTTCTAATCAAACATTCCCTTTCCAAACTGAAATCCACAACTCCAGTTTTACAGATTCATCGAGTACACCAAAGGATTCATCAATTGATGATAGAATGTATGAGAAGTTGTGTAATAATGCGATGTTTGATTTACCCGACTGTGAAGGGTCCATTTCGAGTGAAACCATACCAAATCTTTGTGATCTCTACACCTCCACTCTTGAACCAAAATTGAATGAAAACCATTCTTTAAATGAGGTGTTTGAGAATTTTAACCTTCACTTCAATGAGGTGATTGACATTGGGGATATATTGATTGATGAACCCGAAATTTTAGATGATTTTGTCCCACCAATTCATCAGATCCTTTCACTTCCTTGTGGTCATCATCTTGAGCCTTTAATTCTTCCTGAACCCCAAATACGTCTTGAAGTTGTTGATATTCGTATACCCAAGGATCAAACCAAAATTCAGCCTTCATCTCCCACATCTGGTTTAGCGACACTCGACACATCAATACGTTTACCCATTTCATCTTCCACTCTCTCTGGTTCTTCTTCTGTTCCTGAAATGATAGTGATTGTTGATGAATCACAATCCGACAGTTCAAGTTCAACAATCCCAGAAAGCCAACTTGATTTGGATATTTTTGAAAATGAGATAGATGAGTTTTTCGAGTCTTCTACCTCAATAATTTTTGATGAATCAAGTAGGATAAATTCTGGCACAAAACTTTTTGACAGCAAAATGTTTGATCACATCATCGATGAAAGTTTTGAAGAACTTTTTGCTGACGAACTTAAATTTTTAAACAATACGGATTTTGTGATTGATCAACCTTCACTTATAGAAGTTGAACCGCCACCATTCCTTCTTCCTAATCATTCACATTCATTCTCATTCTTTCTTTTCTCTAATTTAAAATTCAAACCCTTTCCAGACCAACTCTTATCCCTTCCACATTTTTTCCTGACTCGATACAATACATTCTTCCACCAACCAATACGCATTACTGATAAAATCTTTGAATGGTTGTTATTAACTTTTGGTCTTTGTAAAGTCTTACTTTGACCAAATGACTCACCCCCTCTTAAAATGCTTAATATTGTCTAACTCATGTTTGAGGGGGGTGTATTTTTGGCTCTTGAAATAACTGTTGTCCTCAATATTGTGAGCCAAAAATAAGTTTGGGGGAGGATTTTCACTTTAATATATTTTGCCCCCGTTAATAAATGTCCTCCCAAGCTTACAGGTTTTTTGAAGTTTAGCAGATAACAACAGCGAGGACACTGTTGAAAACAAGTTTGGGGGAGGTTTGTGCTTATTTTCGCATCACTTCGCATACTTCGCATAAGCACAAAACATATCAATTTAAAATATATAAAACATATAAAAATTTCAAAAATTTCAAAAAAATAAAAAATTGTGTACATAAATAAGATAATAAAAGATTAGATAGTGAAAAATTACATCCAAAAGATTGGAAAAATTTAAGAAAACCAAGAAAATTAGAAGTTTTCTTAAACAAACTAGTAATAAGTAGTTATGAGCCGTTGTCCCAAGGGTTAGTAAGATGAAGGAAGTCACTAATCTGAGGATAAAAATAAGTCTGAAAAATAGTTCCTATTCAGGAAGCCAAACATATGAATGTTGATACCCTACTATACGCACTTACACACGTCTTAAAACTCGGGATAGTAGAGGATACCTTGAAATGCTCTTGTCTAAAAGCCAAAGTATGAAGGAAATTAAAAAAAAATGATTAAAATATAAAATGGTGAAGAAAAATGAACACTGGTTTTGTTATCGCCAAGGCAGCAATAAAAAAATATAGCGAGGGTGCTTCATCACCTAGTGCGTTAGACCAACTGGTCTAGGAGTCACAGCTAAGCCTTAGGTGGTGCAAGACGAGGAAAACACACCGTATAAGCAAGCACATGAGTAATCGGTCGGTTAGTACCTCAAGAAGTATTAACGGTCGAATGAAAATTGTGTGAGCAAATTCATCTAAATATTCATTAATTAAAAAGTATTGAGGCAGATGGACAAGAGTATGATACCTTGAATTGAATTCTCCGGGTGTAGGGATGTCTATTACACACACGTAGGATTATATGATCGATGTTTGGAAGAAAGATAGGAATGAAGAATAAAGACGATGTTTTATTGAGGGATCTTGTGATTTCTAACATCTTTTCATGAGTATTAAGATAGGGCTCATGACAACCGAAAAGCTAGTGTAGTTGGAAACTTTAATTTCAAAGTCTTTCTTTTACAATTCTTATCCTTATATGTAACATTCACGATCTTCCTTTTATTATTGGATTTTGTGGATGCAATCCACTGAAAACCCTCAGGAGACAACACTCCTCCTACTAGGGACAACTAGAGGTTTAAAGGCCTGTTGCACGTGCTCAGTGCAATCGTGTTGCCTACGAAAGTGTGCTAGTTAGTTTTTCTTTTTTTTTATTTTCTCCTTCTCTTTTTAATAAAACAATTTGCTCTAGAAGACCAAAAATAATTTTGGGGGAATTTGATCAGTTGAAAATATTGCATTTTTAACACATCAATTTTTCTACCATTTGCACTCATCTAAAGGTATTCGGAATGAATATAGAACATATTAGCAAAACATCTGTAAAATATCAAATAACATGTGTTATACCTTATAACCGGCACTTTGAGGGAAATTGAGTGTTTATAAATGCATGCATCATCTTTGTATAGCGCAACACTTGTCTCGAGAATCGGTGTAGGAAATTTCAGGTAAAAGAGCCGAAACTGTGGAAAGTGCTGATATAAATGTAGGGTTCTTAGGCACACCCATGAGGTTCTACAACTGATCAAACATGTCCAATTGAAATTTTTCTATGTGCCAAAGAACCCTAAACTAGATCGTTACTAGAGGTAAGGCGAAACAAACAAGCAAGCAAACTACTTCGCTACTAAGTGAATGGAAATACAACCTTTGTAGAACCGGTCCTCCACTTCTTTAGCTCCGTGACGACGTCCCTCCGCTGCGATCATCGGATCCCGGACTCTAACGATGGTTTCTTCGGAGAAATGATCGGGCTAGGTCGTTGACTTTGATGCCGAAGATGATCTACGTCGAGGCAACTCAAACTCAAGCTCCATCTTCATAGGTCATGAAACTTGTGAAGATAACACACTCTATTACAAGGCAAGTGGTAGAGGATGAAGAAATAGGAAGTGGGTTCACTTTGGAATTGGATTTCTCACTTGGATTCATCACTTGGAATTTTTCAAGAGAGCTTTCTTCTCTACATGAAGAAGAAGAAGAAGAGAAGAAAATGAATAATGAATTATCTCCAAAAAGAAAATCAAGTGATGTCTATCATTTAGCAACCATGGGTGAGTAAACTCATGTAGAGAGTAAACTAGGGATTAGGCTAATGGTTGGGTTAAGGAATAAAAACAAAATGGTTACTTTGTCAAAGATGCATGAAGCATCAAGAAGCTTCTTGCATAAAGACAAAGAAAGCAACCATTCTATTTTACCAAAATAAATAAATAAATAAGGTGGTGGAAACCCTAACCATTAACTAAACATGGTGTATAGCATACACTCACCCAAGTTTGCATGTATCATCAAACATGATACAAACTAGTGCACAAAAATATATCACATATACAACTTGTGTACATCAAGTGAGAAAATCCATCTTAAGTGAACAAATACTAGTTAATGTAAAGTAATATATCAAATATATAATTATACATTAAATCATTAAATCAACACTTGATTTAATGATCCAGTCATATCGCATATAACCGACTAATATCAAGTGTATCAATGTATCGAATCAACACTTGATTCGGTAACCCGGCTATATCTTATATAACCGTCCGATGATACAAATCACGATAATAGAATCCAGTATCACATACTGGTATTATTTTTGGTCCCACACATATCTCATATGCGCTCCTATTTCGTTTCGCTTGAGCCAGGAAACCTCTGTGTAGGACTCTAAAGACTCGTCAATACGCCGGCAGCAGGTGATGATCATATCAAACACCCACAGGCCGCAAGCGGTCTGCTAAACGTAACGGCCACCCGGGTATTGAGCGATCAGAAGATCAACGAGCAAGCCCGCTCACACTCCTGTGAATCCAACCAGTAACACTTACCGTACAGTCCGGTCAGTTCGTCTGATATGTCGCATATCTCGCCTAGGGGTGGTAAACGTCAGACCCCAGTAGCTTGATAAGTCATGCCGATGTAAGGTCCATTGTAAGTCCACGTTGCGACCCCCGGTTCTTACGGGGAGGCGGAAACGGTATAAAAATCAAATTTTTAGCGCAAGGGGCAACATGGACTAAACAAAGTCGGGATCTTTTCCTAAACTAAAACTAGCAAACTTGCTAAAGAGGTTTAGCTACTCGGATGAAGATGGTTATACCTAAACTTGAACTCCTTCTTCTTCAAACTTTTGTAGAGGTTGATGGTACTCTCCTTGTCGTCTTATTCTGTCGAAGATGGATCCACCTCGAGGGTTCAACCTTTGGGCTCTTTCTCGAACTTGGAGTGAACTAGAATCTCCGGCTTGCTAAGCCCTTGATCCTAGAGTGAGTAGAGAGTGTCTAAGGGGTGCTTTTCTTTTTAAAGAGAGAGATTCTCAACACATGAGAAAGGTTCTCTTTTGCTAGAGGAAGAAGAAGATGAAGTGAGGAGAGAGAAGCTAAATGAGATAATCAGCTCTCTTTTTCTTTCTTGCAACCATAATGCAAAAGAAAAAGAATTATCAAATAATAATAATAATGAAAATGAAAAGGTTGATGGAAAGTTTTAGAATGACCATTATCATTTCAAACATTAAATGGTTTTGCAAGAATCAAAAAGCATCTTGCTTTTGTAATGATGATGGTCAAAACTTCAACCATGGTCAACAAGTCAACCATGGTCAACAAGTCAACATAAAAACCAACCATGACACAATTTCATTTTATTATATATTATTAATTGATATAAAACAAATCCATTAGGGTTTGGAAAAAGACGACTGACAACTGTGCATACGCACCCGTTCCGAAACCCTAATGAAAGTCATCTTCCTCCTCCTCAAATAACTGTGCATACACACCTGCATTCTTGTTCCGAGGAACATGAATACTGAGAGATAAAAGCAACCCCAAAACATATACCGGTATCCGACTCAAACCAGAGCCAGCCAGTAATATCCGTCCGGACTCCAAACGTGCACAAGTGCGCGGATGAGAACGAACCCTGTCGCAAAACCATGCGACCTCTACTCTGTTTTGCCCAGAGGCGAATACCCTCTGTGTGGGACTCTAAAGACTCGACACTACGCTGGCAGTGGGTTTAACCACAGACCGCAAGCGGCACTAGCTGTGCGTAACGGTCCCCAGGTAGATGTCGACAAGAAGGCTGACGAGGTGAAACCCCATCGGAACTCCTACTGAGTCTGAATGTGACAGTCTCCGTACAGTCCGGTCTGTTCGTCTAATACATCGCATGTCGGGCCTAGGGGGCGGTAAAACGTCAGTCCCCTAATAGCGGTACAAGTCGTGCCGGAGTGAAGCCCAAAACACCCTGAGATAACACTGGAACCTACCAGTATATCTCGCTTGCCCTGGCCAGGGACTACTCGTGTAATGGCTCTCCTAGACACAGCGCGATGTCAACCCCCAATACCGGGAGAGACGAATCCTGTCTAACCGTCACTGCCTCCAATTGCTTCGGGACTGCACCCAACCACCACCTGTTTGCACGACTCCTTTGAGCCGTGGTAGGGTAGTGATCAAAGTGCAGTGGGAACACACTTGAGGCGAAGTGCCAATGTCAAGTCAGCGGACTAAGCTGTACTCATGTCACCTGGGAACTGATAACTGACGATAGGTATAATACCAACCTGTCAGTTCCCGACGAGTCCTGTCTAGTGTGCTCGTAACCCAACGAGCACCCGTATACTATCTCCAGTACGACGTACTGATGGCTGTGGGACAGACCATCTCCCACACTGAGATGAGAAGCGCATACGCTAGTCTACTCCGGAGTATCGATGCCCTGTCTCGATAGTCCTGCGACTAGGGACCTGTATAAGGATGTGCTTATAGATTACCCAGCCCCCACTAGTGTGACTGCCATCACAACGCTGGTAATCAAGCAAAGATCCTAAGGGCTCCACTAATGCGTATAAGTGATATACTAAAATAAACACAAGTACACATTGAAGTAGAAACAAACCAAGTAGCATACTACTATATAGAGCAAGATTTTTTATACAAGGTGAATATCCCAAGCTTCCATTAAGTAATATACAAACTAGTATGATACAGTAATGGCCTCTAGGGCATATACACTAACAATCTCCCACTTGCACTAAGGCCATGTACTGGCGTATCGAAGACCTATCATCTCGATCAGCCGCTCGAACTGAGTCTGGGGTAGGGCCTTGGTGAATGGATCTGCAGTGTTCTCTTCTGAAGCAACCCTCCGAACCTCGATCTCCTTGCGATCCACGATCTCCCTGATCAGGTGATACCGCCTCAAGATGTGCCTGGATCTCTGATGGGACCTGGGTTCCTTTGCTAAAGCTATAGCCCCGTTGTTGTCGCAATACAGAGGTATTGGGTCAACAATGGACGGAACCACCTGAAGTTCTTTCAAGAACTTTCTCATCCAGACAGCTTCTTTTGCGGCATCAGATGCAGCAATGTATTCCGCTTCCATAGTCGAGTCTGCAACGGTTTCCTGTTTGGAGCTCTTCCAACACACCGCCCCTCCAATGAGGGTAAAGACAAAACCCGACATGGACTTGGAATCATCCTTGTCACTCTGGAAGCTGGAGTCAGCAAAGGCCTCGATCTGGAGGTCTTTTCCGCCATACACCAAGAACATCTCCTTAGTCCTTCTCAGGTACTTGAGAATGTTCTTTACCGCTATCCAGTGTTTCTCCCCAGGGTTTGATTGATACCGGCTTACCACGCTCAGTGCATAAGCTACATCCGGTCTGGTACACAACATCGCATACATTATAGAGCCTACCGCAGAAGCGTAGGGTATAATAGACAAGCGATCCCTCTCCAAATCAGTCTTGGGAGACATCTCTTTAGAGAGGGTGATCCCGTGACAAGCCGGTAGGTTACCGCGCTTGGAATCTTCCATACTGAATCTTTTCACTATGGTGTCGATGTACCTGGACTGAGAAAGTCCTAATATCCTCTTGGATTTATCACGATGGATCCGGATCCCCAGGATGTAAGAGGCATCACCCAGGTCTTTCATGGAGAACCTGTGCGACAAGAACCCCTTGACAGATTGTAGCATAGGAATGTCATTTCCTATTAAGAGAATGTCATCCACGTATAAAACGAGGAATACTACAGTTCTCGCTTCAAATCTACTATAGATGCATGGTTCATCTGGATTTTTGATAAAGCCAAATTCCTTGACCGTCTCATCAAAACAGATGTTCCAACTCCGCGATGCCTGCTTTAGTCCATAGATGGACTTAAGCAACTTGCACACCTTTCCGCTGCTCCCACTCTGAATGAAACCCTCTGGCTGATCCATATAGACACACTCCTCTAAATTTCCATTCAGATCGCGGTAACTCAGCCTTACTCATCATGGACCGTACCATATCCAATAGGGTTCGGTTCCGTCTCTCCGATACACCGTTGTGTTGCGGAGTGTATGGAGGAGTAAGCTGAGAGAGAATTCCGTTCTCTTTTAAATAATTCAGGAACTCGGCACTTAAGTATTCTCCACCTCGATCCGATCTTAGAATCTTGATACTTTTGCCGGTCTGTTTCTCTACTTCATTCTTATATTCCTGGAACTTTTCAAAAGCTTCGGACTTATGTTTCATTAAGAAGACATAACCGTACCTTGAGAAATCATCCGTAAAAGTAATGAAGTAAGAGTAACCGCTTCGCGCATGTGTAGACATTGGACCGCACACGTCGCTGTGTACGAGTCCCAAGAGCTCGCTCGCTCTTACTCCGTGTCCAGTGAACGGAGTCTTTGTCATCTTTCCCATGAGACAAGATTCACAAGTGGCATAAGACTGATACTCTAACGGATCCAAGTATCCTTCTTTATGTAACTTAGTCAACCGTGTCTCATTGATGTGACCCAGTCTACAATGCCATAAGAAAGCCTGATTGATATCTGGAGACTTTCTTTTGTGTGTATTCTGGACATTGAAAA
This sequence comes from Agapanthus africanus, assembly GCA_030015575.1. Lineage (NCBI taxonomy): Eukaryota > Viridiplantae > Streptophyta > Magnoliopsida > Asparagales > Amaryllidaceae > Agapanthus > Agapanthus africanus. Next base: position 449,156,537 of record JASDDO010000012.1, on the reverse strand, counting down.
TCTGTGGTTGGTTTAACACGTATATACCATTGCTCAGTGTACCTGACCCAATCAGAACTTGATTAAGGTGAATGTTTACAACATTACTTACAAACGCAAATTCATAACCTTCTTTAGAAATCAAAGATACAGAAATGATATTACAAGTTGCGTTGGGTACAAAAAAGCAATTACGCAAAACCAAAACATGGCCATCTGTCATTCCCAGGTGATAGTCCCCCACGGCTTTAGCATCCATGCTAGCTCCGTTTGCAACTCTGAGGGTCATGTCACCTGCCTTCAAAAACCTACGGTTTCTCAACGCCTGCAAAGAATTACAGATATGAGATCCTGATCCGGTATCCAATACCCAGGAAGTAGAGTTTATAGAAAGACAGTTTTCAATAACATACACACCTGAAGTTGAAGCCGCAACCTGCTTCAGTTCCTGTGTCCTGGCCTTCCAAGCCCAGCAATCTTTCTTCCAGTGTCCACTCTTATGACAATAGAAGCATTCCTCTTTCCCTATAAGCTTCCCCGCAATCTTTGTTGCCTTTTCCTTTCCCTTCGTACCCACTTTACTAACACCGCCTCTTGGTTTGGCGGGGGCTTTCTTCCTCTTTCCCTTGGCTTTCGCCTTGGACCTAGAGGAAGAAGATCCTCCTACAAACAAAGCGGGTGTTTCCCTACCTTTCTGTAGGGTGCCCTCTGCGCTTTTCAGCAAGTTGAGGAGTTCTGAAAGTTCAACTTCCTTTTCTTGTAAGTTGAAGTTCAGTATAAACTGGGCGTAAGTGGATGGAAGGGACTGGAGGATTAAATCCGTATAGAGTTCACTTTCCAACGTGGTCCCAAGTTCCGCGAGCTCCTTAATGTAGCCAATCATCTTAAGCACGTGGCCCGCTACCGATGATCCGACGGCCAACCTTGCCGAAAATAACTTCTTCGACAATTCGTATCTTACGATACGAGACTGCTCTCCATACAGTTCTTTTGTATGAAGAAATATGGATTCCAAATCCATATTCTCGTGCCTCCTCTGGTGTTCGTTGTCCATAGAGGCAAGCACGAGGCATTTGGCCTTCGCGCAATAAATCTCCCAAGTCTTACGGATTTCCTTATCCGCGACGCTGGAGGTGGGACCTGGGACGGGGGGAGCTTTGGTGGTAAGAAGATACCCCAGCTTGTCGTAAGTGATTGCCATTTTGACATTCCTGAGCCAATCTTTGTAGTTTGGCCCTGTCAGTATATTTTTATCTAGAAGTAACTTAAGTCCAGTCATTTCGATTTGGTCGCTGCAGGGGGAGAGAGAAGAAACACTTTAGCACGATGCTCTTGCAAGTTTAGAATGGTTTTTAGTTTTTCTAAACAGGATGACTCCCACTGTCTCTCGAATCCCTCCTCAAACCATAAAGGAAGAATTAGTCGGGATCAATCCCACCGCACAATACTTGCTTAACCGTTCAGCCAGGCCAGTGTCGGTACTTCGAGGGAGGTTTTCCAACGCTTTCGCGAAGTTCCTTAATTAAATAACCTCTTTTCCCTGGGGGCGTAGCCCCGCTAACACCTTTCTAGGCACCTACTAGGTTTATAGCATTGATCGTTTAGTGAGAAGTTTCCCGAGGAGTAGCATATACTCACAGTAGGATCGGGATCCAAATATCATCGCGTGACGAAAATGAAGGAATCCTACCATAATCATCACACTCCAAATGGTATGCAAATCTAGCAAGTTTTAGTACTTATGAAACTCCCGATGTGGATTTTTGCCCCATGCTCTTATGACCTTGACTAAGGCCAACAAATCATAAGTCACATGTCAAGTTCTACCCGTCGTTATCCAGGTTAATTTGAACCCACCCGTATCTACCCTTGACTATGGCCAACAAGGCAATACGACTGTCCCAAACCAACGAATTCTATCTATGCAACATATGAATAACCACCAGCTACCAAACACTGTGCCTTGACTAAGGCCAACAAACACAGCTTGAATACTGTTGAATATTCATATGAAACGACGGAGGGCTACGGATGGTTTTGGCGAAACCGTGAACGTAGTGAACTTGATATAGTCGATGGAACGAGATAGCTTTTAGAAGGAGTGGCTCAATCTCCGCATTTAAAAGTTAGTTTTGAAAAGAACCGAGTGGTTTTTCGAAAGTGTTCCAACGACTTTAGCTTGGTTTATTATCTTGCATTAGTTATTTTAATGCGTGATATTCTTGCATTAGTTCTTTTAATGCGTCCCATCAATTAATCCTACCATTGCAGAAAACAACCAAAATATGACGTACGCTTATGCCATATGCATTCGCCACGGGGCCCCGTCATCAACCGTTAGGTTACTTAACTAACGACAGAGCGGGGGCTGGGCTAGCACGGCTGTAAAACATAAGCAACGCATAAATAGTTATAGATATAGCAATAGTAGACATTACAGATCACAGATGAATGCATTAGATATACTAGGAATCCGCAATCCGTTCGAGCCTGTAACGAAAAGCGGATTACACGGTCGCGGTGAATAGCCAAATACCCCACCCAAGACCCCTACGGGTGCGGCAAACTACCCGCCAAGTACTTGGCAGTTTGTGCACCCCTCCATGGGTCTATCCTAGGAGCAAAAACAGTAAAAAGAATTATACAATGACGGCTACAACCCCGACCCGGTTGTGCGGCCAAACAAATAATAATATTACATCAATTTACATTTACAAATGAATGAAAGAAAAACAAAAGCTCATCTCACATCCACCCCGGCTATTCACCCGCGACAGTCCAACACATTCATATACACATTCCAATATCAAACACAGATCATGTATAACCCCGACTAATCGACTTATAGAGATTAGCCGACGTTCAATACATGCAAACATCACAGATATAACCATCATAGTCAAAGTGTAGTGAAGTTCGGAAAAAATACGAAATTATAGGACCCCAAAAGTAAATTTCTGTTCTGGAGAATCTGGGCACATATAACATATTTTAAAAATCCCAAAACCAATACAGAGACACACTGCACGAAAGACGATCACCAGAAGACTCTAAACGGCGGCGGATCCGCGGCTCAATGAATAGGTGAGGCCGCAGATCCGCGGCGGTTTGAACGAATTAGGGGATCGTTTTTCTTGGGTGTCCACACAAAACCCTGAGCCGAATTTAGGTGTATAACAAATCTTGTTTTGACCAGAAAATTTTTTAACAGAAACTAGGATTTTGAAAAAGTTTGGTTTTTGGATTTTTTCGGTTCCGAACTTCGTTACACTTCACTACCAAGCTAGTTTAAGTTTAGTTAGGCTCTGATACCACTGTAAGTCCACGTTGCGACCCCCGGTTCTTACGGGGAGGCGGAAACGGTATAAAAATCAAATTTTTAGTGCAAGGGGCAACATGGACTAAACAAAGTCGGGATCTTTTCCTAAACTAAAACTAGCAAACTTGCTAAAGAGGTTTAGCTACTCGGATGAAGATGGTTATACCTAAACTTGAACTCCTTCTTCTCCAAACTTTTGTAGAGGTTGATGGTACTCTCCTTGTCTCCTTCTTCTGTCGAAGATGGATCCACCTCGAGGGTTCAACCTTTGGGCTCTTTCTCGAACTTGGAGTGAACTAGAATCTCCGGCTTGCTAAACCCTTGATCCTAGAGTGAGTAGAGAGTGTCTAAGGGGTGCTTTTCTTTTTAAAGAGAGAGATTCTCAACACATGAGAAGGGTTCTCTTTTGCTAGAGGAAGAAGAAGATGAAGTGAGGAGAGAGAAGCTAAATGAGATAATCAGCTCTCTTTTTCTTTCTTGCAACCATAATGCAAAAGAAAAAGAATTATCAAATAATAATAATAATGAAAATGAAAAGGTTGATGGAAAGTTTTAGAATGACCATTATCATTTCAAACATTAAATGGTTTTGCAAGAATCAAAAAGCATCTTGCTTTTGTAATGATGATGGTCAAAACTTCAACCATGGTCAACAAGCCAACCATGGTCAACAAGTCAACATAAAAACCAACCATGACACAATTTCATTTTATTATATATTATTAATTGATATAAAACAAATCCATTAGGGTTTGGAAAAAGACGACTGTCAACTGTGCATACGCACCCGTTCCGAAACCCTAATGAAAGTCATCTTCCTCCTCCTCAAATAACTGTGCATACACACCTGCATTCTTGTTCCGAGGAACATGAATACTGAGAGATAAAAGCAACCCCAAAACATATACCGGTATCTGACTCAAACCAGAGCCAGCCAGTAATATCCGTCCGGACTCCAAACGTGCACAAGTGCGCGGATGAGAACGAACCCTGTCGCAAAAGCATGCGACCTCTACTCTGTTTTGCCCAGAGGCGAATACCCTCTGTGTGTGACTCTAAAGACTCGACACTACGCTGGCAGTGGGTTTAACCACAGACCGCAAGCGGCACTAGCTGTGCGTAACGGTCCCCAGGTAGATGTCGACAAGAAGGCTGACGAGGTGAAACCCCATCGGAACTCCTACTGAGTCTGAATGTGACAGTCTCCGTACAGTCCGGTCTGTTCGTCTAATACATCGCATGTCGGGCCTAGGGGGCGGTAAAACGTCAGTCCCCTAATAGCGGTACAAGTCGTGCCGGAGTGAAGCCCAAATCACCCTGAGATAACACTGGAACCTACCAGTATATCTCGCTTACCCTGGCCAGGGACTACTCGTGTAATGGCTCTCCTAGACACAGCGCGATGTCAACCCACAATACCGGGAGAGACGAATCCTGTCTAACCGTCACTGCCTCCAAGTGCTTCGGGACTGCACCCAACCACCACCTGTTTGCACGACTCCTTTGAGCCGTGGTAGGGTAGTGATCAAAGTGCAGTGGGAACACACTTGAGGCGAAGTGCCAGTGTCAAGTCAGCGGACTAAGCTGTACTCATGTCACCTGGGAACTGATAACTGACGATAGGTATAATACCAACCTGTCAGTTCCCGACGAGTCCTGTCCAGTGTACTCGTAACCCAACGAGCACCCGTATACTATCTCCAGTACGACGTACTGATGGCTGTGGGACAGACCATCTCCCACACTGGGATGAGAAGCGCATACGCTAGTCTACTCCGGAGTATCGATGCCCTGTCTCGATAGTCCTGCGACTAGGGACCTGTATAAGGATGTGCTTATAGATTACCCAGCCCCCACTAGTGTGACTGCCATCACAACGCTGGTAATCAAGCAAAGATCCTAAGGGCTCCACTAATGCGTATAAGTGATATACTAAAATAAACACAAGTACACATTGAAGTAGAAACAAACCAAGTAGCATACTACTATATAGAGCAAGATTATTTATACAAGGTGAATATCCCAAGCTTCCATTAAGTAATATACAAACTAGTATGATACAGTAATGGCCTCTAGGGCATATACACTAACATCCATAACACGCATGAAACTACTGATAACACTTACCAGTAAATCAGTGCAACCCTTGCCAGTCGAGCATAGCGCAACATCAACCCCCAATACCGGGAGAGACGAATCCCCTCCTATCGCTCATTGCCTCTATGTGAATCGGGACTGTACCCAAAAACCACCTGTTTGCACGACTCAGTAGAGCCGTGGTAGGATGGAAATCAAAGCACAGTGGGAGACACACAAGACTCTATAACGATCTCGGGTCAACAGACTAAGCTGTACCAGTGTCACCAGAGAACTGCCATATGACGTGAGGTATAATACCATCTGGGAGTTCTCGGCGAGTCCGTTCAGTGTACCCAGTCACCACTGAGCACCTGTTCATATCAGAATATTGCATTTTATACCGCCCATTCTTACGCTCGTGTGTTTATAGGTAGGTACTTTTAATCCGTGTTTGTTACATATTTACAGAATACAGGTTTTTAGTCCAAATATTGTAAATCAAGATGAAATCTCCACAGTTACGGCAAAATACGGAACATCTGTCACAACAGATAAAAGCCGGGTTCCGGTCATCCATATCCGTCCGGTGCTGCGTACCGGTTCCTGGGACAAGACGTATGACAGCGGTCATTCGTGTCTCGGACAAGCACAGAGCACAAGAGGGGCTGCACAAGAATCAATGGGTGCACGGAGCTCAAGGGAGATAGAAGTCAAAAGGGAAAAAGATAATGCAATCTTGGACTAGGAATTCTGAGGGTATTCTGGAGATATTATCAGAAAATACATGTACCAGACAAGAGGGGACAGGAGACCAGGAAAGTACACAGAAGCCCACACCCTAAATCGACAATAGGGGCGCGGATCCGCGGCCATAGGGGCCTATAGGCGGCGGATCCGCGGCCGTACGGTCTAGACAGTGCATCATCTTTTGGGGGCAGTTTGGTCTTTGCATATGTGGTCTGCTGGTTGCCCTAAAACCCCATTTCCCTGCCTATAAATACAGCAGTTCAGGGCTGAGCCAAGGGAGCAATTTTTGAGTTTTGTTTTAGCCTCATTTTTGTTAGTTTCTTTCTTCTTCTTCTTCATTCCTCCATAAAATTGTAGTGAGAGCTTTTGAGTGGATGTTAATGAAGATGAGGTTGTTTTATCTTTCTTGTTAGTTTGCTCCCCCTTGAGATTTCTGCTTTCTCTTGCTCATTCAATCTCTTCATTGAGGTTGAATGGTTAAGAGTTAGTTATTGATCTCAAGGGTCGTATTTTCTCACGGGCTAGCACTTCACTTCACATGCGCTTTCTACCCTTCCCTTGATCTTGCAAGTTCTTCATTGAGCTTGCAAGTTTAAGGGTTGGCTATTGAGCACATGCTTGGCTTGGGTCCTAGTTCCGTATTCTTTTTATTACCCGCTTTTCATTACTTGTCTTTTTATTACTTGCATTTTATTTCATGCATTTTATTCATGCTATTTAATACTTGTATCTTTTCTTTTTTTTGTTCTTTTCTTTTTGTTCTCTTTTGTTTATATTATGAATGTTGTAATTATTGTTCTTGTTAAGAATTAATACGGTTTTATAAGTTAACATTTCTTTGCCAATTCCTTTTCCCGTTATTTTCCATTTGAACTTCGTCCAAACCATACGCAAGCGCTCCGTTAGGCACCGTACCCTGACAAGGTAACGGTGATTCCTAACCGCGACCGGTTGCGTTCGGTTTGGCCGGAGGCGAAGGCAAGAGACAAGAACGGAAGGACAAGGGTAAATAAGCCGGATTCCACGAATACCGCGCTTAAACCCCCTAATCCACGTTGTTGCCGATTGCTTAGCTTCAATTGGTCAAGACTCGGCTCAAAGGTTTTTGAGTACGGATTTCTTAGCTTACAATTTCGTATTTTCTTAACAACTTTATACTTGCAGATATACACATAGGTTAGATCAAACAAACATACAAGATTCTTTATTGACTCGTCTAAAGCAAGAAGGTAAGATACACCATCTCCCTGTGGACCGACCCGTGCTCACCGGCTAGCTGCAAAGCGACACCGTCCTGATCGCGGTAAACTCAAATTCTTTCATCCGACACGCCAAAAGCGTGCGATCAAATGGCGCCGTTGCCGGGGAGACGGTAGCGTATTTTCTTTCTTGTTATTCGGGTTAATATTCTTTTTGTATATATATAAAAAAAATATATTCTTTTTGTTTTTTTTGGACAATATTTTTGTGGGCAAGTGTGCAGATTTTTGCAGATTTGTAAACTGCGATTGTGGGAGCAAAGTGTACATTCAAAGTTAAGGTGATTACGGAGTACAGTGTCAAAGATCCGGGTAGTTTGACCCGCGCAAGCGAACCTTTCAAGCTTACCGGATTCGATTCAACGGGGGTTTCTTAACCCAAAACTTAAACGGTACGTACTTTACTAACACCTTCTTCTCAAATCCGACGCTTCCAATGTACTATTCTTTGCAAGATTCTTTGCAAGTTCGCTAGCAAACGCCAAAATTGACTAACCCGTATTTGTTGCAGCGCCGCGCTTAAAATTAAAAAAAAAACGATTGTTTGATTCTTTAAAGAATTTTTGAATTGCGCATTGCATACATTAATACGGACTTAAGGGCAAGCGAACCCCACAACATACGGTAAAGGATTTCATCACCTTTTCCGTGGCCCACAAATCACGAACTTGCGCATAACGTTTACCCACACAAATTTAAAAGAAACTAGACTTTAAGCCTTAAGGACTTCGCGCTCACTAGGAGAAGTTAACTGTATTTAGAAGCTTGCTTAACGGTATATTGTTTACGGGGTGTCTAGGAAAGTGTTAACGGCGAAACCGCCAAAAGAGAAAGGGTTATTTAATTAAGGAACTTCGCGAAAGCGTTGGAAAACCTCCCCTTATCTCTGCACTTACCTGGCCTCGTGATCAGTGTATTTTTAAGCCTGTTTCTCGACACAGTTTTACTTCGACAATCAAGTTCTGGAGCAGGTCTAGTTGACCTAGGTTAACCCTAGAACGATTAAGTGTGTGGTATTTTTTTGTCGTGATTGTTTTTGTCCATATTTCTTTTGTGTATATTTCATTCTTTTGCTAACAACTAACAATAAAAAAAAATAAAAATCACATTCTTTTTCCCCTCCTTTTCTCTTCCTTCCTTTCCTTCTCTCTTCATATCATGGGTACACCACCTCGCAAAACTCTTGCCGAACTTTGGTACCCGCAACCAGACATTACCTCATACGGTTCTTGCTTTGGCCGAACATCGAACGACCCCTCCATGCCCAAAGTTTCACTGAAAGATCGCATAGCAGCGTCTAGGAGAAACACTTGCACTCCTCATTCCACTTCGTATCAACCATTTCAAACATTCACTCCCGCTTATGTTGATACCCCTTCTGCAAGTCGTCCTTTGTCCATCGCTGAACGTATTGAACAATCTCGTAGCCGATCTTTCACTCCTTTCACCACTACAAATTCTTGGGACCAACAATTCCATTCACCTTCTTATCCCAATGTTGATCCCACTCCTGTCCAGCCATTCAATTCCTACCAATCCTACCCTACTTTTGCACCTTCCCTAGACATTGCTTCAGAACAGCCATTTGGGAGTTTTTAGTATCCAAACAACTTTGAATCTTTTACTGAAACCCCTTCACAACCTATGTCTAGTCTAGAACAATCGTTGGAAGATTTTAGGGTAGCGTCAAGCCAACAGATGATGGATTTGAATGCGTCCATGGCCGCCCTCATGCAACGTAGTGACCCGGTAGCTAGTTTTCAACTAGCTCCAAATTTTTCAATGTATGATGAGGCGGCAGGACAGGCTGTGAATTTGAGTGGAGAGAGTGAGATATACCCCCTTCCAAATCAAACCTACCCATTCCAAATTGAATCCGACAACTCCTGTTTAGAAAGTCTATCGAGTATCCCACAAGATTTATCAATTGAAGATAGAATGATTAATGAGTTGTGCGACTTTGTAGTGTTTGATTTACCTGATTGTGAAGGGTCCCTTCCAAGTGAAACCGATCCTAATCCTTTTGACCTCTACACCTATATTTTAGAACCTAAATCGATTAATATCCATGCTTTGGTTGAGGTGTCAGAGAATATTGATTTTCACTTGATTGAGGATATCGACGCTGGGAATATTTTGGATGATGAACCCGTAGATTTGACTGAGTTTTTCTCTCCAAATCATCATCCCGAGTCTTTAACTGTTTTTCCCGAACTTCATATGCGTCTAAACTTTGATGAAATGTGCATGGATAAGCTTAACTTTGAGGAGAATTTTGAGGATATTTTTGAGGATGAAACAGTTCTAGATGATGAGTCGGATTTTCCAATTCATCCTGTTCCTTTCACTGACTGTACACACCCTCCAGAAGCCTTAACCGATACTCTTCCTCAACCACTTCCCTCCATCCTTTCAATCGTTCCGACCTTGCAAGAACCCGTATCATTTTCATTTCATATGTCTGGTTTACCAAGTTCGGCGTACCCATGGTTTCTCACGAACCTTGAGGGATTTGACCCAATCTCTCGACGGGTTAATAGATTAGCACAATCGCTTTTTACACATCGCTCATCACATATTGTGCTAATCTATTCACTCCATTTGCACCCTCAAGTTCGTACTCCACTTCTTTTTCCCTTCCGCCTTTCTTCTTCTTCTCATCTACCGAGACCGCATTCCACTTCTCTCCACAAGCGGTCTCGCGTAGTCTCCATTTCTTACCTCTCCGCATTCTTCCACCAGCCACTGCTTTATGACGATAAAATCTTTGAATGGTTGGTGCTAACCTTTGGCCTGTGTAAGGCCTTGTATAGATGGATACTGTTTTCTTTCCCCCCTAATCATGAATTTCAACGCTAAACAGTGGAAACACTGTTTTACTTAAGTTTGGGGGGGGCATTTTTTGTATATATTTTTGTTTTCCTTTTTTGTTGTATATAATTTGTTTTTAGGGAGCGCCTGCAATTTTGACCCTCTTGGTATAGCCTGACAGTGAGGGCACTGTCAAGTTTAAGTTTGAGGGTGTGCTCGGTAAGCTCTCTTCCTTCGCATTCATTTGTATATTTTGCATTTGCATACCTTATTAAAAACCCATAAAAATTTAAAAAAATTTCTAAAAATATAAAATCTTTTTGTCAAGTTAGCTTGTGGAAGAACTCTGATTCAACATTCGACGGTTTTTGTTTGAAAAGATAGGAATAACTAAATCCTATGTTTGGATTTTGAAAACCTGAAAGATAACTCTCCTTTGAAGTTAACTATAGCTGATATACGTCTTTACATTACACTACACGTGTTGTGAGTCTTGGAAATTAGATGACAAGTCTTTTATGTTTAAAAACAACTTTTAAATAGATAAATGATTTTCTGAGGATCAAATAGGTTTGTTCTGAAATAAGTAATATATCAAGAATAGTTTATGAAGTAAGTGAATATGAAGGAATGTTATTGATGCCTAAATTAGAACTGAGTCTGAAAAATAACCCATCAGAAACTTGATTGGAATGATTACACACCAAACCCACTAAACACGTCTTTTATCCAAAAAATAATTGAACTACCGGTTATATCTCCGTTCGTATTGAATCATCATGTTTTTCACGCCAAACTGTCTTTTGTTTTTGGACCTAGGTAACTTGAGTAATTAAGTCCGCTGGGGTGTTTCTACACCTAATGTCCTAAAACCAACTGGTTTGGGTGCATTGGCCCAAAGCTCGCTAAGAAGCCTAGAAAGTCCAATTTTAAAACAAAGTCAAGCAAGTGTTCTCTCCGAGTTAAAATTCCTAACGGTTCTTTGTGTGAGAATAATCTTGATAAAAGACAAGCTTTTAAAAAAATTTTTAACGGAGATATGAAGGTTTTACTCTATGATAAAGACTATTGCACGTTCACAGAGGTGTGTATGAAATGAAAACAAGAATAAGGTGGAGTGAAAAATACGACTTAGTTTCCTGTTAAGGAAGATAGAAATTCTGAAGTTGAAACCTTACTGGAAAACGAAACTTGAAAAATGCTTAACTCTCTATAAAACTTATGTGATCCTTTTAAAATTGTTATCTGGGCTTTATTGTGCGACATAAGGACTTTAATCGACCTTTCTGGAACTTAACAGCACTATTTGCACTGCACGTAAAGACATATAAAAACCTGTAGTTAAATAAGAAGCGAGATGTGAAAAATAAAGGTTCGATAGTCTAAACTTAAGATTATAGAATTGTTATTTTCTAAAACAAAACTTTAGGGGCTTGAATCTTAGTTATTTTACAAAACTAGCTTGACCGGATTTTGTGGGTAGTATCCGCTGAAAACCCTCAGGAGACAACACTCCTCCTACTAGGGACACCTAGAGGTTTAACGGCTTGTTGCACGCGCTCAGTGCAATCGCGTTCCCTGCGAAAGTGCGGGTATCATTTTATTTTTGTGAATAATTGGTTTTGCTCGGGACGAGCAAAAGTTAAGTTTGGGGGTATTTGTTCATATCAGAATATTGCATTTTATACCGCCCATTCTTACGCTCGTGTGTTTATAGGTAGGTACTTTTAATCCGTGTTTGTTACATGTTTACAGAATACAGGTTTTTAGTCCAAATATTGTAAATCAAGACGAAATCTCCACAGTTACGGCAAAATACGGAACATCTGTCACAACAGATAAAAGCCGGGTTCCGGTCATCCATATCCGTCCGGTGCTGCGTACCGGTTCCTGGGACAAGACGTATGATAGCGGTCATTCGTGTCTCGGACAAGCACAGAGCACAAGAGGGGCTGCACAAGAATCAATGGGTGCACGGAGCTCGAGGGAGATAGAAGTCAAAAGGGAAAAAGATAATGCAATCTTGGACTAGGAATTCTGATGGTATTCTGGAGATATTATCAGAAAATACATGTACCAGACAAGAGGGGACAGGAGACCAGGAAAGTACACAGAAGCCCACACCCTAAATCGACAATAGGGGCGCGGATCCGCGGCCATAGGGGCCTATAGGCGGCGGATCCGCGGCCGTACGGTCTAGACAGTGCATCATCTTTTGGGGGCAGTTTGGTCTTTGCATATGTGGTCTGCTGGTTGCCCTAAAACCCCATTTCCCTGCCTATAAATACAGCAGTTCAGGGCTGAGCCAAGGGAGCAATTTTTGAGTTTTGTTTTAGCCTCATTTTTGTTAGTTTCTTTCTTCTTCTTCTTCATTCCTCCATAAAATTGTAGTGAGAGCTTTTGAGTGGATGTTAATGAAGATGAGGTTGTTTTATCTTTCTTGTTAGTTTGCTCCCCCTTGAGATTTCTGCTTTCTCTTGCTCATTCAATCTCTTCATTGAGGTTGAATAGTTAAGAGTTAGTTATTGATCTCAAGGGTCGTATTTTCTCACGGGCTAGCACTTCACTTCACATGCGCTTTCTACCCTTCCCTTGATCTTGCAAGTTCTTCATTGAGCTTGCAAGTTTAAGGGTTGGCTATTGAGCACATGCTTGGCTTGGGTCCTAGTTCCGTATTCTTTTTATTACCCGCTTTTCATTACTTGTCTTTTTATTACTTGCATTTTATTTCATGCTATTTAATACTTGTATCTTTTCTTTTCTTTGTTCTTTTCTTTTTGTTCTCTTTTGTTTATATTGTGAATGTTGTAATTATTGTTCTTGTTAAGAATTAATACGGTTTTATAAGTTAACATTTCTTTGCCAATTCCTTTTCCCGTTATTTTCCATTTGAACTTCGTCCAAACCATACGCAAGCGCTCCGTTAGGCACCGTACCCTGACAAGGTAACGGTGATTCCTAACCGCGACCGGTTGCGTTCGGTTTGGCCGGAGGCGAAGGCAAGAGACAAGAACGGAAGGACAAGGGTAAATAAGCCGGATTCCACGAATACCGCGCTTAAACCCCCTAATCCACGTTGTTGCCGATTGCTTAGCTTCAATTGGTCAAGACTCGGCTCAAAGGTTTTTGAGTACGGATTTCTTAGCTTACAATCTCGTATTTTCTTAACAACTTTATACTTGCAGATATACACATAGGTTAGATCAAACAAACATACAAGATTCTTTATTGACTCGTCTAAAGCAAGAAGGTAAGATACGCCATCTCCCTGTGGACCGACCCGTGCTCACCGGCTAGCTGCAAAGCGACACCGTCCTGATCGCGGTAAACTCAAATTCTTTCATCCGACACGCCAAAAGCGTGCGATCAGCACCCGCATACCATCTCTGATGTTAAACACCAATGGATGTGGGATCATCTATCGCCCATCACATGGATCGAGAAGATATACACTAGTCTACTCTGGAATATCGATGCCCCGTCTTGATATTCCCACGACTAGGAACATTGAAGGATGTACTCATTGACTACCCAGGCCCCACTAGTATGATCTGCATCATAGTCTAGGAAGTCGAGTACACATCCTAAGGGCTTTATCAACATGTAACAGAGAGACTGCAAGTATACATGTTAAGATAAAGAGCAACCAGATAGCGTACTATCATGTCGAGCAAGAAAGTCCTACCTATATATGTCCTAGCATCCACTACAATATACATCTCATGTACAGTAATGGCCTCTAGGGCATACATATAACTAACAATCTCCCACTTGCACTAGGGCCATCTGTAGCAGTGGTTATAGTATCTCATACTCAACCATCCCGTATAAGTCTCTCTCTAGGAAAATTCCTTTGTGAGTGGATCCACCGTTTTGTCCTATGAGTCTACTCTCTTAACCTCGATCACCCTGGAGATCAGCTATCTCCATGATCAGGTGATGCTGCCTCAGAATATGTCTGGGTCACTGATGGGATCGGGGTTCCTGGACCAAAGCCACACTTCCATTGTCACACAATAGTAGGAACCTAGTTCATCTTATGAACCAATATACACCCAAACTTCCTCTTTGGTAGTATCTTTAATAGCGATATCACCAGCCTTTATCGTCTAGTCTACCACGGCATATAGCTTGGAACTCTTCCAACATACCGTCCCTCTACTGAGGGTAAAGACAATGCCTGCGACTGACATTCAGTCGTCCTTATCACCCTGGAATCTTTCCAGTGATTCTCCCCAGGATCGATTGACACCATCTCACTAAACCCTAGTGAGAAGCCTAACATCCATTTAGATCTATCTCATAGATCCAAATCCCAGGATTTAGGAGGTATCACCTTTATCCTATTTGGAGAATCCTTGTGATAAGAGGAGATTGACCTTGTGTAGTATAGGAAACTCTTTTCCTATCAAGAGTATGTCATCCACGTACTCTACGAGGATCACCACCTTACTCTCTACTACCTTTTTGTATATACAAGGTTCATCTACCATTTTGATGAAGTCAAACTCTTTGACTACCACATCAAAATAGATGTTCCAACTCCGCGATGCCTGCTTTATTCTGTAAAGCAACTTGTACATGTTTCTGCTGCTCCCACTGTTTACGAAGCCCTATGGCTGTGTACTTATAGACGTTCTCTTCTAAATCATTATTTAGAAAAGTGGTCATGACACCTAACCGCCATATATCGTAGTCATGGTATGTAGCCGTGGCAAGTAGGATCCGGATGGACTTAAGCATAGCCACTTGGAAAAGGTTTCATCATTTTCCACGCCTGGTCGATGACGAAAACCATTAACATGTCTAGCTTTGAAAGTCTCAACTTTTCCATTTACACCAAATAATCTTCTCAAGATATACTTGCTCCTGATAGGGATTTAACCCTTTAGATATAGCAACCAAAGTCCATACTTTGTTGGTGTACATGGATTCCATCTCAGATCGCTAAGCATTCAGCCATTCTTACAGAGTCCCTACTCTTGATGGCCTGCTCGAAACTAGTTGGGTCATCATCTCATGATGCAATCCTCGCTCCCACTGTCATCAAGAAACCAAAGTATCTCTCAGGCGGATGAAGAACCCTGCTAGATCGGCGGAGAGGCCGAGGTTCGTTGGAGACTATTGAATCATTTGGTTCTATCAAATCATCAGCTGTAGTTTGTATAACTGGAACTCCTTCCAGTTCTACAAAACTGACCTTGCCTCGAACTTGTCCGGATTTTTCTTTTGACATAGGCCGGACAATCCCAAATCTTAACTTACTTAAGAGATAGGCTCTTCCCATACCATATCTTATATGGAGCGGTAGGCAACTGATTTGATCGGAACGCTATTCAATAGGTATGCAACTTCATAAGTGCATAACTCCCTAAAAGGAAATAGGAAACTCAGTAGTACTCATCATAGAGCACACCATATTTAATAGGGTGTGATTGCTCCGCCCCGATACACCGACGTGTTGTGGTGTATACGGAGGAGTAATGCTGAGAGAGAATCTCATTCTCCTTTAGAATAGTCCAGGAATTCCGTGCTCAAGTATTCTCCTCCCTGATCTCATCAAAGGACACAATACTTATACCCGTATTTTGGTTCTCTACTTATAACTTATATTCTGTGAATATCTCAAAAGCTTCGGACTTATGTTTCAATAGGAACACATGTCTGAATCTTGAGAGATTATCAGAGAATGTAATGAAGTACAAAGAACCGGTCTTGGCATCTGTAGACAGGGGACCTTACATACATCATCATGTATCAGTCCCAAGAGTTTACTAATTCTTTCTCTGTTTCCAATAAACAGAGCTATGGTCATCTAATCTTTGTGGCATGACTGGCAAGTTTCACAAGATGTAAATTCAAACAGATTTAAATATGCATCTAAATGTAACTTTAGCTAGTCGGGTCACATTGATATGACCTAGTCTACAATACCTCAAGAAGGAATCGTTCATTTCTGAACTCTTCTTCTTGTGTGTGTTCTGTATACTAGGAACTATAGTTTGATTTAGAACGTCAATGCTTTTAGATAACGTGCCTGAACCGATCAACTTTTGAAATAGGAAATGTTCAAAACATTTTCCAACAATACAAAATTGTATCCTTTCTTTACTAAATAAAGATATTGATATGATTTTGTATATCACGTTCGGTATCTAATAGCATTTGTTCAGAATCAATGTATTGGTAATACAGGGTGACAGTGACCAACAGACTTGGCTGCAACACTTGCACTGTTTTCTGTCTCATGAAACTTATCACCCGTACTCAGGTCTCTACCTTTCTGTAGCCCTATGTAATGGATTACATTTGCGGGATCCTGATCCGGTATCTAATACCTAGGACGTAGAGAACACAGAGAAACAGTTCTTTGTAGTGAACACACCCGAAGAAGATGCATCATATGCACTTTCTTCATTTGGGCGGCATGGGAATATTGGTATTCCCCTATTTCCTGCTCTGTCTTATAACAATTATAAGTTGGAGCGGGTCCAACGTTCTCCAGCTCAGTATAACAAGCGGGTTCGGTCAATTCATCCATATTATTATATTGATTAAGTCGTGATATGGTCGCTACCTGGAGAGAGAGAAAAGAAAACACTCTGCGTGCGCTCTTGCAAGATTAGATTGGTTATTTATTTTATCTAATCAGGATGGCTCCCACTGTTTTTTATCAAATTTTCCTTCAAACCCTAAAAGGAAAGACTAGCCGGGATTAATTACACTCTACAAGTTCGCCAATCTTTCAGCCAGGCTAGTGTCGGTACTTTGAGGGAGGTTCCCCGTGCTTTCGCACGGACCTAATTAAAGTAAACCTCGTTTTCCCAGGGGCGTAACCCCGTTGACAGCTTTCTAGACACCTACTTGATCGGCTAATTGTAAAGTGCAAAACTCTCCCAGGAGTAACAATTACTCGCAGTGGGTATCGTGATCCAACTATCATATAGAAGGTATGCAATCTCATTGCAAATTTCAACACTTGAAATTCCCAATAAAGGTTTTTACCCATAACACCTATGACCTTAACTATGGTCAACAAATCATAAGCACTAGTCAAGTTCTACCCGTCATTTCGTGATTAATTAGACCCACCCACATGACCCTTAACTAAGGTCAACAAAGTCACGCGACTGTCGTAACTAATCGCATCATATGCGGTGTAGGAAGACATCACTTAGCTACCGTACACTGTGTCTTGACTATGGTCAACAAACACAGCACGAATATTAAGTACTCTACTTCCTAAAATGACGGAGGGTTGCGGATGGTTTTTAATAAAACCTTTAACGCTTTGAACTTGATCTCGTTGCGGAATCAAATGGTTTCAAATGGAGTGTTTTTTAGGCTTTTCTAGTTTTGCTAAAGGGGTCACTCCCGGTGAAGGGATCGTCGGCCCTTTCCTCATCGAATAAGGTGCTGGATATATCATATATACTGCTGTGCAAAGCAAAAAATATAGAAGCAATCAAAAGACAAACCGAGAGTTGTAGCATCTGCCTGTTATTGCTAAAGGGGTCACTCCCAGTGAAGGGATCTCGGCCCTTTCCTTATCGAATAAGGTGCAGGATGTTCTACAAAGAACACCGCGATGCAAAGCAAGAACTGTAGCTACCTGTTTTATTTTTGAAATTCGATTCCACAACATCTTTTAGGTTTATTTTCTTTCATTAATCTCATTAATGAATGTCCCATCATTTAAGTCCACCTAAACATCACAGATAAATATAACGTACGCTTACGCCATCCGCATTCGCCTCGATGTCCCGTCTGCACCGTTAGGTTAGGTAACTAACGACAGAGCGGGGCAGGGCTAGCACGGGTGTAAAACATAAGCAACGTCTATATAATATATCATATATACTATATACAAAATCTATCTGAACATATCACATGATCACATCACAGATAACGCAGCAGAAAATATCATATGAAATATTGGATATACTAGGACGTCCGTGTTTTATTTTGAGCCTGTATAAAACACGGATTCCACGGTCGTGATGAATAGCCAATCCCACACCCCTAGACCCCTACGAGAGCGGCAAGTAACCCTACCAATTCTAAAGTTAGGAGACCCGGACTCGACTCCTCGAGATGGTCTCCCACTGGACCCTAGAACCCGGTTACTTGTGGTCCCCTCCTTGGGTCTATCCTAATGCGGAAAAGTAAATAATATACATCAACGGTGACATCTTCCGCAACCTGGAAGTGCCCCAATAAAAGAATATTACATACAAGTTTTTACATGAATGAAAATGAAAAACACTCATCCCACATAAAAAGAACCCCGGCTATTCAAACACGACGATCCAATGTAACATATCCAACAACACATAACATCTCATGTCATCAACGTAAGTAAATATTCTCATCCCAATTGTCATTGACATATAGCAACGAAACCGGCGATATCACATATTACACTTACGGTCATAGAAAAGAAAGTGTAAAACTATAACAGTTGGAATCCGCAACCTACTTAGACATCGCATGCCTAATGATCTGAATTCCTTAGACATCACATGCCTAACAATTATAAACCCCGCATTTTAGTCTCATTATCGAAAACTCTTTTCAATATCAAGTCGGGCAATTCAACAAGATTCCCGACATTTTGATCGAATGCTCGTCGCAAACTTTAGTAGGCGGCCGCACCCCCAATGCCGTCGACGAAGCGCACCAAGGCGGAACACCGCTGCCGCGAGCACCCGAATGGATGCTTTTTAGCGACGGGGTTCTCCTACAGTCACTTGGTCGGGGCTATGGGGTGTAGCTGTCTATTAAGTTTACCAGCGAGTATCCGCGTACGCAACGTGATTGCGACGGACTTTTGATCGCATCAAAATTCCGTGGAAACCGATCAAGTGAGACTAAACTGCTATGTTTATAACATCCAAATCAGTTATCTCATAACTACTTGTTGATTCCAAATACTGTATCACATTCTGGATAAATAGAAAATGTTAAACTTTCCGATCGAACAATCAAACACCCAAGTTTTCCCGAAACAGCTCAACACATGAAATAAGTTTAAAAACATTCACTTCATGCCACAGTACCAACGGTCCAGCCGTAGAAGGCTCAAGCCAACGCCTCACATGTGGCACGCCGTACTGCCCCAAACACTAAGGTTCAAAGGGCAGTTCAAGACGGTCACATAATCGAGTTAAGGTTTGTTGTCTTCTAGAGGGTCCATCGCGTTACTTGCATTACTCAGAACGTTCTCAAACTACGGAAAAATCCAACACTTGGAAATTTCCCAGCAGGGGAAAAAGTGGGTATTTATATCCAGTCGAACTATTTAACATATTCTAAAATTACCCGGAAAAACACATAGACAAAATTAGACAATCCGATCGAATCTACGAACTCCCAATACAACCCAGAAAACTCAACTCTTGAGTAAACATTAAAAATTCCCAGAAAATACAGCATGTACAAAAAGAAATTACTGTGCAAAAAGTAAGGGATTACATCATCATTTGGCCGCGGAATCGCCGCATAAGCCAAGCTTGTGCCGCTGTTCCGCGGCTCTTTGGGCGCATCGTTTTGTCGTTTTGCACTGTATTTCTTAAAACTTCCTGCTGAATTTTTTAAGCATTTTTAATCTGGAAAAATCCACAGATTCAAAAATTGTACAGAGAGGGGTATTCGATTAGGGTTTCGGGTTCGAACGGACTTCCAATTTCGTCTACTCATCGCCTAAGGCTCTAGCTAGGCTCTGATACCACAGTAGGGTTCCTAGGCACACCCATGAGGTTCTACAAGTGATCAAACATGTCCAATTGAAATTTTTTTATATGCCAAAGAACCCTAAACTAGATCGTTACTAGAGGTAAGGCGAAACAAACAAGCAAGCAAACTACTTTGCTACTAAGTGAATGGAAATACAACCTTTGTAGAACCGGTCCTCCACTTCTTTAGCTCCGTGATGACGTCCCTCCGCTGCGATCATCGGATCCTGGACTCTAACGATGGTTTCGTCGGAGAAATGATCGGGCTAGGTCGTTGACTTCGATGCCGAAGATGATCTACGTCGAGGCAACTCAAACTCAAGCTCCATCTTCATAGGTCATGAAACTTGTGAAGGTAACACACTCTACTACATTGTAAGTGGTAGAGGATGAAGAAATAGGAAGTGGGTTCACTTTGGAATTGGATTTCTCACTTGGATTCATCACTTGGAAGTTTTCAAGAGAGCTTTCTTCTCTTCATGAAGAAGAAGAAGAAGAAGAGAAGAAAATGAATAATGATTAACTCCAAAAAGAAAATCAAGTGATGTCTATCATTTAGCAACCATGGGTGATTAAACTCTTGTAGAGAGTAAACTAGGGTTTTGGCTAATGGTTGGGTTAAGGAATAAAAACAAAATAGTTACTTTGTCAAAGATGCATGAAGCATCAAGAAGCTTCTAGGATAAAGACAAAGAAAGCAACCATTCTATTTTACCAAAATAAATAAATAAATAAATAAATAAGGAAATGAAAACCCTAACCATTAACTAAACATGGTGTATAGCATACACTCACCCAAGTTTTCATGTATCATCAAACATGATACATACTAGTGCACAAAAATATATCACATATACAACTTGTGCACATCAAGTGAGAAAATCCATCTTAAGTGAACAAATACTAGTTAATGTAAAGTAATATATCAAATATATAATTATACATTAAATCATTAAATCAACACTTGATTTAATGATCCGGTCATATCGCATATAACCGACTAATATCAAGTGTATCAATGTATCGAATCAACACTTGATTCGGTAACCCGGCTATATCTTATATAACCGTCCGATGATACAAATAGCGAAAATAGAATCAAGTATCACATACTGGTATTATTCTCGGTCCCGCACATATCTCATATGCGCTCCTATTTCGTTTCGCTTGAGCCAGGAAACCTCTGTGTAGGACTCTAAAGACTCGTCAATACGCCGGCAGCAGGTGATGATCATATCAAACACCCACAAGCCGCAAGCGGTCTGCTAAACGTAACGGCCACCCGGGTATTGAGCGATCAGAAGATCAACGAGCAAGCCCGCTCACACTCCTGTGAATCCAACCAGTAACACTTACCGTACAGTCCGGTCTGTTCGTCTGATATGTCGCATATCTCGCCTAGGGGTGGTAAACGTCAGACCCAGTAGCTTGATAAGCATACCGATGTAAGCTCCATAACACGCATGAAACTACTGATAACACTTACCAGTAAATCAGTGCAACCCTGGCCAGGGATTTCCAGTTATGGCCAGTCGAGCATAGCGCAACATCAACCCCCAATACCGGGAGAGACGAATCCCCTCCTATCGCTCATTGCCTCCATGTGAATCGGGACTGTACCTAAAAACCACCTGTTTGCACGACTCAGTAGAGCCGTGGTAGGGTGGAAATCAAAGCACAGTGGGAGACACACAAGACTCTATGACGATCTCGGGTCAACAGACTAAGCTGTACCAGTGTCACCAGAGAACTGCCATATGACATGAGGTATAATACCATCTGGGAGTTCTCGGCGAGTCCGTTCAGTGTACCTAGTCACCACTGAGCACCCGCATACCATCTCTAATGTCAAACACCAATGGATGTGGGATCATCCATCGCCCATCACATGGATCAAGAAGATATACGCTAGTCTACTCTAGAATATCGATGCCCCGTCTCGATATTCCCACGACTAGGAACATTGAAGGATGTACTCATTGACTACCCAGGCCCCACTAGTATGATCTGCATCAAAGTCCAGGAAGTCGAGTACACATCCTAAGGGATTTATCAACATGTAACAGAGAGACTGCAAGTATACATGTTAAGATAAAGAGCAACCAGATAGCGTACTATCATGTCGAGCAAGAAAGTCCTACCTATATATGTCCTAGCATCCACTACAATATACATCTCATGTACAGTAATGGCCTCTAGGGCATACATATAACTAACAATAAATACGTCAAGTCTTTGACCTGAGATTTGGCAGAAATCAAGAAAGAAACATAGGATTCCAGACATCAGATAAAGATCCAAAAAGCAAACACAGAACAGCATGGAAGTTCTATGCACTGAAGCCACTAAAGGGCCGCGGATCCGCGGCCGTAGGGCCCTATTGGCTGCGGATCCGCGGCTATTTGATGACGTCAGCTTCTCAAATTTCCCCACGTGCCTTCTCGTAACGGCTAATGCTTCCAGAAGAGTCCAGATGACCACGTGGATTTATCCAGAAGGCTCGGCCTAACAACCTTCCCCTAGAATATTTCTCATTCTAGAATATTCCCTCCAACAAACTTCTTCTAGAAGCCTCTCTTTAACAACCTAGCGTTGGAGGGAAGATTCGAAATGAGGGATTATAAAATGTGATCTAGATCTAGGGTTTTGGGTTGTTGAGGAGTTAGCTAGTTAGTGGTTCATTTTGGAGGGAAAAATTGTAGATCCAAATCAAAATTCAAATCAAATTGAGTGACACACTTTGATTGAAATCAAGATCTATAGAGTACAATTCAAGCAAGAAGCCATCAACCTTTTAGAAGCGACGCCGATCTTCAACCGAGCAAGTTATCCAAGACAATCCGCGACTCACGGAGACGGTGCGGAGCCAAATCGACGATCGAGTTCTTTCCTCGAATCTTGTAGATCTTGAGAGAATTGTAACAAAATTGTTGATTAATAAAAGGTGAAATATCTTTATCTTGCTTACTTTTATATTTGAGCATTATGATTAGATCTTGATTCTTGATTGTGTTCTTTGTTATAATGCTTGAGTAAAAACTCCGCTCGTGAAGGAGTCGAGAGAATAGATAGATGATGATGATTACAATCTTGAAATGATTCTTAATTCCTATGAGTTTTGTAAACTCTAGTAGATTGAATCATCGACAATCTTGTTTCGAACGAAATGCTTAATTAAATGTTTTCGCTCTTAATTAGAGATCGATGATTGGTGATTCAATTTACTAGAGGCTAGCTTTTGAATGAGAATCAACGAAAGGACGAAGGATGAGATGAAGAAACCCTAGTTGCTTCAAGAGATCCTTAAACCTCATTGATCGTCATCGAACTAGCAAAAAATCATCAATGGATAGGAATACGTAATCACAAGTCTTCATCACTTCTATAGATTCGATCGATTCCTACGAGCCTCATTACATATCTTGACAGTTCATTAGATTTGGACATCTTCTTGAATTTTATAGATTCTTGATCTTTAGATCTAGTCTTTACTATTTTTGAAACTAAATCTCAAAATTCTTGAATCTATTTTCTTGAAAATTTTCTTTTACCTTTTCATTTCGACTCATCTAAAACGAAATCAAGCAAAACACACATCTCAGTGGACGATCCGTATTCATTAACGCGCGACATCGATACCGTTAATTGATTGCGGTATAAATTTCTTTGATTGTGATCTTTATACAATTTCAAAACACGACACACAAAGAATCATTCAATCAGTGAGTCAAGATGAATAAGCAAAAGTAAATCCTATGCTTGCAACCATGCTCTCATTTCCACCTCATTTCTATTTTCATAAAATAGAAATTCATATGCCATGCTTCATAATATATATATATATATATATATCATATATATTAATATATATATATAATGAAGAATAATTAGTGAGCTAATGATATTAGTTAAGATATAATTATATCACATATAATATATATCACATTATTAAATCAACAGTTGATTTAATAATCCGGTTATATCACATATGACCGACTAATATCATTTATCTGTATATCACATTATCAAATCAACACTTGATTCGACAATCTGGTTATAGCACATATAACCGAACCGATAATAGATAACTGCCAGATTACAATACGATATCACATACATGTATTTAATCTGGCCCACACACATTTCACATATGTGTCCTACTTCATTTCGCTTGAACCAGGGAACTTCTGTGTGGGACTCTAAAGACTCGTCAATACGCTAGCAGTAAGTGATGATCATATCAGTCACCTACAAGCCGTCAGCGGTACTAGCTGGACATAACGGGTACCCGGGTATTGAGCGATATGAAGATCAACAAGCAAGCTTGTCCATAGTCTCCATGAAGCCTATCAGTAACACTACCGTACAGTCCGGTCTCTTCGTCTGATATGTGGCATATCAAGTCTAGGGGTGGAAATCGTCAAACCCCAGTAACGTGATAAGTCATGCCGATGTTTGGCCTATAACAGTTTGAGAAACTACTGATAACACTTATCAGTAAATCTCATAAGCATCCCTGGCCAGGGACTTCCAGTTATAGCCAATCGAGCATAGCACAATATCAACCCCTAATACCGGGAGAGACGAAACCCCTCCTATCGCTCATTGCCTCCATATGACTCGGGACTGTATCCAAAATCCAACAGTTTGCACAACTCCTCTTGAGCATCATAGGGAGGAAATCAAAGCACAGTGGGAGGCACACAAGACTCTATGACGATCTCAGGTTTACAGACTAACCTGTACCAGTGTCACCAGAGGACTGCTATCTGACGATAGGTATACTACCACATAGGAGTCATCGGAGAGTCTTGTTCAGTATACCCAGTCTCTAATGAGCACCTGTATACCATATTTGATGTCAAACACCAATGGATGTAGGATCATCCATCGCCCATCATATGGGTCATGTAGCGTATATGCTAGTCTACTCTGGAATATCGATGCCGTGTATCGATATACCCTCGACTAGGAACAATTAAAGGATGAACTTGTGGACTACCCTAGCCCTACTAGTATGATCTCCATCTTAGTCCTGGTAGTCAAGTACACATCCTAAGGGCTTTATCAACATGTGAGAGCAAGATAGTATCACAATACAAGTTTGCATGTTAAGACATAGAGCAACCAGAAAGCATACTATCATGTCGAGCAAGAAAGTCTTCTCTATATATGTCCAAGCATCGACTATAATATACATCATATGTACAATAATGGCATCTAGGTCATACATATAACTAACAATCTCCCACTTGGACTAATGCCAGTTGTTGTGGTATCTCATACCCAACATCACAAAGAGTCTTTCAAATTGTATCTAGGGTATGGCCTTCATGAGTGGATCTGCCATGTTATTCTTCGTATCAACTCTCCTTACCTCGATCCCTTGGAGATTAACCATCCCCTTGATCAGGTGATGCTGTCCTCAGAATATGTCTGGATCGCTGATGAGACCAGCGTTCCTGGGCTAAAGCTACAACTCCATTGTTATCACAATAACAGTTATTGGACGCTCAATGGTAGGAACCGTGTTCATCTCATGATTAATAATTATCCAGACATCCACTTTGGTAGCATCGTTGGTAGCGATGTATTCAGCCTTTATCGTCTTGTATGCCACGGTATCTAGCTTGGAACTCTTCCAACATACCGTCCCTCAATTATGGGTAAAGACAGTCCGTGACTGACTTTCAGTTGACCTTATCACTCTGGAAGCTCGAATTGGTAAATGACTCCCACTGGATTTTACCATTATCAAACCCCAAGAACATTTCTTCAGCGCTTCTCAAGTACTTAAGAATGTCCTACACAGCTGTCCAGTGATTCTCCCAAGATCCGATTGATTCCTGATCACTACACCTAGTGAGTTAGCTACATCCGGTCTGGTACATAACATCGCATACATGATAGAGCCTACTGCCGAAGCATAGGATATCCCTTGCATGCGAGCTCTCTCTAAATCAGTCTTGGAAGACTTCTTTTTGGAGAGAGTGATTCTTCGATAAGTAGGTGAACCACCACGCTTAGAATCTTCCATACTAAACCCCTTTAGTACGATGTTAATGTACCTGGATTTCGGACACTCCCAACATCCACTTAGATCTATCACCATAGATCATAAACTACAAGATGTAGTAGGTATCATCCTGATCTTCTATAGAGAATCCTTGTGATAAGAGGAGCTTGATCGAGTGTAGTATAGAAAACCATTTCCTATCAAGAGTATGTCATCTATGTACAATACGTGGAAGACAACTTTACTCTCTACAACCTTCTAGTATATACAAGGTTCATCTACCATTTTGATGAAGTCAAACTCTTTGACTACCACATCAAAACAGATGTTCCATCTCCGCGATGCTTGTTTTAATCCTGATGGACTTAAGCATAGCTTTAAAAGTCATAACTTTTCCATCTACACTAAGAATCTTCTCAAGATCCACTTGCTCCTGATAGGTTTTACCCCTTCAGGTGTAACATTCAACGTCATACTTTGTTGGTGTCTATGGATTCCATCTTTGATCGCATAGCATCCAGCCATTTCACAGAGTCCCCACTCATGATGGCCTGCCTGAACCTAGTTGGGTCATCATCTACCATGATGGAATCCTCGCTCCCACTGTCTTCGAGGAAACCGTAGTATCTCTCAGGAGGATGAGGAACCCTACTAGATTCGCGGAGAGGCTGAGGTTCGTTGGAGACTATTGAATCATTTTGTTTCACCAAATCATCAGCTGTTAGTTTTTCCATCTGGAACTCCTTCCATTTCTACCTCATGACCACAAATTTCTTCACAAGAAATTCCTTTTCTAAAAAGGTGGCATGCTGAGAAACAAAACAGCTTTTGCTTCTCAGTGGGGTAGAAAATATACCCTCGCGAATGTTCGTGATATCCAACAAACTTATACAGAACTGACCTTACCTCGAGATTGTCCGGATTTTGCTTTTCAACATAGGCCGGACAACCCCATATCTTAACTCGTTTAAGACATGGTCTCCTCCCATTCCATATCTCATATGGAGTGGTAGGCACTGATTTGGATGGAACCCCATTCAATAGGTATGCATCTTCTCAAGTGCATAACACCAAAAGGAAACAAGTAACTCAGCAGTTCTCATCTTAGAGCGCGCCATATCTCATAGGGTGCAATATCTCCGCCTCGATACACCGTTGTGTTGTGGTGTATACGAAGGAGTAAGCTGAAAGAGAATCCTAATCTCTATTTAGAAAATCCTGGAACTCCATGCCCAAGTATTCGCCTCCTCAATCACATCGAAGGACTTTAATACTTATACCCGTCTGGTTCTCAACTTCAAGCCTATATTCCTTGAATTTCTTAAAAATTTCAGACTTGCGTTTCAACAAGAACACATGACCAAATCTTGAGAGATGGTCAGTGAATATAATGAAGTATGAAGAACCAACCTTGGAATTTGTCGACATAGGACCGTATAAATCATCATGTATCTGTCCCAAGAGTTCAATAACTCTTTCTCTGTTTCCAGTAAACGGAGTATTGGTCATTTACCTTTGAAACAAGACTGGAAAGTATCATAAGATGAAAATTTGAACAGATTCTAATATTCATCCTTATGTAACTTAGCTAGTCGTGTCATATTGATATGTCCTAGTCTACAATGCCACAAGAAGGATTCGTTCATTTCTGAACTACTCCTCTTGTGTGTGTTCTATATACTTTGAACCGTGGTTTGATTTAGAACGTATATGCTATTATATAACGTGCCTGATCCAATCAACTCTTGATTTAGGAAAAGGTTCACAACATTATCCTCCAATACAGAATTATATCCTTCTTTAACTTACTAAAGAATCTGATGTAATGATGTATATCAGGTTCGGTATGTAATAACATTCGTTCAGAATCAATGTATTTACCATTTGGTAATACAAGGTGCTACTTGCCAACTAATTTGACTGCAACAATTGCACCATTCTCTAACACTTAGAGACATATCACCCATTCTCAGTTCTCTACCTTTCTGCAGCCCATGTAACAGATTACATATGTGGTATCCTAATCCGATATCTCATACCTAGGACGTAGAGGATACTGAGAAACAGTTCTCAGTAACAAACACACCCGAAGAAGATGGATCAACATGCACATTTCTCAATTGGGTCGCGTAGGAATCCGGATATTCCCCTATTTCCTGCTCGGACTTATAACAATTATAAGATAGAGCGGAACCAATGTTCCCCAGCTCAGTATAATAAGCAGGTTCGGTCAATGCATCCATATTTTTATCTTGATTAAGGCGTGACATGGTCAGTACCAGGAGAGAGAGAGAAGAAAACACTCTGCGTGTGCTCTTGCAAGATCAGATTGGTAATTATTTTATCAAATCAGGATGGCTCCATCTGTTTTTATCAAATCTTTCTTCAAATCCTAAAAAATAAGACTAGTCGGGATTAATTACACTCTGCAAGTTCGCCAATCTTTTGGCCAGTCTAGTGTCAGTACTTTGAGGGAGGTTCCCCGTGCTTTCGTACGGACCTAATTAAAATAAACATCGTTTTCCCATGGGCGTAACCCCGTTAACACCTTTCTAGACACCTACTTGATCGACTAATTGTAATGTGTAAAACTCTCCCAGGAGTAACTCTTACTCGCAGTGGGTATCGGGATCCAACTATCTCATAGAAGGTATGCAATCTCTTTGCAAATTTCAACACTTGAAATTCCCGATAATACTTTTGCCCCTAACCTCCCATGACCTTCACAAAGGCCAACAAACCATAGGATGCTAGTCAAGTTCAACCCGTCATTTCATGATTGAATTAAACCCACCCGCACGACCCTTGACAAAGGCCAACAAGGTCGCACGACTACCCTAATCCAATCGCATCATATGCTTAAACAGATAAGCATTAGTCAGCTACCGCACACTACGCCTTGATAAAGGCCAACAAACGCAGCACGAATACTAAATTGTACTTATCTGAAATGACGGAGTGCTACGCAGGTTTTTAAGAAAACCACAAGAGTAATGAACTTGATATCGTTGTAGAATCCAGTGATTTTGAAAAGGAGTGTTTTTTAGGCTTTTGCTAGTTTTGCTAAAGATGTCACCCCGGTGAAGGGATCTCGGCTCTTTCCTCATCGAATGAGGTGCTGGATATTCATCAAGGAATACCACTTTGCAAAGCAACAACTAGAGAAGCAGTCAAAAGACAAAACCGAGTGGGGTGTAGAATTTGCTAGTTTCACTAAAGAGGTCACTCTCGGTGAAGGGAACTCGGCTCTTTCCCCAACGAATGAGGTGCTGGATATTCTACAAGGAATACCGCTATGCAAAGCAAAAAGTGGAGCTACCATTTTTGAAATTTTGATTCCACAACATCTTTTAGGTTTCTTTTCTTTTCATTAATCTCATTAATGAAGTCCCATCAATTATGCTTCTTAAACATCACAGAATAAACGAAAATACAACGTACACTTATGCCATCCGCATTCGCCACAGTGTCCCGTTTTGCACCGTTAGGTTACTTAACTAACGGCATAGCGGGACGGGACTAGCGCGGGTGCAAAACATAAGCAACGTTTATTATATATCATATATATAATAATAAAGCATTTGTCTCACGCATATAAAGTGATCACATCATATAATATCAGCAGCAGAAGTCATCATATGAAATATTGGATTTCTTAGGAGGTCCGTGTTTTATATTAAGCCAGTAAATAACACGGATTCCACGGTCGCGGTGAATAGCCAAACCCACATCCCTAGACCCCTACGAGATCGGTAACCAACCCTACCAATTCTAGAGTTAGGTGACTGTTCATCACAGAAAACTGCATTTTAATACCACTCATTCGTTATCTATTCTGTATATATTGGTACAATTAACCAGTTTCTGCTAAGTAATTACAGATTACAGGTGTTCGTGATAAAAGACTGGAAATCACAGATATAACGTTTGGGAGATGACACTGCAAACGGAACAGAAAACCGATCGATATCCAATGAGATCTTGTATAAACAATATTGCATACACAATTTTTGGTCCTACACAATGCTTGTGCACTAGACCATGATGGGGAGATGCCTAAGCACAAAAGGAGCACAAATGAAGATGACGTGCATTAATTGCTAAAATGTGTGATGTGATATGAAGCACCAGGTTTTCCCTCCAAATCCCTGAGTATAAACCAGGTTCATATAGGTAAATCAAGCAACACCATTGGACTTGTAGAGAGAGCACAAGACCACAGCACCAAAACGAGCCTCTAAGCTCGGATTTTGGCCGGCCACACCCCCATAAATTCCGAGCTCGCCGGCGCCTTGCCCCGTTTGTCCCCATCTTTTCTCTGTTCCCCCTAGCAGTCACATCATCTCGTTTTTATTATTTGTTTAATTTTTTTTGAGCCTATAAATACCAAGCTTTTAGGCAAGTTAGAGTTCACTACTTTTTGTAAGAGAGAAATTTGTAAACATTGTAACTAGTGATCTTGTAACCTTAGTGTGAATTCCTTGCCTTCCTCTAATCTTGCAACCTCTTTCTTGAGCTTGCAAGATTAGATTTCGGTATTTGAATTCACTTGTTTTTACTTGGAACCATTGCAATAAAGGCTTCATTTATATCAAGTTGATTCTTGTATCTTTTCTCATTTTGCATTTTCTTCTTTATTATTATTTCAATTTATGATGTGTGAGTAGTTTGTGTTGGTGTATATGCCCTAGAGGCCATTACTGTATCATACTAGTTTGTGTATTACTTAATGGAAGCTTGGGATATTCACCTTGTATAGACAATCTTGCTCAATATAGTAGTATGCTACTTGGTCTGTTTCTACTTTAATGTGTACATGTGTTTATTTTAGTGTGTCATCTATACACATTAGTGGAGCCCTTAGGATCTTTGCTTGATTACCAGCGTTGTGATGGCAGTCACACTAGTGGGGGCTGGTTAATCCACAAGCACATCCTTATGCAGGTCCCTAGTCGTAGGACTATCGAGACAGGGCATCGATACTCCGGAGTAGACTAGCGTATGCGCTTCTCATCCCAGTGTGGGAGACGGTCTGTCCCACAGCCGTCAGTACGTCGTACTTGAGATAGTATGCGGGTGCTCGTTAGGTTACGAGTACACTGGACAGGACTCGTCGGGAACTGTTGGTTGGTACTATACCTATCGTCATTTATCAGTTCCCAGGTGACATGAGTACAGCTTAGTCCGCTGACTTGACACTGTCACTTCGCCTCGAGTGTGTTCCCACTGTACCTAGATTACTACCCTACCACGGCTCAAAGGAGTCGTGAAAATAGGTAGTAGTTGGGTGCAGTCCCGAAGCACTTGGAGGCAGTGACAGTTAGACAGGATTCGTCTCTCCCGGTATTGGGGGTTGACACCGCGCTGTGTCTAGGAGAGCCATTACACAAGTAGTCCCTGGCCAGGGCAAGCGAGATATACTGGTAGGTTTCCAGTGCTATCTCAGGGTGTTCTGGGCTACACTCCGACACCACTTGTACCACTATTAGGGGACTGACGTTTACCGCCCCTAAGGACCGCCATGCGATGTATCAGACGAACAGACCGGACTGTACAGAGATTGTCACATTCAGGCTCAGTAGGAGTTCAGATAGGTTTCACCTCGTCCATCTTCTTGTCGGCATCTATCTGGGGACCGTTACGCACAGCTAGTGCCGCTTGCGGTCTGTGGTTAAACCTACTGCCAGCGTAGTGTGGAGTCTTTAGAGTCCCACACAGAAAGCTATTCGCCTTTAGGCAAAAGAGTAGAGGTTGCACGGTTTTGCGACAGGTCGCATGGTTTTGCGACAGGGTTCGGTCATATCCGTGCACTAGTGCACCTTTAGTGTCCGGACAGTTAACACTAGCGGGCTTTGGTTTAAGCCAGATCTTAGTGTAAATTTTGGGATTGGCTTTATCTCGTTTGTATTCGTGTTCCTCGGAATGCGGATGCGGGTGTGTATGCACAGTTGACAGAGAGACAGAGGCAGATGATTCTCATTGGGGTTGTTGACTGTTCACTGTTCACTGTTGACCATTGACTTTTGCTAAACCCTAATGAGAATAAGAAATATGATTAATGATAATATTAATTAAGTATTATTGTGTCATGGTTGAGATGAGGGGTTGACTTTGTTGACTTGTTGACTTTGTTGACCGGTTGACTAGGTTGGACTAGTTGACCATCATTATTACAATGGCTATCATTTCATGGCAAAGAGTTTTGCTTGCTTGTTTGTTTTTGCAAAATGAGTGTATGAAATGATATGGCCATTTTGACTTGAACCATCACATAATACTCAATTACTTTTATGAGTAATCATGGTTTTGGATTATGAGAGCTTGGATGGCAAAAGACTTACTCATTTTTCTCTCATTTCATTTCTCTCTCTTGCTTGAGCTCTTCCTCTTGCTCTGTCTCTAGCTTAAGGCAACACCCTCTCATGAGTTGAGAAACATTGCCTTAGAGATAAAAGAAAACCCATATCACTTCTCTACTCATCCTAGTTCACAAGGTTTGGTAAACTAAGTGTTCTAGTTTCTTCAAGTTCGAAGAAGAATCAAAAGATAGAAGCTTTCAGGTGGATCCATCTTCGGCACAAGGAGACGACGAGGTGAGGCCGATCCGTACACCGGAAAGAGTTGAAGACGAAGGAGTTCAAGAAAGGTATAACCCCCTAACCGAGTAGGTAAAACTCTTGTTAGGTTTGTTAGTTAGTTGTTTAACAAAGATCCGTATTTTGAGTCCATGTTACCACCTCTTGAAAATCGTTTTTCATCATTTCCGCAAGCCCGTAAGTACCGGGAGAGGTAACGTGGACTTACAGTGGTATCAGAGCCAAGTTAAACACTATCTAACATGTTAGCAAAGTAACTAGAAATTCGATCGGATA
The DNA here is from genome assembly GCA_030015575.1 of Agapanthus africanus. Classification (NCBI taxonomy): domain Eukaryota; kingdom Viridiplantae; phylum Streptophyta; class Magnoliopsida; order Asparagales; family Amaryllidaceae; genus Agapanthus; species Agapanthus africanus. Next base: position 449,123,721 of record JASDDO010000012.1, on the reverse strand, counting down.
AAAAGTCGCGAAATACGCCCGAAATGCCTACTTTCTGCCGAATTTTTTTCTGTTCCAAAAAATGGTAAATCTTATCTTAAAATTCGGCTCAGGGTTTTTAGAAGCAACTGTAGAAAAATGGTCCACTGAACCGATCAACGCGCCGCGGAACCGCGGCGGGAGCTTGCTCCAGCCGCGGATCCGCCGCCGAGTTGACTCGGCCGTGGGCGATTTTTCTCACAGTTTGTTCAGTGGGGTATTTTGGGATTTTTACAATATGATTTTTCTGCCCAGATTTTCCAGAAAGCAAAATTTGTTTTTGGGGCTTGAAAATCCGTATTTTGATCGAAATTCTAAAGACTTAAGCTGACGGGTATATATCTGTAATGTGTTATATGTATTGAACGTCTGCTAATCGCTATACGTCGATTAGTGAGGGTTATACATATCTGTGATCTGTAATGTTTATGGTATGTGTATATGAATTCATTGGATTGTCGCAGATGAATAGCCGGGGGGTTGTGAGATGAGAGTTTTCTTTTCTTTCAATTCATATAAATTTGTAATTGATGTAATATTATTTTTGGCCGCACAACCGGGTCGGGGTTGTAGCCGTCATTGTATAATTTCTTTTTACTGTTTTTGCTCCTAGGATAGACCCAAGGTGGGGTGCATAAACTACCGGGTATCTCGAAGTGCCGAGTGGCCTACTCACGTCGTTGAGGGAGGTTGCTCCGCTTCGGATATTTGGCGGGTAGTTTGACGCACCCGTAGGGGTCTAGGGTGGGGTATTGGCTATTCATCGCGACCGTGTAATCCGCTTTTCATTACAGGCTCGTACGAATTGCGGATTCCTAGTATATCCAATGTGTTCATCTGTGATCTGGAATGGCTATCATTGCATGTGACGAATGAGTATATCTATATATGATATCTATTTAGGCGTTGCTTATGTTTTGCATCCGCGCTAGTCCAGCCCCCGCTCTGTCGTTAGTTAAGTAACCTAACGGGTAATGACGGGGCCCCGTGGCGAATGCGGATGGTATAAGCATACGTCATATTTTCGTTGTTTTCTGCAATGGTAGGATTAATTGATGGGACGCATTAAAATTAATGCAAGAAAAATAAACCAAGTAAAAGTCGTTGGAACACTTTCAAAACCACTCGGTTTCTATTCAAAAAGAACTTTTAAACGCGGAGCTTAAGCCACTCATTTTAAAAGCTATCTCGTTCCATCGATCATATCAAGTTTACTACGTTCACGGTTTTGCCAAAACCATCCGTAGCCCTCCATCATTTCAGTTAAATATTCGGTAGTATTCAAGCTATGTATTTTGACCTCACGCCAAGGCATAGTGATTGGTAGCTGCCGGATATTTATCTGTTGCATAGATAGAATGCGTTGGTTTGAGACAATCGTACTGCCATTTTGGCCTACGTCAAGGGTAGGTACGGGTGGGTTCAAATTAACCTGGATAATGATGGGAAGAACTTGACATGTGACTTATGACATTTTGACCTCACGCCAAGGTCATAAGAGCATGGGGCAAAAATTTACATCGGGAGTTTCAAAAGAACTGAAACTTTCTAGCGCTGCATACCATTTGGAGTGTGATGATTCTGGTAGGATTCCTTCAGTTTTGTCACGCAATGATATTTGGATCCCGATCCTACTGTGAGTATATGCTACTCCTCGGGAAATTTCTCACTTAACGATCAATGCTATAAACCAAGTAGGTGTCTAGAAAGGTGTTAGCGGGGCTACGCCCACAGGGAAAAGAGGTTATTTAATTAAGGAACTTCGCGAAAGCGTTGGAAAACCTCCCTCGAAGTACCGACACCAGCCTGGCCGAATGGTTAAGCAAGTATTGTACGGTGAGATTGATCCTGACTAATTCTTCCTTTTTGGTTTGAGGAGGGATTCGAGAGACAGTGGGAGCCATCCTGTTTAGACAAATTAAAAACCACTATAAACTTGCAAGAGCATCATGCTAAAGTGTTTCTTCTCTCTCTCCTAATTGCAGCGACCAAACATCATGACCGGACTTAAGTTACTACTAGATAAAAACATACTGACAGGGCCAAACTACAAAGATTGGCTCAGGAATGTCAAAATGGAAATCACTTATGACAAGTTGGAGTATCTCCTCACCACCAAAGCTCCCCTGTCCCAGGTCCCAAAACCAGCGTCGCGGATAGGGAAATCCATAAGACCTGGGAAATCGATTGCGCGAAGGCCAAGTGCCTCGTGCTTGCCTCTATGGACAATGAACATCAGAGGAGGCATGAGAATATGGACCTCGAATCCATATTTCTCGATACAAAAGAACTGTATGGAGAGCAATCTCGTATCGCCAGATACGAAGTGTCGAAGAAGTTGTTTTCGGCAAGATTGGCCGTCGGATCATCGGTAGCGAAACACGTGCTTAAGATGATTGGCTTCATAGAGGAGCTCGCGGACCTTGGGACTACGTTGGAGAATGAGCTCTATACAGACTTGATTCTTCAGTCCCTTCCTTCCACTTACGCCCAGTTCATCCTGAATTTCAACTTGCAAAAAAAAGAAGTTGAACTTTCAGAGCTCCTCAACATGCTGAGGAGTGCAGAGGGCACCCTACAGAAAGGTAGGGAAACATCAACTTTGTTTGTAGGAGGATCTTCCTCTTCTAGGTCCAAGGCGAAAGCCAAGGGAAAGAAGAAGAAAACCCTCGCCAAACCAAGGGGCGGTGTTAGTAAAGTAGATACGAAGGGAAAAGCAAAAGCAACAAAGATAGCGGGAAAGCTTGTGGGAAAGGAAGAATGCTTTTACTGTCACAAGAGTGGACACTGGAAAAAGGATTGCATGGCTTGGAAGGCCAGAACACAGGATCTGAAGCAAGTTGCGGCTTCAGCTTCAGGTGTGTATGTTATTGAAAACTGTCTATCGATAAACTCTACTTCCTGGGTATTGGATACCGGATCAGGATCTCATATCTGTAATTCTTTGCAGGCGTTGAGAAAGCGTAGGGTTTTGAAGGCAGGTGATATGACCCTCAGAGTTGCAAACGGAGCTAGCATGGATGCTGAGTCCGTGGGGGACTATCACCTGGAGTTGTCAGATAGACACGTTTTGGTTTTGCGTAATTGCTATTTTGTACCCAATGCAACTTGTAATATCATTTCTGTATCTTTATTATCTAAAGAAGGTTATGAATTTGCATTTGTAAGAAATGTTGTAAACATTCACCTTAATTAAGTTTTGATTGGGTCAGGTACATTAAGCAATGGTATATACGTACTAAACCAACCACAGATTTTCAATGTCTAGAATACACACAAAAGAAAGTCTCAGGAAACAAACCAGGCTTTCTTATGGCATTGTAGACTGGGTCACATCAATGAGAGAAGGTTGACGAAGTTACATACAGAAGGATATTTGGATCCGTTCGAATATCAATCATATGCAACTTGTCAATCCTGTCTCAAAGGAAAGATGACAAAGACTCCGTTCACTGGACACGGAGTAAGAGCGAGCGAGCTCTTGGGACTCGTACACAGCGATGTGTGCGGTCCAATGTCTACACATGCGCGGAGCGTTTATTCTTACATCATTACTTTTACGGATGACTTTTTAAGGTACGGTTATGTCTTCTTAATGAAACATAAATCCGAAGCCTTTGGAAAATTCCAGGAAGATAAGAATTAAGTAGAAAAACAAACCGGCAAAAGTATCAAGACACTGAGATCGGATCGAGGTGGTGAATACTTGAGTGCCGAGTTCCTGGATTACTTAAAAGAGAATGGAATTCTCTCTCAGCTTACTCCTCCATAAACTCCGCAATATAACGTTGTATCGGAGAGACGGAACCGGACCCTATTGGATATGGTACGTTCCATGATGAGTAACACTGAGTTTCCGCGATCATTCTGGGGATATGCACTAGAATCAGCTGTATACCTTTTAAACCGAATTCCAACTAAGACTGTGCCTACCACACCATATGAGATATGGAGTGGGAAAAAACCGTATCTTCAATATCTGAAGATCTGGGGATGTCCGGCTTTTGTCAAAAAGAAGCATGCGGACAAACTCGAGGTACGCTCAGTACTGTGCAAGTTTGTGGGATACCCAAAGAACTCCAGGGGGTATCTCTTCTATTACGCAGAGGAACAAAAGATCATTGTTTCTCGTAATGCCCATTTTCTGGAACACCAGTTCTTAGAAAAGGAAACAAGTGGGAGCGAAATAGAACTGGAAGAAATTCCAGAACCACAGACTATTACAGAAAGTTTAGTAGAACCAGAAGGTTCAAAAGAACATGACATTCCTACGCCGCTCCGCAGGAGTAGTAGGCAGTCTCATCCGCCCGAGAGATACTACGGTTTTCTCATAGACGGGGATAGAGAGGATTGCATCATTGATTATGATGAACCGACTAGCTTCCAGCAGGCCATTCAGAGCGTTGACTCGGTAAAATGGCTAGATGCAATGCGGACCGAAATGGAGTGCATGTACACCAACAAAGTATGGACGTTGGACGTTGCTCCAGATGGGGTAAAACCCATAGGATGCAAGTGGATCTTCAAAAGGAAGATTGGTGTAGATGGACAGGTTGAGACCTATAAAGCTAGACTGGTTGCAAAGGGTTTTCGTCAAAGACCTGGTTTGGACTATGACGAGACCTTTTCTTCAGTAGCTATGCTGAAATCCATTCGGATCCTTCTTGCCATTGCTGCCTTCCACGATTATGAGATTTGGCAGATGGACGTAAAGACCGCTTTTCTAAATGGAAATTTAGAGGAGTGTGTTTATATGGACCAGCCAGAGGGTTTCATTCAGAGTGGGAGCAGCGGAAAGGTGTGCAAGTTGCTTAAGTCCATCTACGGACTAAAGCAGGCATCGCCGAGTTGGAACATCTGTTTTGATGAGATGGACAAAGAATTTGGCTTTATCAAAAATCCAGATGAACCATGCATCTATAGTAGATTTGTAGCGAGAACTGTAGTATTCCTTGTTTTATACGTGGATGACATTCTCTTAATAGGAAATGACATTCCTATGCTACAATCTGTCAAAGGATTCTTGTCACACAGGTTCTCCATGAAAGACCTGGGTGATGCCTCATACATTCTAGGGATCCGGATCTATCGTGACAGATCCAAGAGGATACTGGGACTCTCACAGTCCAGGTACATCGACACCATACTGAAAAGATTCAGTATGGAAGATTCCAAGCGCGGTAATCTACCGGCTTGTCACGGGATCACCCTTTCCAAATAGATGTCTCCCAAGACAGATTTGGAAAAGGATCGCATGTCTATTATACCCTACGCTTCTGCGGTAGGCTCTATAATGTATGCGATGTTGTGTACCAGACCAGATGTAGCTTATGCACTGAGTGTGGTAAGCCGGTATCAGTCAAACCCTGGGGAGAAACACTGGATAGCAGTAAAGAACATTCTCAAGTACCTGAAAAGGACTAAGGAGATGTTCTTGGTGTATGGCGGAAAAGACCTCCAGATCGAGGCCTTTGTTGACTCCAGCTTCCAGAGTGACAAGGATGATTCCAAGTCCATGTCGGGTTATGTCTTTACCCTCAATGGAGGGGCGGTGTGTTGGAAGAGTTCCAAACAGGAAACCGTTGCTGACTCGACGATGGAAGCGGAATATATCGCTGCTGCAGATGCCGCAAAAGAAGCCGTCTGGATAAGGAAATTCTTAACTGAACTTCTGGTGGTTCCGTCCAATATTGATCCAATACCTCTGTATTGCGACAACAATAGGGCTATAGCTTTAGCGAAGGAACCCAGGTCCCATCAGAGATCCAGACACATCTTGAGGCGGTATCACTTGATCAGGGAGATCGTGGGTCGCCAGGAGATCGAGGTTCGGAGAGTTTCTACGGAAGATAACACTGCTGATCCACTCACGAAGGCCTTACCCCAGACTCAGTTCGAGCGGCTGATCGAGATGATAGGTCTTCGATACGCCAGTACATGGCCTTAGTGCAAGTGGGAGATTGTTAGTGTATATGCCCTAGAGGCCATTACTGTATCATACTAGTTTGTATATTACTTAATGGAAGCTTGGGATATTCACCTTGTATAGACAATCTTGCTCAATATAGTAGTATGCTACTTGGTTTGTTTCTACTTTAATGTGTACATGTGTTTATTTTAGTATATCACCTATACACATTAGTGGATCCCTTAGGATCTTTACTTGATTACCAGCGTTGTGATGGCAGTCACACTAGTGGGGGCTGGGTAATCCACAAGCACATCCTTATGCAGGTCCCTAGTCGTAGGACTATCGAGACAGGGCATCGATACTCCGGAGTAGACTAGCGTATGCGCTTCTCATCCCAGTGTGGGAGACGGTCTGTCCCACAGCCGTCAGTACGTCGTACTTGAGATAGTATGTGGGTGCTCGTTAGGTTACGAGTACACTGGACATGACTCGTCGGGAACTGTTGGTTGGTACTATACCTATCGTCGGTTATCAGTTCCCAGGTGACATGAGTACAGCTTAGTCCGCTAACTTGACACTGTCACTTCGCCTCGAGTGTGTTCCCACTGTACTTAGATTACTACCCTACCACGGCTCAAAGTAGTCGTGCAAACAGGTAGTAGTTGGGTGCAGTCCCGAAGCACTTGGAGGCAGTGACGGTTAGACAGGATTCGTCTCTCCCGGTATTGGGGGTTGACATCGTGCTGTGTCTAGGAGAGCTATTACATAAGTAGTCCCTGTCCAGGGCAACCGAGATATACTGGTAGGTTTCCAGTGCTATCTCAGGGTGTTTTGGGATACACTCCGACACGACTTGCACCGCTATTAGGGGACTGATGTTTACCGCCCCCTAGGCCCGCCATGCGATGTATCAGACGAACAGACCGGACTGTACAGAGATTGTCACATTCAGGCTCAGTAGGAGTTCAGATAGGTTTCACCTCGTCCATCTTCTTGTCAGCATCTATCTGGGGACCGTTACGTACTGCTAGTGCCGCTTGCGGTCTGTGGTTAAACCCACTGCCAGCGTAGTGTAGAGTCTTTAGAGTCCCACACAGAAAGCTATTCGCCTTTAGGCAAAAGAGTAGAGGTCGCATGGTTTTGCGACAGGTCACATGGTTTTGCGACAGGGTTCGGTCACATCCGTGCACTAGTGCACGTTTAATGTCCGGACAGTTAACACTAGCGGGCTTTGGTTTAAGCCAGATCCTAGTGTACATTTTGGGATTGGTTTTATCTTGTTTGTATTCGTGTTCCTCGGAACGCGGATGCGGGTGTGTATGCACAGTTGACTGAGAGACAGAGGCAGAGGATTCTCATTGGGGTTGTTGACTGTTGACTGTTCACTGTTAATCATTGACTTTTGCTAAACCCTAATGAAAATAAGAAATATGATTAATGATAATATTAATTAAGTATTATTGTGTCATGGTTGAGATGAGGGGTTGACTTTGTTGACTTGTTGACTTTGTTGACCGGTTGACTTAGTTGGATTAGTTGACCATCATCATTACAATGGCTATCATTTCATGGCAAAGACTTTTGCTTGCTTGTTTGTTTTTGCAAAATGAGTGTATGAAATGATATGGCCATTTTGACTTGAACCATCACATAATACTCAATTACTATTATGAGTAATCATGGTTTTGGATTATGAGAGCTTGGATGGCAAAAGACTTACTCATTTTTCTCTCATTTCATTTCTCTCTCTTGCTTGAGCTCTTCCTCTTGCTCTCTCTCTAGCTCAAGGCAACACCCTCTCATGAGTTGAGAAACATTGCCTTAGAGATAAAAGAAAACCCATATCACTTCTCTACTCATCCTAGTTCACAAGGTTTGGCAAACCAAGTGTTCTAGTTTCTTCAAGTTCGAAGAAGAAGCCTAAGGTAGAAGCTTTCAGGTGGATCCATCTTCGGTGCAAGGAGACGACGAGGTGAGGCCGATCCGTACATCGGAAAGAGTTGAAGATGAAGGAGTTCAAGAAAGGTATAACCCCCTAACCGAGTAGGTAAAACTCTTGTTAGGTTTGTTAGTTAGTTGTTTAACAAAGATCCGTATTTTGAGTCCATGTTACCACCTCTTGAAAATCGTTTTTCATCATTTCCGCAAGCCCGTAAGTACCGGGAGAGGTAACGTGGACTTACAGTTTGCTCTTGGGCTATGGTGAGGTAGGTTGTGGAATTGCTTTTCTTCCAACCCCTCCCTTTTTGATTCTTGCATTTTACACTTCCTTTCTTAATTATGCAATTGTATTATGTTTTGCTTGATAAGATATATTGTTTTGAATGGTTGCAAATCAATCTTTAACATATATCTTATTCCTTCTTTTCATTTTATTGTTGCTATATTATGAATTGAAGTTGAAAGGAATACGAAATTAAGTTAAGTGTTGCAAACTAGCTAGATAGGACATATAGCATACAATCATATGTTCTATACTTGCTAACTTCATTTAGCTAATTCCGCATTCATTTCATTCTTAAAATGGACCTTGAATCAAAACGGAGAGTTGGGGGGTAAAAACCGTATTTTAACCTTACCAAAGCTTAGCCTAAGTTTTCTCTAAACAACCATAAATCTTTCTTCATTTAATTGTTATAAAAATGTTTCAAAAATCCATTTCCAACCCATTGTTTCATAACTCAAAATGATGTCGTGGCATCCACTCCCTGTGGTTCAACCCATACTTGTCGGATTGCATCAACACACCATGCACTTACGGTATTTTTAAAACTCGAGACTCACGTCATGCACTATTTTCATCAAACAAAACTGACATATCTTAATTAAACTAAACTCGACAAAAGCATGACACCGTGAGTTTTCAACAAGGTTTTGGTGCCGTTGCCGGGGAGTGGCAACATCACTAAATTATTTTGAGTTATTTTTGTATATACCTTTAAAATCAAAACATAAAAATCAATATTTTTTTTTGACATTGTGCTCTCTATTCTGTGGACCTGCTAACACTAAGAAACTGTTTAGAAAAATCAAACAATATAAGTGAGAAAGTACTATAAAAATGAGACCAAAGAAGGAAATTGGAGCCCCAACTCATTGATTGGACCGGCGACATTAAAGGAATATCCGGCGCCGCCGGCCCAAGAAACTCCTATTGCTTCAAAATTCCCCATGTTCTCTATTGCTCAATTATTATCTCAATTTCATTTTTTGATTTCTATAATTTTTCGTATGCAGGGATTTGGCCACATATATCGCTTTTCGTACTAAAATCACCGTTTTTACGACATTTTCAGATATGAGGAATTTGCGAATAGCGATTGTGCGAAGAAAGGGGTGCGCTCAAAGCCAAGGTGATAACAGGATACAGTGCCAAAGATCCGGGTAGATTGACCCGCGCAAGCGAACCTTTCAAGCCGAACGGATTCAAGTCAAACAGGGGTTTCTTAACCCAAAAATCCATCGGTACGTATTCCTTAAAACACTTTCTTCTCAAATCCGACGCGTCCACTACTCTATATTTACAGGATTCTTTGCAAGTACATTGCCAAACGCCAAAGGAACTAACCCGTATTTGTTGCAGCGCCGCTTTTAAACATAAAAAATAAAAAGATTGCTTGATGTATTGAACAACTTTTTCATTGAATTGCGCATTGCATAACTTTAATACGGACTTAAGGGCAAAAGAACCCAAACAAGATACGGTAAGGGATTTCATCACCCTTCTCCGTGGCCCACAAACTACAAAGAACAAGCAATTTTCACACACCTATTAACATTAAAAGAAATTAGACTTTCAGCCTCTAAGGACTTCGCGCTCAATAGGGAAAGTTAAGTGTATTTCGAACACTGTCCATCGGTACATTGTTCAAGAAGTGTCTAGGAAAGTGTGAAAGGCGCATCCGTCAAAAGAGAGAAGGTTATTCTAATTAAGGAATCTCGCGAAAGCGAGGGACAACCTCCCTTCTTCTCTGCACTTACCTGGCTTCTCGATCAGTCTATCTTGGGCCCGTTTCGCGGTACATTTTTACTTCACAAAGCAAGTTTTTTGAGCAGGTCTAGTTGACCTATGTAACCCTAGACTGTTTAAGTGTGTGCAGTGTGTCGTGATTGTGTTCTTGTTATACCTTTTTGTGTGATATTTGTTGTTGTGAATATTTTGGTTAACAACACTTTTTCCTCCATTTCCTCAGTCCTTCCCTACCACTTCTGGATAGTGCATGTCAGCTTGGACTAGAGATTCACAATCTCGATTGGTCCGGTTTGTGACTGTATCTTCCGATTCTTCTACACCTTCTGATTCCTCGGAACCTTCCGAGACCTTCTTACCTTCTGCTTCATCGGAGCCGTCCGATCCTACACTTCTTTCACCCTCACCTTCTTCTTCTATACCACCGACAATGACGGAACAAACAATTGTGGAACAACAGGAAGCGGCGTTACAGGACAGATGTTACCCACACCGTTCATCCTTACCTTCATGCATAGTGTTGCCCACCATTGCGGCAAACAACTATGAAATCAAGCCGCAATTCATACCACTACTCCCAAAATTCCACGGACTTGAGTCTGAGGATGCTCACCTTCTAATCAGTGAATTTGAAGGAGTGTATGCTATGATGAAAATTCATGGAGTAGGTGAGGATGTCGTTAAGCTCAAATTCATTCCTTTTGTGCTTAAGGACAATGCGAAAAGTTGGTTAAATAGTTTGCGACTTTGTGAAAGTTTTTCTAAAGAAACTTTACCCTATTTATAAAACTGTGAGAATTCGGAATGAAATCCACAATTTCAAAAAAAAAAAGATAGTGAAATTTTTTGGAAATGCTTCGAAAAATTTAAAGACATCTTAATCAAATGTCCCCATCACGGGTTAGAACAGTGGAGGTTGTGTCAGTTTGTCTATGAAGGTTTAGACTCCAGTTTGCGCATGATGTTAGAATCCATGTGTCAGTGCAAATTCCTGAGCTATGGTGCTAAGGATGCATGGAACTTTTTGGAAGAACTGGATGACAAGACCATTCAGTGGGAGAGTGTGAATAAGAAACCATCTATGACTAGGAGTGGTGCACACATAGTTGACACCTTTATAGCCGCCGAAGCAAAAATCGCCGCTCTTGTATGGCAAATGGAGGCTTTAGAGGGCAAAAATTCACTGCTGCCTGTAAATCAAATTTCTCAAACCTTGTGTGCTAACTGTCAGCATCCTAGCCACATAACGGAAGAATGTCTGTTTCTCGTTGGGTCCAAGTGACCTGAAAACGTTAATGCGTTGTATCAAAACCAGTGTCCCAGGAACGATCTCTTCGCACAGACGTACAACCCTGGTTGGAAGAATCATCCTAATTTTGCTTGGAATCAGGCACCTTTTCAAAACAACAATTCAAACCTGCCTTTCCAACAATTTCAAAATTCAAGCGTTCGCGGGCTTTTCTTCTTTTCGGACACCATATTTTCAAAACCAAAAATTGGTATACTCAACCAACCAGCCCCAACAGCCGAATCAGCCTAACCCAAACTTTACACCCCCTGGGTTCACCCAAGACGACAAGAGGGTGTCATCCATTGAAAAAGGGTTGGAAGCTTTGATTAAAACTTCTGCGCAGACTTCATCTAGTCTGTCTATTTTTATGCAAACAGATGGTCAGTTGCATAGCGCTAAAGCTCAAGCGATAGCCAGACTGAATTCCAAATCAGTCAACTAGCTGCTGCAGTTAATGAACGTGAAAAGGGAACATTTCCCTCTCAACCCGTGACGAATCCAAGAAAGCGGAGAAACAACAACGCTCGTATTGTTCAGCAAAATAATATTGAGAATGTGAACGCCATCACCGTCCTCAAATCAGGACGTACGATTGACAACAAGGTTGTCAACCCCAATGACTCATCCAAACGTGCGGTTGTCTTTACCATCACGTATCTCATCTTCAGTTCCTCATTTTGATCCATCGTCATTTTCATTACCTTCTTATTCTCCATCTCCTTCTTCGTCGTCGTCTGCTGCACATCTTTCAAAGCAACTTGAGAATTTGCCGCAAGTCCACCCTGATGATCCAGTAAGAACACTCCCGCTTTCTGCACCTGTTCCATCTGCAACTTCTTTAAACCTCATGTTTGGGCCTAAGGCTCCTTATCCCAATAGGTTGAAATCAGATAAGCTTTCTGCAAGTATGGAAAAGGTGTTAGAGGTCTTCAAACGCTGTGAGGTTAACATTCCGTTGTTGGATGTGGTCCAACAAGTTCCGGCATATGCAAAATTCTTGAAGGATTTATGCACGCAAAAACGATGCACGAATGTGCCCAAAACAGTCTTCTTAGCTGCCACTCTAAGCGATGTCTTTTCCAAATCCATTCCGGTAAAATATACGGACCCTGGCTGTCCGACTATTTCTTGCACTATCGGGGACAAGAAAATCAATCGTTCCTTGTAAGACTTAGGGGCAAGCGTGAACCTTCTCCCATACTCAGTTTACAAGCAACTGGGATTGGGAGAACTCAAGCCGACCAGAGTGACTCTGTAACTAGCAGATCGATCAACAAAGGTATCGAGGGGAGAAATCGATGATGTTCTAATCAAGGTCGGGGAATTCATATTCCCCGTAGATTTCATTGTGTTGGAGACTGAGCCCGTCACCAATCCCAGCGGTCAAATTCCAGTCATACTGGGGCGGCCTTTCCTAGCCACATCCAACGTGTTGATCAATTGTCGTAATGGATCCATGAAACTCTCATTTGGAAACATGACAGTTGACCTCAACATCTTCACGCTAGGAAACCAAGCGAGTGAAAAACACGATGACACATTTGAAGTCAACGCTGTATACGATATGTCTAAGGAGAGGACACTTAACTTCAAAAATGAGTGTAACACTCTAGTTCATTTATACCAGTTCTAGTTCATGTATTTCTTTATTTATGGTATTTTCCTGATTTACTGTGTTTTAGGTGCGAATGGTGTTTTGACATTGTATTGCATCCGACCCGACCCACTTGTTTGAAACCTCTCTTGGTTCATGTTTATGATTTATCTTGACCTGTTACATAAACTTGCGCACTTTCATGTAGACCGCATACTGGCATTTTATCTGGCATTTGCATTTTTACAATATAACATTTTAAGTCACATAAAATATTTTAAAAATACATTGTATGGCCTTCTTGATACCTCTAACCCTGTGGTAGCATCCGCACATCTTGTTCTTGTCCCGTTCAGTGAAATGGACTTGTTTAGATGGCTACGCGCACGTATGTGCATCCGTTTTTTGGGGTATGCATTTTCGTTACCGGGTATCCAATTTTAATTTTGATCGACACATATATTTTTCGTATTTTGAAACTGAATTTTAGACCCGACCCGGGCGTGTTTTGGACTAAATCTGTATTTACCAGAAAATCCATTTTTTATTTAATATAATATTTATTTAAACGGTTACATTTAAAATTTATTTTAACTAACAGATCATTTTTTTAAAAAAAATTAAAATCTTAAAACAAATTTCCCCTAACAACCTATCCCTCTCTCTCTCACTGACACAGCCTCTCTCTCTCTCCCCCCCTTTTCTCCCTCCTCTCGCGCCTTTCTCTCTTCTCTCGGAAACACTGTTTCCTTCTCGACTCTCGTCACCGCCCCTCCGCTTACCGTCACCTCCCTTTTCTTCTTTCTCTCTTCTCTTCTCTTTAAAAGCCCGTGCCCACGAGAAAACCCATAACTCATCGTAACCCTAACCCTAAAACTTCTCTGCCTCATCATTCTTGACCTCAACCCTCACTCCATCTCCCTCAACCGAGCCTCCTCCTCCTCTTCGTTGCCTTCTTCTTCCCCTTCCTCCTTTCCCCGAGCCTGGACCCCACAGAACCCAACACCTGCACACCTACCGCCGATCACCTCGTCATCGCCAGCACCTTCTTCTCTCCTCATCTCCATCATCTCCTTCTTCTCTTCATTCTCTACTCCTCCCTCTTTCCTTTTCTTCTTCTTTCTTAGAAACCCCACACCAACAGAACCCTTACCTGCACCCTGCACCCTCGCCGGCACCTCATCGCCGGTGACCCCGACACCATCACCTCGTTTCCCTTGACCCTAGTACACCAACCCCAGTAAGCATCAAACCTTCTCCCTTCATCTTCTTTTTCTTCTTTTCTTTTCTTTTTCTTATTCTTGAATTCTGTATTTTTCCAGCGTCGCCGGAGTCGCGTCGCCGTTGCCGTTCCAGAAGACCCAGTGGACGTACATTACCTGCGTGATCACCCTCTTGCTTTGACCCGTCCCGTGTGCCGTGCGTGCGTTGTGACGTTTTACCGACGTCGGACGTGCCGTGTGTATCCGTATCATGATCCATCGAGGCAAGTTAATCTTGCTTCATGCTATAATATAATATATTGCACCCATGTGAATAATAACATTTCATATTGTTTAGTTATGCATCCTATATTACCATTTTACTGTTTTACTGTTTTCGGACATCCGTGTGCATCCGTATCATTATTTACATGTCTAGCCGTATGCTAAATCATCTTGCTACATGCTAGGTATAGTATTATGCATCCATATGAGTAAAATGTTACCCGTTTATCACATTGTACATCCATTCTAAAGTTTTACTATTTTCGGATACCCGTTTGCATCCATATCATTTAAAATATATATAACTGCATCTATAGATCACATTAATTCAAATTATTATTGTAGTAACACCCTATGCTTAATAAAGTGTATCCTAATTAGTATTGGAACTGTAAATGTAACCCCTAATCGATATTTGTGCATCCATACCATTAATTCTATATCTATTTGCATACCATGTCACATTATTACATATTGTTGTTATATTGACACCCCATGCTTGATATTGTGCACCCTACATAGTCATGATGTAACACCTGATCGATGTTTGTGCATCCATGCTTTTATTGTACATCCGTACTTTCACCTTGATTCAATACTTGCTACAGTTTGATTATGAGCACCCGTTTGATACCTGTGCACTACTTGACATGACCTGATACACCACTACTTGACATGAATTTATACATGTACACTAACTGACATGACCTGATATATCACTACTTGACATGTTACCTGATTCTATTTCTAATGCCGACAATCCTGACATGTTGTCCCGATGGACATATCATGTTGTCTGTATTGACAAACATATTCCTACTTGATCCTGTATTGGCATTAGTCTCAGATTTATCAATACCTGACTTGAACAGATAACTTGGGGGTATGGGGAAATCAATGATGAAACCTGACTTGTAATTCTACAGTTCGATACTTATACTGATCAGTCTTACGGGCTAGGCCAGCCCCGGGATGATGTTGCTGACATCATTCGTCTATACATGTTACCTATTTACTGCCTAGAGACACGTCTCTGATTCAGCCCGAGAGTCTTGACCGTGGTCCCGGGCATGCACGGGATACTATTGAGTTACATCGACGATTCATTAAATTGATTTCATAGACTTTAGAATAGATAACCCAGTAGCACTGTTTAGATTGATCACTGCACGTCACTTATACTGATATACTTCACTGTTATATATTCCTGTTGACTTGTTACTGTTCATACTCGTGCTTGCATGTCCTGCTACCATTTGATTATAGTATTGTTGATATTATGACGCACTGACGTCTGGGTTTTGCATTGCCCAGATCCTCTACCTTTGCAGTTGACCGATCAGGAGTATTTCAGTGTACAGGCCGAGCAGTGAGTACCTGTTAGTATTTTAGTTTAGTTTTCTTCCAGCATTTTCATTCCTGATGTGAGCCCGTATTTGGGACGTACATTCCAGATTATTATTGTTTATTGGATCTATTTCTTCCGCATATTATTTCTTGACTCGTTTATTCTGGCTTATGGACATGTACGAGATAGTTTATTTTATTTCTAATGTTCTTGATATCTTCTAGACAGCCGTAATGTGACTATGGAGGGATGTTTCCTAGCCATAGGTAGCATGGTTGGCTCTGTCACGTGCCGATCTTAGCGCACTTTGGTAAGCGGGGCGTGACAGGGTTTGTTTGGTATCAGAGCACAGGATTTAGGTTTATCGGGTTTGATTCTTTTGTGGTTGGGTATTGGACCCAATACACGGATCAGAATACTCGTGATTAGGATCATGTCCCACCACATTGTTATCATGATTCTTGAATCATATCTTTCTCTTGACCCCTGTCTTGACGATATGTAAACCACTTTGCATCTCGGCTTGGAACCTTTTTCGTTCCCTATTGTTTCTCCCTGTTCCTTTGATTCTGATACTAGGATTTGGGCGACTTGAGTGGAGTTATGTGATTGTAACTATGTACCGCGGCATGGTTACAATGCGGTACTCTATTTAAGTAACTTGGAGTTCCAGTCTTGATTCATATCCTTGAATTTTGGTCATTATTCATCTCAAGTTTTGAATCTTGTTATCATACTAATCCTTTTCGGTGTCTTGGTTGCAGGATCATGGCAGCCAGGAATCTGCGTTCGTACCGGAGGCGTGTTGATGACGTCGCTTTGCTTGGATTAATTCGTGGGATGCTGGAGAACCAGAAGCGGCAGACCGAGCTGAACCAGCGTCAAGCCGAAGCTTTTCAGGAAGGTTTGCGGACCGTCCAGCAGTCCATAAACAATGTTGCGGCCAAACCGGTAGAGCGTATGGGTACCGTGGCGGATTTCAGGAGACTTGGTCCGTCCATTTTCACTGGTTTGGAGGAGCCATTGCCAGCGGAGCAGTGGCTAGTTGATACGAAGAATTTGCTCGTTGCGGCACAGATTCCAGAGGACAAGAGAGTGGATGTTGTACGCATCCAATTGGTAGACTATACCCGTGAATGGTGGCTTATGGAAGAGACCCGCTTACCCAAGCCGATCAGTTGGGCAGATTTTTCGAAGTGTTTCTTGGAGAAGTTCTTCCCGGAGACTGCAGGGGAGGAAATGGAAGAAAAGTTTATCAGCTTGAAGCAGAAAGGCGGATCCGTGGATGCGCATGCGGCTAAGTAGACACGGTTCAGCCGATTCGCTGGACCTTTGGTGGCCAAACAAGTTGATAGGGCACGAAGGTTTATGCGCAGTTTGGACGTGGAAATCCAGAGGCACATTATATCTCTGGGATTGACCACTTTCTCACAAGTGCTTAAAGCAGCCAGGGAGCAGCAGAGTTTATCATTAAAGACCGAGGGTACGCAGCAGCAGGTAGTTGAGGTACGGAAGCCGGCGTTTATGCCGAACCGAGCTCTTTTACGCAGAGGTATTCCGGTGAACCGACATAGCGTGGTACCGATGAAGAAGCCCGTCATAGCTAATCAGATAAAGAGCGTGATTTGTGACTACTGCCATTTACCCAGACATGTGCAGAGGGAGTGTCGAAGGATGCAGAGACTTTGTTTGGTTTGTGGATCGGCAGATCATACTATCAATGCTTGTCTGTCAAAACTTCGTTTGAAGGATGATGTTCAGAAGCCACCGCAGAAGCAGTTTCAGGGGGCAGAAGCAGTTGACTCAGGGATCCAATGAAGCTCGAGCCTTTACCCTGACGGCTGAAGAGGCCAAGGCTTCAGATGAAGTTGTTTCAGGTATCCTACTTGTTCATGATTGTCCCGCATTAGAATTATTCGATTCTGGTGCATCCCATTGTTTTATGTCGTCCAAGTTTATTGCTGCACACTCGATTTCTTACACGACCTTATCTAGTTGTTGGGACATACACACTGGGAATAGGAAGATCATATCTAGTAGCGAATGCAAGGATTGTTCTATTGTTATTTACGGACGGGAGTTATTTGCAGATTTCTTGGTGATTGATACTGGCAGCTATGATGTTGTTTTGGGAATGGATTTGCTCGGCACTTTCCACGCTCACATAGATTGTAGAGCAAAGAAAGTGATTTTCCAGATTCCTGAACATCCGGAGTTTGTTTTCACTGGAGGAAGTGGTTATGTCGGGCCAGTCGAGTTTAGGGCTAGGCCGACAAGCAATGTTCTTTCGTCAATGGAAGTTGATAAGGAGGAAGCGCCAGCTGTAGTTCGAGAGTTTATGGACATTTTCGAGGACATCTTGGGTTTACCGCCAAAATGAGATGTGGAGTTCACGATCGATCTTGTTCCTGGTACAGCGCCCATCTCAAAGGCGTACTATCCAATGGCACCAGTGGAGTTGGAAGAAGTCAAGAAGCAGGTTACCGAATTACTTGAGAAGGGTTGAATTCGCAGCAACAATTGACCTTGGGGAGATCCCGTTCTTCTAGTAAAGAAGAAAGATGGCATAAGGAGGATGTGCATCGATTATCGAGAATTAAACCGGGTGACTATTAAGAACAAGTACCCGATCCCTCGCATTGGCGAATTGTTCGAGAAGCTTAGTGACGCAAGGGTATTCTCGAAGCTGGATTTGCGATCCGGATATCATTAGGTCCGAGTTAAATCAGAGGATATTTGCAAGACTGCGTTCCGAACTCGATATGGACATTACGAGTATTTAGTGATGCCATTCGGAGTCACGAATGCACCGGCGATATTTATGGACTTGATGAACCGAATCTTTTCACCGTTCTTGGACCAGTTTATTGTGGTGTTTATTGATGATATTCTGGTCTACTCGAGGAGCATTGAAGAGCATGTGGGACACTTGAAGATCGCACTACAGACATTGAGGCAAGAAAGATTGTATGCAAAGATGAGCAAGTGCAAGTTTTGGCTTGAAGTTAAGTTTTTGGGGCATGTTGTATCCGGAGATGGAATCGCCGTTGACCTTGAGAAGATTACAGCAGTTCAAGATTGGCCGATTTCGAAGAACGTAGCAGAGATCAGAAGTTTTCTTAGACTTGCCGGATATTACAGAAGGTTCGTGGAGAATTTTGCTCGTTTGGCTGAGCATTTGACCAAGATTACGCGCAAGGAAGTACCGTTCGTATGGACGGATGAATGTGCGTCGGCTTTTGAGGCGTTGAAGCAGAGATTGACAACCGCTCCTATTTTGATTGTACCAGACAGTTCCGGAGGATTGGTGATTCACAACGACACGTCTGGGAAAGGTTTGGGATGTGTTTTGATACAGCATGGGAAAGTTATAACTTATGCATCGTAGCAGTTGAAGACCCATGAGAAGAATTACCCAACTCATGATTTGGAGATAGCAGCAGTGATTTTCGCTCTGAAGATTTGGAGACACTACTTATTAGGCGAAAGGGTCGAAGTATTCACCGATCATAAAAGCCTGAAGTACGTGTTCATGCAGAAAGAACTTAACATGAAGCAGCGTAGATGGTTGGAGCTGATGGCTGACTACGATTTTGATCTTAAGTACCATCCGGGGAAAGTTAATCTAGTGCCGGATGCGCTTAGTCGGTTGCCAGCAATTCGAATGTTGACTGCACAGAAGGAACTTATCGAAGACTTTCAGAGATTCGAGTTGGAGATCGTGCTACCGCATTCTTCGGGACAGTTGATGCAGCTGCAAGTACAGTCGTCGTTGATCGAGAATATTAAAGCAGCGCAGTCACAGGACCCAAGATTGCAGAAGTTTCGAGAACAGGTTGAAGCCGGACTTCGTACGGACTTGTTAATTCATGAAAATGGTTCGTTGCGATATGGTAGTCGTTTGTGTGTGCCAAAAGGAGACATTCGTGAAGAAGTGATGAAGGAGGCACACAGTTCCGCGTATTCCGTACATCCAGGAGGCACGAAGATGTACCGCGATCTAAGACATCATTTCTGGTGGGAAGGCATGAAGAGGGGGATTGCACGCTTTGTAGCGAAGTGCTTGGTGTGTCAGAAAGTTAAGGCTGAACATCAAAGGGTTGCTGGTTTATTGCAACCACTTCCGATTTCTCAATGGAAGTGGGAACATATAACCATGGATTTCGTGACAGCTTTACCGCGGAGTCTAAAGTGCAACAATACAGTTTGGGTGATTGTTGATCGTTTGACCAAGGCAACTCATTTCATACCATTTCAAGTTGGTCAATAAACGGAAGCGTCGGCAGAACGGTACATGCAGGAGATTGTGAGATTGCATGGAGTATTTGTGAGCATTGTGTCCGATTGTGACACCCGATTCTTATCGCACTTCTAGAGGAGTTTACAGGAAAGTTTGGGGACGCGATTGAAGTTTAGCACTGCTTATCATCCTCAGATAGATGGCCAATCAGAGAGAACGATCCAAACTCTTGAAGACATGTTGAGAGCTTGCATGTTGGACTTCAAGGGTTCATGGGAGGATCATTTACACTTGGTGGAGTTTTCATACAATAACAGCTTTTAGGAGACTATTTATATGGCTCCATTCGAAGTATTGTATGGTCGCAAGTGTCGTTCACCCATTTGTTGCGACGATGTTGGAGAACGAAGATTGTTGGGACCGGATTTGATCGTGCAAACAGTTGAGAAAGTTAATACTATCCGGAATCATATGAAGGCAGCACAAGATCGGTAGAAGAGTTGGGCCGACACATCGAGAAGACCTCTAGATTTCGATGTTGGTGATATGGTATTCTTGAAGATATCACCAACTAGAGAAGTGATTCGTTTTGGGAGTCGAGGCAAGCTTAGTCCTCGATTCATGGGGCCTTTCGAGATCATGGAGCGTGTTAGAGAAGTGGCTTATCGATTGGCGTTACCATAATCTTTGGAGAATGTTCATGACGTGTTTCATGTATCTCAACTCCGTAAGTATGTTCGAGATGAAACACACGTGCTGGATCATTCGGAGCTGACTGTAAGAGAGGATCTGACATTTGAGGAACGACCGATGTCGATTGTTGATCGAAGAGAAAAGGTCCTGAAAAACAAGGTTATCCCTCTCGTACTTGTTTCTTGGGGGAATCGCTCACACGGAGAATCGACTCGGGAACGAGAAGACGAGATTCGATAGAAGTTTCCACACCTATTCTTGTAGATTCTTGATTGTTTATCTTTTCTTGTTCGTGGAATTTCGAGGACGAAATTCTTTTTGTAGTTGGGTATAATGTAACACCCTAGTTCATTTATACCAGTTCTAGTTCATGTATTTATTTATTTATGGTATTTTCCTGATTTACTATGTTTTGGGTGCGAATGGTGTTTTGACATTGTATTGCATCCGACCCGACCCGCTTGCTTGAAACCTGTCTTGGTTCATGTTTATGATTTATCCTGACTTGTTACATAAACTTGTGCACTTTCATGTATACTGCAAACTGGCATTTTATCTGGCATTTGCATTTTTATAATATAACATTTTAAGTCACATAAAATATTTTAAAAATACATTGCATGGCCTGCTTGATACCCCTAACCCGGTGATAGCATCCGCACATCTTGTTCTTGCCCCGTTTAGTGAAACGGACTTATTTGGATGGCTACGTGCACGTACATGCATCCGTTCTTGGGGGTATGCATTTTCGTTACCGGGTATCCAATTTTAATTTTGGTCAACACATATATTTTTCGTATTTTGAAACTGAATTTTAGACCCGACTCGGGCCTGTTTTGGACTAAATCTGTATTTACCAGAAAATCCAATTTTTATTTAATATAATATTTATTTAAATGGTTACATTTAAAATTTATTTTAACTAACAGATTTTTTTTTTAAAAAAAAATTTAAAATCTTAAAAAAAATTTCCCCTAACAACTTATCCCTCTCTCTCACTGACACAGCCTCTCTCCTCTCTCTTTCTCTTTCCCTCACTCTCTCTCCCTTTTTCTCTCTCCTCTCGCGCCTTTCTCTCTCCTCTCGGAAACACTGTTTCCTTTTTGACTCTCATCACCGCTCCTCCACTTACCATCACCTCCCTTCTCTTCTTTCTCACTTCTCTTCTCTTTAAAAGCCCGCGCTAACGAGAAAACCCACAACTCATCGCAATCCTAACCCTAAAACTTCTCTGCCTCATCATCCTCGACCTCAACCCTCACTCCATCTCTCTCAACCGAGCCTCCTCCTCCTCCTCGTTACCGTCTCCTTCTCCTTCCTCCTTTTCCCGAGCCTGCACCCCACAGAACCCAACACCTGCACACCTACCGCCGATCACCTCGTCATCGCCAGCACCTTCTTCTCTCCTCACCTCCATCATCTCCTTCTCCTCTTCATTCTCTTCTCCCCCTTCTTTCCTTTTCTTCTTCTTTCTTACAAACCCCACACCAACAGAACTTTTACCTGCACCCTGCACCCTCGCCGGCACCTCACCGCCGGTGACCCCGACACCATCACCTCGTTTCCCTTGACCCTAGTAAGAATCAACCCTTCTCCCTTCTTCTACCTCTTCTTCTTTCTTTTCTCTTCTTTTTCTTGTTCTTGAATTCTGTATTTTTTCAGTGCCGCCGGAGTCGCGTCTCCATTGCCATTCCAGACGACCCAGTGGACGTACCTTACCCGCGTGATCACCCTCTTGCTTTGACCCGTCCCGTGTGCCGTGTGTGTGTTGCGACATTTTACCGATGACGGACGTGCCGTGCATATCCGTATCATGATCCATCGAGGCAAGTTAATCTTGATGCATGCTATAATATAATATATTGCACCCATGTGAATAATAACATTTCATATTGTTTAGTTATGCATCATATATTACCATTTTACTATTTTACTGTTTTCGGACATCCGTTTGCATCCGTATCATTATTTACATGTCTAGACGCATGCTAAATCATCTTGCTACATGCTAGGTATAATATTATGCATCCATATGAGTAAAATGTTACCCGTTTATCACATTGTACATCCATACTAAAATTTTACTGTTTTCGGATACCCGTTTGCATCCATATCATTTAAAATATATATAACTGCATCTATAGATCACATTAATTCATATTATTATTGTAGTAACACCCCATGCTTAATAAAGTGCATCCTAATTAGTATTGGAACTGTAAATGTCACCCTTAATCGATATTTGTGCATCCATACCATTAATTCTATATCTATTCGCATACCATGTCACATTATTACATATTGTTGTTATATTGACACCCCATGCTTGATATTGTGCACCCTACATAGTCATGATGTAACCCCTGATCGATGTTTGTGCATCCATGATTTTATTGTACATCCGTACTTTCACCCTGATTCAATACTTGCTACAGTTTGATTATGAGTATCCACTTGATACCTGTGCACTACCTGACATGACCTGATACACCACTACTTGACATGACTTGATACATGTACACTACTTGACATGACCTGATATATCACTGCTTGACATGTTACCTGATTCTGTTTCTAATGCCGACAATCCTGACATGTTGTCCCGATGGACATATCCTGTTGTCTGTATAGACAAACATGTTCCTGCTTGATCCTGTGTTGGCATTAGTCTCAGATTTATCAATACCTGACTTGAACACATAACATGGGGGTTTGGGGAAATCAATGATGAAACCTGACTTGTAACTCGACAGTTCGATGCTTATACTGATCAGTCTTACGGGATAGGCCAGCCCTGGGATGATGTTGCTGACATCATTCGTCTGTACATGTTACCTGTTTACTGCCTAGCGGCACGTCTCGGATTCAGCCCGAGAGTCTTGACCGTAGTCCCGGGCATGCACGGGATACTATTGAGTTACATCGATGATTCATTAAATTGATTTCACTGACTTTAGAATAGATAACCCAGTAGCACAGTTTAGATTGATCACTGCACGTCACTTATACTGATATACTTCACTGTTATATATTACAGTTGACTTGTTACTGTTCATACCCGTGCTTGCATGTCCTGCTACCATTTGATTATAGTATTGTTGATAATATTATGCACTGACATTTGGGTTTTGCATGGCCCAGATCCTCTACCTTTGCAGCTGACCGATCAGGAGTATTTCAGTGTACAGGCTGAGCAGTGATGACCTGTTAGTATTTTAGTTTAGTTTTCTTCCAGCATTTTCATTCCTGATGTGAGCCCGTATTTGGGACGTACATTCCAGATTATTATTGTTTATTGGATCTATTGCTTCCGCATATTATTTCTTGACTCGTTTATTCTGGCTTATGGACATGTACTAGATAGTTTATTTTATTTCTACTGTTCTTGATATCTTCTAGACAGCTGTAACCTGACTGTGGAGGGATGTTTCCTAGCCACAGGTAGCATGGTTAGCTCTGTCACGTGCCGATCTTAGCGCACTCTGGGAAGCGGAGCGTGACAATGAGTGTCTTAAAGAAACGTTTGAAAAACTGTTTTCTGAGGAGCTTCTTTTCCTTGAGAAGCTAAGTCCTGAATAGGCTTCCTACGCACACTGGAGACCCAAATTTGAACCACTTCATAATGAACTGTCCCCTGATGTGTGACCAGCTATGGAGGAGCCACCAAAACTCGACCACAAGGTTCTTCCTGACCACCTCAAGTATGCGTACTTGGGGAATAATGAAACACTTCCAGTTATAATCGCAACTGACCTTGCGCCTGAGCAAGAGTTGTCCCTCATGGACGTTCTGAGAAAGAACATGGAAGCAATTGGGTTGTTAATGGCTGATATCAAAGGAATCCGCCCTGCTATCTGTCAGCACAGAATTCATATGACTGATGATTCCAAACCCTTCAAGGATTCTCAACGCCGGCTTAACCCGGTGATGAAAGAAGCGGTACGGAATGAAATGCTAAAGTGTCTTGACAATAGGATCATCTATCCCATCTCTAATAGCAAGTGGGTAAGCCCAACTCACGTTGTGCCAAAAAAATCGGGTATCACTGTAATCACAAATGAAGAAAACAAACTAGTCCCAACCTGCACACAAATGGGATGGAGAGTCTGTATTGATTACAGAAAGCTCAACGCAGCCACTCGCAAGGATCATTTCCCGCTGCCCTTCATTGATCAAATGCTTGAACTCCTAGCCGGATATGCCTACTATTATTTCTTAGATGGGTATTCCGGCTACAATCAAATCCCGATCGATCCGGAGGATCAGGACAAAACGACTTTCACTTGTCCTTTTAGCATATTCGCCTATCGTCGCATGCCCTTTTGGATGTGTAATGCACCTGCAACATTTCAGTGGTACATGATGAGCATCTTTTCTGACATGGTAGAGCGATTCTTGGAAGTATTTATGGATGATTTCTCCATCTTTGGAGATTCAACTTCTGAGTGTTTGAGGCATCTTGAACTGGTCATGGTACGATGCATGGAAAATCACCTCACACTCAATTGGGAGAAGTGTTATTTCATGGTCAAACACGGCACCGTGTTAGGCCATATCATTTCTGAAATTGGCATTGAAGTCGATAAGGCAAAGATCGACGTCATTTCAAGCCTCCCACCTCCACGGACTGTCCGTGACATCAGGGAAGTCTTAGGCCACGTCGGTTTTTATAGGCATTTCATCAAAGATTTTAGTAAACTGGCTAGACCCTTGACTTCCTTGCTGGCTAAGGATACTCCCTTTGATTTCAATTCTGAGTGACTTCATGCGTTCAAGCTTTTAAAATCGGAACTCACTTCTGCTCCAATCTGAAGTGCACCAGACTGGAATGAATCTTTTGAGCTAATGTGCGATACTTCTGACTTTGCGATAGGCGTTGTCTTAGGACAGCGGTTTGAAAAGAAGCCGCATGTTATCCACTACGCGAGCAGGACGCTGAATGACACACATCTGAATTACACAACCATGAAAAAAGAATTCTTATCTGTTGTGTACGCTCTTGAAAAATTCCTTCCTTACTTGATCGGGACCCATGTGACGATTTACACTGATCATTCTGCACTTAGGCACCTCTTTGCAAAAAAGGATGCCAAAGCCAGATTGATACGTTGGATTCTCCTTCTTCAAGAATTTGATTTGACCATCAAGGAAAAGAAGGAAACCGACAACGTTGTAGCCGATCATTTGTCTTGCTTACTAAATGCACCAATCGAGAAAACTCCAATCAATGAGCAGTTCCCAGACGAACAACTTCTCTCTGTATCAGTCGAACCCTGGTTCGCTGATATTGTAAACTTTCTTGTCACCGGAGAAACACCTTCCTTCTGGTAAAATCAAGACAAGTCAAAATTTCTCTCCCAAGTCAAATTCTTTTATTGGGATGAACCATACCTGTTCAAGTACTGTCGTGATCAGATTATTAGAAGGTGCGTCTCTAACTCTGAAACGAGAAGTGTTCTGTCTTTTCGTCATGATCAAGCTTGTGGGGGCCATTTTGGACCCAGAAAGACGGCTGAAAAGGTTTTTCAAAGCGGCTTCTACTGGCCGACACTTTTTAAGGATGCTTTAGATTATTGAAAAATCTGTAGCCGCTGCCAACATATGGGAAATATTGGAAAACGGAATCAGATGCCCCTACAATCCATTCTGATTGTAGAAATTTTCGACGTCTGGGGTATCGATTTCATGGGACCATTCCCAAACTCTTTTGGGAATTTGTACATTTTGCTGGCTGTGGATTATGTGTCCAAATGGGTGGAGGCTGTCCCATGTCGAACCAACGATAATAAGGTTGTCGTAAAATTCTTAAAAGAGAACATCTTCTCTCGGTTCGGTACACCTCGCACCATCATCAGTGATAATGGAACATTTTTTCAACCGATCTTTTGAAGCACTGATGAAGAAGTACTCCATTAGCCACAAACTGTCAACACCCTACTATCCTCAGACTTGCGGTCAGGTCGAAGTCTCCAATAGACAGATTAAACAGATTCTGGAAAAGACTGTCGGCCACCACCGTAAGGATTGCTCATTGAAGTTAAATGACATGTTTTGGGTATTTCACACCGCCTTCAAAACAAATCTAGGTATGTCCCCATACCGACTCATTATTGGAAAAGCATGTTATTTGCCCGTTGAATTGGAACACCGCGTGTTCTGGGCAATCAAACAGCTCAATGCCGACTCAGAAAAGGCCGCTGAGGCTCGAAAACTTCAATTGAATAAGCTCGATGAGGTACGCAATGACGCGTATGAGAACGCCAAAATGTACAAAAAAACGAAAGTCTTTCACGGCAAGGCGATTCTCCGAAAAACATTCACCGTGGGACAAAAGGTTCTGCTTTACGACTACAGGCTTCATCTGTTCCCTGGGAAATTGAAGTCACGTTGGACAGGTTCGTTTATTGTGCGCACCGTCTTTCAGAAGGTGCAGTCAACATTGAAGATCGGCACTCGGGTAATACTTTCAAGGTAAATGATCAACGTCTGAAGCCATTCTTAGAATTACCTGCAGAAACAGGGGAGCTCATGTTTTTACATGAGCCACATTATCTTGATTGAATCACTTCCCCTAAAACTTGTATATACGTTTTGGCTTTTTCTTTTTATAATCATTGTTTATTATTTTTACCCCTTAATTATTTTGGCTCTTGTTATATAGCATGACAATGAAGACACTGTCAAGTTTATGTTTGGGGGTATATTTTTGCTCGGTAAGCTTTTTACTTTCTACCGTCGCATTCATGTGTATATTTTTGCATTGGCACACTTATTAAAAATACACAAAAATCGAAAAAAATTCAAAAATATAAAATCTTTGTGGTCAAATTAGCTAGTAGGATAACTTAGATTTTTTCCGAAAATTTAGTTGATACTTTAGAAATAACTAAATCCTAGGCTTAGAAGTTGAAAACCCTAAAAATAACCCTCCTTCTGTTTAACGTTTGTAAATATACATCCTTGCAGTTTTGTAAAGAGGTAAGTAATCTTGAGTTTAGTTCTAGAGTTAAGTCGAGATGAAGGAAAAGTATTGAAAACTTTATTGAAGGATAAGTCTGAAAAAATAGTTCCTATTCTTGAGTCCAAATTCAGAAAGTATATACCCTACAAATCGCACTTACACGCACCTTGAAACTTGAGATAGTAGAGGATACCTAGAAGTACTCTTGCCTGAAAGCCTTGTATAAAAGAAAAAACGGTATTTAAAGCTAACCACCAAAAGAGCATCATTGAAAAATATATCCGGTCTGAAAAAAAAAAAAGAAAAAAAAATAAAGTCAAGACCTAAAAACTGCTATTTACGCTTTAAGCTCACACTTTCAGTAATCGGTTGTTAGCGCCTCAAGAAGCATTAATAGTCGCATGAAAGGTGTGTGAGCAAATCCGTCCATCATAAACGAAAAGAAGTAGTATTAGGTATTAAGGTAAGGGTACTATAGCTTGAATTGAATTCTTGAGTGTAGGGGTGAAAATTTACACACATGTAGGGGTATAGGATCGATATTTGGAAGAAAGATAGGAATAAAGAATAAGACTTATGTTTTCCGTAAAGGTGATAAAAATTCCGGATTGGAGACTGCGCGTTAGAAGGACAACTTTATAGAAACGAGATCTTTCTTAAACTATCAAAACGTATTGGATCTGAGATTGAATAAATAGGAGACGTGAAACATACGGGTTGAAAACTTCTAACTTAGGATAATAGAATTTCTAATGTAGATACTAAACCGTAGGAGTAAAAGTCGATGTTAACTTATGAAACTAGATTGACGGGATTTTATGGGTAGTATCCGCTGAAAACCCTCAGGAGACAACACTCTTCCTACTAGGGACACCTAGAGATTTAACGGCTTGTTGCACATGCTCAGTGCAATCGCGTTCCCTGCGAATGTGAGGCTAGGATTTTTTTTTTGCTCGGGACAAGCAAAAGATACGTTTGGGAGTATTTGTTCATCACAGAAAACTGCATTTTAATTGTTGGAGATAGTGCCCTCAGAGTCAATTATTGGATCACAGGCACGTGATTGCAATGATTGAGGGGAGGACCTGTCCCAGTAGGACAGTCTTACTCAAGATGACAGTATGCTATCTGGTTTATCTTTATCATCGTGTACTGCTTTAGGTGACCTTACGAGTCGCTATTACACGTTGATAGAGCCCCTAGGATTCTTGCTTGATTGCCAGCAGTATGAGGGCGATCATATAAGTGAGAGCTGGAGTCTATAAGCACATCCTTAAAAGGTCCCTAGTCGTGGGAGTTTCGAGACAGGGCATCGATTCTCCAGAGTAGACTAGTGTATACAGTTGAGACCCCGACGAGGGGCGGTGGTCGGTCTCACAAGCCACTGGTGTCAGTTGGTTCACCTAAGATGTATACAGGTGCTCGTTGGGTTATGAGTACACCGGACAGGACTCGCCGGGAACCTGCTAGTTGGGGTTATACCAGACGTCAGATAGCAGTTCCCTGGTGACATGTGTACAGGTTAGTTCATCGACCTGAGATCGTCATTTGTCTCGTGTGAGTTCCCACTGTGCTTTGATTACTACCCTACCACGGCTCAAAAGAGTAGTGCAAACAGGTTTTAGTTGGGTACAGTCCCGAGCCATATGGTGGCAGTGAGCAGATCTGCAGGGTTCGTCTCTCCCGGTATTGGGGGTGAGGTCGCGCTGTGTCTAGGAGAGCCAGAACATGAAAAGTCCTTGGCCAAGGCAGGAGATTTACTGGTAGGTATTCCAGTAGTATCTCAGGGTGTTCTAGGCTGCACTCCGAAACGACTTGTACCGCTTTTGGGGGTCTGACTTTTACCAACCCCCTAGGCCCGCCATGCGATGCTCATAGACGAATGGACCGGATTGTACGGATATTGTCACTGACAGGCTCAGTAGGGTGTCAGGATGAGTTCGCTCATCGACGTCCCTTTTGGTCAATAGCTGGTAGCCCGTCACGTATGGCTAATACCTCTGACGTGCTAGTGGTTAAATCCACAGCCATAGTATTGACGAGTCTTTAGAGTCCACCACACTCAGTTACTCAGGTTTCGGGCGAAACGCTGTAGAGGCCGTATGGAGATATGGCAGGGTTCGATCAGATACGTGCGGTATTGCACGGATCGTGATCGGACGGTTTTTACTAGCCGGCTTTGGCTTAAGCCGGATTCTAGTATTAGATAGTGTAGTTTTGTCTCTTTGCATTTGTGTTCAGTGGGAATACAAATGCGGGCATGTATTTGCAGAAGCGGGGTTTTCCTGTAATTTATTACGGGATCAGTTTTCTGAAGTTGCCAGTTTGCATTCCGTTCCGGCCGGTTTTTCTTTTATTCCTTCACGGCCGGACTTTCTGATGGAGGGGTTATTTGAAAATTTGCAAATAACCTATTTGTGGAGGGGGTTCTTGCTTATGTGTGGCTTCATCATGAGATCCTCTTCTTGTCATCTCTTTTGCTTGAATGAGATTTGAAAGGGATTGGAAATTGATTTGATCAATTTCCTTTGTTTATCATTTCTTTTTCTCCATCATGCTTGAGATTCTTTTTCCCACCATGATTTTTTTGGCCGGCCACTATTTTTCAAGAGAGAGGGGGAGATTGATTTTTTAGAGGGTGGTGATTTATCTCATCTCATGCTTTAGAAACTTGAGAGCTCCATTCTTTTCCTTCTCTCAAGTTCATTCTTTTCCTCCACATACCATGGCAACTTCAAACCCTAAAAGAGACAAAGGTTTTCTACACTAGCCTACAACAAATCTTGGACGCGTCGGCTAGCCAACTTCGTGCCCGAGTTGCCTCGGTCCAGAGGTGGGAGCCCGTATACGAACCCGGCTACGTGGTGCCTTTCCGACGAGCGAGGAGGTGACGGACGGAGATTCCGCGGGAGATTGGAGTGGAGACAAAGACCGAAGGATACGGATCGCTTGGTATAGCTTCTCTACTCTTTCTTATTTTGCTAGTAGCTAGGTTAATGGCCCGATCCGGGTCAAAAGTGCGCGGTGGTGCCGGTTCAATAGTTTTTGAAAGTTTTTGTTTCCGCGTTTCCGGCGTCGGATCGACGGCCGGGGCGCCGCCGCGGACTTACAATGGTATCAGAGACACGCCATTAACCATGCCTAGCTTGCTCTAGTATGTTTAAAACCCGATCGAACAAAATCCCAAAAACCGTAATTCTAGTGCATGTGTTCTCTGTTGAAATATTTCCAGCTCCAAAATTTTTTCAGGTCATTGCAGAAAGACATGCAAGAAATTCTAAGAATTCTGGAAAAATACGATTCACTGATTCCTTATTATGACCGCAGAAACGCGGCCAAACCCCTGGTTTGGCCGCGGTTCCGCGGTGGGTAAGTGGAATCGTTGCACCATATTTTCACAGTATGCTTCTGATTAGGAAATAGGGGTATTGGGATATTCTTTATGGGCCCAGAAATTCTTGATCTGCTACAGTAATGCTTGGGGCCCACTTGATAAAATTTTATCGATCGGATATTTTAAACACGCTAGTTCACAATATTTACATTATATCTGCGACCGTGAATGTCATTCGATCGATAAATCCAGTCTATCTGCTATAGCCCTTTTAGACGGATTTACGAACGTGACATTCACGTTGATGTTCTGTGTTGTGCTGTGATGTTGCGGATCGGTCATGGGGGATAGCCTGGATGCAATGGTAGTACAATTTTGTTTTATATGTACATTTGATATTGCGGGGCGAGCGTCCGACATGTGGACTGTCGTCACTGCCTGATTGTATTATTCTTTTGGGACACGACCGGGTCGAGGTCGATGTACCCGTTGTATGTATATTTTACTTTCTGTACTAGGATTACCCCGCGGAGGGGTGCACGGATAGCCGGGTTCTAGAGGGCAACGGGCCCGCATCTCATGGCGTTGAGACGGAGGGGGCTTTACTCTAGAATTGGCGGGCTATTCGCCGCACTCGTAGGGGGTACAGGTTGACCCAGGAGGGGTGCCCAAGTTACCGGATTCCGTGAAGTGCTGGGTGGTCCATTCACGTTGCTGAAGGGGGCTGCCTCACTTCAGGTTTTGGCGGGTAACTTGCCGCGCCCGTAAGGGTCTAGGATCTCATTGCACAGGCTATCCACAAGACCAGGGGAACGTCGGGTTTCATTAGCGGCTCTATGAAACCCGGGGATCCCAGATATCTGTATTTTTCTGTGATGCTATACATTTCTGTGTTGTTGCATTTTTATCACGCCTTGAGCGAAAATTATATATTATATATATACTAGTAGATGTTGTATATGTTTTGCATCCGCGCTAGTCCAGTCCCCGCTCTGTCGTTAGTTAAGTAACCTAACGGTTGATGACGGGACCCAGTGGCGAATGCGGATGGCATATACGTACATCATTATTTTCGTTCTTTTGTGGTGTGATCAATTGATGGGACTGCGTTGATTCGGATCAATGCAAGCTAAACAAACCTATTCTGATCTTGTTGGAACACTTTTCAAAAAGCTGTTATTGCAAGGACGTTCATTTTTGTTTTGCACAGTGGTATTCAGTTGGAATATCCTGCTCCTCAGTCGACGAGGCAAGGGCCGAGATCCCTTCACCGGGAGTGACCCCTTGGACAAAAGTTTGCGTCAGGGAAATAACTTCACTATAGCCGTTTACTTTTGCTTTGCATCGTGGTATTCAGTTGGAATATCCTGCACCTCATTCTACGGGGAAATAGCCGAGATCCCTTCACCGGGAGTGACCTCTTTAGCAAAGGTTTTCGTCACTATATTTTTTAAAAGCTATCAGTTCCTTCAACGATAACAAGTTCATTACGTTAAAGGTTTTCGCCAGAAACCATTTTAGCCCTCCGTCGTTTCATATGGATAGTCAATAGTATTCAAGCTGTGTATGTTGGCCAAAGTCAAGGCACAGTGTTTGGTAGCTGTTGGTTATTCATATGCAGCATAGATAGATGCGTTGGTTTGGGACAGTCGTATAGCCTTGTTGGCCAAAGTCAAGGGCTTGTACGGGTGGGTTCAAATTAACCAGGAGAATGACGGGTAGAACTTGACATGTGAATTATGATATGTTGGCCAAAGTCAAGGTCGTAAGAGCATGGGGTAAAAATCCACATCGGGAGTTTCAAAAGAACTGAAACTTGCCAGGTATGCGCATACCTTCTGGAGTGTGATAACGTGAGCGGATTCCATCACGTTATCATGCGATGATAGTTGGATCCCGATTCCCACTGATGAGTTGGTTTACTCCTCGGGTGATCCCGGCTAATTCTTCTTTCAGGTTTGGGGAAGAATTTGACGTTACAGTGGGAGGTTTCCAGATTAGATAAAGTGATAACCATTCTGATCTAGGTTAGAGTACACGCTGAGTGTTTCTTTTCTCTCTCTCTTTGGCAGCGACCATGACCCAACCCTAGACTATGACTCAGTGACCAAATTGACCGAACCTTCTTAACACTGGCTTTTGGATTGTCAGAGTTGCAAACCTCATTGCCACTCCTACTTTTACCCTTTTCTCCAGGACAACCCGTATTACTACGAACGTCCACTTCCATTGGACAAAACCATTGTATGGTTATATACGAACTCGAAGGAATTCGAGGATGGTTTCCGGTTCTGGAGAAAACGAATATGACTATTCAGTTGTCTTTTCCTTTTACCTTCTCTCTCAGATTGCGAGTACTCCTTGGTTTAGGAGATAGTACACCTATTACGCAAATTGGATAGTCTTCTTCCAAACCATAGGCAGGTGCCGACCGGTAGGGAATGAAGAAAACCAATTAGCCTAAAACGGTGTACAGAAGGTATTAAGTTAAGACAAAGAAAGGGTTTAGTAAGAGGGAAAAGTAAATTGCGACTGCTATTCACGACCAAACCAAGTATCTCTTCGCCAATTATAAATCACCTTTGTATTTCTCCAGGACATTCCGTATCACTACGAAGATCCCAGTTTATTGGATAATCCACGTATGGTTATATACGAACTCGAAAGGAACTTGTTCCAGTTCGGGGATGGATCCTGGTTCAGGAGAAATAGGAATAAAGTTCATTCAGGTGTCTTTTATCTTCACCTTCTCTCGCATTGCGTGTGCTCCTAGGACTAGGACAGTACACCCATTATGCTTATTGGATAGTCTTCTTCCAAACCATAGGCTGGTGCCGAACAGTAGGGAAAGAAGAAAACCATTTGGCCAAAAGGGGTGTACAGAAGGTAATGACTAAAGACATATAAAGGGATTTGGTGAAATGGCAAAGAGATATACGGTTACAGTTGTGAATCTGGATAATGGAAGAGGCATTACTAGGAATACCGGAATACCCCATTGAAACATTTCAATGTTTCAGGTTCACTGTGTACTGTTAAAGGAAAACTGATTTCCCGATTGGACACTTGCTCCGGGTATGTATTTACCAGGTATGATTCTCACATCTGTATGGTTTTACAGATGATGAGTGGGAGTAAGTTATTGGGAATTAGGTGATCATCCTCATTATATCGGGATTCGTTGTAATTGGTGATATTTGAGGAAGTCACCTGGGTTGTTTGCCGGACGGCAAATATTTGGTTTTGAATATCCGTCGTTATGCACCAATTTCAAATTGATATATCTGTACGTCTATTTTCATAGAGTGAGATATACTTTTTGAAATTATGTCTATGACATTTACCTATATCAGTGGATGGTTAGGTAAGGAGCATTGAACAGCGGTGTAATTCTTCATAACCATAGTACAGTTTTCAACCTACGACACAAAGTGAATGAGTCAGTAGACTCAGGGGACTTATACGGAGTATTGTATATTGTCCAGTGTCCATTAGGACAGAGGGGTTGGTCCTCGTACTATATTCGGTTTACTTATAACTTCTCTAGTTCTTAGACAGGTGTTTCGTAGAAACACAGGGTCGAAGTTCTGAGAAGTTATAGGTGTAAGAATAAAGTAGAGAACCAGATATTGCAAGTATCGGGATTCTTCAAAGTGATCGAAGATGTAGATACTTGTATATGGTATTCAGTTGATAGTAATGGTTAAGAGAACTTGCTTCTCTTTCAGATTACTCATAATTGGAAGCATTCCTAAGTTGAGTAACGCTGATCGGCCTCCTTCCATTTAGTTGACATGCACTGGAGACAGATGCATGATTTGAATCTGGTTCAATTAAATCAGTGCCTCTGTTTCTATATTGGATATAGAACAATACATATCTTGACATTGTTAAGGTACGGGGAGTTGTCCGGCTTATGCTTAAAACCAGACACTGGATGACTCAAGGCACGTTTCTGTAATGGCTGTTTGTGGGTTGACCCGGGCTATGACGAGGGTTGACTTTCTACCATCTGGAAGATCAATAGTGATATTGTTCTTGACTCGCCACAGTTTTAATAAAAATGGATTTTTTTTTCAGAAAATAGTAGTGGGAGTATGGTAGAACTGGAAGTGATTCCAGAACCGCAAATGATTATTGAAGATTTGATAAGAACCTAAAGATTCAATCTGGTTTGACATTCCATTGGCCACTCCGCAGATATGGTGGGTAACCTCAGGCACTCGAGAGGTACTTCAGTATGCTCAAGGACGGTGGCAGGGAGGTTCTTGTTTACCCAGACTTGCCATTGCTGTTGTTCCAGACTGTGAGACCCGGCAGGAGGATGAGTATAGCGTCGTTCTAAACTAGCTTTAGAAGTGTACGTCTATATGACTCTGCCAGAGGGTTGTCATAGTCAGTGGGAGCAGCGGAAGCATTGGTGGACAGTTAGCTTATGTCTATTTATAGACTAAAGCAGATATAGCGGAGATAGATCATCTATTTCTGATGTGACAGTCATAGGTTTGACTTCATCAGAATAGGGGATGGATCTGTTAAGAAGGTAGTAGGGTGTGATGTCCTGGTATTTGATGACATACACAGAGTAGGAAGTGATATTCCTATACTACGATCGGTTATACTTTGGTCGTCACACAGTAGTTTCTCCACATAGGACTTGGATATTATATCATACATTCTGGTTACTAGATCTATGGTTTTAGATCTAGATTTGGGTGGTTTCCCAATCTGGGTACTTTGACAACATTCTAAGAGTATTTAGAATGGACGACTCCTGGCACGGTAGTATACCTGCAGGTGATGGAGTCACCCTCTCTAAAGGTGTCTTACAGACTAAAGGGGAGAGGGATGTGCATGATTGACAGATCACTTGCTTAGGCAATTGAGTCAATCATGAGATGTCAAGTACCACACCAGATGTTGTTCTTGCAGTAGGTGCAATAAGTTGATATTGATCTAATCCTGGAGAAACAGTTGGAAGCAGTTTTAGAACATAAGTTGATGTTCTAGGGATATGATAACAGCATTCTTATTTGGGAGACAGTTATCATTTCAGGCTTCCAAGGTGACGTGGATGGCAGAGTGGCTGTCAGAGTTATAGTTTTACTTCTGACGAGGGGCAGTATTTTGGACAGGTGGTCCAGGTGGATACTGAGGGAAGGCATGGCGCAGGATACTAATCAAGTTCAGTTAACAATACAGTCTAAGAAGTTTGGATTTGGAGTTCACTTATGAGCTAGGTCCCATCAGACATCCAGACACATTCTAAGACAGGTACTGCTCATTTCGGGAGATGACTTTCTCTGCGAACTTGAGTTAAAGAGAGACATAGAAAGAAACATCAGAGAGGATCCACTCAGTGAGGCTATTCCTCGAACGCAATAGTTTCGCAAACGAGCTTTGTGAGACTGACTAGTAGAGGAGTTGGGTGTTCGGTATCACACGGGTTGTGAGTATGCGACATCGCAATAATTAGCCTTGAGTGCAAGTGGGAGATTGTTGGAGATAGTGCCCTCAGAGTCAATTATTGGATCACGGGCACGTGATTGCAATGATTGAGGAGAGGACCTGTCCCAGTAGGACAGTCTTACTCAAGATGATAGTATGCTATCTGGTTTATCTTTATCATCGTGTACTGCTTTAGGTGACCTTACGAGTCTCTATTACACGTTGATAGAGCCCCTAGGATTCTTGCTTGACTACAAGCAGTATGAGGGCGATCATATAAGTGAGAGCTGGAGTCTATAAGCACATCCTTAAAAGGTCCCTAGTCGTGGGAGTTTCGAGACAGGGCATCGATTCTCCAGAGTAGACTAGTGTATACAGTTGAGACCCCGACGAGGGGCGGTGGCCGGTCTCACAAGCCACTGGTGTCAGTTGGTTCACCTAAGATGTATACAGGTGCTCATTGGGTTATGAGTACACCGGACAGGACTCACCGGGAACCTGCTAGTTAGGGTTATACCAGACGTCAGATAGCAGTTCCCTGGTCATATGTTTACAGGTTAGTTCATCGACCTGAGATCGTCATTTGTCTCGTGTGAGTTCCCACTGTGCTTTGATTACTACCCTACCACGGCTCAAAGGAGTCGTGCAAACAGGTTTTAGTTGGGTACAGTCCCGAGCAACATGGAGGCAGTGAGCGGATCTGCAGGGTTCGTCTCTCCCGGTATTGGGGGTGAGGTCGCGCTGTGTCTAGGAGAGCCAGAACATGAAAAGTCCTTGGCCAAGGCAGGAGATTTACTGGTAGGTATTCCAGTAGTATCTCAGGGTGTTCTAGGCTGCACTCCGACACGACTTGTACCGCTTTTGGGGGTCTGACTTTTACCAACCCCCTAGGCCCGCCATGCGATGCTCATAGAAGAATGGACCGGACTGTACGGATATTGTCACTGACAGGCTCAGTAGGGTGTCAGGATGAGTTCGCTCATCGACGTCCCTTTTGGTCAATAGCTGGTAGCCCGTCACGTATGGCTAATACCTCTTACGTGCTAGTGGTTAAATCCACAGCCATAGTATTGATGAGTCTTTAGAGTCCACCACACTCAGTTACTCAGGTTTCGGGAGAAACGCTGTAGAGGCCGTATGGAGATATGGCAGGGTTCGATCAGATACGTGCGGTATTGCACGGATCGTGATCGGACGGTTTTTACTAGCCGGCTTTGGCTTAAGCCGGATTCTAGTATTAGATAGTGTAGTTTTGTCTATTTGCATTTGTGTTCAGTGGGAATATAAATGCGGGCATGTATTTGCAGAAGCGGGGTTTTCCTGTAATTTATTACGGGATCAGTTTTCTGAAGTTGCCAGTTTGCATTCCGTTCCGGCCGGTTTTTCTTTTATTCCTTCACGGCCGGACTTTCTGATGGAGGGGTTATTTGCAAGTTTGCAAATAACCTATTTGTGGAGGGGGTTCTTGCTTATGTGTGGCTTCATCATGAGATCCTCTTCTTGTCATCTCTTTTGCTTGAATGAGATTTGAAAGGGATTGGAAATTGATTTGATCAATTTCCTTTGTTTACCATTTCTTTTTCTCCATCATGCTTGAGATTCTTTTTCCCACCATGATTTTTTTGGCCGGCCACTATTTTTCAAGAGAGAGGGGGAGATTGATTTTTTAGAGGGTGGTGATTTATCTCATCTCATGCTTTGGAAACTTGAGAGCTCCATTCTTTTCCTTCTCTCAAGTTCATTCTTTTCCTCCACATACCATGGCAACTTCAAACCCTAAAAGAGACAAAGGTTTTCTACACTAGCCTACAACAAATCTTGGACGCGTCGGATAGCCAACTTCGCGCCCGAGTTGCCTCGGTCCAGAGGTGGGAGCCCGTATACGAACCCGGCTACGTGGTGCCTTTCCGACGAGCGAGGAGGTGACGGACGGAGATTCCGCGGGAGATTGGAGTGGAGATAAAGACCGAAGGACACGGATCGCTTGGTATAGCTTCTCTACTCTTTTCTATTTTGCTAGTAGCTAGGTTAATGGCCCGATCCGGGTCAAAAGTGCGCGGTGGTGCCGGTTCAATAGTTTTTGAAAGTTTTTGTTTCCGCTTTTCCGGCGTCGGATCGACGGCCGGGGCGCCGCCGCGGACTTACATTAATACCACTCATTCGTTATCTATTTTGTATATATCGGTACTATTAACCAGTGTCTGCTCAGTAATTACAGATTACAGGTGTTCTTGATAAAAGACTGGAAACACACTCAAAATCACGGATATAACGTTTGGGAGCTGACACTGCAAATAGAACAGAAAACCGATCGATATCCAACGAGATCTTGTGTAAAAAATATTGCATACACAATTTTTGGTCCTACACAATGCATGTGCACTAGACCATGATGGGGGGATGGCTTGGCACAAAAGGAGGACAAATGAAGGTGATGTGCATTAATTTCTAAAAGGTGTGATGTGATATGAAGCACCAAGTTTTCCCTCCAAATCCCTGAGTGCAAACCAAGTTCATATAGGCAAATTAAGCAGCATCAGTGGACTTGTAGAGAGAGCACAAGACCACATGTAACACCCGAGCCCAATAATACTATTTCTGGTTCTGGTTAAGTATTATACAGTGCTCATTTCGATTATCCTGATTGTTTGGTGTTTATTGCTAAATTTTAACCGGTTAAGTCATTTTGGCACATAACAAATTTTAACTCCTAAAATGAAATTAAAAATATCCATGATGGCCTACTCGTCGCCACTAGTCGCGTGGTAGAGTCCGCGTGTCGAGATTTCTTCCCGTTCGGCTAAACGGGCAAGTTTGGACGGCTACGCGCGCGTGCAAGTGTCCGACTTGGGGGCATGCATTTTAATCATTAAACACCTCTTTTCAAAATTTGGAACTCGCTTAAAATCCTATAATTTGAATTTGAAACATTTGGGCGCAACCCGGGCGCGATTTGGAAATGTTTCATTTAGCGCCAAAAAGGCCCATTTAATAAAATATTATGAAGCTGAAAATATATATGATAATATATTTTTAACGTTAAATCCTTTCTTTTAAATCTTTTAAATTTCCTTTTACCTAACCTCCCCAGCCTATCACGAGCGGCCAACTCGTCTCGTGGGCCCCCCCTTCAACCGTCTCTCTCTATCTCTCTCTCAAATCTCCTTCTCTCTCTATCTCTAATAATCCTCTCTATCTCTCTCTCTCTCTAACCAATCTCTCTCTCTCTCTTCCTATATATATATTTTTCTTACGCAGCCGCCTCCTCCATCACGAGAACAACCTCCGAACCCTAACCCTAGCCCCTCGTGCTTGCGTCGCCGACCTCCCCGCGACCTCGCCGTCGCCGTCATCGCCTCCTCAGCCTAGCCGCACCCTCATACCTCCTTCCTCAGTCTCTTCCCGCACCTGCACCCAACCTCGACGCCATCACCCGGCCGCAGATCTCGCCGTCGACGCCGCCTCCCGTCACCGACGACGCCTGCGACTCCCTCTCTTCCTCCTCGTCCCGACCTCGTCGTCGCCTTCCTCCTCCCCTCGCCGGACCACCACCAGACCCGAGCCCGACCCTAGCACCAATCCCCGGGTCGTCGGGAAACGCGCCGTCGATCATCGCCGTCATTGCCAGAGCCACCGCCGCCACCTCCTCTCTCTCCTGCCACCCAGACCAGACCACTACATCCCTCGTCGCGGCTGCAACAGAATCAGAAACCTTTCAGCCAAGGCTGCCGCCCTCGCCGCATCTCCTGTTCACCGCCGGCGCGCCCATCGCCGTCGGGCCCGTTGTGGTTGCCCCTGGTTCTTCTCTGTAAGCATCACCTTACTTTCCTTTGGTGCAAAACCACCTCGCAAGTCGTTTGCCCGCATGTATCGTGTTTGCTAACTTCGTTGTTTTGACTGTTGCCGGATTCCGGCCGTGCCGTCGTTTGGACCCGACGCTCCAGCGAAGTAGCCTGGTCCGTGTGGTCCCGCTGTTCGCTGTTGGGACTCGATCCGTGGCCCGTGCACCCGTCTCGTGTTTCTGCCGACACTGCATCCGTGCTTTCCGGTTTGCGAAACCGTCGAGGCAAGATTTCTTGCTACATGCTACCTTAAACTAATTAAATGTTTGACTCACAAACTTGCTATATTAACTAGTATTGCTACTTATCTCATTGGACGAAATATGATGTACATTATAATACTGCCACCTAAATCGTATTTTGCCACTGTAACCTTAATAACAACTACCTGCTAATCATTTTAATATTTAGAGGATAATAGTCGCACACTTATATCTTTATTGCCTGCTGTTATTAATATTGCGCTACACTGTGATTATTGCACCCCAAGGGTGCTCGAACCTGTTAATAAGAGAATACAAAGCATCACTGTGTTTACATGGAATAATATTGTTATTTGCTGTTCCTGCTGTTGTTCCTTATTCGTTACTATACCTGTTATCAACATACATTTGATTGCATTACATATTGACCGATCTTGATACACCTGACACATGTACTGATACACCGGACATGACACCCTGTACATATCAACTCAACCTGTTGAAACGTGACCTGACCTGTTACCTGATTTCATGCCTAATACCGACAAACCTGACCATTCCTGCTGTCTATCCAGACAGACCTACTTTTACCTGATTTTGTGTTGGCATTAGTCCTTGACTACTGAATACCTGACCTGACATACATAGCTTGGGGGTATGGGGAAATCAAAGGTGAAACCGACTTGTAACTCAACAGTTCGATACTTGTTCTGATCAGTCTTACGGGCTTGGCCAGCCCCGGAGTGGTGATGCTGACATCACTCGCCCATCTTGCTACCTTTTACTGCTTAGCGGCACGTCTCGGATTCAGCCCCGAGAACCTTGCCGTGGTCCCCGGCACGCACGGGATACTATTGAGTTACATCGACGATTCATCAATTGATTTCCAAGACTATAGAGTAGAAACCTGATAGGACAGTTTAGTCACCACTGCACACTACCCTGCTCTGTTATTTCTTAGTACTGTTTTATTCATGTTCATACCTGCATTGCTTATTACCATGTTTATATTATACTATTTGGTTGACATGACGCGCTGACGTCTGGGTTTTGCATGGCCCAGATTCCTTACCACTATCGACGACCGAGCAGGAGTACTTCAG
The DNA here is from genome assembly GCA_030015575.1 of Agapanthus africanus. Classification (NCBI taxonomy): domain Eukaryota; kingdom Viridiplantae; phylum Streptophyta; class Magnoliopsida; order Asparagales; family Amaryllidaceae; genus Agapanthus; species Agapanthus africanus. Next base: position 449,082,278 of record JASDDO010000012.1, on the reverse strand, counting down.
CCAGCAGGCTGAACTGTGAGTCCCTTAGGGTTTAGTTCATTTATTTCATTTCATTTCCAGATGTGAGCCCGCATTATGGGACGTACTGTTTATTTATTGTATTGGATCATTTGCTTCCGCACTTATTGTTTATTGATTCTTGTTATTATGGATTTGGACATGTATTAGATTAGTTTATTATTTTGTTCTTGATATCTCCACAACCGTAATGTGACTGTGGATGGATAATTCCTACCCACAGGTAGCATGGTTGGCTATATCACGTGCCTCATCTTGCGTACTCTGGGAAGTGGGGCGTGACATGGTTCTTTTGGTATCAGAGCCATAGGTTAATTGGGTTGATTCTCTGTAGTTGGGTATTGTACCCAATACACGAATCAGAACACCCGTGATTAGGAAACATGTCCAACCATCTTGACCGTTTATACCATTCTTGAATCACATTCTTCCGGATCATGTCGACGTGCAAACTTACTTTGCATGTTAACTCGAAAACCTGATTTCTTGTTATCTCTAGGACTTAGGCGACTTGGGTGGAGTTAAGTAATTGCGGCTATGATACCGCGGCATAGCTACAATGCAGTACTCTATTTAAGTATCTTGGAGTTCTAGCCTTGATCTATACTCAGAATCTATCATCATTCTAATGTTGGGTACTTTGATTTCCAGGAATATGGCCGGTCAGAATTCGAAGATGGACCAAAGACGTGCGGTCTTAGCCGCCAGGCGTAGAGTGATAAGGGGATTGCTGGAGAATCTAAAGGAACAGACCGAGCTGGAACTGGCATTTGCACTGAACCAAATGTCTGTACGTAGAAGTTTTCCGGTGAACAGGCGCAGCGTAGCATCAATGAAGAAAACAATTGTGGGTGATCGGAAAGGGAGCGTGATCTGTAACTACTGCCATGTACCCGGACATGTGCGAAAGGAGTGTCGTAAGATGTTGGGACTCTGTTTTAGATGTGGAGTGGCAGATCACGCCGTTGGTGCTTGTCCGTCGAAGCTTCGCACGAGAGATGATATACAGAAGCCTCCGCAGAGACCGTTCCAAGGGCAGAGACAGTTGACTCAAGGATCTATTCAGGCTCGAGCTTTCACGTTGACAGTTGAAGAAGCTAAGGCATCAAGAGAAGGGGTTTCAGGTAATTTACTCGTTCATGGTTTTCCCGCATTGGCATTATTTAATTTCGGAGCATCCCACTGTCTTATGTCAACCAAATAGTATAACTATACATTCGATTACCTGCACGACCCTGTCTAGTTTTTGGGATATACACACTGGGAATGGGACAATCATAGCTAGTAAGGAGTGTAGAGATTGTACAGTTGTTGTTAGCGGACGGGAACTCTTTGCAGATTTCTTGGTGATAGATACGGGCAGTTATGAAGTAGTCTTGGGAATGGATTTTGGCACTTTCCACGCACACATTGATTGTAAGGCAAGGAAAGTAATTTTCCAGATTCCCGGACACCCTGAGTTTACTTTCACTGGAGGAAGCAACTCTGTCGGGCCAGTCGAGTTTAGGGCTAGGCCGACAAACAGTGTTCTTGCGGCTATGGTAGTGGATAGTAATGAAGAGCCGGCAGTTGTTCGCGACTTTGAGGATGTATTTGACGATATGCTGGTATGCTCGAAGGGTCCGGAGGAGCATGCTGAGCATTTAAAGATCGCATTGCAGACGCTGAGACAGGAGAAATTGTATGCGAAGATGAGTAAGTGCGAATTCTGGCTGGAAGAAGTGAAGTTTCTGGGGCATGTTGTGTCGGGCAATGGAATCGCCGTTGATCCCGAGAAGATTGCAGCAGTTCGAGATTGGCCTACTCCAAGAAATGTGGCTGAGATAAGAAGTTTCCTTGGTTTGGCCGGATACTACAGGAGATTTGTGGAGAACTTCGCTCGTGTAGCTGAGCCGTTAACCAAGCTTACGCGTAAGGTAGTACCGTTTGTTTGGACGGATGGATGTGCATTGGCCTTCGAGACGTTGAAGCAGAAGTTGATAACCGCCCCTATCCTAACCGTACCGGATGATTCAGGAGGACTGGTGATTCATAGCGACGCATCCGGAAAGGGATTGGGATGTGTGTTGATGCAGAATGAGAAACTCTCATCTCACGCAAAAAACCCCGGCTATTCAAAAACGTGACGATCCAATATAACATATCCCAGCTGTTAGTGTATATGCCCTAGAGGCCATTACTGTATCATACTAGTATGTATATTACTTAATGGAAGCTTAGGATATTCACCTTGTATAAACAATCTTGCTCAATATAGTAGTATGCTACTTGGTTTGTTTCTACTTCAATGTGTACTTGTGTTTATTTTACTATATCACTTATACGCATTAGTGGAGCCCTTAGGATCTTTGCTTGATTACCAGCGTTGTGATGGCAGTCACACTAGTGGGGGCTGGGTAATCTATAAGCACATCCTTATACAGGTCCCTAGTCGCAGGACTATCGAGACAGGGCATCGATACTCCGGAGTAGACTAGCGTATGCGCTTCTCATCCCAGTGTGGGAGATGGTCTGTCCCACAGCCATCAGTACGTCGTACTAGAGATAGTATACGGGTGCTCGTTAGGTTACGAGTACACTGGACAGGACTCGTCGGGAACTGACAGGTTGGTATTATACCTATCGTCAGTCATCAGTTCCCAGGTGACATGAGTACAGCTTAGTCCGCTGACTTGACACTAGCACTTCGCCTCGAGTGTGTTCCCACTGCACTTTGATCACTACCCTACCACGGCTCAAAGGAGTCGTGCAAACAGGTGGTGGTTGGGTGCAGTCCCGAAGCACTTAGAGGCAGTGCCGGTTAGACAGGATTCGTCTCTCCCGGTATTGGGGGTTGACATCGCGCTGTGTCAAGGAGAGCCATTACACGAGTAGTCCCTGGCCAGGGCAAGCGAGATATACTGGTAGGTTCCAGTGTTATCTCAGGGTGTTTTGGGCTTCACTCCGACACGACTTGTACCGCTATTTGGGGACTGACGTTTTACCGCCCCCTAGGCCCGACATGCGATGTATCAGACGAACAGACCGGACTGTACGGAGACTGTCACATTCTGACTCAGTAGGAGTATAGATGGGGTTTCACCTCGTCAGCCTTCTTGTCGGCATCTACCTGGGGACCGTTACGCACAGCTAGTGCCGCTTGCGGTCTGTGGTTAAACCCACTGCCAGCGTAGTGTCGAGTCTTTAGAGTCCCACACAGAGGGTATTCGCCTCTGGGAAAAACAGAGTAGAGGTCGCATGGTTTTGCGACAGGGTTCGTTCTCCTCCGCGCACTTGTGCACGTTTGGAGTCCGGACGGATATTGCCAGCAGGCTCTGGTTTGAGCCGGATACTGGTATATGTTTTGGGGGTTGCTTTTATCTCTCAGTATTCATGTTCCTCGGAACAAGAATGCAGGTGTGTATGCACAGTTTTTGAGGAGGAGGAAGATGACTTTCATTAGGGTTTCGGAACGGGTGCGTATGCACAATTGACAGTTATCATTTTCCAAACCCTAATGGATTTATGGATTATCTATTAATAATAGTAATTAAATGAGAATTATGTTATGGTTGATTTTGTTGACCATGGTTGACTTGTTGACCATGGTTGAATGTTGACCACCATCATGCTTTGTAAAGATCCTCCTTGATTCATGCTTACATTTCATTTAAAGAAGCATGATAGTGGTCATTCCAAATTACCATCAACTATTCTTATTTTGAATTATTATTATTTAGATAATTCTTTTCTTTTGGCATTTGGTTGCAAGAAAGAAAAAACTTAGCTCATTATCTCATTTAGCTTCTCTCTCCTCACTTCATCTTCTTCTTCCTCAAGCTCAAGGTGACCCCTTCTCATGTGTTGAGAATCCATCACCTTGAAAAGAAAACAACCCCTAGTTACTCTCTACTCATTCTAGGTTCAAGGTTTAGCAAGCCGGAAACCCTAGTTCACTCAAAGATCGAGGAAGAGCCCAAAGGTTGAACCCTCGAGGTGGATCCATCTTCGACGGAAGAAGGCTACAAGGCAAGAACCATCAACCTCTACAAGGTTTGAAGAAGAAGGAGTTCAAGTTTAGGTATAACCTTCATCCGAGTAGCTAAGACTCTTTAGCTTGTATGCTAGTTTAGTTTAGACACGATCCCGACCTTGTTATAGTCCATGTTGCCTCTTGCGATAAAAATTTGTTTTTTATACCGTTTCCGCCTCCCCGTAAGAACCTGGGGTCGCAATATGGACTTACAGTGGTATCAGAGCCTAACTAAACTTAAACTAGCTTGGTAGTGAAGTGTAACGAAGTTCGGAAACGAAAAAGTCACAAAACCGGAAAAACAAAACCCTAAGTTTCTGTTAAAATTTTTTCTGCTCTAAATGAAAAACTTTATACTTGTAAATTCGGCTCAGGGTTTTGTATGAACACCCAAGAAAAACGACACAGTGATTTGTTCAAACCGCCGCGCTTCCGCCGCACGAGGTAGGCATCTGCCGCGGAAGCGCCGCGGTTTGTCGTCTTCTGTGCATCGTTTTTCGTGCAGTGTGTTTGTGTGTTGGTTTTGGGATTTTTAAAATATATTATATGTGCCCAGATTTTGCAGAACAGAAATTTTCTTTTGGGGTCCTATAATTCCGTATTTTTTTTCCGAACTTCACTGCACTTTGACTATGATGGTTATATCTGTGATGCTTGCATGTATTGAACGTCGGCTAATCGCTATAAGACGATTAGTCGGGGTTATACATGATCTGTGTTTGATATTGGAATGTGTATATGAATGTGTTGGACTGTCGCTGGTGAATAGCCGGGGTGGATGTGAGATGAGCTTTTGTTTTTCTTTCATTCATTGTAAATGTAAATTGATGTAGTAATTATTATTTGTTTGGCCGCACAACCGGGTCGGGGTTGTAGCCGTCATTGTATAATTTTTTTTACTGTTTTTGCTCCTATGATAGACCCATGGAGGGGTGCACAAACTGCCGGGTACTTGGCGGGTAGTTTGCCGCACCCGTAGGGGTCTTGGGTGGGGTATTGGCTATTCACCGCGACCGTGTTATCCGCTTTTCGTTTCAGGCTCGAAAGGATTGCGGATTGCTAGTATATCCAATGTATTCATCTGTGATCTGTAATGTCTATCATTGCTTTCTATTTAGGCGTTGCTTATGTTTTACAGCCGCGCTAGCCCAGCCCCCGCTCTGTCGTTAGTTAAGTAACCTAACGAGTGATGACGGGACCCCGTGGCGAATGCGAATGGCATAAGCGTACGTCATATTTTGGTTGTTTTCTGCAATGGTAGGATTTAAATGATGGGACGCATTAAAAGTACTAATGCAAGAATATCACGCATTGAAAGAACTAATGCAAGATAATAAACCAAGTTAAAATCGTTGGAACACTTTCGAAAAACCACTCGGTTCTTTTCAAAACTAACTTTTAAATGCGGAGCTTGAGCCACTCCTTCTAAAAGCTATCTCGTTCCATCGATTATATCAAGTTCACTACGTTCACGGTTTTACCAAAACCATTCGTAGCCCTCCGTCGCTTCGCATGAATAGGCAGTAGTATTCAAGCTACGTATTTTGACCAAAGTCAAGGCATAGTGATTGGTAGCTATTGAGTGTTCATGTGTAGCATAGATAGATGCGTTGGTTTGGGACAGTCGTGCTGCCATTTTGGCCAAAGTCAAGGGTATGTACGGATGGATCCAAATTAACCTGGATAGTGACGGGCAGAACTTGACATGTGACTTATGATATTTTGGCCAAATTCAAGGTCATAAGAGCATGGGGCAAAAATTCACATCGGGAGTTTCATAAGTACTGAAACTTGCTAGATTTGCATACCATTTGGAGTGTGGTGATTCTGGTAGGATTCCTTCAGTTTCGTCACGCGATGATATTTGGATCCCGATCCTATTGTGAGTATATGCTACTCCTCGGGAAATTTCTCACTAGACGATCAATGCTATAAACCTAGTAGGTGCCTAGAAAGGTGTCAGCGGGGCTACGCCCCCAGAGAAAAGAGGTTATTTAATTAAGGAACTTCGCGAAAGAGTTGGAAAACCTCCCTCGAAGTACCGACACTGGCCTGGCTGAACGGTTAAGCAAGTATTGCACGGTGGGATTGATCCCGGCTAATTCTTCCTTTGTGGTTTGAGGAAGGATTCGAGAGACAGTGGGAGCCATCCTGTTTAGACAAATTAAAAACCATTCTAAACTTGCAAGAGCATCGTGCTAAAGTGTTCCTTCTCTCCCCCCTGCAGCGACCAAATCGAAATGACTGGACTTAAGTTGATTCTAGATAAAAACATATTGACAGGGCCAAACTACAAAGATTGGCTCAGGAATGTCAAGTTGGCAATCACTTACGACAAGCTGGGGTATCTTCTTACCACCAAAGCTCCCCCCGTCCCAGGTCCCACCTCCAGCGTCGCGGATAAGGAAATCCGTAAGACTTGGGAGATTGACAGCGCGAAGGCCAGGTGCCTCGTACTTGCCTCGATGGACAACGAACATCAGAGGAGGCACGAGAATATGGATTTGGAATCTATATTTCTTCATACAAAAGAACTGTATGGAGAGCAGTCTCGTATCGCAAGATACGAAGTGTCGAAGAAGTTGTTTTCGACAAAGTTGGCCGTCGGATCATCGGTAGCGGACCACGTGCTTAAGATGATTGGCTACACTGAGGAGCTCGCGGAACTTGGGACCACGTTGGACAGTGAACTCTACACGGATATAATTCTCCAGTCCCTTCCATCCACTTACGCCCAGTTCATACTGAATTTCAACTTGCAAGAAAAGGAAGTTGAACTTTCAGAACTCCTCAACATGCTGAGGAGCGCAGAGGGCACCCTACAGAAGGGTAGGGAAACACCCGCTTTGTTTGTAGGAGGATCTTCTTCCTCTAGGTCCAAGGCGAAAGCCAAGGGAAAGAGGAAGAAAGCCCCCGCCAAACCAAGAGGCGGTGTTAGTAAAATGGGTACGAAAGGAAAGGAAAAGGAAACAAAGATTGCGGGGAAGCTTGTTGGAAAGGAAGAATGCTTCTATTGTCATAAGAGTGGACACTGGAAGAAAGATTGCAGGGCTTGGAAGGCCAAGACACAGGAACTGAAGCAGGTTGCGGCTTCAGCTTCAGGTGTGTATGTTATTGAAAACTGTCTTTCTATAAACTCTACTTCCTGGGTATTGGATACCGGATCAGGATCTCATATCTGTAATTCTTTGCAGGCGTTGAGAAAACGTAGGTTTTTGAAGGCAGGTGACATGACCCTCAGAGTTGCGAACGGAGCTAGCATGGATGCTAAAGCCGTGGGGGACTATCACCTGGGAATGTCAGATGGGCATGTTTTGGTTTTGCGTAATTGCTTTTTTGTACCCAACGCAACTTGTAATATCATATCTGTATCTTTGGTTTCTAAAGAAGGTTATGAATTTGCGTTTGTAAGTAATGTTGTAAACATTCACCTTAATCAAGTTCTGATTGGGTCAGGTACACTGAGCAATGGTATATACGTATTGAACCAACCACAGATTTTCAATGTCCAGAATACACACAAAAGAAAGTCTCCAGATATCAATCAGGCTTTCTTTTGGCATTGTAGATTGGGTCACATCAATGAGACACGGTTGACTAAGTTACATAAAGAAGGATACTTGGATCCGTTCGAGTATCAGTCTTATGCCACTTGTGAATCTTGTCTCATGGGAAAGATGACAAAGACTCCGTTCACTGGACACGGAGTAAGAGCGAGCGAGCTCTTGGGGCTCGTACACAGCGACGTGTGCGGTCCAATGTCTACACATGCGCGAAGCGGTTACTCTTACTTCATTACTTTTACGGATGATTTCTCAAGGTACGGTTATGTCTTCTTAATGAAACATAAGTCCGAAGCCTTTGAAAAGTTCCAGGAATATAAGAATGAAGTAGAGAAACAGACCGGCAAAAGTATCAAGATTCTAAGATCGGATCGAGGTGGAGAATACTTGAGTGCCGAGTTCCTGAATTATTTAAAAGAGAACGGAATTCTCTCTCAGCTTACTCCTCCATACACTCCGTAACACAACGGTGTATCGGAGAGACGGAACCGAACCCTATTGGATATGGTACGGTCCATGATGAGTAGCGCTGAGTTACCGCGATCATTCTGGGGGTATGCGCTAGAATCAGCTGCATACCTTTTGAACCGAGTTCCTACTAAAACTGTGCCTACTACACCATATGAGATGTGGTGTGGGAAGAGGCCCCATCTCAGTCACATTAAGACTTGGGGAAGTCCAGCTTATGTTAAAAAGCAGCATGCGGACAAGCTCGAGGCGCGCTCAGTATTGTGTAAGTTTGTGGGATATCCAAAGAATTCCAAGGGATATCTCTTCTACTACGAAGAGGAACAAAAAGTTCTTGTTTCTCGTCATGCCCACTTTCTAGAACACCAGTTCATAGAAAAAGAAACAAGTGGGAGCGCAGTAGAACTGGAAGAAATTCCAGAACCACAGACTATTACTGAAAGCTTAATGGAACCAGAGGGTTCAAATGAACAGGACATTCCTATGCCGCTCCGCAGGAGTAGTAGGCAGTCTCATCCGCCCGAGAGATACTACGGTTTTCTCATAGACGGGGATCGAGAGGATTGCATCATAGATTATGATGAGCCTACTAGCTTCCAGCAGGCCGTTCAGAGCGTTGACTCGGTAAAATGGCTGGATGCAATGCGGACCGAAATGGAGTCCATGTACACCAACAAAGTATGGACGTTGGACATTGCTCCAGACGGGGTAAAACCCGTAGGATGCAAGTGGATCTTCAAAAGGAAGATTGGTGTAGATGGACAGGTTGAGACCTATAAAGCTAGACTTGTAGCAAAGGGTTTCCGTCAAAGACCTGGCTTGGAATATGACGAAACCTTTTCTCCAGTGGCTATGCTGAAATCCATTCGGATCCTTCTTGCCATTGCTGCCTTCCACGATTATGAGATTTGGCAGATGGACGTAAAGACCGCTTTTCTAAATGGAAATTTAGAAGAGTGTGTCTATATGGATCAGCCAGAGGGTTTCATTCAGAGTGGGAGCAGCGGAAAGGTGTGCAAGTTGCTTAAGTCCATCTATGGACTAAAGCAGGCATCGCGGAGTTGGAACATCTGTTTTGATGAGACGGTCAAGGAATTTGACTTTATCAAAAATCCAGATGAACCATGCATCTATAGTAGATTTGTAGCGAGAACTGTAGTATTCCTCGTTTTATACGTGGATGATATTCTCTTAATAGGAAATGACATTCCTATGCTACAATCTGTCAAGGGGTTCTTGTCACACAGGTTCTCCATGAAAGACCTGGGTGATGCCTCATACATCCTGGGGATCCGGATCCATCGTGATAGATCCAAGAGGATATTAGGACTTTCTCAGTCCAGGTACATCGACACCATAGTGAAGAGATTCAGTATGGAAGATTCCAAGCGCGGTAACCTACCGGCTTGTCACGGGATCACCCTCTCTAAAGAGATGTCTCCCAAGACTGATTTGGAGAGGGATCGCATGTCTATTATACCCTACGCTTCTGCGGTAGGCTCTATAATGTATGCGATGTTGTGTACCAGACCGGATGTAGCTTATGCACTGAGTGTGGTAAGCCGGTATCAGTCAAACCCTGGGGAGAAACACTGGATAGCAGTAAAGAACATTCTCAAGTACCTGAGAAGGACTAAGGAGATGTTCTTGGTGTATGGCAGAAAAGACCTCCAGATCGAGGCCTTTGCTGACTCCAGCTTCCAGAGTGACAAGGATGATTCCAAGTCCATGTCGGGTTTTGTCTTTACCCTCAATGGAGGGGCGGTGTGTTGGAAAAGCTCCAAACAGGAAACCGTTGCAGACTCGACTATGGAAGCGGAATACATTGCTGCATCTGATGCCGCAAAAGAAGCTGTCTGGATGAGGAAGTTCTTAAAAGAACTTCAGGTGGTTCCGTCCATTGTTGACCCAATACCTCTGTATTGCGACAACAACGGGGCTATAGCTTTGGCGAAGGAACCCAGGTCCCATCAGAGATCCAGGCACATCTTGAGGCGGTATCACCTGATCAGGGAGATCGTGGATCACAAGGAGATCGAGGTTCGGAGGGTTGCTTCAGAAGAGAACACTGCAGATCCATTCACCAAGGCCCTACCCCAGACTCAGTTCGAGCGGCTGATCGAGATGATAGGTCTTCGATACGCCAGTACATGGCCTTAGTGCAAGTGGGAGATTGTTGTGTATATGCCCTAGAGGCCATTACTGTATCATACTAGTATGTATATTACTTAATGGAAGCTTGGGATATTCACCTTGTATAAACAATCTTGCTCAATATAGTAGTATGCTACTTGGTTTGTTTCTACTTCAATGTGTACTTGTGTTTATTTTACTATATCACTTATACGCATTAGTGGAGCCCTTAGGATCTTTGCTTGATTACCAGTGTTGTGATGGCAGTCACACTAGTGGGGGCTGGGTAATCTATAAGCACATCCTTATACAGGTCACTAGTAGCAGGACTATCGAGACAGGGCATCGATACTCCGGAGTAGACTAGCGTATGCACTTCTCATCCCAGTGTGGGAGATGGTCTGTCCCACAGCCATCAGTACGTCGTACTAGAGATAGTATACGGGTGCTCGTTAGGTTACGAGTACACTGGACAGGACTCGTCGGGAACTGACAGGTTGGTATTATACCTATCGTCAGTCATCAGTTCCCAGGTGACATGAGTACAGCTTAGTCCGCTGACTTGACACTAGCACTTCGCCTCGAGTGTGTTCCCACTGCACTTTGATCACTACCCTACCACGGCTCAAAGGAGTCGTGCAAACAGGTGGTGGTTGGGTGCAGTCCCGAAGCACTTGGAGGCAGTGCCGGTTAGACAGGATTCGTCTCTCCCGGTATTGGGGGTTGACATCGCGCTGTGTCAAGGAGAGCCATTACACGAGTAGTCCCTGGCCAGGGCAAGCGAGATATACTGGTAGGTTCCAGTGTTATCTCAGGGTGTTTTGGGCTTCACTCCGACACGACTTGTACCGCTATTTGGGGACTGACGTTTTACCGCCCCCTAGGCCCGACATGCGATGTATCAGACGAACAGACCGGACTGTACGGAGACTGTCACATTCTGACTCAGTAGGAGTATAGATGGGGTTTCACCTCGTCAGCCTTCTTGTCGGCATCTACCTGGGGACCGTTACGCACAGCTAGTGCCGCTTGCGGTCTGTGGTTAAACCCACTGCCAGCGTAGTGTCGAGTCTTTAGAGTCCCACACAGAGGGTATTCGCCTCTGGGCAAAACAGAGTAGAGGTCGCATGGTTTTGCGACAGGGTTCGTTCTCCTCCGCGCACTTGTGCACGTTTGGAGTCCGGACGGATATTGCCAGCAGGCTCTGGTTTGAGCCGGATACTGGTATATGTTTTGGGGGTTGCTTTTATCTCTCAGTATTCATGTTCCTCGGAACAAGAATGCAGGTGTGTATGCACAGTTTTTGAGGAGGAGGAAGATGACTTTCATTAGGGTTTCGGAACGGGTGCGTATGCACAATTGACAGTTATCATTTTCCAAACCCTAATGGATTTATGGATTATCTATTAATAATAGTAATTAAATGAGAATTATGTTATGGTTGATTTTGTTGACCATGGTTGACTTGTTGACCATGGTTGAATGTTGACCACCATCATGCTTTGTAAAGATCCTCCTTGATTCATGCTTACATTTCATTTAAAGAAGCATGATAGTGGTCATTCCAAATTACCATCAACTATTCTTATTTTGAATTATTATTATTTAGATAATTCTTTTCTTTTGGCATATGGTTGCAAGAAAGAAAAAACTTAGCTCATTATCTCATTTAGCTTCTCTCTCCTCACTTCATCTTCTTCTTCCTCAAGCTCAAGGTGACCCCTTCTCATGTGTTGAGAATCCATCACCTTGAAAAGAAAACAACCCCTAGTTACTCTCTACTCATTCTAGGTTCAAGGTTTAGCAAGCCGGAAACCCTAGTTCACTCAAAGATCGAGGAAGAGCCCAAAGGTTGAACCCTCGAGGTGGATCCATCTTCGACGGAAGAAGGCTACAAGGCAAGAACCATCAACCTCTACAAGGTTTGAAGAAGAAGGAGTTCAAGTTTAGGTATAACCTTCATCCGAGTAGCTAAGACTCTTTAGCTTGTATGCTAGTTTAGTTTAGACACGATCCCGACCTTGTTATAGTCCATGTTGCCTCTTGCGATAAAAATTTGTTTTTTATACCGTTTCCGCCTCCCCGTAAGAACCGGGGGTCGCAATATGGACTTACACCAGCAACACATAACATCACATATCATCAATGTAAGTAAATATGTGTATCCCAATTGTCGTTGATGTATAGCAACGAAACCAGCGATGCACCACATATTACACTTACGGTCGCAGAAAAGAAAATGTCAAACTACAACATTTGGAATCCACAATCACCTTAGAATCATAAACCCAAAATATCACATACTTCGGATTTCATGCCTAACAATATAAATTCCAAATATTGTATCATATTCCACAAATAGATAGACGATGTTAAACATTCCGATCGAATCAACAAACACCCAAAATATCCCAAAGAGCTCAGCACTTGAGCACAGTTTAAAAATACTCAGAACATGCCACATACCTATGGACCAACCGTAGAAGGGCCAACCCTTGCCTCATCTATGGCGCCGCGGAACTTCCGTAAAACCTAGGGTTTAGCGTTAGTTCTTACGGTCATTGAATCGAGTTAGGGTTTCGTTTTTCTAGAGGGTCCATCGCAGTACTTGCATGATTTTTGAATGTTCTTTAACTTGGGAAAATCCAACTCTTGGAAAATTTCCAGCGAGGGTTAAAATGGGTATTTGATATTCGTTCGAACTTTTTAACGTCGTCTAAATAACCCGAAATTATGTTAGAATTACCACTACGAAACACTCTGAATTAGCCCCAATAGTACTATTAACATCACATGAAAACTGGGCTAATCAAACAATACCAGAAACCCCAAAATCAAGCCCTGAGAACACCCAAAAAATTTCGAGCCAAATAGGAGTTCACAAAACCGGCGAGACCGGATTTTTGTTGAATGTCGCCGGCAAAATACCGGTTGTTTGGTTTCAAATTTCTCTGGTGTTCTAGTTGTATCACATACAACATTCTACAGTTACTAAAATAATTATTTTAGATCATTTTAAAATCGACAGAAACTGGATTTTAGGGTTTCGTTGTTTCGGAGTTTTTCGGTTTCATGATTCTAAAAACATCGTCTAATTCTTTAGCTTGTCTCTGATACTACTGTAGGGTTTCTTAGCACGACGGCAAGGTTTAGGGAGGCAGCATCCATACCGTTTCAAAAATTTGCCATGCTAAACAACCCTAACCCAAGAATCTTAACTAGAGAATTAGACAATACATTATATAAACAACTTTACATAAAGTGAATAAGGAATACAACCTTTGTAGACCGGTCCTTAACTTCACTTGCTCCGTGTAGTAGTCCCGCGACTCCACTAGGCTCAACTTGAGGGTTTGAACGAGCTTTCTCCGATGACCTTCGTGCCAAAGATGATCCACACGAAATCCCTCCAACTCAACCTACCTCTACACTAAACTCTTTAGCATAGGAAATACGCTGTACTTGATCGCTAGTCAAGTATAGGATGGTGAAGTAAGGGATGTAAAAACCTCACAAGTTTTTGTTCAAGCTTCATGGTTCACATCACATGTGAGGGTTGAAGCTTGAACCATGATATGAGGAGGAAGAAGAAGCTAGAGAGCAACCATGGGAGCAACTGAAGAAAAATGGCTAAGTCTTGAGAATGAGCTAGAATGAATGGCAACTCTAGACCCCTCACTCATTCAAGCATGGAATTATGAATATAAAATTGCAACCTTTCTTGAATAGTGAGTCAAGATGAATAAACAAAAGTAAATCCCATGCTTACAACCATGCTCTCATTTCCACCCCATTTCTATTTTCACAAAATAGAACTTTATATGCCATGCTTCATTATTATTATTATTATTATATATATATATATATAATATATATTAATATATATATATATAATGAAGAATAATTAGTGAGCTAATGACATCAGTTAAGATATAATTATATCACATATAATATATATCACATTATTAAATCAACACTTAATTTAATAATCCGGTTATATCATATATGACCGACTAATATCATTTATCTGTATATCACATTATCAAATCAACACTTGATTCGACAATCTGGTTATATCACATATAACCGAACCGATAACAGATAACTGCCAAATTACAATACGGTATCACATACACGTATTTAATCAGGCCCACACACATATCACATATGTGTCCTACTTCGTTTCGCTTGAACCATGGAACTTCTGTGTGTGACTCTAAAGACTCGTCAATACGCCGGCAGTAGTTGATGATCACATCAGTCACCTACAAGCCGTCAGCGGTACTTGCTGGACGTAACGGCTACCCGGGTATTGAGCGATATGAAGATCAAGAAGCAAGCTTGTCCATAGTCTCCATGAATCCTATAAGTAACACTACCGTACAGTCCGGTCTCTTCGTCTGATATGACGCATATCAAGTCTAGGGGTGAAAATCGTCAGACACTAGTAACTTGATAAGTCATGCCGATGTCTGGCCTATAACAGTTTGAGAAACTGCTGAAAACACTTATCAGTAAATCTCATAAGCAGCCATGGCCAGGGACTTCTAGTTATAGACAATTGAGCATACTGCAACATCAACCCCTAATACCGGGAGAGACGAAACCCCTCATATCGCTCATTTTCTCCATGTGACTCGGGATTGTACCCAAAATTCACTTGTTTGCACAACTCCTCTTGAGCTTGGTAGGGAGGAATTCAAAGCACAGTGGGAGCCATATAAGACTCTATGACGATCTCGGGTCTACAGACTAACCTGTACCAGTGTCACCAGAGAACTGCTATCTGACGATAGGTATACTACCACATAGGAGTCCTCGGCATGTCATGTTCAGTGTACGCAGTCTCCACTGAGCACCCGTATACCATCTTTGATGTCAAACACCAATGGATATGGGATCATCCATCGCCCATCATATGGGTCAAGAAGCGTATACGCTAGTCTACTCTGGAATATCGATGCCCTGTCTCGACATACCCTCGACTGGGAACAATTAAAGGATGAACTTGTGGACTACCCTGGCCCCACTAGTATGATCTCCATCATAGTCCTGGTAGTCAATTACACATCCTAAGGTCTTTATCAACATGTGAGAGCAAGACAGTATCACAATACAAGTCTGCATGTTAAGACAAAGAGCAACCAAATAGCATACTATAATGTCGAGCAAGAAAGACTTCTCTATATATGACCAAGTATTCACTATAATATACATCATATGTATAATAAGAGCCTCTAAGGAAAACATATAACTAACACATATATTATAGAGCCTACCACAGAAGCGTAGGATATAATAGTCATGCGATCCCTTTCTAAATTAGTCTTGGGAGACATCTCTTAGGAGAGGGTGATTCCGTGACAAGCCGGTAGATTACCGCACTATGAATCTTCCATACTAAATCTTTTCAGTATGGTATCGATGTACTTAGACTGTTAAAGACCCAACATCCTCTTAGATCTATCATAATAGATCTGGATCCCCATAATGTAGGAGGCATCACCCTCGTCCGTCATGGAGAACCTTTGTGACAAGAATCCTTTGACTTATTGTAGCATATGAATGTCATTTCCTATCAGGAGAATGTCATCCACATACAAGACGAGGAATACCACAATTCTCTTTATAATTTTACTATAAATGCATTGTTCAACTGGATTTTTGATAAAGTCGAATTCCTTGACCGTCTCATCAAAACAGATGTTCCAACTCCGCGATGCCTGCTTTAATCCATAAATGGATTTAAGCAACTTGCACACTCTTCCGCTGCTCTCACTTTCTATGAAACCCTCCGGCTGATCCATATAAACACACTCTTCCAAATTTCCATTCAGAAAAGCGGTCTTTACTTCCATCTGCCAAATTTCATAATCATGGAAGGAAACAATGGCAAGAAGGATCCGAATGGATTTGAGCACAGCTACTGGAGAAAAGGTTTCATCATAGTCCAAACCAGATCTTTGATGAAAACCTTTTGCAACAAGTCTAGCCTTACGGGTTTTACCCCTTCTGGAGCAATGTCCAAAGTCCATACTTTCTTGGTGTACATAGACTCCATTTCAGTCCGCATTGCATCCAGCCATTTTACCGAGTCTCTGCTCCTAATGGCTTGCTGGAAACTAGTTGGCTCATCATCGTCGATGATGCAATCCTCTCTATCCCCGTCTATGAGAAAACCGTAGTATCTCTCGGGCGGATCAGACTGCCTACTAGTCCTGCGGAGTGGCGCGGGGATGTTCGGTTCTTTCAAAACTTCTGGTTCCACCATGCTTTCAGTAATAGCTTGTGGTTCCTAAATTTCTTCCAGTTCTATTGTGCTTCCTGAATTTCTTCCAGTTCTATTGTGCTTCCACTTATTTCTTTTTCAATAAATTGAGTTTCCAAAATGTAGGCATGCCGAGAAACAAAGACCTTTTGTTCCTCCGCGTAATAGAAAAGATACCCCCTGAAGTTCTTTGGGTATCCCACAAATTTACACAGTACTGAGCGTGCCTCGAGCTTGTCCGCATATAGCTTTTTTAGAAAATCTGGGCATCATCATACCTTTAGATACTTAAGATAGGGTTTCTTCCCACTCCACATCTGATATGGTATGGTAGGCACTGATTTAGGAGGAACCTTGTTCAAAACATATGCAGCTGATTCTAGTGCATAACCCCAGAAGGATCGCGGTAACTCAGCGTTACCATATCCAATAAGGTTCAGTTCTGCCTTTCCGATACACCGTTGTGTTGAGATGTGTATGGAGGAGTAAGCTGAGGAAGAATTACATTCTCTTTTAAGTAATCCAGGAACTCGGCACTTAAGTATTCACCGCCTCGGTCAGATCTAAGTGTCTTGATACTTTTGCCGGTTTGCTTTTCCACTTCATTCTTGTATTTCCGGAATTTCTCAAAGGCCTCGGATTTATATTTCATCAAGAATACATGTATGTACCTTGAGAAATCATCCATAAAATTAATAAAGTAGGAATAACCACTTCTTGCATGTGTAGACATTGGACCACACACATTGCTGTGTATGAGTCCCAAGAGCTCGCTGGCTCTTACTCCGTGTCCAGTGAACGGAGTCTTTGTCATCTTTCCTTTGAGACATGATTGACAAGTTACATAAGACTGATATTCAAACGGATCCAAATATCCCTCTTTATGTAACTTCGTCAACCATATTTCATTGATGTGACCCAGTCTACATTGCTATAAGAAAGTCTGATTTAATTCTGGAGACTTTCTTTTAAGTGTGTTCTGGACATTGAAAACCTGAGCTTGATTTAATACGTATATACCGTTATCTAGTGTACCTGACCCAATCAAAGTATGATTAACGTGGATGTGGACGACTGTTGGCTATAGTGCCCTCAAGTAAATTATTGGATCACAAGCACGTGATTGCAATGATTGAGGGAGGATCAATACCGGTAGAACATTCTTGCTCAAGATGATATTATGCTATCTGGTTTGTCTTTATCACCGTGCACATGCTTCAGGTGACATTACAGATCACTATTACATGTTGATGGAGCCTATAGGATTCATGTTTGACTACCAGTAATATGATGGCGATCATATACATGAGGGTTGGATAGTCTATAAGCACATCATTAAAGTGCCCCTAGTCATGGGAGTTTTGAGACTGGGCATCGATACTCCAAGAGTAGACTAGTGTATACGGATCGAGACCCCGACGAAGGGCGCTGGCCGGTCTCACAACCCATTGGTGTCAGTTGGTTCACCTAAGATGTATACATGTAACATTTCAGGAAAATAAAATATGATTTTTAGGAAGTAAAACAATTTAATTAATGAATATTATGAATATTTAGAGTATGGAGATTAGTTTTAATGATATGGTAAAACCATATACCGATAATTTGGGAGATATTTGAAAATTTCTACATGATTATTGATTTTGAGTGTATTTAGTCGATTTGGATATTTTAGAATTTATTTTCTTACAGTTTTATGGCTAAACTTAATTAATAATTACTAATTATGCATTAAGCTCGATTATGCACATGACATGCACCATGTCATATTGTAAAAATACTTGTTACATTTTTATGAAACATTATTTCAAGTCTTCATTTGTGCATGGCTTCATTTTAGTTTTTACAATTGTTTTATAAAATGTAAAGGAGAAAAGAAAAAGAAAAAGGATTTTAAAATTTTAGATATTTTGAGATCAAGAGACAAGGAGGTATGGGCTTGGGTGATGAGAGAGAGAGAGAGAGGGGTGAGGGGTCTTTAACCATGGCCTCATTTTCTTCATTCCATTTTCTTCATTCTTTTCCCCTTCTCCCCTTCAATGGCTGCCCTCTCCCTCCACCAACTCTACCTCCTCACAACACCCCCAAATCCACATCAAAATCTTACGTCCCCTTCATTAAAATTGTGCACAAGCTCACTACAAGCATGGTGGACTAAACAAGATGAGATTTTGAGCACTAGGGTCAACTCAAGAATTTTCTTGAGTTGGCAAATGATGTATTTCTTTCACCATTAGTGTAGTGATTGATCTCCTTTAGCTTCCATTCTAGTTTAGAAGTGTTTAAGTAAGATTTAGTGATCTTGAAAAATTCCAAGATGAAGTTTGGGGATTCTTGAGTTGTGATGGCGCAATTGAGGTATAATTGGTGACTACAACCCCCCTTTGGTGTCAAAACATAGATCAAAATAAAGCCTAGACCATGAAACTTGAGTTAGATATTTCCATGTCGGTTTTGTAAATATTTTGTGCCTATAAGGAATCTGGAGTGACCTTAGACATTTATAAGAAAAAATAGCAACTCTATTAACCTATTTAAGACACTAGGAGACCACCCAAAGAAGACGAGACCACAACTCCGTGCTATGGCCGAGCAGGCCGAATTTTAGGTGTATGTCGCCGGGTCATCTGTGGGTATTAGTGTTAGAATTGGTTCTGTAGTTCACATACCCCATAGACTACCCCACTGTACTGCTTGTTTATCCCCATTTCACCTGACCAAAAATCTGGAACCAGTTTTCTGAGTTGCTGTTTTGTTTTGTAACTTTCTATGACTTGAAGTTTTGATATTTCTGTTTTGTATCGGTCACTTGACGTTTGTACGTCAATATCGGGAGTTGTTTGGTTATTCTTGCATGCGTAGACCATAGGTTTTAACCTATGTGCTATTCGTATGCTGTTTTGTTTTTCGTACGCGATTCTGTTTACAATACTATGTGTTTATATATGTAGGCACTCTCATATGGATTTTAGATAACAAGGAGGATCATGGCGACATCGACTTCGTCAAGCAAGGAGCAAGGTGAGTAGATATATATCTACGGGGGAAGTCGGGTGGATGGCGTATAGCACCCCGCAGTTTCGTCGTGTAGCATGCGAATATATTATATAAATACATATGTGTTATTGTGAAACGTGAATATTTAGCGAGAAAGGCTTTAGGAGATCATGGGTTAGTTTTAGCGTAATTAGAAGATAGTGCTTTTAGTTTAGTTTCTTAGTTGCGAAACCCTAGAGTAAAGATTGATACACGCACACGCACGCACGCACGTGACATGATTTTGGGTGTATGTGTGTGTGTGTGTGTGTGTGTGTATACGTTGGTACACACACACACATACACACACACACACATACGTATACACAGGTGATGAGGATATTATAATATATGATACTTGGAGGTGAGTCGATATGATCAGGCATGATGCCGTGAGATCGGTTATATGATTTGGGTCGTGTTATGATATACGACATGATATTATAGTGGATCGATGGGCGATGTGTTTTCATACACACGAGGATATATGTTTGATGATATAGGTATGTTCTAGACTTTAGAACGGTACCCCTAATTCTGGATATTATGATGATGATGCCATATGAATAATGAGGTATATGTGATATTTGACCCGTACCCCGATTTTGGGATGTCGTATGATGGATTTTACCGTACGAGATATAAATATGATGATTGATCCGCACTCTTGATTCGAGAATGTCGTATTATATATTTTACCGTACGTGACGCTATTGAGGCTGGATCGCCGACTACTAGATATATCGACTCGGACTATATGTGGATTTCCTTACCCTTATGACTAGTCTCTTAGTTTAGTCCTGTAGTTTATTATGTAGAAGTTAGACTGGGCTCGAGTCATACTTATTTTCAAAATAACGAATCATGAGTATTATAAAGATAGACCGAGAGATACTACGGATTTTTCAAAGGATGTATCTTTTCTCAAAGACTCCGTAGCCCCTATTTTTCTAAAACCACAATTCGTGTGATTTGAAACACCAAAAACCATATGAGTCGTATATAGAAATGTATATTCTTAAATGTTGCATTTTCATTCTCCGTTATATTCATGTTCTCATTGCATTGAATGTTTATACATGTGTTTCCTTAACTATTATGAACTCGTTTGTTAGGACACCAGTACCGTTACCGATGATGCGTATGTCCACAATCACTTGCTTGCCGGCTCACACACATCATCATCGGTAATTGCCATATTACGTACACCTTAGAGAATATTACTTCATTGATATAACTTGCTACCTGATAGTTCCAATATATTATTACTATGCTAGTTTAGATATTGTATTCTTTACTTAGATACCCATGCATGTATATATTCATTTGTCATGCAATATTATGGGGATTTATGCCGGTAATTCACTGTTTAATTACTCTCGAGTTTTGGGATTTTGGATTTTCCGTGAGATTTCTGGATTTGGAGAAACCACAAGGATTTTATAAACTCATTATCATTTCTAAAGATAGAAATTTGCGGTTTTCTCATGATGTGATGTGAGAGGTGTCCACCATGAGTTTTCTCGGTTCTTGAGCAGTATCATATACCTCATTCGAGTAGTTGGATGAACCATCTGCGGGTGCATGGTGGACCCGGTGCGGTACCCCGGGGCAAGATGGTCGCAGATGATGGCGTTGAGCCCGGCAGGGGAGCACTACCGACCGGAGCACCTGTATACGATCTTCGGTATGACATGCCAATGGTTGTAGGACAGACCATCTCCCCTACTGGGATGAGAAGTGTATACACTAGTCTACTTTGGAGTATCGATACCCCGTCTCAATAATCCTACGACTAGGGACCTGTATAAGTATGTGCTTATAGACAATCCAGACCCCACTAGTGTGACTGCCATCACAACACCGGTAGTCAAGAAAAGATCCTAAGGGCTCTACCAATATGTATTAACGATATGCTAAAAGAAAAACATACGCATATTGAGGTAGAATCAAACCAAGTAGAAAACTACCATTTTGAGCAAGACTCTTATTATATCTGTGAATATCTCAAGCTTCCAAAATGTAATATACAATCCAGTACTATATAATAATGGCCTTTAGGGCATATATCACTAACATCTATGATGCTCTGGTCCAATCCAAAAAGCTCAGAGATGTTCTTATTCATGCCCTGCAAAACCCCAAGCGGTATCAGGCCCATTTCTTAGAAATTAATATGAAAGAGACCCAGTACACTCTGCATACAGCCGTGGTCACATTTAAAGATGAAGACCTGTTACTGGAAACATCTGAGCACAACCGACCGCTTTACGTGACAGAATACAGAGATGGAGACCGAATTAATCCCATATTGATTGATCCGGGGTCCTCGATCACCATCATGAACTTGCGGACTCTAAAGAGTTTGTCAATGGACGTCCGACACCTGTCAAGGGAAAGAATTATCATTCAAAGGTTTCAATCAAAACTGCCAACAAGTTCTGGGGTCTATAGCTCTGCCAATTAAATTTGGGGATTTGCAAACCGAAGCTAAAATATATGTGATCGACGCCGACACATCCTATAAGATTCCACTGGGAAGGCCGTGGCTTCACGATTACGGCATCATTCCGTCAACTCTCCATCAGTGCATGAAATATACCAAAAATGGAGAAGAAAGACTCATTGACGGAGAAATCCAGCCGTGCGATGTGCATGAAATCCGATATGAAGATTCTTGGTACTTTGTGAACCTCCAATGTGCTGAGCCACTGCTGACCAAAGAAGGAACGACCCCGAAAATCAAAAGCAAATCTGAGCCGTCTGTCACTTTCGAAAGCAAAAACCCCCAAGTGCGTCCACGTTTCTGCAGTGGCACTGATGAGTCCGACGCTGGAAGTCCGTCCTTCCGTAAAACTTTCCCTCATTCGGTAGTGATATGGATAAGTCTGATATTGAAGGCCCATCCAGCAGCAAAATTTGCCCTCGTTTAGGCAGCGACACTGAAGAATCAGAGGAAGAGGACCCGTCTTGCAGTAGCTGTGTCGATTGGGCTCTCATGCGAAAAGCAATGCTAAGAGAGACCTTCAAAGTTACAGAAGTGTCCCTAGCCGTCACAAGGGTGCCAAGGCAGATGTACAAAGAGCTCGATGCATTGTCAGTCTCCACCATGGACCAGCTGAAAACTTTCTACGTTCCCGGAAGAAAGAGTGGACAGAAGGGCATCCTGTTTTATGGGTCAAATCCTATCGTGCACCCGGACGATTTGTTTGTCATGTGCCTTACCAATGAAAGAGGCATAAGAGCCGTCCTAAACCCCAGATATTATGCGCACGAGATGCGGGAATATTTTAAAAAGTGTGGATGTCGGTTATATCAAATGGACTCTGAAGCGAAGTTTTATGAGGGGCTGTGGCACCCACCTCAGGTCCGAGCACTCATCGATGGATGAATCCCAGATAGACGGGGTATAGGTTTCATTCAACCTGATGTCAAGGCATGCTGCATGATCCATATTGGTGAAGCCAGCGAAGAGTCAAATGATGAAGACGAGATAGCCGAGCCAGATGAAGCCTCTCAAGAGCTCGAAGATGGAGGACAAGCAACCTTTGTCGAGCTAACCGAGGTGGATTTAGGAACGCCCGATAATCCAAGGCCGACCTTCATCAGCTCACTCTTGTCATAGGAAATAAAAGAGCAGATAATCGCCCTGCTGCATGAGTTCGCTGACTGCTTCATGTGAACGTACAAAGAAATGCCCGGTCTCTCTCCTGAAGTGGCCGTGCATAAGATGGCTATTTCTCCAGATTTCAAGACAGTCAAACAAGCTCCTTGAAGAATGAGAAAAGAGCTGGAAGAAAGGGTCATCAAGGAAACCAAGAAACTCATCGATGTCGGCTTCATCAGAAAATAGAAATATGCGGATTAGATCTCATGCATCGTCCCAGTGAAAAAGAAGAATGGACAGATCCGAGTCTGTGTCGATTTTAGGGACCTGAACAAAGAATGCCCTAAAGACGACTTTTCGCTGCCGGTCATGAAAATGAGGGTCGACGATACCTCAAATTACAAGCTATTCACCTTCATGAATGGCTCGTCTAAATATAATCAGATCAAGATGGCATCCGAGGATGAGAAACACACAGCATTTCGAACTCCGATCGGCATATACTGCTACAAGGTGATGTCGTTCGGACTGAAGAATACGGGCACCACATTTCAAAGGGCAATGACCAAAATCTTTGATGACTTAATCCATAAAGTCATCGAAT
The DNA here is from genome assembly GCA_030015575.1 of Agapanthus africanus. Classification (NCBI taxonomy): domain Eukaryota; kingdom Viridiplantae; phylum Streptophyta; class Magnoliopsida; order Asparagales; family Amaryllidaceae; genus Agapanthus; species Agapanthus africanus. The sequence goes on along the minus strand of JASDDO010000012.1, from coordinate 449,058,569 downwards.
GTTATGTTGATGATTTGGTCATCAAGACTAAAGCTAAGGCTGATCACATACGAGATCTCAGGACCATTTTCACCTGACCAAGGGAACATGATCTAATGATGAATCCTCTAAAGTGCACTTTTGGCGTGTCATCTCGAAAATTCTTAGGCTTCATAGTCCGACATCGGGGGATCGAAATTGACCCATAAAAAATAAAGGCTATCATGGAGATGTCTCCTCCAAAGAATCTGATGCAGCTAAAATTCTTTCAAGGCAAGCTTACTTACATACGAAAGTTCATCTCGAACCTATCGGAAAAATGCAGGCCCATCTCGAAGCTCATGAAGAAAGGAACTCTTTTCGTCTGGGATGCCGAATGTCAAGAAGTATTCAAAAATATCAAACAGTACACGTTGCACCCTCCAGTACTGTTAGTGTATATGCCCTAGGGGCCATTATTGTATCATACTTGTATGTATATTACTTAATGGAAGCTTGGGATATTCACAGTTGTATATACAATCTTGCTAAACATGGTAGTATGCTACTTGGTTTGTGTGTACTTTAATATGTGCATATGTTTCTTGTAACGTATCACTTATACATATTAGTAGAGTCTATAGGATCTTTGCTTGATTACCAGCGTTGTGATGGCAGTCACACTAGTGGGGGCTGGGTAGTTTATAAGCAACATCCTATACTTGTCCCTAGTCGTAGGATTATCGAGACAGGGCATCAATATTCCAGAGTAGACTAAGTGTGTACGCTTCTCATCCCAGTTGGGGAGATGGTCTGTCCCACAGCCATCAGTATGTCGTACTGGAGATAGTATACAGGTGCTCATTAGGTTACGGGTACACCGGACAAGACTCGCAAGGGAGCTGATTAGTTGGTATTATACCCGTCGTCAGTTAACAGTTCCCAGGTGACATGAGTACAGCATAGTCCGCAGACTTGACACTGCTGCTTCACCTCGAGTGTGTCCCGCTGTTCTTAGATTGCTACCCTACCACGGCTCAAAGGAGTCGTGCAAACAGGTAGCAGTTGGGTGCAGTCCCGAGCACTTGGAGGCAGTAGCAGTTAGACAGCATTCGTCTCTCCTGGTATCGGGAGTCGATATCGCGCTATGTCGGAGATCCATTACGCAAAGTCCCTGGCCAGGACAAGCGAGATTTACTGGTAGGTTCCAGTAGTTTTCTCAAGATGTAATGGGCTACGCTCCGACATGACTTATACAGCTATTAGGGGACTGACGCTTGCCGCCCCCTAGGCTTGATATGCGATAGTCTTAGAAGAATAGACCGGACTGTACGGAGATTGTCACATCAGGCTCAGTGGGAGTTCGGATGAGTTTCCTCATCGGCCTTCTTATCGACGTCTACCTGGGGACCGTTACGTACAGCTAGTGCCGCTTGCGGTCTGTGGTTAAACCCACTGCCAGCGTAGTGTCGAGTCTTTAGAGTCCCACACAGAGAGTTTCCCTGCTCCAGGCGAAACGATATAGAGGTCGAATGGTTTTACGACAAGGGTTCGGACGCGTACGTGTGTTTACGCACGTACGACTTTTTGGACAGTTTTTACTAGCCGGCTTTGGTTTAAGCCAGATTCTAGTATCGGGTTATTGGATTTATACAGTCTAAAGTTTTTTCGTGTTTTCACGGATTGGATGGGCGTTCTCGTAATTTTCCGGGAAGCTTCTAGAAGAGTGGTGGCTAAGGGGTTAAGGTGGCATGAGCATTAATTGCTTAATGACTCATTTGTGTGATTCATCCTTTGTATTAAATGATTCATTAATGAGTTAATGAGTCATATGATGAATCACATAAGATGAATGCATCAACCATGATGATTAACCATATATATTATTTATTTGATTAATTGTTATGGTTGATATATTCTAGTGAGTTCATTTTTCTTCTCATTCTTATGCTCACCTTCTCTCTCCTCAAGCTCATCCTCTCTTGAAACCCTAATCCTCCCCTCTCATGTTTTGAGATCAAGGATTAGATAGACTAATACATCCATATCCTTACTCTATATCCCCTAGGTAGTTTAGATTAGCACATTGAGAAACCCAGTTATCTCAAGTTAGAGATAAAGCTTGGCGTGGGAGCTCTCGGGTGGATCATCTTTGATTCGAAGAGGCCGTTGAGCTGCCGATTTTCCAAGGAGCCTACGAGGAGTGGAGGACCGTGATGAAGACCCGAAGGACAAGTAACGTGAGGTATAACTTCGAATCCGAGTTGTTAAACCTCTAGTAGTTTGTTAGCAATGGTTTAGAAACGATTCATGCGCTCAAGTTCGTGTTACGAAGCTTTGATAATCGTTTTTCATATATTCCGCCTCCCCGCAAGTTCGTGGGGTGCGTGACATGGACTTACAGTGGTATCAGAGCCAACTAAACCATTACTAGCTTGTTAGCAACTAGTTAGAAGTTCGATCGACGGAAAACATGAAAACGAAACACCTTGTACCCTAAGTTTCTGTTAATTTTAAAAGTGTCTGAAAAAATATTTGACATACCTTAAAATTCACAGCAGGGTATTTTAAGAATACTGGGAAAATACAAGCCAGTAACTCGGCAAAACGGCCACGGATCCGCAGCAATAGAGTGCTTGTGCCGCGGATCCGCCACCGAGTCAACTCCTAGTTGACTTGTATTTGTTCTGTAATTCTTATTTTTTGGTGTTTTGGTTCTCTGTTTGTTCTGTTTATACCCAGGTTACTTCAGTGCTGCTTTGCTTTCAAGGTAGACACGGAACATGGTAATCGATCGATATTCTAAGATATTTGCTAATTGGGTTTTTATCTGTAATGTTTAATGTGTTCGTAAACCTCCCCTAACTACTAGTATGTCGGATGGCAGGGGGTTGCACATTTCTGTAATGTTTATTGTTTGTGTATATGGACTTGATTGGAAAGTTGTGATTATTAGCCGGGGTTTGAGATGGGTTTAATATTCATTCATTCGATGTAAATGTAATATGATGTAATATTCTTTTGCGGGGTACATCCAGGTTGCGGTTGTTGCCACCGTTGTATTATTTCTTTTTACTGTTTTTGCTCCTAGGATAGACCCAAGACGGGGTATACAAACTACCGGGTACTTTGAAGTGTTTAGTGGCCTACTCACTTTGTTGAGGGAGACCGCTTCACTTCGGGTACTTGGCGGGTAGTTTGCCGTACCCGTAGGGGTCTAGGGTGGGGTAATGGCTATTCATCACAACTGTGTAATCCGTCTTTTATTGCAGGCTCAAAGCAAATGTGGATTGCTAGTATATCCAATAAAGTCCATCTGTGATCTGGAATGCTTATTATTGCGTCTGACGAATGTACAATATCTATATATGATAGCTATTAGACGTCACTTATATTTTACACCCGCGCTAGCCCGCCCCCGCTCTGTCGTTAGTTAAGTAACCTAACGGGTGATAACGGGACCCCGTGGAAAATGCGGATGGCATAAGAGGACGTGGTATTTTCGTTGTTTTCTGCAATGATAGGTTTAATGATGGGACGCATTATTATAATGCAAAGAAAATAAACCAAAGTTTAATCGTTGGAACAAATTTAAAAAGAAACCACTCGGTTATTTTAAAAGATCAGAATTTTTATTGCGGAGCTTTTAACCACTCCTTTTAAAAAAGTACCAGGTTCCTTCGATTATATCAAGTTCACTACGTTCACGGTTTTGCCAAAACCATTCGTAGCCCTCCGTCATTTCATATAGATAGTCAATAGTATTCAAGTTGTGTTTGTTGACTAAAGTCAAGGCACAATGTTTGGTAGCTGTTGGATATTCATATGCAGCATAGATAGATGCGTTGGTTTGGGACAGTCGTATTACCTTGTTGACTAAAGTCAAGGGTATGTACGGGTGGGTTCAAATTAACCTGGATAATGACAGGCAGAACTTGACACGTGACTTATGATTTGTTGACTAAAATCAAGGTCATAAGAGCATGGGGCAAAAATCCACATCAGGAATTTCTAATGAAACTGAAATTTGCAGAGAGAAGCATACATTTTGGAGTTTGATGAATGTTGGTAGGATTCCTTCAACATTATCATACGATGATATTTTGGATCCCGATCCTACTGTGAGTATATACTACTTATCAGGAGATTCGTCACTTAACGATCAATGTTATAAACCAAGTAGGTTCCTAGAAAGGTGTAAGCGGGGTTACGCCCCCAGAGAAAAGAGGTTATTTAATTAAGGACTTCGCGAAAGCGTTGGAAAACCTCCCTCGAAGTATCGACACTGACCTGGCTGAACGGTTAAGCAAGAATTGTACGGTGAGAATAGTCCTGACTAATTCTTCTTTTATGGTTTGTGGAGGGATTCGAGAAAAAGTGGGAGCCATCCTGTTTAGATAAATTAAACCACTCTAAACTTGCAAGAGCATCATGCTAATAGTATTTTCTTCTCTCTCTTAAAATTGCAGCGACCTTGTGACCACACATAGGTTACATCTAGATAACAAATTGACTAAATCTGACTTATATGACTGGCAAAGGTCTGTCCAGATGTCCATTGCCTATGACAAGCTGGACCACCCTATTACTACTCAAGATCCCGCCGTCCCAGGTCCAGTTTCCACCGTCACGGATATGGATATCCGCCAGACAAGGGAAAAGGATAAAGCGAAAGACAAATGCATCGTGTTAACTTCAGTTGATGGTGTATACCAGAAGCAGCACGAGAAGATGGACTCAGTTTCCATCTTTCTCCATAACAAAGATTTATATGGAGAGCAGTCTCATATCGCTAGATATGAAACCTCGACCGAATTAATTCAAGCGAGGTTGGTTGTCGAGTCATATGTAGGGGACAACATCCTTACAATGACTAGCTATATTGATGAGCTCCAGGACCTGGAGACCGCGTTGGGAAACGAGTCAAATACTGACTTGATTCTACAGTCTCTACCTTCTACCCTGAAGGAAACCAGGGAAGTAGAAGGAAAGAGAAGGGCAAAAGTTTCGGGACTGGATATAGTAAAAGAGGGACGTTCCTATTGTTACAGGAATAAACATTGGCAGAATGATTGCAAGGCTAGCAAAGCCAGTAGCCAGGATTCGAAGCATGTTGTGGCTTCAGCCTCAAGTGTATTTGTAATTAAGAACTGTTTGTCAATTAACTCTACTTCCTGGGTACTAGATACCAGAGCAGGATCTCATATCTGTAATTCATTACATACTTTGAGAAACCGTAAAGTTATAAGGGTAGGTGATTTGTCTCTCAGAGTTGCAAACGGAATGAGCGTGGACGCTGAATCCGTGGAAGAATATCGCCTAGGTTTGACAAGTGGGCAGATATTGATTCTACGTAACTGTCTGTATGTACCTAGTTTGACATGTAATATCATATCAGTGTCCTCACTTTCGAGAGAGGGATATGACTTTACATTCGTAAGCGATGTAGTTAACATCCACCTAAATCAAGTTCTGATTGGATCCGGTACATTAGATGACGGTATATACGTATTGAATCAAGCTCAGGTTTTCAATATCCAGAACACACTTAAAAGAAAGTCTCCACAAATAAATCAGGCTTTCTTATGGAATTGTAGACTAGGTCACATCAATGAAACACGATTAACGAAGTTACATAGAGAAGGATATTTGAATCCGTTCGAATATCAATCTTATGCCACTTGTGAATCTTGTCTAATGGGAAAGATGACAAAGGCTCTGTTTACTGGACACGGAATAAGAGAAAGCGAGCTCTTGGGACTCGTACACAGTGACGTGTGCGGTCCAATGTCTACACATGCGCGAGGTGGTTATTCCTACTTCATTACTTTTACGGATGATTTCTCTAGGTATGGATATGTCTTCTTAATGAAGCATAAATCCGAGGCTTTTGAGAAATTCCAAGAATACAAGAATGAAGTGGAAAAACAAACAGGCAAGAGTATAAAGACACTGAGATCTGATCGAGGTGGTGAATACTTAAGTGCCGAGTTTCTGGGTTACTTAAAAGAGAATGGAATTCTCTCTTAGCTTACTCCTCCATACACACCACAGCATAACGGTGTATCGGAGAGAAGGAACCAAACCTTATTTGAAATGGTACGTTCCATGATGAGTAACGATGAGTTACCGCGATCATTCTGGGGATATGCACTAGAATCAGCTGCATATCTTTTGAACCGAGTTCCAATCAAGACTGTGCCTACCACACCATATCAGATGTGGAGTGGGAAGAAACCCTGTCTTAAGTATATTAAGACATGGGGATGTCCAGCTTTTGTAAAAAAGCAGCATGCGGACAAGCTCGAGGCATGCTCAGTACAGTGTAAGTTTGTGGGATATCCAAAGAATTCCATGGGATATTGTTTCTATTACGCAGAGGAACAAAAGGTCTTTGTTTCTCAACATGCTCGCTTCTTGGAAACAGAATTTTTGGAAAATCAGAAGAGTGGAAGCGCAATAGAACTGGAAGAAATTCCAGAGCCACAGACTATTACTGAAACTTTGGTAGAACAAGAAGGTTCAGGAAAACAGGACATCCCGACGCCACTCCGCAGGAGTAGTAGGCAATCCCATCCGCCCGAGAGATACTACGGTTCTCTCATAGACGGGGATAGAGAGGATTGCACTATTGACTATGATGAGCTTACTGGCTTCCAGCAAGCCATTCAGAACGGTGACTCAGTAAAATGGCTGGATACAATGCGGACCGAAATGGATTTCATGTACACTAACAAAGTATGGACTTTGGACATTACTCCAGATGGGGTAAAATCCGTAGGATGCAAATGGATCTTCAAAAAGAAGATTGGTGTGGATAGACAGGTTGAAACCTATAAAGCTAGACTTGTTGTAAAGGGTTTCCGTCAAAGACCTGGTTTGGACTATGACGAAACCTTTTCTCCAGTAGCTATGCTTAAATCTATTCGGGTCCTTCTTGCTATTGCTGCCTTCCATGATTATGAAATCTGGCAGATGGACGTAAAGACGGCCTTTCTAAATGGTAATTTGGAAGAGAGCGTCTATATGAATCAGCCAGAGGGATTCATTCAGAGTGGGAGCAGCGGTAAAGTATGCAAGCTGCTTAAGTCCATTTATGGACTAAAGCAGGCATCACAGAGTTGGAACATCTGTTTTGATGAAGCTGTCAAAGAATTTGACTTTATCAAAAATCCAGATGAACATTGCATATATAGTAAGATTGTAGGGAGAGCTGTAGTATTCCTCATCTTGTACGTGGATGACATTCTCCTAATAGGAAATGATATTCCTATGTTATTGTCAGTCAAAAGATTCTTGTCACATAAATTCTCCATGAAAGACCTGGGTGGTGCCACCTACATTCTGGGGATTCGGATCTATCGTGATAGATCAAAGAGGATGTTGGGACTTTCGCAGTCCAGGTACATAGACACCATAGTGAAGAGATTCAGTATGGATGATTCTAAGCGCGGTAATCTACCGGCTTGTCACGGAATCACCCTCTCCAAAGAGATGTCTCCCAAGACTGATTTGGAAAGGGATCGCATGTCGATTATACCCTACGCTTCTGCAGTAGGCTCTATAATGTATGCAATGTTATGCACCAGACCAGATGTAGCATACGCATTGAGCGTTGTAAGCCGGTATCAGGAAAACCCACGGGAGAATCACTGGAGAGCAGTAAAGAACATTCTCAAGTACCTGAGAAGGACTAAGGAGATGTTCTTGGTGTATGGCGGAAAAGACCTCCAGATGGAGGCCTTTGCAGACTCCGGCTTCCAGAGTGACAAATATGACTCCAAGTCCATGTCGGGTTATGTCTTTACCCTCAATGGAGGGACGGTCTGTTGGAAGAGTTCCAAACAGGAGACCGTTGCTGACTCAACGATGGAAGCGGAGTACATAGCTGCTTGCGATGCCGCTAAAGAAGCAGTCTGGATGAAGAAGTTCCTCACAGAACTTCAGGTAGTTCCTACCAGTGTTGATCCAATACCTCTGTATTGTGACAACAACGGCGCTATAGCTTTAGCGAAGGAACCCAGGTCCCATCAAAATTCCAGACACATCTTAAGGCTGTATCACCTGATCAGGGAGATCGTCGATCACCGGGAGATCGAGGTGAAGAGAGTAGAGACGGAGAATAACATTGCTGATCCATTCACAAAGGCCCTTCCTCAGACACAGTTCGAGATGATAGGTCTACGATATGCCAGCTCATGGCCCTAGTGCAAGTGGGAGATTGCTAGTTTATATGCCCTAGGGGCTATTATTGTATCATACTTGTATGTATATTACTTAATGGATGCTTGGGATATTCACAGTTGTATATACAATCTTTCTAAATATGGTAGTATGCTACTTGGTTTGTGTCTACTTTAATATGTGCATATGTTTCTTGTAACGTATCACTTATACATATTAGTAGAGCCCATATGATCTTTGCTTGATTACCAGCGTTGTGATGGCAGTCACACTAGTGGGGGCTGGATAGTCTATAAGCAACATCCTATACTTGTCCCTAGTCGTAGGATTATTGAGACAGGGCATCAATATTCCAGAGTAGACTAAGTGTATACGCTTCTCATCCCAGTTGGGGAGATGGTCTGTCCCACAGCCATCAGTACGTCGTACTGGAGATAGTATATAGGTGCTCGTTAGGTTATGGGTACACCGGACAAGACTCGCAGGGGAACTGATTAGTTGGTATTATACCCGTCGTCAGTTAACAGTTCCCATGTGACATGAGTACAACATAGTCCGCAGACTTGACACTGCTACTTCGCCTCGAGTGTGTCCCGCTGTTCTTAGATTGCTACCCTACCACGGCCAAAGGAGTCATGCAAACAGGTAGCAGTTGGGTGCAGTCCCGAGCACTTGGAGGTAGTGGCAGTTAGACAGGATTCGTCTCTCCCAGTATTGGGAGTCGATATCGCGCTATGTCGGAGAGCCATTACGCAAAGTCCCTGTCCAGGGCAAGTGAGATTTACTGGTCGGTTCCAGTAGTTTTCTTAGGGTGTAATGGGCTACGCTCCGACATGACTTATACAGCTATTAGGGGACTGACGCTTGCCGCCCCCTAGGCTTGATATGCGATAATCTTAGACGAACAGACCGGACTGTACGGAAATTGTCACATCAGGCTCAGTGGGAGTTCGGATGAGTTTCCTCATCGGCCTTCTTATCGACATCTACCTGGGGACCGTTACGTACAGCTAGTGACGCTTGCGGTCTGTGGTTAAACCCATTGCCAGCGTAGTGTCGAGTCTTTAGAGTCCCACACAGAGAGTTTCCCTGCTCCAGGCGAAACGATATAGAGGTCGTATGGTTTTACGACAAGGGTTCGGACGCGTACGTGTGTTTACGCACGTACGACTTTTCGGACAGTTTTTACTAGCCGGCTTTAGTTTAAGCCAGATTCTAGTATCGGGTTATTGGATTTATACAGTCTAATGTTTTTCCGTGTTTTCACGGATTGGAGGGGCGTTCTCGTAATTTTTCGGGAAGCTTCTAAAAGAGTGGTGACTAAGGGGTTAAGGTGGCATGAGCATTAATTGCTTAATGACTCATTTGTGTGATTCATCCTTTGTATTAAATGATTCATTAATGAGTTAATGAGTCATATGACGAATCACATAAGATGAATGCATCAACCATGATGATTAATCATATATATTATTTATTTGATTAATTGTTATGGTTGATATATTCTAGTGAGTTCATTTTTCTTCTCATTCTTATGCTCACCTTCTCTCTCCTCAAGCTCATCCTCTCTTGAAACCTTAATCCTCCCCTCTCATGTGTTGAGATCAAGGATTAGATAGACTAATACATCCATAACCTTACTCTATATCCCCTAGGTAGCTTAGATTAGCATTTTGAGCAACCTAGTTATCTCAAGTTAGAGATAAAGCTTGGCGTAGGAGCTCTCAGGTGGATCATCTTTGATTCGAGAAGGCCGTTGAGGTGCCGATGTTCCAAGGAGCCTACGAGGAGTGGGGGACCGCGATGAAGACCCGAAGGACAACTAACGTGAGGTATAACTTCGAATCCGAGTAGTTAAACCTCTAGTAGTTAGTTAGCAATGGTTTAGAAATGATTCATGCGCTCAAGTCCGTGTTACGAAGCTTTGATAATCGTTTTTCATATATTCCGCCTCCCCGCAAGTTCGTGGGGTGCGTGACATGGACTTACAAGTACTTGCTGCTCCCATCTCAAATAAATCGTTGATTCTCTATATCACCGCGCTGGATGAGTCACTCGGTACACTCCTTTCCCAGAACAACGAGGAGAAAAAAGAAAATGCCATCTACTAGCTCAATTGAACTTTACTCGGGGCGGAACACAACTATTACCCAATCGAAAAGCAATGTCTGGTTCTGATATTCGCTGTGAAGAAGCTGAGGCACTATTTGCTTGCTCATCGGGTTATGCTAATCTTCAAGGTCAACCCGTTCAAACACTTAATGGCCAAAGCAAGCCTAGCCGGTAGAATGGTAAGATAGGCTGTCATGCTGCTTGAATTTGATATAATCTATACTCCTCAGAAAGTAGTAAAAGGACAAACCCTCACCGACTTCCTTGTTGCTCATCCAATACCAGAATGGTCACCACTCAATTACGAGTTACCCGACGAACAAGTGCTACACCTAGAGGATGATGAGCCATGTTGGGAGATTTAATTTGATGGAGCCTCATCAATAAGGACTTCCAGCAAATCAAGTGTGTCAGAGATAAAAGCAGGGATAGTATTGGTGTTCATCACGCCATCAGGAGGAACCCTATGACATTCCTTCGCTCTTACCGAGCCTCGCACAAACAACGAGGCTGAGTACGATGTGGTCTGGAACTCGCCATAGAAATGGAAATCTTTCTGCTACGGGTTTACGGTGACTCCCAGCTTGTCGTCAACCAAGTGAGCGGTGACTGCAAGATATATAAGCCCAAGTTAACTCGATACTGAAACCGGGTGGTGGAACTCATGAAATAGTTCACTCACATTGAACTAATGAGAGTCCCTGAGGCGTTGAACGAAAAAGCCGACGTACTCGCTCGCCTAGCCATAGAGCTGGCTAATCCCGACATGGATGAAATTCTGATCACAGTCAGGAGCCGGCAAATTCTGCCCTAGTCTCTTTACGAGAAGAGGAAAGCGCAGAACAAAAGAGCAATCCTGCCGAAAAAGTTTTGATCATTCAAGACGAGCCCGATTGGAGAGATCCCTTTATAAAGTACCTCCGATACGACAAGATAACCGAAGAAAAATCTGCAAGGATTCAGCTGAAGAAGAGAGCTCTCCGATACGTGTTTGAAAATAATACGCTATACCGCAGATCATATGACCAACTCTGGCTCAGGTGTCTGTCATTGGCCGAAACCCAAAAAGTCATAAAAGAAGCTCACTCGGGCGTCTGCGGAGCTCACCAATCTGGCCCCAAAATACAATTTCAAATTAAACGGCTTGGGTAATACTGGCCTACCATGATAAGCGATTACGAAGATCATAAGAAGAGGTGTCATCTCTGTCAAATTCACGGTGACTTCATTCACAAGAATCCCGATCCGTTGGATCCTACGGTGGTGTTATAGCCCTTAGAAGTTTAGGGCACCGACATAGTTGGTCCAATCGATCCTCCGTCATCCGAAGGCCATCGGTTCATATTGGCTACAGCTGACTACTTCTCCAGATGGGCTGAAGCTATCCCACTAAAAGAAGTCAAGACAAAAGATATTCTGACGTTCTTCCGGTATAATATTCTATACTGCTTCGGTATACTTAGAAGAATCATTTCTGACAACGGGCCTTCTTTCAAGAGCTTCAAAATCTTATGGTTCGCTACTCAGAACAAGATAGACTAGAGATATTTCTCCATCTATAATCCAAGAGCCAATAGGCTAGCCGAAGCCTTCAATAAAACTCAATGCAAACTCCTGAGGAAAAATACTTCAGCCAACAAGAGAGACTGGAATCTCAAGCTCCATGAGGCATTGTGGGCATATCGTACCACACACAGCACTCCAACTCAATCTACTCCATACTTATTATTATTCAGAGTGGAGACAATCCTCCACCTCGAAGTTGAAGTTCCAAGCCTAAGAATAGCCGTCCAGCATGAGTTGACAGAGGAGGAAAACGTTATCCTTCGGCTTGAAGAGCTCGACGCCCTCAAAGAAAAGAGGCTCACAGTACAGCAAAATCCGGAGCTGTACCGAGCCCAAATGTCACGGGCCTATGATAAGATGACCCATCTCCGTGCTTTTAAGAAAGGTGAATTGGTGTTGGTCCTTAAAAGACCAATCATACTTAATCAAAATGCCAAGGGAAAATTTGAGCCAAATTGGGAAAGGCCATACGTCATCGAGAAAGTATTCGACGGAGGATCCTACCAACTAATAAGTGCCGAGGGAGAAACTCCCATGCCACCCATCAATGGCTGATATCTCAATAAATACTATGCATGAATGCTCTAAGTCGCAGACGAATAGAGCACACCGGTCCTAAGGTATGAATCATACATCCTATAAAACCGTATACAATCCACGGACGCAAATGACCCTTATCTCTCCTAAGTCCTACTGGCGAGACCACATCTGAAGTCCTATCGGCGATGAAGCATTAAAAAAGGAGAAAGATAAGAAGAAGAAAAGGTATGTCCACAAGCAAAATGGACACGTATGAAACCCGAAAGGACTCCGTGAGTAAAAACAGCAGGACTGCCGGCGAGTTTGTGAAAACCCGAAAGGGCGCAAACTCATGAAAAGAGATAAAATACACTCGCAAAGTCCTCTCGATCTTATGATGAGAAAATCCCCACGTGTGATCCTTACGACTCACAAAGGAGTAACACACTTAGGAATGCTCACGATTCCTAAGGAGAACATACACCTACGATCCTCTCGACTCGTAGTGAGAAAATGCTTTTATGAGATCCTTACGGATCATAAAATTGAAAATTCTTATGTGATAGAGATCTAAACCTTTCTCCTAAGCCATCGCTTCCCTACGGGAAACGGCAAATGATGAGTCGCTCCTAGCATTACGCTTCAGTGTTAGCGGTGCTGATACCGACCCAAAACTTAAACCCCAAGTTTTCTCAACGGAAAATGACGAGACACTCCTGGCATTACACTTCAGTGTTAGCGGTGTTGATTCCGACCCAAAACTCAAACCCCAAGTTTTCCCAATGGCAAATGATAAGTCGCTCCTGGCATTAAAACTCAAACCCTATGTTTTCTAAAGGCAAATGATGAGTCGCTCCTGGCATTGCTTCAGTGTTAGCGGTGCTGATACCGACCCAAAACTCAAACCCTAACTTTTCCCAAAGGCAAATGATGAGCCTCTCCTATCACTACGCTTCAGTGTTAGCGGTGTTGATGCCGACCCAAAAACCAAATCCCATGTCCTACCGAGGCAAATGATGAGTTGCTCCTGCCATTATTCCAGTGCAGCAATGCTGATGCTAAACAAAATCCAAATTCCAAGTTCCTCTCAAATTCAAAAATCTCGCCAAATAAGGCAGAAATCAAATAGATCAAATCAACGTCCCACCTGGTAGCATTTCTAAAAAAGTCCCGCTAAACGGGTAGGGAACTCCCAAAACAACTCAAATCAAGTAAGTCAATTTCAATCCCGATACCGCAGAAAGCGGAGCAAGTCAAATCAAATTCGAACAAATCAAATCAACGTCCCAACCAACAGCACTTCTAAGCTCAAAAATCCTCTTGGACGGGTAGGGAACTCCAAAAACAACTCAAATCAAGCAAATCAACTTCAATCCCGATACCGCAGAAAGCGGAGCAAGTCAAATCAAATCCCGCCACCGTAAGAAGGGGAGCAAGTCAATTTCAACCCCGACGCCGCGAAAAGTAGAGCAAGTCAAATCCTGACACCGCAAAAGGCGGAGTAAGTCAGTTTCAACCCTGACACTGCAAAAAACGGAGCAAGTCAAATAAAATCCCGACACCCCAAGAAACCGAGCAAGTCAAATCCAAACCATGACACTGCAAGAAGCGGAGCAAGTCAAAGCAAGCATCGACCGTCCATGTCGCAAAAATAGCAGCACCGACCGTCCAAGTCGCAAAAATGGCAGCGGTCATCCAAGTCGCAAAGATGGCAGTATCGACCGTCCAAGTCATAAAAATGGCAGCACCAACCGTCTAAGTCGCAAAAATAGCAGCACCGACCGTCTACGTCGCTAAAAAGGACAGCATCGACCCTCCACAGGGGACCAAACCAAATCAATCTTCATATAGAACAAGATCCATCAATTTCATGCCCACAACATATACACGCGATGTGCATTTATTGATGGGGGCACTTTGTTGGGATCAAAAATTACACCCCAGTTGATTAAGTCAAAGTCAGTCAAGCCCCAGCCAAGCGGGCCCAAGCTCAAGCCTATTGGGCTAAAGCCCAAGTCAAGACCAAGCATGGAAGGGGCCGGTCCCATACCAAAAAGAAGGTAATAAATTAGTTTAAATGCAATTTTCAGAAATAAATGTATGAAAAATGGGCAAAAAGCCAAAATTTTGTAATCCCCGTGGCTTATGTGCAAAAAGAAATAAGCACATAAGGTATGGGGAGGCACAAGTACAATTTGGAAAGGCCCAACGGGCTATATGTAAAATGTATAGTCTATAAAAACAAACATGATGAGAAAATCAACAACGTTCATTCTCTCAAAAATTCAAGGGTTTTGTGCCTCTTCCTCCTTCCTCAAGGTTTTAAACCTTCTTTTTTAAAATTAAATCAAGAGTTTAACTCTTTTTTTCCAAAAAGAAATAGTTTTTCACCATAAAATTCTTGAAGGGGAGCTCAGATCTCCCATCAAATCTCTAAAAGGGGAAATTTTTAAGTCTCACCCACCTTTTTTCCTTAAAGATCCATCCAACAGAGAGAAGGAAGGAGACCCATCTCCAAAAATCCCACTTTGGGAAGATCCGAGGATCAAGAGAAGATCCAGGGCTCAAGGGGGAATAAAAGGGTTCCCTTTCATCATCTCCGAAAATCTCTTGGGAGTCTAACTCCAAACAAGAATCTTTTTCTTAGGAGTTTAACTCCAAACCAATTTTTGAGAAGCTCAACTCTAAGATCCAAATTATTGAAGGAGTCGAACCCCAAAAATCCAGATCTTTTAGGAGTTTAACTCCACAAATGATCCTTTTTTAGGAGTTTAACTCTAAAAGTCACTCGGGAGTTCAACTTCCAGTCCAGGGGCTAAGCTCCTTTTTCCACGAACGTCTAGTGCCCATATGCAGGGTGTGTGATCTGCTGGCGCCCACGTGCCATGTGCGTGAACCACTGGCGCCCAGTGCCTGCGTGCCGAGCACGTGAACCGCTAGTGCCCAGCGCCCGCGTGCCGGGAACATGACCCGCTGGCGCCCAGCACCCGCGTGCAGGACGCATGGCCCTCTAACGCCCAGTGCCCACACACCATGCACGTGGCCCGATGGCGCCCTGTGCCCACGTGCCATCTCACGCGTCCTTAGGACGCTCCTCACCCTTCTTTTTCTCATACACTCCACACTCGAAACACATCCTCTGTTAAAAAAATTCTAACGGGGCGTTGCCTCGCATACCGCAAGACGGCTGCTAACCCGCTTAACCTCCAGCCCACTATCCGGATAGCGGAACCCCCGTAAACTCTACGAGGCCCCCGATATACCCAAAATCCTTCAAGACACACACATACACACATTGCATATTGAGTTCACATGACCAATTTGATCCGTCAATCGGAGGCTCTCTCGCTCCAAAGGCATGGGGTAATTAACGGCAGGTTAGTCTGCGACTGCGGGTGATTGGGATCTCCACAATCAATAAACCCTGGCCTATCCTAGACAAGGGAAATATATAATACGCCTAACAAGCGTGCGCATTGCCATCTTAATGGGATGACAAAAAACACCCTACAATCTCGAGCGTCACTTATCCTCGTTAATTAAGGTATGGATTCAATAAAAAATTTAGGGCTATTCTACGGCTTGAAATAAACCCTTCACTGTAGTTTCTCTTGCTGCAATTTCAAACTAAAAGATAGCAGAGAGAAGTCAGCAAGCAAAACGATAGAAAAGAGAAGAGATAAACGAAAAATCGAAAGAGAGAGGAAAGAGAATCGAAGAAAAGAGAAGGTGAGAGAAGAGAGAATTGATGGAGTGAGAGGAGAGAATCCATGGAGAAGTCTGTATAGACTCAGTTTTAGCCGTTGGAGGGGTATTTTAGTCTTTTTACCTCTCTAACGGCTACTTTTAAACGGTGAGAAAACGTTGATTGATTCTAAGTTAGCCGCAGTGGGGTATTTAGTTGGGTTAAAATTTAGAGTGGGTTATTTAAAATTACCAAAAAGTAAGTGAGGTTTTTCAAAATATGCAATTTGAGAGGGGGCATATCAAAAAACCCCATATAGTAATTTTCTTTTGGGCATGACGGGGATACATGTTCGAAAAGGAAGACGGTTCAACCACTTCTATTACTCTCTGTTAGAATATAAAATGTATTTCCTCAACCGTCGTCATAAGTTCGGAGTTTTGATGAAGTGGAAGGGACATTATACATTATATTAGAGTAACCCATGTTTGATTGCCACCGGACGCGTAATAAATGCTGATTTATTTAAATTAAAAATACTGTTGCGCAAAAGCCCAGGTTTCGGCCCAAAAGGCCTTCGGCCTGCAAGGACATGTTAGAATATAAAATATATTCTTTTAACCATCATCGTAATTACAGGATATTGATGCAGTAAAATGGACATTTCACTCTCTCTTTCTTACTCTCAATTAAATAAATAATTTGAAAATAAAACAACAATTACATAAACTGGTACAATTCAACCCTTTTGGTCATTGAGTTGGTGACCTCATTTTGAAAAGAAAAGTTACACCATCCGAGTTTGCCCTATTGGTGATAAATATATTAGTTATCCACCAAAATGTTATAAGGAAAATACATGAATGTTAAAATATAAAAAGCGGTTAGAGACTTAATCTCACTCTTTATTCTGTAATAGGAGATTTTCCAAAGTTTTTTTTGGCTAGGGGCCTATCCCTGCCATTTTCTCCAACCAAGGACCTGACTATAATCATCTCAAGATTTTTAAAAGAAGGCAGGCACTTTCCAAGTCCTGAGGAAAGAATAATTTCCCAAAAAGCTAAATATTCACTCCTCGAACCATGAGATGGAGTAGGTGCAACGAATCTTAATTATCATGTTATCCCTTATGTTGCTGATGATGCTCGATATCGGTGATCTCCCAGATTAGGAGATGTGGCAGATGACGTGTCCCAGAGCATACAAGAAAGGACCTACAGTGGCCGACCAGACCACACCTATGCTCGTCCTACCGAGCAAACGCTGGCTCACCTCCGAGCCCCCTGCATAACTGGCCTCCTCGGCCTCACAGCTCGTCTCCAGGCTACCGTAGAACCAAGATAGCTCGGCTCTCCTGCTCGTCTGCGAGCTCTCCCGCCGAGGTTATCTTCCTCGGTCTCATCGACCGACCAACGGCACCACTTGCAGGCGTAACCTCCATCCCGCGTATCTCTCCATGCACGAGATCTCTGCCGGCCACATCCCACGTTCCACGGCATCACGATTTCCCATTAACGAGCCTGTCCCGGCATTAATGGGAGGTCTCGCTCATCACGCGGGCATGACGTGGGGAGCGTAACGGCCGGCATGATTCTTGCACCTACCTTGCCTGTTGCCACCGCTATATAAACCCCTTCTTCAGACGGTTCAAGTAAGCCATTTTTACTTCACTAAGCCATTACTCTACTCGGATCTCTAGTCTAACTTGATCGTCAGAGGGTCCTCGGTGGTGCAACCACCCCGGGACTTCCTTGCAGGTAGCTCGGCGATAATAACCTCAAATCCATTGAGATCCACACGCTTCCGGAGCGACAGCCTCCAGATCCAATCTAAGCCACCCATCGCCACCATCATCAGATCAACAGAAAGTAACATCTTGGCACGATACAGGTCACGACGGCTGGCGCCGTCTGTGGGAACTCCTTGATTCCACAAAAACAAAAGTTCACTTTCCGATCTCAACCAAATGGCGAGCGATCATCACGACGATCCAAGCACCAGCCGCCGCTTCCCCCTCAACGGAGGCGTGGACAAACCTCCTCCGCCGAATGCCAACAACGCCCTCGCCGGCCGAATAGACCGACTCGCGTCTATTTTCGAGGCGATGATCCGTGTCCAAACGGCGGGGAAAGATCACAAAGTCGCCGCTCCCCCGCCTCGGGACTAGGACCCCTGCAGGGGCAGAGAAGGCTCCGTCCGCGTCGGCACTGCCGACCACCGCCTCACTACCTCCCACAGCCGCGGATCTCCCGGACCTATACATTCTGAGACCCGCTGGGCATCCCACAGTTCGACACCGAGGTCCATCGCCATAGCACCTCATCCCGAGGTCCTCCACGCACCTGTCCCTCCCGAAGAGATGTCTGTTAGCTCGCCTATTACCAGGCATGACCCCCTCCCTCGACGGGGTCGCGTGGATGAGACTTGTCGCGGCGGCTCTAAGGACACCTCGCCGGGGATCTAAAGAACTTCAATAAGAGGAACCGGAGCCACGGCCAGACGCAGGCCACCAACAGCATAGGCCTAGGATCAAAATGTGCCGAGTTGTCGGGGTACCACGGCTGACTCGACGCCCTTGAGAAGAAGATCGAGGGTATGCATCGGGAAGGTCACTGTTTCCCCCAATCAGAGCAAAGCTCTGCTGGAAATTCAAAATTCAAATTTTGAAGCAATGCTTCAAATCCCGGGCGCAACGCGCCACGTGTCCGGCGCTGATACGTCAGCGCAGCGCCCAAGAAGGCGCGCCCAATCAGAGCAAAGCTCTATTAAAGGAAGCAACGCTTCAGTTGCGCTAGTGCTGCGCTGCACGACACGTGTTAGCGCAGTTGCGCTAGTGCTGCGCTGCGCGACACGTGTCAGCGCAGATGCGCTAGCGCAGTTGCGCTGCGCTGTGCGACACGTGTCAGCGCAGTTGCGCTGCGCTTTGCGCTGCGCGACACGTGTCAGCGCAGATACGCTCGCGCAGCTGTGCTGCCCTGTGCGCTGCGCGACAAGCGTCAGCACAGTTGCGCTGCGCTGTGCGACACGTGTCACGCGCTGGGGCATCTGCGCCAAACAGAATTAAATTTTTAAGAAATCTTTTCTGTTCTTGTTAAAACAAGAAGATTTTCTTCTGCAAAGCAGAAGCCCTTGGATCAAAGATCCAACGGTGAGGAAAATTCCCCAAATCACTCAGAGAAAAATCTCTCTAACAAATTTAACTAATTTATGGGCACTATAAAAAGGACCCTAGGCCTCAATTCAAAGGCATCAACATTTTTCTTGAAAAAAGTCAAGAGCTTCAAACAGAGAGAACTCTGAGAAAATTCCAAGAAAAAGGTAAAGAACCTTCATAAAATAGAAGAAATTTCCTCTAATAGATCATTGATCTAAAAACAAGATCAATGATCTTTACATAAAAAAAACAGTGCTTTGCACTTCTTATGAACCTCTGGTTCTTTAAAACAAGAAAACAACAAAATAAAAATAGTACTTTGCACTTTTATGAACCTCTGGTTCTCCAAACAAAAAGAAAAAACTTATTTTTCTTTGATCTAAAATTAGATCAAGAAATCAAATAGTGCTTTGCACTTCTGTTCTTGAATCTAAAAGATTCTTAGTGCTTTGCACTTCCAAACTGCGTCGTTGCGCTCTTAAGAGAGCGCCATGTGTCAGCTCCAGAACAACTTGCGCTACGCGCTCTTGAAATAGAGCTTTGCTCTCTGGAATTGGCGCATCTCACCAGAGCGCGCCACGTGTCAGCAGCGCAACAGCGCAGCGCACTGCGCTGTTGCGCTTGCGCTCGCTAGAGCATGACACGTGTCCTCACCACAAGCGCTTGCGCTCAGTGATTGGCGTAAAGCGCCTGACAAATGCAATGCATTTCACTTCCTGAAGGGTCAGGCCCAATTAAAAGGCTTAACAGGCCTAATAAATAAAATGCTGTGCATTATTTGAAAGGGCAGAGCCCAATTGAAAGGTCCAATGGACCAAAACAAATGATCTGCATCATAATAAAAAGGGCAGAGCCCAGTCAAAATGGGCATAAATGGCCTTAAGTAATGCAATGCATTATTTAAGTGTGGGCAAAGCCCTACAACAGGTCTAATAGACCAAAAATAAATAAGGGTGTTGAACATTTTCAACTGGACTTAGCCCAATTTTGGCCGTAAGTCCTCAAATTAAATTGACCGAGCACGGCTGCTCCCTAAATTAATTTATATCTGGTTCGAGGGTACATCTCCGAGCTCCTCTGACACTTATCGTTGTAATCCTTCAACGACGTCAGAGAGGTGACGGGTCCCGACGACCACATACGTCAATACGGACTGTGGGGTCCTTAAACTCGTGGACCGAGACGTCCTTAAAACTTATATTGGACCGAGACGTCCTTAAAACTAATATTAGACCGAGACGTCCTTAAAACTAATATTGTACCGAGACGTCCTTAAAACTAATATTGGACCGAGACGTCCTTAAAACTAATATTGGACCGAGACGTCCTTAAAACTAATATTGGACCGGAATGTCCTTAAACTAATGTTGGACCGAGACGTCCTTAAAACTATTATTGGACCGGAACGTCCTTAAACTAATATGGGACCGAAACGTCCTTAAACTAATATCGGACCGAAACGTCCCTAAACTCCGAAACGTCCCTAAACTAATATCGGACCGAAACGTCCCTAAACTAATGACGGACCACCACGTCCCTAAACTGGAACATGGACCACCACGTCCTTAAACTGGAGCATGGACCGCAACGTCCCTAAACTACCTATGGACCACTATGTCCCTAAACTGGAACAATAGAGCCTCTATATGCTCTTTTGCCGGATCTAAACGGTCCCGTTTAAGTTGATCTTAGCCCCAAATACGGCTAACGTATCCTTAGAAATTTAAATGAATGATTAAACCCCAAATCAACTTTGGTTCAAGGGTACATCTCTGAACTCCTCTGACATCCATCGTTGTAATCCTTCAACGACGTCAGAGAGGTGATGAGTCCCGACGGCCATATACTAAATGGATCACCACGTCAAGTTGATCTTAGTCCAAAACAGGACTAACGTATCCTTGACGAACGTTTAAGTCGATCTTAGTCTCAATACGACTAATGTATCCTTAAACTAAAAACACCAAACCCAAATCTAAGTAAATACGGATTTGGACTAATCCACGTCCTACGGGCGACGGCATTACTCAGTCTCCGTATACAATCCACGGGCAACCACAAACAAAACAAACACACACGACACGAAGTGAAATTCTGGAGAAAGAGAAAGTTGTTACCGCGATGCGGTAGCGTAATTAACTGTAGGGGCTTGCGCCTGCAGGGAAGAGCGTCCCCACAATCAAAAACCCCTCAAGCGAGGGGGAATCTGACGAAGTCTGCTACATCGGCCGCATCCGTCTAAACCACCGATACACGGTGCCATAAATCAACTTGGCATCTTCGGAGAGGTAGACGGATAAAACCAAATAGCATCTGCCCCGAATCTCTGGCACAGACGCAAAGTCTGCGCCGCCGTTCGGAGGGGAACAGATTCTGGCACGCCCGGTAGGACCTTTTCCTCTTTCCACTCCACACTTCGTGTGTCGTCTTCGCGAACCAATAGCGGTTTGTTAACGGTTGCCTTTGGATTTCCAAGTTACTAAGATTTGGTCTTTTGTCTGGCGCAGAACTCAAGCATCCATGGCTTCTAACTTCACTAACTGCGCGAAGTGCCACTGCAACGGACGCTCCACCTCACCTAGAGGCGTAGCATATGGGCCCCAAGCGGCCTCTTTCCTCGCTCTGCCGGTAGAACAGGTGACCCAGGCCACCACCGGCCTGTTTTTCGGGACCATGGTCCCACCTACAAGCTTCTCTGTGCCGATACCTGCACCGGAAGTGAACAAGAAGTCGGTGTTCGACCGGCTCACTGCTACCATGGCCCCTGTCAACGGGTCGCCCACCACCAAGCCAACAGCCTCTGTCTTTGCGAGGCTGGATCAAAAATCTGAAGGGCCCGCTAAGAAGCCCAGGAACTCTAAAATGGATGTCCTAAGGAAGGCAATGGCTGCTGCTTCAGAAGTCGTCAAGGCGGCTTCCCCTGTCAAAGAGTCAGTCTTTTCAAGACTGACGATTCCTGCTCCTATCCCTGCTCGAGGATCTGTCTTCGATAGGTTGGATATCACACCTCAGAAGACAACCTCAGTCTTTAAGAGGTTAACACCGGCGGCACCTCATTCAGACAGGGGGCAAAAAGAAGATGTCTCAATCTCCGAGCCAGTCCCAACGGCTCGTCATGCTCGACGTCGCCATTGGCGACGAATGAGAAAGGAAGGGGGCAACTCCCCCTCAGGGCTAACTCCACCCGCTCCAATAGTGGAGGTCAACGCTGCTGTCCCGACCGGGAACAACTTTGAACTGCTGAGGAGGGTATGGAAGAATTCTCCAACCGCTACACAGAAAAGATCTCCTCCGCCTGCGGAGAGAGTTCCAGAAACGGAACGAGAAAAACTCCCTCAACGGCTGTCTTCAAAAATTTATAAAGTTTGGCGGAGGGTTCAAGACTCCGTGATTGACCCAGGTCACTCTCGCCGCCAGAAAAAGGTGAAGGTGGAAAAAGACAAGGACTGTCCCATTAAACAGCAGGGGACAGCAGCTGCTAGGGTGCCCCCTTCAACGGTTCCTTCAACCTCAACGGCCCACAAAAGAAGGAGGCCAGAGAAAACTCCCGCGTCAGCGGCAAAAGTTAAAAATGGTGAACCTAAACGCCCCAAGTCAGGGGGCATAACAGTTCATACGGTTTACATGGCATCGGAAAAAGAAGATAGCCACATGTCAACAGGTCATAGACCGCACACGAGGTCAGTGACCAAGGCTCAGGAGCAGCAGAAGCTCCAAGAAATGATGAACGCTATGGCCGCACTTACAGGGCCAAAAGAAACCCCGGAAACATCCTCAGACGAGCGTCAAGAACAAGAAACGGATGCCGAATTCCTTCGGCGCGTACTAGAGAAGAAAGATAAAGAAGCTGCGGAGCAGGCAGCCAACATAAAGAAAATATCCCTCCTGTTCCAGGATATGGTGGGTATGATGATTCAACAAGATCCTCCTGCTGAAGATCCCCCGATCATTCTTGAAGACGATAGGGGAGAGACGTTGAATCCTCCACCAGCTCTGTCCACAGCTAAGGAGGATACCATCTCAAAAGCTGATTTGGATGAATACATCGCCCAACAAATACGGGTTCATCACGCGACCGAAGCGGCCGGTCAGGTCGTAAAAACAGGGCGACCATATCCAAGTTGGTACGATCAAATCAAATACCCGCCAGGTTATACAATTCCCAAGTTCCATGTCTACAAGGGGACGGGCAATCCTCATCAGCATGTTGCCCAGTTCAGGGCACTCTGCGGCAACACCGGCGGTGACGACAAGCTGTTGCTTCGCCAGTTTGTTGGAAGCTTATCAGATACGGCGTTCGAGTGGTATTCTGAACTCCCAAACGACTCTATTAAAACCTTCGCGGAGATGGAACTGCTGTTTACTCAACGTTTTACAAGTGCCAGTGAACGTACCCCAATGACGGCACTGATTAACGCTAGGGTAAAACCCGGCGAGACATGGGTTCAATACGCTATACGATGGCGGAATTTATGGTCAAAGTGTGAGCAGCGCATTGAAGAAGCTCCCGCGGTTGGTATGTTTGTGGGAAGCCTCGATCCACAAGCAACCATCTCGCAGTTTATGATGTTTTTCAAGCCGACTACCTTCCAGGCCTTGATCGACAAATTAGCACAGATGGATCAGATGGGCCATAAACCTCCTCTTCCAAGGACGGACTCCCGAAATGACACAGGGAAGGGAAAAGCGATCGTCGTCGCTAATGCTCAACAACAACCAAGCGACCCGAAGCCAGTGGCTCGTCAAAATAATGTGCGCCCGTACGTACCCCTTGAGGATAGGATGGGACGTCCTTATTCCTTTCCCCGCGATAAAACGAGAAGGTTATTCGAGCTGGCGTTGCGCAACAGACTCATAAATCTGCCGGATCCAAAACGTCCGTTGCAACCAAGTGACGTCAACGAGCCCAACTACTGTCCTTATCATCGAGTACTGGGCCATCCGATTGAAGATTGCTACATTTTCAAAAATTGGCTTGAAAACCAGTACCGACAGGGCAAGTTCGCGTTATCTGACAAATGGAAAGTGAATCCCCCGCAGCCCCACACCGCTAAGGGGACGAATACACCGGGGGCAACATGCTCCGTCATTGAAGAAGCTCCTTGGGAGGTTGTATTATCAGCCAAGACCAAGAAAATGCTAAACGATCTTCAGGTATGTCCATCGATCAAGTGGAAGAACCCGTTGGAACCGCAGGTCATTAAGGGGATGTTGAAGCCACGTCCAACTCTGAAGACCGATGGTGGTGGCTCAAGCACTCGCAACCAGCCGTCAAAATCTTCAAAAAAGAAGAAGAAGAAATCTAAGAAACCCGTGAAGCTTGGCGACAAGCGCACGGACTTACAAAAGCAAATTGACGCGCTGGATGAATACAACCAAAAGGCGCGGACTCCCATTACGCTCCAAGAGTTCCTCAATCACGTCTTTCAAGAAGAAGATGAGGGAGAAAGTTCATCGGATGAATCCGAGGAATATGTAGCAAGCTGTCATATGATCTCCCATTCGATCACGAACGATGAGGAGACTTCTGGCACTAAAACGCTGGGGGCAGATACCGAATCAAAAATTCCGGAGCTATCAGTCGAAATGATTGACGCGTTCCTTAACGAAGCTCGACTGAAAAGTAAAGATGATCGAGAACGCGAGATGGCTATATTTGAATGGGCCAAGCGCCAGTGACTTGATGAAAGAGCTGAGACGATCCCGCTGGAGCTAAACACCTCCGCTACCGACAAAAGCCAATTCAAGATAAAGAAAAGGTTTGCTAAGGCCATGTCAATGGGCATGAAACTACCATCCTCTGGAGGAAACATCACTGGTGAAATAGAAATGCACCCCTCCTATTGCTTATACCATCAGAAGGTTTCACACCCCACTCAAGAATGCAAAGCTTTCGATAAATGGTGGCAAGGATATGTTGCTCGTCGACAACGCTTTAAGCGGGAAAAACGTAAAACTCGTCGAGAGCAAAGAAATACGACCGAAGAGCTTGAAAGAACTACCGGCGATTATCACATGGTTAACACTGGCGGGTCACAAGTGCCTACATTCGGGAGCGATTCTGATGAAGAGCTGGAACTCGCCCCTCTCTTTAAAGAGTCAACTTCGGGAAAAGAAGAAGAGCCAAAGGTTTGCGAAAATATCCAGCTACACAATCGGACGCTATCTGAAAAGAATCTCGGACCCTTAAACAAGAAAGATAAAGGGAAAGAAAAGGTCTCTGAGGATATTACTCTAGATGACCAAGTTGCGGAAGAGCTAACCGCCAAGAATTCGCCGAAGATAAATTAGGTGGATTACAACGTCTTAGCGCATCTGAGGAAGCTGCCCTCACAACTCAGCATTCTTGATGCCCTATTACTATCAAAAGAGGCGAGAGATTCGTTGATTAAGGCACTACAGGATCCGGACCAGTTCCAAGCCTTCCTGGCCGAAGAAAAGATGAAGAATGAGTTGGAAGAGGTGCACATGGCCGACGTTGCTTTTGGCAATGAAGACCTGCTCCTCGAGACGTGCGAACACAATCGTCCCCTTTATGTCTCAGGATACTGCCATGACATAAAGATAGGTAAAATCTTGGTCGATAACGGATCGTCTGTTAATTTACTCAATGTGCGGGTGTTGAAGGAAATCTGCATGAGCGTCCAGCACCTTGCTCGGGACAAGATCACCATCTCCGGGTTCGACTCCCAATCGTCAAAGACTCTTGGATCTGTGATATTAACGTTACGCTTCGGGTTGCTCATCACAGATATTAAATTCCATGTCATAGATGCCAAGACATGCTACAATGCTCTGCTCGGTCGACCATGGTTACACGAGTACAATATCATCCCTTCTATACAGCATCAGTGTATGAAATATTGCAAGGATGGTCTCGAGTACACTGTGGCAGGAGAATTAAATCCTTTTTCCGTGAATGAAGTTCGTAAGTATGAAGAGGCCAAATACTTCTTGCCGAGTTTCGAAGATACAGAAAGGTGTCACAAGCCTGAGAACAAAACTAATGCCACCATCCTTGTCTTCGGCAGCGATACCGAGGAAGAAGAGGATATAACTTATTCGGGTCCGCCCCAATACACTAAGCCGGGACTATCCGTTCCTTCATTGATCTTCGGTAGTGATCCGGAGGATGAAGTTCATGCTGTATTTCCTGCTCGGCTTTCAATACGAGCTTCTGCTGATGAAGAGCGAAGTCTGCAGATAGCCATGGTGCCGCTTAGACACCATAAAGAACTGGATGCACTTAATATCTACAATGTAGAAGAGTTGCGGACATTCTATATCCCTCCCAGAAGAAAGAGAGAGAAAGCAATTCTGCTTTACCGCTCTGAA
This sequence comes from Agapanthus africanus, assembly GCA_030015575.1. Taxonomy (NCBI): domain Eukaryota; kingdom Viridiplantae; phylum Streptophyta; class Magnoliopsida; order Asparagales; family Amaryllidaceae; genus Agapanthus; species Agapanthus africanus. Next base: position 449,032,056 of record JASDDO010000012.1, on the reverse strand, counting down.
GAAAATAAAGTGGAGAAAGAAATCTGGTATGGAGCAGATCCAACGCTGGACAGGCTTCAACCCATTCGTCTACCTAGATATTATACAGAAGGATTGAAACGACTGTTAAAGCGCCAAGGGATACCCTTCGAACAGACTGTTAGGAAGGACAAATTCTATGACAGGGTTTGGAACGTCCCCAGAACTCAACACAAGCTACCTAATGGGAGGATGGAGACGATCGGGCTCGGATACATCCGGACAAAGAAACGAGAGCTATTAAACAGCTGCTATGTCGTGTATGACTTCGATGAAGAAGCGGATGCTCAATGGGGGGAAGCTAATCCTGAAACAATGAAAGTGCCGGATGCAAAAGTGCCCAGTCCGTCGTTCGAAGAACAAATGGACAAGCTTATAAGGGAAGCGGGTCAAAAAGTCCGAGACGATCATAACCACGAAATGGTCATCTACGAGAAAGCTAGAACGCAACGCCTTCTCCAACAGGCCGTGAAAGATGAAAAGGCTGCTCCCTGTCAACTTGTTATAAACAAGGCTCGACGCAAAAGCAGAAATAAGTCGAAAGGCCGAAAAGGCGCTCAACAACAGCAAAGCGGGGCTAAGAAGCCACGCAAACGGGAGTCGAGCGTTATCAATCTATCCCTTATGAAGAAAATGGATTGAGCGTACTCGTTTCCTCGGGACAAGACGAAGAAGATACTTGACCTTGCTCTAAAACATCTAATGCTTACATTGCCGGAGTCTAAACATCCCGAACAAGCGGGCGAAGTCTCACACCCGGACTATTGCTCTTACCATCGAGTAATAGGGCATCCTCTTGAAGATTGCTTCACCTTCAAGAATTGGGTCGAAGATCAGTATCAGCTTGGCAAGTTCGCTCTGTCCGACAACTGGAGGGTAGCGCCACCACGAAAGCACGAGCCCAAGGCCATGAAAGAAAAACCAGTTCCACATTGGGATTGGAAGCGAATTCGTACTTGTCACGTGATAACGCTATCAAAAGAAGGGCCCGAGAATATAGATAACCTTCCTTGGTGCTTCGAGAACAGCAATGACGAGGTGATCTCAGAATTTCCGCCAGCGCCAAAAGAGCTGGAAGATGGAATCCATACCACTGCAGATAACCTTAAGAAAATTGAGTTGGGAACGGCAAATGACCCGCGACCGACATTCATCAGCGAGCTGCTATCTGAAGAGAGGGTGGCCGCGTTAAAAGACGCGCTTCTACAACATAGAGATTGCTTTGCGTGGAACTATTCCGAAATGCCGGGATTACATCCAGAAATTGCTGTACATAGGTTGGCGATATCTCCGGACGTCAAGCCAGTCAAACAGGCGCCGAGAAGAATGCGGCTCGAGCTTGAGATGAGCATCAATGCTAAGTTCAAGAAGCTGATTGATTCTGGCTTCATCCAGGAAGTTCAATATCCGGAGTGGATCGCCAAAATCGTCCCGGTGATGAAGAAAAATGGGACAGTGCGTATATGCGTAGACTTCCGGGATCTTAATAAGGCTTGTCCGAAAGACGATTTCCCAGTGCCAGTCACCGAACTGATGATAGACAATACGTCCACTCATGAGGTTTTCTCCTTCATGGACGGCTCATCAGGGTATAATCAAATAAAGATGCATCCCGAAGACCAAAAGCACACCGCCTTCAGGACTCCTCTGGGAATATTTTGTTACAAGGTGATGCCATTCGGTTTAAAGAACGTCGGTGCCACCTACCAAAGGGCCATGACGAAGATCTTCGATGACCTTATACACGAAATCGTCAAATGCTATATCGACGATCTCGTGGTTAAAAGCAAATCATATGAGGAACATCTCGAACATCTGAAGACCGTATTTCAACGCCTTCGGCAATACAACTTGAAGATGACCCACTCAAGTGTGCATTCGGAGTTTCCTCAGGCAAATTCCTGGGATTCATTGTTCGACACCGAGGTATTGAAATAGATCCGTCAAAGATCAAAGCGATCATGGAAATGCCTTCGCCAAGAACTCTTAAACAGTTGCGATCTCTCCAAGGGAAGCTCGCGTACATACGGCGATTTATAGCCAACCTTTCAGGAAAGTGTCATCCTTACAGCCACCTAATGAAGAAGGGAACCCCGTTCGTCTGGGACCAAAAATGCCAAAGCGCACTAGACGAGATCAAGCAATACCTGCAGAACCTGCCGGTGTTGGCTGCTCCGGTTAAGGGAAAGCCTCTCATTCTTTATACAACCACCCTCGAAGGTTCTTTAGGCGCATTATAGGCACAAGAGAACGATCAAGGGAAAGAAAGAGCACTCTACTACTTAAGTCGAGTTCTACTGGGGGCAGAAAGCAACTACTCCCCTATTGAAAAACATTGTCTGGCGTTGATCTTTGCGATAACAAAGCTTAGACACTATGCGTTGGCGCATGAGGTCCGTCTCATTTCAAAGGTGGACCCCCTTAAATTCTTGATGTCAAAGGCCATATTGACGGGACGACTCGCTAAATGGGCCCTACTCTTGATGGAGTTTTCGATAACTTATCAACCTCTCAAGGCAGTGAAAGGCCAGGCCATCGCCGACTTCCTCGCTGAGCATCTTATACCGGTCGATTCTCCTCTGAATTGCAATCTTCCAGACGAACATGCGTTTGATGCGATCGACGGTGGTGATACCCAATGGGAACTTTATTTCGACGGAGCATCTTCCATGAAAAAGCGCAAACAAAATACCCCTATAATCAAATCGGGGGTGTGACTCATCTTTATAACTCCACAAGGAAGGATAATGCACTATGCGTTCTCCCTGACGGAGCCGAGGACAAACAACGAAGCCGAATACGAAGCTCTGATAGCAGGCCTCGAGATCGCCATTGACATGGGAATTGAAGACCTCCTCATATACGGGGATTCTCAACTGGTCGTTAGTCAAGTAAACGGCGACTACCAAACGTGCAAGCCAGAATTGGTAAAGTACGGCGAAAAGGTGCAGCAACTGTTGACCCAAATTCCCTCTTATACTTTGGAGAACATACCGCGCGCGGAAAACAGCAAAGCGGACGCATTGGCCAAACTTGCTAAAGAACTGGCTGACGAGAACCTCGATGACGTTAGAATCGTGGTACAAAACCGTCGGGTGCTTGCCCCAGCAGAAATATCTCCGGAATCATCCGAAGAAAAAGGAGCGAGCGAGCAGACGACCCTCCAAGTAAAAGATTGGGAAAATACCGAGGATTGGAGAGAAGTCTTCATAGATTACTTCAAGTCTCACCGATTGCCCAAAGAAGCGTCCACGAAACATCAGCTCATAAAACGAGCTCTGTCTTTCGCCTTCGTCAATGATACTCTGTACAAAAGGTCATTTGATTCTCTGTGGCTGAGATGCTTAGGACCTGACGAAGCGAAAAAAGTCGTCCAAGAAGTTCACGACAGACTCTGTGGTTCTTATCAAGCAGGCCCTAAGATGAAGTTGAAGGTCAAACGGATGGGCTACTATTGGCCCACAATGATTCAGGACTGCCTCGAATACGCGAAGTAATACCACTCATGCCAAATTCATGGGGACTTCATCCACCAGCACCCAAATCCACTACATCCAACGGTGGCTAGCTGGCCAATCGAGATGTGGGGGACTGATATAGTCGGCCCCATCGAACCAGCATCGTCTAGGGGACATCATTTCATCTTGGCGACGACCGACTACTTCTCCAAATGGGCAGAAGCAGTACCGTTAAGAGAAGTTAAGACGGAGAATGTCCTCCATTTCTTCAAGACGCACATCATATATCGGTTTGGAACTCCGCGACGGATCATCTCCGATAACGGGCCAGCTTACAGAAGCCACAAGATCAGTCGCTTCGCGCAACAGCATAATATAGACTGGAGATATTCCTCGGTTTACAATCCGCGAGCCAACGGACTAGCTGAAGCCTTCAACAAGACTTTAACAAAGATCATAAAGAAAACGGTGTCCCGAAATAAGAAAGACTGGCACGAAAGACTGCAAGAAGCTCTTTGGGCATATCGAACAGCGTTCAAGACGGCCACAAACACAACGCCGTACGCGTTGGTGTTCGGTACAGAAGCAGTACTCCCCCTCGAGATAGAGTTACCCTCTCTACGGGTGGCAGTCCACTACGAGTTGACGGACGAAAAAAATGCTCACCTTCGGCTTGAGGAGCTTGACGCCCTTGATGAAACTCGGCTCATAGCGCAACAAAATCTGGAGGCTTATAAAGCAAAGATGACGCGCTCATATGAAAAATTGACCCGACCGAGGACATTCCGCCAAGGCGAGCTTGTGCTAGTGGTCAAAAGGCCTATGATCCCCAATCGCGCCAAGCGGGGAAAATTCGAGCCAAACTATGAAGGCCCGTACATCATAGATAAAGTCTACCAGGGTGGAGCCTATCTACTCATGGATATGCACGGTGAAAGGCCTTTCAAACCAATAAACGGTCGATTCCTAAAGAAATACTACGCTTAATGAGTTACGGCCTAGGTCAATGATAGATGACGACGACTATGTCCGCTCTCTGTCTTCCTAAGCTCAGGCTCTATAAGCAGTACCCAGCCTTCTCAATAACGGACCGAAACGTCCTTAAACTAACGACGGACCGAAATGTCCTTAAACTAATAGCAGACCGAAATGTCCTTAAACTAATAGCAGACCGAAACGTCTTTAAACTACTACCGCAGCATCTTTAGGCTGACAAGATATAAAAAAAATATATATATAAAAATAAAATAAATAAATAAATGAAAACGGTATGTCCATAAGCAAAAAGGGCACGGATGAAAACCCGAAAGGGGTCCATGAGTAAAAACAGCAGGGCTACCGGCGAGTGTTCGTGAAAACCCGAAAGGGCGCGACCTCGTAAAAAAAAAGAGAGAAAAAGAAAATAAAAAGAATAAAAAACGGTATATCCATAAGCAAAATGGGCACGGATGAAAAACCGAAAGGGCTCCGTGAGTAAAAACAGCAGGACTACCGGCGAGTGTTTGTGAAAACTCGAAAGGGCGCAACCTCGTCAAAAGACACTTACAGGGTCCCCTCGACCTTGTAAGGAGAAACCACCCGCGTGAGATCCTTACGACTCACAAGGGAGCAACACACTTAGGGATCCTCACGATTCCTAGGGAGAAAATACACTCGCGAGATCCTCACGACTCGCGAGGAGAAATCTCTTATGGGACCCTCACGGCTCATAAGATTTGAAAGTCTTAAGTTACAGAGACCTAAACCTGTGCTTAAGCAAACCCCCACAAACTTCCAATACTGCCCTACAAGTGGCTCAATATTGACCCTTGTATACAATCCACGGGCGCGAATAAACATTTCCCTAACCAAGTCTCATCCGTGACTGGGGATGTTCGCATGATAGACAACCCTTGTAAATCCTCTCGATTTATGAGAAGAAGACCCTCCTGTAGGATCCTTACGACTTACAGAGGAAACGAACACTTAAGAATCCTCACGATTCCTAAGGAGAAAATGCACCTACAAGATCCTCACGACTTGTAGGGAGAAATAACTTCGCAAGACCCTTACGTCTTATGAAGTCAAAAGCTTTAGTCGACAGGACCCTAACCCTGGTCGCTAAGCCACCTTTGTTCGACATTGACAGATGCAGAGGATGATTCGCTCCTGGTAATATCCCAGTTGTAGCAGTGCTGATGCCAAAATCGGTGTCCAATTTCAGGTTTACGGCGAAAAGCCGATAGGCCGCACATGCATACGAAATAGCCGAAATGATGGGGCGACTTGCAATAAAAAGCAGCAAGTAAAAATGTATGCATGCAAAATGGCCGAAATGATTGGGCAACTCGCAACAAAAAGCAGCGAGTGAAAATAAAATAAATAGCCGAAATAATTGGGCACCGCGAAAAATAGCCGAAATGATTGGGCAGTCGCGACCTTCGCGATATAAAAAGCTGAAATGATAGAGGATTGCGGAAATAAAATAAAATAAAAAGAAGAGATGATAAAACTTTGGCCCTACAGTTAAGATCACATCGATCCCTGTATACAATCCAAGGGCGTAAACAAAGAGGGAACCATACTTTCTCAGCAGGCTCCGCCAGAAGACGAAGCTAAATCTCGACGGTTCAGTACAACTCCGAAGAAACCAGTATCTTCATCAAATTCCTCGACTCACGGATACAAACACTCCTTGACGAGAGCCTCCTGATCCGCGTCGACTCGCAGAGCCACAAGTGCCTCCGTGGGAATCCTCGACTCGTTTCAAACCCCAAGGAAACAAATAATCCTTGGCGCTTGGGAAACAAATAATCCCTAGAAAACTCCTCGACTCAGAGATACAAACACTCCTTGACGAGAGCCTCCTGATCCGCGTCGACACGCAGAGCCACCAGTGCCTCCGTGGGAATCCTCGACTCGTTTCAAACCCCAAGGAAACAAATAATCCTTGGCGCTTGGGAAACAAATAATCCCTAGCAAACTCCTCGACTCACGGATACAAACACTCCTTGATGAGAGCCTCCTGATCCGCGTCGACTCGCAGAGCCACCAGTGCCTCCGTGGGAATCTGTAACACCTTAGGATAAGGGTTAGTGAATAATTATAATTAAATAATGGTTTTTAATAAAAAGTTTACCAAATTGGGTTTTAAATATTTTTCCTAATTTAATAAATATTTTTCCAAAATTTTATTAGGCTTGCACAAACATGTGCATGTAAACTAGGGTTTTTAAATTAAGTTAATTCCATAATTATTAACCATGGTGGGTTAATCTTGAGGGTTAAAGTGTTATGGATTCTTACATGAGTTTAATTAGCTAATTAGGGGGTTACTTTAATTTGAATTGGTTTTCTTTTGTGTGTTGACTTGTGAGAGAGAGGGAGTGGGCATCATGGCTCAAGCCATGCTTGCATTAATGAGGAGAGAGAGAGAGGGGTTGACCCTTGAGTGATGATTGTTTTCCTCTCTCATTTTTGTTTGTTCTCTCAAACACTCACAAACACACACACACACTTACCTCTTCACACCCTAGCAGCAGCAGCAGGAGAAGAAGCAACAGCAGCAGCAGGAGAAGCCAGAAGCAGCAGCAGCAGGAGAAGAAGCAGCAGCAGCAGCATTCAGCAACAGCACCAGCAAGCATTTCAGTGAGCAGTAGCAGCCTCATCACCCAGTGCAGCCCCTTCTCTTCACTTCTTCTGCTTCCTCCAGCTTCCTAGGGTTAAGTATGGGTATATTTTCAAAACTTATTCCCTAGTTAGCTTGGTTGGTGTAGTTTTGCATCGGTTATTGGATTTGAGTGTGTTTTAGTGTGATATGGGGTGTTTAGTGAGAACTTTGTGCTAATGAGGTGAGAATTGGTTTCAGTAGGTCATTAGTGAGTTGTTGAGGCCATAGTAACCTAGTTTAACCCCAATTACACTAAAATACCACCAGTTTTCCTATTAGATGCAAAATGTCGTATTTGTGCACAATTTGAGCTTTCTGGATCTGCTATTGACCCGAGGTGATTTAAAGGAAATTGAGAGGACTGTGGTATAGTGGAGTAGTGCTGATACCCCAGGAGAAACCCGACCCCCATACTGCTACAGTGGGCCGCCGGAATCCTCATTCTGGCCGCAATTTGCGGCCAGATGGGTGGGATTTTGGGGATTTTTGGGTCCTATAGGTGTGTTCTGGTGTGTGTAGTGTTGTGGTATGTGTATTTTTGTAAGTTCAGTTCTGTAGGAAAAGCTGGGACCAATTACCTGTTTTGCCGTTTTTCTAAACCTTCACGACACGCGTGATACGTGAGTTGGTTTGGGTTCCTGCGTATCGCGGCGCGTCGGGGTAGTTTCGTGGCGCGTGATTACACGTTTTAGCGTATCGCGCACACGCGCGACTAGTTTGCGACACGAGTTTCTAGCTTGACCGTAATGTCGCGTTTTTGGTAAAATTAAGCTTATATGTGTGATATGTTATGTGATTTTAGGTTCGCAGGCCAGTGAGACGGACGCTGCGAAGAAGGGAAAGCAAGTCGTCGGCTACACTTAGCGCGAGACACGGTGAGTAGATTTCACATCTACGGGGATATCGCCTGCATGGCGTTATGCGTCAGGGCTGATAGGACTTTGTTATTATATGTTTCATGCACCCCATAGACTGTCATTGCATATTGCATTCCCTGCTATACATATATACATATTGCTTAGAACTGATAGAACTGCCATGATCATACTATTGTATATTGTTGTAACTCATCTATACTTGATACCTATATCACAGTGGATCATTGCATTGTAGTTCATTCTCATGTGACATGACTTGATATACACATTGATGCACCTATCACATTGCAGTTACTTGTATTATTGTTGGGATTTCATATGATTTATGGATTTGGGAACCGTGGCCTTTTCAAATAAGTAACCATTTAAAAACCCGGTTCCCTTGATATGATAATTTGGGGCGTCGCCCCGTGTTTTCTCGGTGCTTGAGGCACGGATTGATAGAGGGCTGACCCAGACTGACGGATGCCCGATGGATTGATAGAGGGCTGACCCGGACTGACGGATGCCCGATGGATTGATATAGGGCTGACCCGGACTGACGGATGCCCGATGGATTGATAGAGGGCTGACCCGGACTGACGGATGCCCGATGGATTGATAGAGGGCTGACCCGGACTGACGGATGCCCGATGGATTGATATAGGGCTGACCCGGACTGACGGACGCCCGATATATTGATAGAGGGATGACCCGGACTGACGGATTCCCGGTATATACTTGAGAGAGGGCTGACCCGGATTGACGGAGGCCGATACAGGATGTTTTGCGTGTCGATGCTAGACACGAGTATTTATGATATTTGGGTGCCGATGTTGGGCACTCGGGATTTTCAGGAATATACAGGATATGAGGGCCGATGGAGTACCGGCGTTTTGAGATGTTGGGATTTGTGGTGCATACATACTTATGTAGTCCACCTCGATACTTCACGTAGATAATATATCCCCATGCTCAGCATTCATTATCACATCTCATCCTGTAGTATATCACCTGATAGAGGACTGGCATTATTATTATGCATACTGCCACATCGCATTGATATTATCTGCTGGCATTAGTAGAGCCACGCTATGTGTGCATGCTTGCGATTACCTTTATATGTTATCTCTATTCACGAGTTGGCAACTCACCCCCGTTGTGCCACAGTGTTTGCAGGTTGCCCTTGGGAGTAGTCGCGGCTGGCTGTTACCGCATCTTTTGGCACAGATACCCCTTTTGAGCAGAGATAGTCTTTTGCTGATAGGTGGGTTTTGTACGGTATCTGTTATATTTCAGTTGTAAATTGATGTATCTAGTATTCTCCATCTACCTTTCTGTATTGACTTAGAGACAGTTGTGAGGGCCATATGTATGATTTTATATTCTGGTGTCGAGCTCGCATGTGAGCCGACTTTACTTTATGCAGTCTTATCTTTATGATATTGTCCTTGTTTTACTGTGTATTCTTCGCTACGGCGTCGTATATCATATTGTGATGCTTCATTCTTGTCACTTGTTATTTCTGCTACACCTTGTTTTTACCCGACTTTCGGGGCTAATATTTTAAAAGGGAAATGTTACCAAAATTATAAAACTTATAACTTTTGAACTTAAAAAGGATTTCTACTAAATAAATGGAAGTTTTTTTTTGGACATGTACGATTGTTTTTACAAAATGTTTTAAAATCACTCTATATTTATTGGTTTTGATTTCTGGGTTCGGCTTACTTAGCCGCGTTACGCCTGTAGACGTTGCGTGGTTAAGTGCCGGTCACGAGTCGAATTCTCGGGTCGTGACAAAGTTGGTTTCAGAGCGTAGGTTTTACCTTCGGAGTGTAGGATGACCCTGGTATGATGGAGTAGGTAGCTGCAGCAGGGTAGCGTAGCGTGCGTATGTTCCGCGGCATACTCACGACACGGTACTCCGCTTATGCGACCTTAGGACTTATTGATTTGATCCCTCCTTATATTCTTGCAATTCGATTTCCGTGTTCTTATCGAATCCATATTTTCTTTCAGCCATTATGCCGCCTAAGACTACGAGGGCACAGAGAGCGGCCGCGAGGGCCGAGATTCGAGTTGACTCGTCCGAGACGAGGACTGATCCGGGCAGTGCACCCGTTGTACCCGAGCAGGCTGTTCCTGCCGTGACAGAGCAGATCGCCACGCTAGGGGCTGGTATGCAGGAGATGCGCCAGACGGTGGGATCTAGCATGCAGGAGATGCGCCAGATGATAGGATCGCTTGTTGAGACGCTTCGAGCGCAGCGGCCAGAGGTAGCTCCACCAGTTCCAGAGACCGCTATGGTACCTACCGCACAGCCAGTTGCTCCTGCAGCCACGGAGGTGATTACAGTGTCGCTATCAGAGTTCATGAGGCTGAAGCCTCCGGTTTTCACAGGCACCGATATAGCCGAGGACCCACAGTCTTTCATCGACAGGATGGCCAGGATATGCTGTTCCCTCAGATGCGCAGATGCGAGATGGGTCGAGTTCGCGAGCTTTCGCCTGGAAGGTCTTGCGCAGAAGTGGTGTGATTCCGTGGAGAAGGGCAGAGCAGCAGGTCTTCCTCCTATGACCTGGACGGAGTTCGTGACTATATTTCTAGCCCGTTTCCTTCCCCGGAGTGTTAGAGATGCCCGAGCACGCAGGTTTGAGTCTTTGCGCCAGACGCCAGGGATGACAGTGGCAGAGTATGACGTACTGTTTACAGAGCTAGCAGTCTACGCCCCACATTTAGTGGCCACCGAGGAGTTGCGAGTCCGGAGATTTGTTCGAGGCTTGATTTCACCAGTGTTCCTCGCGATCAGCGCGCAGCACTACGAGACCTACGCAGCCGCGGTAGACGCAGCCCTAGTGGTCGAGGAGCACCTTGTTGAGACTTCGGCACTCCCAGAGCCGAAGAGAGCTCGTGCGGATACTTCAGCACAGAGACAGCCTTTTCGGCGCCGTGATAGACGTATTGCAGGCAGCAGAGATTCAGGGCGGGGCCGGTTATTCAGATCTTATTCCCAGGATGGTCAGCGGCCGTCGTCGGGATGTTTTCGCTGTGGGAGTTCTTACCACCGTGTACGGGATTGTCCTGAGTTACCCCGGACCGAGGCGACAGCACCGCATGTCACATTACCACTTTCACCACCCCAGAGAGCGTTGCCTATCGTACCTACCGTTGCTCCGCGCCAGACTCATACACAGCGAGGTCGTGGGCGTGGAGGAGTTGCTCAGAGAGGGCGAGGTGACCGAGGCAGAGGGCAGCCAGTCGCAGGTGGTGGACAAGCGAGGGTTTTTGCTTTGACACATCAGGACGCGCAGGCGTCCAATGCAGTGGTTTCAGGTATCCTCCCTGTATGTTCAGTTGATGCACATGTACTGTTCGACCCCGGATCCACACACTCGTACGTATCCACGCACTTTGTGCCGAATTTGGGTAGAGAGTCCGGCTTGCTTGATCAGCCGCTTGTGGTGACTACTCCTGTGGGAGAGTCGTTTGTTGCTAGGCACGTGTTCTGATCCTGCATCGTCTGTATTGGCGAGAGAGAGTTGCCTGTCGACTTGATCCTTCTGGAGATGTTGGACTTCGACGTTCTTTTAGGCATGGATTGGTTAGCCACGTGCTATGCTTCTGTGGACTGCCGCGAGAAGACAGTTAGATTCTGTTTCCCCGGCGAGTCGGTTTTTGTTGTGTTGGGGGACCGTGGTGCCGCCCCTCACAGTGTGATTTCTTCTTTTCGTGCTGGACAGCTTTTGAGGAAGGGATGTCAGGGAATTCTCGCTTATGTTCGCGATGCTCGCGCTACAGAGGTTCCATTGGATCAGGTTCAGGTTGTTAGCGAGTTTCCTGATGTGTTCCCTGACGAGCTTCCTGGGTTGCCGCCCGAGCGCGACATTTCTTTCTGTATTGATTTGGTTCCTGGTTCGGGGCCTATTTCTATACCGCCCTATCGGATGGCCCCGGCGGAACTTCGTGAGCTGAAGGGTCGGTTACAGGATTTGCTGGACAAAGGACTTATTCGACCCAGTGTTTCTCCTTGGGGTGCTCCAGTCCTGTTCGTCAGGAAGAAGGATGGCAGCTTACGTCTTTGTATCGACTACCGCCAGCTGAACAGGGTGACAGTGCGGAACAGGTATCCTTTACCGCGTATCGACGATTTGTTCGACCAGCTTCAGGGGGCAGGGTACTTTTCGAGGATCGATTTACGATCGGGCTATCATCAGCTGCGGGTTCGACAGGAGGACATTCCCCGGACAGCCTTCCGTACGCGCTACGGCCATTACGAGTTTTTGGTGATGTCGTTCGGGCTCACCAATGCGCCAGCAGCCTTCATGGATTTGATGAACCGTATTTTCCGGCCTTATTTGGATCTGTTCATCATAGTCTTCATTGACGATATCTTGGTGTATTCCCGGAGTAGTGACGAGCACGAGCAGCACCTGCGGATTACATTGCAGACATTGAGGGAGCACCAGCTTTATGCGAAATTCTCCAAGTGTGCTTTTTGGCTGGACAGCGTGGACTTCTTGGGTCACGTGATTTCGCGAGACGGTATATGTGTGGACCCGAGGAAGATCGAGGCCGTTCAGCGTTGGCCCAGACCCACATCGGTGACGGAGATTCGCAGCTTTTTGGGATTGGCCGGTTATTACAGGCGTTTTGTGCAGGACTTCTCACGTATTGCTACACCGTTGACCGGGTTGACCCGGAAAGGAGTTCCCTTCGATTGGACGGAGGAGTGCGAGCACAGTTTTCAGCAGTTACGGACACGGCTGACGACGGCACCGGTGTTATCCTTACCTTCCGGATCGGGCGGATTTGTGGTCTTTTGTGATGCTTCTCGAGTGGGATTGGGATGCGTTCTGATGCAGCATGATAGGGTGATCGCGTATGCCTCGCGACAATTGAAGAAGCACGAGCAGAACTACCCCACTCATGATTTAGAGATGGCAGCAGTGGTCTTCGCACTTAAGATCTGGCGACACTACCTATACGGCGAGTCGTGCCAGATATTTACGGATCACAAGAGTCTGAAATACATATTCCAGCAGCGGGACCTGAACCTTCGACAGCGTCGATGGATGGAGTTAGTGAAGGATTATGACTGCGAGATCTTATATCACCCGGGCAAGGCAAATGTGGTGGCGGATGCTTTGAGTAGGAGGCCCGGGAGTAGTTTATCTTGTTTGAGCGCAGTACAGGAGCAGTCATCCGCAGATTGGCAGATATTATGCGACAGTCGAGTACAGTTCGAGTTCACGCCGATTGGAGGACAGATAGCGCATGTCCGTGCACGCCCACAGTTGATTGATCGTATACGTGAGGCACAGCTCAATGATGACCGATGTTCGGAGATCATGGCACAGATGGGACAGGGCAGATTTTCCGAGTTCGTGATCGATGATCAGGGGATACTACGGTTTGGAGTCAGACTGTGCGTACCTGATGCTGAGGGACTGAGGCGTGAGATTCTTGAGGAGGCACATTGATCGATATATAGCGTCCATCCCGGTTCAACCAAGATGTATCATGATATGCGAGATGTTTACTGGTGGGACGGAATGAAGAGGGACATTGCAGATTTTGTATCGAGATGCCTGACTTGTCAGCAAGTCAAGGCTGAGCACCAGAGGCCCGCGGGAGAGCTACAGCCGTTACCCATTCCGGAGTGGAAATGGGAACAGATTTCGATGGATTTCGTGGTGGGTCTACCCAGGACTAGTCGGGGGTATGACTCCATCTGGGTGATCGTGGATCGTTTGACGAAAGCGGCTCACTTCCTACCGGTGAAGACGACTTTCGGATTTACTCAGTATGCCTAGATCTATATTGACGAGGTAGTGCGACTACACGGAGTACCGACGTGCATTGTGTCCGACAGAGGCACCCAGTTTACCAGTAAACTATGGCAGAGGCTTCAGGAGGCTTTGGGCACTCGCTTGAGTTTCAGCACGGCATTTCATCCGCAGACCGACGGACAGTCAGAGCGGACCATTCAGACTCTCGAGGACAAGCTCAGAGCTTGTGTACTAGATTTTGGAGGTAGCTGGGATCATCATTTGCCCTTGGTAAAGTTCTCCTACAATAACAGGTACCAGGAGACCATTCAGATGGCACCATTTGAGGCTCTTTATGGGAGGAGATGCAGGTCGCCTACTTGTTGGACAGAGCTCAGAGAGGGCAGTGTCTTAGGGCCACAGATTGTTGAGGAGACGACCGCGAAGATCCAGTTGATTCGCGATAGGATGAGAGCAGCGCAGAGTAGGCAGAGAGCTTATGCAGACCGTCGACGACGCAGACTTGAGTTTTCCGTTGGTGATCATGTTTTCTTGAGGGTCTCCCCAATGAAAGGTGTGATGAGGTTTGGGAAGAAGGGGAAGCTCAGTCCCAGATTTGTGGGCCCCTTCGAGATCCTCGAGCGTGTTGGTGCAGTAGCTTACCGATTAGCCCTTCCGCCCAGCTTTCCAGACGTGCACCCCGTATTCCATGTCTCGATGCTCCGCAGATATCTTCATGATCCTTCGCATGCGATTCAGCATCCGACGATCCAGCTTGAGCGTGATCTTTCCTATACAGAGCAGCCGGTGATGATCTTGGATCGACAAGTGAAGAAGTTGAGATCGAAGGACATTCCATCAGTTAAAGTACTTTGGCGTGGTCAGAACCGTGAGGAGGTCACTTGGGAGACCGAAAGCGAGATGAGGAATACGTATCCCCATCTTTTTGAAGGTAACCTTAGTTAGATTTTTGAAATTCGGGGACGAATTTCTTTAAGGGGGAGAGATTGTAACACCTTAGGATAAGGGTTAGTGAATAATTATAATTAAATAATGGTTTTTAATAAAAAGTTTACCAAATTGGGTTTTAAATATTTTTCCTAATTTAATAAATATTTTTCCAAAATTTTATTAGGCTTGCACAAACATGTGCATGTAAACTAGGGTTTTTAAATTAAGTTAATTCCATAATTATTAACCATGGTGGGTTAATCTTGAGGGTTAAAGTGTTATGGATTCTTAAATGAGTTTAATTAGCTAATTAGGGGGTTACTTTAATTTGAATTGGTTTTCTTTTGTGTGTTGACTTGTGAGAGAGAGGGAGTAGGCATCATGGCTCAAGCCATGCTTGCATTAATGAGGAGAGAGAGAGAGGGGTTGACCCTTGAGTGATGATTGTTTTCCTCTCTCATTTTTGTTTGTTCTCTCAAACACTCACAAACACACACACACACTTACCTCTTCACACCCCAGCAGCAGCAGCAGGAGAAGAAGCAACAGCAGCAGCAGGAGAAGCCAGAAGCAGCAGCAGCAGGAGAAGAAGCAGCAGCAGCAGCATTCAGCAACAGCACCAGCAAGCATTTCAGTGAGCAGTAGCAGCCTCATCACCCAGTGCAGCCCCTTCTCTTCACTTCTTCTGCTTCCTCCAGCTTCCTAGGGTTAAGTATGGGTATATTTTCAAAACTTATTCCCTAGTTAGCTTGGTTGGTGTAGTTTTGCATCGGTTATTGGATTTGAGTGTGTTTTAGTGTGATATGGGGTGTTTAGTGAGAACTTTGTGCTAATGAGGTGAGAATTGGCTTCAGTAGGTCATTAGTGAGTTGTTGAGGCCATAGTAACCTAGTTTAACCCCAATTACACTAAAATACCACCAGTTTTCCTATTAGATGCAAAATGTCGTATTTGTGCACAATTTGAGCTTTCTGGATCTGCTATTGACCCGAGGTGATTTAAATGAAATTGAGGGGACTGTGGTATAGTGGAGTAGTGCTGATACCCTAGGAGAAACCCGACCCCCATACTGCTACAGTGGGCCGCCGGAATCTTCATTCTGGCCGCAATTTGCGGCCAGATAGGTGGGATTTTGGGGATTTTTGGGTCCTATAGGTGTGTTCTGGTGTGTGTAGTGTTGTGGTATATGTATTTTTGTAAGTTCAGTTCTGTAGGAAAATCTGGGACCAATTACCTGTTTTGCCGTTTTTCTAAACCTTCGCGACACGCGTGATACGTGAGTAGGTTTGGGTTCCTGCGTATCGCGGCGCGTCGGGGTAGTTTCGTGGCGCGTGATTACACGTTTTAGCGTATCGCGCACACGCGCGACTAGTTTGCGACACGAGTTTCTAGCTTGACCGTAATGTCGCGTTTTTGGTAAAATTAAGCTTATATGTGTGATATGTTATGTGATTTTAGGTGCGCAGGCCAGTGAGACGGACGCTGCGAAGAAGGGAAAGCAAGTCGTCGGCTACACTTAGCGCGAGACACGGTGAGTAGATTTCACATCTACGGGGATATCGCCCGCATGGCGTTATGCGTCAGGGCTGATAGGACTTTGTTATTATATGTTTCATGCACCCCATAGACTGTCATTGCATATTGCATTCCCTGCTATACATATATACATATTGCTTAGAACTGATAGAACTGCCATGATCATACTATTGTATATTGTTGTAACTCATCTATACTTGATACCTATATCACAGTGGATCATTGCATTGTAGTTCATTCTCATGTGACATGACTTGATATACACATTGATGCACCTATCACATCGCAGTTACTTGTATTATTGTTGGGATTTCATATGATTTATGGATTTGGGAACCGTGGCCTTTTCAAATAAGTAACCATTTAAAAACCCGGTTCCCTTGATATGATAATTTGGGGCGTCGCCCCGTGTTTTCTCGGTGCTTGAGGCACGGATTGATAGAGGGCTGACCCGGACTGACGGATGCCCGATGGATTGATAGAGGGCTGACCCGGACTGACGGATGCCCGATGGATTGATAGAGGGCTGACCCGGACTGACGGATGCCCGATGGATTGATATAGGGCTGACCCGGACTGACGGACGCCCGATATATTGATAGAGGGATGACCCGGACTGACGGATTCCCGGTATATACTTGAGAGAGGGCTGACCCGGATTGACGGAGGCCGATACAGGATGTTTTTGCGTGTCGATGCTAGACACGAGTATTTATGATATTTGGGTGCCGATGTTGGGCACTCGGGATTTTCAGGAATATACAGGATATGAGGGCCGATGGAGTACCGGCGTTTTGAGATGTTGGGATTTGTGGTGCATACATACTTATGTAGTCCACCTCGATACTTCACGTAGATACTATATCCCCATGCTCAGCATTCATTATCACATCTCATCCTGTAGATTATCACCTGATAGAGGACTGGCATTATTATTATGCATACTGCCACATCGCATTGATATTATCTGCTGGCATTAGTAGAGCCACGCTATGTGTGCATGCTTGCGATTACCTTTATATGTTATCTCTATTCACGAGTTGGCAACTCACCCCCGTTGTGCCACAATGTTTGCAGGTTGCCCTTGGGAGTAGTCGCGGCTGGCTGTTACCGCATCTTTTGGCACAGATACCCCTTTTGAGCAGAGATAGTCTTTTGCTGATAGGTGGGTTTTGTACGGTATCTGTTATATTTCAGTTGTATATTGATGTATCTAGTATTCTCCATCTACCTTTCTGTATTGACTTAGAGACAGTTGTGAGGGCGATATGTATGATTTTATATTCTGGTGTCGAGCTCGCATGTGAGCCGACTTTACTTTATGCAGTCTTATCTTTATGATATTGTCCTTGTTTTACTGTGTATTCTTCGCTACGGCGTCGTATATCATATTGTGATGCTTCATTCTTGTCACTTGTTATTTCTGCTACACCTTGTTTTTACCCGACTTTCGGGGCTAATATTTTAAAAGGGAAATGTTACCAAAATTATAAAACTTATAACTTTTGAACTTAAAAAGGATTTCTACTAAATAAATGGAAGTTTTTTTTGGACATGTACGATTGTTTTTACAAAATGTTTTAAAATCACTCTATATTTATTGGTTTTGATTTCTGGGTTCGGCTTACTTAGCCGCGTTACGCCTGTAGACGTTGCGTGGTTAAGTGCCGGTCACGAGTCGAATTCTCGGGTCGTGACAGAATCCTCGACTCGTTTCAAACCCCAGGGAAACAAATAATCCTTGGCGCTTGGGAAACAAATAATCCCTAGCAAACTCCTCGACTCACGGATACAAACACTCCTTGACGAGAGCCTCCTGATCCGCGTCGACTCGCAGAGCCACCTGTGCCTCCGTGGGAATCCTCGACTCGTTTCAAACCCCAAGGAAACAAATAATCCTTGGCGCTTGGGAAACAAATAATCCCTACCAAACTCCTCGACTCACGGATATAAACACTCCTTGACGAGAGCCTCCTGATTCGCGTCGGCTCGCAGAGAAACCATTGTCTCCGCGGGAAACTTCCGATTCGTCTCAACTTGCAAATGAAGCCTCAGGCAGCAGGGACTAAAAAACTTGCTTCGTGAACAATGGGACCCTAAAATTCAATCCAAAATGGTCTCTTGCATACTATTCACGGGTCTCACTCTCCAAAGTCGAATTTTGACGAGGAGGAAAACAACCGCTTGTAGGTCCTCTCGACTCGTAAGAGGGAAAAATTCTCTTATAGGATCCTTACGACTTATAAGAGAAAACCACACTTAAGAATCCTCACGATTCCTAAGGAGAAAACCCACCTACGAGATCCTCTCGATCCGTAGGGAGAAAAGTCTCTATGAGACCCACACGGCTTATGGAGTTGAAAAGTCTTAGGCGGCAGATCTGAACCTGCGGCTTAAGCCATCGCTGATTATTAGGAAAGTCAAGATGCGTGCCCTACTATCCGTCAACCATGTTCGCTAAGGTGATATGCTGATAATAAAAGAAGGAAAAGACCAAAAAAATGACACATTACAAAAAAGGTGTATCTTTTATTCATAAACTTGATTGGATACAGGATACATTATGTCAAAGAATAAAAAATATATATATACATTCTTTTATCTATAAGTACAAACGATACAAAAATGGATAGCTACTTAGGAGGAAGTGTCTTTAGTAAGTTCACAAGCTGCTCTCGCACTTCCTTCAGCGCTTCCTCTCGAGTGACAGCCGCGGCCACCTCCGCCTCCACCTGGGCCCGCTGCTGCAAGAAGGATGAAAGTTGCTCCTCCGCCGCCTTCTGGGCTGCTTCCTGGCTGGGTGCAGCTCGCTCGACAACGTCAAGTTTTTGCCTCAATGATAACCTTTTGGAGAGACATTGCAGAAGGCCCTCAAAGATAACCTTCAGCTGTGCGGCGTTGGCCTCCACCCGAGCATGCAGTTGAGCAGACTTGCTCGAAGTCTCACCACGCTCCTTACGCCTTGAAATGACTTCTTGTTCGAGATGGCGGAAGTAAAGAGCGCTCTGCTCAATCCACGCTGTCCTTTGATTACTGGCAGACACGGTCTCGGGAGCGGGATGCAGCGACTCCAACTGATATAGGCGACCCTCGATCTCCTTACAATGGTTAACCCAGGATGCAATGATGTCCTCATCATGAAAGTTCAAGAGTATTGCTAGCATCGGGTTAACCACCATAGCGAAGTCTGCGGCAGATGTAGGAGTTTCAACGTCGAGTTCCTCGACGTAGTCACTCAACATGCGCAGACTGTTCGCGGCGCCTTTTGGAGACAGACTCCTCAGATAAGGACCCGCCGGCATTATGATGCGAGGTTCGAAGGACGCCGAAGCCAGAACGACAGCTGAAAGAAACAGGATGCGATCAGATAATAGTACAGAAAATAAAGAGAGGAAAGTTATCAATATGATGGTCATTATACCAGTTGAGACAGGTGGTAAGGTCGGAAGGGCTGGTGGCGCAGCTGATCTTTTATACCCTCCTTCAATCTGTAGCACTGCAGTTGAGATGAGAAAAAGAGGTTAGAGGTAATTCCATCAATAAGAAAAAAGACAGGAAGGATGTCAACGGAAATCATACTCACCAACGCCACCAGGGGAAGAAGCAAGCTCAGATGGGAAGGAAAAGTGTGGGAGCAACATCTGATATACATGATCAAAAAGCACTCCTGAAAACACAATAGTGTGACTTTAGTACACGAATTATATGTCTGGAAAACAAGATTAATAAATCGTAAACACATACCTTCCAACATCTTCGAGGGTATGAGAGAGGGTTGAGAGGTGACCACCGCCAAGGCAGTCGTTGAAGGCGCTCCCTCGAGCAGTGGGGCATCGGCACTGGCTGCACCTGCATTACGAAAAGGTGAACTTGTCAGAAAAGATTGTAAAGTAAAGAAAAGCAGCCACTTGGGGTTTACCTGAGGAGCTCCCGGCTGAAACGGAGGAGACTCCCTCCTCTATCGACATGATACCACCGCCCGTGGCCTCGTCACCCGACTCGATGGGGACCGTCGTCGTGCTCGCAAGACCTGGAGACGGCGGAGGGCCATAGACGGGAAGGGCTATGATTAGAGTATTGCCAGATTCCAGAGAAGGAGCGGTTGGCTCGTCCTCGGGAATCATGGCCACCTCACCCACTACTCTCTCAGGTTCAGTAGTTGCGGTTGTATCGTCCACCGTCGCCGGGGGATCGCCGGCCTCGAGCGCCTCATCCGCCACCACCCTGGACTCAGTTATAATAATCATATCATCTACAACCACTTCAGGTTCGGCATCAATGACCTTCTCGACGGTAGGCCCCTCAACCTCCACTTCAGGCTCCAAAGCCACAACGACATTGCCCAACGTCGGCTCGAGTTCGGCAGGTACCGCCTCCTCTGTTTCTTTGGGATCAACGGTTTCCACCTCCCCCTCGATCGGACTTAACACTGCAAGATAAGAGATATAAGGACCAACGACACTAAAATCCTTATAACAAAAACTCTGAGATAAACATTACCTGAAGTGGATTTACCGTTTGCGCTCCGAACTGCGCGCGCCACCTCTCTGCGGGCAGTGGATAGGGCGACAGGGGCCTCTTCGGATGGAGTATCAGCGCGAGGAACAGTGCTGGGACCCGCTCCCATAGCCAAGGCAGCCCTGCGTGCCTTCGCCTCATGCCTCAGCCTCTTCCTTTCCTCCCAGGCTGTCGCGATAGACCTTTGAGACGCCTCCTTCAAGGCGTCGTCATCCTCATTCAGGGATGCCTCCAGAGCCTTTAAGGCATCTCCCATCGGCTCTTCAAGACGAACCTCCTGCGGTGGCCCAGAGGAAGCAGGAATATCGGCGGCTGGCGGAACATTTGTGTCGCTTGGTGGGAACGGCATTGAGGTTTCTGCAATAAAAAGAGAGAGGTTAGATCGACCATAACACGAGGGAGATGGAGACTTGATGAATTAAAACTTACTAAGGCCCATAGACGCTCTAAGACGTTCCTCCTCTTGGAAAGTCTTCAAAGAAGCGGCAATGGCTTCTTCATCAGTGATGCCTGTTGAAAAAAAGGAGAGAAAAGCGTTAATCAAGGGCGATAAGGAAGATATGTTGTAATAAGGAAAATGTGACTAGTAGTTACTTGACTGCGCAAGCTTAGCTAACCACGCGTCACGCCTTGCCAACCATGCCGAAGCTTTGAGAGCAGACTCCAAGTCTGTATCGTCCGGCGGCGGCATCACTAATCCTGTGTTAGTCCCATATTCGAGCAGACCTTCAGCATAGGGAGCATGGGGTTCCTGGCCGAACACGACGTCCGCAGCGAAGAGCGACTTCTTTTTCTTTTGCCCTCCGACCCTAGGATCGCGAGGGATCGACTTCCGCTTAGCAGCCACTTTGGGACGACGGGTCCCGATGTCCGCACCCACGCCAGACTCCGGCGAGGGTACAACCACTGTCTCCACTAGAGCACAGGGTGTGGGAGGTGCATCTGCGATATCAGGGAGCGTCAGCTCACGTGGAGGACTTTGCGCACGTGATGGTCTGCCCCCGGCATCTTTTAAAGGAGGAGCCACCAGGATCCTTGGCGCTAAGGGAGCGTTACGATTGGTGCCGGGGGGTACTTCTTTACGGTCGATCAACACTCGCCTCTCTTCTTTTATAACAGCCCCCGTCGCATGATTTTACCACTCTTTATATACATTAAGGAGTCGTGGAGCACAGGCCGGCGTGCTGATGAAAAAACGAGAACCCGTGTTCAGGCGCATGAAGTGATGTAACGCGTTCTCCATCCCTTCTTCATTGACAGCAGGTTCCAGTAAGAAAGCTTCCAAGGGTACCCCTTGATCGTAACCCATTTGTTGGGCAAAACGATGCGGGTTATATCTCATAAAGACTGCTGCACCGCCCTGCCTGAAGACTAGGAAACCCGGTCTAATAGAATACAAATGGAGGATCTCCCGGGCCGTTAACACTGAAGCTCCATCCTTGAAGGAGTCCTGTAAAGGTCGCACCGCAGTGGTGGACGCTTTTCCAATGGTTAATACCTTATCAATAAAGGACATCCCGACTCCAACGGTATGAGGGCGAAGCAGTAAACCCCTGGCGTCCCGTGGTGAAGGGGTCACGATTGATGAGCTAATCAACTGTAAAATGCGAGGAAAACCGCACTTGTCAAAGAATGAAGGCCTTTTATGCATGCCGAAGACACCCACCGTGTGTAGCTCGAGCCACGATGCAAAGTAGTGCATCGGGAAGACCACGTGCAGTACCCCGGGCTCGTTGGCATCCGCTGCTCGGCTGAGGCCATGATATAGGTGCGCCAGGCCAGCGATCCCCACAGCCACCTTTACCCCGATGACCATTCGATGGGCTGGGTAAAAGACAGAAGGCCGCATGCGATGAGAGTGCATTGGGATCGCGAACCAACTCAGCCACAGTCCGAGAAATCCTAAGAAAAAGACTCCTCATCCATTCCGGGGGCCGCAATTTCTGCGAAGGACGTAGTTAGGGAGTTAGGAAGAAAGAAGTCCTTTTGGTCTATATCTCTGGCTGGCAGGTTATTCAAACCTAAACCGAAAGGGTCCTCATGGGTGGCAAACTTGGTAGCTTCTGCCGAGAGGACGTTTGGATGAAGAAACTGAGCAATGAAATCCTCAAAATTAACTCCGCGACTCCCGCGTTCGATAAAGAGAGATTCATAGATGTTCAACACCTTAATCAAGCTCGGGAATTGATGTTGAACGGCATTCTCCGGCGTGACCCCCCTGACCACTGGCCTAGCACCAAAGACGTACACATCTGTCGGGAGCAGCTCCTCGTAATGTTCTCACATGACCGGTAGTCCGGATACCTCCGCGAATTCCTCCAAAGAGATGGACACTTCCCGATCCATAGCAAGGAAAGTGTGGGTGGGAATATTCCATTGCTCCAGAAAGCCTTGAACCACCAAGTGGGGAGCGTGGGATAATGGAAGAGAGAGACGTAGACCGCGGTGTACAGTCCTAGTCTTACCAACTGCGACTTCTTCGTCGACAGGATGTACTGGGCCCACGGCAGATAGCCAATCGGGTGACGGGGAATCAAACCATGGTTATATGATTGCCCCCAGGGCCGTGCTTCTCCCTGACAAATACGGCGTCCTAGGATATCCAAGAGCATGGGACGCTGAACCGGAACCGCATCCATAGCGGCATGAAGAAAGCTATTCGCGGTCCAGTCTATCATCTCCACGGCATACTGCACTGAAGGTGGGATAGCGTAGTGAATTGCCGTGATGGGTTCTGACGGCACCGCGCAGGTGAAGCTCCGTCGGCCCATGATGATCTGATTGTACCACGACCCCAAAAGATGGAGACTCTTGTATTCCGAGTCGTACTCCTTGATCATAGCTAGGACTTCACGGTCCAGGGGCGCCTCGGGAAACCCCTCATCTGAGCGGACGAACGAGAATGAAGTGTCTGAAGACATGATCGCTGCAAAAAAAAACGATTTAGCCATTAGTGTTGTAATCCCAACGTTTGGCGTTTAAAGAAGAAAATGCATTAATTATAAAATTAAAATTAATTAATTACACCACACAGCAGTGCAGTGAGTAAGGGACCAAAGGGGACCCACAAAATCTGGATGATAATATGTCGGTTAATAAGACAAACTCATCATTAGATGAGATTATCAGTTGGTCCCCAGGAAAACATTCCCATTAATAAAGAATCCCTAGAGACAAGGATAAAATCTCCTCTTTCAGAGCAAAGCTCTGTCACAGAGTGACACTTGTCAAACTCTGGTCTCAGGGGAATAAGATTCCTTAAAAGAGCCTAGCTCTGTGATGATGATGAGAAAATTTATTTAAAACTCCTAAAGAAATTAAAACCTTTTGAAGACTATTAGAAGTTCTTCATTTTTAGATCAAAAAGATCTATTTTTGGATCCATGAGCAAAGCTCTGCTCATGGGTTAAAACCCATGAACAAGATCTGTATAGATCTATGGATTCATGAGAGCAAAGCTCTGTTGGTGAAACCCCAAACGGAATTTCTTTAGATCAAAAGATCTATAAGAGCAAAGCTCTTTTGGTTAAGATTGATTTAAAGTAATCTGATTTAAATTAATTTTACCTAAAAGTATTCTAACTGTGGAAACGAGCAAAGCTCTGAAGTTCTAAGCAAGAGCAAAGCTCTGAAATCAAAATCTAGAAAATGGTGAAGTTTTCTAAAGGGCCATAGGTCCTATTTATAAGGCGCTTGCGCCCCTTCAGCTCACCCCTTGATCCAACGGTCAGGGGCTTGCCACCGCTGCACTCACGTGCGCGCCACGTGAGCGCAACGGTGGGGGGGCATTTGTTTCGCCCAATCAGAGCAAAGCTCTGCTGGAAATTCAAAATTCAAATTTTGATGCAACGCTTCAAATCCCGGGCGCAACACGCCACGTGTCCGGCGCTGATACGTCAGCGCAGCGCCCAAGAAGGCGCGCCCAATCAGAGCAAAGCTCTATTAAAGGAAGCAACGCTTCAGTTGCGCTAGTGCTGCGCTGCACGACACGTGTCAGCGCAGATGCGCTAGCGCAGTTGCGCTAGTGCTGCGCTGCGCGACACGTGTCAGCGCAGATGCGCTGGCGCAGTTGCGCTGCGCGACACTTGTCAGCGCAGATGCGCTGGCGCAGTTGCGTTGCGCTTTGCACTGCGTGACACGTGTCAGCGCAGATGCGCTCACGCAGTTGCGCTGCGCTGCGCGATACGTGTCACGCGCTGGGGCATCTGCGCCAAACAGAATTAAATTTTTAAGAAATTTTTCTGTTCTTGTTAAAACAAGAAGATTTTCTTCTGCAAAGCAGAAGCCCTTGGATCAAAGATCCAACGGTGAGGAAAATTCCCCAAATCACTCAGAGAAAGATCTCTCTAACAAATTTAACTAATTAATGGGAACTATAAAAAGGACCCTAGGCCTCAATTCAAAGGCATCAACATTTTTCTTGAAAAAAGTCAAGAGCTTCAAACAGAGAAAACTCTGAGAAAATTCCAAGAAAAAGGTAAAGAACATTCATAAAATAGAAGAAATTTCTTCTGATAGATCATTTATCTAAAAACAAGATCAATGATCTTTACATAAAAAAAAACAGTGCTTTACACTTCTTATGAACCTCTGGTTCTTTAAAACAAGAAAACAACAAAATAAAAATAGTGCTTTGCACTTTTATGAACCTCTGGTTCTTCAAACAAAAAGAAAAAACTTATTTTTCTTTAATCTAAAATTAGATCAAGAAATCAAATAGTGCTTTGCACTTCTGTTCTTGAATCTAAAAGATTCTTTGTGCTTTGCACTTCCAAACCGCGCCGTTGCGCTCTTAAGAGAGCGCCACGTGTCAGCTACAGAACAACTTGCGCTACGCGCTCTTGAAATAGAGCTTTGCTCTGTGGAATTGGCGCAACTCACCAGAGCGCGCCACGTGTCAGCAGCGCAACAGCGCAGCGCAATAGCACAGCGCACTGCGCTTGCGCTCGCTAGAGCATGACACGTGTCCTCACCACAAGCGCTTGCGCTCAGTGATTGGCGCAAAGCGCCTGACAAATGCAATGCATTTCACTTCCTGAAGGGTCAGGCCCAATTAAAAGGCTTAACAGGCCTAATAAATAAAATGCTGTGCATTATTTGAAAGGGCAGAGCCCAATTGAAAGGTCCAATGGACTAAAACAAATGATCTGCATCATAATAAAAAGGGCAGAGCCCAGTCAAAATGGGCATAAATGGCCTGAAGTAATGCAATGCATTATTTAAGTGTGGGCAAAGCCCTAGCACAGGTCTAATAGACCAAAAATAAATAAGGGTGTTGAACATTTTCAACTGGACTTAGCCCAATTTTGGCCGTATGTCCTCAAATTAAATTGACTGAGCACGGCTGCTCCCTAAATCAATTTATATCCGGTTCGAGGGTACATCTCCGAGCTCCTCTGACACTTATCGTTGTAATCCTTCAACGACGTCAGAGAGGTGACGGGTCCCGACGACCACATACGTCAATACGGACTGTGGGGTCCTTAAACTCGTGGACCGAGACGTCCTTAAAACTAATATTGGACCGAGACGTCCTTAAAACTAATATTGGACCGAGACGTCCTTAAAACTAATATTGGACCGGAACGTCCTTAAACTAATGTTGGACCGAGACGTCCTTAAAACTAATATTGGACCGAAACGTCCTTAAACTAATGTTGGACCGAGACGTCCTTAAACTAATATCGGACCGAAACGTCCTTAAACTAATATGGGACCGAAACGTCCTTAAACTAATATCGGACCGAAACGTCCCTAAACTAATGACGGACCACCACGTCCCTAAACTGGAACATGGACCACCACGTCCATAAACTGGAACATGGACCACCACGTCCCTAAACTGGAGCATGGACCGCAACGTCCCTAAACTACCTATGGACCACTATATCCCTAAACTGGAACAATAGAGCCTCCAAATGCTCTTCTGCCGGATCTAAACGGTCCCGTTTAAGTTGATCTTAGCCCCAAATACGGCTAACGTATCCTTAGACATTTAAATGAATGATAAAACCCCAAATCAACTTTGGTTCAAGGGTACATCTCTGAACTCCTCTGACAACCATCGTTGTAATCCTTCAACGACGTCAGAGAGGTGATGAGTCCCGACGGCCATATACTAAATGGATCACCACGTCAAGTTGATCTTAGTCCAAAACAGGACTAACGTATCCTTGACGAACGTTTAAGTCGATCTTAGTCTCAATACGACTAATGTATCCTTAAACTAAAAACACCAAACCCAAATCTAAGTAAATACGGATTTGGACTAATCCACATCCTATGGGCGACGGCATTACTCAGTCTCCGTATACAATCCACGGGCAACCATAAACAAAACAAACACACACGACACGAAGTGAAATTCTGGAGAAGGAGAAAGTTGTTACCGCGATGCGGTAGCGTAATTAACTGCAGGGGCTTGCGCCTGCAGGGAAGAGCGTCCCCACAATCAAAAACCCCTCAAGCGAGGGGGAATCTGACGAAGTCTGCTATATCGGCCGCATCCGTCTAAACCTCCGATACACGGTGCCATAAATCAACTTGGCACCTTCGTAGAGGTAGACGGATAAAACCAAATAGCATCTGCCCCGAATCTCTGGCACAAACGCAAAGTCTGCGCCGCCGTTCGGAGGGGAACAGTCACCGTTCGAGCGACGGGGCTAAGTATGCCGCCAACTCGCTCACCAAACCATTCGCCGAGGAGCTGCACGCCGTCCACGTCTCCTCCCGCAACAAGCCCCTAAAGGTCTCCCTCTTCGGCGGCAAATCTGACCCGAAAGACCATTTGGATGCATTCACCGCGGGAATGAGCTTCCAAGACAACTCCGACGCCGTCCAGTGCCGAGCTTTCCCGACCACTCTCATCCGCTATGGCGAGACTGGTTCCAAGGACTCGAACCGTGCTCGATATCAACCTTCGACGAGCTGGCCACACAATTCCTCGGTCACTTCGTCGGGAACAGGCGACAGAAACACACAGTTGACCATCTCTTCATGATCAAGAGTGGGGACAAGGAGATGTTCAAAGCATACGTCGCCCGCTTCTACAACGCCCTTCTCGAGGTCCCAGAGCACTGGGACGAGACGATCCTCACAGCTTTGAGGTCTGGTCTTAGGCACAAGGAGTGGTTACGCTCCTTTGCATTAGTGCAACCTAAGACCATAGCCGAGGTAAAAGCCCGGACCGAATGCGAGGTCCAGCTCGAATCCGAGGTGAACGCAAATCACCCCCGGGCAGAGCAAACCGACCAAAAGAAGAGGGCAAGAGAAGAGAGAAGGGGACCAGAGAGGCAAAAATCCTATCTCCCAAAATTCCAGGAGTACACCCCGCTCAACGTCTCCTAGGCGGTGCTACTAGAGGAGGCCAAGGGCGAGGGGTTCTTCATGCTTCCCCTGGTCTCACGAATGGCCTCAAAGCGAACCTGGGGACCCTACTGCGGTTTTCACAGATCGCTGGGCCACTACACGGAGAGCTCACAAACATCGCGCCGCTCGATGCGAAATCGAAACGACGCAGCTCTGGTGCTTTGCCTCCTCCACACGTTCGTAGCACGTGTCACTCGCGGCTGTCCATCTTCCCAAAGCCCTCATGAAGAGGCAGCCCATCAGCTTTACTGCTCGGCTATCCCTGGCCAGTAGCTCGCCTTCCCCATAACGCCAGGGATCTAAGCCCTCACTAAGAGGTGACCGAGAAGCTTCACTGCTTGGTTCATCCTTGGCAAGCCTCCCACGGACCCTCTAGCGCCAAGGATCGAAGCCCTCACGAAGAGGCAGCCCTACAGCTACCCTGCTCGGCTATACATGGCCGGTAGCTCTCCTACCCAGGACGCCAGGGATCTAAGCCCTCAGTAAGAGGCGACCGAGCAGCTTCACTGCTTAGTTTATCATTGGCAGGCCTCCCACGGCCCCTCTAGCACCAAGGATCAAAGCCCTCACGAAGAGGCATCCCAGCAGCTTCACTGCTCGGCTATCCCTGACCGGTAGCTCGCCTACCCCACAACGCCAGGGATCTAAGCCCTCGCTAAGAGGAGACCGAGCTGCTTCACTGCTTGGTTCATCCTTGGAAGGCCTCCCATGGCCCCTCCAGCATCAATAATCGAAGCCCTCACGAAGTGGCAGCTCTGCAGCTACCCGCTCGGCTATCCCTAGCCGGTAGCTCGCCTACCCCACGATGCCAGAGGTGACCGAGCAGCTTCACTGCTTAGTTCATCCTTGGCAAGCCTCCCACGGCCCTTCCAGTGCCAAGGATTGAAGCCCTCACGAAGAGGCAGCCCTGCAGCTATCCTGCTTGGCTATCCCTTGCCGGTAGCTCGCCTACCCCATGACGCCAGGCATCTAAGCCCTCACTAAGAGGTGACCGAGCAGCTTCACTGCTTGGTTCATCCTTGGCAGGCCTCCCACGGCCCCTCCAGCGCCAAGGATCAAAGCCCTCATGAAGAGGCAGCCCAGCAGCTTCACTGCTCGGCTATCCCTGGTCGGTAGCTCGCCTACCCCACAACGCCAGGGATCTAAGCCCTCACTAAGAGGCAACCGAGCAGCTTCACTGC
The DNA here is from genome assembly GCA_030015575.1 of Agapanthus africanus. Classification (NCBI taxonomy): domain Eukaryota; kingdom Viridiplantae; phylum Streptophyta; class Magnoliopsida; order Asparagales; family Amaryllidaceae; genus Agapanthus; species Agapanthus africanus. Next base: position 449,002,749 of record JASDDO010000012.1, on the reverse strand, counting down.
TTGGTTCATCCATGGCAGGCCTCCCATGGCCCCTCCAGCGCTAAGGATCGAAGCCCTCATGAAGAGGCAACCCTGCAGCTACCTTGCTTGGCTATCCCTGGCCGGTAGATCGCCTACCCCATGACGCCAGGGATCTAAGCCCTCACTAAGAGGCGACCGAGCAGCTTCACTGCTTGGTTCATCCTTGGCAGGCTTCTCATGGCCCCTCCAACGCCAAGGATCAAAGCCCTCACGAAGAGGCAGCCCAGCAGCTTCACTGCTCGGCTATCCCTGGCTGGTAGCTCGTCTACCCCACAACTCCAGGGATCTAAGCCCTCACTAAGAGGCGATCGAGTATCTTCACTGCTTGATCCATCCTTGGCAGGCCTCCCACGGCCCCTCCAGCGCCAAGGATCGAAGCCCTCACGAAGAGGCAGCCCTGCAGCTACCCCGCTTGGCTATCCCTGGCCGGTAGCTTCCCTACCCCACAACGCCAGGGATCAAAGCCCTCGCCAAGAGGCACCGGGCAGCAACCCTGCTCGGCCATCCTTAAGGACAAAAATCCCTCGCCAAGAGGCACCGGGCAGTAACCCTGCTAGTCCATCCTTAGTAGGCCACTTACTGCCCCTCTCGCCCCTCCCTCGCTAAGGTTGAAAAGCCCTCGAAAGAGGCAACTGCGCCCGCCCTTGCTCGGTTATCCCTGGCTGGTAGATCCCTACCCCAACAAACCAGGGATCAAAGTCCTCACCAAGAGGCAACCGGGCCCGCCCTTGCTCGGTTATCCCTGGCTGGAAGATCCCTACCCCAACAAACCAGGGATCAAAGCCCTCGCCAAGAGGTACCGGGTAGTAACCCTACTCGGCCCATCCTTAAGGTTCAAAGCCCTTGCAAGAGGCAACCGGGCCCGCCTTTGCTCGGTTATCCCTGGCTGTTAGCTCCCTACCCCAACAAACCAGGGATCAAAGCCCTCGCCAGGAGGCACCGGGCAGTAACCCTACTCGTCCGTCCTTAGTAGGCCAATCATGGCCCCTCCCGCGCTAAGGATAAAAGCTCTCACCAAGAGGAAACCGAGCCCGCCTTTGCTCGGTTATCCCTGGCTGGTAGCTTCCCTACTCCTACAACGCCAGGGATCGAAGCCCTCACAATGAGGCAGCCCTGCAGCTCCCTGCTCGGCTATCCCTGGCTGGTACCTTCCCTACCCCCACAACGCCGGGGATTGAAGCCCTCACCAAGAGGCAGCCCTGTAGCTATCCTGCTCGGCTGTCCCTGGCTGGTAGCTTCCCTACCCCATAACGCCAGGGATCGAAACACTTAGCAAGAGGCAGCCCTGCAGCTCCCTGCTCGGCTATACCTGGCCGGTAGCTTCCCTACACCACAACGCCAGGGATCGAAGCCCTCACCAAGAGGTAGCCCTGCAGCTATCCTGCTCGGCTATCCCTGGCTGGTAGCTTCTCTACCCCACAACGCCAGGGATCAAAGTCCTCGCCAAGAGGTACTGGGCAGCAACCATGCTCGGTCATCCTTAGTAGGCCACTTACGGCCCCTCCCGCGCTAAGGATCAAAGCCCTCGAAAGAGGCAAATGGGCCTACCCTTGCTCGGTTATCCCTGGATGGTAGCTCCCTACCCCAACACGCCAGGGATCAAAGCCCTTGCCAAGAGGCACCGAACAACCACCATGCTCGGCCATCCCCCGCTAAAAATTCAATACCTTAAAACTCCAGGGATCAAATCCCTCTCCTAGAAGCGCCAGGAAGCTACCCTTCTCGGTTGATCATCAGCATTCCTCTCCGAGCTTCCCACGCTAAAGAATATGACCTCACCAAGAGGCATCTGTTTCTACGTCTAAGAAATCTCTACCTCGACTTCGGGGCCATAGAGATACCGTCTTCGCACCGGTCTTTGGACACTCGGCAAACGTTCGCACCGGTCTTTGGACACTCAGCAAACGAACAGATTCAACTCGATGTGTGATCGCTAGACAAAGAACCGACATAAAACGAAGACAGTGTTGCGCAAATATGAGTGTCTACCGACAAAGAAAAATACAAGAACAAACACCACTGCAAAAACAAGAATCTTTATTCACAAAGTCAAAGCATTTACAAGGGTACTATAGGCTCCCCAGCCTTACAAAAATGCCCGAAGGCCTACAAAATACCCGAGGCAACAAAAAGAAGAAAAAAAACAAGAAGACAAGGGGCTTCAGGCCACAGGGCCAGGCGCAACACTGGTGTCACGCCCCGCTCCCAAAGTGTGCTAAGATAGGCACGTGACAGAGCCAACCATGCTACCTGTGGATAGGAAACATCCCTCCACAGTCACATTACGGCTGTCTAGAAGATATCAAGAACAGGAAAAATACAGTAAACTATTTAGTACATGTCCATATGCCAGAATAAACGAGTCAAGAAATAATATGCGGAAGCAATAAATCCAAAAAAACAGTAACATCTGGAAGGTACGAAAATAACTAAACTAACTGGATACTAACAGGATCCTCACTGCTCGGCCTGATGGCGGAAATACTCCTGATCAGCCTGCGACAAAGGTAGAGGATCTGGGCCATGCAACACCCAGACGTCAGTGCGTCATAACATCAATAATAATATAATCAGGGGGAAACAAGTCATGCAGGCATGAGTATGAATAGTAATAAAGTATAACAGTAACACGAATAAGAAACAGTGAAGGGTATAAGCACATGTGACATGCGTCTGAACTAACTACTGGGTTAACTACTCTCAAGTCTTTGAAATCGATTTAATGAATCGTTGATGTAACTCAATAGTATCCCGTGCATGCCCGGGAACACGATCCAGATTCTCGGGCTGAAACCGAGATATGCCGCTAGGCACTAAATAGGAAACATGTACAGATGAATGATGTCAGCAGCAGCATCCCAGGGCTGGCCTAGCCCCTAAAACTGATCAGTATAAGCATCGAACTGTCAAGTTACAAGTCGGGTTTCATCATTGATTTCCCTATATCCCCAGGTTATGTGTTCAAGTAAGGTATTGATAAATCTGAAGCTAATGCCAACACAGGATCAAGCAGGAACATGTTTGTCTATACAGACAACAGGATATGTCCATCGGGACAACATGTCAGGATTGTCGGCACTAGAAACAGGATCAGGTAACATGTCAAGTAGTGATATATCAGGTCTTGTCAAGTAGCGTACATGTATCAAGTCATGTCAAGTAGTGGTGTATCTGGTCATGTCAGGTAGTGCATAGGTATCAAGTGGATACTCATAATCAAACTTAGCAAGTATAGGTACACAAATAAAAGCATGGATGTACAAATATTTATCAGAGGTTACATCACGACTATGTAGGGTGCACATTATCAAGTATGGAGTAATAATGTAACAGTAAAATGAAATAATGCGACATGGTATGCGAATAGATATAGAATTAATGGTATGGATGCACAAATATCGATTAGGTTTACATTTATAGTTCCAAAAACTAAGTAGGATGCACATTATTAAGCATGGGGTGTTACTACAATAATAATATGAGTTAATGTGATCTGTATATGCAGCTATAAGTATATTAAATGATATGGATGCAAAGGGGTATCCGAAAACTGTAAAATTTTAGTATGGATGTACAATGTGATAAACAGGTAACATTTTACTCATATAGATGCATAATACTATACCTAGCATGTAGCAAGATAAACTAGCATGCGACTAGATATGTAAATAATGATATGGATACAAACGGACGTCGTAAAACAGTAAAATGATAACCGGGAATGTACAATACACTAAACATGTAATATAATTATTAATATGGTTGTAAAATATATCATAGCATGTAGCAAGATCAACTTGCCTCGATCGGATCACACAACGGATACGCATGGCACGTCCGACGTCGGTAAATTGTCGCAAAACCACATGCGCGCACGGGACGGGTCCAGGAAAGGCAAGAGCATGACCACGCTGGTTAGGGTTGTTCACTGGATCTCTCGGGTCGTCGGCGTCGAGTACGGCTCCGGCGGGTGACCGGGAAACGGAAATCAAGAAAGCAAGAAGAAGAAGAAGAAGAAGAAAGAGAAGAGAGGAAGTGGGTGGATGGTTGGTGTTGTGATGGTGTTCTGGGGTCAGAGGAGGCTGTAAGGGGGTGATGATGAATCGCGGGTCACCGGCGATGGGGTTTGCCGGCGAGGGGAGTGGGTTGCGGTTTCAAGAAGTCGGGTGAGGGTTTTGGTGTAGGGAAGAAGGTCTGGGGTGTTGGAGTGTGCAGGGGAGAAGAAGGGTGATGGTGGTGAGGATGGAGACGATGAGGGATCGCCGGTGATGGAGTTGTAGATGAGGCAAGGGTTATGGGTTGGTGGGTTAGGGTTGGCTTGGGTGTGCAGGGTATAGAGAGGGAATAGGAGATGGTTGTGGAGAGAAGAAGGAGATGATGGAGATGAGGAGAGAAGAAGGTGCTGGCGATGACGAGGTGATCGGCGGCGAGGCTAGGGTTAGGATATGGGTTCACTGGGCTTGGGTGTGCAGGTTGTGCTCGGGGACAGAGGAGAGGAAGAGAAGAAGATGACGACGAGGAGGAAGAGATGAGGATGAGGGTTAGAAGACGACGAGGGGAGACGTCGAGGGTAGAGGAGGCGGCTAGGGTTAAGCTTGCATGGGTTTTTCGTGCTCATGGGGTTTAAAAGAAACGAAGAGAAAGTAGGAGGGAGGTGACGATAAGGAGAGAAGGGAGGTGAGCGGATCCTGCGTGAATAGGAATCGCGAGAGGAGAGAGGGAGGGATCGAGAGGAGAGAGAAAAAGAATAGAGAGAGAGATGCGCTGAGAGGGGAGAGAAAGAGAGAGAGAGTGTGTGGGCAGGACAGAGAGAGAGAGAAGGAAAGAGAAAGAGAGAGAGAGAGAGAAAGGTTGTTAGTGCTGTTAGGATTAATAGTTAAAATTTTAATTAAAAAAAAATTTAGTTATCTTCATTTTAATTCGTATTAAAATATTATATTAATAAAATATTTAATATCCTGTTAAATAAAACTTAGTCCAAAACACGTCCGGGTTGGGTCTAAAAAATCAGTTTCAAAATATGAAAAATATACATGTCGACCAAAATTAAAATTGAATATCCGGGTAACGAAAATGCATACCACCAAGAACGGATGCACGTAAATGTGCGTAGCCATCCAAACAAGTCCGTTTCACCGAACGGGACGAGAACAAGATGAGCGGATACTACGACAGGGTTAGGGGTATCATGCAGGTCATGCAATGTATTTTTAAAATATTTTATGTGACTTTAAATGTTATATTTAAAAATGCAGATGCCAGATAACATGCCAGTATGCAGTATGTAAATATGGAAGTGCACGAGTCCACGTAACAAGTCAGGATAAATCATAAACAAGAATCAAGACGGTTTCAAACAAGCGGGTCGGGTTAGATGCAAATACATATGACAAATACACTATTCGCACCCAAAACATAGTAAATCAGGAAAATACCATAAATAAAAAAATACTTGAACTAGAACTGGTATAAATGAACTAGGGTGTTAGAACTGGGAAGCTCAGCACCCACCATAAAAGCCTCAGTGTCGCCCTTGCCGGGCATCTCTTCCCTGACCTCATCCCCGGGGCCGTCCCCCTGCTTGTCATCACCGTGAGGATATTCGGCCCGGAGCTCCTCGTCAGCAAACTCCGGCATCCAAGCCTTGACGGCGTCGAGGGCCTCGTGCCAGATGGCGGAGGTGGCCGAGGCTAGGACGGTGTAGAACTGTTCCGACTTCTGGAAGTTCTCCACCGCCTTCGCCGCTCTGAGGTCGGCTCACTTTGCCGCCTCTCCCGCAGCCTCCAACTCCTTCCGGAAGGTGCTCACGGACTTCTTCATGGTGCCGACGAGCACCCTGGAGTACCGAAGCTCGGCCTCGCGGAACGTGGCAACCTCCTGCTTTGCAGCCGCCGCCTCTTGCCTCGCGGCCGCCGCCTCCTGCTTCCTGGCCGACACCTCACCCTCAAGAGCAGCGACCCTCGCCATCGCCGCCTCCAGCTCCCGCTTCGAGCTCTCCCCAAGCGAGGAAAGCTCGCCCGCGGCTCGAATCGCCGGGGCTATCTCCTCCTCCTCCATACGGGCGACGATAGCGACGTGCTGGAGGACCTAAAGAAATCGGATGGGGGGCAGAAAGAAAAAGGGGCACCAAATCTCGCAAGCGATGAGACGATGTACGAGCACTAACCTGCACGACCTCTTGGGCGATGGACGCCATTTATGCCTTCAGCGTCCCCTCATGGACCCGGCCCCCGGCCGACCTCTCCATGTCGTGCAGCAAGCTGTCAGCAACGGAGAGCCCCGAGGGCACCTCAAAGTGGAGCTCCGCCTCGTCCACCAAGATCGGAGAGGCCGGGGTCCGCGGAACTATTCGGGGGAACCTCTTGAGAGACGACGGCGGGGAGCTCGTCTCCACCTCCGAAGCATGGGCATCCTTTCCCCGAGCCCTTTTTCTTCTCGGCGCCTAGCCAGGTTCTGGGGCGCGACCCACACTCGAGCGCTGGGGCGGGATGGATGCTGGGGGAGCCGGTACCGGCGTCTGAAGAGAAGAGCTGGCCCCACCAGCCTTCGACCCTTTCTCCGGCTTGCGCATGGCTGCTCAGAGGAGGTCCACGTCCATAGTTTCTGCACAAGACAAGATATAATGGAATCAGCGTCACAACCAGAAACAAAAATAAACACAAGCCTAACTTACTGACGAACTGGGCGGGGCTAACCCCGGCCCAACTAAGGGCCCGCTCAGAAAGCAGCACGTCGGCCAGGGGAATAGGCTCCCACCCTGCCACCCTTACTGCGTTGGGGTCATTGGAAAGATTTCCCTGCCAGCATCTATCCCTAGACCACTGGATGGGTACGGGCCAGTCCTCACCCTCTGGCGTCCCGACGAAGAAAAACTTCTTCTTCCAATCATGGATGGAAGAAGGCAAGACGACAACTCCTGACCCGGCTACACTCCCCCGTTGCTTCCTAAAGGAGAGGTAAACCCACCTCGGGTCGCCCGCGTGAGTTCCGGGGTGACTTTTGTAAACAAAAGAGGAGGTTAGGATGGACAGACTAAAGGGGATCATCTGCAGCTTCAGCTGGACCAGGAACCCAAGGAGAATCCTTCAGGAGTTCGGCACTAGCTGGCCCGGGGCTAGCCCAAAGTAATTTAGCGCAGCTACAACCTTGGGAGAAAAAGGCAGGCGCATTCCGGCCCAAAGGGCTTCCAGGTACAAGGCGATCTCTCTACCTCGCACCTGATCTACCCTCTCTCCTTCCTCGGCCAATCGTAGCATGTAGCCAGGAGGAATATGGAAACGAGCCCTAGCAGTGCCAAGCTCGTCCTCATATCTCACTAAGGATGATGCACCAGGGACGTCCGCCGCCACCGCTCCGGGAAACTCCACAAACGAGCGATCCCGAGAAGAGGATCCGACCCCAACTTCCCGAAGGGACTCCAACCCAGGGAAAGAATCCCTAGTATCTACACCTACGACATCTACAAACTCCTCAAAACAAGACATCTAACCTGATGCAAAGAAATCCTCGTGAAGAGAAAACGCAAAATCCGACCTAAAAGGGGAGAACGCCGAGCTAACAAGACTCAGAATGAGGAAAATGTGAAGAGAGAGATCCCGAATCGGGCCTCCCCTCGATTTATACTACCGGCGTCCTCATCCAACGGTGACGGTCGACTCCCGCCAAAACGGTTCACTGCATTCGACGGCCACGATCGCTCCACCTGTTGCAAGCGCAGCATCCCATCAGACGCCAGAAGCCTGCGGCACGTCACATCAGCCAACCAGCACTCGACACGTGGTCTGTATCCTCAGCAATAGTGCATACGATCCGGCGCACCCTCTTTAATGCGGAGATCTCGCTCTGATTCGCTGACATCACCCAGAAAAAACAGCCGATTGCCCAGGGACACGCCCGACGATATCTTCGAAAAGGAGCTCACCTCGGGTGACCAGGAAAACCACTCTCGACTTGATCCGTCAGCTGGTCGGGACGAGAGTGGGGGGCTAATGATGATGCTCAATATCGGTGATCTCCCAGATCAGGACATGTGGCAGATGACGTGTCCCAGAGCATGCAAGAAATGACCTACAGTGGCCGACCAGACCACACCTATGCTCGTCCTACCGAGTAAACGCTGGCTCACCTCCGAGCTCCCTGCATAACTGGCCTCTTCGGCCTCACAGCTCGTCTTCGGGCTACCGCAGAACCAAGATAGCTCGGCTCTCCTGCTCGTCTGCGAGCTCTCCCGCCGAGGTCATCTTCCTCGGTCTCATCGACCGACCGACGGCACCGCTTGCAGGCGTAACCGCCATCCCGCGAATCTCTTCATGCGCGAGATCTCCGCCGGACACATCCCACGTTCCACGCCACCACGATCCCTTATTATCGAGCCTGTCTCGCCATTAATGGGAGGTCTCGCGCATCACGAGGGTGTGGCGTCGGGAGCGTAACGGCCGGCGTGATTCTCGCACCTACCCTGCCTGCTGCCACCGCTATATAAACCCCTTCTTCAGACGGTTAAAGTAAGCCATTTTTACTCCACTAAGACGTTACTCTGCTCGGATCTCTAGTCTAACTTGATCGTCGGAGGGTCCTCGGTGGTGTAACCATTCCAGGATTTCCTTGCAGGTAGCTCGGCGATCACAACCTCAAACCCATTGAGATCCACATGCTTCAGGAGTGACAGCCTTCAGATCCAATCTTAGTCACCCATCGCCGCCATCAGCAGATCAACGGAAGGTAATATCTTGGCGCGATACAGGTCGCGTCAGTTGCACAATTTCTTTTCCTGTTTTGCCTTTTTTTTGCCGTTTTTATTTTGGAAAAATGGGTTTAGGATGCTATGTCACCAAAAGGAACAATAAACCAGATAAGGACTCCCTTATTTCAAATATTTCTTTATTTAACTCCTTAACTCTCCTAATTCCAATATTTCCCTATCTAAACTTCTATATTTATTTCAAATATTACTGCATTTTATAAAAAAAACTACTATATTTATATTGAAACTACTGCATTTTTACTGTTCGAATATAAGATATATTCTCTCAACCCTTATCGTAATTTCGAAGTTTTGAAACAGTTGAAGAGATATTTCACATGGTATCAGAGCAATTCAGGTTCGATTTCCACCGGACGCGTAATAAATGCGGATTTATTAAATTAAAAATACAGCAGCTGCAAAAGCCTAGATTTCGATCTGCAGGGACGTATTAGAATATAAAATATATTCTCTCAATTCTCATCATAATTTTGAAGTTTTGATATAGTTCACATATACTAAAATTACTATATTTATACAAAATCTACTGCAAGTATAATGAAATTACTAAATATATCAGCAAAATTGCTAAATTTATCAGCAAAATTGCTACCTTTATCTTTTCTTTTGTTTTTTCTTCATCTTCTTACTCTTTGGTCCGCCTCACCTTCTTTTCCAAACCCTATAAAATCATAATTTCCCCTCCCCTCCCCCTCCTCCCGGAAAATTGTCAAATCACATATTTTTTCTTCTAAAATTCAGCATTCAAAAGCTGTCAAAACCCAAAACTATAACTTAGCACTAAGAAGTTTGGATTTTTATTATAAATTCTTTGTTTTGTCAAAGAAGAAAAAAGATATATTGGAGTTTTAGACTTCCAAACAAGAGTTGTTGTGCATTTGATTTGTTAAGGGATTGGATCGGATGAAAAATTCATCTGGAGATGGATGTGAAGAGAGATGAGAATTAGATACTTAGCATAGAGGGAGAGAGGGAGAGAGGGAGAAGGATAGTGTTGGTAATAATAAAATAGGAATAGAGTAGAATGCATCAAAATTTTACTGCAAGAACTCGTACAAAGAAATCATTGAAACTAGGGGTTTTTAATTTCACTAGTGTTTTGGATTCATGAACCTAATAACGGCACTTGTATTCTTAATTAGCTGGAGATATATATTGGTACATAATTTGTTAGTAGATGAGAATGTGGATTATAAAGTGTCAGCTGTAAAATATTTCCTTTATGGCGGTCAGAAAAGCAAACGTACTCTCTGACTTTTTGGATGACCACCTTCCATATTAATGTCCATATTATAAACTATGCATACATCAAATTATAAATTGTTTGGGTGCTTTTAATTTGTTTGTGAAATATTCTATTATTGTAAAATTGTTAATTTTGCAATTCTGATGCAAAAGCAGATGGTATATCTAAAACATTTGGAAAATCGAGGTCTGCTTTTTTAAGGGCATGGAGATTAAAATAGCCGATACCAATCATCCAAATAAATGGCTGATTTTTAAAACCGTCTTTATAAAGTTCCATTGTCTCCAGCAAGGAAAAGAGAGTGGATCGTGTGAATGCGAAGTGCAATTAGTTCCCCAAAGGTGGTAAGTATTAATATCAATTACTTAATTAAATGGTTAAAGTGGAGGTAAGCAAGAGGAAGATGCAACCTCTTGATTCCTGGTGGCAAATTATAATGGTGATTGCTCCACTAAATTCTATTCATAATCATGAATTAATAGACTGAGCAACCGCTTGCAAGACTAAAACACGCCTTTTTTAATCCTAATGATAAATGTGCACAAAAAAAAGGAGGGCGTATTAACTGCTGGGTCCTCCTAAAATAGGTCTAACCGGGGATGGGCTTCTTGGAGTTCAAGTGGCGGACTCGCCATCTACGACTGTTGAGTGTTGGCCGCAACAAATTGGCTGCGGCCAGCCACCTTAAACTTATATGATAATGAGAGATGAGACTTAGACAATCACCCTGGTCCAAAAATAAAGTACATAAATTGCTGTGTATGCCTTCCATTGTGATCCCTAATGATTTCCTATTCGATCCGGCGTTACCACAAACTTGGCAAAGTTTCGAAGTTATCTGCAAGTAAGGGGGACGGATGTCTGGAGCTACAGTTTCATACGTCTGTCGATGATCTGTATAAAAAATATATTTTGGGCAGACGTCTGACTCGAATAGTTCAGAAGTCTGCGAGCGCTCTATTCTTTCGAAGACATCAAGACCAGACATCTAAAATTACTTCTTCAGACGTATGGGGCGCTCTATTATTTTGATGACTCTTGGGCAGATGTCTGAGCATTCCTTTTTTAGATGTCTACTGTGTCTTGTAGGGTTCCTAGACACTCTAAGCAGGTCTCACAAGGTATCAACCATGCCAATTTCAAATTTTTTCGGTGCCTTGAAACCCTAACTAGATCGTTGACTAGAGTTTAGGGCGAAAACCGAACAATTAAACAACTTTACTAAGAAGTGAACGGAAATACAACCTTTGTAGATCCGGTCCTCCACCTCCATAGCTCCGTGATGAAATCACCTCGTTGCGATCATCGGATCCGGGGCTCTAGCGTCGGCTTCATCGGAGAAATGGGCGGGCTAGGTCGTCGACTTCGATGCCGAAGATGATCTACGTCGAGGCAACTCAAGATCAAGCTCAAACTTCACCAAGTCATGAAACTTATGAAGAAAACACCATATACTACTTGGTAAGTGGTAGAGGATGAATAAATAGAAAGTGGGTTCACTTTAGAATTGGATTTCTCACTCTTTTTCTCAAATCACCATTGAAGCTAGCAAGTTTCTTTCTTCTTGAAGAAGAAGAAGAAGGAGATAATATGATAAGAATTATTGGAAAAAAAATAGAAAAATAATTGATTCTTATCATATTAGCAACCATGGTTATGTGTAGAGAGTAAACTAAGATTAGGTGAATGGTTAGGTTAGACAAGAAACAAAATGGTAGACTTTTTCAAAGCTTCAAGAAGCTTCAATGTAAAACAAAGCAAGCCACCATTTCTCTTTTCTTTTGCCAAAATGAATAAAGTAAATAAATAAATAAATCAAAACCCTAACCATTTACTTAACCAAGGTTTAAATAAAACATACACCCAAGTTTGCATGTATCATCAAACATGATATAAACTAGTGCACAAAACTATATCATATATATACAATGTGCACATTCAAGTGAGAAAATAATCTTAAGTGAACCAATACTAGTTAATGTAAAGTAATATATCAAATATATAATTATACATTAAATCATTAAATCAACACTTGATTCAATGATCCGGTCATATCGCATATAACCGACTAATATCATGTGTATCAATGTATCGAATCAACACTTGATTCAGTAACCCGGCTATATCACATATAACCGTCGCATAATACAAATCGCGAGAATAAAATACAGTATCACATACTGGTATTATTCTCGGTCACGCACATATCTCATATGCGCCCCTATTTCGTTTCGCTTGAGCCAGGAAACCTCTGTGTAGGACTCTAAAGACTCGTCAATACGCCGGCAGCAGATGATGATCATATCAAGCACCCACAAGCCGTAAGCGGTCTGCTAAACGTAACGGCCACCCGGGTATTGAGCGATCAGAAGATCGACGAGCAAACCCTCTCACACTCCTGTGAATCCAACCAGTAACACTTATCGTACAGTCCGGTCTGTTCGTCTGATATGTCGCATATCTCGCCTAGGGGTGGTAAACGTCAAACCCCAGTAGCTCGATAAGTCGTGTCGATATGAGGTCTATAACATTTCGAAAAACTACTGGTAACACTTACCAGTAAATCTCAGCAATCCTGCCCAGGGATTTCCGGTTATAGCCAATCGAACACAGCGCAACATCAACTCCCTATACCGGGAGAGACGATTCCCCTCCTATCGCTCATTGCCTCCATGTGATTCGGGATTGTACCCAAAAACCACCGTTTTGCACGCCCTCTTGGACATGGTAAAGTGGAAATCAAAGCACAGTGGGAATCACACAAGACTCTATGACGATCTCGGGTCTACAGACTAACCTGTACCAGTGTCACCAGAGAACTGCCATCTGACGTAAGGTATAAACCATCTGGGAGTTCTCGGCGAGTCCGTCCAGTGTACCTAGTCTCTACTGAGCACCCGTATATCATCTCTGATGTCAAACACCAATGGATATGGGATTATCCATCGCCCATCTGTATGGGTCGAGAAGGTATACGCTAGTCTACTCTGGTATATCGATGCCCCGTCTCGATACACCCACGACTAGGGAGCTTGAAGGATGTACTTATGGACTACCATGTCCCCACTAGTATGATCCGCATCATAGTCCAGGTAGTCAAGTACACATCCTAAGGGCTTTACCAACATGTAACAGAGAGACAATCAGTGTACACGTTAAGGTAAAGAGTAACCAGATAGCATACTATCATGTCGAGCAAGAAAGTCCTCCCTATATATGTCCCAGTATCCACTACAATATGCATCCTATGTACAGTAATGGCCTCTAGGGCATACATATAACTAACAATCTCCCATTTGCACTAAGGCCATCTGTAGCAGTGGTTGCAGTATCTCATACTCAACCATCCCATAAAAGTCTCTCTCTGGGAAAAGGCTTTTGTGAGTGGATCCGCCGTGTTGTCCTCTGAGTCTACTCTCCTAATCTCGATCACCTTGGAGATCAATCATCTCCATGATCAGGTGATACTGCCTTAGAATATGTCTGGATCACTGATGGGACGGACGTTCCTTGGCATAAGCCACAACTCCATTGTCACACAATGGGAGGAACTAAGTTCATCTCATGAACAAATATACATCAAGACTATCTCTTTGGTAGCATCTTAAGTAGCGATGTATCCAGCCTTTATCGTCTAGTATGCCACGGTATATAGCTTGGAACTCTTCCAACATACCGTCCCTTTACTGAGGGTAAAGACAATGCCTGTGACTGACATTCAGTCGTCCTTATCACCCTGGAACCTTTCCAGTGATTCTCCCCAGGATCAATTGATACCATCTCACTACAGCTAGTGAGTATCCTAGCATCCAATTAGATCTATCTCATAGATCCAAAACCCAGGATTTAGGAGGTATCACTTTGATCCTATATGGAGAATCATTGTGATAAGCGGAGATTGACCGAGCGTAGCATAGGAAACTCCTTTCTTATCAAGAGTATGTCATCCACGTACTCTACGAGGATCACCACCATACTCCCTACTACCCTTTTGTTTATACAAGGTTCATCTACCATTTTGATGATGTCAAACTGTTTGACTAACTCATCAAAACAGATGTTCCATCTCCACGATGTCTGCTTTAATCTGTAAAGCAACTTGCACACGTTTCCGCTGCTCCCACTGTTTACGAAGCCCTCTGGCTGTGTACTTATAGTCGTTCTCTTCTAAAACATCATTTAAAAAAGCAGTCATGGCACCCAACCGCCACATATCGTAGTCATGGTATGTAGCCGTGGCAAGTAGGATCTGGATGGACTTAAGCATAGCTACTGGAAAAGGTTTCATCATTCTCCACGCCTGGTTGATGACGAAAACCTTAAATAAGTCTAGCTTTGAAAGTCTCAACTTTTCCATGTACACCAAGTAATCTTCTCAAGATATACTTGCTCCTGATGGGGATTTAACCCTTCAGATAAAGCAACCAAAGTTCATACTTTGTTGGTGTATAAGGATTCCATCTCAGATCGATAAATATCCAGCCATTCTTACAGAGTCTCACTCCTGATGGCCAGCTCAAAACTAGTTGGGTCATCATCTCATGATGTAATTCTCGCTCCCACTGTCATAGAGAAACAGAAGTATCTCTCAGGTGGGTGAGGAACCCTACTAGATCGGCGGAGAGGCTAAGGTTCGTTGGTTACTATTGAATCTTTCGGTTCTACTAAATCATCAGCTGCAATTTGTATAGCTGGAACATTTCCAGTTCTACATAACAGACCTTGCCTCGAGCTTGTCCGGATTTTTCTTTTAGACATAGGCCGGAAAACCCCAAATCTTAACTGACTTAAGAGATGGGCTCTTCCATTACCATATCTCATATGGAGTGGTAGGCAACTGATTTGATTGGAACCATATTCAATAGGTATGCAGCTTCTCAAGCGCATAACTCCCAAAAGGAAATAGGTAACTCAGTAGTACTCATCATAGAGCACACCTTAACATATAGGGTGTGATTGCTCCGCCCCGATACAATGTTGTGCTGTGGTGTATTCGGAGGAGTAATGATGAGAGAGAATCACATTCTCCTTTAGAATAGCCCAGGAATTCCATGCACAAGTATTCTCCTCCCTGATCTCATCATAAGACATAATACTTATACCCGTATTTTGGTTCTCTACTTCTAAATCATATTCTGTGAATATCTCAAAAGGTTCGGACTTGTGTTTCAACAGGAACATATGTCTGAATCTTGAGAGATCATCAGAGAATTTAATGAAGTACAAAGAACCGGTCTTGGCATGTGTAGACATGGGACCTACATACATCAACATGTATCAGTCCCAAGAGTACACTTACTCTTTCTCTGTTTCCAGTAAACAGAGCTATGGTCATCTTATCTTTGTGACTTGACCAGCAAGTTTTTCACAAGATGTAAATTCAAACTGATTTAAATATGCATATATTTGCAACTTAGCTAGTCGGGTCCCATTGATATGACCTAGTCTATAATACCTCAAGAAGGATCCGTTCATTTCTGAACTTTTCCTCTTGTGTGTGTTCCGTATACTAAGAACTGTAGTTTGATTTAGAACATCAATGCTTTTAGATAACGTGCCTAAACCGATCAACTTTTGATATAGGAAATGTTCAAAACATTGTCCAACTATACAAAATTATATCCTTTCTTTACTAATAAAGAGACTGATATGATTTTGTATATCAGGTTCGGTATCTAATAACATTCGTTTAGAATCAATGTATTTGTAATACAGGATGACATTGACCAACAGACTTGGCTGCAACACTTGCCCCGTTTTCTGCCTCATGAAACTTATCACCCGTTCTCAGTTCTTTACCTTTCTGTAGCCCATGTAACAAATTACATATGCGGGATCCTGATCCGGTATCACATAGCCAGGACGTAAAGAATACTGAGAAACAGTTCTGTGTAATGAACGCACCCGAAGAAGATGCATCATTATGCACTTTCTTCGTTTGGGCGGCAAAGGAATCCTGGTAATCCCCAATTTTCTGCTCTGTCTTATAACAATTATAAGTTGGAGCGGGACCAACGTTCCCCAGCTCAGTATAACAAGCTGGTTCGGTCAAATCATCCGTATTATTATCTTGATTAAGGCGTGACATGGTTGCTACCTGGAGAGAGAGAAGAAAACACTCAGCGTATGCTCTTGCAAGATCAGATTGGTTATTATTTTATCCAATCAGGATGGCTCCCACTGTTTTTATCAAATCTTCCTTCAAACCCTAAAAGGAAAGACTAGCCGGGATTAATTACACGCTACAAGTTCGCCTATCTTTCAGCCAGGCCAGTGTCGGTACTTTGAGGGAGGTTCCCCGTGCTTTCGCACGAACGTAATTATAGTAAAGCTCGTTTTCCCAGAGGCGTAACCTCGTTGACACCTTTCTAGACACCTACTTGATCGGCTAATTGTAATGTGTAAAACTTTCCCAGGAGTAACAATTACTCGCAGTGGGTATCGGGATCCAACTATCTCATAGAAGGTATACAATCTCATTGCAAATTTCAACACTTGAAATTCCCGATAATTTTACCCCTAGCACCCTATGACCTTGACGGAGGTCAACAAACCATAGGCTACTAGTCAAGTTCAACCCGTCATTTCTTGATTGAATCAAACCCACCCTCACGACTCTTGACGGAGGTCAACAAAGTCGCACGACTACCCTAATCCAATCTGCATCATATGCATAAGCAGATAAATACTAGTTAGCTACCGCACACTACGCCTTGACGGAGGTCAACAAACGTAGCACGAATACTAAGTAGGACTTATCTAAAATGACGGAGGGCTACGACAGGTTTTTCTGAAAACCTATTGCGTAATGAACTTGATATCGTTGTAGAATCAAATGATTTTAAAATGGAGTGTTTTTGAGGATTTTCTAGTTTTGCTAAAGGGGTCACTTCCGGTGAAGGGATCGTCGGCCCTTTCCTCATCGAATAAGGTGCGGGATATATCATATATATCACTGTGCAAAGCAGAAACTATAGAAGCAATCAAAAGACAAACTGAGAGTTGTAGCATCTGCCAGTTATTGCTAAAGGAGTCACTCCCGGTGAAGGGATCTCGGTCCTTTCCTTATCGAATAAGGTGCAGGATGTTCTACAAGGAACACCGCGATGCAAAGCAAAAACTGTAGCTACCTGGTTTTGTAAATTCGATTCCAGAACATCTTTAGGTTTCTTTTTCATTTCATTAATCATATTAATAAAGTCCCATCATTTAAGTAACCTAAACTTCACAGATAAATACAACGTACGCTTATGCCATCTGCATTCGCCTCGATGTCCCGTCTGCACCGTTAGGTTAGGTAACTAACGGCAGAACGGGGCAAGGCTAGCGTGAGTGTAAAACATAAGCAACGTCTATATAATATATCATATATACTATATACAGTATTTATCACAGAACATATCAAATGATCACATCACAGATATCGCAGCAGAAGAAATATATATGAAATATAGGATATACTAGGACGTCCGTGTTTTCAATACGAGCCAATATAAAACACGGATTCCACGGTCGCGATGAATAGCCAAACCCACACCCCTGGACCCCTACGAGAGCGGCAAGCAACCCTACCAATTCTAGAGTTAGGAGACCCGGACTCGACTCCTCGAGTTGGTCTCCCACTGGACTCCAGAACCCGGTTACTTGTGCCCTCCTCCTTGGGTCTATCCTAGTGCGGAAAAGTAAATAATATACATCAACGGTGACAACTTCCGCAACCTGGAAGTTCCCCAATAAAAGAATATTACATACAAGTTTTTACATGAATGAAAATGAAAAACACCCATCTCACATAAACCCCCCCGGCTATTCAAACACGACGATCCAATAGAACATATTCAGCAACACATAACATCATATGTCATCAACGTAAGTAAACATGCGTATCCCAATTGTCGTTGACATATAGCAACGAAACCGACGATATCACATATTACACTTACGGTCACAGAAAAGAAAGTGTAAAACTACAACAGTTGGAATCCGCAACCTCTTTAGACATCGCATGCCTAATCAAATGAATTCCTTAGACATCACATGCCTAACAATTATAAACCCCGCATTTTAGTCTCATTATCGAAATCTCTTTTCAATATCAAGTCGGGAAATTCAACACGATTCCCGACATCCTGATCGAATGCTCGTCGCAAACTTCAGTAGACGGCCGCACCCCCGATACCGTCGACGAAGTGCACCAAGGCGGAACACCGCTGCTGCGAGCACCCAAACGGATGCTTTCGGCGACGGGGTTCTCCTACAGTCACTTGGTCGGGGCTATAGGGCGTGGCTATCTATTAAGTTTACCTGGCGAGTATCCGCGTACGTTACGTGATTGTGACGGACTTTTGATCACATCAAAATTCCGTGGCAACCGATCAAGTGAGACTAAAGTGCTATGTTTATAACATTCATTCAGTTATCACATAACTACTTGTGAATTCCAATTATTGTATCACATTCTAGATAAATAGAAAATGTTAAACTTTCCGATCGAACAATCGAACACCCAAGTTTTCCCGAAACAGCTCAACACATGAAACAAGTTTAAAAACATTCACTTCATGCCTCAGTACCAACGGTCCAGCTGTAGAAGGGTCAAGCCAACGCCTCACATGTGGCACGCTGTACTGCCCCAAACCCTAAGGTTCAAAGGGCAGTTCAAGACGGTCACATAATCGAGTTAAGGTTTGTTGTCTTCTAGAGGGTCCATCGAGTTACTTGCACTACTTAGAACGTCTTCAAACCACGGAAAAATCCAACACTTGGAAATTTCCCAACAGGGGAAAAATTGGGTATTTATATCCGGTCGAACTTTTTAACATATTCTAAATATCCGGAAAACCCAACGAAATTAAAAATTCCGATCGAAACAACGACTACAAAATAAACCCCAAAATACTCAATTCTTGAGTCAGTGTTAAAAATGCCCAGAAAATAGAAAAAACAGAGGTATGAATTACTGTGGAAAAATCCGTCACTAATTCCATTACACTGCCGCGGAACCGCCGCCAAATGGGGGTTATCGCCGCAGTTCCGCGGCCATATAGAGGACTTAGGGGCCCGTTTTTCATGATAATTCTTATAAAACCCTGCTGAATTTTTTAAGCATTTTTAATTTGGAAAATTCCCAGATTTTAAAAAATGACCAGAGAGGGGTGTATCTTGTCGTATTTGGGTTCGATCGGGGTTTTAACTTCGTTAACGCATCGCCTATGGCTCTAGCTAGGCTCTGATACCACTGTAGGGTTTCTAGGCACTCTAAGGAGGTCTCACAAGGCATCAACCATGCCAATTTCAAATTTTTCCGGTGCCTTGAAACCCTAACTAGATCGTTGACTAGAGTTTAGGGCGAAAACCGAACAAGTAGACAACTTTACTAAGAAGTGAACGGAAATACAATCTTTGTAGATCCGGTCCTCCACCTCCATAGCTCCGTGATGAAATCCCCTCGCTGCGATCATCGGATCCCGGGCTCTAGCGTCGGCTTCATCGTAGAAATGGGCGGGCTAGGTCGTCGACTTCGATGCCGAAGATGATCTATGTCGAGGCAACTCAAGATCAAGCTCAAACTTCACCAAGTCATGGAACTTGTGAAGAAAACACCCTATACTACTTGGCAAGTGGTAGAGGATGAACAAATAGGAAGTGGGTTCACTTTAGAATTGGATTTCTCACTCTTTTTCTCAAATCACCATTGAAACTAGCAAGCTTCTTTCTTCTTGAAGAAGAAGAAGAAGAAGAAGGAGATAATATGATAAGAATTATTGGAAAAAAAATAGAAATTAAGTGATTCTTATCATATTAGCAACCATGGTTATGTGTAGAGAGTAAACTAAGGTTAGGTGAATGGTTAGGTTAGGCATGAAACAAAAATGGTAGACTTTTTCAAAGCTTCAAGAAGCTTAATGTAAAACAAAGCAAGCCACCATTTCTCTTTTCTTTTGCCAAAATGAATAAAGTAAATAAATAAATAAATCAAAACCCTAACCATTTACTTAACCAAGGTTTAAATCAAACATACAGCCAAGTTTGCATGTATCATCAAACATGATACAAACTAGTGCACAAAACTATATCATATATATACAATGTGCACATTCAAGTGAGAAAATAATCTTAAGTGAACCAATACTAGTTAATGTAAAGTAATATATCAAATATATAATTATACATTAAATCATTAAATCAACACTTGATTCAATGATCCGGTCATATCGCATATAACCGACTAATATCATGTGTATCAATGTATCGAATCAACACTTGATTCAGTAACCCGGCTATATCATATATAACCGTCGCATGATACAAATCGCGAGAATAGAATACAGTATCACATACTGGTATTATTCTCGGTCCCGCGCATATCTCATATGCACTCCTATTTCGTTTCGCGTGAGCCAGGAAACCTCTGTGTAGGACTCTAAAGACTCGTCAATACGCCGGCAGCAGATGATGATCATATCAAGCACCCACAAGCCGCAAGCGGTCTGCTAAACGTATCGGCCACCCGGGTATTGAGCGATCAGAAGATCGACGAGCAAACCCGCTCACACTCCTGTGAATCCAACCAGTAATACTTACCGTACAGTCCGGTCTGTTCGTCTGATATGTCGCATATCTCGCCTAGGGGTGGTAAACGTCAGACCCCAGTAGCTCGATAAGTCGTGTCGATATGAGGTCTATAACATTTCTAGAAACTACTGGTAACACTTACCAGTAAATCTCAGCAACCCTGGCCAGGGATTTCCGGTTATAGCCAATCGAACACAGCGCAACATCAACTCCCTATACCGGGAGAGACGAATCCCCTCCTATCGCTCATTGCCTCCATGTGATTCGGGACTGTACCCAAAAACCACCGTTTTGCATGCCCTCTTGGATATGGTAAGGTGGAAATCAAAGCACAGTGGGAATCACACAAGACTCTATGACGATCTCGGGTCTACAGACTAACCTGTACCAGTGTCACCAGAGAACTGCCATCTGACGTAAGGTATAACACCATCTGGGAGTTCTCGGCGAGTCCGTCCAGTGTACCCAGTCTCTACTGAGCACCCGTATATCATCTCTGATGTCAAACACCAATGGATATGGGATCATCCATCGCCCATCTGTATGGGTCGAGAAGGTATACGCTAGTATACTCTGGTATATCGATGCCCCGTCTCGATACACCCACGACTAGGGAGCTTGAAGGATGTACTTATGGACTACCATGTCCCCACTAGTATGATCCACATCATAGTCCAGGTAGTCAAGTACACATCCTAAGGGCATTACCAACATGTAATAGAGAGACAATCAGTGTACACATTAAGGTAAAGAGTAACCAGATAGCATACTATCACGTCGAGAAAGAAAGTCCTCCCTATATATGTCCCAGCATCCACTACAATATACATCCTATGTACAGTAATGGCCTCTAGGGCATACATATAACTAACATGCCTTGAGCCGAATATTTGCTGTAACAATCCTGTATTTTATGTACAAAATTTTTCTTTTGAAAGTACAGAAAGTAGTTTGCAAGTCTGAGCACAAGTTAAAAATTATTCTTGTTTAAGAATAGCAAGAAAACACTTGTACCTTATTGGTAAAGTCTTGCACTGTTTTGAAATAGCCTTTGTGTTCGAATCACATCAGTCACATATTATTCTTACTGATTTTTATTTTAAACTTTTTGGAAGCCCAAAAGTTTACACATGCAATACACGTAAAAATGAAAAGTCAGATAAAACAAACATGTGCCAAATGTTGTATGAGCAGTCCAAGACACGTGGAAAGAATCCAAGCACCCAACTCCCTAAGATGGCCGGCGAGATCGTTCCCAGACCCGGCGCCGACGATCCCCTCCATAGGGAATCTCCCCATTTTCTGCACACCAGTCTTTTGGCCAACCCCATTACTCCAATTATGTTTGATTTCCCTGCAATTAACCAGAGAATTAAAAATAAGCCATAAATCCAAGTTTTAATGCATTTTAAATTCTCTCTTCGTTCTCAAAACCTTAATTTTTCCTTATAAATACAACCTCATACCCTAGCTCTCTTCATTCTGAAATATATCCTCAAAAATCTTCCAAGTCAAAGAAGAGTACAAGTGGAGTTAGCACTAGGTCAAGTTCTGGCGAGGATTCGAGATGATTCAGGTGACCCCGTGACTCCACGAAACCACCACTCTATTCCTACACCTCTCATCTCTCATTTTTGCTTGTAAGTCCCACCTCTTTCCCTCTCTTTCTACTTTAAAACTATCTCTTTTTAAAACACGACGGTAAGTGGGGTTATACCGGCTTTTGTTTCTAAAACTTTTTAAAAAATACAATTTTCTTAAGAACCACTCCTCTATGTTAATATATCTTGCTTGTTAATCATTAACCAATATTTAGAAATAAGTTTCATTTTAAAACTCCATGTAAAACAATTTATATTAAGCTTTTACGTTTAAATACCATAAAATTACATACGATATCTTTTATCATTTTAACTTGTTTTACCTTTAGAAAAATCTCACGAGATAATGACCTATCTCTCACATACACACATCTTGATATAGCACGATTCTCTTGAACAACAATTTTGTGGCAAATACGACTTTTATATCAAAATACCATAAACTATTAAAAACCGTATTCTTTAAATTGTGTTATTTTAAATTTCTTGCGATTGTGCCTCTACAACCCACTTTTGAGGAATCCGATTCGGTTCGTGCGGGTTATCGCACATCCATCGGACTAATAGGGCGAGATGTAGACCTCCTTACGGAGCATACGATCTCGATGGAATTTTTAATGCAATTTTAAGAAAAACATGATTTTCTATTTAATAAATAAATTTTATTTTTAATAATTATATATAAATATTATCAAACCATCTATTTTAAATATATAATAAATTCCATATTTTTCTAAACAAAAGAAAAGAATTAAAATTTTAATGAAAATACCATCAAGAATCCATACAAGTCATCTTACACTATTCCAATTATATGTATATATTCACTAATATACCTCATTCTATAAAATCCACATCCATGACAATTCTAAAGAATATAAATAAATATTGAGGTTTATTTTGAAAGTATACCAAAACTATTTTTCATAAAACCCCCTCAAGTTATATTAAATTACAATAAGGACCCTAGTAAATATAGGTTTAAGTGATACCAATTCTCCTGAGCCTCAAGAATCCGGAGAAATTGGTGCTTGCCTATTTAAGGTAGACAATTAAAACGGGGTTATCAAATGGTAATTGTCTTGAAAAAAGACATAAATCTTGCCGTCCATGTGCAGCAGTTACCGATAACTCCAAATCCTAATTCAGGAATCCAATCTGTTTAAGTGTCTGACTCAATATGAGTCTCAGTCTAATCTAAATACAATCCAAACACAATCCATTCATAACTCCAATACAACATTAATCCAATATATACTTGAACTTGAACATGAATACCGAACAATACAAACATGCAACATGTCTTGACTTGACCAAACCATGGATATATCTTGAACTTGACTACATGATTATCTTTTTATATCCTGATCCGTTTGCATGAACAATTTATACCATGGCCTTGGCAAGTCTTATACCTATATACAATACAATATACATTACGGGCTTTTAAAGGGGTGGACTGGTACGGAATGTATTGAAAGTGGCACGAGATGGTCACTAAAAGACGTAAATATACCTCTGTTGTTGTTCCATGGGTTTTGACGGAGCCTTGTACTACGGGTTACCTTAGTCTGCGGGATAGTTGGACTCCTCTCATAGACACTGATATATTCTATACCAAGTTACAAACAACTACGCTAGGATAACAATCATAACCTTATATACTTTACATGTTCTATTCTCTGTCTATTCTTCTCTATCTCTTGGGACTTACCGAGTGCTAGTTCGCTGACGACATTCCTCTTTCTTTATTATTTGGAATGTTGTCAGGAGGAGCTGACTCTCAGGAGACCGAACCCAGTTAGGAGAACTTGGAGCAGATACCCGAGCAGCACGACTTCTAGGCTTACTTATACTCATTTACTTTTCAGTTCATATGCCATTGTTTAGACATCTCTTTTCAGTATTGTATTTATTTTCCAGTTGTATGTAAAGAATGTTTAATCAATAAAAAGTTGTCGTTTATATTACATCTCTTGTCATTCTTGTGTTGTTCATTTATATTGCTTATTTACACTTAACATGTTTACTTCTGAGTAAATACGTCGCGGGCCTCACCACGTCTCCTTCCCCGTATACTGGGAAGCGGGGCGTGACATTTGCTTATGTTAGAAAATTAGTTATTTGATCAAATCTTTTGTATGCTATATATATTATAGCAAATATTAACCTTAGATCGAATAGCTTTTGTGATATTTTGAGAGAACCCTTTTGCTATTTATGAAAGCTAGAGTTTTGATGGATTTGTAATTCGTCCACCGGTTTTGTATTCATCCGTATTTGTTGATTAATAAAAGATTCGCTTTCACCTATTTGGTTAGTAATTTTATTTCCTATTTTCCATTGATTTTTTTGTGTTTTATTCTTTATCATTTGCATATCTTCATGATCATTTTACCGCAGCAAAATGGTATCAGAGCCATTGTTGTTTGCGGATCGTTTGTTTGAACCATTAGGTCATAAATATTGCGATCTAGCTTAACGATGGGTAACGACGCTTGTGTCTTCTTCCCCATTTTCTTAGATCGTGATTTTGAAGTTTTAGGGTTTGGAAACAATTTGAGTGAAACAATTGTGTTTTAACTTGATCCCGCATCATGTCTCCGACAATCATGAAGTTCGATATTGAGAAGTTTGATGGAAATATGAGTTTCAATTTATGGTGAATTCGTATGATTGCCGTGTTGACTAAAAATAATTTAAGAAAGGATGCAAAGCCTTCTACTATGACGGAGGAAGCTTAAGAGGAGTCAGACGAAAAGGCCTTCACGGATATCCAGTTAAGTCTGACGAACGAAGTTTTGCAAGAAGTTTTGGCAGAAAAGACGGCAGCTAGTTTGTGGTAAAAATTAAAGGAGTTATATTTAAGTAAATCCCTCACGAATCGGACTCCCCTCACGAATCGACTCCTGTTGAAGCAGTGTCTCTAAACACTTTGTATGTCAAAAGGCTCTCAAATCTCATGTAAGTGGGTTTAATTCGATCATTACCGATCTGGATAAGATCGACATTAAGATTAATGATAAAGATTATGCTCTTCTTTTGTTATGTTCGTTTTCACTCTCGTATAAACACTTTCATGACACCATGGTCTATGGACGAGATATTATCTCAATCAAGGATGTTAAATTTTTTTTGATGAACTAGGAGAAGATTGAAAAGCAGTTAATTTCTATCGAAGGCGATGGTCCATCTTCAGGCTTATTTATTCGAGGGAGAGCAGAGAAGAGAGATACAGAAGGTAATATGAAGAAATCAAGGTCGAAGTCTAATAATAGAAACTTGACCTGCAATTATTGTAAGAAGAAGAGACACTTTAAGGTCGATTGTTTTAAATTGAAGAACAAGCTGATGCTAGAAGAAAAATCGAAGGAGTTTTCGGCTGAATCTGGTATAGCGAAAGGAGAAGGAGAACTTCTTATGGTTATTAACAACACATACCGATCCAAGGACGAATGGATCATGAATTCGGGCTGTTCCTACCACATGTGTCTCAATAGGGATTTGTTAACCACCTATGGGTTCATTGATGGTGGAGTGGTTTTGATGGGCAACAGTAGGTCATGTCGAGCTATTGATAAGAGGACGATCCAAATCAAGATGTTTGACAGTGTTATGAGGACATCGGCGGAAGTTAGGCATATACCTGACTTGAAAAAGAATCTTATCTCTTTAGGTGCACTCGACGACAAAAGTTTCAAGTTCTCCGCTGAAGGCGGAGTTTTGAACGTAACAAAAAATGCTCTCATTGTTATGAAGGGCTTGAAGAAGGGGTGGTTATATTCGTTGCAGGGTTCGATAACTTCTAAATCGGGGGCTGTTTCATCATTCAAATGTATGACAGATTCAGACACTACCAGATTATGGCAAATAAAGCTCGGGCATACGAGTGAGAGAGTGTCACACCCCGCTTCCGAAAAGACGGGAGTAGGCACATGACGAGGGCGGCGTATTTATTCCGATAATTCCCTTTCTCGAAACAAATACGCTAAGCGTATATAAACAGTATAAAAAGACAAGAATAGACAAGTGAAAAAAATCCAACCACTTTATATTATATTCCAACTTTTACCGAGTTTCAAACTGATACAAGATATCTAAACAAGAAATATAAACATAAAGAGCCCAAACAATGGCATACTGAAATTGAAACTGGAAAGGAAATCTATGGAACGGCTTCAGAAGCAAGCTGGTTATAATCTTGGTCGTACTCCTCTTCTGTCAGTTCCACCTTCTTAGTCCTTAAATCACCTGACGAATATTCCAAGAAACAAAGAGATGGATGGAATACCCGTCAGCGAACTTGCACCCGGTAAGTCCCCAAGATAGGTGTGAATTATATGAATAAGATGAAAGGTGATATGTGATATGGTATGAACGGAAATAATGAAATATGAACGTGTATAACATGGAAATGTTAAAGGTAACTATGTAAACATGGTAATGTAGTATAGCATGTGTTAGTCAGTGTGAGCATGTGATAAGTGAAAGTGCTGAACATGAAGTGAATGTTAATATGTCATAGAAGGTCTCTATAAGGATAATCTAATCTAATATCAGTTCAAGTATGAATATCAACCAATCTCAAGAGTGTTCTCAAACCCAACAGGCTGTAATCCAGAGGTAAGGAACTATAGTTTCAAATTAAGAGAGTAACTTCGGGAACTCAAACCGTGGAGGAGTCAACCCGAATCAAGAGTGTGTCATCAGGATCCCAAGCAGTGGAGGATTAAACCCGATCCATGAGTTCGTATAATAGTGGGACTCCTGAGATTTGGACTCATACTCAAACTACCCAACATCCCGCGTAATCTAATTTTACAAATTATAGTCACCGGTCTTTCCCGAATCAATGAATACATAAGAAATGTACCATTTCAAAATTCAAGTTGAGTTCATGTATTCATATCAAATTCAATTATTCATATCAAGTGTTCAAGTCAAGTCATTACGTATTCACGATTCTGGTCAAGTCTAGTCAAGCATGTAATAGATTTGATCGAGTAAATCATGTAGACCCAATTGAATTCATGTCAAGACCAAGTAGTTATTTCAAGTACAAGTGTTCAAACCAAGTCGTATTTATGGTTCGGGTCAAGTCAAGTTCAAGATTCGATTCAAGTTACACGTTAACTATTATTTTCATTTTCCTAATAATTTGAGACGGTATGAATTAACTCTGTTTGACTAGACAGATTAGACAAGTGAAAGCACTCATTGTCTCCGACTCCCCGAGACTTAAAATAGAATAGGTCATTTAAACTCAACTACTACCTAATTACTTTAAAGTTACCAGTTTTATAGATCCACTTTCCCTTTCAAGATCGCGCTCTGTGAGAAGATTTGCGTCTTACTCTATTAAACCCCAAGACGTAATATAACCAGCACTATCCACAACTAGTTTTCCCTAAAGAGAGTTGTAGAGACAAAATTCGCAAAGGAAAAGAATAAGAGTTATTTATATTATTAAAACCTTGAGGTTATTTTGTGAAAATTTAATTATGGTAAAAATAATGGTATTTGTTTGAAAATCTAACCTTGGATTAATTATTGATATTTTATGTTAAAATGTTGTTTTGGAAAGTCGATAGGATAAATTCAACTTTTGAACGATACGGGGTTTAAAACAGAAATTTGGATTTCTGAACAGCAACTATGGGGTGTATTGCCGGGCATATATCTAGTCATTATATTCATTTTGGGTCACCGAGTATATAGAAAATTATATGTCTCTTAATTACGCATCTATACATCTAAAGTTTGTCCCAAACTGACATCGGAAACTCAAGTTATGTCGTATTTAAAAACAGTGTGCGAATCAGGACAGATTCTATCCAGATTCGTCACATAATTTTGTAACGTGGTTTTGTATAATTTAGACGAGTTTCAGGAAATTATTATAACTAAGAAAATCTAGTTCTTTCGATTTAGATATCCAAAATATCTGAGTTTGCTCAATTTGCATATCGGTAGACCAACTTATGTTTCCTAGAATTTGACCAATAAAAGCAGTTTTTTGTTTTGAAAAACAGTGAATAAAACCAATGTAACACCTAAACCGTTAATCGATCAAAAATAAAATTTTTACTGTAGATTTAAGATTTTATCTAGTATATAATATAATTTTCCTAGAATGTACAAAATTCAAGATTGATTTTCTAAAAATTATTTTGAAGGTAATGGTATTTCTTCATGGTAATATTTGATATTGAAAAGACCATGGTGTTAATATGAAACTTCATTTTCTTTTAACTAAATATAATTGATAAATAACAGTGAACAATTCAACATGAAATTTCAACAAATTATAAGTAAGCGTTTATTTTTTTCATGTTAAACATTTTTAAATATAAAAAAAATATTATTTAAACTTGGACTTAACATGAGTCGGATATAGCGGGAACATGGCAAAGAGAGGACGATGTACAAGAAGGGATACAAGAAGATGAAAAGGGAAGGAATAGAGGACTTACATGCACAGGTCGGTATTGTCGCTGGGCTCGTCTACCCGCCGATAGCCCCACATTACTAGTGAGACCTTTTGAGAAGTTTCTCCACATTCTACATCGAGAACTCTAGAACTCTAGATGAAGAGAAAGATGGGAGATGATTGATATATATGTGAAAGAAAAGAATGAGAAGAGTGACATATAAAAAGTGGTTTATGACCACCATAATTCCACTTTATTATATTCATAATCATTCTCATTACTTTGGGAATTAAAATGAAAATGAAACGAAATATCATTTATAGGTTATGAGAAGGATAAAAAATCGATAAAAATAATTGCAAGATACAAGTTTTGAACCTATAGCTTATGGACTTACAATGCAATAACTTAACCAATAGGCTAGAAGATTACTTTTACATAAACTTAAATATAAATAAATATGTGCAGAGATTCAAAAGAGAATAATTTAAAAGTTAAACGAAATAAATCATTTTATTAAACTATTTTTTTTCATTTAAAACAAAACAAATTCTCTTTCCAAAATTTTTCTTTCGAAAAAAAATCGAATAAATTCTTTATATTAAAGAGATCAACTGAATCTTTTAAAAATCTTTCAAAACCTTTTCTTTTATAAAACGTGTCATTTCGAAACAAGTATATTTTTACTTATTAAAAAGCATTATAGTAAAAACATGGTTGTTACATTCTACCATCCTTAAAAGAATTTCATCCTCGAAATTTCATGAGAGTTTATAAGATACAAGTAAAAGGATGAACTAAGGATAAGGATTCAAAAGTCAAGAGATTAAATTCAAGGAAGTCAAAAGTGAAATTCAAGATGGATTCAAGGAATAAGATGAGATTCTAAAGAAAAGTTTGTAAGTGCACGGCGGCGCCCCAGCCGTCAATCCGACGCCGGAATGCGGAAGCGGTGATTTACTTTACCTTTTCAAACCGGCACCACCGCGCACTATAAACCCGGATCGTGCCATTAAACTAGTCTTAGCTATCAAGAGAAGGTGTAGAGAGATATACCAAGCGATCCGTATCCTTCGGTCTTCTCGTCGTCGTCCCGATCTCCCCGCGGAATCTCCGGTGTCCACCAAGTCGCCGGAAGGGCACCACGTCGCCTGCTTCTTTTACGGGCTCCCGCCTCTGGTCCGAGGCAACTCGGGCACGAAGTTGGCGAGTCGACGTGCCCAAGGTTTGTTGTAGAATAGTGTAGTGAGCTATGTCTCATTTTGGGGTAGTGGATGTTGCCTTTTAAGTGGAGGAATGATATATCAACTTTTGTGGAGGAACTTGGGGATTTTGTAGCATGGAAAGAGCAAAAAATCCCCACTACAATTTTGGACAGCCCACCCATCACCTTGTGGCCGGCCATGGCAAGGAGAATGGGGAGAGAGTGTATCAAAATGAGGGGAGCCACACAAATAATGCAAGTGAGAGGAATGATATGTGATCATGAGAAGAAGAATGATCACCAACATATCCACACTCCATCAACAACCATGATTACTACAAAGGTCAAGCCATCATGAACGAAGAAGAAGTCAAGTGGTCAAGGGATGGTGCAACCATCATGACACTACAAGATGCAAATAACACCCTCCACAACTGCTTATTTGCACAAATGCAAATAAGCCCTCCTCCACCAATCTTCAGCCAATGAAAGATGCAAAGAAATATGGCTGAAACGGAAAACAAACTGGCAACTCCAAAAAATTGATCCCGTAATAAATTACAGGAAAACCCCGCTACTGTATATACATACCCGCATTTGTATTCCGACCGAAATACAAATGCAATGAGACAAAATCTACACTGTACTATACTAGGATCCGGCTTAAACCAAAGCCGGCTAGTATTATCCGTCCGATCCTGATCCGTGCAATACCGCACATATCTGATCGAACCCTGCCATATATCTATACGGCCTCTGGTACTAACCGTCCGATCCGGATCCGTGCAATACCGCACGTATCTGATCGAACCCTGCCATATCTCCATACGGCCTCTACAGCGTTTCGCCCGAAACTTGAGTAACTGAATGTGGGGGACTCTAAAGACTCGTCAATACTATGGCTGTGGATTTAACCACTGGCACGTCAGAGGTATTAGCCATACGTGACGGGCCACCAGCTATTGACCAAAAGGGACGTCTGTGAGCGAACTCATCCCGACACCCTACTGAGCCTGTCAGTGACAATATCCGTACAGTCCGGTCCGTTCGTCTATGAGCATCGCATGGCGGTCCTAGGGGGTTGGTAAAAGTCAGACCCCCAAAAGCGGTACAAGTCGTGTCGGAGTGTAGCCCAGAACACCCTGAGATACTACTGGAATACCTACCAGTAAATCTCCTGCCTTGGCCAAGGACTTCGTGTAATGGCTCTCCTAGACACAGCGCGACCTCACCCCCAATACCGGGAGAGACGAACCCCTGAAGATCCACTTACTGCCTCCATGTGGCTCGGGACTGTACCCAACTAAAACCTGTTTGCACGTCTCCTTTGAGCGTGGTAGGGTAGTAATCAAAGTACAGTGTGAACTCACATGAGACAAATGACGATCCTCAGGTCGATGAACTAACCTGTACACATGTCACCAGGGAACTGCTATCTGACGTCAGGTATAAGACCAACTAGCATGTTCCCGGCGAGTCGTGTCCGGTGTACTCATAACCCAATTAGCACCTGTATACATCTTAGGTGAACCAACTGACCCCAGTGGCTTGTGAGACCGGCCACCGCCCCTCGTCGGGGTCTCGACTGTATACACTAGTCTACTCTGGAGAATCGATGCCCTGTCTCGAAACTCCCACGACTAGGGACCTTTTAAGGATGTGCTTATAGACTACCAGCTCCCACGTATATGATCGCCCTCATACTGCTGGCAGTCAAGCATGAATCCTAGGGGCTCTGTCAACGTGCAATAGTGACCTGTAAGGTCACCTAAAGCAGTACACGATGATAAAGGTAAACCCGATAACATACTATCATCTTGAGTAAGACTGTCCTACCGGGATAGGTCCTCCCTCAATCATTGCAATCACGTGCCTGTGATCCAATAATTGACTCTGAGGGCACTATCTCCAACAATCTCCCACTTGCACTCAAGGATAAATATTACGATATCGTATACTCACAGCCCGTGTGAAACCGAACACCCAACTCCTCTACTAGTCAGTCTCACAAAGCTCGTTTGCGAAACTATTGCGTTCGAGGAATAGCCTCAGTGAGTGGATCCGCCTTGATGTTTCTTTCTATGTCTCTCTATATCTCAAGTTCGCGGAGAAAGCCATCTCCCGAAATGAGCAATACCTGTCTTAGAATGTGTCTGGATGTCTGATGGGACCTAGCTCATAAATGAACTCCAAATCCAAACTTCTTAGACTGTATCGTCAACTGAACTTAATCAGTATCCTGCGCCATGCCTCCCTCAGTATTGCCTTGGACCACTTGTCCAAAATACTGTCCCTCGTCAGAAGGAAAAACTATAACTCTGACAACCTCCTTGTCGTCCAGGTCACCTTGGAAGCCTGGAATGATAACTGTCTCCCGAATGAGGCTGTCGTTATCATATCCCTAGAACATCCACTTATGTTCTAAAACTGCTTCCGACTGTTTCTCCAGGATTGGATCAATGTCAACTTATTGTATCTAGTGCAAGAACAACATCTGGTGTGGTACTTGACATCTCATGATTGACTCAATTGCCTGAGCAAGTGATCTGCCAATCATGCACATCCCTCTCCCCTTTAGTCTGTAAGACACCTTTAGAGAGGGTGACTCCATCACCTGCAGGTACACTACCGTGCCAGGAGTCGTCCATTCTAAATACTCTTAGAATGCGGTCTAAGTACCCTGATTGGGAAACCACCCAAATCTAGATCTAAAACCATAGATCTAGTAACCAGTATGTCTGATATAATGTCCAAGTCCCATGTGGAGAAACCACTGTGTGACGACCAAAGTATAACCGATCGTAGTATAGGAGTTTCTTTTCCTACTCTATGTATGTCATCCAAATACCATGACAACACACCCTACTACCTTCTTAACAGATCCATCCCCTATTCTGATGAAGTCAAACCTATGACTGTCAAATTAGAAATAGATGATCTATCTCCGCTACATCTGCTTTAGTCTATAAACAGACATAAGCCACCTGTCCACCAATGCTTCCGCTGATCCCACCGACTAAGACAACCCTCTGGCAGAGTCATATACACGTACACTTCTAAAGCTGGTTTAGAACGACGCTATACTCATCCTCCCGCCGGGTCTCACAGTCTAGAACAACAGCAATGGCAAGTCTGGGTAAACAAGAACCTCCCTGTCACCGTCCTTGAGGCTACCGGAGTACCTCTTGGATGCCTGAGGTTACCCACCGTATCTGCGGAGTGGCCAATGGAATGTCAAACCAGATTGAATCTTTAGGTTCTTATCAAATCTTCAGTAATCGTTTGCGGTTCTGGAATCACTTCCAGTTCTACCATACTTCCACTACTGTTTTCTGAAAAAAATCCTTTTTTAATAAAACTGTGGCGAGTCTAGAACAATATCACTATTGATCTTCCAGATGGTAGTAAGTCAACCCTCGTCATAGCCTGGGTCAACCCACAAACAGCCATTACAGAAACGTGCCTTGAGTTATCCAGAGTCTGGTTTTAAGCATAGGCCGGACAACTCCCCGTACCTTAACATCGTTAAGATATGAACTGTTCTATATCCAATATAGAACCAGAGGCACTGATTTAATTGAACCAGATTCAAATCATGCAGCTGTCTCTAGTGCATGTCAACTAGATGGAAGGAGGCCTATAAGCGTTACTCAACTTAGGAATGCTTCCAATTATGAGTAACCTGAAAAAGAAGCAAGTTCTATTAGTCATTACTATCAACCGAATACCATACACAAGTATCTACATCTTCGATCACTTTGAAGAATCCCGATACTTGCAATACCTGGTTCTCTACTTTATTCAAATACCTATAACTTCTCAAAATTCGGACCTTGCGTTTCAACGAAACACCTGTCTAAAAACTTAGAGAAGTCATAAGTAAACCGAATATTGTACGAGGACCAACCCCTCTGTCTTAATGGACGCTGGACAGCATACAATACTTTGTACAAGTCCTTTGAGTCTGATAACTCATTCACTGTGTGTCGTAGGTTGAAAACTGTACTATGGTTATGAAGAATTACATCGTTGTTTAATGCTCCTTACCTAACCATCCACTGATATAGGTAAATGTCATCGACATAATTTCAAAAAGGTATATCTCACTCTATAAAAATAGACGTACAGATATATCAATTTGAAATTGGTGCATAGCAACGGATATTCAAAACCAAATATTTGCCGTCCGGCAAACAAGCCAGGTGACTTCCTCAAATATCACCAATTGCAACGAATTCCAATATAATGAGGATGATCACCTAATTCCCAATAACTTACTCCCACTCATCATCTGTAAAACCATACAGATGTGAGAATCATACCTGGTAAATACATACCCTGGAGCAAGATCTGATTGGGAAATCAGTTTTCCTTTAACAGTACACATTGAAACTGAAACATTGAAATGTTTCGATGGGGTATCCCGGTATTCTTAGTAATGCCTCTTCCATTATCCAGATTCACAACTGTAACTGTGTAATTCTTTGCCATCTTTCCAAATCCCTTTCTATGTCTTTAGTCATTACCTTCTGTACACCCCTTTAGGCCAAATGGTTTTCTTCCTTCCCTACCGTTCGGCACCAGCCTATGGTTTGGAAGAAGACTATTCAATAAGCATAATGGGTGTACTATCCTAATCCTAGGAGCACTCGCAATGCGAGAGAAGGTGAAGATAAAAGACAACCGAATAAACCTTATTCCTATTTCTCCTGAACCAGAATCCATCTCCGAACTGGAACAAGTTCCTTTCGAGTTCGTATATAACCATACGATGGAGTATCCAATAAACTGTGGATCTTCGTAGTGATACAGAGTGTTCTGGAGAAATACAAAGGTGATTTTAGGATTGGCGAAGAAATACTTGGTTTGGTCGTGAATAGCAGTCGCAGTTTACTTTGCCCTCTTACTAATCCCTTGCTTTGTCTTAACTTAATACCTTCTGCAAACTATCGTTATGCTAATTGGTTTTCTTCATTTCCCACCGTTCGACACCAGCCTAAGGTTTGGAAGAAGACTATCCAATTTGCGTAATAGGTGTACTATCTCATAAACTAAGGAGTACTCGCAACCTGAGAGAAGGTAAAATGAAAAGACAACTGAATAGCCCTATTCGTTTTCTCCAGAACCGGAAACCATCCTCGAATAAATTCCTTCAAGTTCGTATATAACCATACGATGGTTTTGTCCAATGGAAGTGGACGTTCGTAGTAATACGGGATGTCCTGGAGAAAAGGGTAAAAGTAGGAGTGGCAATGAGGTTAGCAACTCTGATAATCCAAAAGCCAGTGTTTAAGAAGGTTCGGTCAATTTGGTCACTGAGTCATAGTCTTAGGGTCGGGTCAATGGTCGCTGCCAAAGAGAGAGAGAAAAGAAACACTCAGCGTGCACTCTATCCTAGATCAGAATGGTTACCAATTTATCTAATCTGGAAACCTCCCACTGTAACCTCAAATTCTGCTCCAAATCTGAAAGAAGAATTAGTCGGGATCACCCGAGGAGTAAACCAACTCATCAGTGGGAATCGGGATCCAACTATCATCGCATGATAATGTGACGGAATCCGCTCACATCATCACACTCCAGAAGGTATGCGCATATCTGGCAAGTTTCAGTTTCTTTAGAAACTCCCGATGTGATTTCTGCCCCATGCTCTTATGACCTTGACGAAGGCCAACAAATCATAAGTCACATGTCAAGTTCTACCCGTCATTGTCCAGGTTAATTTGAACCCACCCGTACAAGCCCTTGATGAAGGCCAACAAGGCTATACGACTGTCCCAAACCAACGCATCTATCTATGCAGCATATGAATACCCAATAGCTACCAATCACTGTGCCTTGACTTTGGCCAACATACACAGCTTGAATACTATTGACCGCCCATATGAAACAACGGAGGGCTACGAATGGTTTCTGGCGAAAACCTTTAACGTAATGAACTTGATATCGTTGAAGGAACAAGATAGCTTTTAAAAATATAGTGACGAAAACCTTTGCTAAAGAGGTCACTCCCGGTGAAGGGATCTCGGCTCTTTCCCCGTAGAATGAGGTGCAGGATATTCGAACTGAATACCGCGATGCAAAGCAAAAGTAATCGGCTATAGTGAAGTTATTACCCTGACGCAAACTTTTTGTCCAAGGGGTCACTCCCGGTGAAGGGATCTCGGCCCTTGCCTCGTCGACTGAGGAGCAGGATATTCTTACTGAATACCACGATGCAAAACAAAAAAGAACGTCCTTGCAATAACAGCTTTTTGAAAAGTGTTCCAACAACATCAGAATATGTTTGTTTTTAACTTGCATTGATCCGAATCAACGCAGTCCCATCAATTGATCACACCACAAAGAACGAAATATAATGATGTACGTATATGCCATCCGCATTCGCCACTGGGTCCCGTCATTACCCGTTAGGTTAGCTAACTAACGACAGAGCGGGGACTGGACTAGCGTGGATGCAAAACATATACAATATCTACTAGTATATATATCAATATATAATATTTCGCTCAAGGCGTGATAAACTGCAACATCACAGAAATGTACAGCATCACAGAACAATACAGATATCTGGGATCCCCGGGTTTCACAGAGCCACTACTGAAACCCGACGTTCCCCTGGTCGTGTGGATAGCCTGTGCAATGAAATCCTAGACCCCTACGGGCGCGGCAAGTTACCCACCAAAACCTGAAGCGAGGCAGCCCCCTTCAGCACTGTGAATGGACCACCCAGCACTTCACGGAATCCGATAACTTGGGCATCCCTCCAGGGTCAACCTGTACCCCCTATGAGTGCGGCGAATAGCCCGCCAATTCTAGAGTGAAGCCCCCTCCGTTTCAATGCCATGAGATGCGGGCTTGTTGCCCTCTAGAACCCGGCTATCCGTGCACCCCTCCGCGGGGTAATCCTAGTACAGAAAGTAAAATATACATACAACGGGTACATCGACCGCAACCTGGTCGTGCCCCAAAAGAATAATATACAAACAGGCAGTGACGGCAGTCCACATGTCGGACGCTCGCCCTGCAATATCAAATGTACATAATACAACCAAAAACTGTACTAGCATTGCATCCAGGCTATCCCCCACGACCAATCCGCAACATCACAGCATAACACAGAACATCAACGTGAATGTCACGTTCGCAAATCCGTCTAACCGGGCTATAGCAGTTAGACGGGATTTACCGATCAAGTGACATTCACGGTCGCAGATATAATGTAAATACTGTGAACTAATGTGTTTAAAATATTCGATCGATCAAATATCACCAAGTGGGCCCCAAGCATTACTGTAGCACAAAAAGAAATCTGGGCCCAAAAATTAACATTCCAAAAACCCTATTTTCCATTCAGGAGCTCTCTGTAAAATTTTGGTGCCATGAACAGTCTAGAGTACGGCGGAACCGCGGCCGAAGCATGGGTTTGGCCACGGTTCCGCAGTGGAAATGTGGGATCATGCAACCAAAATTTCACAGAATACTTAGAACTCCCTGCACATCATTCTGCAACATACTGAAAAAATTTTGGAGCCAAAAAAATTTCGACAGAAACTGATGCTATTTGAAAATGCAGTTTTGGAATTTTGTTCGATCGGAAATGTAAACACATTAGGCCAAGCTAGACTAGGTTAATGGCGAGGCTCTGATACCACTGTAAGTGCACGGCGGCGCCCCGGCCGTCAATCCGACGCCGGAATGCGGAAGCGGTGATTTACTTTAACTTTTCAAACCGGCACCACCGCGCACTATAAACCCGGATCGTGCCATTAAACTAGTCCTAGCTATCAAGAGAAGGGGTAGAGAGATATACCGAGCGATCCGTTTCCTTCGGTCTTCTCGTCGTCGTCCCGATCTCCCCGCGGAATCTCCGGTCTCCACCAAGTCGCCGGAAAGGCACCACGTCGCCTGCTTCTTTTACGGGCTCCCGCCTCTGGTCCGAGGCAACTCGGGCACGAAGTTGGCGAGTCGACGTGCCCAAGGGTTGCTGTAGAATAGTGTAGTGAGCTATGTCTCATTTTGGGGTAGTGGATGTTGCCTTTTAAGTGGAGGAATGATATATCAACTTTTGTGGAGGAACTTGGGGATTTTGTAGCATGGAAAGAGCAAAAAATCCCCACTACAATTTTGGACAGCCTACCCATCACCTTGTGGCCGGCCATGGCAAGGAGAATGGGGAGAGAGTGTATCAAAATGAGGGGAGCCACACAAATAATGCAAGTGAGAGGAATGATATGTGATCATGAGAAGAAGAATGATCACCAACAAATCCACACTCCATCAACAACCATGATTACTACAAAGGTCAAGCCATCATGAAAGAAGAAGAAGTCAAATGGTCAAGGGATGGTGCAACCATCATGACACTACAAGATGCAAATAACACCCTCCACAAATGCTTATTTGCAGAAATGCAAATAAGCCCTCCTCCACCAATCTTCAGCCAATGAAAGATACAAAGAAATATGGCTGAAACGGAAAACAAACTGGCAACTCCAAAAAGCTGATCCCGTAATAAATTACAAGAAAACCCCGCTACTGTATATACATACCCGTATTTATATTCCGACCGAAATACAAATGCAATGAGACAAAATCTACACTGTACTATACTAGGATCTGTCTTAAACCAAAGCCAGCTAGTATTATCCGTCCAATCCTGATCCGTGCAATACCGCACGTATCTGATCGAACCCTGCCATATCTCCATACGGCCTCTACAGCGTTTCGCCCGAAACTTGAGTAACTGAATGTGGGGGACTCTAAAGACTCGTCAATACTATGGCTGTAGATTTAACCACTGGCACGTCAGAGGTATTAGCCTTATGTGACGGGCCACCAGCTATTGACCAAAATGGACGTCTATGAGCGAACTCATCCTGACTCCCTACTGAGCCTGTCAGTGACAATATCCATACAGTCCGGCCCGTTCGTCTATGAGCATCGCATGGCGGGCCTAGGGGGTTGGTAAAAGTCCGACCCCCAAAAGTGGTACAAGTTGTGTCGGAGTATAGCCCAGAACACCCTGAGATAATACAGGAATACCTACCAGTAAATCTCCTGCCTTGGCCAAGGACTTCGTGTAATGGCTCTCCTAGACACAGCGCGGCCTTACCCCCAATACCGGGAGAGACGAACCCCTGAAGATCCACTCACTGCCTCCATGTGGCTCGGGACTGTACCCAACTAAAACCTGTTTGCACGTCTCCTTTGAGCGTGGTAGGGTAGTGATCAAAGTACAGTGGGAACTCACACGAGACAAATGAAGATCCTCAGGTCGATGAACTAACCTGTACACATGTCACCAGGGAACTGCTATCTGACGTCAGGTATAAGACCAACTACCATGTTCCCGGCGAGTCCTGTCCGGTGTACTCATAACCCAATGAGCACCTGTATACATCTTAGGTGAACCAACTGACACCAGTGGCTCGTGAGACCGGCCACCGCCCCTCGTCGGGGTCTCGACTGTATACACTAGTCTACTCTGGAGAATCGATGCCCTGTCTCGAAACTCCCACGACTAGGGACCTTTTAAGGATGTCCTTATAGACTACCAGCTCCCACGTATATGATCGCCCTCATACTGCTGGCAGTCAAGCATGAATCCTAGGGGCTCTATCAACGTGCAATAGTGACCTATAAGGTCACCTAAAGCAGTACACGATGATAAAGGTAAACCAGATAGTATACTATCATATTGAGTAAGACTGTCCTACCGGGATAGGTCCTCCCTCAATCATTGCAATCACGTGCCTGTGATCCAATAATTGACTCTGAGGGCACCATCTCCAACAAAGTTGAATGAAATAGTCAGATTTTATTTCTTATAATATATTGTTTACGATGTTCATGTAGAATTGACTTGCATGAGCTACCAATAAAACCTGTCATGCCCCTCTTCTAAAAAAAAGGGGGAAGGCACGTGATGAGACCTACGACGTATTTATTCTGAGAATGTCTTTTCTCGAAACAATTACGCTAAGCATATATAAGCAGTATAAAAAGACAAGTGAAAAAATCCAGCAAGTTTATATTACATTCCAACTTTTACAAAGTTTCAAACTGATATAAGATATCTGAACAAGAAATATAAATATATAGAGCCTAAACAATGTCATACTAAAACTGAAACTGGAAAGGAAATTTATGGAACGGCTTCAGAAGCATGCCGGTCATAATCTTAGTTGTACTCCTCTTCTATCAATTCCACCTTCTTAGTCCCTAAATCAGCTGACAAACATTCCAAGAAACAAAAAGATGAGTGGAATGCCCATCAGCGAATTTGCGCTCGGTATGTCCCCAAGATTGTTATGAATTATATGAATAAGGTGAAATGTGATACGTGATATGGTTTGAATGGAAATAATGAAATATGAACGTATATAACATGGCAATGTTAAAGGTAACTAGGGAAATATGGCAATATGGTATAGCATATGTTGGTCAACGTGAGCATATAATAAGTGAAAATGATGAACATGAAATAAATGTCAATATGTTTTAAAAGGTCTTTACCAGGGTAATCTAATCTAACGTCGGTTCAAGTGTGAATATCAACTAATCTCAAGAGTGTTCTCAAACCCAACAGTCTTTAATCCAAAGGTAAAGAATCACGGGCCCAAATCAAGAAAGTAATTTCGGGACCCCAAGCTGTGGAGTACTCGATCCTGTAGGGTGTTTTTCGTCACCCCTTTGAGATGGGAAATATGCTTCGCTTGTCAGGTGTATTACAGATTCCCCCTGCCTAGGATAGGACAGGGTTTATTGATTGTGGGGATCCGAATCTCCGGCGGCCGCGGACTAAGCTGCCGTTAATTACCCATCGCCTTTTGAAGCGAAGGAATCTCCGATTGACGGGTCAAGTAGTCATGTGAACTCAATGTGCAGTGTCCGTACGTGTGCCTTGAGGGGTTCTGGGTATATCGGGGGCTTCATAGAGTTTACTGAGGTCCAGCTATCCAGATAGCGGGCAGAGGGTCAAGGGGGCTAGCAGCCCCCTTACGGGATGCGGGGCAGCGCCCCGTTAGAAATTTTTTTCAAGCGGAGGAGGTATTTTTAGTGGAAAGTATGGAAAAAGAACAGGGATGAGTAACGTCCTAAGGACGTGTAGGTGCTGGGCACCAGCACCTCACGCGTCCTGCACGTCAACGCCTCACGCCTGCAAAAAGAAGGGGCTTAGCCCCAAATTGAGGAGTTGAACTCCCGAAAAGGATTTTTGTTGATAGAGTTAAACTCCGAAAGATTTTGAATGGAGTTAAACTCCTAAAAGGGTTTTATTTGTGGACTTAAACTCCAAAAGATCTTGACAGATGGAGATGAACTCCCAGAAATCTTTGGAGATGATCAAAAGGAACTCCCTTTTTCTCCCCTTTAACCTTGGATCTTCTTTTGAGCCCTGGATCTTCCCGAAGTGGGGTTTTTGAAGATGAGTCTCCTTCTTCTTCCGCTCTGTTGGCTGGATCTTCGAAAAAAGGGGGGAGACGTAAAATTCTCCCCTTTTGAGGATCTGATGGAAGATCCGAGTTCCTTTTCAAGGGTTTTATGGTGAAAAACTGTTTCCTTTTGGAAAAAGAAGAGTTAAACTCTTGATTTAATTCAAAAAAATAAATAAGGTTTAGAACTTTGAGGAAGGAGAAGGAGGCAAAAAATCCCAAGCTTTTGAGGAGAATGAATTATTGTCCTTCATTTCATCATCATGTTGTCTTTTATAGGCTTACAAATTTATACATAGCTCCTTGGGCTTTACAAAATGGCATTTTGCGAATCCCATGTCTCATGTGCTCATTTCTTTTGCACATGAGCCATGAGTTTTAAAAAAAATTGGCTTTATGCCCATTTTATATACATTTATTCCTAAAAAAAGAATTACATTAAACTAATTTATGGCTTTATTATTTTTGTCATGGGGTCTGTCCCTTCCATGCTCGGTCTTGACCTGGGCTTAGGCCCACTTAGTTTGGGTTTGAATTGGATTTTGACTTAGTCAACCGGGGTGTAATTTTTAACCCCAACAGACCCGAATCAAGAGTGTGGCATCGAGACCCCAAGATGTGGAGGAGTCAACCGGATCAAGTGTGTGGCATCGGGACCCCAATCTGGGGAGTCGACCCGATCCAAGAGTTCATATACTAGTGAAACTTCTGAGATTTCGTTAGATTCACACTCAAACCCCAACACCTCGCATAATCTAATTTTACAAATTATAGTCACCAGTCTTGCCCGAATCAATGAATACATAAGAAATGTACCATTTCAAGATTCAAGTTGAGTTAATGTATTCATGTCAAGTCATTACGTATTCACAATTCGGGTCAATTCTAGTCAAGAATGTAATAAGTTTGATCGAGTAAATCCTATAGACACAATTGAATTCATGTCAAGACCAAGTAGTTATGTCAGGTGCAAGTGTTTAAGCCAAGTCGTATTCATGGTTCGGGTCAATTTAAGTTCAAGATTCGATTCAAGTTATGTGTTAACTATAATGTACATTTTCCTAATAATTTGAGACGGTATGAACTAACTCTGTTTGACTAAGAAGATTAAGCGAATGAAATTACTCATTGTCTCCGGCACTCCGAGACTCAAGAAAGAATAGGCCACTTAAACCCAACTGCTGCCTAATTACTTTAAGGTTACCAGTTTAATAGATTACTTTCCCTTTCAAGACCGTGCTCTGTGAGGAGTTTTGCGTCTTACTCTATTAAACCCCAAAACATGCTATAATCAGTTGTAAGTCGATGTACAACACCCCACGACTTGCGGGGAGGCGGAAAATTGAAAAACGATCTTGTTCTTTGCATAAACATCGACTAACCGAGAATCGTTGCTAAACTATAACTAACAAGAATCCATAGAAGTGTTAACTACTATGATAAGTGATTATACCTAATGAACCGTGTCCTTCTCCTTTTCGTTATCCACGTACTTCTCGGCCTCCTCCACGTAATAGATGATCCATCCGAGAGCTTTACTTGAAGCTTCACCTCTAGCTTGAGGTAACTAGGTTTCTTAAAGTGTTAATCTAAGTAACCTAGGTGATATAGAGAAGTGTTATGGATTAAGTAGTCTATTCTAATCCTTGGTCTCAACACATGAGAGGGGAGGATTAGGGTATGAAGAGAGAGAGCTTGAGGAGAGAGAAGGTGAGCAAGAGAATGAGAAGAGATAATGAACTCATTTGAATATATGAAGCATAATGTTTAATGAAATAAATAAATTAAATCATTTAACAACCATGCTTCACTCATTCATATGAGTGATTCATCTCATGAGTCATTAAATCAATAAATGATACATTAACTCCATGGATGAATCACACAAATGAGTCATTAACACAATAAATGCAAATGCCACCCTAACCTTCAAGTCACCATCCTTCTAGAAGCTTCTTGCGAAATTACGAGAACGCCCCTCCTATCCGTGAAAAAACGGAAAAACTTTAGACTGTATAAATCCAATAACCTGATACTAGAAACTGGCTTAAACAATAGCCGGCTAGTAAAAACTGTCCGGATGTCGTACGTGCGTAAACACACGTATGTGTCCGAACCCTTGTCGTAAAACCATACGACCTATATATCGTTTCGCCTGGAGTAGGGAAACTCTCTGTGTGGGACTCTAAAGACTCGACTACTACGCTGACAGTGGGTTTAACCAAAGACCGCAAGCGGCACTAGCTGTACGTAATGGTCCCCAGGTAGATGTTGATAAGAAGGCCGATGAGGAAACCCATCCGAACTCCTACTGAATCTGATGTGATAATCTCCGTACAGTCCGATCTGTTCGTCTAAGACTATCGCATATCGGGCCTAGGGGGCGGCAAGCGTCAGTCCCCTAATAGCGGTATAAGTCGTGTCGGAGCGTAGACCATTACACCCTGAGAAACAACTGGAACCTACCAGTAAATCTCTTTTGCCCTGGCCAGGGACTTTGCGTAATGGTTCTCTGACACAGCGCGATATCAACTCCCAATATCGGGAGAGACGAATCCTGTCTAACCGCCACTACCTCTAAGTGCTTGGGACTGCACCCAACTGCTACCTGTTTGCACGACTCCTTTGAGTCGTGGTAGGGTAGCAATCTAAGAACAGTGGGACACACTCGATGCGAAGTAGCAGTGTCAAGTCTGCGG
Source organism: Agapanthus africanus (assembly GCA_030015575.1). Lineage (NCBI taxonomy): Eukaryota > Viridiplantae > Streptophyta > Magnoliopsida > Asparagales > Amaryllidaceae > Agapanthus > Agapanthus africanus. Next base: position 448,958,773 of record JASDDO010000012.1, on the reverse strand, counting down.
ACTATACTGTACTCATGTCACCTGGGAACTGTTAACTGACGATGGGTATAATACCAACTAACAGTTCCCCGTGAGTCCTGTCCGGTGTACTTGTAACCTAACGAACACCTGCATACTATCTCCAGTACGACGTACTGACGGCTGTGGGACAGACCATCTCCCCAACTAGGATGAGAAGCGTACACACTAGTCTACTCCGGAGTATCGATGCCCTGTCTCGATAATCCTACGACTAGGAACCTGAAAAAGGATGTGCTTGTAGACTACCCAGCCCCCACTAGTGTGACTGCCATCACAACGCTGGTAGTCAAGAAAGATCCTAAGAGCTCTATCAATACGTATACTCACATATTAAGATAGATAAAACCAAGTAGCATACTACCATGTTTAGCAAGACTGTTATATAACTATGAATATCCCAAGCTTCCATTAAGTAATATACAAACTAGTATGATACAATAATGGCCCCTAGGGCATATACACTAACATCAGTACTATCCATAACCGAGTTCCCCTAAAGAGAGTTTTGCAAAGGAAAAAGATAACGAGTTATTTTTATTATTAAAACCTTGAGGCCATTTTTGTGAAAAATTAATTATGGTAAATATAATGGTGTTTGTTTGAAAATCTAATCTTGGATTAATTATTGATATTTTATGTTAAAATATTGTTTTGGAAAGTCGATGGGGATTTATAGATAAATTCAACTTCTGAAAAATATGGGGTTTAAAACAAAAATTTGGATTTCTGAACATCAACTATGGGGTGTATTGCTGGGCATATATCGGGTCATTATATTCATTTTTTGTTCACCGGGTATATAGAAATTATAGGTCTGTTAATTACGCATACATACATCTAAAGTTTGTCCCGAACCGATATCAGAAACTCAAGTTATGTTGTATATAAAAACAGTGTGTGAATCAGGCCAGATTCTGTCCAGATTCATCACCTAATTTTGTAACGCAATTTTCTATAATGTAGATAGGGTTTCAGGAAATAGATATAACTAAGTAAATCTAGCCATTTCGATCTAGATGTCCAAAACACCTGAGTTTTCTTAATTTGGATATTGGTAAACCAAGTTATATGTTTTAGAAATTGACCGATAAAATTGGCTTTTTGTTTTGAAAAACAATAAATAAAAACAATGTAACTCTTAAACCGTTAATCAATCAACACTAAAAATTTTACTGTAGATTTAAGATTCTATCCGGTATATAATCTAATTTTTCTAGAAGTCCAGAAGTCAAGATTGATTTTCTAAAAATTATTTTGAAGGTAAAGGTATTTCTTCATGGCGATATTTGATATTGAAAATACCATGGTATTAATATGAAAATTCATTTTCTTTTAAATAAATATAAATGATAAATAATAGCGAGCAATTCAACATGAAATGTCAACAATTATTAAGTAAGCATTTATTTTTTTTGTGTTAAACATTTTAAATATAAAATAAACATTATTTAAACATAGACTTAACATGAGTCAGACATGGCGTGAATATGGAAAAAGGATGGCACAAGAAAGGATAGTAGAAGATGAAGAGGGAATGAATAGGGGACTTACATGGACAAGTCGATATCGTCACCGGGCTCATCTATTCGCCGATAGTCTCACATTACTAGTGAGACCTTTTGAGAAGCTTCTCCATATTCTATTTTAAGAATTGTAGAACTCTAGACAAAGAGGGAGATGGGAGCTGATTGATATGTATGTGTAAGAAAAGAATGAGAAGAGTGACATATAAAAAGTGGTTTATGGCCATCATATTTTCACTTTATTATATTCATAACCATTCTTATTATTTTGGGAGTTAAGGAAGTTGAAATGAAAGGTCATTTGTAGCTTATGAGAAGGATAAAAAAATTGATAAAAATAGTTGCAAGACATAAGTTTTGAACCTATAGCCTATAGACTGGCTATATAATGACTTAACCAATGGGTAACAAGGTTACTTTTGTATAGAATTAAATAGAAATAAATATATGCAGAGATTCAAAAGAGAATAATTTAAAAGTTAAACGAAATAAATAATTTTCTTATACTATTTTTTTCCTTTCAAACAAAACAAATTCTCTTTCCAAAATTTTTCTTTCAAACAAAATCGAATAAATTCTTTATGTCAAAAAGATAAACTAAATATTTTAAAAATCTTTCAAAACCTTTTCTTTTTATAAAACGTGTCATTTGAAAACAAGTATATTTTTATTTATTAAAAAACATTATAGTTAAAACAGGGTCGTTACAGAAAGGTATGGCCGAATTATCGAAACAAGGTCTACTTGGTGGTCAGAGTACGTTGAAGATGAAGTTTTGTAAGTATTGCGTATTTAAGAAGCATAAATGGTCCAGCTTCAGTTCGGCAGTGCAGAACAAAAAAGGTATTCCTGACTACATTCATTCAGATCTTTGGGGACCTTCTCAAGTTGCTTCTAAAAAAAGCGGTGCAAAGTATCTACTTACTTTCATCGATAATTTTTCGAGAAAAGTTTAGGTCTACTTCTTAAAGCACAAAAGTGATGTGTTTACTACGTTCAAGCAATGAAAAACGTTGCTTAAGAAGCAGACAGTGAAGCGGATCAAGAGACTAAGAACGACAGTGGGTTAGAATTTTGTGGTGGAGATTTCAATGAACTCTGCAAAAACGAAGGGACTGTTCGACATCATATCGTTTTTTACACACCACAGAAAAATGGAGTCATGGAGCGTATGGACCGGACTCTTTTGGAGAAAGCCCGGTGTATGTTGTTTAATGCAGGGCTCGGTAAGGAATTTTAGGCAGAGACGGTGAACACGACATGATTCATTGTGAATCGGTCACGTCATACATCACTAGATAGTAAAACACCATAGCAGGTATGTTCTGGAAAGCACGCCGATTATTCTATATTTCGAGTGTTTGGTTGTCCCGCATATGCACATTGAAGTGAAGGCAAGTTGGATTCTCGAGCGAAAAAGTGCATATTTCTTAGTTATGCTACCGACATCAAAGATTATAGGTTGTGGTGTTCGGATCCTAAGTCGCTAAAAATTATGATTAGCAGAGATGTGACTTTTGATGAATTTGCTATGTTAAACTCGAAGATTGTGGAATCTCCAAGTAAAGACAATACATGGAAGGATAAGCCAGGCGTTGAAATTGAAGTCGGTGAAAGCTCAGGTTCGCAAAAGATCTCTCCTTCACCATCGTATAATGAAGCTCATGATGAGTGGTCCCAAGATGAAGAGTATTTTCTTGCTCGAGACCGACAACGAAAGGAAATTCGACCGCCACAAAGATATGGCTACGATGATCTAGCATCATATGCGTCGTTTATTGCAGAGACAGCTGATAGTAGTGAACCGACGAGCTATTAAGAAGTCATCTCATCCGATGAGTTAGCTTGTTGGTTAGTCGCTATAAATGAAGATATTGAGTCTCTTCATAAGAACTAGACATGGAAGCTCATGAATTCCGAAGGAGAAAAGAAACCAGTTGGCTGTAATTGGGGTTTTAAGAAGAAAGAAAGAGACAAGGGGTTTTGGATACTCGTTATAAGGCACGGATGGTAGCTAAAAATTATTCGCAGGTTCGAGAAGTTGACTTCAATGAAGTATTTTTTCCAGTTGTAAAACATACCTTTATACGTGTCTTGCTCAGTAGTTATGCAAGATTTGGAGCTCGAGCAGCTCGATATGAAGATCGCATTCTTGCATGGTGATTTGGTAGAGAAGATCTACATGCAACAACCTGAAGGTTTCGAAGTTGAAGTTAAAGAAGACCACATTTGTTTGCTAGAGAAATCTCACTATGCTTTGTAGCAGTCATATAGACATTAGTATAAGAAATTTGACTCCTTCATGATACATATTGGGATTACGAGAAGTAAGTGTGACAGTTGTGTGTATTGTAAGAAATGCGCCGATGGCTCTTTCATATACTTGTTACATTATGTTGATGATATGTTGATAGCAGGAAAGTATATGATTGATATTCAGAATTTAAAGGAACAGTTAAAAGACAAGTTCAAGACTAAGGATTTGGGAGCGGCCAAGAAAATACTTGGTATGGAGATTAGGCGAGATCGCAGGGGAGGAAAACATTACTTGTCTCAACAGCGATACGTTGAGAATGTTTTGAAGTGTTTTGGCATGGCATACGCTAAATCTGTAAGTATTCCATTGGCAGCTCATTTCAAACATTCAGCTCGTTCATCCCGCAGACAGAGGATGGGATTAAGTATATGTCAAATGGTCCGTATTCAAGTGTGGTGGGTAGCATTATGTATGCCATGGTTTGTACCTGTCCCAACATTTCACATGCAGTTAGTGGTGTTAGTCGCTATATGGCATTGTTCACCACCGAAAACAGAGACGAAACGGGATGGATCTTCTTACCTGAATTTGGGGGCAGATGCTATTTGGATTTATCTGTCCACCTCTCCGAAAATGCCAAGTTGATTTATGGCACCATATATCGGAGATTTGAACGAATGTGACCGTTATAGCAGACTTTAACAGATTCCCCGTTCCGGCATTGGTTAGTATATTGTCGCTTAGCGTCTCTTCTTTCCATAAGTAAGCTTCCTGTTGCTAAGCTTTTCTCTTATTGACCACAGTATCACGGCTCGAGGGAAAGAGCGAAGGAATATCTGAGCCTCATGTGCTTCCTGTCTTGCCACATTCAACGGCTGGTACGGTAGATCTCTTCCATTAGCTTTCTTCTTTATCTTTCAAGTTGAAATATGATCTTTATTCATGCGCGATTTGTTTTGCAGCAACTATTCCGGCTTCGGTCCCTTTTGAGTCTCGCATTCCCATTCCTACGGGACCTTTTGCTAAGCGTCAATCTTCCAGGGGTGCTGTGACTAGAAGGCGGTTGTTAAGCGAATTTTTCGAAGATCTTGATGCCGAGGCTCTCACTTCTGCTGCAAATTTTGCTAACGAAGTCGATCCTATGCAGGCGACACTTATGAATTTCCACAACGAAGATTTCTTCGGCTTTTGGGTCGACTATTGTAAGAGGATCAAGGCTTGTCTACATGAGATCGAGATCAAGTGTCTCACTTCTGAATTATTGACATTGAAGGCTCAGCGGGTCGCGTGGATCAAGAAAAGTGCTGATTTCATTCAATATTTTGAACAAAAGTTGATCCTAAGGCGAAAGGAGCATGAGATGGCTTCTGGCGAATCCATCCAATTGCGCGCCCAGATCGAAGCGAATGCCGCGCAGCTGTAAGCTATTTTCGAAAAACTACAACAATGTATTTCTGAAGAGCTGGCGCTGAGGCAGAAGCTTAACTTTACCGAGCGGGGCATGCAAGATTGTGAAGTTGCCAAGCAGGAAATTGCTGAGAAACTTTCATCATGCTTGCAACAACGGACTCAAATTGAAGCGGGGCTGGCCGTAGTAGTAGCATGCGAGGAAGAGCTGCGGGGAGCACGTGAGCGGGTTGCCAATTTGTTGAAAGCCCCTCCTTCTTAACAGTTGTAGTTGTATTCCCCTTTTTGCATTAATTGTATCTCTTAAACACTTTGATTCGTGAATAAGAATATACACCTTTTTGCATGCGCTTATCTGTGTTTTGATTTCTTACTGTGGCGCTAATTAGTTTACTTACTCGTTTCGGAGTCCGTAGTTTATTCACTCGTTTCGGAGTTTCTAGTTTATGTACTCATTTCGGAGTTTATAGTTTACTCACTCGTTTCAGAGTTCATAGTTTATGGACTCATTTCGGAGTTTGTTTAGTTTACCTCCCTTGGGATTACAAGAAAATTTGTCCTAACGTTATATAAAGATAACCTCCATTCTTTATGATAGAGGTCTGTTGGGTTTTGTGGTACTAGGGCTTTAGTCCGTGGTACCATTGCATTGGTTGGTATATTTCATGATATGCAGTCTTTAAGCTGTTGTTCGAGTAGCCCCGCGACTGTCGTATCCATGATCCTTTAGGGGATAGACAAGACGTTTTCAAGTAATCTCCTTAGGCTATATGACCATCGGAAGAGCAAGCGTTAGGAATTTGCCATGTCAATTTTTACTTGAGGTTAGGCTCAGTTTGGAGCCCCGATGAGTCATAACCACTCCGCGCTAGTGTGGGATGATCCCCGATAGTCTTTTAGGCTTTATATAAGTTATCGTCGAGACCCTGAAGTTAGGAATTTTCCATCGCTTCATTTTTGTTTGACGATACCATGCCGTTTCTTTGCTGAAGTATGGTAGACATTTGTAGGACCTCTATGTTGTATGTTGTGCAGTTGAAGTCCGGAGCTAGGAATATTCCTTTGCTCCAATTTGATTTGGCTCGTTGGAGCTTTGTTGACGTCACGTTTGCATCCTGATGGAATGAGAGAGAATGCCAAAGTAGTTTTTAGGTCGCATATGAACCGTCAAGACTTGGATCTAAGAGTTTGTCGTTGCTCCATTTTGATTTGGCTCGTTGGAGCTTTTGTTAACGTTGCGTCTGCATCCTGCTGGAATGAGAAGGAACGTCGGGGTAGTTTCTGGGTAGTATATGAAGCGTCAAGAATTGGAGCTAGGAATTTTCCATGGATCCTTTCTATTCGACCCTTGGGTCTTTGTTGACGTCACGTCTGCACTGAGAAGGAACATCAGGATGATCTATAGGTTGTAGATGTCGCCATCAAGATCTGGCTCTCCCTTTGACGGAGCCTGGTGGGAAAACTTGGTTCCCTTTTTCATTTGTGCCTATGGATTGTATACATGGATCAGTGTAGACTCACCTGCAGGGAAAAGGAAACTTTATTTTATTTAATTTTTTATTGCCGTGATACTCTATCTTTTCAGCTTTTCATATCGCAAAAGTCGCGATTTCCCAATCATTTCGGCCTTTTATCCACGGTGCCCAATTTTCGGCTATTTTTTTTTATATTTTTACTCGCTGCTTTTTATTGCGAGTTGCCCAAACATTTCGGCTGTTTTTATATGCATATTTTTTACTCGCTGATTTTTATTGCGAGTTGCCCCATCATTTCGGCTATTTTTATATACATTTTTTTCCTCGCTGATTTTTATTGCGAGTTCGGAATCTGATACCAACCTTGGCATCAGCATCGTTGCAACTGGAATTTTGTCAGGAGCGAATTAACATTTGACTTCAGAGGAAATAGGGTTTGACACCTGTTTAGGCATCGGCATCGCTGCTACTGGGATATTACCAGGAGCGAATCATCATTTGCCTTGAGAGGACTTGGGGTTTGACACCTATTTAGGCATCAGCATCGCTACAATTGGGATATTACCAGGAGTGAATTATCATTTGCCTTTGTCGATTTGAATAAAAATGGCTTAGTAAACAGGGTTAAGATCCTTTCGATTAAGTCTTTTTGACGTTATGAGTCGTAAGGGTCTCATAAAATTATTTCTCCCTACGAGTCGTGAGGATCTCGTAGATGTATTTTCTCCTTATGAATCGTGGGGATTCCTAAGCGTGTGTTCTCTTATAGGTCGTAATGATCTTATAAGAGTATTTTCACCTTATAAGTCGAGAGGACTTACAAGTGTCGTTCACCATATGGTGGCATTTTGCGCCATTGGTGGAACTAGGTGAGGGCTATATTTATTTGTGCCCGTGGAATGTATACAAAGGCCAATATTGGACCGCCTGTAGGGCAACTTGGGGAATACGACGGCTTAAGAACAGGTTTGGATCCCTGTAACCTAAGACTTTCGAATTCTATGAGCTGTGAGGGTCTCATAGGGGGGTTCTCCTTACTAGTTGAGAGGATCTCATGAGTGATAATTTTATGAGATTGCGCCCTTTCAGGTTTTCACAAGCTCGCCGGTAATCCTGCTGTTTTTACTTACGGCACCCTTTCGGGTTTTCATCCGTGCTCATTTTACTTGTCGACATACCGTTTTTTTTCCTAACGAGATTGCGCCCTTCCGGGTTTTCACAAGCTCGCCGGTAATCTTGTTGTTTTTACTTACGGCGCCCTTTCGGGTTTTCATCCGTGCCCATTTTGCTTGTGGACATACCAATTTTTCTTTTTTCTTTTAGCGACGCATCTGTTTGCTAATGGGACTTAGGGGTGACTTCACCGGTGGAGTAGCTGTGTAGCCAGTGGGACTTGAGTTGCAGTCTTCACCGTTGGAGCTTTGATTGCATTATAGATCTCAAGGGAGCACATCACCGTTTTGGAGGCAATATGCTAGTTTAGGGACATCTCGGTCCGTTATCACCATGTTTGAGGTAGATAATTTCTAGTTTAAGGACTTTACGGTCTAATGTCGCCATATTTGAGGCGAGGTTTTAGTTTAAGGGCATCTCGTTCTATTGTCGCCTTTTTTGAGGCGACAGAGCTTCTTTGCATACTACTTTCAGAGTTTTGACTTAGGAAGATAGCGAGCGGACACGAGCGTCGTCATCTATCATTGACCTAAGTCATAACTCGTCAGGCGTAGTATTTTTTGAGGAATCGGCCGTTTACTGGCCTGAAGGGTCTTTCGCCATGCATGTCCATGAGCAGGTAGGCTCCATCTTGGTAGACATTGTCTATGATGTACGGGACTCATAGTTCGGCTCGAATTTCCCTCGTTTTGCACAGTTGGGGATCATAGGTCTTTTGACGACTAGCACAAATTCGCCTTAGCGGAATATTCTCGGCCTGGTCAGTTTTTCATATGACCGCGTCATCCTTGCCTTATAAGCTTCCAGGTTTTGCTGTGCTATATGGCGAGTTTCGTTGAGGGTGTTGAGTTCCTCATACCGAAGATGAGCATTTTCTTCATCTGTCAGCTCATATCGAACCGTTACTCGAAGAGAAGGGAGTTCTATTTCCAGAGGAAGCACTGCTTCCGTGCCAAATACTAACGCCTATGGGGTCATATTCGTGGTTGTTTTGAACGTCGTTCGGTATGCCCAGAGAGCTTCGTGCAGTATTTTTTGTTTCTCGACGCCGTTTTCTTTATAATCTTTTTCAAGGTTTTGTTGAAAGCTTCAGCTAGACCGTTAGCGCGGGGATTATAGAAGGAAGAGTATCTCCAATCTATTTTATACTGTTCTGCGAAGAGGCTGATTTTATGGCTCTTGTAGACTGGTCCATTATCCGAGATTATCCTTCACAGAGCGCCGAACCGGTAGATGACATGTGTCTTGAAGAAATGGAGAATATTCTCCGTCTTCACTTCACTTAGTGGTACTTCTTTTGCCCACTTAGAAAAGTAATCGGTCATTGCTAGTATGAACCGGTGTCCTTTGGATGATGCCGGTTAAATGGGGCCAATTATGTAGGTTCCCTACATTTCGAACGGCCGGCTCGCTACCGTTGGGTGTAGCAGATTTGGATGTTGGTGGATAAAGTCCCCGTGAATCTGGTACGAGTGACACTGCTTCGCATATTCTAGACAGTCCTGAATCATTGTGGGCTAATAATAACCCATTATTTTTATCTTCAGCTTCATCTTTGACCCGTCTTGATGAGAAACGCAGATTCCGTCGTGAGTTTCTTGGACGACTCTCTTTGCTTCTTCTGGACCCATGCACCTTAACCACAAACTGTCAAGCGAGCTCTTGTACAGAGTATTATTGACGAAGGCGAAAGACAGAGCTCGTTTTATGAATTGATGTCTAGACGTTTTCGGGCGTTCGTCGAGATTTGAAGTAGTCTATGAAGACTTCCCTCCAATCCTTGACCTTTTCTTCGTCCTCTATTTGGAGAGCTGCTTGTTTGGTCATTTCTTTTCCTTCGGATAGCTCTATTGAATCCTCTGAAGATATTTCTGCTGGCGCGAGAACTCTACGGCTTTGCACGGTGATCCTTACATCGTCGAGGTCTTCATCGGCCGATTCCTTAGCCAGCTTGGCTAATGCATCTGCCTTACTATTTTTGCACGCGGTATGCTCTCCAAGATGTAAGAGGGGATCTGCGTCAGCAGTTGCCGCACTCTTTTGCCGTATTTTATCAACTCTGGCTTGCATGTTTGATAGTCTCCCTTTATTCGGCTAACGACCAATTAGGAGTCTCCATATATGAGGAGGTCTTTGAATCCTATGTCGACAGCGATCTTGAGACCTGCTATCAAAGCATCATATTCAGTTTTGTTATTATTCCTTGGCTCTGTTAAGGAGAGGGCGTAGCGCAGTATCCCTCCCTGCGAAGTCATGAAGATAAGGCCTACCCCGGCTTTGATTATAGGGTTTTTTTACTTTCGCCTCTTCAAGGAAGATGCTCCATCAAAGTAGAGCTCCCATCGGGAATCCTTCTCTCCTTCGATTGTGTCGAACACATGTTCATCCGGCAACTCGCAATTTAAGGAAGAGTCACCTAGTATCGGATGCTCAGCGAGAAAGTCGGTGATGGCCTGGCCTTTCACTTCTTTGAGGGGTCGATACGTTATCGAGAACTCCATTAAGAGGAGGGCCCATTTGACAAGCTTGCCTGTTAGAATGGCCCTTGACATCAGATATTTGAGGGGATCCACCTTTGATATGAGATGGGCCTTATGTTCCAACGCGTAATGTCTGAGCTTCGGTATCGTGAAGATCTGTGCCGGGCAATGCTTTTCGATGGGGGAGTAGTTGTTTTCTGCTCCCAGAAGAACTCGACTCAAATAGTAAGAGCTCTCTCCTTTCCTTGGTTGTTCTCTTGTTCCCATAGTGCACCCAGATAACCTTCAAGGGCCATTGTGTATAGGATGAGGGGCCTTCCTCTAACCGGAGCAGTCAGTACTGGTGGATTTTGCAAGTACTACTTAATCTCGTCTGGTACATTTTGGCACTTTTGATCCCAGAAGAATGGGGTCCCCTTCTTCATGAGGTGGCTGTAAGGATGGCATTATCTGGAAAGGTTAGCTATGAACCGTCAGATATACGCGAGCTTTCCTTGAAAGGATCGCAATTGCTTAAGGGTCCTAGGCGTGGGCATTTCCGTAATCGCGATTTTTTAGGGATCGATTTCGATACCCCGATGTCGTATGATGAATCTTAGGAATTTGCCTGAGGAGACTCCAAACGCGTATTTTAGAGGATTCATCTTCAGATTATACTTCCGAGGATGTTTGAACACTATGTCTAGATGTTCCCAATGTTCCTCGTAAGACTTGCTTTTCACCACCAGGTCGTTGATGTAGTATTCGACAATATCATGGATGAGGTCATCAAAGATCTTCATCATGGCCCTCTGGTAGGTAGCGCCAGCGTTCTTTAAACCGAAAGAAATCACCTTGTAGCAGAATATGTCCAGCGGAGTTCAGAAGGTAGTATGCTTTTGGTCTTCAACATGCATTTTTATTTGATTGTACCCCGAAGATCCATTAATGAAAGAGAAAACCTCATGGGTAGACGTGTTATCGATCATCAGCTCGGTAACAGGTACTGGAAAGTCATCCTTCGGGCAAGCTTTGTTGAGATCCCGAAATTCCACGCAAATGTGCACTGTCCTATTTTTCTTCATTACCAGAACGATGTTAGCGATCCATCCGGGATATTGAACTTCCTGGATGAAGCCAGAGTCGATTAGCTTCTTGACTTTAGCGTTGATGCTCATCTCAAGTTTTAGTCGCATCCTCCTCGGCGCTTCTTTGACTGGCTTGATGTCCGGTGATATGGCCAGTTTATGTACTGCTACTTCTGGATCAAGACCTGGCATTTCGGAATAGTTTCACTCGAACCAATCCTTATACAACATGAGTACATCTTTTAAAGTGGCCACCTGCTTTTTAGATAGAAGCTTACTGACGAACGTCGGCTTCGGATCGTTTTCCGTCCCTAAGTCAATTTTCCTCAGGTTATCTGTCGTAGTGTGTATTCCATCTTCCAGCTCTTTTGGTGATGGTGGAAACTTTAAGATCACCTCATCTTCATCTTCATTTGCGAAGCACTTGAAGGGGTTATCTATAGTCTCGTTCCCTCCCTCCTTTAAGAGTGTTACCGCATGGCAGGTATGAGTTTGCTTCCCTTCTTGACATTGAACTGGTCCTGTCATCACGGTATAGGTCCTCATTGGCTCATTCTTTTGCGGTGGGGTTACCCTCCAGTTATCGGAAAAGCGAACCTGCCTTATTGATATTGGTCTTCGACCCAGTCTTCGAAGGCGAAGAAGTCTTCAAGGGGATGACCTATTGCTCGGTGATAGGAGCAATAATCCAGATGCTGGACCTTGTTTATTTGTTCGGGGTGCCGAGACTCTGGAAGCTTCATCATTTGATACTTTATGACAAGGTTGAATATTTTCCTTGTCTTTTCATGAAGAAAAGAGTATTCCTAACCCATCTTCCTGATAAAAGACAGGTTCCAACCATGTTTTTATTGATAGCGCGGCTTCTTAGATCTGCCATGTTGCTGTTTTCGAGCATTGTTTGCTTTCTTCGCCTTGTTTTTGCCTTTATTTCGAGATTTTCCTTCGAGGCGAGAACGTACAGCTGGCTGAGAATGAAGGGCATTGTAGTTTTTTTCTCCGCAGACTGTTGGTTGAGGCATTGCGTCCTGGCCTTTTCATAAATAGCCATTTCGCGACTGTGGTCATCCTGAATCTTTTGACAGGCTTCTTTTATTAGCTGGTCAACATGTTCTTCGAATGATGGACTCAACGTTCTTAGAGCGGGGCCTCATTCTGTTTCAACGTCACAGCTATTTGGAAGAGCGTTCTCTTCTTCACCAGAGCTTTTTATAGCGTGGCAACTGTGGAAATGCTTTCGTTTCCTGGACCGAACGTATCCGAGCCCGGTTGTCTCCATCTTACCGTTAGGCATCTTTTGCTGAGTCCCGGGAACATCCCAAATATTTTTGTAAAATTGGGCTTGTCGAACAGTTTGTTGGAGGGGTACGCCTTGGCATCTTAACAGCCTTCTCAATCCCTCTGCGTAGTATCTTGGCAGAAGGATTAGTTGCAGCCTGACGAATGCAAAATCGGCACCGTGCCAGACTTCTCTCTCTACTATGGTCTCCGTAGATTGGTAAAAGAGGATCGCCTTTTCACCTTCACCTAGGAGGCACGTAGAAAGTTTTTAGTTCCTGTGCGCTGTATGTACGGAGCGCATCATGTTCTTTATAATGTCGAGGCGGAACTATTGTGATCTGTAAGCTCCGATCTACTTCATCAAGGATTTGGATTGGCGGGCGGATAGAGAACACTGTGTTAAGCTCATCCTAAGATTCGCTACCAAATACCAAAATAGGAATAGATGGTCCAGGACTGTTGCCTTGGGGTTGCCCTAAGTAGACTATTTCATCATCTTCCTCGGTTTCGCTCCTAAAGATCGAGATGGTGACAATGGACTTCCTTTTATCCTCCGGCTTATGACACCTCTCTTCATCATTGAAGTCTGGTAAGAAGTACTTTGCGTCTTTATATTTTCGGACCTCGTTTATGGAGAACGGGTTTAGCTCTCCCGTGACAGTGTATTCCAAGCCGTCTTTGAAATACTTCATACACTGATGTTGTGTAGAAGGGATGACGTTATACTCGTGTAACCAAAGCCTGCCGAGAAAATCATTATAGCATGTCTTGGCGTCAATGAAATAAAATTTGACGTCAGTGACGAGCAAGCCAAAGCGTAACGTCAGAATTATGGACCCAAGCGTCCGTGACGACTGTGAATCGAACCCGGAGATGGTAATTTTGTCCCAAGCCAGGTGATGAATGTTCATGAAAATCTTATTAAGCACCTTCACATTAAGGAGGTTGACAGAGGACCCATTATCGACAAGGATTTAGCCTATCTTGGTGTCGTGTCAATACCCGGTGACGTATAGAGGACGGTTATGCTTGCACATTCCGAAAAGGTGATCCTCATCGCCGAATGTTATGTCAGCTGTGTAAACCTGTGCCACCTCGTCCTTCATCTTCTTTTCAGCTAAGAAGCTTGGAATTGATCAGGCTCTTATAATGCATTGATCAGATAATCTCGTGCCTCTTTGGACAAGAGGAGAACATGCAATATGCTCAGTTGTGAGGGTATTTTTCTCAGATATGACAGGATATTGTAATCCACCTTGTTTTTCTTGGGTGGGTCCATGGCTATGAGCTCTTTAACGACCCCATCATCGAGGGCGATTTCCTCAGGGACTTTTTCTTTCCCTTTGCCCTTTTTGCTCGAACCTTTGTTTGTAGGTCCAAGGTGCATTTTAGGCATTGTGCGGTTACGCAGCTGAATGTTCCTACAGTTCTTCTCCCCTCTTCTTTTTCGGAGGTGGAGTCCTTGAAGAGAAGGTTGATGGTTTTTTCTTCCTCAGAATCTCTACGGAACGTAAGAACTTAGAGTTTCTCCTTTTCCAAACTGGTATCAACCATACGACAGTTACCAGTCATTTTCTCACGCACGCTCATCGCACTTTTTCGCTGTCGACGAGCTTCGCGCTTCATCCTCTTGAAGTGTTGTTGATGGGCAACGTATCCTTACCACTACTTCTTGATAGCACTGCATTCTTCGGTGGGATGAGTAACCCTCCAATGATATAGGCAGTAGTTTGGATATGAGTCCTCTCCGTCGAGGCTTATGGCCCCGAGCGAGCTTCCCACGAGAGGTGGCAGCTTCATGCCCAATGACAGGGCTTTGGCAAACCGCTTCTCTGTCTTGATCCTGCTCTTATTTGTGGCAGGTGTTCTTTGGTTTGGTCAGAGTAATTTATGACTCCTCCTTGCTGCAGATTCTTCATCCTGACGTTGATGCTTAGCCTTTTCATATATGGTTGTTTTGCGTTCTCGGCCAGCTTTACTTTTGTAAATCCACATTTCTCACCCCGGTGCTTGTGGGGAGGCGGAAAACGGAATAAAAAACGGATTTTTATCAAACTAGGCAACTTGGACTAGCTTAAGGTGGATCTTTGCTAAACAAAAACTAACTAAAAGCTAACTAGATTTAGCTATATGGAAGAAAGGTTATACCTTGGGCTTTATGTCCTTCTCTACTTGCTCCTTGGAGTGGAAGAAAGAGATCACCTTATCGCCTTCTCTAGTCAAAGAAGGATCCACCCGAGAGACTCAACCTTTGGCTTCAACTTCGAGCTAGAAGTAACTAAGGTGCTAGAAGTGCTAATCCTAGAACCATAGATGAGAGTAGAGATTGCTTTGGAGAGGTTTAACTCAAGCTCAAGTGTTTCTTAACACATGAGAGGGGAGAGCTTGAGAGAGAGGAAGAGGAGGAGAGAGAATCAATATGATAGAATGGGAGAATAATGAGCCATTCTCACATATATGTGTGAATTATTGTAAAATGATAATTAGCAAGATAATTGTCACGGTTTAATCAAGACTTGACCATTATTATTTCATATTAAATGCAAATTGCAAGGATCAAAGAGCATCTTTTATATAGAATGATGATGGTCAAAGTGTCAACCTAGGTCAACAAGTCAAGATAGTCAAATGGTCAACAACCCTAACCATGCACAATTATATTTAACTAATATCAATTAATCATAATACACACATAAGCATTAGGGTTAATAAAATGACAATAGTCATTAACCCTAATCAAAGTCCTCTCCCTCTGTCTCAATCAACTGTGCATACTCACCCGTATTCGTGATCCGAGGAACATGAATACAAAGAGATAAAACCAATCCCAAATCATATACTAGGATCTGGCTTAAACCAAAGCCCGCTAGTATAAGCTGTCCGGACAGCAAACGTGCACAAGTGCATGGATGTGAACGAACCCTGTCGCAAAACCATGCGACCTCTACTCATTTTGCCTAAAGGAGAATAGCTCTCTGTGTGGGAGTCTAAAGACTCGACACTACGCTGGCAGTGGGTTTAACCACAGACTGCAAGCGGCACTAGCTGTACGTAACGGTCCCCAGGCAGATGCCGATAAGAAGACTGACGAGGTGACCCCATCTGAACTCCTACTGAGCCTGTATGTGACAGTCTCCGTACAGTCCGGTCTGTTCGTCTGATACATCGCATGGCAGGCCTAGGGGGGCGGTAAACGTCAGTCCCCTAATAGCGGTACAAGTCGTGTCGGAGTGTAGCCCAGAACACCCTGAGATAACACTGGAAACCTACCAGTATATCTCGCTTGCCCTGGCCAGGGACTACTTGTGTAATGGCTCTCCTGGACACAGCGCGATGTCAACCCCCAATACCGGGAGAGATGAATCCTGTCTAACCGTCACTGCCTCCAAGTGCTTCGGGACTGCACCCAACTACTACCTGTTTGTACGACTCCTTTGAGCCGTGGTAGGGTAATAATCAAAGTACAGTAGGAACATACTCGAGGCGAAGTGACAGTGTCAAGTCAGCGGACTAAGCTATACTCATGTCACCTGGGAACTGATAACTGACGACAGGTATAATACCAACCAACAGTTCCCGATGAGTCCTGTCCAGTGTACTCGTAACCTAACGAGCACCCGCATACTATCTCAAGTACGACGTACTGACGGCTTTGGGACAGACCGTCTCCCACGCTGGGATGAGAAGCGCATACGCTAGTCTACTCCGTAGTATCGATGCCCTGTCTCGATAGTCCATCAACTAGGGACCTGTATAAGGATGTGCTTATGGTTTACCCAGTCCCCATGAGTGTGAGCGCCATCACAACTCTGGTAATCAAGCAAAGATCCTAAGGGCTCTACTAATATGTTATATAACCGATATGCTAGAAGAAACACATGCACATATTGAAGTAGAGACAAACCAAGTAGCATACTACCATTTCGAGAAAGATTGTATATAGAACTGTGAATATCCCAAGCTTCCATCAAGTAATATACATACTAGTATGATACTGTAATGGCCTCTAGGGCATATACACTAACAATCTCCCACTTGCACTAAGGCCATGTACTGGCGTATCGAAGACCTATCATCTCGATCAGCCACTCGAACTAAGTCTGGGGTAAGGCCTTGGTGAATGGATCTGCAGTGTTATCTTCTGAAGCAACCCTATGAACCTCGATCTCCTGGCGATCCACGATCTCCCTGATCAGGTGATACCGCCTCAAGATGTGTCTGGATTTCTGATGGGACCTGGGTTCCTTCGCTAAAGCTATAGCCCCGTTGTTGTCGTAATACAGAGAGATTGGATCAACAATGGACTGAACCACCTGAAGTTCTTTCAAGAACTTCCTCATCCAGACAGCTTCTTTTGCGGCATCAGATGTAGCGATGTATTCCGCTTCCATAGTCGAGTCAGCAACGGTTTCCTGTTTGGAGCTCTTCCAACACACCGCCCCTCCATTGAGGGTAAAGACAAAACCCGACATGGACTTGGAATCATCCTTGTCACTCTGGAAGCTGGAGTCAGCAAAGGCCTCAATCTGGAGGTCTTTTCCGCCATACACCAAGAAAATCTCCTTAGTCCTTCTCAGGTACTTGAGAATGTTCTTTACCGCTATCCAATGTTTCTCCCCAGGGTTTGACTGATACCTGCTTACCACACTCAGTGCATAAGCCACATCTGGTCTGGTACACAATATCGCATACATTATAGAGCCTACCGCAAAAGCGTAGGGTATAATAGACATGCGATCCCTCTCCAAATCTGGGAGACATCTCTTTGGAGAGGGTGATCCGGTGACAAGCTGGTAGATTACCGCGCTTGGAATCTTCCATACTGAATCTTTTCAGTATGGTGTCGATGTACCTGGACTGTGAGAGTCCTAAAATCCTCTTGGATCTGTCACGGTAGATCCGGATCCCCAGAATGTATGAGGCATCACCCAGGTCTTTCATGGAGAACCTGTGTGACAAGAACCCCTTGACAGATTGCAGCATAGGAATGTCATTTCCTATTAAGAGAATGTCATCCACGTATAAAATGAGGAATACTACAGTTCTCGCTACAAATCTACAATAGATGCATGGTTCATCTGGATTTTTGATAAAGCCAAATTCCTTGACCGTCTCATCAAAACAGATGTTCCAACTCCGCGATGCCTGCTTTAGTCCATAAATGGACTTAAGCAACTTGCACACCTTTCCACTGCTCCCACTCTGAATGAAACCCTCTGGCTGGTCCATATAGACACACTCCTCTAAATGTCCATTTAGAAAAGCGGTCTTTACGTCCATCTGCTAAATCTCATAATCGTGGAAGGCAGCAATGGCAAGAAGGATCCGAATGGATTTCAGCATAGCTACTGGAGAAAAGGTTTCGTCATAGTCCAAACCAGGTCTCTGACGAAAACCCTTTGCAACCAGTCTAGCTTTATAGGTCTCAACCTGTCCATCTACACCAATCTTCCTTTTGAAGATCCACTTGCATCCTACGGGTTTTACCCCATCTGGAGCAATGTCCAACGTCCATACTTTGTTGGTGTATATGGACTCCATTTCGGTCCGCATTGCATCCAGCCATTTTACCGAGTCAACGCTCTGAATGGCTTGCTGGAAGCTAGTAGGCTCATCACAATCTATGATGCAATCCTCTCTATCCCCGTCTATGAGGAAACCGTAGTATCTCTCGGGCGGATGAGACTGCCTACTACTCCTGCGGAGTGGAGTGGGAATGTCCTGATCTTTCGAACCCTCTGGTTCTACTAAGCTTTCAGTAATAGCTTGTGGTTCTGGAATTTCTTCCAGTTCTATTGCGCTCCCACTTATTTCTTTTTCTATGAACTGGTGTTCTAGAAAGTGGGCATGGCGAGAAACAAAGACCTTTTGTTCCTCTTCGCAATAGAAGAAATATCCCTTGGAGTTCTTTGGATATCCCACAAACTTGCACTGTACTGAGCGTGCCTCGAGCTTGTCCGCATGCTGCTTTTTGACAAAAGCTGGACATCCCCATGTCTTAATGTGATTAAGATAGGGTCTCTTCCCACACCACATCTGATATGGTGTAGTAAGCACAGTCTTAGTTGGAACTCGGTTCAAAAGGTATGCAGCTGATTCTAGCGCATATCCCCAGAACGATCACGGCAACTCAGCGTTACTCATCATGGACCGTACCATATCCAATAGGGTTCGGTTCCATCTCTCCGATACACCGTTATGTTGCGGAGTGTATGGAGGAGTAAGCTGAGAGAGCTCTTTTAAGTAACCCAGGAACTCGGCACTCAAGTATTCACCACCTCGATCAGATCTTAGTGTCTTGATACTTTTGCCTGTTTATTTTTCTACTTCATTCTTATATTCCTGGAATTTTTCAAAAACCTCGGATTTATGTTTCATTAAGAAGACATATCCGTACCTTGAAAAGTCATCCGTAAAAGTAATGAAGTAAGAATAACCGCTTCGTGCATGCGTAGACATTGGACCGCACACGTCGCTGTGTACGAGTCCCAAGAGCTCGCTCGCTCTTACTCCGTGTCCAGTGAACGGAGTCTTTGTCATCTTTCCTTTGAGACAGGATTGACAAGTTGCATATGACTGATATTCGAACGGATCCAAATATCCTTCTGTATGTAACTTAGTCAACCTTCTCTCATTGATGTGACCCAGTCTACAATGCCATAAGAAAGTTTTATTGATTTCTGGAGACTTTCTTTTGTGTGTATTCTGGACATTGAAAATCTGTGGTTGGTTTAATACGTATATACCGTTGTTTAATGTACCTGACCCAATCAAAACTTGATTAAGGTGAATGTTCACTACATTACTTACAAATGCAAATTCATAACCTTCTTTAGATAATAAAGATACAGAAATGATATTACAGGTTGCATTTGGTACAAAATAACAACTACGCAAAACCAAAAAGTGTCCATCTGACAATCCCAGGTGATAGTCCCCAACGGCCTCAGCATCCATGCTAGCCCCGTTTGCAACTCTGAGGGTCATATCACCTGCCTTCAAAACTCTACGCTTTCTCAACTCCTGCAAAGAATTACCGATATGAGATCCTGATCCGGTATCCAATACCCAGGAAGTAGAGTTTATTGATAGACAATTTTCAATAACATACACACCTGAAGCTGAAGCCGCAATTCACTTCAGATCCTGGGTTCTGTCCTTCCAAGCCTTGCAATCCTGTTTCCAGTGTCCACTTTTGTGACAGTAGAAGCATTCTTCCTTCCCCACCAGCTTTCCCGCTACCTTTGTTGCCTTTCCCTTTCCCTTCGTATCCACTTTACTGACACCGCCCCTTGGTTTGGCGGGGGCTTTCCTCTTCTTTCCCTTGGCTTTCGCCCTGGACCTAGAAGAGGAAGATCCTCCTACAAACAAAGTGGATGTCTCCCTACCCTTCTGTAGGATGCCCTCAGCACTCCTCAACATGTTCAGAAGTTCGGAAAGTTCAACCTCTTTTCCTTCCATGTTGAAGTTTAGGACAAACTGGGCGTAAGTGGAAGGAAGGGACTGGAGAATCAAATCAGTGTAGAGTTCATTCTCCAACGTGGTCCCAAGGTCCGCGAGCTCCTCTAAGTAGCCAATCATCTTAAGCACGTGTTCCGCTACCGATGATCCGATGGCCAATCTTGCCGAAAATAGCTTCTTCGACACTTCGTATCTTGCGATACGAGACTGCTCTCCATACAGTTCTTTTGTACGGAGAAATATGGAATCTAGGTCCATATTCTCATGCCTCCTCTGATGTTCGTTATCCATCGAGGCAAGCACGAGGCATTTGGCCTTCGCGTAATCGATCTCCCATGTCTTACGGATTTCTTTATCCGCGACGCTGGAGGTGGGACCTGGGACAGGGGGAGCTTTGGTAGTAAGGACATACCCCAACTTGTCGTAAGTGATTGCCATCTTGACATTCCTGAGCCAATCTTTGTAGTTTGGCCCTGTCAGTATGTTTTTATCTAGTAATAACTTAAGTCCGGTCATGTTGAATGGTCGCTGCAATTAGGAGAGAGAAAAGAAACACTTTAGCATGATGCTCTTGCAAGTTTAGAGTGGTTTTTAGTTTGTCTAAACAGGATGGCTCCCACTGTCTCTCGAATCCCTTCTCAAACCATAAAGAAAGAACTAGTCGGGATCAATCTCACCGTACAATACTTACTTAACCGTTCAGCCAGGCCAGTGTCGGTACTTCGAGGGAGGTTTTCCAACGCTTTCGCGAAGTTCCTTAATTAAGTAACCTCTTTTCCCTGTGGGCGTAGCCCCGCTAACACCTTTCTAGACACCTACTAGGTTTATAGCATTGATCGTTAAGTGAGAACTTTCCCGAGGAGTAGCATATACTCACAGTAGGATCGGGATCCAAATATCATCGCGTGATAAAACCGAAGGAATCCTACCTGAATCATCACACTCCAAATGGTATGCAGCGCTAGCAAGTTTCAGTACTTATGAAACTCCCGATGTGGATTTTTGCCCCATGCTCTTATAACCTTGACTTTGGCCAAAATATCATAAGTCACATGTCAAGTTCTACCCGTCATTCTCCTGGTTAATTTGGACCCACCCGTACCTACCCTTGACTTTGGCCAAAATGGAAGCACGACTGTCCCAAACCAACGCATCTACCTATGCTGCACATGAATACCCAATAGCTACCAATCACTATGCCTTGACTTTGGCCAAAATACATAGCTTGAATACTTTTTGACCATTCATGTGGAATGACGGAGGGCTACGAATGGTTTTGGTGAAACCGTGAACGTAGTGAACTTGATATAATCGATGGAACGAGATAGCTTTTAAAAGGAGTGGTTCAAGCTCCGTGTTTAAAAGTTTAGTTTTGAAAAGAACCGAGTGGTTTTCAAAGTGTTCCAATCGACTTTTACTTGGTTTATTTTCTTGCATTAGTTCTTTTAATGCATCCCATCATTTAATCCTACCATTGCAGAAAACAACCAAAATATGGTGTACTCTTATGCCATCCGCATTCGCCACGGGGCCCCATCATCACCCGTTAGGTTACTTAACTAACGACAGAGCGGGGGCTGGACTAGCGCGGATGCAAAACATAAGCAACACCTAAATAGTTATCATATATAAATATATAGCAATGATAGACATTACCGATCACAGATGAATACATTGGATATACTAGGAATCCGCAATCCGTTCGAGCCTGCAACGAAAAGCGGATTACATAGTCGCGGTGAATAGCCAATACCCCACCCAAGACCCCTATGGGTGCGGCAAACTACCCGCCAAGTACCCGAAGCGAAGCAACATCCCTCAACTCCGTGAGTAGGCCACTCGGCACTTCGAGATACCCGATAGTTTGTGCACCCCCTCCATGGGTCTATCCTAGGAGAAAAAAGAGTAAAAATAATTATACAATGACGGCTACAACCCCGACCCGGTTGTGCGGCCAAACAAATAATATTACATCAATTTACATGTTACATGAATGAAAGAAAAGAAAACTCTCGTCTCACAAAACCCCCCGGCTATTCACTCGCGACAATCCACCGCATTCATATACACAAACCAACAAGCATTACAGATCACAGATATGTATAACCCCCACTAATCGACGTATAGCGATTAGTAGACGTTAAATACATATAAACATCACAGATATAACCCAATAGTCAAAGTGTAGTGAAGTTCGATCAAAAATACGGATTTATAGGCACCCCAAATACAAATTTCTTCTCTGGAAAATCTGGGCCGAAATAAACCATCTTAAAAATCCCAAAACCTTAACAGAGGAATACTGCACCAAACTCGGTTCAGAACGGAGTCAAAACGGCCGTGGTTCCGCGGCAATAGGCATGCTTTTGCCGCGGAACCGCCGTGCTTTGAACTGTTCACTGGACCGTTTTTGGTGTGCTTCTTGACAAAACCCTGAGCCGATTTTTGAAGTATGATTTTTTATTTTTTGAGCAGAAAAAAATTCAACAGAAAGTTAGGGTTTTGATGTTTTAGTTTTGCGATTTTTCCGATCGAACTTCTATACACTTTACTAACTAGCTATTTTATGTTTAGTTAGGCTCTGATACCACTGTAAGTCCACGTTGCCCACCCCGGTGCTTGCGGGGAGGCGGAAAACGGAATAAAAAACGGATTTTTATCGAACTAGGCAACATGGACTAGCTTAAGGAGGATCTTTGCTAAACAAAAACTAACTAAAAGCTAACTAGATTTAGCTATATGGAAGAAAGGTTATACCTTGGGCTTTATGTCCTTCTCTACTTGCTCCTTGGAGTGGAAGAAAGAGATCACCTTGTCGCCTTCTCTAGTCGAAGAAGGATCCACCCGAGAGCCTCAACCTTTGGCTTCAATTTCGAGCTAGAAGTAATTAAGGTGCTAGAAGTGCTAATCCTAGAACCTTAGATGAGAGTAGAGATTGCTTTGGAGAGGTTTAACTCAAGCTCAAGTGTTTCTCAACACATGAGAGGGGAGAGCTTGAGAGAGAGGAAGAGGAGGAGAGAGAATCAATATGATAGAATGAGAGAATAATGAGCCATTCTCACATATATGTGTGAATTATTGTAAAAAGATAATTAGCAAGATAATTGTCACGGTTTAATTAAGACTTGACCATTATCATTTCATATTAAATGCAAATTGCAAGGATCAAAGAGCATCTTTTATATGGAATGATGATGGTCAAAGTGTCAAACTAGGTCAACAAGTCAAGATAGTCAAATGGTTAACAACCCTAACCATGCACAATTATATTTAACTAATATCAATTAATCATAATACACACATAAGCATTAGGGTTAATAAAATGACAATGGTCATTAACCCTAATCAAAGTCCTCTCCCTCTGTCTCAATCAACTGTGCATACACACCTGTATTCGTGATCCGAGGAACACGAATACAAAGAGATAAAACCAATCCCAAATCATATACTAGGATCTGGTTTAAACCAAAGACCGCTAGTATAAGCTGTCCAGACAGCAAACGTGCACAAGTGCGCGGATGTGAACGAACCCTGTCGCAAAACCATGCGACCTCTACTCATTTTGCCTAAAGGCGAATAGCTCTCTGTGTGGGACTCTAAAGACTCGACACTATGCTGGCAATGGGTTTAACCACAGACCGCAAGCGGCACTAGCTGTACGTAACGGTCCCTAGGTAGATGCCGATAAGAAGACTGAGGAGGTGACCCCATCTGAACTCCTACTGAGCTTGTATGTGACAGTCTCCGTACAATCCGGTCTGTTCGTCTGATACATCGCATGGAGGGCCTAGGGGGCGGTAAACGTCAGTCCCATAATAGCGGTATAAGTCGTGTCGGAGTGTAGCCCAGAACACCCTGAGATAACACTGGAAACCTACCAGTATATCTCGCTTGCCCTGGCTAGGGACTACTTGTGTAATGGCTCTCCTGGATACAGCGCGATGTCAACCCCCAATACCGGGAGAGACAAATCCTGTCTAACCGTCACTGCCTCCAAGTGCTTCGGGACTACACCCAACTACTACTTGTTTGCACGACTCCTTTGAGCCGTGGTAAGGTAGTAATCAAAGTACAGTGGGAACACACTCGAGGCGAAGTGACAGTGTCAAGTCAGCGGACTAAGATGTATTCATGTCACCTGGGAACTGATAACTGACGATAGGTATAATACCAACCAACAGTTCCCGATGAGTCCTGTCCAGTGTACTCGTAACCTAACGAGCACCCGCATACTATCTCAAGTACGATGTACTGACGGCTGTGGGACAGACCGTCTCCCACGCTGGGATGAGAAGCGCATACGCTAGTCTACTCCGGAGTATCGATGCCCTGTCTCGATAGTCCATCGACTAGGTACCTGTATAAGGATGTGCTTATGGATTACCCAGCCCCCACGAGTGTGAGCGCCATCACAACGCTGGTAATCAAGCAAAGATCCTAAGGACTCTACTAATATGTTATATAAGCGATATGCTAAAAGAAACACATGCACATATTGAAGTAGAGACAAACCAAGTAGCATACTACCATTTCGAGCAAGATTGTATATACAACTGTGAATATCCCAAGCTTCCATCAAGTAATATACATACTAGTATGATACAGTAATGGCATCTAGGGCATATACACTAACAACTTTTTCGAAAGGCTTCATTTAACAACCTATCGATTGGGTCTTATAACAGTTCCGGGGATTTTAGCGCCGCTCTTGCCCCAGTTCCTTTGCGTTGCTTTCCGACGCCGAGGGAGCTTCTTCGTCATTTAACGACGAATGAGAGACCATATGGCAACTTGCTATATAGTCTTCGGTTTCTTCTGATGAGTTTTTTCCTTACCGCTGTCACGATCTTCATTCTCAAGAATATGCTTGAGGAACTCTTCGAGGGTGACTGGTGTTCGCGCCTTTTGGTTATATTTCTCTAGCGCTTCGATGTATCTCTGTAGGTCTGTGCGTTTGTCGTCATACTCGGCAAGTTGCACAGGCTTCTCTGTCTTCTTCTTTTTCTTTGAAGACTTTGAAGGCTCGACTTTGGGATTTTCCCTTTGTCGACAGTTTTCGGTACGGGACGTGGTTTCAGCATCCCTTCGATGATTTCCGGTTCAAGTGGGCTCTTCCACTTGATTGTCGAACATGACTGGAGATCCTTCAGTATTCTTTTAGTTTTAGCTGAAAGGACGACTTCCCATGGAGCTTCTTCCACGAGCGAGCATGATGCCCCAGTGTATCCATATTTTTAGGAGCGTGCTTCTGTGGTGGGTTCACCCTCCAGTTCTCAGACAGCGTGAACTTCCCTTGTTGATACGGGTCCTCGACCCAATTCTTGAAGACGTAGCAATCCTCAATTGGGTGGCTCAGCATTCTGTGATAGGAGCAGTAGTTAGGGTTTTTGACATCGTCGGGTAGCGGTGGAAGTCGTGAGTCTGGCAATGTAATGAGTTTGTTGCGCACTGCCACCTCGAACAGTCTCCTTGTCTTGTCACGGGAAAACGAGTAACCGTGTCCTAGCCTTTCTTCCATGGTTAGGCGCAGACGCATGTTGTTTTGGCGAGCAACCGGTTTAGGGTCACTCAGTTGCTGTTGAGTGTTGGCAACGAATACCGCTTTCCCTTTACCCTTAGCATATTCAGGAGGAAGGCACGTGGCTCATCTGGTCCATTTGGGCCAGTTTGTCGATCAGAGCGTGGATGGCGGTCGGCTTGAAGAACGTCATGAACTGGGACATAGTTGTTTGAGGATCAAGAGTCCCAATGAACATGCCCACGACAGGGGATTCTTCGATGCGTTGTTCGCACTTTGACCATAGGTTCCGCCACCGAATGGTATATTGGACCCAGGTTTCTCCTGACTTCACCCTAGCATTAATTAAAGCCATGATCGGGGTGCGCTTGCTTGCACTGGAGAGCCGCTGTGTGAACAACAGCTCCTTTTCTATGAATGTTTTGACGTAGTCATTTGGGAGCTCCGAGTACCATTCAAAAGCCATTTCCGACAGGCTACCAACGAACTGGCGAAGTAACAGTTTGTCATCGCCTCCAGTGTTGCCGCATAGAACTCTGAACTGCACAACGTGCTGATGGAGGTTGCTTTTCCCTTTGTACACATGGAACTTGGAGATCGTATATCCCGACGGGTACTTGATTTGATCATACCAGCCTGGATACGGTCGCCCGGTTCTGACGATTTGGCTAGCCGCTTCACTAGCTTGATGTGCTTGTATTTGTTGAGCAATATAATCATCAAGAGCATCCTTGGAGATTTTTTCCTCCTTGGCCATTGATAGCTCCAGAAGAGGGTTTGATGTTTCTCCTCTATCGTCCTCAATGATTATCGGTGGATCTTCGGCTGGAGGTTCTGGCTGGATCATCATTCCAACCATGTCCTGGAACAGAAGCGCCATCTGCTTTATGTTAGAAGTTTTATCATGACCCGACAAGTACAGAGCGTGACTGGCACTTAAATTACGAAACGTCTCGAGGCTTACATAATCTAAGCAAGCCAAAACCCAGAAATCAAAACCAAATAAAGCAGTAGAGTGAAGGAAAAATTTTTTATTGAAAGCGATTTTAATCAAATAAGTCACATCAAGATTTTTAAAAGCAACCTCATTTTCCGAAAATTTCGGTAGTCTCCATTGTAAATACTGGCCCCAAACGGGTACAAAACAAGAATATATGTATAATATGAAATAAGGCATCCGCAAGCGGGATCTAGCACTTCGCCAAAGGCGGACTCAAAATCACACGCAAAATAAATCATCACTGTGCAAAATAAGCATATAAAGGCATAAGCAATAAAGCATCATGTCGGCTCAAGTGAGCTCGACCCAGAGAAAAAAATTATAAAAGTACAAGTCTCACTGTCTCATCTTTAACTCGCTAATACAATAATACAAGTGGTAGATATGGTAGATGGAGTACACTAGATACAATACTGATACAAGGTGGAAACAAAATAACCACGCAACCCACCTACGAACAATGCTGTGAGTCAAAGCAAAAGGAGCAAGAGAGGAGGTGCGCCCGCCGCTACTATGCTGACGGGTCAGACCTGCAAAACACTGTGGCACGACGGGGGTGATTTGCCAATTCGTGAGTAAAAAGTAACATCTAATAAGGCTATCGTAAGCATGCACACAATTTCTTCACAACCTACAAATACTAATATGATGCGATGTAATAATATGTATGCAACATGAATGAAATAAACAACACAAGATTTAAATATAATTAACATGGGAAATCTGTATTCTTATCTGAGTAGAACATCTGTAATTTAGTTTTAGTTCATCAATGAAATCAAAATAAATCGGTGTCAAGCATTGACACCAAATATAAATATCTCATTTATCCCGTGCTCCGGCAATCCGGACTGGCCCGTAAATCTGATCTCGGGGATCCGGCAATCCGGACTGGCCCAAATCATCATAACTCAATACTACGTCGGTATCCTCCGGATATCCGCCGCGTCACAAATAACCGGTCGGTAGTGCTCTCCTGCCGGGCTCAACGCCATCATCTGCGATCATCTTGCCCCGGGGTACCGCACCGGGTCCATCATGCACCCACAGACGGTTCAACCTCCTCCTCGAATCGGGTGTATGATACCGCTCAAGCACCGAGAAATCTCATGGTGGATGATATATATGCATCATATCATGAGAAAACCGCAACATACATTTTTAAAATGGTAATACGTTCTTAAATTCTTGCGGTTTCTCCAAATCCATAAATCTCATAAATACATAAATTCTTGAGAAGAAGCATAATACTTGAACATGTAGGAATTTATGAATGTCTATAATATCAACAATATGCAATATGATGCGGAACTAGAAAACTATGGATGAACAATGATGCAATAAGATATGTGCATATGACTAGGAATCCTACGTATCCATCCTGATGAATTAGACATATTAAATGCAGGTTAATTAATCATAATAGGCGCAATTGATAAGATTCGGATTTAAACAAGTTATAATGTGTTCGTGACATAGCAATTACCAAGGCGTGTATGTCCCCATGAATAGTGCTCGTGCAGCATAAATCAATGGTAATAGTGTGAGTGTCCTATGAGGTACTGTCACAGTATATATATATATAATAAATGATGCAATGCAACGAGATGATTAACTAGGAACTACGCATAAGTATAAGTATTAAACGAAATTCTAACTATCGGGCGTCTTGCGCCATCCAAACGATTTCCCCCGTAGATGTGTACACCTAATCACCGGAACGTCTCCGCTAGTTTGATCCAATCACTGCCCTTCCTTTCCGCGCCGCGTCCGATGTCTCCACGACCAATCCTATAATTTACACAAAGCAACACACATAAGGCTAATATCCTGCAAAACGCGATATCAAGACTATACGAGAAAACTAGCGTCGCAAGCTAACGTATGTGCACTCTAAACACCAAAACGTGTGTGCTAACGTCTGAAACTACCCCAACATACTGTGATACACAGCAAACACCAAACCTAGACTCGGAACGTACGTGTCGCGCAAGTCTAAAAGTACTAAAAACAAGGTATATGGTCCCAGATTTTAATACGAGTGGAACTAGGAAAAGTTGCCTGTACAAACACCTACAATATATAGCAGACACCTACAAAAGAACCCCCAACACCCAGATCCACCCTCTGGCCACAATTTGCAGCCAGAACCCTTAAATTTGCGGCCATTTAGGGGAATGGGTGTCTCGTGCTTCGTGTGTGTGGTACTAGCCCAGTAACTAAGCTCCAGTAATTGCAACTTTAGCCTGAAGCATCTGGTTTGAAAGCAGATCACAAAACGAACACAATTCTTAACTAAAGCACTAATTTAATACAATATGGTGTTTTAGTGTAACCAGGTGAAAAGACTTGGATTAAACGACACTAACAACACTTAGTTAAGCTAATCAAGCCATAAAAACCTTAACTTAACCTAATCTCCTCTTAAACCACATAATTAGCACTAAAACCCACTTAAACATTAATTTAAGCTAGATAAACTACAAGTTTAGAAAAAAGATATTTAGGGTAAGCTTTATACCTCAAGTTGGTCCTAGGAGGGTTCAAACTTGCTGACCTTGCCTTCAAAAGCAAAGACTTGCCTCAAGAACCAGCAAGGAAGTGTTTACATGAGGTTTTGTGAAGAAAAGAAGGATTTTTAATGGAGATAGAGGCTTGAATGAAGGAAGAAGAAGAAGAAGAAGAAGAAGAAGAAGAAATGAGGAGAAGGGCTACTGCTGGGCTGTTGCTGGGAATGAGACGGAGAGAAAGAGAGAGTGAGGGTGTGAATGCAAGAAGTTAAGGTTTCCCATGCCCATTTAATGCCCCATGACTCTCCTTTTCCATTTCTTTTAGGGAAAATAAGATGAAAGACAAGTTACAATATTAACCTAGGGTAAATTAATGGATTGTGCATGCTAGACTAAATTTTTGCTTAGAAAAATAATAGTTAAGAAAATTAGATAAATATATGAAAAATAAATTAAAAGTTAACTAATAAAACACAATTATATATATAATTATATATTTTCAACCAAAAAAATAGATTTGTTCCAGTCTATATGGAAATAGCTATTAACGAGCTTTTATGAAAAACACGCATTATCGCTAATTAACACGAAATTAACCTAAACGAATTTTCAAGACGTTACAAGCTTGTTCCGCGGCCTCTTTTTCCTTCCTTTCAAGCACCCTTCACATGAACTCTATATCGGTCTCCTGCTCTTGGCGTTGTTCACTTGCTGATTCCGGACTCTCTTTCTGTTCAGTGAGTGCTTCCATTTCCGTCAGCATCTCCTGGAGCTTTTGTTGTTTCTCCTGAGCTTTTTTCAACGACCGAGTTTGCGGTCGATGACCTACGAAAGCACGACTTTCCTCTTCCCCGAAAGCCATGTAAACTATGTGTACGATCATGCCCCTAGAGTTGGGGCGTTTGGGTCCAGCGCCGTTGGAATTTGCAGTAGGCAGTGGATTTTTCTCCAGCCTCGTCCTTTTTTGGGAGGTTGAGGTTGAAGGAGCCGCTGTAATAGGCACCTGTCTAGAAGACGTCCCTCGCTGTACGACAGAGGGATAGCCTTTCTTCTTCCAAACCATTATTTTCTTCAGTTGGCGAGAGTAGTCTTTTTTAATTACAGAGTCTTGGACTTTCCGCCAGACCCTATGAATTTAGAAGGAGAGCCGTTGATGGGGCTGCTCCGGTTTTTCCTGCACTGTGGCTTCTGCAGGAAGGGAAGATTTCTTCAGCACCGCGGTTGGAGAGTTCTTTCGCACCCTCCTAAGTAGATCAAAGTTGTTCCCAGTTGGAACAGTAGCGTCAACTTCCAACATTGGAGTTGATGGGGTAAGTCCAGAAGGGGAGTTGCTCCCATCTTTTCTTACTCGGTGCCAGTGGAGACATTGAGCTTGTCTTGCAGACGGGACCGCCTCGATTTCGGAAGCGGTTATAGCTAGCCCCTTATTTTGTTGAGGAGCTCCAGCAGTTGCCAGCCTATTAAAGACCGACATTCTTGGCAAGATTTGATTGGAGACGGTCAGCCTCTCGAAAACCGATTGCATGTCAGGTGATGCACTTTTAACGGCTTCATTTGTAGCAGGAATTGGGAGGGCTATCCTTTTTAGGGTAGCCTCTTCAGGAATTACTGGCTTCTTTGCGAGCCCACTTAGGTTCTGGCTCAGCCTGTTGAAGACTGAGACGTCTCAGCTTCGGCTAAGCCTGTTGAAGACTGAGGCATTAGACTTAGACGACCCGTTGAGAGGTGGCCATCTTCTAGAAGCTATTCTATATAAATACGGAATACAACCCAGTATACGTATCGAAATATACATACGCGTATTCGTAAAAAAATACGAATAACCAAGAGAGAAAATGAATAGTGAACAATAATACTAGAATATATATATATACATGTATAAATTAATAAATCAAAACCTGATTTAATAATCCGGCTTAATCCTAAGCCGCTAGTATTATCAACCGTCTGATTAAAGTCTGTGCAGCATGTACATATATTTAATCGGACACCTGTATGTACCAACATACGTCATCTACACCATATTGCCTGAACCGTGAAAACCCTCTATGCGGGACTCTAAAGACTCGTCAATACGCTGGCAATGGGTTTAACCACAAGCACGTCAGCGACACTAGCTGTACGTAACGACTACCAAGGTATTGAGCGAAAAGAAGGCCGACGAGCAAACTCATCCATATCCCTACTGAGCCTGACAGTGACAATCTCTGTACAGTCCAGTCTGTTCGTCAAAGAGTATCACATATCGAGTCTAGGGGAGTGGATGAAGTCAGACCCCTAATAACGCGATAATTCGTGTCGGTATGAAACCCATCACCACCTGAGAAATTACCGATCCTAGATCAGTAATTCTCGAATACCTTGGCCAAGGATTTCTGGTGATGGTCACCCGTGCACAACGCGACATCAAACCCCAATACCGGGAGAGACGAATCCCCGACGATCCTCTCACTGCCTCTATGTGGCTCAGGACTGTACCTAACTAAAATCTGTTTGCACGACTCCTTTGAGCCGTGGTAGGTTAGTAATCAAAGCACAGTGGGAACTCACATGAGACAAATGATGATCTCAGGTCGACAAACTAACCTGTACACATGTCACCTGGGAACTGCTATCTGACAATAGGTATAGTACCAACTAGCAGGTTCTCGACGAGTCCGTCCAGTGTACACATAACCCAATGAGAACCTGCATACTATCTTAGGTGACTAACTGACACCAATGGCTTGTGAGACCGGCCACCGCCCCTCGTTGGGGTCTCGATAAGCATACACTAGTCTACTCTGGAGTACTGATGCCCAGTCTCGATACTCCCACGACTAGGGACATTTAAGGATGTACTTATAGACCACCCATCTCCTACGTATACGATCGCCATTATAATGATGGTAGTCAAGAAATAATCCTATGGGCTCTATCAACATGTAATAGTAATCTGTAATGCCACCTATTGCTGTACATGATGATAAAGAAAACCAGATAGCATTCTATCATCTCGACTAAGAATGTTCTACCGGTATAGGTCCTCTCTTAATCATCACAATCGCGTGCCTGCGATTCAATAATTGACTTGAGGGCACTATAGCCAAAAATCTTCTACTTGCACTTAAGGCTAATTATTGCGGTGTCGCATACTCACAACCCGTGTGATACCGAACACCCAACTTCTCTACTAATCAGTCTCCCAAAGCTCGTTTGTGAAACTATTACGTTCGAGAAATAGCCTCAATGAGTAGATCCACTCCAATGTTTCTATCTTTATCTCTCTATATCTCAACTTCGCGGAGAAAGACTATCTCCCGAAATGAGCAATACCTGTCTTAGAATTTGTTTGGATATCTGATGAGACCCGGTTCATAAATTAACTCCAAATTTAACAAACTTCTTAGATTGTATCATCCACTGAATTTAATCAGTATCATGCGCCATGCCTGCCTCAGTATCCCCTTGGACCACCCATCCAACATACTGCCCCTAAGAAGAGGGAAACTATAACTCTGACAGTCACTCTGTCATCCAGGTCACCTTGAAAGCCTGAAATGTTAACCGTCTCCTAAAGGAGGCTACTGTTACCATATCCCTAGAACATCCACTTATGTTCATAACTGCTTCCCACGTTTCTGTAGGATTGGATTAATATATATGCTTATTGCAGCTAGTGCAAAAGCAATATCTGGTGTTGCACATGACATATCATGATTGACTCAATTTCCTAAGCAATTGATATACCAATCATGCAAATCCCTCTCCCCTTTAGTCTGAAAGACATCCTTTAGAGAGGGTGATTCCATCACCTGCAGGTACATCACCATGCTAGGAGTCAACCATTCTAAAACACATTTAGAATAATGTCAAAGCACCTAGATTGAGACACTTCCCAAATCTAGATCTAAAACCATAGATCTAGTAACCAGAAATCCTGATATTATATCCATATCCTATGTGGAGAAACACCTTGTGAAAACCACAGTATAACCGATCATAGTATAGGAATATTACTTCCTATCAAGAGCATGTCATCCAAATACCAGGACATCTCTGCCTACTACCTTCTCAAATCTAGATCCATCTGTTGTTCTGATGAATTCAACCTCTATGACTGTCACATCAAAACTAAATGATCTGTATCCGCTATACTTGCTTTAGTCTATAAATAGACATAAGCTACTTGCCTACTGCTCTTCCGCTGCTCCCTCTGACTATAACAACTTTCTGGCAGAGTCATATACACGTGCACTTCTAAAGCTAGTTTAGAACGGCGTTATACACATCCTCCTTCCTGATCTCATAGTCTAGAACTGCAGTAGTGTCAGGTTTGGGTAAACAAGAACCTCCCTGTCACCGTCTCTGTGGAGACCGAAGTACCTCTCGGGTGCCTGAGATTACCCACCAAATCAGCGGAGTGGCTAATGGATCGTTGAAACCAATTGAATCATCAGGTTCAATTAAATTTTCAGCAATCGTTTGTGGTTTTGGAATCACTTCCAGTTCTACCATACTCCCACTAATATTTTCTGAAAAAGAATCCATTTTTACTAAAACTGTGGTGAGTCAAGAACAATATAACTATTGATCTTCCAGATGGTAGAATGTTAATCCTCTTCAATTCCCGGGATAACCCACAAACTGCCATTACTGAAACGTGCCTAGAGTTTGTCCAGATTCTGGTTTTGAGCATCAGCCGGACAACTCCATATACTTTAACATCGTTATGATATGAAACTATTCTATATACCATATAGAAATAATGGCTCTAATTTAATTGGAACCAGATTCAAAATCATGCAGCTGTCTCCAGTGCATATCAACCAAATAGAAAGAGGCCAAGCATCATAACTCATCAAGGAATGCATCCACGTATAAGTAAAATGAAAGAGAATTAAGTTCTTAAAACTATTACTACAACGGAATACCTTACACAAGTATCTACATCTTCGATCACTTTGAAGAATCCTGATACTTGCAACACATGGTTCTCTCCTTTATTCTTATACCTATAACTTCTCGATATCCGGACCTTGTATTTCAACGAAATATTTGTCTAAAACTAGAGAAGTCATGAGTAAACATAATATAGTATGAGTGCCAACCCCTCTGTCCTAATGGACATCGGACAACAAACAATACTCTGTATAAGTCCACCGAGTTTAATAACTCAAACCCTGTGCGTCATAGGCTAAAAACTGTATTATGGTTAAAAAGAATTACACCGTCGTTTAATGCTCCTTACCTAACCATCAATTGATATAGGCAAATGCCATATACATTGTTCCCTTATAAAAATTCAGAAAGAAAAGGGGAAGGGAAAATCCCCTACTAATGGAAGCATCACGTGTAAGCACGTGATTATCGATCCCTTATAAAGAGACACTGAGAGGGAAAGGAAAAACTTCCAGCTAGTGGAGCATCAAATGCAAGCACGTGATGCATCTGTATACAGAGTAAGCAGCTCCACTTAGTAAGCGGCAATTAAAGCATCACGTGCAAGCACGTGATCGTCATTTACACAAAACGTGTAGGACCCAGTTATAAAACAAACAAAGAGAAAAGAAGATCACGTGTTACCACATGATGCCTTGCCTCTGTTTGGACTGCTGCATACAAACGAACCAAGTTAATTCTGTGAAGGGTCACATGTTGCACGTGAGAGGTCTCAGATGCCTTCTGAGCCGATAGAATTAAATTCTAAATAAAAGGGATCCAAATCCTATTTAGAAAATATTTTCCCAATCTTTCTAAATAAGAAAGATTGTGCTCTGTAAACCAGAGCACTATTGAATCAAAAATCCAATGGTTATTAAAAATTACCAAGATAAAGAATAAGTTCTCTATGGGAAAATAATTTCCTAAGCTTGTTAAAAACAAGAGAAATGTCTTCTGTAAAACAGAAGTCCTTGGATCAAGGATCCAACGGTGGATAAATTCCTCAAATCAATTAAGAAATCTCTCAATGAGAGATTTATTTAACTGAATTAACAAATCAACATCCCCTATATAAAGGACCCAAGACTTCAAGTCTTAGAAAAAGAAAAAGAAAAAGAAAAAAGAGAAGAACCCCCCCCCCCCACCCAAAACTGCAAGTTCAAAAGAAAAGAAGAAACTCTAGGAAAGAAGGAACAAAACACATAGAACACCTTACTTCTTCTTCGTCTCCACAAGAGTTTAAATCTTCCAAAGAACTTAGTTCTTTCCTCTGGCAAAGGATCTGCAGAAGTAGATCTTCCCACAAGTTGAGAATTTAATTCTCATCTGGGAGATTCTGCTATGCAGATCCAAAACCCAGGAGAAGATATAAGTTCAGAGAATTTAATTCTCCTAAAAAAAATATAGGAATTTAATTCCTCTGATAAAATAAGGGTTTAACCTTTCATATAAGAACTTAGTTCTTCCTTATGGTAAAAGATCTGCAGAAGCAGATCTCCCCACAAGTTGAGAATTTAATTCTCATCGGGAAGATTCTGCCATGCAGATCCAAAACATAAGAGAAAAACTAAATCCTAAGAATTTAATTCTATCAAAACAGTGGGCTTGAAAGTCTCAAAACTCAAGATCTCCATGCATGTAAAAAGATTAGCACCCAACATGATAATGACTGATCACGTGCTCCCACGTGAGTACCCTTGATGAATGAAAGAGAACAACTGAGATCAGGTCACGGGTCCACACGTGACCCCACTAAAAGTTCTTAGCATTTCCGAAAGAGAAAGGGGATAAACCCCAGAGATTGTTTCCATTTTTTTGGCACCTCACGTGATCCCACGTGACCCAATAATGCTTACCGCTCAGAAAAGAACAAGGGAATAAACCCAAAGAAGCATCTCCAACTTTAAAGCACCTCACGTGACCCCAAGTGAACGCCTCAAAATTTTAGTGTTTAACTGTAACCTTTCAAAAAAAAAAATATTATTTTTGGGAATTTTTATAATTAAATAATAAAATAGTGAATATTTTAATAAGGCGGTATAATTAAATACCGATAAATTGAGAAAAAAAATTGGAAAATTATGGAAATTACTAAAAAGAGGGTGTTTTATGTGAATTATGCAAATTTTAAGTTTTTATGATTAATTATACACTAATTTAGTGCTAATCGCGATTAAATATCGCTAATCGGGCTTTAAGCTTGTTTTGTGCAAAACATGCACATGTCATTTTTTTTGCACTTGTTACATTTTTATCATGACTTTTCTCCATGTTTTATATCATAGTTGTTGTTTTATTGAGATGGGAAAAGAAAAGAAAAGGAAAAGGAAAAGGAATAGAATATTAGGTATGGGTGGGAGAGAGAGAAAGGTGAGGGTTTACTTTGACTTGACCATCCTTTCATCTCACCATTTTCATCACATTCTCTCCTCTCCCTCACACTCTTGCGGCTGCTGCTGCCGCCCTCACTCCCTCCCCCTCTTCATCCTCTCATACTCCATGAAAAACATCTCAAAACCCAATACCCATTTCATTAAAATTGTGCATGAGCTCACTAGCAACACATTAGAACAAGAAAGCTTTCATTTTGAACACTTGGGCAACTCAAGAAAATTCTTGAGTTGCCAAATGTGGTATTCTCTTAACCATTAGCCGAGTATTTCTATTCCTTTTGCATCCATGTTAAATTAGAACCGATATTGTGTGGTTTTAGGAACGTTGAAAACTTGAGTTGAGGATTTGGTTTTTAGTTGAACCCAAAGGTGAAATTAGGGTTACTAGAGGCTATACAAACCCTGTGGTAATTGATTGGAGACCCAAACCAGAGACTAGAACCCCAGAATACGGATTTAGAAACCCGATATCGGAGGAATTGTGGGTTCTGTGAGTGTATTTTTAAATCTGCTAACACCCGGAGCCTCTGAAAATTATTTAGCAAACACAGAGAGATGTGCAGGCACCTAGGAAGCTAACCCCAAGACCCCAGCCCCTGATTCCATTCTTTGGATGCCGATTTAATCATTCTGGCCGCAATTTGCGAACAGAGTAGGTTTGATATGGTTCGTGTTTGGTCTGTAGCTCCATCTCCTGTAAACTAGACCCTTGGCATATGCAAAATTGACCAATTTGACCTAGGGTAAAATCTGGGACCATTTTCAAAAGTTTCTGTTTTGATTCGGGGTTTTGTTTTGCGTATTTTATATTCTGGATTTTTGTGATTTGTGACATAATCGATCACTTGACGTTTGTACGTCGAAATCGAGTGTTATTTGGTGGTTTTGAAGGCGTGGTCCATAAGTTCTAACCTATAGGCCTTAACGTGTCGTTTTGGTTTTCCGATATGATTTTAATACGCATTTGCGATTGTGTTATCTATGTAGGTACCTTCACGTGGGTTTCATACGATAAAGAAGATGATGGCGACATCGACACCGACACGCAAGATGCAAGGTGAGTAGATTATATTTACGGAGGAAGTCGGGTGGATGGCGTATGGCACCCCCGCAGTTCGATATTTAGTATGCTATATATATATATATGATAGCTTTATATGTGGCATTGATATTCAAGATATGATTAGGTGTTCAATGGTTAGATTATGGTTTTTTTTGAAGTGAACTAGTATAGCTTCTTAGTTGCGAACCCTAGAATAGGTTTACACCCACACGCACACACATGCTTATTCTGTTACACTTGTGCGTATATAGGAATACGTATATGTATATACACATATAGGTATGGGAAGACGTATATATATACACGTATACCTACACTCGGTTGATGAGGATAGTGGATGATATTTGGAGATGAGTCGATGAGTTTTGGCTTGGTGCCATGAGATCAGTGATATGATGTGGTTCATATTATGGGATGCGACGTAAGATTTTAGTGGGCCTCTAGGCGTCTTTTCATACACGCACATATATCTATATAGATAGTATCGGTTTGTACTAGACTTGGATCAGTAACCCAAATCATGAGATATGTTGATAAGGATACCAGATAATTGATGAGATGAATGTGATATTTGACCCGTACCCAGATTTGGGATGCCGTACGATGGATTTACCGTACAAGCTTTATATTGATGATAGATCCACACTCTTGACTCGAGAATGTCATATGATATATTGTATTATACGCGGTACTATTGAGGCGAGATCACCGACTATTATATATGTATATATATATCGACTCAGATTTAGGTGGTTTCCATACCCTTTCGATTAGCTTGTTATTTAGATCTGTAGTTTACTTAGTAGATGTTAAACTAGACCCGAGTCATACCTATTTCAAAATTAACGAATCGTGAGTATTTTAGATACAGGCAAAGGGATTCTACGGATCTTTTCAAAAGACGCATCATTTCTTAAAAACACCGTAACCCTTATTTTCTAAAAACCTGATTCGTCTTATTTCAAATGGCAAAACTTTATGACATTTATATATTGATGTGATTCTTCACTGTTGCGTTTATTATTCGATTTCTGCATATTCTTGCTATTCGGATCGCATTGCAGGTGTAAATGTGTTATTGTGATATTAAACCCATGATGTTAGGACACCAGCACCATTATCGATGATGCGTAAGTTCCAGGTACACCTGCTTGCCGGCTCACACACTTCATCATCGATAATTGTCATGTCATTACACAGTAGCATTGTTGCATCAGGATATCACTACTTGTACATCTATATTGGCGCACAGACATATTGTACACTCATACTTGCATACTTACGTATTTGCACATACATAGATGATTTTGTCTTGATTTTGAGATTTTGAAACCGCAAGATATATTTTAAAACTGGATTCATTTAAAAGAGCGGTTTTTCCTCGATGTGTGCATATTTCTGTTATATGTCGCATACATTATACTTTATGATTATACGCATTGGGATATGCCGTTTTCATGAGATTTCTGGATTTGAGAACCATGGCTATTTCAAAAGAAAGCATGTACTATTTTAAAAACTCGGTTTCTCTTGATATGATATTTTAGTGCGTCCACCATGCGTTTTCTCGGTTCTGAGACGTGTGATATTTGAAACCCGATTCGAGGAGGCGGATGATCTGTTTGTGGGTACATGGTGGACCCGGTATGGTACCCCGGGGCGAGAGAGAGATTTTGTGTAGATGACGATGAACCTGCCAGAGTGAATACTACCTAACGGTGATAGTATTTGGGCTCGGCGGATATCCGGAGGATACCGACCGGAGTCGAGAGATGATATGGGCCGATCAGGACCGACGGAGCCCGTGGGCCGATCCGGACCGACGGAGCCCTATATATATTTGAGGATTTACGTGCCGATGCTGGGCACGGGTTTCATGATGTTTTCAAGTGTCGATACTAGACAGTCAGGTTCCATGATTTTGATATGTCGCGAGGGACACTTGTTGATTTATATCCTCATATTTTCATGCATATGCTTCTATGACTTTTACATGCATGATGTTGTTGTGTCATTGGTTAACCCGTGGACGAGATCCACATGCATACAAACATTGATTACATAGATGGATGATATCCATATACTCATAGACTTCATGACATAGTTGAAACTGATTACATTGATCATACCTCATATTTATGATATGTTGCTACCTGAGGCACTGACACGAGCACTTGGTACTACACTTATGTATAGATGTTTACCCATGCCACCTTTTCTTGCTTCAGACTTTATCATTTGAGGTTTATATATATATATATATATATATATATATATATTTGATCGTATTGACCTAGGATGAGTCATACATGCGATTTCTGCTCTGTGATTTTTTCTACTCACGAGTTGGCAACTCACCCTCATTGTGCCACAGTTCTTGCAGGTTTTGCTGTACAGGTTTCATTGCAGCTTTCTGGCACACTGCTTTCTTTCTAGGTGATTGCTTTGGTAGGTGGGTTCACTCGCATCGTGAACACCCTTGTATTTATTTTAATCTGTTGTATCTAGTAATTCCATCAACCAAACTTGTATATTTATTCAGACTTAGAAAACGTGTTGTGTATTATTTTGACCTTAGAGTCGCGCGTTGTAGTATTATGGTTTCATGATTATTTTGAGTTTCCTTTTGGGTTTTGATCCTCACCCTTCGGCGTTGTATATTATATTGCTTGATTGGTTGTGACTGTCAATTGACGAAGAGCTAGCTCCCACTTTGGGATGCCTTTTATCATTATGCATATATTATTCTTGTTTTACCCCATTTGGAGCCAGTATTTATAAAGAAAACTCTGCCAAAATTTTCAGAAAAGACTTGAGGTTTTAAAAATGCATATTCGTCTTACTTATTTAAAAACCTTGTTTTTAAAACATGTTTTCTTCACTTCTTTAAAACTTTTCCTTCATTGATTATTTAAAATGGTTTTAGATTTCTGGTATTTTGGCTTACTTGAATTAGATGAGGTCCTATAGACTTCATATGATTCAAGGGCCAGTCACGTGCTATTTCGGGTCATGACAAAGTTGGTATCAGAGCGCTAGGTTAACCTTGGTTCGAATCTAAGTTTGACTATGCGGAGCCTAGAGCGTTTGTATATATTCGGAACTTAGGCTTGACCTTACAGAACTTAGACTTAGTCGAGGGGGTATTAAACCAGAACTTTCGTCGCGTAGGTTGATCTTGGTTGATGGAGTAGGTGACTTCAGTAGAGTGACGTACCGTGTGTATGTTCCGCGGGATACTTACGATACGCCACTCCACTTAAGGAGCCTTAGGATGTACATTTCCTTGCACAATATTATATTCATTCCTATGATCTATCCTCATCGATATTGGTTATGATTTTGCTGTCACGATTACACGGGAAGAGAGAGATACGGCTATAGTTGCGGTCAGCACGAGCTCGTCATGAACGAGGACTGACCAGGGCGTGATTCCAGAGACATACGATTGCATAGAGGCACCGTTTTATTGTGTTTTCACGCCATGAGCGTTTAACGGATCGCTTTTACGAAAATTCTCGGACGTGCAGATCAGCACCAGAGGATTGAGCCACTGATAGAGGCCAGCCAGAATGTGATGACCATTGATGTATCACTTATTCATGATGATTGAGGCACTGTTCAGCGTGCAGACGAATGAGCCAGTTGTTGCTGCGAGCGACGAGATATTGCCCCCGATGTTGAAGCTATTGCAGTACGAGTTGTACTTAGAGATATGATAGAAGGTCGCTAGCCACCCGAGGATGAATGACTAGGACATGTTGTTCGTTCGCTTACCCCGATGCGAGGTCATCAGATGGATTGATTCTAACTAGACACGACTTCACGCAGATACGTTGAGAGTCGATGGTGACGATCGAATGTCAGGAGCCCATTTTCGAAGTTTAAAGTATTCGGAGACAAATGCAAGTAATGCTATGGACCCTCTAGAAGAATGAAACCCTAACTCGACGTAATGACCATGGAACGCCTTTGAACATTAGGGTTTGCGGCAGTTTAGCGGTGCCGTTTGTGAGGCTTGGATTTGCCCTTCTACGGTTGGTCCACAGGTGCTGTGGCATGTACTGGAATACTATTAAACTGTACTCAAGATGTAGATCTCTTGGGGGATTATGAGGTTTTGACGAATCGATCGAAAGGTTCGACATCTTTCGGATATCATGTGATGGGTTGCATTGCTTGGGAGACTCCAGATACGAGTATAGCCGTTGGAGCACAGTCCATTCAGCCACGATGAGACGATTCCGAAGCAGTCGACAGCAGAGAAAAGTGGAGTAAGAGGTTCGTACGAGATCTTGATGAGATGATGTTCCACTCCGCCTACATCAGAGATGTGATACGCATGTAGAGGCGTTTATTACTGATATATCTTCCAGAAGAAGTAGCGATGAGAATGCAGCCATTCTGGAACAAGAAACAGATATACTAAGGACGGTAACTTCCGGGCAGTTCGGCAGAAATGAGATTTGAGAGAGACCTCGACAGGACCTTTCTGGAATACTATACTAGAAGACTTGGACCCAGGAGCGGTCATATTGCGCAGACCCAGCAGGACAGAGTTCGGCATCGTCGACAAGATAGTTGGCCAGAGATCTGTAGAGGATGTGCCAGGGCGGGACTGTATCCGTCGTCATTCCATATTTGGCCGTTGAGCCGAGGAGATATATATCTAGCAATGCACAGTGAGAGTCAAGAGCCTAAAAGCATAAGGCGCCAGACCATGAACAGAAGGCAAGTAGATATCTTGCTCTGCTAGTATTGGATGCACCGACACCTTCTTGACTTTGAAGGAGGAACTATCGACGACGGTATTTATGATTTGTGATTTGGTGATTCAATTATCACGTATCCGTCACCTTCGATTTCGGTATTTTGGGCGATCTATTCGCATGATTGAGTCTTGATGACCGAGCATCATGATATTTGTTTTTGTGCACCACGGTTGCACCTGACTTCGGTTTGATGTCATTCGATATGTTGATTTTGATTTCATGTCTATGTTATGCATGTGATTTGACTTATGCTTTCGGCATAGTTTTCATGCACTTTTAGCGTTTTGATTTGATTTGTGCATGCTGATGCATATGGTTGTGAGATTATATACCGCGGTATACCTGATTTGGATTGAGGTTTATTGTATACCGTCGATTTCGATTATGATATTGATATTGATTTCGTGCACTCTGTGCATTTGATTTGGGTTCTTGCGCATATTTGGCGCGCTTGGATTGGATGTTGGGTATGTTCGGCGCTTGGTATTGGATTGCGTGATTTCGTGCATGATGGATGCACCCGATTTGGATTTTCGCGCATGTTGGGCGCATGTTATGAGATGCAATTTTGGTGAACACCAGATGCACTAAATCGGGATTCTTCGTGCATATTAGATGCACCTGATTTTGCTATCAGGCACACACGTTGCCTCTGACAGGGGTTTCGTGCACACCCGTTGCACTTAGATGTTCTTCTTGTGCACATGTATGGCATATATAAGGATTTTGATTTCCGTGCGCACCAGACGCACGCAGAATTCTTATGCACATTTTGGGATTGATTTCTTATGGAGCAGTACGTTTTTATGATATTTGCTATTTGTTTTCATACTGAGCAGGATTAGTCAGAGGACAGTACCTGGATATATTTTGTTGCATTGATAATTATCGAAGGGATTTCCAAAAAGGGGGCTATAGTTTCAGTATTTACCTACGTGTCTGATATAACACGAAACTTTTAAAATAGGGAAACCCTTCTAAATTGTTTTCAAAACGGCAGAGCATACATATTAAACAAAAGATATATATATATATATATATATATATATATATACAAATATATATATACATACATACATATATACATATACATACATACATATATACATATATATATGGTTATTTTCTTACAATAGACATCCGCCACTGTGCAGTGTTATGCGCATCGCACAGCGATTTAAAAAAGGTTTGGCATGCAATTCCTTCAGATATTTACATGTATAGATTTGATGCCTGCATGTATAGTTTTGATGTATATCATATTGGTTTTATTTTGGATTTGACATTTGTGTCTTCACCATGACTCCGATGATTGCGGGATGCTTTACGAAGTGTTGTTTTTGAGTTATTTGCTCATTGTTCATACGCATGCATTGCGCTATGATGCGTTTTATGTATTGATGATTTCGGAGCCCCGACGACTTGGACTTTTAGTGAAATGTTTTAGTATTGAGGGGTTTAAATTTAAATTCGGAGACATAATTTCTTTAAGGGGGAAGATTGTAACCTTTCAAAAAAAAAATTACTTTTGGGGAATTTTCATAATTAAATAATAAAATATTGATTATTTTAATAAGGCGGTATAATTAAATACCGATAAATTGGGAAAAAAATTTGGAAAATTATGGAAATTACTAAAAAGAGGGTGTTTTATGTGAATTATGCAAATTTTAAGTTTTTATGATTAATTATACACTAATTTAGTGCTAATCGCGATTAAATATCGCTAATCGGGCTTTAAGCTTGTTTTGTGCAAAACATGCACATGTCATTTTTTTTACACTTGTTACATTTTTATCATGACTTTTCTCAATGTTTTATATCATGGTTGTTGTTTTATTGAGAGGGGAAAAGAAAAGAAAAGAAAAACGTAAAGGAATAGAATATTAGGTATGGGTGAGAGAGAGAAAGATGAGGGTTTACTTTGACTTGGCCATCCTCTCATCTCACCATTTTCATCACATTCTCTCCTCTCCCTCACACTCTTGCTGCTGTTGCTGCTGCCCTCACTCCCTCCTCCTCTTCATCCTCTCATACTCCATGAAAAACATCACAAAACCCAATACCCATTTCATTAAAATTATGCATGAGCTCACTAGCAACACATTAGACCAAGAAAGCTTGCATTTTTGACA
Source organism: Agapanthus africanus (assembly GCA_030015575.1). NCBI lineage: Eukaryota > Viridiplantae > Streptophyta > Magnoliopsida > Asparagales > Amaryllidaceae > Agapanthus > Agapanthus africanus. The sequence goes on along the minus strand of JASDDO010000012.1, from coordinate 448,914,314 downwards.
CTTGCGGCAACTCAAGAAAATTCTTGAGTTGCCAAATTAGGTATTCTCTTAACCATTAGCCTATTATTTCTATTGCTTTTGCATCAATGTTAAATTAGAACCAATATTGTGCGGTTTTAGGAACGTTGAAAACTTGAGTCGAGGATTAGGGTTTTAGTTGAACCCAAAGGTGAAATTAGGGTTACTAGAGGCTATACAACCCTTGTGGTGATTGATTGGAGACCCAAACTAGCGACTAGAACCCTGGAATACGGATTTAGAAACCCGATATCGGAGGAATTATGGATTTTGTGAGTGTATTTTTAATTCTGCTAACACCCGGAGTATCTGAAAATTATTTAGCAAACACAGAGATGTGCTGGAACCCAGGAAGCTAACCCTAAGACCCCATCCCCTGATTCCATTCTTTGGCCACCGATTTAATCATTCTGGCCACAATTTGCGACCAGAGTAGGTTTGATATGGTTCGTGTTTGGTCTGTAGCTCCATCTCTTGTAAACTAGACCCTTGGCATATGCAAAATTGACCAATTTGACCTAGGGTAAAATCTTGGACCATTTTCAATAGTTGCTGTTTTGATTCGGGGTTTTGTTTTACGTATTTTATATTCTGGATTTTTTTGATTTGTGACGTATTCGATCACTTGACGTTTGTACGTCGAAATCGAGTGTTATTTGGTTGTTTTGAAGGCGTGGTCCATAGGTTCTAACCTATAGGCCTTAGCGTGCTGTTTTGGTTTTCCGATGTGATTTTAATACGCATTTGCGATTGTATTATCTATGTAGGTACCTTCACGTGGGTTTTATACGATAAAGAAGATGATGGCGACATCGACACCGACACGCAAGATGCAAGGTGAGTAGATTATATCTACGGGGGAAGTCGGGTGGATGGAGTATAGCACCCCCGCAGTTAGATATATATATATATATATATATATATATATATATATATATATATATGATAGCTTTATATGTGACATGGATATTCAAGATATGATTAGGTGTTCAATGGTTAGATTAGGGTTTCTTTTTGAAGTGAACTAATATAGCTTCTTAGTTGCGAACCCTAAAATAGGTTTACACCCACACGCACACACATGCTTATTCTGTTACACTTGTGTGTATATGGGAATACGTATATGTATATACACATATAGGTATGGGAAGACGTATATATATACACGTATAGCTACACTCGGTTGATGAGGATAGTGGATGATATTTGGAGATGAGTCGATGAGTTTGGGCTTGGTGCCATGAGATCGGTGATATGATGTGGTTCGTTTTATAGGATAAGACGTAAGATTTTAGCGGGCCTCTAGGCGTCTTTTCATACACGCACATATATCTATATAGATGGTATCGGTTTGTACTAGACTTGGATCAGTACCCCTAATCATGAGATACGATGATAAGGATACCAGATAATTGATGAGATGAATGTGATATTTGACCCGTACCCAGATTTGGGATGCCGTACGATGGATTTACCGTACGAGCTTTATATTGATGATAGATCCGCACTCTTGACTTATGGATGTCATATGATATATTGTATCATACGCGGTACTATTGAGGCGAGATCACCGACTATTATATATGTATATATATATATCGACTCAGATTTAGGTGGTTTCCATACCCTTTTGATTAGCTTGTTATTTAGATCTGTAGTTTACTTAGTAGATTTTAGACTAAACCCGAGTCATACCTATTTCAAAATTAACGAATCGTGAATATTTTAAACACAGGCAAAGGGATTCTACGGATCTTTTCAAAAGACGCATCTTTTCTTAAAAACACCGTAACCCTTATTTTCCTAAAAACCCCGATTCGTCTTATTTCAAATGGTAAAACTGTATGACATTTATATATTGATGTACATTCTTCACTGTTGTGTTTATTATTCGATTTCTGCATATTCTTGCTATTCGCATCGCATTGCAGGTGTAAATGTGTTATTGCTATATTAAACCCAAGCTGTTAGGACACCAACACCATTATCGATAATGCGTAAGTTCCATGTACACCTGCTTGCCGACTCACACACTTCATCTTCGATAATTGCCATGTCACTACACAGTACTATTGTTGCATTAGGATATGACTACTTGTACATCTATATTGACGCACAGACATATTGTACATTCATACTGGCATACACACATATTGTACACCCATACTTGCATACTTACGTATTTGCACATACATAGATGATTCTGTCTTGATATTGAGATTTGGGAACCGCAAGATATATTTTAAAACTGGATTCATTTAAAAGAGCGGTTTTCCCTCGATGTGTGCATATTTCTGTTATATGTCGCATACATCATGCTTTATGATTATACGCATTGGGATATGCTGTTTTCATGAGATTTCTGGATTTGAGAACCGTGGCTATTTCAAAAGAAAGCATGTACTGTTTTAAAAACCCGGTTTCTCTTGATATGATATTTCAGTGCATCCACCATGTGTTTTCTCGATTATGAGACGTGTGATATATGAAACACGATTCGAGGAGGCGGATGATCCGTTTGCGGGTACATGGTGGACCCGGTATGGTACCCTGGGGCGAGAGAGAGATTTCGTGTGGATGACGACGAGCCTGCCAGAAGGACTACTACCTACCGGTGATAGTATTTGGGCTCGGCGGATATCCGGAGGATACCGACCGGAGTCAAGAGATGATATGGGCCGATCCGGACGGACGGAGCCCTGTATATATATGAGAATTTACGTGCCGATGCTGGGCACGGGTTTCATGATGTTTTCGAGTATCGATGCTAGACACTCAGGTTCCATGATTTTGATATGTCGCGAGGGACACATGTTGATTTATATCCTCATATTTTCATGCATATACTTTTATGACTTTTACATGCATGATGTTGTTATGTCATTGGTTGACACGTAGACGAGATCCACATGCATACAGACATTGATTACATAGTTGGATGATATCCACATACTCATAGACTTCATGATATAGTTGACACTGATTACATTGATCATACCTCATATTTATGATATGTTGCTACCTGAGGTATTGACACGAGCACTTGGTACTACACTTATTTATAGATGTTTACCCTTACCACATTTTCATGCTTCAGACTTTATCATTTGAGGTTTATATATTTATATATATTTGATCGTATTGACATAGGATGAGTCATACATGCGATTTCTGCTCTGTGATGTTTTCTACTCACGAGTTGGCAACTCACCCCCGTTGTGCCACAGTTCTTGCAGGTTTAGCCGTACAGGTTTCATTGCGGCTTTTTGGCACATTGCTTCCTTTCTGGGTGATTGCTTTGGTAGGTAGGTTCACTCGCATCGTGACCACCCTTGTATTTATTTTAATCTCTTGTATCTAGTAATTCCATCAACCGAACTTGTATATTTATTCAGACTTAGAAAACCTGTTGTGTATTATTTCGACCTTAGAGTCACGCGTTGTAGTATTATGGTTTTCATGATGATTTTGAGTTTCCTTTTGGGTTTTGATCCTCGCCCTTTGGCGTTGTATATTATATTGCTTGTGTGGTTGTGATCGTCGATTGATGAAGAGCTAGCTCCCGCTTGGGGATGCCTTTTATCATTATGCATATATTATTCTTGTTGTACCCCGTTTGGGGCCACAGTATTTATAAAGGAAACTCTGCCGAAATTTTCAGAAAAGACTTTAGGTTTTAAAAATGCATATTCGGCTTACTTATTTAAAAACCTTGTTTTTAAAACATGTTTTCTTCACTTCTTTAAAACTTGTTTTCCTTCATTGATTATTTAAAATGGTTTTAGATTTCTGGGCTTTTGGCTTACTTGAATTAGATGAGGTCTTATAGACTTCATATGATTCAAGGGCCAGTCACGTGCTATTTCGGGTCATGACATTAACTACTTCAAACGCCTCATGTGGGAACATGTGGGCGCTGAGTATATATTAGTGTTTAACACTATGAAAGGCCAATATTAGCTAAACTCAGACCAAATCTCCCGAGGACAATCAATTGAGCCCCTCATGCTCAGAGTCCCCAAATCCGATCTCAGTCCCAAAGATAGCTAATGAGCTCCTAACAGATGCCATCTAAAATGATGTTCATCACATTCCTCCTCAGTCGGGACATTGGTTAAAGGATACATCTCTCCACACCTTTGATACATGTCGTTGTAATTCCTCAACGTCTTCAGGGAGGTGGCGGGTCCCAACAACCAACAACTTTTTTGTACCTTTCGAAACCTATGGATACACTCCAATGGACCATAATGTCCTTAAACTAACTATGGACCGTAATGTCCTTAAACTAATCTTTATGGACTATGATGTCCTTAAACCCAATGGATCGCAACGTCCTTAAACTAATGATGGACCGCAATGTCCCTAAACTAAACTCTATGGACTATGATGTCCTTAAACTCCACGGACTATGATGTCCTTAAACCCAATGGACCGCAACGTCCCTAAACTAAGACGATAGAGTCCAAATGCTCTTTCGTTGGATCTATGTGATCCTGAAACCTCGTTAAGTAGATCTTAGTCTAAAATTAGACTGACGTATCCTTAACAAACATTTAAGTTGATCTTAATCTCAAACAAGGTTAACGATCCTTAAATCAACCAAATCCAAATCTAAGAAAATACGGATTTGGACTAATCCACGCCCTACGGGCGACAACATAAATTAGTCTCCATATACAATCCACGGGCAACCAAAAACAAAACAAATAGACACGACACGAAGTGAATATCTGGAGAAGGAGAAAGTGGTTACCGTGATGCGGTAGCGTAACTAACTGCAGGGGCTTACGCCTGCAGGAAAGAGCGTCTTCACAATCAAAAAATCCCTCATAATGAGGGGGAATCTTACGAAGTCCGCTACAATGGCTGCATCCGTCTGAACCTCCGATACACGGTGCCATAAATCAACTTGGCATCTTCGGAGAGGTGGATGGACAAAAGCAAATAGCATCTGCCCCCCAAATTCAAGACAGAAGTCCCAACGTCCCGGTCACATCTTTCGGCTGTAAACAGATTCTGGCATACTCGGTGGGACATTTTCCTCTTTTCACTCCACACTTCATGTGTCGTGTTTCGCGAACAAATCACGGTCTGCTATGGTTGTCTGTGGATTCGAGATACTAAGATTCGGTGTCTTGCTCCGTAGAGAAGAGAAACGAAGGTCAATGGCTTCCAACTGCACCAATTTCAACAACAATTCCCGCTCTGCCCCGTCTGGAGGAGTAACTTACGGGCCCCAAGCGGCCTCCATCTTCGTAATGCCAGTGGAATGGGTGACACAGACCACCATTGGGTTGTTCTTCAGGATCATGATCCCGCCAACAATCTTCAACGCTCCAGTGCCGTAACAGGAAGCTCCAAAGAAGTCGGTCTTCGACCGGCTTGCAACTATCGCGGCCCCTCTCAATGGGTCATCCAAATCTACTGCATCAGTTTTTGACAGGCTGAGCCTAAGCTCCAGTGGGCCCGTAAAGAGTCTTGCGACACCTGAAGGAGTTATCCCGAAGAGGATAGCCATTCCAACTCCGATAGACGAAGTCGTCAAAGGGGCTTCTTCTGCTAAGGGATCGGTCTTTACAAGACTGGCCGTTCCAACTCCTGCTGCAGGCGGGGTCGTTAAAAATGCTTCTCCTTCCAAAAAGTCGGTCTTTGCAAGATTGACCGTTCCCTCTCAACGGACGCTGGTCTTCGACAGGTTGACCCCAACAGCCCTTCACCAGAACAGGGGGCATAATGAAGCCACCCCCGTAACTGAGCCAGTCCCATCTGCAAGACACGCTCGATGTCGCCACTGGCACCGAGTGAGGAAAATTGGGGTAGCTCTCCCTTTGGACTGACTCCACCAGCTCCAATGGTATAGATTGATGCTGCTTCTCCAACTGGGAATAACTTTGAGCCGCTCAGGAGGGTGTGCAAGAACTATCAAATTGACGTACTAACTCCTCAACCCGCTGAAAATGTTATTAAGGCGAAGCCGGAGCAACCTTCTCAGCGGATGTCCTCCAAAGACCACAGGGTCTAGAGAAGGGTCCAAGACCCTGTAATCGACAAAGACTACTTCTGCCGATAGAAGAAAATGAAATTTCGGCAAGAGGAGGACCATCTCACCACCGTCGTACCACGGAAAGCATCGGCTGCAACAGCCCCCTCAACTTCGACCATTCATAAAAAGAGAAAGCCGGAGAAGATCCCCGTGTCCACGACAAATCTCAAAGGCGCTGAATCCAAACGCCCCAAGTCTGGGGCATGGTAGTGCACATCGTCTACATGGCTTCCGGAAAAGAGGAAAGCCGTACTTCTACGGGTCATCGACCACTCACACGGTCTGTGACGAAAAGTCAGGAGCAACAACAAAAGCTCCAGGAAATGCTGACAAAGATGGCCACACTCACTGGGCAGAAGGAAAGCTCGGAAGTATCATCGGATCAATACCATGAGCAGGAAACTGACGCTGAGTTCCTCCGAAGAATGCTCGAGAAAAAAGACAAAGAAGCCGCGGAACAAGCGGCTAATATAAAACAAATGGCTCTCCTGTTCCAAGATATTGTGGGGATGATGATCCAGCCGGACCCTCCAGCCGAAGATCATCCAATAATCATTAAGGACGACAGAGGAGAGACATCAAACCCTCCTTTGTCTTTATCAGCAGCCAGAGAGGAGACGATCTCGAAAGATGCGCTTGATGACTGCAAAGCTCAACAAATACGAGCTCATCAGGAAAATGAAGCTGCCGGCCAAGTCGTCAGAACTGAGCGACCCTATCCGAGCCGGTACGATTAAATTAAGTACCCGCCAGGATACACGATCCCTAAATTTCATGTGTATAAGGGGACGAGCAATCCCCATCATCACGTCGCTCAGTTGAGGGCTCTATGCGGCAATACTGGAGGCGATGACAAATTGCTACTTCGCTAGTTCGTCGGCAGTTTAGCGGAGACGGCTTTTGAATGGTACTCGGAGCTTCCAAACGACCCCATCAAAATGTTCACAGAAATGGAGTTTCTATTCACCCAGCGTTTTGCAAGCGCCAGCGAACGCACCCCGATCACGGCATTGATCAATGTCAAGGTGAAGCCAGGAGAGACTTGGGTTCAGTATGCAATTCGGTGGTGGAACCTATGGTCAAGATGTGAACAACGCGTAGAAGAAGCTTCTGTCATGGGCATGTTCGTGGAGACCCTTGATCCGCAGGAAACTATATCCCAATTCATGATGTTCTTCAAGCCGACCACTTTCCAAGCATTGATTGACATGCTGGCCCAAATGGACCAAATAGGCCATAGACCGCCCTCCTCGAAAACGGAGCTTCGAAATGAAAAAGGAAAAGGGAAAGCGACCTTCGTCGCCAATGCTCAGCAACAGCCGAGTGATTCGAAACCAGCTGCTTGCCAAGGCAACAAACCACGATTCCTCGACGAGAAGTTGAGACGTCCTTACTCGTTTCCCGGGATAAAACGAGGAGACTGTTCGAATTAGCGGTGCGCAATAGGCTCATCACCCTACCGGATCCGAAACGCCCACTTCAACTAGGCAACGCTAACAATCCCAATTACTGCCCCTACCACCGAATATTGGGCCATCCAATCGAAGATTGCTTCGTCTTCAAAAACTGGATTGAGGACCAGTACCAGCAAAGCAAATTCGCATTGTCTGAAAACTGGAGGGTAAACCCGCCACAACCGCACGCTCCGAAAAAGATGGACACGCCGGGGGCATCATGTTCATTTATAGAGGAAGCTCCATGGGAAGTTGTTCTCTCGGCAAAAACTAAAAGAATGCTGAAGGATATTCAATCAGGTGGAAAAGCCTGCTAGAGCCAGAAATCATTGAGGGGATGCTGAAACTGCGCCCAATACCAAGAATTGGTAACGATGGGCAAAACACTCCGGCCCAGCCATCAAAGTCTTCGAAGAAAAAGGAAAAGACCAAGAAGACCGCGCAGCCTGACGACAAGCGCACGGATCTGCAAAAGCATATTGACGCGCTGGAGGAATACAACCAGAAGGCGCGAACCCTAGTCACGCTCCAAGAGTTTCTCAACCATATCCTTGAAAGTGGAGATAATGACAATAATGAGGGGGACGACTCGTCAGAAGAACCCAAAGATTATGTGGAAAGTTGCCACATGATCTTTCATTCATCGCTAAATGATGAAGAAGCTCACTCGGCATCAGAAGATAATGTAGAGGAGCTGGGGGCAGGATCGGTGCCATTATCCTTGGAACCGTCAGACGAGATGATTGGCATGCTGTTGAACGAAGCCCGTCAGAAGAGCAAAGATGATCAAGAGCGTGAAATGGCCATATTCGAAAAGGCCAGGCGTCGGCGTCAAGTTGAAGAAGTCATGGTAGGGATGAGTCGCAAAGTACTCCAACCAGATCGAAGCATGCCCGCGGCAGACAAATGCAAGCTTAAAGCAAGGAAACGGTTCGCTAAAGCTCTGTCAATGGGAATGAAGCTGCCATCTCCCAAAGAAAATACTCCTGGCGGTATACGCCTTGATGAAGCGGATGTACATCCTAACTACTACTTGTACCATCGGAGGGTCGCACACCCTACCGAAAAGTGCAATGCCTTTAAAAACTGGTGGCAGGGATATGTTTCCCACCGACAACACTTCAAGCAATTGAAGCGCAGGGCTCGTCGAGAGCAGAGAACCACTACAGATGAGCACAAAAGAGCTACCGACAACTGTCACGTGGTTGATACCATGGGATCGCAAGTTCTCACCTTCGGAAGCGACTCTGATGAAGAAGTAGCCCTCGACCCTCTCTTCAAAGAATCCACCTCTGGAAAAGAGGAAGAGATAATGAACTATGAAAACATTCAGTTGCGTAGTCATACGTTGCCTGAAAAGAATCTCAGACCCACAAACAAAGGGACGAACAAAAAAGATAAAGGGAAGGAAAAAGTCCCTGAGGATATCGCCCTCGATGATCGAGTGGTCGAAGAGCTAGCAGCCAAGGACCCGCCCAAGAAAAACAAGGTGGATTACAATGTTGTGGCACACCTGAGGAAGATACCCTCTCAGTTAAGCATTTTGGATGCCCTTCTGCTGTCTAAAGAGGCACGAGATTATCTGATCAAGGCACTACAAGAGCCTGACCAATTTCAAGATTTCCTTGCCGAAGAAAAGATGAAGGAAGAGCTGTAAGAAATGCACACAGCTGACATCACTTTCGACGATGAAGATCTCCTCCTCGGAACGTGTGAGCACAATCGCCCCCTGTATATCACCGGGTACTGCCATGCCGTCAAGATAGGGAAGATCTTAGTTGACAACGTGTCCACTGTCAACCTCCTAAATGTTAGGGTACTAAAAGAAATCTGCATGAGCATTCAGTACTTCGCTCGGGATAAAATCACCATCTCCGGGTTCGACTCCTAGTTATCACGGACACTCAGGTCTATAATACTGACGCTACGCTTTGGGCTGCTTGTCACTGACATCAAATTTCATGTCATTGACGCAAAGACCTATTACAACGCTTTACTCGGCAGGCCTTGGTTACACGAGTACAACATCCCTTCTACACAACATCAGTGTATGAAGTATTTCAAAGATGATCTCGAGTATACCGTAACGGGGGAACTAAACCCATTCTCCGTAAATAAAGTCCGAAAGTACGAAGATGCAAAGATTTCCTGCCAGACTTTGACGACACGGAATGATGCCATAAACCGGAGAATAAGCAAAAAGCTATCACCACTGTTCCGGTCTTCAGGAGCGATACCGAGGATGAAGAAGAGATAGTCTATTCGAGACCGCCCCAATGCAAGAAGCCAGGATCATCTACCCTTATTCTGGTCTTTGGAAGTGACTCTGAAGACGAACTCAACGCAGTGTTCTCGGTCCGTCCATCAATGCAAGCCTTCACTGGAGATGATCAGAGTTTACAAATCTACATGGTTCCGCGGTAGCACTACAGAGAGCTTGATGCGCTTGAGACATATAGTATGCAAGAGCTACAGACGTTCTACGTCCCTTCCAGGTGAGGACGTGAAAAGGCAATCCTATTCTATCGATCCGAAGAAACCAAAGTCGAGAAAGAAGTATGGTATGGTGCCGAACCTGCGCTTGATAGGCTCCAGCCAATCCGTCTGCCCAGATACTATGCAGAAGGATTGAAAAGGTTATTGAGATGCCAAGGCATACCCTTTAAGCAAACCGCGCGACAGGCCCAATTCTACAACAGGATCTGGAACGCCCCCAGAACTCAGCGAAAATTGCCCAACGGAAAAATGGAAACGATAGGGCATGGATATGTCCAGTCCAAGAAACGGGAGCAGTTCCATGGCTGCCATGTCATAAAGGACCTTGATGAAGAAGAGGATACTCTTTTAAAAAACGCTGACGTTGAACCAGAACGAAGTCCTGTCATAAAAGTGCCAAGTCTTTCGTTTGAAGAACAGATGGATAAGCTAATAAAGAAAGTAATTCAAAAGGTTTGGAACGACCACAGCCGCGAAATGGCCATTTACGAGAAAACCAAGACGCAACGCATCCTTCAGCAGGCTACGGAGTATGACAATGCCCTTCACCGTCAGCCCTCCATGCATTCCCAAGATAAGAAAAATGCCCGACGCAGAGGCAAAAACAAGTTAAAGACCGGAAAAAACGTTCGACAGCGGCAAAATGGACCCAAAAGGCCACGCGATCGAGAAAAGGTCAGCTGGAACCCGTCGCTTATGAAAAAGATGGATCGAGCATATTCTTTCCCTCAAGACAAGACAAGGAGAATCTTCGACCTCGTCATGAAACATCAAATGATGACACTCCCGGTGTCTCGGCACCTCAATCAAGCAAACGGAATTCATTACCCGGATTATTGTTCCTATCACGGAGCGATAGGACATCCTCTTGAAGACTGCTTCACCTTCAAAAACTGGGTCGAAGACCAATATCAAATCGGCAGATTCGCTCTATCCGACAGTTGGAGGGTAGCCCCACTGCAAAATCATGTGCCAAAATCAACATATATAGCAAGAGTAGAACCAGATCAATATCGGTCTTGGAAACGATCTTGTACCTATCACGTGATAACGCTGTCAGAAGAAGGAGAGCGCAAGATTATGGATGACCTCCCCTGGTGCTTTGAAAATGAGGATGAAGAGGAATTGATCTCAGAATTTTCACCAGCGCCAAAAGAGTTGGAAGATGGGATACATACTATTTCGGACAATGTAAGGAAAATCGACTTGGGGACGGCAAACGACTCGCGGCCTATGTTCGTCAGCGAGTTGCTGTCTAAAGAACAGGTAGCTACGTTAAAAGACGTGCTCATGCAGTATAAGGAATGCTTCGCATAGAACTATTCCGAGATGCCGGGGCTAGATCCGGAAATAGCTGTGCATAAATTGGCGATATCCCCGGATGTCAAGCCAGTCAAACAAGAACCAAGAAGAAAGCGGCTCGAGCTTGAGATGGGTATCATGCCGAAGTCAAGAAGCTAATCGACTCCGGATTCATCAAAGAAGTCGAATACTCTGACTGGATCGCTAATATTGTCCCGGTGATGAAGAAAAATGGGACGGTGCGCATCTGCGTGGAATTCCGGGACCTCAACAAGGCCTGTCAGAAGGGTGATTTTCCCGTACCAATTACCGAGTTGATGATATACAACACGCCCGCTCACAAAGTCTTCTCCTTCTTGGACGGGTCATCAAGGTACAATTAAATAAAGATGCATCCCGAAAACCAGAAGCATACCGCTTTCCGGACTCTTCTGGGCATATTCTGCTACAAAGTGATGGCTTCCGGTCTGAAGAACGCCGGTGCTACCTATCAGAGGGCCATGACGAAGATTTTCGATGACCTCATACATGAAATCGTCAAATGCTATATTGACGACCTCATGGTGAAAAGCAAATCGCACAAGGAGCATTGGGAGCATCTGAAGAGAGTGTTCCAACGTCTTCGGAAATACAACCTGAAGATGAACCCTCTCAAACGCGCGTTCGGAGTTTCCTCGGGCAAATTCCTAAGATTCATCGTACGACACCAGGGCATCGAAATAGACCCGTCAAAGATCAAGGCGATTATGGAAATTCCTTCGCCTAGACCTCTCAAGCAACTGCGGTCTCTCCAAAGAAAGCTCGCGTATATCCGGTGGTTCATTGCTAACCTCTCCAGCAAATGCCGCCCCTACAGTCATTTAATGAAGAAGGGGACCCCGTTCATCTGGGATCTCAAATGCCAAAGTACACTGGACAAAATCAAGCAATACCTACAGAATTCGCCTGTACTGACCGCTCCGGTCAAGGGAAAGCCCATCATCCTATACACAACCGCCCTTGAAGGTTCTTTAGGCGCGCTATGGGCATAGGAGAATGATCAAGTGAAAGAGAGAACCCTCTACTATTTGAGTCGAATTCTCCTGGGGGAAGAAAACAACTACTCCCCTATCGAAAAACACTGCCTGACGTTAATCTTCGCGATAACGAAGCTCAGACACTATGCTTTAGCGCATGAGGTCCATCTCATGTCAAAGGTGGATCCTCTCAAGTATTTGATGTCAAGAGCCATACTAACAGGACGACTCGCTAAATGATCCTTACTCTTAATGGAATTCTTGATAATATACCGACCTCTCAAGGAAGTGAAAGGTCAGGCCATCCCTGACTTCCTCGTTGAGCATCCGATACCTGTCGATTCACCCATAAATTATGAATTGCCAGACGAGCACGCGTTTGACACGATCGACGGGGAGAGAGGATGGAGTGATACCCGATGGGAACTCTACTTCGATGGGGCACCTTCCATGAAGAAGCGAAAGCACAGCTCCCCCATAATCAAATATAGGGTAGGCCTCATCTTCGTGACTCCACAAGGAGGGATAATGCGCTTTGCCTTTCCCTTAACAGAGCCGAGGACAAACAATGAAGCAGAATATGAGGCTTTGATAGTAGATCTTGAGATCGCTGTCGACATGGGAATCGAAAACCTCCTCATATATGGAGACTCTTAGCTGGTCGTTAGTCAAGTAAACGGAAACTATCAAACGTGCAAATCAGAGTAGGTGAAGTACGGCGAGAGAGTGCAACAATTGCTGACTCAAATCCCTTCCTACGCCCTGGAAAGCATACCACGAGCGGAAAATAGCAAGGCGGATGCGTTAGACAAGCTCGCTAAAGAACTGGCTGATGAAAACCTCGATGATGTAAGGATCGTTGTACAAAACCGTCGGGTTCTTACACCAGCGGAAATTGCTCCGGAGTCGTCTGAAGAAAAGGAAGCGACCAAGCAAACAACCCAACAAATAAACACCAAGAAAAGGCTAAGGATTGGAGAGAAGTCTTTATAGACTATGTTCATATCAGAATTTTGCATTATTATATTCCCCATTCTTAATCATTTTACAAATAAATTGGTGCTTTTGATCCATATCTGCTAAATAGTTGCAGGTTACAGGTTCTCAGAACAATACAGTGAAATTGGTGAAAAGACGTTACAAATGTGAGACTACGGCCAACAAATAGAAGAATTTTTATGATGCCGCCTACAGTTAAGGAATAAATGAAGATCAATGAACAGTTCGATTTCACAAAGTACAAAGGCAGCACAAGATTCAAGACTTCAACGCGAAGCAAACGGTAAAAGTCCACAACATTCTGCACTGTGGAAATCTGGAAGAAACTAGAAGACATTCTGAAGAACCAAGTGATGAAAATAGAAGGAAAAAGCAACAGAAAGAAGCCCTGAAGAAATGAGACAGAGAGCCCACTAAATGGCCGCGGATCCGCGGCCAAACAAGGCATATGGCCGCGGATCCGCGGTCGTGCTGTGCACGTGTCGGCGCGTGTCGGTGGAGTCGGTGCATTGACCCTGTTTTCTTAGGGTATTTTTGTAATTCTAGATATGGATCAGATGTAAATCCTAGGGTTTCTATTATCTATAAATAGGAACCCTACAGTTCTTTTTGGAGCGTGCCTCTTTTGGGTGCCTCTTTTGAGATGCCTCTTTTTAATTCTGAGTTTAAATTTCCATTCATTGTAATTATCAAAGAGTGCATCAATAAAGTAAGTTTCTTTTCTGCCCTACTTATTTCTCTAGCAGTTTTATTTCTCTGCCATAGTCAATTTCCGCAATTTTTTATCTGCCGTAGTTATTAAATAAAACCCATAAAAAAAATGAACTCGTTTATCAACTCCCTAATGGGTGAGTAGTTCCTCACTTGTTAGGGTTAGGTTTGGGAAATGTTTGAGAGATGAAAATCTCCCACCCCTTTCTTGCTCGTTCAATATTTTAAAGTACAATCTATGCAAACATACACACACCGCTTACTATGGCACCCTATCCCATGAGGTAGCGGTGATTCCATAATTAAAGACCGGTTGTGTATGATTTTCATGGAGGTTAGGGCTAAGAGTCAAGAAAGGACGGACAAGGACCAAAGAGAAGAAACCTAATTTCTTCCCGATCGTACTAATTCCCTTTGTTAACTATTACCTTAACACCTAAAAGTTCTCAATTAGGCCATAGAAAGCGGTGAGAAATATTGACTTTCCAAACTAACCTAATCCTAACCCTAGCAAGATTTTTATCCTAATCAAACTCAACTTCAGTTTTTATTGAAAATGAAACATACCACAATAGGAATTGACTCGTTAGAACAACTAGAAAATACACAAAATCCCTGTGGACCGACACGTATTAAACCGCCTAGCTACCAAGCGACACCGTTCTTGATTGCGGTTAATTCTTTGATAAAAAACACATAAGCACTAAATCTCTACAAATCAAACGGCGCCGTTGTCGGGGATGGCGTAGTTATTTTCTTTTTGCAATTTCGGGTTAGTTAAAAATTGAAAAAAATCATAAAAACTGAAAAATTTTAAAACAAAAAAATATAAAAAATTTATCATCTTGTTATTTTTTGAAGGGTTTTTTTTGAATTGTGCAGGATCGGAAAGATGAACAGATTCAGATCTGGAAAAATCCAGTGAGCAAAACAGCAAACAGCAGATCTGAACAAACAGAGGAGAACCACAACAGAGAAACAGAAAAAGTTTGTAGGCGTGAACCGACTAGTCAACCGCGAAACCGCGGTCATAGGCAGCAATTGGCGGCGGATCTGCGGCCTATTTCTGACGTCAGCACCTGAAAACTTCTCTGTAATATTTTTTTTCCTCCCCTCTGCCCTCTGTAGTCCTCTGAAAAATTTTCCTGCAGGGTTCTTTGCGCAAAAACTTCTCCCCCTTCTCCAATAACTTGATCTTATGCAGAATTCTTTACGTTGCAAAATAAAAAAAAATCTGAAAGTGTTTTAGATTTTTGGTGTGTTAATTGCTTTGCATATTTAAAACGGACTTTTAAGGAGCTATAACACTAATCAAGATTGGGTAGGGATTTCATTACCCTTCCTAAGACCCCAGAAATCACAAAAAGCATTTTGCATCAACCCTCGAGTTAATTAAAAAATATTAGACTCAGCCAATAAGAACTGTCGTGCTCATTAGGACAAAGGAAAGATTGTAGGCATCAGTCGTTTATCTAAACCTGACTTTGTGGTGCCTAGGCTAGACAAGTGGGAAAGGTAATTTTAAAAGGCCAGTTTCATGGTGATTCGTGAGCGGATCTCTCCTTTCTTTACTTGTGCTTACCTGGCCACAATTGGCGGTGAAGAGGCGATTTAAGGATCTCACAACTTGCCCATTGGAACAGTTAGGAGCAGTCTAGTTGACTTAAAAGACCCTAGCTCTAGGCTTGAGTGTTCATGCTTATATTGTGATTGTTTGAAAGTGTTTAGTAGTCCGTACAAATTGTGCAAAAACTCTTTCTAAAAAAAAGGAAAAAAAAAACACTTTCAAAAATTTCAAAATTCCAAAAACAATTTTTTTTTTAAAAAAAATAATAAAAATAATAAATAAATAAATAAAAATCATCACATTCTTTTTATTCTCCTTTCTTACATCATGGGTACCTCATCACGTAAAACTCCTGCCGAACGTTAGTACCCTCAACCAGACATTAATTCTTACGCTCATCATTTTGGTCGAATTACGGACGACCCCTCCATGCCCAAAATTTCTTTGAAAGATCGAATAGAAGCGTCTAGGAGAAACAGTTGGACTCCGCAATCCACTTTGTATCAACTATTTCAACCTTTACCACCTTCTTACGTTGATACTCCTTTTTCGAGTCCTGTTGTAACTCTGAAACCCATGTCTATTGCTGAACATATTGAACAATCTCATAACCGATCTTTCACTCCTTTCAACACTTCCAGTTCTTGGGATCAACAAATCCATTCACCTTTTTATCCAAATGTTGATCCTACTCATGTCCAACCATTCAATTCCTACCAGTCATACCCGACTTTCGCACCCTCCCTAGACATTGCTTCTACACAGCCATTTGGGAGTTTCCAGAATCCAAACAATTTTGAATCTTTTACTGAAACCCCTTCAAAACCCATGCCTAGCCTGGAACAGTCATTGGAAGCTTATATTGTAGCGACAAACCAACAGATGAGGGATTTGAATGCGTTCATGGCCGCCCTTTTACAACCTAGTGACCCGGTAGTTAGTTTCCAACTAGGTCCAAAAATTCCAATGTATGATGAGGCGGTTGGACAGATCGAGAATTTGAGTGGAGAGAGTGAGCTATAGACCCTTCCAAATCAAACATACCCATCGCCAATTGAATCCCACAACTCCGGTTTTGAATGTCTATCAAGTGTCCCAAATGGTTCACCAGTTGAAGATAAAATGTGTAATGAGTTGTGCGACTTTGTATTGTTTGATTTACCTGATTGTGAAGAGCCCTTTTAAAGTGAAACCATCACCAATCCTTTTGACCTCTATACCTCCACTCTAGAACTTGAATTGATTGATATCCATGCTTTTGATGAGGTGTCTGAAAAAATTAATTTTCACTTGATCGAGGATATTGACGCTGGGAATATTTTGGATGAACCCGCAGATTTGACTGAATTTTTCTCTCCAATTCATCATCCCGAGTCATTAAATGTTTCTCCCGAACTTCATTTGCGTCTTGATTTTTAATGATAATTGCATGGATGAGATAACTTTTGAGGAGAATTATGAGGATAGTATTGAGGATGAACCAGTTTTGTTTGATGAGTCAGATTTTCCAATTCATCATGTCCCTTCCATTGACTGTGTACACCCTCCTGAACCTTTAACCGTTACCCTTCCTCAATCACTTTCCTCCGTCCTTATTCCGACCGCACAAGAAACCGTATCCCTTTCATTTTCAATGTCTGCTTTACCAAGTTTGACGTACCCATGTTTTCTCACGAATCTTAAGGGATTTGACCTTATTTCTCAGTGGGTTGATAGATTAGCACAATCGATTTTTACACATCGGTCATTACAAATTGTGCTAATTTATACACTCCATTTCCACCCTCAAGTTCGTATTCAACTTCTTTCTCCCACTTTCTCAGGTTCCTCTTCTATTCTTCCTATAATTTCAGTGAATGTTGATGAATCACAATCTGATAATTCAAGTTTGACCATTCCAGAAAGCCAACTTGATTTGGATACTTTTGAAAATGAGGTAGATGAGTTTTTCCGAGTCTCCTACCTCCATAATTTTGACAAATCAAGTCTGATAAATTCTGGCACAAAACTTACTGACAGCAAAATGTTCAATTATATTGATGAGAGTTTTGAAGAACTTTTTGCTGACGAACTTGCATTTCTAAACAACACGGATTTTGTGATTAATCAACCTCCACCCGAAGAAATAGAACCACCACCACCGTTTCTTTTTCCCTTCCGCCATTCTTCTCCTCCACCGAGACCGTATACTGCTTTTATCTCCACACGGTCTCATGTGCTTCTCATTTCTTTTCTCTACACTCCATTTTTTCACCAACCATACCATTATAACGATAAAATTTTTGAATGGTTGGTGCTAACCTTTGGCCTGTGTAAGACCTTGTATAGCTTGATACTGGGTTTTCTCCCCCTAACTCTGAACTTTAACGCTTGAACAATGGAAACACTATTTCACTTAAATTTTGAGAGGGGGGGGGGCTTTTTTTATATATATTTTGTTTTCTTTTTCTGTTAATAATAAAAAAATATATAAAAAATTAAACAGGGGAGTGCCGACAATTTTGGCCCTCTTGGTGTAGCCTGACAGCGAGGACACTATCAAGTTTATGTTTGGGGGTGTACTCGGTAAGATTTCTTCCTTCGCATTCATATATATATTTTTGCATTTACATACTTATTTTAAAACCGATAAAAATTGAATTTTTTTTAAAAATTATAAAAATTGAAAAGTTCAATTTTGGCCATATTTGACTTAAGTTCAACATGACGGTTGAATAGTGGGGAAAAACTAGATCTTAAACTTAGTAAATTAAAAACCCTAAAAATAACATTTCTTAAAATTTAACTGTAGAAAATATATGTCCTTGTAATTTATTTAGAAATAGGCAAATTTTGAATTCAGTTCTTGTGCTAAGTCTAAATAAAGGAAGAGTATTAAATTTTTATTTGAAGTGTAAGTCTGAAAAATAATTCCGAACCTTAAGTCTAAATTCTGAAAATGTATACACTACAACTTGCACAAACACGAACCTTGAAACTTGGAATAGTAGAGGATACCTTGAAATGGTCTTGTCTAAAATCCTTAGTATGAAGGAAAATAAAATTATAAGTGTGAATAAAGAGATATAAAAAAATTAACACCGGTTTTGTAATTACTTAAGACTGCGTAAAATAAAAAATATATATATAGCGAGGGTGCTTTATCACCTAGTGCCTTAGACCAACTGGTTTGGGAGTCACTGCTAAACCCTCAGGTATTACAAGACGAAGAATTACGCCTTAATATGTAAACATATTTTGTAATCGGTCGTTAGTACCTCAAGAAGTATTAACGGTTGCATGAAGAATGTGTGAGCAAATTCATCTAAAAATTCACCAACTAAAAGTGAGGCTAGGCTTTTTAAAGAATAAAACTAGTTTTGCTCGGGACGAGCAAAAGATAAGTTTGGGGGTATTTGTTCATATCAGAATTTTGCATTATTATATTCCCCATTCTTAATTATTTTACAAATAAATAGGTGCTTTTGATCCATGTCTTCTAAATAGTTGCAGGTTACAGCTTCTCAGAACAATACAGTGAATATGGTGAAAAGACACTACAAATGTTAGACTATGACCAACAAATAGAAGAATCTTTATGATGCCACCTACAGTTAAGGAACAAATGAAGATCAATGAACAGTTCGATTTCACAAAGTACAAAGGCAGCAAAAGATTCAAGACTTCAACGCGAAGCAAATGTAAAATTCTACAACATTGTGCATTATGGAAATTTGGAAGAAACTAAAAGACATTCTGAAGAACCAAGTAAAGAAAATAGAAGGAAAAAGCAACAGAAAGAAGCCCTAAAGAAATAAGACAGAGAGCCCACCAAATGGCCGCGGATCTGCGGCCGAACAAGGCATATGGCCGCGGATCCGCGGCCGTGCTGTGCACGTGTCGGCACGTGTCGGCGCATGTCGGTGGAGTCGGTGCATTGACCCGGTTTTCTTAGGGTATTTTTGTAATTTTAGATATGGATCAGATGTAAACCCTAGGATTTCTATTATCTATAAATAGGAACTCTACAGCTCTTTTTGGAGTGTCCCTCTTTTGGGTGCCCTTTTGAGATGCCTCCTTTTAATTCTGAGTTTAAATTTCCATTCATTGTAATTATCAAAGAGTGCATAAATAAAGTAAATTTCTTTTCCGCCCTAGTTATTTCTCTAGCGTAGTCAATTTCAGCAATTTTTTATTTGCCGTAATTATTAAATAAAAACCATAAAAAAATGAACTCGTTTATCAATTCCCTAATGAGTAAGTAGTTCCTCACTTGTTAGGGTTAGGTTTGGGAAAGATTTGAGAGATGAAAATATCTTACCCCTTTTGTGGGAGATAGTGCCCTCAGAGTCAATTATTGGATCACAGGCACGTGATTGCAATGATTGAGGGAGGACCTATCCCGGTAGGACAGTCTTACTCAAGATGATAGTATGCTATCTGGTTTACCTTTATCATCATGTACTGCTTTAGGTGACCTTACAGGTCACTATTGCACGTTGATAGAGCCCCTAGGATTCTTTCTTGACTACCAACAGTATGAGGGCGATCATATACGTGGGAGCTGGGGTCTATAAGCACATCCTTAAAAGGTCCCTAGTCGAGGGAGTTTCGAGACAGGGCATTGATACTCCAGAGTAGACGAGTGTATACAGTCGAGACCCCGACGAGGGGCGGTGGCCGGTCTCACAAGCCACCGGTGTCAGTTGGTTCACCTAAGATGTATACAGGTGCTCATTGGGTTATGAGTACACCGGACAGGACTCGCCGGGAACATGCTAGTTGGTCTTATACCTGACGTCAGATAGCAGTTCCCTGGTGACATGTGTACAGGTTAGTTCATCGACCTGAGATCGTCATTTGTCTCGTGTGAGTTCCCACTGTGCTTTGATTACTACCCTACCACGCTCAAAGGAGATGTACAAACAGGTTTTAGTTGCGTACAGTCCCGAGCCACATGGAGGCAGTGAGCGGATCTGCTGGGGTTCGTCTCTCCCGGTATTGGGGGTGAGGTCGCGCTGTGTCTAGGAGAGCCATTACACGAAGTCCTTGGCCAAGGCAGGAGATTTACTGGTAGGTATTCCAGTAGTATCTCAGGGTGTTCTGGGCTGCACTCCGACACGATTTGTACCGCTTTTAGGGGTCTGACTTTTACCAACCCCCTAGGCCCGCCATGCGATGCTCATAGACGAACGGACCGAACTGTACCGATATTGTCACTGACAAGCTCAGTAGGGTGTCAGGATGAGTTCGTTCATCGACGTCCCTTTTGGTCAATAGCTGGTAGCCCGTCACGTATGGCTAATACCTCTGACGTGCTAGTGGTTAAATCCACAGCCATAGTATTGACGAATCTTTAGAGTCCACCACACACAGTTACTCAAGAAACGCTGTACAGGCCGTATGGAGATATGGCAGGGTTCGATCAGATACGTGCGGTATTGCACGGATCATGATCGGACGGTTTTTACTAGCCGGCTTTGGTTTAAGCCGGATCCTAGTATTAGACAGTGTAGTTTTGTCTCTTTGCATTTGTATTCAGTGGGAATACAAATGCGGGCATGTATATGCAGTCGCGGGGTTTTCCTGTAATTTATTACGGGATCGGTTTTCTGAAGTTGCCAGTTTGCTTTCCGGTTTCGGCCGTTTTCCTTTGTTGCTTCTCGGCCGGACTTTTGTGATGGAGGGGCTAATTTGCAAGTTCGCAAATTAGCATTAGTGGAGGGGGTATTTGTGAAATGAAAGATTATGATAGCATCTTTTGATTCCATTCTTTTCATGCATCATTACATTCATTAATGAGAAGAGATTGATTTGTTTATGGATGTGAGGCTTGCTTTTGGGGGTGTGGTCACCATTCTACTTTTCCTACACTCACCTCCCTTCTTGTTGATTCCATGGTACTCCCATGTTGTGAGAGGGGCCGTCCACATATTAGAGGATAGGAGAGAGAGTTCATTTTTTTGGTGGAAAATTATTCATCATACACTTTGGCTTGCTACAAGATTTCTCACATCTCTCCAAAGTTCTTTTTGCCTCCACATTATCATGGCAATTTCAAAACCCCAAAGAGACAATGGATTCTACACTATTCTACAGCAAATCTTGGGCACGTCGACTCGCCAACTTCATGCCCGAGTTGCCTCGGTCTAGAGGTGGGAGCCAGTAAAAGAACCCGGTGATGTGGTGCCCGTTTCGACGAGGAGGCGACAACCGGAGATTCCGTGAGGAGATCGGAGTGGAGACGAAGACCGAAGGACACGGATCGCTCGGTATATCTTTCTATCCATCTTTTAGTTTGCTAGTAGTTAGGTTAATGGCCCGATCCGGGTTTCTAGTGCGCGGTGGTGCCGGTTTTCTAGCTTGAAAAGTTTTTCGTTTCCGCATTCCGGCGTCGGATTGACGGCCGGGGTGCCGCCGTGCACTTACAGTGGTATCAGAGCCTCGCCATTAACCTAGTCTAGCTTGCTCTAATGTGTTTACAAGTTCGATCGAACATTTATCCCAAAACCGCATTTTCATAGCATATGTTTCTGTCGAAATTTTTTTGGGCTCGAAAATTTTTTCAGGTTGTTGCAGAAACACGTGCAGGTAATTATAAGCATTCTGTAAAAATTTGGTTGCGTGACGTCAACATCCCACCGCGGAACCACGGCCAAACCCATGCTTGGGCCGCGGTTCCGCCGCCATTTTGATCCCTCTCTGCACCAAATTTCTACAGTGGCTTTCAGTGATGAAATTGGGGGTTTTAGAATATTCTTTTTGGGCCCAGATTTTCTCTGAGTGCTACAGTTGTGCATGGGGCCCACTTGGGTAAATTTGATCGATCGAAAATTTTAAACATGTTAGTTCACAGTATTTATATTATATCTGCAACCGGGAATGTCATTTGATCGGTAAATCCTGTCTATCTGCTATAGCCCTTTTATAAGGATTTGCGAATGTGACATTCACATTGATGTTCTGTGTATTGCTGTGATGTTGCGGATTGGTCGTGGGGGATAGCCTGGTTGCAATGCTAGTACAGTTTGGTTTATTATGTACATTTGATATTGCGGGACGAGCGTCCGATATGTGGACTGCCGTCACCGCCTGTTTGTATATTATTCTTTTGGGGCACGACCGGGTCGAGGTCGATGTAACCGTTGTATGTATATTTTACTTTCTGTATTAGGATTACCCCGTGGTGGAGTGCACGGATAGCCGGGTTCTAGAGGGCAACGGGCCCGCATCTCATGGCATTGAGACGGAGGGGGCTTTACTCTAGAATTGGCGGGCTATTCGCCGCACTCGTAGGGGGTACAGGTTGACCCAGGAGGGGTGCCCAAGTTGCCGGATTCCGTGAAGTGCTGGGTGGTCCATTCACGTTGCTGAAGGGGGCTGCCTCGCTTCAGGTTTTGGCGGGTAACTTGCCGCGCCAGTAGGGGTCTAGGATTTCATTGCACAGGCTATCCACACGACCATAGGAACGTCGGGTTTCAGTAGCGGCTCTATGAAACCCGGGGATCCCAGATATCTGTATTGTTCTGTGATGCTTATTAAATTTCTGTGATATTGCATTTTATTACGCCTTGAGTGAATATTATATATTGATATATATACTAGTAGATGTTGTATATGTTTTGCACCCGCGCTAGTCCAGTCCCCGCTCTGTCATTAGTTAAGTAACCTAACGGGTGATGACGGGTCCCAGTGGCGAATGCGGATGGCATATACGTATATCGTATTTTCGTTCTTTATTGGTGTGATCAATTGATGGGACTGCGTTGATTCGGATCAATGCAAGCTAAACAAACCTATTCTGATGTTGTTCGAACACTTTTCAAAAAGCTGTTATTGCAAGGACGTTCTCTTTTGTTTTGCATCGTGGTATTCAGTTGGAATATCCTGCTCCTCAGTCGACGAGGCAAGGGCCGAGATCCCTTCACCGGGAGTGACCCTTTGGACAAAAGTTTGCGTCAGGGCAATAACTTCACTATAGCCGATTACTTTTGCTTTGCATCGTGGTATTCAGTTGGAATATCCTGCACCTCATTCTACGGGGAAAGAGCCGAGATCCCTTCACCGGGGGTGACCTCTTTAGCAAAGGTTTTCGTCACTATATTTTTAAAAAGCTATCCGGTTCCTTCAACGATATCAAGTTCATTACGTTAATGGTTTTCGCCAGAAACCATTCGTAGCCCTCCGTCGTTTCATATGGATAGTCAATAGTATTCAAGCTGTGTTTGTTGGCCAAAGTCAAGGCACAGTGATTGGTAGCTGTTGGGTATTCATATGCAGCATAGATAGATACGTTGGTTTGGGACAGTCGTACTGCCTTGTTGGCCAAAGTCAAGGGTAGGTACGGGTGGGTTCAAATTAACCTGGAGAATGACGGGTAGAACTTAACATGTGACTTATGATTTGTTGGCCAAACTCAAGGTCATAAGAGCATGGGGTAAAAATCACATCGGGAGTTTCTAAAGAAACTGAAACTTGCCAGATATGCGCATACCTTCTGGAGTGTGATAACGTGAGAGGATTCCGTCACGTTATCATGCGATGATAGTTGGATCCCGATTCCTACTGATGAGTTGGTTTACTCCTCGGGTGATCCCGACTAATTCTTCTTTCATGTTTGGAGGAGAATTTGACGGTACAGTGGGAGGTTTCCAGATTAGATAAATTGGTAACTATTCTGATCTAGGTTAGAGTGCACGCTGAGTGTTTCTTTTCTCTCTCTCTTTGGCAGCGACCATGACCCGACCTTTGACTATGACTCAGTGACCAAAATTAACCGAACCTTCTTATAAGACTGGCTTTTAGATTGTTAGAGTTGCAAACCTCATTGCCACTCCTACTTTTACCCTTTTCTCCAGGACACCCCGTATTACTATGACGTCCACTTCCATTGGACAAAACCATCGTATGGTTATATACGAACTCGAAGGAATTTATTCGAGGATGGTTTCCGGTTCTGGAGAAAACGAATAAGATTATTTAGTTGTCTTTTCCTTTTACCTTCTCTTAGGTTGCGAGTGCACCTTGGATTAGGACGGTACACCTATTACGCAAATTGGATAGTCTTCTTCCAAACCATAGGCTGGTGTCGAACGGTAGGGAATGAAGAAAACCAATTAGCCTAACTAAGATGTACAGAAGGTATTAAGTAAAGACAAATTAAGGGATTAGAAGGAGGGCAAAGTAAAATGCGACTGCTATTCACGACCAAACCAAGTATTTCATTACCACTCCCACTTCATCTTTGTATTTCTCCAGGACACTCCATATCACTACGAAGATCCACAGTTTATTCGATACTCCATCGTATGGTTATATACGAACTCGAAAGGAACTTGTTCCAGTTCGGGGATGGATTCTGGTTCAGGAGAAATAGGAATAAGTTTTATTCGGTTGTCTTTTATCTTCACCTTCTCTCGTATGGCGAGTGCTCCTAAGACTAAGACAGTACACCCATTATGCTTATTGGATAGTCTTCTTCCAAACCATAGACTGGTGCCGAACGGTAGGGAAGGAAGAAAACCATTTAGCCTAAGAGGGTGTACAGAAGGTAATGACTAAAGACATATAAAGGGATTTGGAGAGATGGCAAAGAGATATACGGTTACAGTTGTGAATCTGGATAATGGAAGAGGCATTACTAGGAATACCGGGATACCCCATCGAAACATTTCAATGTTTCAGTTTCACTGTGTACTGTTAAAAGAAAACTGATTTCCCAATTAGACATTTGCTCCAGGGTATGTATTTACCAGGTATGATTCTCACATCTGTATGGTTTTACAGATGATGAGTGGGAGTAAGTTATTGGGAATTAGGTGATCATCCTCATTATATCAGAATTCGTTGTAATTGGTGATATTTGAGGAAGTCACCTGGGTTGTTTGCCGGACGGCAAATATTTGGTTTTAAATATCCGCTGTTATGCACCAATATCAAGTTAATGTATCTGTACGTCTATTTTTATAGAGTGAGATATATCTTCTTGAAATTATGTCCATGACATTTACCTATATCAGTGGATGGTTAGGTAAGGAGCATTAAACAGCGGTGTAATCCTTCATAACCATAGTACAGTTTTCAACCTACGACACACAGGGATTAAGTTATCAGACCCAAGGATTTATACACAGTATTGTATGTTGTCCAGTGTCCATTAGGACAGAGGGGTTGGTACTCGTACTGTATTCTGTTTACTTATGCCTTCTCTAATTCTTAGACATGTGTTTCTTAGAAACACAGGGTCCAAGTTTTGAGAAGTTATAGGTATAAGAGTAAAGTAGAGAACCAGGTGTTGCAAGTATCGGGATTCTTCAAGGTGATCGAAGATGTAGATACTTGTGTATGGTATTCAGTTGATAGTAATGATTAAGAGAACTTGCTTCTCTTTCAGGTTACTCATAATTGGAAGCATTCCTAAGTTGAATAACGCTGATCGGCCTCCTTCCATTTAGTTGACATGCACTGGAGACAGTTGCATGATTTGAATCTGGTTCAATTAAATCAGTGCCTCTGTTTCTGTATTGGATATATAACAGTTCATATCTTAACGATGTTAAGGTACGGGGAGTCGTCCGGCTTATGCTTAAAACCAGACTCCGGATAACTCAAGGCACGTTTCTTTAATGGCTGTTTGTAGGTTGACCCTGGCTATGACGAGGGTTGACTTTCTACCATCTGGAAGATCAATAGTGATATTGTTCTTGACTCGCCACAGTTTTAATAAAAATGGATTTTTTCAGAAAACAGTAGTGGGAGTATGGTAGAACTGGAAGTGATTCCAGAACCGCAAACGATTACTGAAGATTTGAATAGAACCTAAAGATTCAATCTGGTTTGACATTCCATTAGCCACTCCGCAGATATGGTGGGTAACCTCAGGCACCCGAGAGGTACTTCGGTATGCTCAAGGACGGTGGCAGGGAGGTTCTTGTTTACCCAGACTTACCATTGTTGTTGCTCCAGACTGTGAGACCCGGCAGGAGGATGAGTATAGCGTCGTTCTAAACTAGTTTTAGAAGTGCACGTGTATATGACTCTGCCAGAGGGTTGTCGTAGTCAGTGGGAGCAGCGGAAGCATTGGTGGACAATTAACTTATGTCTATTTATAGACTAAAGCAGATATAGCAGAGATAGATCATCTATTTCTGATGTGACAATCATAGGTTTGACTTCATCAGAATAGGGGATGGATTTGTTAAGAAGGTAGTAGGGTGTGATGTCCTGGTATTTGGATGATATACACAGAGTAGGAAGTGATATTCCTATACTACGATCGGTTATACTTTGGTTGTCACACAGTGGTTTCTCCACATAGCAATTGGATATTATATCAAACATTCTGGTTACTAGATCTATGGTTTTAGATCTAGATTTGGGTGGTTTCCCAATCTGGGTACTTGACAGCATTCTAAGAGTATTTAGAATGGACGACTCCTGGCATGGTGGTGTACTTGCAGATGATGGAGTCACCTTCTCTAAAGGTGTCTTACAGACTAAAGTGGAGAGGGATGTACATGATTGGCAGATCACTTGCTTAGGCAATTGAGTCACTCACGAGATGTTAAGTACCACACAAGATGTTGTTTTTTGCAGTAGGTGCAATAAGTTGATATTGATCCAATCCTGGAGAAACATTCGGAAGCAGTTTTAGAACATAAGTGGATGTTCTAGGGATATGATAACGGCATCCTCCTTCGGGAGACAGTTATCATTCCAGGCTTCCATGGTGACCTGGATGACAGAGTGACTGTCAGAGTTATAGTTTTCCCTCTGACGAGGGGCAGTATTTTGGACAGATGGTCCAGGTGGATACTGAGGGAAGGCATGGCGCAGGATACTGATTAAGTTCAGTTGACGATACAGTCTAAGAAGTTTGGATTTGGAGTTCATTTATGAGCTAGGTCCCATCAGATATCCAGACGTATTCTAACACAGGTATTGCTCATTTCGGGAGATGGTTTTCTCCGCGAACATGAGATAAAGAGATAAAGAGAAAGAAACATCACAGCGGATCCACTCACTGAGGCTATTCCTCGAACGCAATAATTTCACAAACGAGCATTGTGAGACTGACTAGTAGAGCAGTTGGGTGTTCGGTATCACACGGGCGGTGAGTATGCGACATCGCAATAATTAGCCTTGAGTGCAAGTGGGAGATTGTTGGAGATAGTGCCCTCAGAGTCAATTATTGGATCACAGGCACGTGATTGCAATGATTGAGGGAGGACCTATCCCGGTAGGACAGTCTTACTCAAGATGATAGTATGCTATCTGGTTTACATTTATCATCGTGTACTGCTTTAGGTGACCTTACAGGTCACTGTTGCACGTTGATAGAGCCCCTAGGATTTTTGCTTGACTACCAACAGTATGAGAGCGATCATATACATGGGAGCTGGGGTCTATAAGCACATCCTTAAAAGGTCCCTAGTCGAGGGAGTTTCGAGACAAGGCATCGATACTTCAGAGTATACTAGTGTATACAGTCGAGACCCCGACGAGGGGCGGTGGCCGGTCTCACAAGCCACTGGTGTCAGTTGGTTCACCTAAGATGTATACAGGTGCTCATTGGGTTATGAGTACACCGGACAGGACTCGCCGGGAACATGCTAGTTGGTCTTATACCTGACGTCAGATAGCAGTTCCCTGGTGACATGTGTACAGGTTAGTTCATCGACCTGAGATCGTCATTTGTCTCGTGTGAGTTCCCACTGTGCTTTGATTACTACCCTACCACGCTCAAAGGAGACGTGCAAACAGGTTTTAGTTGGGTACAGTCCCGAGCCACATGGAGGCAGTGAGCGGATCTGCAGGGGTTCGTCTCTCCCAGTATTGGGGGTGAGGTCGCGCTGTGTCTAGGAGAGCCATTACACGAAGTCCTTGGCCAAGGTAGGAGATTTACTGGTAGGTATTCCAGTAGTATCTCAGGGTGTTCTGGGCTGCACTCCGACACGACTTGTACCGCTTTTGGGGGTCTGACTTTTACCAACCCCCTAGGCCCGCCATGCGATGCTCATAGACGAACGGACCGGACTGTACGGATATTGTCACTGACTGGCTCAGTAGGGTGTCAGGATGAGTTCGCTCATTGACGTCCCTTTTGGTCAATAGCTGGTAGCCCGTCACGTATGGCTAATACCTCTGACGTGCTAGTGGTTAAATCCACAGCCATAGTATTGACAAGTCTTTAGAGTCCACCACACACAGTTACTCAAGTTTCGGGCGAAACTCTGTAGAGGCCGTATGGAGATATGGCAGGGTTCGATCAGATACGTGCGGTATTGCACGGATCATGATCAGACTGTTTTTACTAGCCGGCTTTGGTTTAAGCCGGATCCTAGTATTAGACAGTGTAGTTTTGTCTCTTTGCATTTGTATTCAGTGGGAATACAAATGCGGGCATGTATATGCATTCGCGGGGTTTTCCTGTAATTTATTACGGGATCGGTTTTCTGAAGTTGCCAGTTTGCTTTCCGGTTTCGGCCGTTTTCCTTTGTTGCTTCTCGGCCGGACTTTTGTGATGGAGGGGCTAATTTGCAAGTTCGCAAATTAGCATTAGTGGAGGGGGTATTTGTGAAATGAAAGATTATGATAGCATCTTTTGATTCCATTCTTTTCATGCATCATTACATTCATTAATGAGAATAGATTGATTGGTTTATGGATGTGAGACTTGCTTTTGGGGGTGTGGTCACCATTCTACTTTTCCTACACTCACCTCCCTTCTTGTTGATTCCATGGTACTCCCATTTTGTGAGAGGGGCCGGCCACATATTAGAGGATAAGAGAGAGAGTTCATTTTTTTGGTGGAAAATTATTCATCATACACTTTGGCTTGCTACAAGATTTCTCACATCTCTCCAAAGTTCTTTTTGCCTCCACATTATCATGGCAACTTCAAAACCCCAAAGAGACAATGGATTCTACACTATTCTACAGCAAATCTTGGGCACGTCGACTCGCCAACTTCGTGCCCGAGTTGCCTCGGTCCAAAGGTGGGAGCCCGTAAAAGAACCCGGCGATGTGGTACCCGTTTCGACGAGGAGGCGACAACCAGAGATTCCGCGAGAAGATCGGAGTGGAGACGAAGACCGAAGGACACGAATCGCTCGGTATATCTTTCTATCCATCTTTTAGTTTGCTAGTAGTTAGGTCAATGGCCCGATCCGGGTTTCTAGTGCGCGGTGGTGCCGGTTTTCTAGCTTGAAAAGTTTTTCGTTTCCGCATTCCGGCGCCGGATTGACGGCCGGGGCGCCGCCGTGCACTTACACCTTTCTTGCCCGTTCAATATTTGAAAGTAGACTCTATGCAAACATACACACACCGCTTACTACGGCACCCTATCCCATGAGGTAGCGGTGATTCCATAGTTAAAAACAGGTTGTGTATGATTTCCATGGAGGTTAGGGCTAAGAGTCAAGAAAGGACGGACATGGACCAAAGGGAAGAAACCTAGTTTCTTCCTGATCGTACTAATTCCCTTTGTTAACTATTACCTTAACACCTAAAAGTTCTTAATTAGGGTATAGAAAGCGGTGAGAAATATTGACTTTCCAAACTAACCTAATCCTAACCCTAGCAAGGTTTTTTTCCTAATAAAACTCAACTTCAGTTTTTATTGAAAATCAAACCTACCACAATAGGAATTGACTCGTTAGTACAACTAGAAAATATACAAAATCACTGTGGACCGACCCGTATACAACCGGCTAGCTACCAAGCAACACCGTTCATGATTGCGGTTAATTCTTTAATAACAAAACGCATAAGCACTAAATCTCTACAAATCAGACTACTTCAAGACGAGCTCTGTCTTTCTCCTTCGTCAATGATACTCTATATAAGAGATCGTTCGACTCTCTATGGCTGAGATGCCTGGGACCGGAAGAAGCAAGAAGAGTCTTCCAAGAAACTCACGACAGACTCTGCGGTTCTCATCAAGCCGGGACAAAGATGAAGCTAAAGATCAAAAGGATGGGCTACTATTGGCCCACGATGATTCAGGAATGCCTCGAATACGCGAAGCAGTGCCACTCATGCAAAATTCATGGAGACTTCTTCCACCAGCATCCAAACCCGCTACACCCAACAGTGGCTAGCTGTCCGTTCAAAATGTGGAGAACCGACATAATCGAGCCTATCGAACCAGCGTTATCCAAAAGACATCGGTTTATATTGGCAACAACTGATTATTTCTCCAAGTGAGCAGAAGTAGTACCGCTAAGAGAAGTGGAGACGGAGAATATCCTCCATTTGTTCAAGACATACGTCATTTATCGGTTCGGCACACCGCGACGGATTATCTTCGATAACGGGTCGGCCTACAGAAGTCACAAAATCAGTCGCATCGCATAGCAGCATAATATAGACTGGAGATACTCTTCGGATTATAATCCCCGAGCTAACGGTCTAGCTGAGGCTTTCAACAAGACCTTGATGAAGATCATAAAGAAGACGGTGTCCAAAAATAAAAAGGACTGGCATGAGAGACTTCATGAAGCTCTCTGGGCATATCGGACCACGTTCAAAATGGCCACAAACACAACGTCGTATGTATTGGTATTCGGCGCTGAAGCAGTACTCCTCTTTGGGATAGAGCTACCCTCTCTACGAGTGGCGGTTCATTACGAGCTGACAGACGAAGAGAATGCTCATCTTCGGCTTGAGGAGCTCGATGCCCTTGATGAAATTAGTGTCATGGCGCAGCAAAATCTAGATGCTTACAAAGCAAAGATGACGCGCTCATACGAAAGATTAACTAGGCCTAGAATATTTGGCCAAGGTGAGCTCGTGCTAGAGGTCAAGAGACCTATGATCCCCAATCGTACCAAACGGGGGAAATTCGAGCCAAACTATGAGTGACTGTACGTTATAGACAAAGTCTACCAAGGTGGGGCTTACTTGCTCATGGATATGCATGGCGAAAGACCTTTCAGGCCAATAAACGGCCGGTTCCTGAAAAAATACTACGCCTGACGAGTCACGGCCCAGGTCAACAATAGATGACGACGCCTATGTCCGCTCGCTACCTTCCCAAGCCCAAACTCTATAAGTAGTATTCGGCGAAATCTCGCCTCAAAATCCCAATTGACCGAAACGTCCCTAAACTAACAATGGACCGAAACGTTCTGAAACTAGCTACGGACCGAAACGTCTTTAAACTACTACAAACCACAACATCTTTGGGCTGACGCAAAAAAAAAATGGTACCTCCATAAGTGAAATGGCCACGGATGAAAACTCGAAAAAGCTTTGTGAGTAAAAACAGCAGGGCTACCGGCGAGTTTGTGAAAACCCGAAAGAGCCCAGACTCGTAAAAAAATCATGCACACTTGCAAGGTCCTCTCGACCTTGTAAGGAGAAAATACCTACGTGAGATCCTTCTGACTCACAAGGGAGCAACACACTTAGGGATCCCCTACAATTCCTGATGAAGAAATTACACTTACGAGATCTTCACGACTCGTAAGGAGAACCCTCATGTGAGACCCTCACGGCTCATAAGATTCAAAAGCCTTAAGCTATAGGGATCTGAACATGTTCTTAAGCCATCACATTTCCCAGAATGTCTTACAAACGGTTCAATGTTTACCCTTGTATACAATCTACGGGCACAAATAAACGTCTCCCCCACCAAGTTCCACCAATGGCACGAAATGTCCTCATTTGGTGAACAGACACTTGTAAGTCCTCTCGACTTATAAAGAGAAAATACTCTTATAAGATTCTTACGACTTATAAGAGAGAACACCACTTAGAAGTCCTCATGACTTCTAAAGAGAAATCACACCTATGAGATTTTCACGACTCGTAGAGAGAAACACCTTTATGAGACCCTTACGACTCATGAAGTTAAAAAGCCTTAGTCGACAGGATCCTAAGCCTGTTTGCTAAGCCACCTTTGTTTGAATCGACAGAGGAAAATGATGATTCGCTCCTGGCAATATCCCAGTGGTAGCGACGCTGATGCCTAAATCGGTATCAAATTCCATGTCCTTTCAGGGCAAATGATGATTCGCTCCTTGCAATATTCCAGTCGCAGCAATGCTGATGCTAAGACTGGCATCGGATTCCAAGTTCCATACTCGCAGCGAAAAGTCAGTGAGCTATAAATGCATATGAAATAGCCGAAATGATAGGGCAACTTGCAACAAAATTAACAAGTAAAAGATATGCACACAAAAATAGCCGAAATGATTGGGCAACTCGCAATAAAAAGCAGCGAGTAAAAAGAAAATAGCCGAAATGATTGGGCACCGCGAAAAATAGCCGAAATGATTGGGAAATCGCGACTTTCGCGATATAAAAAGCTGAAATGATAGAGCATCGCGGAAAGAAATAAAAAAATGAAATGAAACTTTTACCCTACAGGCGAGTCCATACCGACCCTTGTATACAATCCATGGGCATAAATGAAAAGAGAACCACATTTCCCGACAGACTCTGTCAAAGAGAGAGTCAGATTTCAACGGCAACATCTGCATCCCAGGAGATCGGAAAAGGCGTTCATCCTCGTTCCAGCAAGATACGGACACAACATCACAAATCAGAGCTACGGCACAATCCCTAGTTCTAAAACTCTACGGTTCACAGACAACCTAGAGTCAACCCTGACACCGCAGAAGGAGGAGCAAGTCAACCACGACACCGTAGAAAATGGAGCAAGTCAACTACGACACCGCAAAAAGCGGAGCAAGTCAACCACGACACCGCAGAAAGCGGAGCAAGTTAACCCTGACACCGCAGCAGGCGGAGCAAGTCAACCACGACACCGCAGAAGGCGGAGCAAGTCAACCACGACACCGCAGAAGGCGGAGCAAGTCAACCCTGACACCGCAGAAGGCGGAGCAAGTCAACCACGACACCGCAACAAGCGGAACAAGTCAACCACGACACCGCAGAAAGCGGAAACAAGTCAACCAATGACCTCCCTGCTGGAACAATGCTCCGTATCGGAAGCAAGTCAACCAATAATCCCTCGATTCGTCTCGACTCGTAGGGGAAAGCCTTAGGCAATGGGGATAAGGACATATGTCCTAAGCATTGGGGCCCTACAAGTCGGTCTAAGATGGGCCATTGCATACTATTCACAGGCCACACTCTCCAAAGTCGAATCTCGATAAGGAGGAAAACAACCACTTATGAGCCCTCTCGACCTATAAAGGGGAAAAAAATCTCTTGTGAGATCCTTACGACTCTCGAGAGAAAAAATATATACTTAGGAATCCTCATGATTCCTAAGGAGAAAATACACCTACGAGATCCTCTCGACTCGTAGGGAGAAAAGTCTTTATGAGACCCTCACGGCTTATAAAGTTGAAAAATCTTAGGCGGCAGATCTGAACCTGTTTCCTAAGTCGTCGTTGTCCTGTGAAGAGATCAAGATAGACTATCTACAAAATGCATTTGCTAAAAAGGACACATCACTATGAAACAAAATATGTCTATTATTCATGAATCCAAATGAATACAAGGTACATTTCTTAAAAGAATCAAAAGATACTCTCATTCAAGAGTAAATACAAAAAGAAGAATATAAAAAAACATATATATCTTCAAGCCGGCGGACGATGCAATAAGTTCGTCAATTCGTCATTCTTCCGCTGGGCCTCGGCTTCAAGCCTTGTTATGGCCACAAGACGGGTCTCCGCCTGAGACTGTTGAGCCTGATAGAAAGCGAGCCGACTCTCAAGCTCTCTTTCAGCAACTTTGTGAGCCTTACCATCTCGCGGGTAAAGATAACGACTTTATCAAGAGCTACCACCTTCGTGATAGCTTCTTTAAGCACCCGCCAAAGTTCGTACGCACGAGTGGTCTTAGTAGTGAGTTGAGCTTGAAGTTCCCCCAAACTATTCGAAGCTAACTCCCTCTCCAAAAACTTCTGATTGAGCCTCTTCTCGCACGACTGCAGATTGGCCGCGCACCGTTCGATCCATCCCCGCAGATTCGATTTCACGGTTAAGATGTCGGAGGGAAGGCGAATGCATTCAAGCCCGTGTAGGCAGACTTTTACTCGGCGACAATACTCAACCCAGACGCGTACCAATGCTTCATCATGATAGGTGGAGAGAACGGACAATGAAGCATTGGCCTCGACAGCAAATTCTTTGGCTGGGACAAAGGTACCAGCGCGAAGGTCTTCAATGAGAGCCGTCAAGGAGTAGATGCTTTATCTCGCCATCCTTTCAGACGCACGCCGGGCATAGGGACCCGGCGGCATGAAGATCCGAGATTCCAACGGAGTTAGGGTTGGCAGAGCAGTAAAGATTTGTGAACAGTCAGTGAGAGTCACAAACATAGAATAGGCAAATCAATGCCACAGACAAAACCTTACTTACCCGTTGTCATGCAAGGAGGGTTTGAGAGATCCCCGGGCCTATCGAGGATCTCGGCCTCATCATCGGCTTTCAGAACTATGGAGACCATATTAGTGTCATTATAAATAATAATAATAAAACGAAAGGGGTTAAAGAACACCAACCTTGCCCGGAAAAAAGGACAATGCTTTGCGGGGATATCTTCTGTAGGGCACCTATGTCATGTAAGCGCTGGAAGGACTTCCTGGGAGATAGGTCCACAATAGAAGCCGTCAATTCCCGTAGTTCTGAAAGGAAGGAAAGGTTCAGATAATGGAATGAATATTAAAAACTAAGTATAGAAGACTACCTTCAATGCTCTTCCCTCCTTGAACCGGAGGGATAGCAGCCTCGGCAGCCTCCTCCGTGCCCTCAGGAACATCACCGGAGACATTTGCTGGTGTGACAACTTCCAATTGAGGGGAAGCGGCCACCACTTCAGGCTCTAATGAAGGGATGGTGTTCTCAACTACCCGTTCCACAATCTCCAGGCTGTCACCAGAAAGATCCATTAAATCTATGGCCGATAAGGGCACCTCTTCTGGGAGAACAGACCCCGGGGGAACGGTTGCTACCGCTGGAAGCTCCATAGCAGGAATAGCAGCTGTAACGACCTCCTCCGCACCTACTAGTGCCTCATCGGAGACACTTACAGAGACCACAGTTAGGATGCGACTTGAGCTCAAATTCTCTGTCATTGCTGAAGTCCCTGCAAAGTTTTCGCAAAGATAAGGAGATATAAAAAGCGATACAAATTATTTGCTGAAAGAAAAAATACGGAAAGCACACATACCGATGCACCAGGATGCTTCTAGTATGGCTTTTTCAAGCCGTCATTCCTTCCCGAGGAAGTGTGCTCGCCGGGGTTCAAAAGCAGATTCAAGGCTACCGGTCTTCACTGCCTGCTCATCTTCGGAAGCGGCTGAGATAAGTTGCTTGAGGGCTATCTCGTCTTCCTTTCGTAGGGGACCCATGTGTACCCTCCGTAGTGATGGGGGATCTTCGTAGAATATGATTGCAGGATAAGGTTTCTTCGGGATACCCACGTTCTCAGTTTCATCTTGTGAGCGCCTTATAGCTTCAGCCAATTGTGCGGCTTCCTCGGCAGACGAACCCGGAAAGAGAAGAACATCATCCGTCTCTTTTATGGATATGGGTTCGTCTTGGGAAACAACCTCAGATTCGAGAAAGAGGTTAAGCAAGTCAGCAACCGTTTTCTTTCTCCTTTTTGAGCTAGAGCTAACGCTAGAGGAAGATCGCTTCCGTCCCCTCGGCGCTTCGGCGCGACGTTGGCCAATTTCGCCTCCAGTATCCTCTTTTGGCGGTACTACCGATGATGACAATGCCATTGATGATGCTGCAATTTATGAAACTTTTGCTGGCGCCTTATCAGAAGCCTTTACCTGGGCTCTAGTGTGCATTGTCGTACCAACTGTGGGAGGAGTCGATTCTGCATCCGCTGCCTCAGGGATAAGTAAGGCACCATTACCCCTTAATGGAGGGTGAACCACTATCCGCGGTCATGGAGGAACGCCCATGGCCTGGGTCAGTGCGGGAGCTCTATATCCGAAGAGTATCGCTTTTCCTTGGCAATGATAGGACCAACTCGATGGCGGTACCAAACCATAAAAGACCCCACACACCTTGGAATATAGTGGGCCTCGGCGATCACGAAACAAGAGCCGGTGTTCAGCCGCATGAAGTGATGGGTGATGTCACGAACAACTCCTAGAGACAAGCTGGGCTCCACTAAAAATGCTTCGAAGGGAACACCCTGGTTATAACCCAATTGCCAAATAAAGCGGTGCGTATTATACCGCATGAAAAGAGCCGTATCATTTCGACGGAACACTAAATAACCTGGCCCAATCGAATACAAGTGCATAATTTCTTTAGGCTTTAAGGATGGTGCTCCCCATTTCGATAAATAAAATAGCTGTTGAATAGGTCCCGAAGGAGCAGAGAGGACTTGGTCGTTGAATACCATCCCACCTTCGTTAGCATACGGGTTAAGCAACACACGAAAAGTCCCTAGCTGAGTTGGATCAGGAGCAGAAGCATATATCAACCTCATGAGCCGTGGGAAGGTGTAAGCATCATAGAAATCTGGCCTCTGATGCGCTGCGAACGCCCCCAATACAAACATCTCGATCCATGATGTAAAGTAGCGGAGGGAGAAACTCACAACATCTATACCCAGGGTTGAAGTATTGGCCGCATTGCTCATCCCATGGTATAAGTGCGATAACCCCGCAATACCCACGGCCAGTCGTGTCCCTTCAGCCACGCGATGAGCAGGATAGATGATCGAAGCCCTCATGAAGCGATGATGCGTTGGAATGGAAAACCAGCTACGCTAAAGGCTGATAAAACCGACAAAGAATGTCTCTTTGTCCATGTTGAGATCCGCAATCGAATCAAAAGACATGGCCGACATGATCGGGATGTAAAACTGCAGTAAATCTTCTTCTTTGGCCGGCAGCTTATTCAGCCCAACCCCGAAAGGATCGTTAATATTCGCAAATTTTGGAGCCTCCTTTGATAAGAAATCTTCACGGAGGAAGCAGGCGATGAAGCTCTTAAAGGTGACATCCTGTCCCTCTGACTATGTGAACAACTTCTCAAAAATACCCAGAGTCTTGATTAAGCTAAGGTGATTATGGCGGACGACATTTTTAGTCGTCAAGCATTCAAGTGAAGCTGGCATCATCTCAAACACATACTCATCTGGAGGCAGCAACTCTTCATAGTGCTCCCCGCTGATTGGCAATCCAGAAATCTCGTGGAACTCTTCCAGAGAAATCGAGACCTCACGATCCCCTAGCAAGAAAGTGTTGGTGGGAAGATTCAATTGATTCAGGAAAGCTTTAACCCACCAGACATGAAGGGACTGATAATGAAAGAGGGACACATACACTGCCTGATAAAGCCCGACCTTTTGCAATCGTGCAGGATGAGCGGACAGAACATATCGAGTCCAGGGAAGATAGCCCGTTGGGTGGCGAGGGGTAAGCCCTATCTTATAAATTTGTCCCCAGGGTTGGGCTTCACCTTGGGAAATGCGATGCCCCAAGATGTCTATGGCCAGCAAAGACTGGCTGGGTATCCCAGCTGTCGACCCAAGCCGGCCTATAGGAGTCCAATCAGCCGCCTCAACCGCAAATGCAGTCTGCGGATGCTCCATCGGCAAAATTGGGCAAAGAGGCTCTGTTGGCAGTTCGCAAGGAAAGCTGCAGCGGCCCTAGGTTATATGCCCATACCAAGTTCCCTATAAGAGCAAACTGGTACAGTCCCTTTCATGGGCCCTGATCATTGCCATTGCTTTTTCGTCTGACGACGATTATGGAAAAGCAGCGTCTAAGTGAGTAAAAGGAAAGTAGGGAAGAGAATCCATTGTTCCTGAAATAAAGGGAGAAAAAACTATTAATGCAACTTATACGTGTGTGTGTGTAAATAGCAGAAGAAAACGACAAGAAGTTTAGTTCATGGGACCATTGATTGCAAAAATAATGGACCCCACAAAATCAGAATGACGGCTCGCAAATCACGAGGTAGGGATATCATTGTGAGAATAAAAAAAATGATTCTCAATAAATGCACATTGGAGTTTAAACGACTTGGGACATCCTCACAAAAGAACACCCACTGCAAACTCTGTCAAATGGGTGAAAATAAAGGAAAAATCCATTGAAAAGATTTTCAAGAACACTGGGGAATAAAATTCCCGAAGGGCCCTCTTGATCTTTCAGAGTTATGCTCTTCGGTGAGGAATTAAATTCCTTTTATGCAATGGAATTAAATTCCAAAAACCCCAATAGAGAGGAAATCAAATGCCATGAATCATTTAAGGTAAGAGGAGGAATGCCCAAAACATTGAGAGTTATTACTCAAAAATCAAAAATTTGAATTTCTAAGAGATGGGCTTTAGAGGAGAGAAAAAGCTCTCATGATGGATTTAATGTCCAGAGGCTTTCTTTAAGAAAATGGTTCTCTGATGTTCAAAAGCTTTCCCTTAAAAGGTTTTTTTTTTGGCTGAGTTAAACTCTGGAAATTTTCAATGGACAGAGAACTAAGCTGTGAAGAGGAGAATTAAATTTTCAAAGAAAGCAAAGAAGGAAGAAGATGAAGGAACGGAGGCGTTGCAGAGACGAAACCCCTGCATTTATAAGACATGATGGGGAATGGCGCATCTTTCCCGTTCCCTAAGCAAATCCAATGGCTACAAAGGTGACAGCGTTGCACTCACGTGCAAGACACATGAGAACAACACAGTGGGGGCATTTGTTCCCTTATAAAAATTCAGGAAGAAAAGGGGAAGGGAAAATCCCGCACTAATGGAAGCATCACGTGTAAGCACGTGATCAACGATCCTTTATAAAGAGACTCGGAGAGGGAAAGGAAAAACTTCCCGCTGGTGGGGGCATCACGTGCAAGCGCGTGATGCATCCGTATACAGAGTAAGCGGCTCCACATAGTAAGCAGCAATTAAAGCATCACGTGCAAGCATGTGATCGTCTTTTACACAAAACGTGTAGGACCCAATTATAAAATAAACAAAGAGCAATGAAGATCACGTGTTACCACGTGATGCCTTCCCTCTATTTGGACTGCTGCATACAAACGAACCAAGTTAATTCTGTGAAGGGTCACGTGTTGCACATGAGAGGTCTCAGATACCTTGTGAGCCGATAGAATTAAATTCTAAATAAAAGGGATCCAAATCCTATTTAGAAAATATTTTCCCAATCTTTCTAAACAAGAAATATTGTGCTCTGTAAATTAGAGCACCGTTGGATCAAAGATCCAATGGTGATTAAAAATCACCAAAATACAGAATAAGTTTAGTATAGGAAAATATTTTTCCAAGCTTGTTAAAAACAAGAGAAATGTCTTCTGTAAAACAGAAGTCCTTGGATCAAAGATCCAACGGTGGATAAATTTCTCAAATCAATTAAGAAATCTCTCAATGAGAGATTTCCTTAACTGAATCAACAAATCAGCCTCCCCTATTTCCTTAGCTGAATCAACAAATCAGCCTCCCCTATATAAAGGGCCCGAGAGTTCAAGTCTTAAAAAAAAAGAAAAGAAAAAAAATAAGAACTCCCCCCCCAAAAAAAACTGCAAGTTCAAAAGAAAAGAAGAAATCTTAGGTAAGAAGGAACAAAACACAGAGAACACCTTACTTCTTCTTCGTCTCCACAAGAGTTTAACTCTTCCAAAGAACTTAGTTCTTTCCTCTGGAAAAGGATCTGCAGAAGCATATCTCCCCATAAGTTGAGAATTTAATTCTCATCGGGGAGATTCTGCCATGCAGATCCAAAACCTAAGGGAATATCAAAGTTCAGAGAATTTAATTCTCCCAAAAAAGTATATAGGAATTTAATTTCTCTGATAAAACAAGGGTTTAACCCTTCATATAAGAACTTAGTTCTTGCTTATCGTAAAAGATCTGCAGAAGCAGATCTCCCCATAAGTTGAGAATTTAATTCTCATCGGGGAGTTCTGCCGTGCAGATCCAAAACCTAAGAGAAAAACTAAGTCCTAAGAATTTAATTCTTACAAAAAGTGGGCTTGAAAGTCTCAAAACTCAAGATCTCCATGCACGTAAAAAGATTAGCACCCAACATGATAATGGCTGATCACATGCTCCCACGTCAGTACCCTTGATGAATGAAAGAGAACAACTGAGATCAGGTCACGAGTCCCCACGTGACCCTACTAAAAGTGCTTAGCACTTCCAAAAGAGAAAGGGTATAGACCCCAGAGATAGTTTCCATTTTTGGGGCACCTCACGTGATCCCACGTGACCCAATAGTGCTTAGCGCTCAGAAAAGAACAAGGGAATAAACCCAAAGAAACAGCGCCAACTTTCAAGCGCCTCACGTGACCCTACGTGAACGTCTCAAATTTTTAGTGTTTAACACTACTTCAAACGCCTCACGTGAGAGCATGTGAACGCTGAGCATATACTAGTGTTTAACACTATGAAAAGCGAATATTAGCCAAACTCAGACCCAATCTCCCGAGGACAATCAATTGAGCCCCTCATGCTCAGGGTCCCAAAAACCGATCTCAGTCCCAAAGATAGCTATTGAGGTCCTAACAGATGACATCTAAAATGATGTTCATCTCATTCCTCCTCAGTCGGGACATTGGTTAAAGGGTACATCTCTCCACACCTCTGATACATGTCGTTGTAATTCCTCAACGTCTTCAGGGAGGTGGCGGGTCCCGACAACCAACAACTTTTTGGTACATTTCCAAACCCATGGATATACTCCAATAGACCGTAATGTCGTTAAACTATCTATGGACCATAATGTCCTTAAACTAATCTTTATGGACTATGATGTCCTTAAACCCAATAGACCGCAACGTCCTTAAACTAATGATGGACCGCAAACTAAACTCTATGGACCATGATGTCCTTAAACTCCACGGACTATGATGTCCTTAAACCCAATGGACTGCAACATCCCTAAACCAAGACGATACTGTCCAAATGCTCTTTCGTTGGATCTAAGTGATCTTGAAATCTCGTTAATTAGATCTTAGTCTAAGATTAGGCTGATATATCCTTAGCAAACATTTAAGTTGATCTTAATCTTAAACAAGGTTAATGATCCTCAAATTAACCAAACCCAAATCTAAGAAAATATGGATTTGGACAAATCCACGCCCTGCGGGCAACAACATAAATTAGTCTCCTTATACAATCCATGTGCAACCAAAAACAAAAAAAAACAAACACGACACGAAGTGAATATCTGGAGAAGGAGAAAGTGGTTACCGCGATGCAGTAGCGTAATTAACTGCAGGGGCTTGCGCCTGCAGGGAAGAGCATCCCCACAATAAAAAAACTCCTTATAATGAGGGGGAATCTGTCGAATTCCTCTACAACGGCCGCATCCATCTGAACCTCTGATACACGGTGCCATAAATCAACTTGGCATCTTCGGAGAGGTCGATGGATAAAAGCAAATAGCATCTGACCCCAAAATTCAGGCCAGACATCCCAACGTCCCGGTCGCGTCTTTCGGCGGTAAACAAACATAATTTCAAAAAGTTATATCTCACTTTATAAAATAAACGTACAGATATATCAGTTTGAAATTGGTGCATAACGCGGATATTCAAAACCAAATATTTGTCGTCAGGAAAAACACAGGTGATTTCCTCAAATATCACCAATTACAAAGAATTCCGATATAAAGAAGATATAATCACCCAATTCCCAATCTCTTACTCCCACTCAGCATCCGTAACGCCATACAGATGTATGAATCAAATCTGGTAAATACATACTCTGGAGTCAGAATCTAATTGGGAAAACAGTTTTCAATTAATACCGCATAGTAAAACTGAAACATGAAAATGTTTCGAAGGGGTAGCCGGGTAATCCTAGTAATGCCTCTTCCAATATCCAGATTCGTGACAGTAACCGTATATTTCCTTGCCCACACTCCAATCCCTTTATGTCTTTACTTATTACCTTCGTACACCACCTTTAGGCTTATTGGTTTTCTTCCTTCCCTACCCTTCGGCACCAGCCTAATGTTTGAAAGAAGACTATCCAATAAGTGTAATAGGTGTACTCTCCTAATACCAGGAGCCCTCGCA
Source organism: Agapanthus africanus (assembly GCA_030015575.1). Taxonomy (NCBI): domain Eukaryota; kingdom Viridiplantae; phylum Streptophyta; class Magnoliopsida; order Asparagales; family Amaryllidaceae; genus Agapanthus; species Agapanthus africanus. Next base: position 448,871,748 of record JASDDO010000012.1, on the reverse strand, counting down.
ACCTGAAAGAAGGTAAAGGAAAAAGACAACTGAATAATCCTTATTCTATTTCTCCTGAACCGGAAACCATCCTCGAATCTGGAACAAGTTCCTTCGAATTCGTATATAACTATACGATGGCGTATCCAAGCATTACGGACGTTCGTAGTGAGACGAAGTGTTCAGGAGAAAACCAAAATGGATATGGGAATGACAGGGGTATACGCATTTTTTTCGTGAATGATAGCAGTCACAATTTTCTTTGCCCTTATTCTAATCCTTTTATATGTCTTTACTTATTACGTTCTGTACACCACACTTAAGCTAATTGGTTTCTTCCTTACCCACCTTTCAGCACATGCCTATGGTTTGGAAGAAGATTATCTAATAAGCCCAATAGGTGTACTCTCCTAATCCTAGGAGCCCTCGTAACTTCAAAGAAGGTAAAGGGAAAAGACAACCGAATAATCCTATTCAATTTCTCCAGAACTAGAATCCATCCTCAAATCCGGAACAAGTTCCTTCGAGTTCGTATGTAACTATACAATGGATTATCCAATAGATGTGGATCTTCATGGTAATACGGGGTGTTCTGTAGAAACGCGAAGGTGATATAGAAGTGGAAATGATATATGCAACACCGTGACATTCCAAAAGCCAAAGTGTTTTAAGAATGTTCGGTTAACTAGGTTCATGAGTTTTAGTTTAGGGTCGGGCCATGGTCGCTGCCAAAGAGAAAGAGAAAAGAAACACTCAGCGTGCACTCTAACCTGGATCAGAATAGTTAATCATTTTATCTAATCAGGATGACTCCCACTGTTTCATCGAATTCTCCTCCAAACCCAAAAGAAGAATTAGTCGGGATCATCTAAAATCACCCGAGGAGTAAATAACTCATCAGTGGGAATCGGGATCCAACTATCATCGTATAATAACTTGATGGAAGCCACTCAAGTTATCACACTCCAGAAGGTATGTTCATGCCTGGTAAGTTTCAGTTTCTTTAGAAACTCCCGATATGGATTTTTTCCCCTAGGACCCAAGTGACCTTGACTGAGCCAACATATTAAAGGATCCTAGTCAAGTTCAACCCATCATTATCTTGATTGCATTAGACCCACCCACACGAATCCTTGACTGAGCCAAAATTACTGCACCACTGTCCTAACCAATCGTATATCCATGCAACAGAAAAGCACTACATAGCTACCGAACACTACGCCTCGGCTAAGCACGACATACGTAGCACGAATGCTAAGCAATAATAATCTGAAATGATGGAGGTCTGCGGCTGGTTTTTGGCGAAAACCTATAACGTAATGAACTCAATCTTGTTGAAGGAATCCAAGTGGTTTTAAAAATATATAATGGCAAAAATTTTTCTAAAGAGGTCACTCCCGGTGAAGGGATCTCGGCTAGTTCCTCATCGAATGTGATGCAGGATATTCCAAACTGAATACCACGATACAAAGCAAAAGAATAGACTATAATAAAGTTATTACGCTGAAGCAAACTTCTGTCCAAGGGGTCACTCCCGATGAAAGGATCTTGGCCCTTGCCTCGTCGAATGAAGTGCAGCATATTCCCAATCGAATACCTCTATGCATAGCAAAAGGAAACGTCTGTAATGTCAGTTTTTAAAAACTTAGTTCCAACAACATCATATTTAGGTTTGTTTTTCTTGCATTAATCAAAATCAATGCAGACCCATTAATTAATCACACCTGAAAAGAACGAAAAATATAATGTACGTATATGCCATCCGCATTCGCCACTGGGCCCCGTCATCACCCGTTAGGTTACTTAACTAACGACAGAACGGGGGTTGGACTAGCGCAGGTGCAAAACATATACAACATCTATTAGTATATATACAAATATATATAACAATAGTCCCAGGCATGATATAAAGCAACATCACAGAATCTCAGCTAACAACACAGAATGATGGATAATCCTGGAGCCTCGGGTTTCACTTGAGCCGCAAATGAGACCCAACGTTCCCAGTTGTGTGGATAGCCTGTGTAATGAAAACCTAGACCCTTAGGAGTGCGGCAAGTTACCCGCCAATCCCAGAAGCGAGGCAACCCCAATCAACAATGTGGATGGGTCACCCGGCACTTCACGGAATCCGGTAACTTGAGCACCCCTCCGTGGGTCAACTTATACCCCCTACGAGTACGGCGAATAGCCCTCCAATTCTAGAGTAAGGTCCCCTCCGTCTCAATGCCATGAGATGCGGACCAATTTCCTTCTAGAACCTGGTTATTCATGCACTCCACCACGGGGTAATTCTAGTACAGAAAAGAAAATAATATGTACAAGGGTGACATCGACCTCAACCCGGCCCCAAACAAATAATATACAAACTGGCAGTGCCGACAGTCCACATGTTGGACGCTCGCCCCGCAATATTAAATGTACAATTGAAATTAAACTGTGCTACCATTGCACCACTGGCTATCCACCACGACGATCCAGCCAGAACCATAGCACAACACGGAACATCAATGTGAATGTCACGTTCGTGAACTTGTCTAAAAGAACATATAGCAATTAGACGAGTTGTACCGCTCTAATGACATTCACGGTTGCTGATAGTAATGTATGTACTTTAAACATTTAAACGGTGTTAAAATATTGACTTTGAAACACCCCAAATTTCCCCTGAACTAAAGACACCAAAATATCCAAACTGGACAAAACAAACAATACCATTAAACCAATATTCTAGAGACAAGACAACCCTACAAAATTCAAATCCAAACTCATGAACAAAACCGGCCACAACCAGTTTTTTTTTCAAGTCTCGCCGGGTCAAATCCGGTGGATGGGGCTCGATTTTGTAGGGTATTCTAGATGTCTCATAAGTAGCCTTCTACAATTGTTTAAAAAAATTTGAGGACTCTAAAAAATCGACAGAACCTGAAATATACGGGGTATTGTTTCGGAGTTGTTTCAGTTTTGGAACTTTAACATTGTCTAAACTGCTAGTAATGGGTTTACGGGTTGGCTCTGATACCATGTTGAGTTTCGCTAGCGCCCCGGCCATCAATCCGTGACCAAATGCGGAACAAAAGTTTTCTAAACTGGCGCTAGCGGAACCCAATGCCCGGATCTTCCCTAAACCCTAAACCCTAAACTAACAAGAAATATAAAGAGTTAGGAATGGTTATACCAAATGAACCAAGTCCTTCAGGTCTTCAACCATCGTCCCAAGCTCCTAGTGGTCGCGGATCGAATTTGGTTGCCAGTCTTCCTCCATCTACGATGATCCATCCGAGAGAAACGACGCAAGCTTCTGCCTTGCCTAGCAAGGCAACCGATGCTCCAAGGTTGCTAGCAATGGAGAGTGGAGGTGTAGGATTATCTCGCTACAATTTTTCTCTCATCAAAATGCTCCAATAAGCAACTCAAGTAGAAGAATGAGGGGTGAGGAAAACAATGGCATGAGAAACCATGGAAATGGCTAAGTCTCTCAAGAAAGAAGAGAATGAGAAAATCAAGTGAATTATTAAGTCAAGAAAATGAAGCATGGCATGTAAAGAATATCCGGCTACAATAATTTCAACCAAGAAAATATCTCATCATTTTTACAATAAACAAATGTGTGCCATGCCTCTCTACATGCCAAGCCCATGCTCATGCCAACTCACCCTCCACCTCATTTCCAAAATGATTTTCTAAAATGAAAATCATTAATGAGGAGGCCAACTTCTAGAAGCTATTCCATATAAATACGGAATACAACCCGGTACACGTATCGAAATACATATACACGTATTCGTACAAAAATACTAATAGCCAAGAGAGAAAATTGTTGGATATAGTGCCCTCAAGTCAATTATTGGATCGCAAGCACGTGATTGCAATGATTGAGGGATGACTTATACCGGTAAGACGGTCTTACTCAAGATGATAGTATACTATCTGGTCTGTCTTTCTCATCGTATACATACTTCAGGTGATATTACAGATCACTATTACACGTTGATAGAGCCCATAGAATTCTTGCTTGACTACCAGCAGTATGATTGCGATCATATACGTGAGAGTTGGGTAGTTTATAAGCACATCCTTAAAGGGGCCCTAGTCGTGGTAGTTTCGAGACTGGGCATCGATACTCCGAGAGTAAACTAGTGTATACGGATCGAGACCCTGGCGAGGGGTGACGGACGGTCTCATAAGCTATTGGTCTCAGTTGGTTCACCTAAGATAGTATACAAGTGCTCATTGGGTTATGAGTACACCGGACGGACTTGCCGGGAACATGCTAGTTGGTATTATACTTATTGTCAAATAGCAGTTCCCTGGTGACATGTGTACAGGAATCTTGTAACGAATTATAAGAATACCCCTCATCCGTATATACATACCTGTATCCTTATTCCGACTGAACACGAATACAACGAGACGAAAATAATCCAACAATATAATACTAGGATCCGGCTTAAACCAAAGCCCACTAGTATAATCCGTTTGATCATGATCCGTGCACAAGTGCACGTATATGATCGAACCCTGCCATAAAACCATACGGCCTCTACAACGTTTCGTCCGGACTTGGGAAACTCTCTGCGTAGGACTCTAAAGACTCGTCAATACGCTGACAGTGGGTTTAACTACAAGCACGTCAGTGGTGCTAACTGTACGTAACGACTGCCCAGGTATTGAGCAAAAGGGAGGCTGATGAGCGAACTCATCCTGAAACCCTACTGAGCCTGACAGTGACAATATCCGTACAGTCCGGTCCGTTCGTCTATAAGTATCGCATATCGGGTCTAGGGGGTGGATAAAGTCAGACCCCTAAAAACGCAATATTCAGTGTCGTATGAAGCCTATCACCACCTGAGAAACTACTGATCCGAATCAGTAATTCTAGACTACCTTCGCCAAGGATTTCTGGTGATGGTCACCCGTGCACACCGCGACCTCTACCCCCAATACCGGGAGAGATGAATCCCCTGACGATTCGCTCACTACCACCATGTGGCTTGGGAATATACCCAAATAAAACCTATTTGCACGACTCCTTTGAGCCGTGGTTGGGTAGTAATCGAAGCACGGTAGGAACTCATACAAGACAAATGAAGATCTCAGGTCGATAGACTAACCTGTACACATGTCACCAAGGAACCGCCATCTGACAATAGGTATAATACCAACTAGCATGTTCCCGGCGAGTCCGTCCGGTGTACTCATAACCCAATGAGCACCTGTATACATCTTAGGTGAACCAACCGACACCAATGGCTTGTGAGACCGGCCACCGCCCCTTGTTCGGGTCTCGATCCATATACACTAGTCTACTCATGGAGTATTGATGCCCAGTCTCGAAACTCCCATGACTTGGGACACTTTAAGGTTGTGCTTATAGACTATCCAACTCTCACGTATATGATCACCATCATACTTCTGGTAGTCAAGCAAGAATCCTATGGGCTCTATCAACATGTAATAGTGATTTGTAATGTCACCTGAAGCATGTACATGATGATAAAGACAAACCAGATAGAATACTATCATCTTGAGTAAGACTGTTCTACCAGTATAGGTCCTCCCTCAATCATTGCAATCACGTGCATATGATCCAATAATTGACTTGAGGGCACTATAACCAACAATCTCCCACTTGCACTTAAGGCTAATTATTGCGGTGTCACATACTCACAGCCCGTGTGATATCGAACACCCAACTTCTCTACTAATCAGTTTTACAAAGGTCGTTTGTAAAACTATTGCGTTCGAGAAATAGCCTCAGTGAGTGGATCTGCTCTGATGTTTCTTTCTATATCTCTCTTTATCTCAAGTTCGCGGAGAAAGCCATATCCCAAAATGAGCAATACCTGTCTTAGAAAATGTCTGGATATCTGATGGGACCCATTTCACAAATGAACTCCAAATCCAGTAAACTTCTTAGACTGTATCGTTAACTGAATTTAATCAGTATCCTACGCCATGCCTCCCTCAGTATCCGCTTGGATCACCTGTCCAAACTACTTCACCTCGTCAATAGGGAAAACTATAACTCTGACTACTCTGTCATCCAGGTCACCTTAGAAGCCTGGAATGATAACCGTCTCCCGAAGGTGGCTGTCGTTATCAAATCCCTAGAACATCCACTTATGTTCATAAACTGCTTCCGAACGTTTCTCCAGGATTGGATTAATATATCAACTTATTGCATCTAGTGCAAAAACAACATCTGGTTTGGTACTTGACATCTCATGATTGACTCAATTGCCTAAGCAAGTGATATTCCAATCATACACATCCCTCTCCCCTTTAATCTGTAAGACACCTTTAGAGAGAGTGACTCCATCACCTGCAAATACACCACCTTGCCAGGGGTTGTCCATTCTAAAATACTTTTAGAATACCGTCTAAGTACCCAGATTGGGAAACTGCCCGAATCTAGATCTAAAACCATCGATCTAGTAACCAAAATTCTGATATAATATCCATATCCTATGTGGAGAAACCATTGTGTGACAACCACAATATAACCGATCGTAGTATAGGAATTTCACTTCCTACAATGTGCATGTCATCCAAATACCAGGATATCACACCCTACTACCTTCTGAACAGATCCATCTCCTATTCTGATAAAGTCAAAGCCTATGACTGTCACATCAAAAATAGATAATCTATCTCTGCTATATCCGCTTTAGTCTGTAAATAGACATAAGCTACTTTTCCACTATGCTTTCGTTGCTCCCACTGACAACAACAACCCTCTGGCAGAGTCGTTTACACGTGCACTTCTAAAGCTAGTTTAAAATGACGCTATACTCATCCTCCTGTCGGGTCTCATAGTCTGGAACAACAGCAGTGTCAAGTTTGGGTAAACAAGAACCTCCCTGTCACCGTCTTTGAAAATACCGAAGTACCTCTCGGGTGCCTGAGGTTACCCACCATATTTACGGAGTGGATAATGGAATGTCAAACCTGATCGAATCTTTAGGTTCTTATTAAATTTTCAGTAATCGTTTGTGGTTCTGTAATCACTTCTAATTCTACCATACCCCCACTATTGTTTTCTGAAAAAATACATTTTACTAAAACTGTGGCGTGTCAAGAACAATATCACTATTTGATCTTCCAGATGCTAGAAAGTTATCCTTCGTCATAGCCCGGGATAACCCACAAACTGCCATTACAAAAACGTGCCTTGAGTATGTCCAGAGTCTGGTTTTAAGGATAAGTCGGACAACTCCATATACCTTAACATCGTTAAGATATGAACCATTCTATATATAATATAGAAACAAAGGCACTGATTTAATTGGAACCAGATTCAAATCATGCTGCTGTCTCCAGTTGTAACATTTCAGAAAATATAAAATATTATTTTTTTAATTTAATATTAAAATAATATATTTCGCGAAACTACCGATTTGCGAATTTGGGGTTGTCGTAAAATGGTATAAATATATACCAATATTTTTGAAATAATTTGGAGATTAAAATGATTTATTCATTTAAAATATAATTATTGGAATTATGAGCATTTGTTTTTGGCCAAAAATTTCATGTGCTGGATATTTCCTTGCTAGCAAATTTCATGAGTCATGGTGTGGTGAGTGAGTCATGCAATTGCATTTATTTGTTTTGTCCATGTTGAAGATATTATGTGTTGGATATTTGTTTTGTGAGCTTGATCTTTTGGGGGGGCTGCTAGAATGTTGTGAGGGATTAATTTATTATTTCATTACACTCACCACTCATTATAGCTTACACTCACCTCTTCAATTCGTACACTCACCACTTCAGTTAACACAAACTCACCATTCTCCATTTGATTTCCCAGTAAGCAATTTCGAAATTGACAGAGAGGGTTTTGATAAGGGGCTCAGCCATTTCTTTTCTTGACAAGCAAAATTTCTCTTGCCCACATCTTCACTTCACCAAGTGGCAACTTTATTTACCTCCACCCAAATTCTTGGGTGTCTTGAGACAAAGTATTCATACACTATCTCTACTTCGTCTTGGGTATCTAGGCTAGCAAAATGGATGCCCGAGTTGCTTCTGTTTAGAAGCGGGAGCCCGTATAAAGAATCCTCGATGTGTGTCCTCTTCGACGAGCATGACCGGAGAGCGATCTTCATTGAGGCAGCCACAATATGCTAAGTACTGAGATTGAAGACCGAAGGGCACGGATCGATCGGTACCCTCGTGTGGATTCCGAGACGGCAGAGCACATCGACTACGGATAAGCGAGTAGTTTAGCGGGTGAGTATATTTATATCTACGGGGGAAGTCGGGTGGATGGCGTATATCACCCCCGCAAACATTGATATGGAAGATCGTCTGATTATTATATCCTGATAAATGATATGCGACGGACATGATTGTAGGATTTACAAACGATAACATGATAGAAGTTGACACGAATGAACATATTGACATATGAGAATATGAAATGAGAAGTGAATTATGATAGGTACAAATTGAAAGAGAACAAGTGTGACGTTTATATAATGTGATGCAAGATATTAATGTGATGAACGAGTATACGATGTGATATGATGACTTAGTGTGATATGTCGTTATATGGATGCGAGTCGATATGAGATTGTTGATACCTTTGTCGGTCCCCTGATACGAGATTGACACGGATGTGACCTGAGAGATAGGTATATATGGATAATGTTATGCATAATGAGTGATATGTCGTACGAGACTTAGATCCGTACCCCGTTGTTGTATAGGTTGATAGAATCCCTAATTGTTTAATGTCTTCGTATGATGGATTACTGTACGTGATGAGTTTTACCTGTTGATTTATCCATACACTTGTTTAGAGGATGCCGTACGATGGATTGTACTGTACGTGATGTTATGAGGCTGGATGCTGATTGATAGACTCACCGACTCGGTCATGTTAGATACGTATACTTTATAGCATTTAGCTCACAATGTACATTATGCTACATTCATGTTATTCTCATTGCATTTCATATACCTGTGCTAGTACACCTACACCATTATCGATGATGCGTATATTACATTTACATAGATTGCCGGCTCACACACTTCATCAACGATAATTGCTATGTCACTTACTGAGTAGAATTGCTACATCATGCTATAATATACTTGCCATGTTCACATCACTATGCTAGGTTGCATGATATACTGGCTATGCACACACCATTATGATATGTCACATGATATACTTGCCATGTTCACATCACTATGCTATGTTGCCTGATATACTGGCTATGCTCACACCATTATGATATGTTGCATGATATACTTGATATGCTCACACCATTATCCTATGTTGCATGATATACTTGCTATGTTCATATCACCGTTCCACGTTGCATGAGATATACGGATATACTTACATTCTGTTATATGTTGTTGTTGGATATAGTGCCCTCAAAGTCAATTATTGGATCATAGGTACGTGATTGCAATGATTGAGGGAGGACCTATACCGGTAGGACAGTCTTACTCAAAATGATAGTATGCTATCTGGTTTATCTTTATCATCGTGTACATGCTTTGGGTGACATTACATGTCACTATTGCACGTTGATAGAGCCTTTAGGATTCTTGCTTGACGGCCAGCAGTATGATGGAGATCATATACGTGGGAGCTGGGGTCAATAAGCACATCCTTAAAAGGTCCCTAATCGTGGGAGTTTTCGAGACGGGGCATCGATACTCCGGAGTAGACTAGTGTATACAGTTGAGACACCGATGAGGGGCGGTGGCTGGTCTCATAAGCCATTGGTGTCAGTTGATTCACCTAAGATGTATACAGCTGCTCATTGGGTTATGAGTACACCGGACATGACTCGCCGGGAACATGCTAGTTGGTATTATCACTGACGTCAGATAGCAGTTCCCTGGTGACATGTGTACAGGTTAGTTCATCGATCTGATATCATCATTTGTCTCATGTGAGTTCCCACTGTGCTTTGATTACTACCCGACCACGGCTCAAAGGAGTCGTGCAAACAGGTTTTAGTTAGGTACAGTCCCGAGCCACATGGAGGCAGTGAGCGGATCGGCAGGGGTTTCGTCTCTCCCGGTATTGGGGGTGAGATCACGCTGTGTCTAGGAGAGCCATTACATGATGTCCTTGGCCAAGGTAAAAGATTTACTGATAGGTATTCCAGTAGTATCTCAGGGTGTTCTGGGGTACACTCCGACACGACTTGTACCGCTTTTGCAGATCTGACTTTTACCAACCCCCAAGGCCCGACATGTGTGTAGGGTGTTTTCTTCACCCCATTGAGATGGGAATACGCGCGCGCTTGTCAGGCATACTATAGATTCCCCCTTCCTAGCTTAGGCCGGGGTTTAATGATTATGGAGATCCGAATCTCCGGCAGCCGCGGACTAAGCTGCCGTTAATTATCCACCGCCTTTGGGGCGAGGGAACCTCCGATTTACGGGTTAAACTGGTCATGCGAACTCAATGTCCAGTGTACGTGTGTTTTGTTTTGGTGGGGGGTTTAAATATATCGGGAGCCACGCAGAGTTTTTACGGGGGTCCCGCTACCCGGATAGCGGGCTGGGGGTCAAGTGGGCGAGCAGCCCCCTTTCGGGGTGCGGAGCAGTGCCCCATTAGAAATTTTTTCTAACAGGGACAGTGTCGTCGAGTATGTGTGTACATACATATGTATACATATGTATATATATACATGTATATATATAAAAAGGGAAAAAAAACATCCAAAGGATGTGTGGGGGCAGCACCTTGGGCGCTGTGCGCTCAGGCGCTAGAGTGCCACGTGTCGGCACGTGGGCGCTCTGCGCTTGAGCGCAAGCGTGCTACATTTCAATACGTGAGCGTTTTGCGCTTCAGCGCCAGACGCTCGAGCGCAAGTGCGCCATAAGTCGGCACGGGGGCGACTTGCGCTTGAGCGCAAGTGCACCACGTGTCGGCACGGGGGCGACTTGTGCCTGAGCGCTTGCGCTTGAGCGCAAGCGCGCCACGTGTCGGCACCGAGGCGACTTGCGCTCGAGCTAAAGCGTGCCACGTGTCGGCACGTGGGGGCTTTGCGCTCGAGCGCTGAGCGCTGGAGCGCAAGCGCGCCACGTGTCGGCACGCGGGCACTCTGCGCTTGAGCGCCGGCGAGAAAAAGAGGCTTTTAGCCTAAAAAAATTTCTCGGAAGAGAAATCAAAGAGGAGTTGGACTCCTGAGTGTGTTTTTTTTGGGGGGGGGGGGTTTAGTGAAAGATGTTCTTCTTTCTCCTCCTCTGTTAGCTGGATCTTGAAGATAAGGAGATGTGAGATCTCAAAATCTCTCCTTTTGGGGATCTAAAGACAGATCCAAGTTCCCCTTTGTGGGTTTGGTGGTGAAAAACTATCTTGTTTTTTAAAAGGAAGAGTAAAACTCTTGATTTAATTCAAAAGAAAGAAGAAGGTTTGAGACCTTCAGAAAAGGGAATGAAATACAAACCCTAGGTTTTTTTTGAGAGAGAATGAAAGTGTGCTTTTTTTATTCATCATGTTGCCTTTTATAGGCTTACATATTTGCATATAGCCCCTTGGGTTTCACAAAATGGCATTTTGCCTATCCCATGGCTCATGTGCCATTTCATTTTTACACATAAGCCATGGGCTTACAAAAATTTGGCTTTCTGCCCGTTTTGTATACATTCATGTATAAAAAAAATTACATAAAAATTATTCATTACATGGTCTATATTTTGGCATGGAGGAGGCTGGCCGCGGGCTCGACTTGGGCATGGGCCCGCTTGACCTGGGCTTGGGCCCACCTAGCTTGGCGGTTGACCTTGACTTTGACTCGGTCAACCGGGGTGTAAATTTTTACCCCAACAATGCGATGCTTATAGAAGAACGGACCGGACTGTACGGATATTGTCACTGACAGGCTCAGTAGGGTGTCAGGATGAGATCGCTTATCGACCTCCCTTTTGGTCAATACCTGGTAACCCGTTACATACGGCTAGTACCTCTGACGTGCTAGTGGTTAAATCCACAGCCAAAATATTGACGAGTCTTTAGAGTCCCCCACAGACAGTTTCTCAAGTTTCGGGCGAAACGTTGTAGAGACCGTATGATATATGGCAGGGTCCGATCATATACGTGCAGTAGTGCACGGATCATGATCGGACGGATCATACTAGAGGGCTTTGGTTTAAGCCGGATCCTAGTATTTGATTTGTTGGATTACATTAGTCTCATCGCATTCGCATTCAGTCGGAATGCGGATGCAGGTATGTATATACAGGTGAGGGGTATCCTTGTGATCCATCACGAGTTTACTTTAGATATTGCCATATCTTTTTATTGTTGTAAACATTTGGGTTAATGTTTACAAATGGTGGAAATTGTGAGCGGAAATGATCATGAGGTCAATTAATATGGCATGGACATGTTTAGTGACTCATGGTCTCTTTTCTTATGCTAATGTCACATTAGGGTTAGATTATTATGTTGATATGATGCTTGGAGAGAGAATGGACAGCCATATAGGCTTGGGTTTGCTCTTGGATTTGTTATGCTAGCTATCATTTTCTTCATCTCAACACAATAACAAAAGGCTCCTCTCCTTCTTCTTCCTCTACTCACCATTTTCACTAATGGCTTCATCTTCAACCTCCATCCATAAACTCTCATGCGATGAGAATCAATGGATGCTTGAGACAAAGTAATCACACAAATTCTTTACATCACCTTGGACACGTCGGCTAGCAAACTTCGTGTCCGAGTTGCTTCGGACGAAGCGGGAGCCCGTAAAAAGACTCGAAGATGTGGTGCCCTTTCCGACGATGAGACCGGAGATCGGAGATGCCGCGATGACCTAGGGATGGTGGCTAAAGACCGAAGGACATGGATCGATTGGTATAGCTTTTCTAACCTTTCTCTAGTTGCTAGTTATAGGTTAATGGTTCGATCCGGGATTAAAGTCTGCGATAGCGCCAGTTTCTAGTTTAGAAAGGTTTTCGTTTCCGCATTTTGGCCTCGGACAGACGGCCGGGGCGCTACTGTAGACTTACATGGTATCAGAGCCACGCCATTAACCTTTACTAGCTTGTTCTAACGTATTTAAAACATCGATCGAATGAAATTTCCAAAACCGCGATTCCAATTTTGCAGTTTTTGTCGAATTTATTTTGTCGTCAAAAAATTATTTTGAGTATTGCAGAAAATCATGCAGACTTTTTTAAGACCACGGCTGAAATTTTGTGGAGTGATCTCACTGTAGCACCGCAGAACCGCGGCTTTAACCACGTTTTGGCCGCGGTTCCGCCGCATTACTGTAGCATCAGTCCACCAATTTTTCTACAGTGGTCTCTGAATTGGAATTGGGGTTTCTGGTAATTTTAGTTTTGTCCCAGATTATTTTGAGTGCTGGATTTGTGCTTGGGGCCCACTTCGGGAAATTTTATCGATCAAAATTTTTAAATATGTTAGTTCACAGTACTTACATTATATCTGCGACCGTGAATGTCATTTGAGCGGTAAATCTTGTCTAATTGCTATAGTTCTTTTAGAAAGATTTGCGAATGTGACATTCACGTTGATGTTCTGGGTTGTGCTGTAATGTTGCGGATTTGTCGTGGTGGATAGCCTGGATACAATGGTAGTACAGTTTGGTTGTATTTGTATATTTGATATTGCCGGGCGAGTGTCCGACATGTGGACTGCTGTCACTGCCTGTTTGTATATTATTCTTTTGGGGCACGACCGGGCTGAGGTCGATGTACCCGTTGTATATATTTTACTTTCTGTACTAGGATTACCCCGCGGTGGGGTGCACGGATAGCCGGGTTCTAGAGGGCAACGGGCCCGCATTTCATGGCTTTGAGACGGAGGGGGCTTCACTCTAGAATTGGCGGGCTATTCGCCGCACTCATAGGGGGTACAGGTTGACCCAAGGAGGGGCGCTCAAGTTACCGAATTCCGTGAAGTGCTGGGTGGTCCATTCACATTGTTGAAGGGGGCTGTCTCGCTTCAGGTTTTGGCGGGTAACTTGCCACGTCCGTAGGGGTCTAGGATTTCATTGCATAGGCTATCCACACGACCAGGGGAACGTCGGGTTTCAGTAGCGGATCTATGAAACCTGGGGATTCCAGATTATCTGTATTATTTTGTGATGCTTATTACATTTATGTGATGTTGTATTTATCACGCCTGGAGCGATTATTATATATTGATATATATACTGATAGATGTTGTATATGTTTTACACCCGCGCTAGTCCAGTCCCCGCTCTGTCGTTAGTTAAGTAACCTAACGGGTGATGACGGGAACCAGTGGCGAATGCGGATGGTATATACGTACATCATATTTTCGTTCTTTTGTGGTGTGATTAATTGATGGGACTGCATTGATTCGGATCAATGCAAGCTAAACAAACCTATTCTGATGTTGTTGAAACATTTTTCAAAAAAAGCTGTTATTGCAAGGACGTTCTCTTTTGTTTTGCACAGTGGTATTCGGTTATGAATATCCAGCATCTTAGTCGACGGGGCAAGGGCCGAGATCCCTTCACCGGGAGTGACCCCTTAGACAGAAGTTTGCGTCAGGGTAATAACTTCACTATAGCCGATTACTTTTTTCTTTGCATCATGGTATTCAGTTGGAATATCCTGCACCTCATTCTACGGGGAAAGAGCCGAGATCCCTTCACCGGGAGTGTCCTTTTTAGCAAAGATTTTCGCCACTATATTTTTATAAAAAGCTATCCGGTTCCTTAAACGATATCAAGTTCATTACGTTAAAGTTTTTTCGCCAAAAACCATTTGTAGCCTTCCGTCATATCAGACGAGTAGCACTTAGTATTCATGTTATGTTTGTTGGCCAAAGTCAAGGCATAGTGTATGGTAGCTATTTGTTACCTTTCTTTTGCATAGATAGATGCATTGGTTTGGGACAGTCATACTGCTTTGTTGGCTAAAGTCAAGGGTAGGTACGGGTGGGTCAAAATTAACCTGGATAATGACAGGTAGAACTTAACATGTGACTTATGATTTGTTGGCCAAAGTCAAGGTCATAAGAGCATGGGGTAAAAATCACATCGGGAGTTTCTAATGAAACTGAAACTTGCCAGATATGCACATACCTTCTGGAGTATGATAACGTGAGTAGATTCTATCACGTTATCATGCGATGATAGTTGGATCCCGGTTCCCACTGATGAGTTGGTTTACTCCTCGAATGATCCCGACTAATTCTTATTTCAGGTTTCGAAGAGAATTTGAGGTTACAGTGGAAGGTTTCCTGATTAGATAAATTGATAACCGTTCTGATCTAGGTTAGAGTGCATACAGAGTGTTTCTTTTCTCTCTCTCTTTGGCAGCGACCATGGCCCGACCATAGACTATGACTCAGTGACCAAGTTAACCGAACCTTCTTAAAACACTAGCTTTTGGATTATCTGAGTTGCATACTGTTAGTTATATGTATTCCCTAGAGGCCATTACTGTCCATATGATGTATATTGTAATGGATGCTTAGATATATATAGGGAGGACTTTCTTGCTCGACAAGATAGTATGCTATCTGGTTGTACTTTATCTTAACATGTACTCTGATTGTCTCTATGTTACATGTTGATAAAGCCCTTAGGATATGTACTCGACTACTGGGACTATGATGAGATCATACTAGTGGGGGCACAGTAGTCGACGAGTACATCCTATAACAGTTCCTAGTCGAGGGTGAATCGAGACAGGGCATCGATACACCAGAGTAGACTAGCGTATACGCACCTTGACCCATATGATGGGCAATAGAAGATCCCATATCCATCGGTGTTTGACATCAAGGATGGTGTACGGGTGCTTAGTAGAGACTGGGTACACTGGACAGACTCGCCGAGAACTCCTAGATGGTATTATACCTCACGTCAGATGGCAGTTCTCCGGTGACACTGGTATAGGTTAGTCTGTAGACCCGAGATCGTCATAGAGTCTTGTGTGATTCCTACTGTGCTTTGATTTCCATCATACCACGTCCAAGAGGGCGTGCAAAAATGTGGCTTTTGGGTACAGCCCGGAATCACATGGAGGCAATGAGCGATAGGAGGGGATTCGTCTCTCCCGGTATAGGGAGTTGATGTTGCGCTGTGTTCGATTGGCTATAACTGGAAATCCCTTGCCAGGGTTGCTGAGATTTACTGGTAAATGTTATCAATAGTTTCTTAAACTGTTATAGACTTCATATCGACACGACTTATCGAGCTACTGGGGTCTGACGTTTACCACCCCTAGGCGAGATATGCGACATATCAGACGAAGAGACCGGACTGTACGGGAGTGTTACTGATTGGATTCGCAGGAGAATGTACAGGCTTGCTTGTTGATCTTCAGATCTCTCAATACCTGGGTGGTTGTTACGTTTAGCTGACCGCTTGCAGCTTGTGGGTGTTTGATATGATCATCACCTACTGCCGGCGTATTGACAATTCTTTAGAGTCCTACACAGAGGTTTCTTGGCTCAGACAAAACGGAGTAGGAGCACATATATGATATGTGCGGGACCGAGAACAATACGTGTATGTGATACCGTATTGGATTCTCGCGATATGAGATATCGGCCGGGTATATGTGATATAGCCGGGTTATCGGATCAAGTGTTGATTCGATAAACTGATACAGATTATATTAATCGGTTATTTATGTAATAGCCGGATTATCGGATCAAGTGTTGATTCGATAATTTAATGTATAATTATATATTTGATATATTAAATTACATTAACTAGTATAAGCTCACAAAAAGATTATTTTTCTCACTCGGGTATTACATTGATATATTTGCGATATATGTTAATTGTATTATTTTAATTTGTTACAATAAATATTGTATATATGATATATAATATTGTAACATGTTAGCGTTATTAATTCAATATGATTAGTGGAGATTAAACATGATTCAGGTTTGATTTGGGTTAATATTTTCTAGAAGTTTCTAGAAGGTTTTCTTTTGTTTTTTGCTAAAGATATTTTCTAAAGATATTTGTTATGATATTTGTTAACCCAACCCAACCCTTGACCATGGTTAAGTCTCTACATGGGTTAAGTTATCATACTTAACCCATGGTTGCATTTCTAACCTCACCACAATTCATTATTCATCACAAAGTAAAATTCTTCTTCCTTCTTCTTTCATGGAAAAGCTTACTAGCTTTTTCATTAGTGATGATTTTGAGTGAGATTAAGAAAACAAATGAGAGCTAAATTCCTACTTCATCATCCTAATCTATCCTAGCCATTTAGATTAGGGTGTTCACTTGATTAGTAAGTGAGAGCTTGTGTTAATGAAACTTCAAGGTAGAACATCTTTGTTATCGAAAATCGGAAGCAAGCATGCATCTGTCTCTTCGTGGAACCTCTCTAGAGTCCGGGTACATGATGATCGCAGCGAAGAGACCTCTACACGGAGCTTATGAAGTGAAGGACCGGACTACAAAGGTTGTAATCCCAAACTCTTAGATGTTAAAGTGTTTAACATGCTTTGTTTCTCCTAATCTCTAGTTTAAAGATCTTGGTTAGGGTTGTTCGGCACGGCTAAAATTTAAATCGGGCATGGTTGATGTCTTGTAGAACCTTATTAGAGCGTCTAGTAACCCTACAGTGGTATCAGAGACAAGTTAGAATTTTAGGCGAAGTCTAGACGAAGTTTAAAGTCCGATCGAACTCCGAATACCCGTAAAACCTTAGTTTCTGGAAATTTTTCAAAAAGTTGACATTTTTCGTATTAAAAATGCTCAGAAAATTCAGCAATTAATTGTATGGGTTACTATAAAAAACGACCCAACATACCTTTATTGCGCCGCGGAACCGCGGCGTACCCTTGCTTGCGCGGCGGTTCCGCGGCGCTACTGTGGAATTAGGGTTGCATTTTTGTACAGTAATGTCCGTATGTATTTCTTGATGTTTCTGGGAATTTTTTATTTTACTCAAGTGTTGAGTTTTCTGGGTTGTACTGGGAGCTCGTTGATTCGATCGGAAAGTATAACATCGTTTAGTTTGTCCGTGTAATTTTTAGAACGTGTTAAAAAGTTCGACCGGATATCAATAACTCACTTTTTCCCCTGCCGAAAAATTTCCAAGTGTTGGATTTTTCCATAGTTTAAGAACGTTCTAAGTCGTGCAAGTAACGCGGTGGACCCTCTAGAAGAACACAAAGCTTAACTCGATTATGTGATCGTCTTGAACTGCCTCTAAACCATAGGGTTTGGGGCAGTACGGCGTTGCCACATGTGAGGCGTTGGCTTGACCCTTCTACGGCTTGACCATTGGTACTGTGGCATGTGATGGATGTTTTTAAACTAATTTCAAGTGTTGAGAAATATTTGGGAAAACTTGGGTGTTTGATTATTCGATCGGAAAGTTTAACATTGTCTATTTATCTGAAATGTGATACAATATTTGGAATCTACAAGTAGTTATGAGATAACTAATTTGAATGTTATAATTCTAGCAGTTCAGTCTCAGATGATCGGTTGCTACGGAATTTTGATGTGATCAAAAGTCCGTCGCAATCACGTAGCGTACGCGAATACTCGCCGGGTAAACATAATAGACAGCCACGCCCCATAGCCCCGAACAAGTGACTGTAGGAGAACCCCGTCGCCAAAAGCATCCGTTCGGGTGCTCGCGGCACCGGTGTTCCTCCTTAGTGCACTTGGTCGACGGCATCGGGGGTGCGGCCGTCTACTAAAGTTTGCGACGAGCATTCGATCAGAATGTCGGGAATCTTGTTGAATTGCCCGACTTGATATTGAAAAGAGTTTTCGATATTGAGACTAAAATGCGGAGTTTATAATCGTTAGGCATGCGATGTCTAAGGAACTCATTTGGTTAGGCATGAGATGTCTAAAGGGGTTGCGGATTCCAACTGTTGTAGTTTTACACTTTCTTTTCTGTGACCGTAAGTGTAGTATGTAGTTGTATCGCCGGTTTTCGTTGCTATACATCAACGAAAATCGGTGTATGCATACTTACTTACGTTGATGATATGAGATATTATGTGTTGCTGTGATATGTTATATTGCATCGTCGTGTTTTGAATAGCCGGGGGTTTTATGTGAGATGAGGGTTTTTATTTTCATTCATGTAAAATTCATTTTTATGTAATATTCTTTTATTGGGGCACTTCCGGGCAGTGGATGATGTCACCATTGTATATTATTTACTTTTCCGCATTCGGTAAACCCAAGGCGGGGAGCACAAGTAATCGGGTTCTACGGTCCAGTGGGAGACCATCTCGAGGAGTCGAGACCGGGTCTCCTAACCCTAGAATTGGCAGTGTTGCTTGCCGCTCTCGTAGGGGTCTAGGGATGTAGGTTTGGCTATTCATCGCGACCGTGGAATCCGTGTTTTATACAGGCTCGTATTGAAAACACGGACATCCTAGTATATCCAATATTTCATATATGTTCTTCTGCTGCAATGTTCTGTGATGAGATCATATTACTTCCTGAGACAAATATTTATATTATATATATGAGATATATGTTATATTGCTGATTTCGTTTCAAATCTGATGCTTGTGAAGAAAAATTAAAATGGGACTTCATTAATGAGATTAATGAAATAAAAGAAACCTAAAGATTTTGTAGAAACTTGTTTATAAAATGGTAGCTCTAGTTATTGCTTTGTATAGCGGTGTTCCTTGTAGAACATCCGGCACCTTATTCGATAAGGAAAGAGCCGAGATCCCTTCACCGGGAGTGACCTCTTTAGCAATAACTGGCAGATGCTACAAACTCGGTTTGTCTTTTGATTGCTTCTATAGTTCTTGCTTTGCATAGTGGTATTTGTGAAATATCTTGCACCTTATTCGATGAGGAAAGAGCCGACGATCCCTTCACCGGGAGTGACCTCTTTAGCAAAACTAGAAAAAGCCTCTAAAACACTACATTTAAAATCACTCGATTCTACAACGATATCAAGTTCATTACGCAAAGGGTTTTCTTAAAAACCTGTCGTAGCTCTCCGTCATTTCAGATAAGTACTTCATAGTATTCGTACTACGTTTGTTGGCTTTCGTCAAGGCGTAGTGTGCGGTAGCTATTTATGCTTATCTGCTTATGCATATGATGCAGATTGAGTTAGGGTAGTCATGCGACTTTGTTGGCTTTCGTTAAGGGCCATGCGGGTGGGTTTAATTCAATCGGGAAATGACGGGTTGGACTTGACTAGTAGCCTATGTTTGTTGGCATTCGTCAAGGTCATAGGATGCTAGGGGTAAAATATTATTGGGAATTTCAAGTGTTGAAATTTGCAATGAGATTGCATACCTTCTATGAGATAGTTGGATCCCGATACCTGCTGCGAGTAAGAGTTACTCCTGGGAGAGTTTTGCACATTACAATTAGCCGATCAAGTAGGTGTCTAGAAAGGTGTCAATGGGGTTACGCCCGTGGGAAAACGAGGTTTACTTTAATTAGGTCCGTGCGAAAGCACGGGGAACCTCCCTCAAAGTACCGGCACTGGCCTGGCTGAAAGATTGGCAAACTTGTAGCGTGTAATTAATCCCGGCTAGTCTTTCCTTTTAGGGTTTGAAGGAATATTTGACAAAAACAGTGGGAGACATCCTGATTAGATAAATTGATAACCAATCTAATCTTGTAAAAGCGCACGTTGGGTGTTTTCTTCTCTCTCTCTCCAGGTAGCGAGCATATCACGCCTTAATCAAGATAATAATACGGATGTATTGACCGAACCCGCTTGTTATACTGAGCTGGGGAACGTTGGTCCCGCTCCAACTTATAATTGTTATAAGACAGAGCAGGAAATTGGGGATTACCAGAATTCCCGTGCCGCCCAAACGAAGAAAGTGCATGTTGATGCATCATGTTCGGGTATGTTCATTACCGAGAACTGTTTCTCAGTATCCTTTAAGTCCTGGGTATTTGATACCGGATCAGGATCCCACATATGTAATTTGTTACATAGGCTACAGATAGGTAGAGAACTGAGAACGGGTGATAAATTTCATGAGATAGAAACGGTGCAAGTGTTGCAGCCAAGTCTGTTGGTAGTTATCGCCCTGTATTAACAAATACATTGATTCTGAACGAATGTTATTAGATGCTGAACCTGATATACAACATCATATCAGTCTATTTATTACTAAAGAAGGATATAATTTTTTATTGTTGGATAATGTTTTGAACATTTCCTATATCAAGAGTTGATCGGTTCAGCACGTTATCTAAAAGTATAGACGTTCTAAATCAAACTACAGTCCTTAGTATACAGAACACATACAAGAGGAAGAGTTCAGAAATGAACGAATCCTTCTTGTGACATTGTAGACTAGGTCATATCAATGCGACCCGACTAGCTAAGTTACATTTAGATGCACATTTAAATTAGTTTGAATTTACATTTTGTGAAACTTGCCGGTCATGTCACAAAGATAAGATGACCATAGCTCTGTTTATTGGAAACAGAGAAAGAGTTAGTGAACTCTTCGGATTGATACATGCTGATGTATGAAGGTCCCCTGTCTACACATTCCAAGACCGGTTCTTTGTACTTCATTACATTCTCTGATGATCTCTCAAGATTCAGACATATGTTCCTGTTGAAACACAAGTCCGAAGCTTTTGAGATATTCACGGAATATAAGTTAGAAGTAGAGAACCAAAATATGGGTATAAGTATTATGTCCTTTGATGAGATCAAGGAGGAGAATACTTGAGCGCGGAATTCCTGGACTATTCTAAAGGAGAATGAGATTCTCTCTCAGCATTACTCCTCCGTATACACCACAGCACGTCGATGTATCGGGGCGGAGCAATTATACCCTATGTGATATGGTGTGCGCTATGATGAGTACAATTGAGTTACTATTTCCTTTTGGGAGTTATGCACTTGAGAAGCTGCATACCTATTGAATAGGGTTCAAATCAAATCAGTTGCCTACCACTTCATATGTGATATGGAATGGGAAGAGCCCATATCTTAAGTAAGTTAAGATTTGGGGTTGTCCGGCCTATGTCTAAAAGCATAATCTGGACAAGCTCGAAGCAAAGTCAGACATGTAGAAGTTTGTTGGATATCCCAAGCATACGTAAGGGAATATCTTCTACCTAACCGAGGAACAAAAGATGTTTTTTTTCTCAACATACCACCTTTATGAAAGGGAATTTTTTGTGGAAAAATCAATGGTCATAAGGTAGAACTGGAAGTAGTTCCAGCTATACAAACTACAGCAGATGATTTGGTAGAACCAAAGGATTCAATAGATTCTAACGAACCTCAGCCTCTCCGCCGATCTACTAGGGTTCCTTACCCACCTGAGAGTTACTTCGGTTTTCTCTATGACAGTGTGAGCGAGGATTGCATCATGAGATGATGACCCAACTAGATTCGAGCAGGCCATCAAGAGTTGGACTCTATAAGAATGGCTGGATACTTAGCGATCTGAGATGGAATCCTTATACACCAACAAAGTATGGACTTTGGTTGCTTTATCTGAAGGGTTAAATCCCCATCAGGAGCAGGTATATCTTGAGAAGATTACTTGGTGTACATGGAAAAGTTGATACTTTCAAATCTATGCTTAAGTCCATCCAGATCCTACTTGCCACCGCTACATACCATGACTACGATATCTGGTGGTTGGGTGTCATGACTGCTTTTCTAAATGATGTTTTAGAAGAAAGCGTCTATAAGTACACAGACAGAGGGCTTCGTAGACAGTGGGAGCAGCGGAAACGTGTGCAAGATGCTTTATAGGATAAAGCAGGAATCGCGGAGTTGGAACATCTATTTTGATGTGGTAATCAAAGAGTTTGACTTCATCAAAATGGTAGATGAACCTTGTATATAAAAAAGGTAGTAGATAGTATAGTGGTGATCCTCGTAGAGTACGTGGATGTCACGACCCGAAAGAGCACGTGACTGGCACTTGAACCATATGAAGCCTATAGGACTCCATCTGATCCAAGTAAGCCAAAAGCCCAGAAATCTAAAACCATTTTGAAGAATAAATAAAGAAAACTGGTTTTAAAGAAGTGAAGAAATACAGGTTTGAAATCAAGGTTTTTAAATAACTAAGCCGAATGTGCATTTTAAAAACGGTACAGTCTTTTCTAGAAATTTCGGCAGAGTTTCCTTTGTAAAACTGGCCCCGAATGGGGTAAAACGATAATAACAAGATATAACATGATAAAGGCATCCCCAAGCGGGAGCTAGCTCTTCGTCAATCGACGGTCACAACCAAGCAATGATATAATAATATACAACGCCAAGTGGCGAGGATCAAATCCAAAGAAAGCTCAAAAGCAACAAGAAACCGCAATACTACAAAGCGCGACTCTAAGGTCGAAATATACAACACTGATATCTAGGTCTGAAAGAATATACAAGTTTTGGTTGATGGACAATTTCTAGATACAATGAATAAATTAAATACAAAGGTGATTCCTGATACGAAAGAATCCACCTACCAAAGCAAATCACCCGCAAGAAGGAAGTGTGCCAGAAATGCCGCAATAGAACCTGTACGGCAAAACCTGCAAGAACTGTGGCACAACGGGGGTGAGTTGCCAACTCGTGAATAGAAACATCTACAAGGATAAATCGAATGCAAGACATAATCCTAAGTCAACGATCAGTAAAATATCCACAAGAGTACATCTGAGTGTAATAAGGTGGCAAGGTAACATCTAATCATGTATATAGTGCCAGGTACTCAGGTAACATGTCATCAGTGTAAGGTATGTCTGCATGAAGTATCAATGAAGAAATATCAATAATATCAATACACATATATTAGCGTCCCATACCATTAATATTGGTGTAAGATAAGTGTAAATCCAGTCTGTATATGAACCAAGTCTGTATATATGTGGAACCCGTCCACCTGTCACCCACCGACAGTAAGCATCATGTATGCAATGTGAGGATATAACCAAAATCATGGAAAACTCATCATGAAACCCGTGCCCAACACCGACACGTAAATCCTCATCCGTATGGGGCTCCGTCTGCGGATATCGGCCCTCGGCCCCGGCAGTATGAGTCAACCCATGTCCATCTCTGGGCTCCGTCTGCGGATATCGGCCCGTCGGCCCCGGCAGTATGCCCATCTCTCGGCTCCAGGCGGTATCCCCCGGATATCCGCCGAGCTCAGGTAAAATCACCGGTAGGTACTCGCCCGCCTCCAGGCTCAATCGGCATAACCCATCGATCATCTCGCCGAGGGGAACCATACCGGGCCCACCACGAACCCGCAAACGGTACATCACCTTCTCGAATCGGGTTTCAAGCACACGTCTCAGCACCGAGAAAACGCGTGGTGGACGCACCGAAATATCATATCACGAAGTACCGGGTTTTCATAAAGTGCCTCTTTTCTTAAATAACCCCACGGTCCTCAAAAACCAGAAATCACATGAAAATCCAACATCCAGCAGTAAATCCAATGCGATGTACTATGCAATCAATCCATGATATATGCGACATGTAAAGAGAGTAATCATATCGGAAATCATGCAACATGGAATAGGAATGCGCATATGTCAAAGGAAGCATCATATCACGAATGTAATAGTACTACCGTGTAGTGACATGGCAATTATCGATGATGAAGTGTGTGAGCCGGCAAATAGTGTACGTGAAACATACGCATCATCGATAATGGTGCTGGTGTCTAACAGCATGATAATAACATGGTAATGAACATATGCCAGCAATGCGAATAGTATGAATATGCGGAAATCTAGTAATCAACTGCACAGTGAAGTATCTACTATGCAACTACATCTAAGTATCCTGTCAATCAGAAGGGGTAGGTGTGGAAACCACCTAAAACTGAGTCTAAGTATATATGTAGATATATAGTCGGTGATCCCGCCTCAATGTCATATCGTAAGATATCCTCTAGCTATGAGTGCGGATCTATCATCAATATCAGCTCGTACGGTAAACCGTCGTACGGCATTCCCAAAAGCTGGGTACAGGTCAACATCTCACTGTCTCATCACATAACAAATATCACCATCATCAGATCATATAGTCTGGGTGTACTACTCTATATCTAGTACAAACGGTAACATCGGTAAAGTATGCATGCGGGGGTAAACACACATCCCAAGCCCGCAAGAATCACTAGTCATATCCCACATATGAATCGCATCAAAATACCGATCTCAGGGCACCAAGCCCACATCATCGACTCATCTCCAAAGTCGTCACATATCACCAACCACAGTGTAAGTACATGTGAAAAGCAAGGGTATATGTATAGGGTAATTCTATCCTAGGGTTCGCGACTATGAACTACACTAGTCACTTCTAACCCTACATATCCAAAATACACCTAATATCACAATACTATATAATAAGCTATCTACGGACTGCGGGGGTGCTATACGCCATCCACCCGACTTTCCCCCGTAGATATAATCTACTCACCTCGCATCACCAATTGCGGACGTCACCATGCATTTGCTTGTCGTCCGAAGTCTTCATGGGTACCTACACATCAAAATATCGTATATGCGCATTAAAACCAAATCCAATCTAAAACGGCGCATAAACTCCAAAACGATACGATAAGGGGGCCTATAGGTGAGAACCTATGGCACGCCTTCAAAACCATCCATAATCCTCTATATCGTCGTATAAACGACAATAGTCGAGGCAAAACACATTCCACCATTTCAGAATCCAAAAATACGGAATACGGAAACACGAATCCAAAACGACAACATAGGATATATGTCCCAGATTTCACCCTAGATAGAATCTGTCAAAACTAGAAGTACCCAGGGCCAAGAATTGATGAAATGGGGCTGTGCACAGAAAACGAGGAGATTCCTCACTGGTCTGGCCGCAATTTGCGGCTAGAATGGAGGTTTTGGCGGCCGGAAAGTGGAATGGGGAGCTAGGGTTTTGGGGTGTCACGACCCGCAGGGTACGGAACATGACTGGCACTTAAGTTTACGAAACGTCTAAAGACGTCCGTAAAATAAGTAAGCCAAAGCCCAGAAAACAAAACCAATTAAGCAAAAGAGTGAAGAAAACCCAATCAATTGAAAGCGAGTTTATCAAATAAGTCATGTAAAACCCTTTTTAAAAACAATACCAATTTTTCCGAAAATTTCGGCAGAGTCTCCTTTGTAAATACTGGCCCCAAAAAATGGGTACAACAAAATATATACATGAATACACAAAATAGGGCATCCCCAAGCGGGAGCTAGCTCTTCGCCATACGGCGGTCACAAATCCCACGCAATGTAAATGACAACAAGCATAATAAAGCATAAGGAAGCATGAAAAAGCAGCATGTCGGCTCAAGTGAGCTCGACCCCAAATACAGTATAAAATCCACAAACCTCACAGTCTCATCTCTAGGTCAATATACAATAATCTGGTAGAACAGTAGATGGAGTACACTAGATACAAGAATATACAAGGTGGTACAAAAAATAACATAACCCACCTATGACCAAATCTCGAGCTCAGGCAAAAGAGGCAAAAGACAAGTGCGCCCGCCGCTACTGAACTGACGGAGCGGACCTGCAAAAGACTGTGGCACAACGGGGGTGAGTTGCCAACTCGTGAGTAATAAATAACATCTACAAAGGCTATCGTATGCATGCACACAAGCATCCTAGCATCTATAATACAGGTAAGACTGGATGCACTAGCAGGTGTGTATATAACATCAGTGTACTAATATGTATGCAACATGAATATCTGAGGTCTCAATAGGTATATATATAAGAAATATTTTATCTCTTTTTGTTTTTGAAACTCTTTTAGAATGCCAGCATAATGTCAATGAATCGACGAAAATCGGTGTCCAGCAACGACACCCAAAAAGCTGTCTCAAATCTCATAAATGTATCTCTGGCCTCAGCCGTCCGGCTGACCCATCTCAAATATCAATATCTCATCATCCAGCGGCCACGGTCGGTATCCTCTGGATATCCGCCGTCCCAAACAGTCACCGGTAGGTAATCCGTCCCCTGCCAGGCTCAACGTCATCACCACATTCCTCTTGCCCCGGGGTACCTTACCGGGCCCACCATGTACCCGTGCCGGTTCCTCCACTCCTCGACACGGATTTCCAAATCCACAGCAAACTCATGGTG
Organism: Agapanthus africanus; assembly: GCA_030015575.1. Lineage (NCBI taxonomy): Eukaryota > Viridiplantae > Streptophyta > Magnoliopsida > Asparagales > Amaryllidaceae > Agapanthus > Agapanthus africanus. The sequence goes on along the minus strand of JASDDO010000012.1, from coordinate 448,844,704 downwards.
GACGACACTTACATCACTAGAAAACCGCAATTTACATATTTTAAAAATATAATAAGTTTAGAAATTTTGCGGCTTTCCCCCGAAATCCAGCAATATCATAAAATCTCAAGAAATCCTCATAAGTGCATATATCAATGCTAATGAATGCGTATGATATCAATAATCAAGTTGCGATGTGTGATTAATGTATTAAGCATGAACAATTAATATGATGAAGTACATGCACATGAATAGCAATACTACGGTTTCATTTTTAAGGAATTAAAGGCAATAGTACCAGTTTAAGTATCAATTAGTAAAAAGTTTCAATTTAAAAGTTATCTAGTGTGGTGGCATGGCAATTACCAGGGTGTGTGTGTAAGCATGAATAGTGCTCGTGCTGCATATAAAAACCTGGTAATAGTGCATGTGTCCTACAATTGAGTTTGCGTATATGGGTATAACATATTGATCTAATTGCAGCAATTATCATGCCAGTATTATTATTCTAATGTCACAAGTGATTATCCAATTACTATTTTCCAGTTTACTAAATCTATCGGGCGACTTGCGCCATCCAAACGATCGTCCCCCGTAGATGTTAAATCTACTCACCGGGATCCCTGGCTAGCTGTGTCCAATCACCGCCTATCCCTTTCACGCCGCGTCTGACGTTTCCGCGACCGAACCTGGAATTTACATCAATACCAAATATAAGGTTACACATTCAAGAACGACGCAAAACCCCCAACGAAACTACTAAAGTTCGCTAGCTAGGTACAACGTGCACAAAGTGCGCGGAACACACGCGAAAATCGCAAAAACTGCCAAAAAAACGCCGATTTGGGTCACCCGGCAAAACTAAAACCCGACTACCCAAAAACCGCACTCACGCATCCTAAAAGTCGTAGGACAAGCCATTACAATCATCAAGATATCAAAAATAGTCCATCACATAATTTATATAAAAATCTAGTAAGCATATACATACCAAAAAAATCGGTGCAACGTCGCCGATTTGCGACAAAACGACTACAATCTAGCATACTCACCCAAGCACACTACAAGCAATCCACACACACTAATTACAACACATTAACCATGCTCCAAAACCTATATTCCACAACCAAACCCTTTCTTGATTTTTTATAAATAGCAATTGCAAATCAAAATCCACACTTGAAAAACTTAATTAACACTAATTTCAACCCCAATTAGCAAGTTCACCTCTTAGATTTAGGTTAGCAAAATACTAGATAACAAAATAGGTTTAATTAACTAAATAATGGTTTCTAAACCTTAATCAACTCACTAATCAAGTTTCAAATACCATTTCCATACAAAATCCTTTTCTTGAAAATCCTAAAAAGCAATTTCACACTTCTAAATTTAACCAAATTAGCATAATTGGAAACTATATCAACAAGATAACTATATAGGTTAGTTCATTAACAACTAACTTAACTATAAACAACTTAATTAACCACCATGGTTCAAAACCCTAGTTTAGACAAACTACTTCTTTTAAACTAGATTAGAAATAAGCTAACTTTTAACACTAACCATACAATTAAAGGAATTTTTAGCAAAAGAAAGCAACTTGATGAGAATTATACCTCTTGATCAATGGATCAAGCAAGAGAATTTGCTCCAAAAATGCCTCCTTTCCACATGTTTTCAACTATAATAGGCTTGAGAAGAGGTAGCACAAGGATTTGTTTTGGTTTTGTAAACAAATTTGTGGATTTAAATGGATTTTTGTAGCAATTTTGATGAAATTTTGGAGGAAATGAAAAGAGGAAGGTGAAGGGGGAGGGCTGCTGGAATTTTCGACCAGAAGAGGGATGGGGGAGGGTGTGGGCAAGTGGGGAAGGTCATGGGTCAAGTCTCCAAGTCAATGTATCATACTTTATTCAATTAAATTAAAATAAACCCAAAAAAAACCCCTTAAATCAACTCAAGAAACAACTAAAGAAAAGAGATCAGAATTTTCTGGACTTGGTCATGGTTGGGCTGTCCTAGGGCTGAGGGAAATGAGAGAGGGGTTTTACAAAAGAAATTTTATGCAAAAAGGCCCCCTACAACTCAAAAATTGCAAGTTTTAGCCCAAAATTCAATAAATTCGTTTAAATTCATAAAAATTTGAAAAAAATCAAAATAAATTACTAAAAATTCATGTTATCACTAGAATATAATTATCATAATTTTAGAGATTAAAATTAGCCCGGAAAAATTTATATTTATCGCTTATTTAATGTATTTTCCTACCGGCTTAAAATAATATTAAAAAAATGAAAAATAGGGAAAAAATTTTAAATGACCAAAATTTCATAATTAACTCATTAGCTACTAAAAACAAGTAATTACCTATCCATTTAAGGTATAATTAGCCCTAAACTGCAAAATATCGAGAAAGACGGTTTTCGGAAAAATACCGAATTTTCACCGAATTTCAAGAAAACACCAAAACAACTTTTCAAGACGCTACAATCTTCCCCCCTTAAAGAAATTCGGTCCCCGAATTTAAAAATATAGCTACGCGTACCTTCAAAGAGATGGGGATATTTCTTCCTCATCTCGCCCTCGGTCTCCCAGGTAACCTCCTCGCTGCTTGGGCTACGCCAAAGGACCTTGACGGTTGGTATAACCTTCGACCTCAACTTCTTCACCTGCCGATCCAAGATGGCCACCGGCTGCTCTGCAAAAGAAAGGTCGCGCTCTAGCTGGACTATCGGGTGCTGAATCGCATGCGAAGGGTCGTGAAGGTACTTGCGGAGCATCGAAACATGGAAGACGGGGTGAACATCGGGAAAGCTGGGAGGAAGAGCCAAACGATACGCAACGGCGCCAACCCGCTCGAGGATCTCGAAAGGACCTACGAATCTAGGGCTAAGCTTCCCCTTTCGCCCAAAACGCATCACGCCCTTCATCGGAGAGACTTTCAGAAAAACATGGTCGCCAACTGCGAACTCTAATCTGCGACGGCGCCTGTCTGCATACGATTTCTGCCTGCTCTGAGCCGCTCTCATCCGGTCTCGGATCAACTGGATCTTCGATGTCGTCTCCTCAACAAGCTGCGGCCCCAAAATGCTGCTCTCGCTGAGCTCTGTCCAGCAAACGGGCGATCTGCATCTCCTCCCATACAATGCCTCGAAAGGTGCCATCTGAATAGTATCCTGGAAGCTGTTGTTGTAGGAGAACTCCACTAGAGGTAAATGACGATCCCAGCTACCACCAAAGTCTAAAACGCACGCTCTAAGCATGTCCTCGAGGGTCTGAATGGTCCGCTCTGACTGTCCGTCGGTCTGCGGATGAGATGCTGTGCTGAAGCTCAAACGAGTGCCCAAAGCCTCCTGGAGTCTCTGCCATAGTCGGCTGGTAAACTGAGTGCCTCGATCTGACACGATACAAGTCGGTACGCCATGTAGTTGCACGATCTCGTCAATATAGAGCTGAGCATACTGAGCGAAGCTGAAAGTGGTCTTCACTGGTAGGAAGTGAGCCGCTTTCGTCAATCTATCCACGATCACCTAGATGGAGTCGTACCCTCGACTGGTCCTGGGTAGACCCACAACGAAATCCATCGAAATCTGCTCCCATTTCCACTCTGGAATGGGTAACGGCTGTGGCTCTCCTGCGGGCCTCTGGTGCTCGGCCTTGACTTGCTGACAAGTCAGGCATCTCGAAACGAACTCCGCAATGTCCCTCTTCATCCCGTCCCACCAGTAGGTCTCTCTCATATCATGGTACATCTTGGTGGAACCGGGGTGGACACTATACACTGATCGGTGTGCCTCCTCAAGAATGTCGCGCCGCAATCTATCAGCATCTGGTACGCACAGTCTAGATCCATATCGTAAAATCCCCTGATCGTCAATCACGAACTCGGAAAATCTACCATATCCCATCTGTGCCATGATCTCTGAGCAACGGTCGTCACTGCGCGGTGCCTCATATATACGGTCAAGCAACTGTGGGCGTGCACGAACATGCGCGAGCTGCCCACCTGTCTGAGTGAACTCGAACTCAACTCGGCTGTCGCATAACATCTGCCAATCTGCTGACGACTGCCTCTGCACTGCGCGCAAAAAGGATAGACTACCCCCGGGTCTCCTACTCAACGCATCTGCCACCACATTCGCCTTGCCTGGGTGATATAAGATCTCGCAGTCGTAGTCTTTCACTAACTCCATCCAACGACGCTGTCTGAGGTTCAGGTCTCGCTGCTGAAATATGTACTTTAAGCTCTTGTGATCGGTGAATATCTGACACGACTTGCCGTATAGGTAATGTCACCAAATCTTCAGTGCAAAGACCACTGCAGCCATCTCCAAATCATGAGTGGGGTAGTCCTGTTCATGCTTCTTCAACTGCCGAGAAGCATAAGCGATCACCCGGCCATGCTGCATCAATACGCATCCTAATCCCACTCGCGAAGCATCACAGTAGACCACAAATCCGCCTGGTCCCGAAGGCAAAGATAATACCGGCGCCGTAGTCAAACATGTCCGCAGCTGCTGAAAACTGCGCTCGCACTCCTCCGTCCAGAAGAAAAGAACTCCCTTCCGGGTCAAACCGGTCAACGGTGCAGCTATACGGGAGAAGTCCTGAACAAAACGCCTGTAGTAGCCCGCCAGGCCTAGAAAACTACGGATCTCAGTAACAGATGTAGGTCGGGGCCACTGCTGAACAGCCTCAATCTTCTTCGGGTCCACACAAATGCCGTCTCTCGTAACCACGTGACCCAAGAATCCGAAGCTATCCAGCCAGAATGCACACTTGGAGAACTTTGCGAACAGCTGGTGCTCCCTCAGAGTCTGTAATGTAATCCGCAAGTGCTGCTCGAGCTCCTCTCTGCTCCGGGAGTACACCAAGATATCGTCGATGAACACGATGATGAACAAGTCAAGATACGGCCTGAATGTACGGTTCATCAAATCCATGAATGCTGCTGGGGCGTTGGTGAGTCCGAACTACATCACCAAAAACTCGTAGTGGCCGTAGCGCGTGCGGAAAGCTTTCCTCGGTATATCCTCCTGTCGAACTCGCAGCTGATGGTATCCTGATCGCAAGTCGATCCTCGAAAAATACCCCGCACCCTGAAGCTGGTCGAACAAATCATCAATGCGCGGCAACGGATATCTGTTCCGAACGGTAACTTTGTTCAGCTGGCGGTAGTCGATACATAAGCGCAAACTTCCATCCTTCTTCTTGACAAACAGGACTGGAGCACCCCACGGAGAAACACTCTGTCGAATAAGCCCCTTGTCCAACAAATCCTGCAACTGATCCTTCAGCTCTCGAAGCTCTGCCGGGGCCATCCGATAAGGCGGTATAGAAATAGGCCCCGAGCCGGGAATCAAATCAATGCAGAACTCAACATCGCGCTCAGGAGGTAGCCCAGGTAGCTCATCAGGGAAAATAGCAGGGAACTCACAAACTACTGGGACCCGGTCCAACGGATCCTCTGCAGCTCGAGTATCACAAATAAACGCTAAGAATCCCTGACATCCCTTCCGCAAGAGCTGACCAGCGCGAAGAGACGAAATCAAGCTGGGAAGGGTGACGCTGCGGTCTCCCTGAATAACAAGGACTGGCTCTCCCGGAAAGCTAAATCTGACTGCCTTCTCACGGCAGTCCACCGAAGCATAACAAGTGGCTAGCCAATCCATGCCCAGAAGCACATCAAAGTCCAACATATCGAGGAGAATCAAATCAACTGATGAATCCCTCTCCCCGATACGAACGGAACACAAACGAAATACAAACCGAGCGACAAACGACTCGCCTACCGGAGTAACAACAACAAGCGGATGATCTAACGACGACGACTCACGGCCCAACATCGGTGCAAAGTGTGTAGAGACATACAAATGTGTGGAACCTGGGTCAAATAACACCCGTGTGTCGAAAGAACAAACTGGCAAGGTACCTGTCACAACGGCATTGGATGCCTGCGCATCCTGCGGTGTCAAAGCAAATACTCGGGCCTGTCCTCCACCGATAGCGGGCTGACCTCGGCCTCGGCCTCTGCCTTCTCGTCCTCTCTGAACAGGACCGCCGCGTCCACGGCCTCTGGGTGCACCTAACTGGCGTGGAGCATTGCCGGTGGTAGGATGTAGGGCTCTCTGAGGAGGGGGTGGTGATGGTGGTAGGGTCACATGCGGAACTGTCGCTGCTCCCTGTCGTCTCACCGGACAGTCTCTGACAAGATGGTGCAAACTCCCGCACCCAAAACACCCTGGCGACGGCTGCTGCCCCTGGGGATAAGAACCATATAACTGTCCCCGCCCAAATCCTCTGCCAGGCCTATCTCTCGGAAAGAATCTGGCGCGCTGCCTCTGAGACGGTACCTCGGTGCGAATCCTCTTCGGCCCAGAAACGACCGAAGTCTGTGATATGCGTGCCTCCATCCGTAATGCCGTATCCATAGCAGCTGAATAAGTGTCGTAGTGCTGGGCGCCAATGGCAAGGTATAGCTGGGCATCAAGTCCCTGTACGAACCTCTTCACCATCTTCTCCTCGGTATCCACCAAATACTGAGCATATCGGGACAACTGTATAAACTGGATGTCATACTCAGACACCGTCATCCCAGGTGTCTTGACTAAGGCCTCGAAGCTGCGAGCTCTGGCGTCACGAACGCTCTCTGGAAGGAAACGGGCTAGAAAGACCGCTGTAAACTCGGCCCAAGTCATAGGCGGCAGATCTGCAGCTCGACCTCTCAAGACTGACTCCCACCATGTCTGCGCGAGACCCTCTAGTCGGAAACTCGCAAGCTCTACCCATCGATCATCCGAACATCTCAGCGAACGGCAGATCCTGGCTAAACTGTCAAGGAACGTCTGTGGGTCCTCCGCTGCCTCGGTGCCGGTGAATACTGGAGGTCTCAGCCTCATGAAATCCTGTAGTGAAACCGGGATGGCCACGGTGGTAGTAGTAGGAGCAGGTATCATGGTCGTCTGTGATGTAGTAGGTACGTCATCCGGCCTCGGTGTACGACTGGCTGCAACTAGGGATCCTACCATCTGACGCAGCTCCTGCATGCCTCCCATCATCTGTCGCAACTCCTCCATACCGGTCTCGAGCCTATCCATACGGCCTGGGGAAGGTGGATCGGTCTGTCCCTGCGGCGTAGGCATACCACCCTGCTCAGTCCTAGTCTCGGACGAGCCAGCTCGAATCTCGTCTCTGGCGGCAGCCCTCTGTGCCCTCGTAGCCTTCGGCGGCATAGTGGCTGTCACAGGAAAACGGATAGTAAGGACAGTGCAATAGGATCATAGGATACACGGAATTGAAGAAGGAAATTTCCAAGCAAGTATCCTAAAGTCACTTAGGCGGAGTACCGTATCGTAAGTATGCCGCGGACATACGCACGCTACGTTACCATGCTTAAGTCACTTACTCCATCTACCAAGGGTCATCCTACACTCACAAAGGTAAAACCTATCGCTTTGATACCAACTTTGTCACGACCCGCAGGGTACGGAACATGACTGGCACTTAAGTTTACGAAACGTCTAAAGACGTCCGTAAAATAAGTAAGCCAAAGCCCAGAAAACAAAACCAATTAAGCAAAAGAGTGAAGAAAACCCAATCAATTGAAAGCGAGTTTATCAAATAAGTCATGTAAAACCCTTTTTAAAAACAATACCAATTTTTCCGAAAATTTCGGCAGAGTCTCCTTTGTAAATACTGGCCCCAAAAAATGGGTACAACAAAATATATACATGAATACACAAAATAGGGCATCCCCAAGCGGGAGCTAGCTCTTCGCCATACGGCGGTCACAAATCCCACGCAATGTAAATGACAACAAGCATAATAAAGCATAAGGAAGCATGAAAAAGCAGCATGTCGGCTCAAGTGAGCTCGACCCCAAATACAGTATAAAATCCACAAACCTCACAGTCTCATCTCTAGGTCAATATACAATAATCTGGTAGAACAGTAGATGGAGTACACTAGATACAAGAATATACAAGGTGGTACAAAAAATAACATAACCCACCTATGACCAAATCTCGAGCTCAGGCAAAAGAGGCAAAAGACAAGTGCGCCCGCCGCTACTGAACTGACGGAGCGGACCTGCAAAAGACTGTGGCACAACGGGGGTGAGTTGCCAACTCGTGAGTAATAAATAACATCTACAAAGGCTATCGTATGCATGCACACAAGCATCCTAGCATCTATAATACAGGTAAGACTGGATGCACTAGCAGGTGTGTATATAACATCAGTGTACTAATATGTATGCAACATGAATATCTGAGGTCTCAATAGGTATATATATAAGAAATATTTTATCTCTTTTTGTTTTTGAAACTCTTTTAGAATGCCAGCATAATGTCAATGAATCGACGAAAATCGGTGTCCAGCAACGACACCCAAAAAGCTGTCTCAAATCTCATAAATGTATCTCTGGCCTCAGCCGTCCGGCTGACCCATCTCAAATATCAATATCTCATCATCCAGCGGCCACGGTCGGTATCCTCTGGATATCCGCCGTCCCAAACAGTCACCGGTAGGTAATCCGTCCCCTGCCAGGCTCAACGTCATCACCACATTCCTCTTGCCCCGGGGTACCTTACCGGGCCCACCATGTACCCGTGCCGGTTCCTCCACTCCTCGACACGGATTTCCAAATCCACAGCAAACTCATGGTGGACGACACTTACATCACTAGAAAACCGCAATTTACATATTTTAAAAATATAATAAGTTTAGAAATTTTGCGGCTTTCCCCCGAAATCCAGCAATATCATAAAATCTCAAGAAATCCTCATAAGTGCATATATCAATGCTAATGAATGCGTATGATATCAATAATCAAGTTGCGATGTGTGATTAATGTATTAAGCATGAACAATTAATATGATGAAGTACATGCACATGAATAGCAATACTACGGTTTCATTTTTAAGGAATTAAAGGCAATAGTACCAGTTTAAGTATCAATTAGTAAAAAGTTTCAATTTAAAAGTTATCTAGTGTGGTGGCATGGCAATTACCAGGGTGTGTGTGTAAGCATGAATAGTGCTCGTGCTGTATATAAAAACCTGGTAATAGTGCATGTGTCCTACAATTGAGTTTGCGTATATGGGTATAACATATTGATCTAATTGCAGCAATTATCATGCCAGTATTATTATTCTAATGTCACAAGTGATTATCCAATTACTATTTTCCAGTTTACTAAATCTATCGGGCGACTTGCGCCATCCAAACGATCGTCCCCCGTAGATGTTAAATCTACTCACCGGGATCCCTGGCTAGCTGTGTCCAATCACCGCCTATCGCTTTCACGCCGCGTCTGACGTTTCCGCGACCGAACCTGGAATTTACATCAATACCAAATATAAGGTTACACATTCAAGAACGACGCAAAACCCCCAACGAAACTACTAAAGTTCGCTAGCTAGGTACAACGTGCACAAAGTGCGCGGAACACACGCGAAAATCGCAAAAACTGCCAAAAAAACGCCGATTTGGGTCACCCGGCAAAACTAAAACCCGACTACCCAAAAACCGCACTCACGCATCCTAAAAGTCGTAGGACAAGCCATTACAATCATCAAGATATCAAAAATAGTCCATCACATAATTTATATAAAAATCTAGTAAGCATATACATACCAAAAAAATCGGTGCAACGTCGCCGATTTGCGACAAAACGACTACAATCTAGCATACTCACCCAAGCACACTACAAGCAATCCACACACACTAATTACAACACATTAACCATGCTCCAAAACCTATATTCCACAACCAAACCCTTTCTTGATTTTTTATAAATAGCAATTGCAAATCAAAATCCACACTTGAAAAACTTAATTAACACTAATTTCAACCCCAATTAGCAAGTTCACCTCTTAGATTTAGGTTAGCAAAATACTAGATAACAAAATAGGTTTAATTAACTAAATAATGGTTTCTAAACCTTAATCAACTCACTAATCAAGTTTCAAATACCATTTCCATACAAAATCCTTTTCTTGAAAATCCTAAAAAGCAATTTCACACTTCTAAATTTAACCAAATTAGCATAATTGGAAACTATATCAACAAGATAACTATATAGGTTAGTTCATTAACAACTAACTTAACTATAAACAACTTAATTAACCACCATGGTTCAAAACCCTAGTTTAGACAAACTACTTCTTTTAAACTAGATTAGAAATAAGCTAACTTTTAACACTAACCATACAATTAAAGGAATTTTTAGCAAAAGAAAGCAACTTGATGAGAATTATACCTCTTGATCAATGGATCAAGCAAGAGAATTTGCTCCAAAAATGCCTCCTTTCCACATGTTTTCAACTATAATAGGCTTGAGAAGAGGTAGCACAAGGATTTGTTTTGGTTTTGTAAACAAATTTGTGGATTTAAATGGATTTTTGTAGCAATTTTGATGAAATTTTGGAGGAAATGAAAAGAGGAAGGTGAAGGGGGAGGGCTGCTGGAATTTTCGACCAGAAGAGGGATGGGGGAGGGTGTGGGCAAGTGGGGAAGGTCATGGGTCAAGTCTCCAAGTCAATGTATCATACTTTATTCAATTAAATTAAAATAAACCCAAAAAAAACCCCTTAAATCAACTCAAGAAACAACTAAAGAAAAGAGATCAGAATTTTCTGGACTTGGTCATGGTTGGGCTGTCCTAGGGCTGAGGGAAATGAGAGAGGGGTTTTACAAAAGAAATTTTATGCAAAAAGGCCCCCTACAACTCAAAAATTGCAAGTTTTAGCCCAAAATTCAATAAATTCGTTTAAATTCATAAAAATTTGAAAAAAATCAAAATAAATTACTAAAAATTCATGTTATCACTAGAATATAATTATCATAATTTTAGAGATTAAAATTAGCCCGGAAAAATTTGTATTTATCGCTTATTTAATGTATTTTCCTACCGGCTTAAAATAATATTAAAAAAATGAAAAATAGGGAAAAAATTTTAAATGACCAAAATTTCATAATTAACTCATTAGCTACTAAAAACAAGTAATTACCTATCCATTTAAGGTATAATTAGCCCTAAACTGCAAAATATCGAGAAAGACGGTTTTCGGAAAAATACCGAATTTTCACCGAATTTCAAGAAAACACCAAAACAACTTTTCAAGACGCTACATGGGGTTGGCTTCCTGGGTGCCTGCACATGTCACTTTCCACTCAATTTTATTTTAGGGCATCTCGGGTGATAGCAGATTCCAATTAACCTTCACAGATCACACAATTTCCCCGATATCGGTTTCTAAAATCCGTATTCTGGTTCTAGCATCAGGTTAGGGTCTCAATTCAAACACTAGGATGTTGGTATAATCTTAACTGAGCTCAATTTCATAATGCAACACCAATTCACTCAAACCCTAACTAGGTTTCTCTCAAATCCATAATATCACACAATATCGATAAAATCTTGACATGGGGTTATAGGAAAGGCTATAATTAAGCAAATGGTTCAGAAATTACCTTCATTAGCAACTCAAGAAAATTCTTGAGTTGCCCTCCAGTGACCAAATCCATGCTTCTTTAGCTCCATGTGTAGATCTAGGGATTTTGGACATTTTTAGTGAAAGGAGTTTGGGGTTTTGGGGTGATTTTAGAGATGATTCATGGCTTGAGGAGGGGAGGGAAATGGAGAAGGGGGCAGCAGCAGCAAGGGAGAGGAAGAGGGAGAGAAATGAGAATGAAGAGAATGGCTAAGGGTATAGGGTCAAAGTCCACCCCTCTCTCTCTCACCTACCCTCATCATTGCATTTTCTTTTCTTTTCCTTTCTTTTAAAACCCAACCCTTCTCACAAGAATAGTAAGACCAAATGAAAACCATGGCAAGAAAAGTGCACAAGTGTAGAAAAAGGTGATATGTGCAAGTTTTGCACAAAATTGCCAAAAAACCCAATTAGCGATTTTAATCGCGATTAGCACTAAATTAGTGTCAAACTAATCACAAAAACTTTAAAATGTCATAATTCACTAATTTACCCTATTTTAGAATTTTCCATAATTTTTCATAATTTTTCTAACATTTTTCCTATTTATTTGCATTTAATATTAAAATAATCAATAAAATAATATTAAATTATAAAAATTCCCAAAATTAATATTTTATATTTTTGAAGATGTTACAATCTACCCCCCTTAAAGAAATTCGGTCCCCGAATTTAAATTTAAACCCCCACTACTAAAACAATTTCAGTAATAAACCAAGGTCGTCGGGGCTCCGAAATCATCAACACAAAGAATGTCACAGCGCAATGCATGCGCAAGGGTACTGAGCAGATAACTCAAAAAAAAAACTCCGTCAAGCATCCCGCAATCATCGGGGTCGATGTAAAAACACAATGTCAAATCCAATACAAAACCTATATGATATGGATCGAAACTACACATTTAGACATCCAATCTATACACGTAAAAAGCTGATGTAAAACATGCAAAAGTATATCCAGGTATCGTCTACTGACTAGTCCTGCTCAGCATGAAAGCAAAAACCCAACATCATAAAAGGTACTGCTCCAAAGGGAATAAATCTCAAAAACGTACATAACACAATCCTGTGCGTCTGGTGCGCACGGAAATCAAAAATCCAATATGTGCTAAACAGGTGCACAAAACAACATCTAGGTGCAACGGGTGTGCACGAAACCTCTGTCATGGGCAACGTATATGCCTGACAGCCAAGGTCCGGTGCATCTAACATGCACGAAGAAATCTCGATTTAGTGCATCGGGTGCGCACCAAAATCGTATCTAAAAACATGCGCCCAACATGCGCGAAAATCCAAATCTGTGCATCTATCGTGCACGAACGAAAATCTAAACCCTGCGCACTCAACATGCACGGAATCACGAAATCCAATAACAAACATCGAATAGGTGTAAAGCACATCACCAGCACGGAGTGCAAAACCAACCATCAAAATCCGGGTCAAAATCAACGATAAAATGCGTCTCAAACCAAAATCAGGTGTACTGCAAAGGAAATCTCACAATCGTGTGCATCAGCGTGCACGAATCAAAGCACAACACTAAAATGCATGAAAACTCTGCGCAAAATATATAAATATCCAGTGGGTGCAGGAACCAATATCATGAAACTCAGTCACCACAACTAAATCATGCAAACAGAACGCCCAAAATACCGAAATCCAAAATGACGGATACGTGATAATCGAATCACAAAATCACAAATCCTAAATACCGTCTTCGGTAGTTCCTCCTTCAAGGTCGAGAAGGAGTCGGCGCAATCCACAGCTAGCAGCGCAGGATATCTAACTGCCTCATGCTCACGGTCTGGCGTCCTCTGACTCTCTGGGTCCTTATCTTCTCTGCGGATTACCCATCACGCGGTCAATCGGCTCATCGGCCCTGTCAGGTGTGCTAACGGGGTCGATTCCGTTCTGGCACTTTTCTGGTCGCCTCTCGGTCAAACCTCACGACCACTCGTAAGGCAGCATATCACTGGCTTCGGCCTCTGGCTCTCTGAATGCACGTCACACATCTGATCCTGGGTGCAACATCATTGCAGCAACGCCGTGGAAGGAATCCTGCTCAAGGTCTCTTCCAATCATGCCTATGCCGACCTGTACAGAGGCTGACTCTCTTGTACAACCTCTTCTCGCTCAAAAGACACCTGTGTCCTCAGCACAATATTTTCTCGGAAACTGGTCACCTCCCAACGTCTCTGTAAGCAAATCAGGTCTCTAGTCTCGACGGGAAGCAATGACAGCTCGTCAGTGTCTCACACGAACCTCTTGTTCCAACTGTCTCCCTCGTCGTCCATTATGACGTCACGCCAAGCTACCTATGCACTGCACTGTTCTCGGCCACGGTCAATCTGAAGTCTCTCACACGGACTCGAAATCTCGTACTCTGTAGCTGATGTCAGGCCGAACTGGTCCTCGGGAACACGTCTCAACCATCGGAGGAATACTCATCACTCGTCCATCCTTGATCAATTCGCAACGCATCTGGTTAAGTTCCTCTATCCGAACTTGGTCAACTACCTCGTCGACAATGCTGAACTCTGCCCTGCTGGGTGTGCACAAAATGACCACTCTGGGTCTAAGTCTTCTCGTATCGTACTCCAGAAAGGTCCTGCCGAGATTCCTTTCTCAAATCTCAATCCTGCCGAAGTGCCCGGAAGTCATCATCCAATGCTGAAGCTCACGCTTATTCCGGAACAGCTGCATACTTATCGCGCTTCTTTCTGGAAGATATATCCATATACCACGCCTCTAGGTGCGTATCACATCTCTAATATCAGTGGAGTGGAACATCATCTCGTCGAAACCTCGTACGAACTCTTTTCTTCACTCTGCTCAAATGTCGACTGATTCGGACTCGTCTCATAATGGCTACACAAACTGCGCTCCGACGGCTATCCTCGCATCTGGAGTCTCCCAAGCAGTGTCCCATCACAATGTCCGAAAGATGTCGAACCATCCGATCGACTCGTCAGATCCTCATAATCCCCCAAGAGCTCACATCTTGGGTACAGTTTAATAGTATCGAGTACATGCCACAGCGTCGGTGGTCCAGCCGTAGAAGGGCAAACCCAAGCCTCACTAATGGCGCCGCGGAACCGCCGTAAACCCTAAGGTTCAAAGGCTGTCACACGGTCATTAAGTCGAGTTAGGGTTTCATTCTTCTAGAGGGTCCATAGAATCACCTGCATGTCTTTCCGTATACTTTAAACTTGGAAAATGGCTCCTGACATTCGATCGTCTCAATCGACTCTCAACGAACCTGCGTGAAGTCGTCTCTAGCTGGAAACAATCAATCTGATATCCACGCATCGGGGTAAGCAAACTCACCACACGTCCTAGTCATTCATCCTCGGTGACTAGCGACTCGCTATCATCTCTCTAAGTACATGCTTATGTTGCAGTAGCTCCAATCATCTGGGCGATATCTCATCATTTGCAGCAGCAACTGGCTCATACGCCTGTACGCCGAACAACGCCTCAATCCTCCAGGAAAGGCAACACAATGGCGGTCGTCTCTGAATCAGCCTGCTCTAGATCTGAGTAAGACTCTCCACACTGGAAATCTTCAACTCATCTGGGCCCGCTCTGGCGCAAAATCGGACGAATCACCTTCGTCACTCAAATCGGGTAGACTAGCTAGCATCTGCCGCATATCTGCCTGAAAGCTCCGGCAATCTCATCTCGTAAGCTTCGGAAGCAACATCCTGTCAATCTCAGCAACAGCTGGTCCATCTGTCTGCACGGTAGGCGACATCACAATCTCTGAGGTATGCTGTACATCAACAGTCCTCTCTCAACTGGCAGCTCTAACAAAGGCACGATCATCCGGTGCACACCAAGCACTCGCCTCCACTAGAGGTCACAAACACCAACACTAACTCGAGACGTTCCCATGTCACCAGAAAACACAAAGGTCGGCCCTCGTACCAAATGAGCTCACACCGGCCGTAACCCTAGCAGCAGCCCAACTGCGCTCAAACATGGTGACAGGGATCTCAATCGAGTATCAAAAGAGAGCACATCAAAGGCAAGAAAGGAAACAACAGATCCAAAGGGGATACATGATCATAGGAAGGAACAACATCAATGAAGGTATGATCATGAAACTAATAGAATCGGGGATCTCAAATGGATGTATAATCCTGGATAGGAAGAGAATCACTGATCTCTAAACAAATGTCCATCCTAAGGTTCCTTAAGCGGAGTGGCGTGTCGTAAGTATGCCGCGGAACATACCAACGGTACGTCACTCTACTTTAGTCACCTAATCCATCAACCAAGGGTCATCCTAAAACGACGAAAGTTCGGGTTGAATACCCCCTCGACCAAGTCTAAGTTCCGTAAGGTCAAGCCTAAGTTCCGTAAATAAATAACTCCCTAGGCTCCACATAGTCAAACTTAGACTCGAACCAAGGTCAACCTAGCGCTCTGATACCAACTTTGTCACGACCCGAAAGAGCATGTGACTGGCACTTGAACCATATGAAGCCTATAGGACTCCATCTGATCCAAGTAAGCCAAAAGCCCAGAAATCTAAAACCATTTTGAAGAATAAATAAAGAAAACTGGTTTTAAAGAAGTGAAGAAATACAGGTTTGAAATCAAGGTTTTTAAATAACTAAGCCGAATGTGCATTTTAAAAACGGTACAGTCTTTTCTAGAAATTTCGGCAGAGTTTCCTTTGTAAAACTGGCCCCGAATGGGGTAAAACGATAATAACAAGATATAACATGATAAAGGCATCCCCAAGCGGGAGCTAGCTCTTCGTCAATCGACGGTTACAACCAAGCAATGATATAATAATATACAACGCCAAGTGGCGAGGATCAAATCCAAAGAAAGCTCAAAAGCAACAAGAAACCGCAATACTACAAAGCGCGACTCTAAGGTCGAAATATACAACACTGATATCTAGGTCTGAAAGAATATACAAGTTTTGGTTGATGGACAATTTCTAGATACAATGAATAAATTAAATACAAAGGTGATTCCTGATACGAAAGAATCCACCTACCAAAACAAATCACCCGCAAGAAGGAAGTGTGCCAGAAATGCCGCAATAGAACCTGTACGGCAAAACCTGCAAGAACTGTGGCACAACGGGGGTGAGTTGCCAACTCGTGAATAGAAACATCTACAAGGATAAATCGAATGCAAGACATAATCCTAAGTCAACGATCAGTAAAATATCCACAAGAGTACATCTGAGTGTAATAAGGTGGCAAGGTAACATCTAATCATGTATATAGTGCCAGGTACTCAGGTAACATGTCATCAGTGTAAGGTATGTCTGCATGAAGTATCAATGAAGAAATATCAATAATATCAATACACATATATTAGCGTCCCATACCACTAATATTGGTGTAAGATAAGTGTAAATCCAGTCTGTATATGAACCAAGTCTGTATATATGTGGAACCCGTCCACCTGTCACCCACTGACAGTAAGCATCATGTATGCAATGTGAGGATATAACCAAAATCATGGAAAACTCATCATGAAACCCGTGCCCAACACCGACACGTAAATCCTCATCCGTATGGGGCTCCGTCTGCGGATATCGGCCCTCGGCCCCGGCAGTATGAGTCAACCCATGTCCATCTCTGGGCTCCGTCTGCGGATATCGGCCCGTCGGCCCCGGCAGTATGCCCATCTCTCGGCTCCAGGCGGTATCTCCCGGATATCCGCCGAGCTCAGGTAAAATCACCGGTAGGTACTCGCCCGCCTCCAGGCTCAATCGGCATAACCCATCGATCATCTCGCCGAGGGGAACCATACCGGGCCCACCACGAACCCGCAAACGGTACATCACCTCCTCGAATCGGGTTTCAAGCACACGTCTCAGCACCGAGAAAACGCGTGGTGGACGCACCGAAATATCATATCACGAGGTACCGGGTTTTCATAAAGTGCCTCTTTTCTTAAATAACCCCACGGTCCTCAAAAACCAGAAATCACATGAAAATCCAACATCCAGCAGTAAATCCAATGCGATGTACTATGCAATCAATCCATGATATATGCGACATGTAAAGAGAGTAATCATATCGGAAATCATGCAACATGGAATAGGAATGCGCATATGTCAAAGGAAGCATCATATCACGAATGTAATAGTACTACCGTGTAGTGACATGGCAATTATCGATGATGAAGTGTGTGAGCCGGCAAATAGTGTACGTGAAACATACGCATCATCGATAATGGTGCTGGTGTCTAACAGCATGATAATAACATGGTAATGAACATATGCCAGCAATGCGAATAGTATGAATATGCGGAAATCTAGTAATCAACTGCACAGTGAAGTATCTACTATGCAACTACATCTAAGTATCCTGTCAATCAGAAGGGGTAGGTGTGGAAACCACCTAAAACTGAGTCTAAGTATATATGTAGATATATAGTCGGTGATGCCGCCTCAATGTCATATCGTAAGATATCCTCTAGCTATGAGTGCGGATCTATCATCAATATCAGCTCGTACGGTAAACCGTCGTACGGCATTCCCAAAAGCTGGGTACAGGTCAACATCTCACTGTCTCATCACATAACAAATATCACCATCATCAGATCATATAGTCTGGGTGTACTACTCTATATCTAGTACAAACGGTAACATCGGTAAAGTATGCATGCGGGGGTAAACACACATCCCAAGCCCGCAAGAATCACTAGTCATATCCCACATATGAATCGCATCAAAATACCGATCTCAGGGCACCAAGCCCACATCATCGACTCATCTCCAAAGTCGTCACATATCACCAACCACAGTGTAAGTACATGTGAAAAGCAAGGGTATATGTATAGGGTAATTCTATCCTAGGGTTCGCGACTATGAACTACACTAGTCACTTCTAACCCTACATATCCAAAATACACCTAATATCACAATACTATATAATAAGCTATCTACGGACTGCGGGGGTGCTATACGCCATCCACCCGACTTTCCCCCGTAGATATAATCTACTCACCTCGCATCACCAATTGCGGACGTCACCATGCATTTGCTTGTCGTCCGAAGTCTTCATGGGTACCTACATATCAAAATATCGTATATGCGCATTAAAACCAAATCCAATCTAAAACGGCGCATAAACTCCAAAACGATACGATAAGGGGGCCTATAGGTGAGAACCTATGGCACGCCTTCAAAACCATCCATAATCCTCTATATCGTCGTATAAACGACAATAGTCGAGGCAAAACACATTCCACCATTTCAGAATCCAAAAATACGGAATACGGAAACACGAATCCAAAACGACAACATAGGATATATGTCCCAGATTTCACCCTAGATAGAATCTGTCAAAACTAGAAGTACCCAGGGCCAAGAATTAATGAAATGGGGCTGTGCACAGAAAACGAGGAGATTCCTCACTGGTCTGGCCGCAATTTGCGGCCAGAATGGAGGTTTTGGCGGCCGGAAAGTGGAATGGGGAGCTAGGGTTTTGGGGTTGGCTTCCTGGGTGCCTGCACATGTCACTTTCCACTCAATTTTATTTTAGGGCATCTCGGGTGATAGCAGATTCCAATTAACCTTCACAGATCACACAATTTCCCCGATATCGGTTTCTAAAATCCGTATTCTGGTTCTAGCATCAGGTTAGGGTCTCAATTCAAATACTAGGGTGTTGGTATAATCTTAACTGAGCTCAATTTCATAATGCAACACCAATTCACTCAAACCCTAACTAGGTTTCTCTCAAATCCATAATATCACACAATATCGATAAAATCTTGACATGGGGTTATAGGAAAGGCTATAATTAAGCAAATGGTTCAGAAATTACCTTCATTAGCAACTCAAGAAAATTCTTGAGTTGCCCTCTAGTGACCAAATCCATGCTTCTTTAGCTCCATGTGTAGATCTAGTGATTTTGGACATTTTTAGTGAAAGGAGTTTGGGGTTTTGGGGTGATTTTAGAGATGATTCATGGCTTGAGGAGGGGAGGGAAATGGAGAAGGGGGCAGCAGCAGCAAGGGAGAGGAAGAGGGAGAGAAATGAGAATGAAGAGAATGGCTAAGGGTATAGGGTCAAAGTCCACCTCTCTCTCTCTCACCTACCCTCATCATTGCATTTTCTTTTCTTTTCCTTTCTTTTAAAACCCAACCCTTCTCACAAGAATAGTAAGCCCAAATGAAAACCATGGCAAGAAAAGTGCACAAGTGTAGAAAAAGGTGATATGTGCAAGTTTTGCACAAAATTGCCAAAAAACTCAATTAGCGATTTTAATCGCGATTAGCACTAAATTAGTGTCAAACTAATCACAAAAACTATAAAATGTCATAATTCACTAATTTACCCTATTTTAGAATTTTCCATAATTTTTCATAATTTTTCTAACATTTTTCCTATTTATTTGCATTTAATATTAAAATAATCTATAAAATAATATTAAATTATAAAAATTCCCAAAATTAATATTTTATATTTTTGAAGATGTTACAGTGGATGACATACTCTTGATAGGGAAGGAGTTTCCTATGCTACGCTCGGTCAATCTCCGCTTATCACAAGGATTCTCCATATAGGATCAAAATGATACCTCCTAAATCCTGGGTTTTGGATCTATGAGATAGATCTAATTCGATGTTAGGATACTCACTAGTTGTAGTGAGATGATATCAATCGATCCTGGGGAGAATCACTGGAAAGGTTCCAGGGTGATAAGGACGACTGAATGTCAGTCGCATGCATTGTCTTTACCCTCAGCGGAGGGACGGTATGTTGGAAGAGTTCCAAGCTAGATACCGTGACATACTAGACGATTAAAGGCAAGATACATCGTTACCAAGGATGCTACCAAAGAGGCAGTCTTGATATATATAAGTTCATGAGATGAACTTCGTTCCAACCATTGTGTGACAATGGAGTTGTGGCTTTTGCCAAGGAACCCCCAGTCCCATCAGAAATCCAGATATAATTCTTAGGCAGTATCACCTGATCATAGAGATGGTTGATCTACAGGGAGATCGAGGTTAGGAGAGTAGACACAGAGGACAACAGCGCGGACCTACTCACAAAAGCCTTTTTCCAAGTAGAGACTTTTATGTGATAGTTGAGTATGAGATACTTCAACCACAGCTAATTGTTAGGTATGTGATACCACAACAGATGTCCCTAGTGCAAGTGGGAGATTGTTAGTTATATGTATTCCCTAGAGGCCATTACTGTACATATGATGTATATTGTAATGGATGCTTGGACATATATAGGGAGGACTTTCTTGCTCGATATGATAGTATGCTATCTTGTTGTACTTTATCTTAACTTGTACTCTGATTGTCTCTATGTTACATGTTGATAAAGCCTTTAGGATATGTACTCGACTACTGGGACTATGATGACATCATACTAGTGGGGCCACAGTAGTCGACGAGTAGATCCTATAATTATTCCTAGTCGAGGGTGTATCGAGACAGGGCATCGATACACCATAGTAGACTAGCGTATACGCATCTTGACCCATATGATGGGCGATGGATGATCCCATATCCATCGGTGTTTGACATCAAGGATGGTGTACGGGTGCTCGGTAGAGACTGGGTACACTGGACGGACTCGCCGAGAACTCCCAGATGGTATTATACCTCACGTCAGATGGCAGTTCTCCAGTGACACTGGTACATGTTAGTCTGTAGACCCGAAATCGTCATAGAGTCTTTTGTGATTCTCACTGTGCTTTGATTTCCATCATACCACATCCAAGAGGGCGTGCAAAAAGGTGGCTTTTGGGTATATTCCCGAATCACATGAAGGCAATGAGCGATAGGAGGGGATTCGTCTCTCCCGGTATAGGGAGTTGATGTTGCGCTGTGTTCGATTGGCTATAACTGGAAATCCCAGGCCAGGGTTGTTGAGATTTACTGGTGAGTGTTATCAGTAGTTTCTCGAACTGTTATAGACCTCATATCGACACGACTTATCGAGCTACTGGGGTCTGACGTTTACGACCCTTAGGCGAGATATGTGACATATCGGACGAAGAGACCGGACTGTACGGGAGTGTTACTGATTGGATTCGCAAGAGAATGTACATACT
Source organism: Agapanthus africanus (assembly GCA_030015575.1). NCBI lineage: Eukaryota > Viridiplantae > Streptophyta > Magnoliopsida > Asparagales > Amaryllidaceae > Agapanthus > Agapanthus africanus. The sequence continues at coordinate 448,823,173 of JASDDO010000012.1, read as the reverse complement.
TGCTTGTTGATCTTCTGATCTCTCAATACCTGGGTGGCTGTTACGTTTAGCTGACCACTTGCAACTTGTGGGTGTTTGATATGATCATCACCTACTGCCGGCGTATTGACGATTCTTTAGAGTCCTACACAGAGGTTTCTTGGCTCAGGCAAAATGGAGTAGGAGCACATATATGATATGTGCGGGACCGAGAACAATACGTGTATGTGATACCGTATTAGATTCTCGTGATATGAGATATCGGCCAGGTATATGTGATATAGCCGGGTCATCGGATCAAGTGTTGATTCGATGAACTGATACAGATTAGATTAGTCGGTTATTTATGAAATAGCCGGATTATCGGATCAAGTGTTGATTCGATAATTTAATGTATAATTATATATTTGATATATTAAATTACATTAACTAGTATAAGCTCACAAAAAGATTCTTTTTCTCACTCGGGTAATACATTGATATATATGCGACATATGTTAATTGTATTATTTTATTTTGTTACAATAAATATTGTACATGTGATACATAATATTGTAACATGTTAAGGTTATTAATGCAACGTGATTAGTGGAGATTAAACATGATTAAGGTTTGATTTGGGTTAATATTTTCTAAAAGCTTCTAGAAGGTTTTCTTTTGTTTCTTGCAAAAGATATTTTCTAAAGATATTTGTTATGATATTTGTTAACCCAACCCAACCCTTGACTATGGTTAAGTCTCTACATGGGTTAAGTTATCATACTTAACCCATGGTTGCATTTCTAACCTCACCACAATTCATTATTCATCACAAAGTAAAATTCTTCTTCCTTCTCCTTTCATGGAAAAGCTTACTAGCTTTCTAATTAGTGATGATTTTGAGTGAGATTAAGAAAACAAATGAGAGCTAAATTCCTACTTCATCATCCTAATCTATCCTAGCCATTTAGATTAGGGTGTTCACTTGATTAGTACGTAAGAGCTTGTGTTAATGAAATTTCAAAGTAGATCATCTTTGTTATCGAAGATCGGAAGCAAGCATGCATCTTTCTCTTCATGGAACCTCTCTAGAGTCCGGGTACATGATGATCGCAGCGAAGGGACCTCAACACGGAGCTTATGAAGTGAAGGACCGGACTACAAATGTTGTAATCCCAAAGTTTTAGACTTTAAAGTGTTTAACATGCTTTGATTCGCCTAATCTCTAGTTTAAAGATCTTGGTTAGGGTTGTTCGGCACGGCTAAAATTTAAATCGGGCATGGTTGATGCCTTGTAGACCCTTATTAGAGTGCCTAGTAACCCTACACATACCTCATTGACACTCCTACTTTTACCCTTTTCTCCAGAACACCTCGTATCACTATGAACATCTACTTCAATTGGATAAAACCATCGTATGGTTATATACGAACTCGAAGGAACTTTTTCCAGATTCGAGGATGGTTTCCGGTTCTGTAGAAAATGAATAGGACTATTCAGTTGTCTTTTCCTTTTACCTTCTCTCAGGTTGCGAGTGCTCCTTGGATTAGGACGGTACACCTATTAGGCTAATTGGATAGTCTTCTTCCAAACCATAGGCAGGTTCCGATCGATAGGGAATGAAGAAAACCATTTAGCCTAAATGGTATACAGAAGGTATTAAGTAAAGACAAACAAAGGGATTAGTAAGAGGGCAAAGTAAATTGCGACTGCTATTCACAACCAAACCAAGTATTTCATCGCCACTCCTACTTCACCTTTGTATTTCTCCAGGACACCCCGTATCACTACGAAGATCCACAGTTTATTGGATACTCCATCGTATGGTTATATACAAACTCGAAGGGACTTGTTCCAGTTCGGGGATGGATTCTGGTTCAGGAGAAATAGCAATAATGTTTATTCGGTTGTCTTTTATCTTTACCTTCTCTCGCATTGTGAGTGCTCCTAGAATGAGGGGAGTACACCCATTATGCTTATTGGATAGTCTTCTTCCAAACCATAGACTGGTGCCGAACGGTAGGGAAGGAAGAAAACCATTTGGCCTAAAGGTGGTGTACAGAAGGTAATGACTAAAGACATATAAAGGGATTTGGAGAGATGACAAAGAAATATACGGTTACAGTTATGAATCTGATAATGGAAGAGGCATTACTAGGAATACCCGAATACCCCTCCGAAACATTTACATGTTTCAGTTTCACTGTGCATTGTTAAAAGAAAACTGATTTCCCAATTAGTCCTTGCTCCAGGGTATGTATTTACCAGGCTTGATTCTCACATCTGTATGGTTTTACAGATGATGAGTGGGAGTAAGTTATTGGGAATTGGGTGATCATCCTCGTTATATCGGGATTCGTTGTAATTGGTGATATTTGAGGAAATCTCCTAGGTTGTTTGCCGGACGGCAAATATTTGGTTTTGAATATCGGTTGTTATACACCAATTTCAAAATGATGTATCTGTATGTTTATTTTTTATAAAGTGAGATATAACTTTTTGAAATTATGCCCATGACATTTACCTATATCAGTGGATGGTTAGGTAAGGAGTACTAAACAGCGGTATAATTCTTCTTAACCATAAGTACAGTTTTCAACCTACGACACACAGGAAATCAGTTATAAGACTCACGGGACTTATACAGAGTATTGTATTTTGTCCTGTGTCCATGAGGACAGAGGGGTTGGTACTCGTACTATATTCTGTTTACTTGTGACTTCTCTAGTTCATAGACATGTATTTCGTAGAAATGCAAGGTCTAAGTTTTGAGAAGTTATAGGTATAAGAATAAAGTAGAGAACCAGGCATTTCAAATATCAGGATTCTTCAAGGTGATCGAAGATGTAGATACTTATGTATAGTGTTCAGTTGATAGTAATGATTATGAGAACCTGCTTCTCTTTCAGGTTACTCATAAAATGGATGTATTCCTAAGTTGAGTAATGCTGATCGGCCTCTCGCCATTTAGTTGACATGCACTGGAGACAGCTGCATGATTTGAATCTGGTTCCAATTAAATCGGTGCCTTTATTTCTATATTGAATATAGAATAGTTCATATCTTAACAATGTTAAGGTACGGGAAGTTGTCTGGCTTATGCTTAAAACCAGACTCTGGATAACTCAAGGCACGTTTCTGTAATGGCTGTTTGTGGGTTGACCCGGGCTATGAAGAGGGTTGACTTTCTACCATCTGGAAGATCAATACTGATATTGTTCTTGACTCGCCACAGTTTTAGTAAAATGGATTTTTTTTCAGAAAACAGTAGTGGGAGTATGGTAGAACTGGAAGTGATTCCAGAACCGCAAACAATTACTGAAAATTTGATAAGAACCTAAAGATTCAATCTGGTTTGACATTCCATTGGCCACTCCACAGATATGGTGGGTAACTTCAAGCGCCCGAGAAGTATTCCGGTAGCCTCAAAGACGATGACAAGGAGGTTCTTGTTTACCCAGACTTTCCATTGCCGTTGTTCCCGACTGTGAGACCTGGAAGGAGGATGAGTATAGCGTCGTTCTAAACTAGCTTTAGAAGTGTACGTGTATATGACTCTGCCAGAGGGTTGACGTAGTATGTATGCGTACCCCAATTGTCGTTTACGTATAGCAACGAAACCGGCGATATCGACATACAACACTTACGGTCACAGAAAAGAAAGTGTAAAACTGCAATATCTGGAATCCACATTCTCTTTAGACATCGTAAATGCGAAGTATCACATACCTCGTATTTCATGTCCTATAATATGAATTCCACACATTGCATCACATTCCAGATAATTAGACAGTATTAAAGTTTTCGAACGAACGATCAAATACCCAAGATTCACTAAAGCTCAACACTTGAGCGGAGTTCAAAAACCCGGAGTGTGACACAGTGGTAGCGGTCCAGCCGTAGAAGGGTCAAGCTAACGCCTCACATGTGGCACGCCGTACTGCCCCAAACCCTAAGGTTCAAAAGGCAGTTCAAGACGGTCACATAATCGAGTTAAGGTTTGTTGTCTTCTAGAGGGTCCACCACAAACAAACTTGCACGAACCTTCGAAGGATTTAAACCCCGTGAAAAGTGAGCAAACGATACTCGTTCAAACACTTCACTACTTTCTAATTTACCCGGAAGAGCCACGAAATGAAAATTCCGATCGAATCGACGAGTCCATAACCAACTCCAGAACAAATAGCACACAATTCAGATTAAAAATACCCTAAAAAATATACAAGCATAATAAAGAATTACTGTATAAAAATTATCCATTGATGGATGTACATGGCCGCGGAACCGCGGCCTAAGCCAGCTTAGGCCATGTTTCCGCGGCAATATGAACAGTTCACTTCATCGAATTTTACAGAAATTCTTAGATTTTCCTGCTTTATTTTTTACATATTTTTAATTCTGAAAAATGTCAAATTTTAAAAAATTTCCAGAGAGCACTCTAAAATGCCGTATTTCGGTTCGATCGGACTTTTAACTTCGTAAAAAGGTCGCCTAATGTTCTAGGTTGGCTCTGATACCAATGAAAGGTTAGCCTAGCACCACATGAAGGGTTTAGAAGCATCACATGTACCAAAAGTGGAGTGTTTAGGGTGCTAAGATAACTAACAAAGAATCGATCCTAGAATCGATTAGGGTTTTAAAGTTTATCACATCATCATATGAAAGAAATGCTAGGGTTTAGAGAGTACAACCTTTGTAGCTCCCTACGCTAGACTCCTCGGCTACTTGGGATTTGAAATAGCTCCACTTGAACTCCTCGAGGTCACCGATGATCCACCCGGAGTCCGCTTTGTCCAAGCTTGCAACTTAATCCGATCAAGTGAACGAAATCAAGCTAACACTCTAAACAAGTTGGCTAGACTTGTGTAGAATGGTGTTGTGGTTCTCTTTCTCACTTCAAAATCCAATCTTGATGAGTATATTGCTCTCTACTAAGAACTAGAGAGCAAGAGAGAGAGGTTGATGAAGATGATGGCTTTTTTGAAGAAGATGATAAGTTCAACCCTATTCTTTAAAGGAAAAATATATCAATATATATTTTCAATCTATCATCTCAAACCATGGTTGAATCATTATTGTACTAAAGTTAAAACACAAAAGGAAACTTAACCAAAGGTTAAATGGTGGGTGAGAATGGTTAGGTCAAAAGAAGAGTGTAGAACAAATCAATAAGGAACCTTTTCTTTCCTTTTATGTTTTAATATAAATACAATAATAATTCATAAATAAAACCATGGTGTGAGTCTTATATTGCCACTATTTTCATATATATACAACCATGAAAGATGTATGTATGTATGTATGTATGTGAATATGTACATCCTTATGTGCATGAATCATAAAGAAGGCATACATGCATGCATACATCCAACTTACTCAAGAAAGGATTTCAAGTGAGAAGCTAATGGTTAAATGATAAATCAACACTTGATTTATCAATCCGGCCATATCACATATGACCCCTACCAAAAGCAAGCCGCCCGATCAATATACGGTATCCCATACGCGCATTTTAATCGGGTCCATGCGCATATCGCATACGCGCACCACAACGTTTCGCCTGGACTAGGAAACTCTATTGTGGGACTCTGAGACTCGTCAATACGCCGGTAGTGGGTAATGATCATATCAAGCACCCCCAAGCCGCAAGCGGTCAGCTAAACGTAACGGCCACCCGGGTATTGAGCGATCAGAAGAGAACAAGCGAACCTGCTACAACTCCCGTCAATCCGATCGGCAACACTTCCCGTACAGTCCGGTCTCCTCGTCTGATATGTCGCATACCAAGTCTAGGGGTGGTAAACGTCAGACCCCAATAACCGATAAGTCGTGCCGATGTGAGGCTCATAAAGGATCGAGAAACTACTGGTAACACATACCAGCAAATCTCTGAATCAGCCCTGGCCAGGGACTTCCCTGTTACGGCCAATCGAGCACAGCGCAACATCAACCCCCAATACCGGGAGAGACGAAACCCCTCCTATCGCTCAATGCCTCCATGTGACTCGGGACTGTACCTAAAAACCACCGTTTTGCACGCCCTCATGGACGTGGTAAGGTGGAGATCAAAGCACAGTGGGAGTCACACAAGACTCTATGACGATCTCGGGTCTACAGACTAACCTGTACAAGTGTCACCTGAGAACTGCCATCTGACGTGAGGTATAATACTATCTTGGAGTTCTCGGTGAGTCCGTCCAGTGTACCCAGTCTCCACTGAGCACCCGTATACCATCTCTGATGTCAAAGACCAATGGATATGGGATCATCCATCGCCCATCTCATGGGTTGAGAAGCGTATACGCTAGTCTACTCTGGTATATCGATGCCCCGTCTCGATACACCCACGACTAGGGACCTTGAAGGATGTACTTATGGACTACCATGTTCCCACCAGTATGATCCGCATCATAGTCCAGGTAGTCAAGTACACATCCTAAGGGCTTCACCAACATGTAACTATAAGACAGTATAAAGAGAATAGTGTACATGTTAAGATAAAGAGCAACCAGATAGCATACTATCATATCGAGCAAGAAAGTCATCTCTATATATGTCCAAGCATCCAATATAATATACATCATCTGTACAATACTGGCCTCTAGGGCATACATACAACTAACAACAGTCATAGGTTTGACTTCATCCGAATAGGGGATGGGTCTATTAAGAAGGTAGTAGGGTGTGATATCCAAGTATCTGGATAACATACACAGAGTAGGAAGTGAAAATCCTATACTACGATCGGTTGTACTTCGGTTGTCACACAATAGTTTCTCCACAAAGAACATGGATTTAATATCAGACATTCTGGTTACTAGATCTATGGTTTTAGATCTAGATTTGAGTAGTTTCGCAATCTGGGTACTTAGACAGCATTCTAAAGGTGTTTTAGAATGGACGGCTCTTGGCACGGTAGTATACCTGCAGGTGATGGAGTCACCCTCTCTAAAGGTGTCTTACAGACTAAAGGGGAGAGGGATGTGCATGATTGGCAGATCACTTGCTTAGGCAATTGAGTCAATCATGAGATGTCAAGTACAACACCAGACGTTGTTTTTTGCACTATATGCAATAAGTTGATATTAATCCTATCCTGGAGAAACGTTCTGAAGCAGTTTTAGAACATAAGTGGATGTTCTAGGGAAATGATAACAGCAGCCTCCTTCGGGAGACGGTTATCATTCCAGGCTTCCAAGGTGACCTGGATGACAGAGTGACTGTCAGAGTTATAGTTTTCCCTCTGACGAGGGGCGGTAGTTTGGACAGGTGGCCCAAGCGGATACTGAGGGAGGGATGGCGCAGGATACTGATTAAATTCAGTTGACGATATAGTCTAAGAAGTTTGGATTTGGAGTTCATTTGTGAACTAGGTCCCATCAGATATCCAAACATATTTTAAGACAGGTATTGCTCATTTCGGGAGATGACTTTCTCCGCGAACTTGAGATAAAGAGAGACATAGAAAGAAACATTAGGGCGGATCCACTCACTGAGGCTATTCCTCTAATGCAATAGTTTTGCAAACGGGCTTTGTGAAACTGATTAGTAGAGAAGTTGGGTGTTCGGTATCACACGGGCTGTGAGTATGCGACATCGCAATAATTAGCCTTGAGTGCAAGTGGGGGATTGTTGGATATAGTGCCCTCAGAGTCAATTATTGGATCGCAGGCACGTGATTGCAATGATTGAGGGAGGACTTATACCGGTAGGACAGTCTTACTCAAGATGATAGTATGCTATCTGGTTTATCTTTATCATCGTGTACATGCTTTGGGTGACATTACAGGTCACTGTTGCACGTTGATAGAGCCCTTAGGATTCTTACTTGACGGCCAGTAGTATGATGGCAATCATATACGTGGGAGCTGGGGTCTATAAGCACATCCTTAAAAGGTCCCTAGTCGTGGGAGTTTTCAAGACAGGGCATCGATACTCCGGAGTAGACTAGTGTATACAGTCGAGACCCCGACGAGGGGCGGTGGCTGGTCTTATAAGCCATTGTTGTTAGTTTATTCACCAAAGATGTATACAGGTGCTCATTGGGTTATGAGTACACCGGAAAGGACTCGCTGGGAACATGCTAGTTGGTATTATACCTGACGTCAGATAGCAGTTCCCTGGTGACATGTGTACAGGTTAGTTCATCGACCTAAGATCGTCATTTGTCTCGTGTGAGTTCCCACTGTGCTTTGGTTACTACCCTACCACGGCTCAAAGGAGTCGTGCAAACAGGTTTTAGTTGGGTACAGTCCCGAGCCACATGGAGGCAGTGAGTAGATCGGTAGGGGTTTCGTCTCTCCCGGTATTGGGGGTAAGATCGCGCTGTGTCTAAGAGAGCTATTACACGAAGTCCTTGGCCAAGGCAGGAGATTTGCTGGTAAGTATTCCAGTAGTATCTCAGGGTGTTCTGGGCTACACTCCGACACGACTTGTACCGCTTTTGGGGGTCTGACTTTTACCAACCCCCTAGGCTCGACATGCGATGCTCATAGACGAACGAACCGGACTGTACGGATATTGTCACTGACAGGCTCAGTAGGGTGTTAGGATGAGTTCGCTCATCGACCTCCCTTTTGGCCAATACCTGGTAGCCCGTTACGTACGGCTAGTACCTCTGACGTGCTAGTGGTTGAATCCATAACCAAAGTATTGACGAGTCTTTAGAGTCCCCCACAGACAGTTTCTCAAGTTTCGGGCGAAACGTTGTAGAGGCCGTATGATATATGGCAGGGTCCGATCATATACGTGCAGTAGTGCACGGATCATGATCGGACGGATCATACTAGTGTATTTTGGTTTAAGTCGGATCCTAGTATTAGATTTGTTGGATTACATTAGTCTCATCGCATTCGCATTCTGTCGGAATGCGGATGTAGGTATGTATATACAGGTGAGGGGTATCCTTGTGATCCGTCATGGTCTCTTTTCTTTTGCTAATGTCACATTAGGATTTGATTATTGTTTTGATATGATGCTTGGAGAGAGAATGGACAGCTATATAGGCTTGGGTTAGCTCTTGGATTTGTTATGTTAGCTCTCATTTTCTTCATCTCAACACAATAACAAAAGGCTCCTCTCCTTCTTCTTCCTCTAGCTCATAATTTTCACTAATGGCTTCATCTTCAACCTCCATCCAAACACTCTCATGTGATGAGAATCAATAGATGCTTGAGACAAAGTAATCACACACATTCTCTACATCAACTTGGACACGTCGGCTAGCAAACATCGTGTCCGAGTTGCTTTGGACGAAGCGGGAGCCCGTAAAAAGACTCGAAGATGTGGTGCCCTTTCCGACGAGGAGACCGGAGATCTGAGATGCCGCGAGGAGCTAGGGATGGTGTCTAAAGACCGAAGGACATGGATCGATCGGTATAGCTTTTCCAACATTTCTCTAGTTGCTAGTTATAGGTTAATGGATCGATCCGGGTTTAAAGTCTGCGATAGCGTCGGTTTCTAGTTTAGAAAAAGTTTTCGTTTCCGCATTTTGGCCTCGGACAGACGGCCGAGGCGCTACCGTAGACTTACAGTTGCATACCAACATGCTTACACTATACGGTTGCTATGCACGCGCACAAGGTTCTACAAGGCATCAACCATGCCCGATTTAAAAATTAGCCGTGCTGAACAACCCGAAGCCGGATCTTTAAACTAGAGTTTAGGTGAAAACAAGCATGTTAAACACTTTAACACTAAGTGAGAGGGATTACAACCTTTGTAGATCCGGTCCTTCACTTCTAAAGCTCCGTGTTGAAGTCCCTTCGCTGCGATCATCATGTTCCGGAATTTCGAGAGGTTCCACGAAGAGAAAGATGCAGTCTTGCTTCCGATTTTCGATACAAAGATGATCTACCTTGAAGTTTCGTTAACACAAGCTAACACTCATAATATGAAGTGAACACACTCATCTAAACGGCAAGGATAGATGTGGATGATGAAGTGGGATTATTGCTCTCATTTGTTTTCTTATTCTCACTCATTTTTCATCACAGAATCAAAGCAAGAAAGTTTTGCAAAAGAGGAAGAAGAAGAAGAATAGTGATCCATTTCTTTTGTGATGAATAATGAAAGGATTAATATGATGAATAATGCAACCATGGTCAGGTAACCTTTGTAAATATCATGCAAAAATATCTTTTCCAAAACAAAAAAGAAAATCTTCTAGAAACATCTAGAAATGTTTAACCCTAATCAAACCCTAACCTTGTTTAATCTCCACTAAACTTGTTGCATTAATAATCATATCATGTTACAATATTATATATCACATATATAATATTTATCGTAACAAAATAAAATAATACAATTAACATATATCGCATATATATCAATGTATTACCCGAGTGAGAAAAAGAATCTTTTAGTGAGCTAATATTAGTTAATGTAATTTAATATATCATATATATTATTATACATTAAATTATTGAATCAATACTTGATCCGACAATCCGGCTATATCGCATATAACCGACTAATATTTATCCATACCGATTCATCGAATCAACACTTGATCCGATGACCCGGCCGACATCAAATATTGCGAGAATAGAATACGGTATCTCATATCGTATTATCCTCGGTCCCGCACATATCACATATGTGCTCCTACTCCGTTTTGCCTGAGCCAAGAAACCTCTGTGTAGGACTCTAAAGAATCGTCAATACGCCGGCAGTAGATGATGATCATATCAAACACCTACAAGCTGCAAGCGGTCAGCTAAACGTAACAGCCACCCAGGTATTGAGCGCTCAGAAGATCAATAAGCAAGCCTGTACATTCTCCTGTGAATCCAAACAGTAACACTCCCGTATAGTCCGGTCTCGTCGTCTGATATGTCGCATATCTCGCCTAGGGGTGGTATACGTCAGACCCCAGTAGCTCGATAAGTCATGTCGATTTGAGGTCTATAACAGTTCGAGAAACTATTGATAACACTTACCAGTAAATCTCAGCAACCCTGGCCAGGGATTTCCGGTTATAGCCAATCGAACACAGCACAACATCAACTCCCTATACCGGGAGAGACGAATCCCCTCCTATCGCTCATTGCCTCCATGTGATTCGGGACTGTACCCAAAAGCCACCTTTTTACACGCCCTCTTGGACGTGGTATGATGGAAATCAAAGCACAGTGGGAATCACACAAGACTCTATGACGATCTCGGGTCAACAGACTACTCTGTACCAGTGTCACCGGAGAACTGACATCTGACGTGAGGTATAATACCATCTGGGAGTTCTCGGCGTGTCCGTCCAGTGTACCCAGTCTCCACTGAGCACCCATACACCATCCTTGATGTCAAACACCGATGGATATGGGATCATCTATCGCCCATCATATGGGTCAAGATGCGTATACGCTAGTCTACTCTGGTGTATCGATGCCCTGTTTCGATACACCCTCGACTAGGAACAGTTATAGGATGTACTCGTCGACTACCGTGGCCCCACTAGTATGATCTCATCATAGTTCCAGTAGTCGAGTACATATCCTAAGGGCTTTATCAAACATGTAATATAGATACAATCAAAGTACATGTTAAGATAAAGTACAACCAGATAGCATACTATCATGTCGAGCAAGAAAGTCCTCCCTATATATGTCCAAGCATCCATTACAATATACATCGTATGTACAGTAATGGCCTCTAGGGCATACATATAACTAATAATCACCCACTTGCACTAGGGCCATCTGTTGTGGTATCGCATACCCAACAATTAGCTGGGGTTGAAGTATCTCATACTCAACCATCCCATAAAAGTCTCTACTGGGAAAAAGGCCTTTGTGAGTGGATCCGCGCTGTCGTCCTCTGTGTCTACTCCCCTAACCTCGATCTCCCTGGAGATCAACCATCTCCCTGATCAGGTGATACTGCCTAAGAATTATATCTGGATTTCTGATGGGACGGTGGTTCCTTGGCTAAAGCCACAACTCCATTGTCACACAATGGTAGGAACGAATTTCATCTCATGAACTTATATATATCCAGACTGCCTCTTTGGTAGCATCCTTGGTAACGATGTATCTTGCCTTTAATCGTCTAGTAAGTCACGGTATCTAGCTTGGAACTCTTCCAACATACCGTCCCTCCACTGAGGGTAAAGACAATGCCTGCGACTCACATTCAGTCGTCCTTATCATCCTGAAACCTTTCCAGTGATTCTCCCCATGATCGATTGATACCATCTCACCACAACTAGTGAGTATCCTAACATCCAATTAGATCTATCTCATAGATCCAAAACCCAGGATTTAGGAGGTATCACTTTGATCCTATATGGAGAATCCTTGTGATAAGCGGAGATTGACCGAGCGTAGCATAGGAAACTCCTTCCCTATCAAGAGTATGTCATCCACGTACTCTACGAGGATCACCACCGTACTCCCTACTACCTTTTTGTATATACAAGGTTCATCTACCATTTTGATGAAGTCAAACTCTTTGACTACCACATCAAAATAGATATTCCAACTCCTCGATGCCTGTTTTATCATATAAAACATCTTGCACACGTTTTCGCTGCTCCCACTGTCTACGAAGCCCTCTGGCTGTGTACTTATAGACGCTCTTTTCTAAAACATCATTTAGAAAAGCAGTCATGATACCCAACCACCAGATATCGTAGTCATGGTATGTAGCCATGGCAAGTAGGATCTGGATGGACTTAAGCATAGCTTTGAAAGTCTCAACTATTCCATGTACACCAAGTAATCTTCTCAAGATATACTTGCTCCTGATGGGGATTTAACCCTTCAGATAGAGCAACCAAAGTCCATACTTTGTTGGTGTATAAGGATTCCATCTCAGATCGATAAGCATCCAGCCATTCTTACAGAGTCCCACTCCTGATGGCCAGCTCGAAACATGTTGGGTCATCATCTCATGATGCAAACCTCGCTCCCACTGTCATAGAGAAACCGAAGTATCTCTCAGGTGGGTGAGGAACCCTACTAGATCTTTGGAGAGGCTGAGGTTCGTTGGAAACAATTGAATCCTTTGGTTCTACCAAATCATCAGCTGCAGTTTGTATAGCTGGAACCTTTCCAGTTCTACATAACAGACCTTGCCTCGAGCTTGTCCGGATTTTGCTTTTAGACATAGTCCGGACAACCCCAAATCTTAACAAACTTAAGATATGGGCTCTTCCCTTTCCATATTACATATGAAGTGGTAGGCAACTGATTTGATTTGAACCCTATTCAATATGTATGCAGCTTCTCAAGCGCATAACACCCAAAAGGAAATAGGAAACTCAGTAGTACTCATCATAGAGCACACCATATCACATAGGGTGCTATTGCTCCGCCCCGATATACCATCGTGCTATGGTGTATACGAAGGAGTAATGCTGAGAGAGAATCTCATTCTCCTTTATAATACTCTAGGAATCTCCGTGCTTAAGTATTCTCCTCCTTGATCTCATCAAAGGACCTAATACTTATACCCGAATGTGGTTCTCTAATTCTAACTTATATTCTGTGAATATCTCAAAAGATTCGGACTTATGTTTCAACAGGAACACAAATCTGAATCTTGAGAGATTATCAGAGAATATAATGAAGTACAAAGAATCGGTCTTGGCATGTGTAGACATGGGACTTTCATACATCAGCATGTATCAATCCTAAGAGTTCACTAACTCTTTCTCTGTTTCCAATAAACAGAGCTGTGGTCATCTTATCTTTGTGACATGACTGGCAAGTTTCACAAGATGTAAATTCAAACTAATTTAAATATGCATCTTTATGTAACTTCAGCTAGTCGGGTCGCATTGATATGACCTAGTCTACAATGCCTCAAGAAGGATTCGTTCATTTCTGAACTCTTCCTCTCGTGTGTGTTCTGTATACTAAGAACCGTAGTTTGATTTAGAACATCAATGTTTTTAGATAACGTGCCTGAACCGATCAACTCTTGATATAGGAAATGTTCAAAACATTATCCAACAATACAAAATTATATCCTTTCTTTACTAATAAAGAGACTGATATGATGTTGTATATCAGGTTCGGTATCTAATAACATTCGTTCAGAATTAATGTATTCTGGTAATACAGGGTGATAGTGACCAACAGACTTGGCTGCAACACTTGCACCATTTTCTATCTCATGTAACTTATCACCCGTTCTCAGTTCTCTACCTGTCTGTAGCCCATGTAACAGATTACATATGCGGGATCCTGATCCGGTATCTCATACTCAGGACGTAAAGGATACTGAGAAACAGTTCTATGTAATGAACACACCCGAAGATGATGCATCAGCATGCACTTTCTTCGTTTGGGCGGCACGGGAAATCTGGTATTCCCCAATTTCCTGCTCTGTCTTATAACAATTATAAGTTGGAGCGGGACCAACGTTCCCCAGCTCAGTATAACAAGCGGGTTCGGTCAATTCATCCGTTTTATTATCTTGATTAAGACGTGATATGGTCGCTACCTGGAGAGAGAGAGAGAAGAAAACACTCAGCGTATGCTCTTGTAAGATTAGATTGGTTATCTAATATATCTAATCAGGATGTCTCCCACTGTTTTAATCAAATCTTCCTTCAAACCCTAAAAGGAAAGACTAGCCGGGATTAATTACACGCTACAAGTTCGCCAATCTTTCAGCCAGGCCAGTGTCGGTACTTTGAGGGAGGTCCCCCGTGCATTCGCACGAACCTAATTAAAGTAAACCTCGTTTTCCCAGAGGCGTAACCCCGTTAACACCTTTCTAGACACCTACTTGATCGGCTAATTGTAATGTGTAAAACTCTCCCAGGAGTAACTCTTACTCGCAGTGGGTATCGGGATCCAACTATCACATAGAAGGTATGCAATCTCATTGCAAATTTCAACACTTGAAATTCCCAATAATATTTGTAAGTCGATGTACTTCACCCCAGTACTTGTGGGGAGGCGGAATTTTCAAAAACGATCATGTTTAAAGAACGAACATCGACTAACCGCTTAAATCGAAGCTAAACGATAACTAACCAAACATATAGTTGTTCTAAACTACTATGCTTAGGGATTATACCTATCGAAACTAGTCCTTCGTCTTTGTGTCCTCCTTTGTTCTCCTCGACCTTCTCTAGGTAGTAGACGATCCACCCGAGAGCAAAACACCAAGCTACACCTCTAACTTGAGGTAACTAATCTACTTTGATTGCTAATCAAAGAAGAAAGGATGATATAGAGTGAAGGTAATGGATGTTTAAGTCTAACTAATCCTTTGATCTCAACTCATGAGGATTAAGGATTAGTCTCTTGAAGATGAGAGCTTGAGGAGAGAGAATATGATAATGATAATGAGATGAGATAGTGAGTGTATCATAATATATTATGAAGCATTCTTATTTTAGAATAATGAATAATAGAAATGAATAAGCATGCTTCATAAATGAAAAGAGGTGATTCATTAAGCATGTGTTATTATCATTTATGGTGCAATAATGATAATGATGAATCACTCTCATGACTCACAATCTTATCCAAAGTAACCTCCTTAGTCACATCTTCTAGAAGCTTCTCGTACAATTACGAGAACGCCCCTCCAATCCGCAAAAATACGGAAAAACTTTAGACTGTAAAAATCCAATAACCAGATACCAGTAACTGGCTTAAACCAAAGCCGACTGGTAAAAACTGTCCGAAAGTCGTACGTGCGTAAACGCACGTATGCGTCCGAACCCTTTGTCGCAAAACTATGCGACCTCTATATCGTTTCGCCTGGAGTAGGAAACTCTCTGTGTGGGACTCTAGAGACTCGACTACTACGCTGGCAGTGGGTTTAACCACAGACCGCAAGCGGCACTAGCTGTACGTAACGGTCCCCAGGTAGTTGTCGATAAGAAGGCCGATGAGAAAACCCATCCGAACTCCTACTGAGTCTGATGTGACAATCTCCATACAGTCCGGTCCGTTCGTCCAAGACTATCGCATATCGGGCCTAGGGGGGCGGCAAGCGTCAGTCCCCTAATAGCGGTATAAGTCGTATCGGAGGGAAGCCCATTACACCCTGAGAAACTACTGGAACCTACCAGCAAATCTCGCTTGCCCTGGCCAGGGACTTTGCGTAATGGCTCTCTGACACAGCACGATATCTACTCCTAATACCGGGAGGGATGAATCCTGTCTAACCGCCACTGCCTCCAAGTGCTCGGGACTGCACCCAACTGCTGCCTGTTTGCACGACTCCTTTGAGCCGTGGTAGGGTAGCAATCTAAGAACAGTGGGACACACTCGAGGCGAAGTAGCAGTGTCAAGTCTGCGGACTATGCTGTACTCATGTCACCTGGGAACTGCTCACTGACGACTGGTATCAAACCAACCAACAGTTCCCTGTGAGTCCTGTCCGGTGTACCCGTAACCTAACGAGCACCTGCATACTATCTCCAGTACGACGTACTGACGGCTGTGGGACAGACCATCTCCCCAACTGGGATGAGAAGCGTACACACTAGTCTACTCCGGAGTATCGATGCTCTGTCTCGATAATCCAACGACCAGGGACCTGAATAAGGATGTGCTTGTAGACTACCCAGCCTCCACTAGTGTGACTGCCATCACAACGCTGGTAGACAAGCAAGATCCCAAGAGCTCTATCAATACGTACACTCACATATTAAGATAGAAAAACCAAGTAGCATACTACCATGTTTAGCAAGACTGTTATATACATGTGAATATCCCAAGGTTCCATTAAGTAATATACAAGCTAGTATGATACAGTAATGGCCTTCTAGGGCATAAACACTAACAATCTCCCACTTGCACTAGGGCCATGTACTGGCATATCGTAGACCAATGATCTCGAGTAGCCTCTCGAACTGAATCTGAGGAAGGGCCTTCGTGAATGGATCAGCAATGTTCTCTTCTGAAGCAACTCTCCGAACCTCGATCTCCTGACGATCAATGATCTCCCTGATCAGGTGATACCGCCTCAAGATGTGTCTGGACTTCTGATGGGACCTTGGTTCCTTCGCTAAAGCTATAGCTCCGTTGTTGTCGCAATACAGAGGTATTGGATCAACTATGGTAGGAACCACCTGAAGTTCTGTTAGGAACTTTTTCATCCAGACTGCTTCTTTTGCGGCATCGCAAGCAGCTATATACTCCGCTTCCATCTTCGAGTCAGCAACAGTGTCCTGCTTGGAGCTCTTCCAGCACACTGCCCCTCCATTGAGGGTAAAGACATAACCCGACATGGACTTGGAATCGTCCTTATCACTCTGGAAGCCGGAATCAGCAAAGGCCTCCAACCTGAGGTCTTTTCCGCCGTAAACCAAGAACATCTCCTTAGTCCTCCTCAGGTACTTGAGAATGTTCTTTACTGCTATCCAGTGTTTCTCCCCTGGGTCCGACTGATACCGGCTTACCACGCTCAGTGCGTAAGCTACATCTGGTCTGGTACACAACATCGCATACATTATAGATCCTACCGCAGAAGCGTAGGGTATAATAGACATGCGTTCCCTTTCCAAATCAGTCTTGGGAGACATCTCTTTGGAGAGGGTGATTCCGTGACAAGCCTGCAGATTACCGCGCTTAGAATCTTCCATACTAAATCTTTTCAGTACAGTGTCGATATACCTGGACTGCGAAAGTCCCAACATCCTCTTGGATCTATCACGATAGATCCGGATCCCCAGAATGTAAGAGGCATCACCCAGGTCTTTCATGGAGAACCTGTGTGACAAGAATCCTTTGACAGATTGTAGCATAGGAATGTCATTTCCTATCAACAGAATGTCATCCACGTACAAGACGAGGAATACGACACTTCTGGCCACAACTTTACTATATATACACGGTTCATCTGGATTTTTGATAAAGTCATATTCTTTGACTGTCTCATCAAAACAGATGTTCCAACTCCGCGATGTCTGCTTTAGTCCATAAATGGACTTAAGCAGCTTGCATACTTTCCCGCTGCTCCCACTCTGATTGAAACCCTCTGGCTGATCCATATAGACACACTCTTCTAAATTTCCATTCAGAAAAGCCGTCTTTACGTCCATCTGCCAGATTTCATAATCATGGAAGGCAGCAATAGCAAGAAGGACCCGAATGGATTTGAGCATAGCCACTGGAGAAAAAGTTTCGTCATAGTCCAAACCAGGTCTTTGACGAAAACCTTTTGCAACAAGCCTAGCCTTATAGGTTTCCACCTGTCCATCTACACCAATCTTTTTCTTGAAGATCCATTTGCATCCTATGGGTTTTACCCTATCTGGAGCAAAGTCCAAAGTCCATACTTTGTTGGTGTACATGGACTCCATTTCGGTTCACATTGCATCTATCCATCGTACCGAGTCGCCGCTCTGGATGGCCTGCTGGAAGTCAGTAGGTTCATCATCATCTATGATGCAATCCTCTCTATCCCCGTCTATGAGAAAACCGTAGTATCTCTCAGGTGGATGAGACGGCCTACTACTCCTGCGGAGGGGTGCGGGAATGTTCTGTTCTTCTTGAACCTCTGGTTCTACCAAACTTTCAGTAGCAGCTTGTGGTTCTGGAATTTCTTCCAGTTCTATTTCGCTCCCACTTATTTCCTTTTCTAAAAACTGATATTCTAGAAAATGGGCATTACGAGAAACAAACACCTTTTGTTCCTCTGCGTAATAGAATAGATATCCCTTGGAGTTCTTTGGATATCCCACAAACTGACACTTTACTGATCGTGCCTCGAGCTTGTCCACATGCTGCTTCTTAACAAAAGCTGGACATCCCCAAATCTTTAGATACTAAAGATAGGGTTTCTTCCCACTCCACATCTGATATGGTGTGGTAGGCACAGTCTTGGTAGTAACCATGTTCAAAAGATATGCCGCTGATTCTAGCGCATAACCCCAGAAAGATCGCGGTAACTCAGCATTACTCATCATGGATCGTACCATATCCAATAGGGTTCGATTCCGTCTCTCCGATACACCGTTATGCTGTGGAGTGTATGGAGGAGTAAGCTGAGAGAGAATTCCTTTCTCTTTTAGGTAACCAAGGAACTCGGCACTCAAGTATTCACCACCTCGATCAGATCTTAGTGTCTTAATACTTTTGCCGGTTTGGTTTTCTACTTCATTCTTATACTCTTGGAATTTCTCAAAAGCCTCGGATTTATGTTTCATCAGATAAATGAATCCGTATCTTGAGTAATCATCCGTGAAAGTAATGAAATAGGAAAAACCACCTCTTGCATGTGTAGACATTGGACCACATACATCGCTGTGTATGAGTCCTAAGAGCTCGCTCGCTCTTACTCCTTGTCCAGTGAATGGAGTCTTTGTCATCTTTCCTTTGAGACAAGATTGACAAGTGTCATAAGATTGATATTCGAACGAGTCC
This sequence comes from Agapanthus africanus, assembly GCA_030015575.1. Lineage (NCBI taxonomy): Eukaryota > Viridiplantae > Streptophyta > Magnoliopsida > Asparagales > Amaryllidaceae > Agapanthus > Agapanthus africanus. The sequence goes on along the minus strand of JASDDO010000012.1, from coordinate 448,803,877 downwards.
AAATATCCTTCTCTATGCAACTTAGTCAACCTTCTCTCATTGATGTGACCCAGTCTACAATGCCATAAGAAAGCTTTATTTAAATCTGGAGACTTTCTTTTTAGTGTGTTCTGGACATTGAAAATTTGGAGTTGGTTTAAAACATATATGCCGTTATTTAATGTACCGGACCCAATCAAACCATGATTAAGGTGGATGTTGACAACATCTCTTACAAACGTGAAATCATAACCTTTATTTGATAACAAGGAAACTGATATGATATTACACGTTAAGCTTGGTACAAAATAACAGTTATGTAAAACCAAAATGTGTCCACTCGTCAATCCTAGGTGATAATCCCCGACGGACGCAGCTCCCACGCTAGCTCCGTTAGCAACCCTGAGGATCATATCACCTTCCTTCAGCACTCTACGGTTTCTCAGTGCCTGCAATGAATTGCAAATATGAGATCCTGATCCGGTATCCAATACCCAGGAAGTAGAGTTGATCGACAGACAATTCTCAATTACAAACACACCTGAAGTCGAAGCCACAGCTTGCTTCGGTTCCTGGTTCTTGGCGTTCCACGCCTTGCAATCCTTCTTCCAGTGCCCTTTCCTGTGACAATGGAAGCACTCATCCTGGCCAACTATCGGTACTGCTTTCTTTTTCTTTCCCTTCCCTCCCACCTTACTAACACCTCCTCTAGGTCTGGGTGCGGCCTTCTTCTTCCTTCCTTTGGCCCTAGCCTTGGACCCGGAAGAAGATGAACCGCCAACAAACATAGCGGGTGTTTCCCTTGATGTCTTCAAGGTGCCCTCTGCACTCCTTAACATGTTCAGGAGTTCCGGAAGTTCAACTTCTTTTCTTTGATGGTTGAAGTTCAGGATAAACTGGGCGTAGGTGTGAGGAAGGGACTGGAGAATAAGGTCTGTGTAGAGCTCATTATCCAAAGTCGTCCCAAGGTCTGCGAGCTCTTCAATATAGCCGATCATCTGTAGGACATGTTCACCTACCGATGACCCGACAGCCAACCTCGCTCGAAACAAGTTCTTAGAGGTCTCGTATCTTGCTATACGAGATTGCCCTCCATAAAGTTCCTTTGTATGGAGAAATATGCCATCTAGGGACATATCCTCGTGCCTCCTCTGATGTTCATTGTTCATCGAGGCAAGCACGATGCACTTGGCTCTCGCGCAATCTAAATCCCAGGTTTTGCGGATTTCCTTATCCGCATTGCTGGATTTGGGACCAGGGACAGCAGGTGCCGTAGCGGTGAGGACGTACCCCAGTTTGTCATAGGTCAAAGCCATTTTGACATTCCGCAGCCAATCTTTATAGTTTGGCCCCGTCAGTATATTTTTCTCTAAAAGTAACTTAAGTCCAGTCATTTTCAGGGTCGCTGCAATTAGGAGAGAGAGAAGAAAACTCTTTAGCATGATGCTCTTGCAAGTTTAGAGTGGTTTTTAGTTTATCTAAACTGGATGGCTCCCACTGTTTCTCGAATCCTTCCTCAAACCATAAAAGAAGAATTAGCCAGAACTATTCTCACCGTACAATACTTGCTTAACCGTTCAGCCAGGCTGGTGTCGGTACTTCGAGGGAGGTTTTCCAACGCTTTCGCGAAGTTCCTTAATTAAATAACCTCTTTTCTCTGGGGGCGTAACCCCGCTGACACTTTTCTGGACACCTACAAGGTTTATAGCATTGATCGTTAAGTGACGAATATCCTGATAAGTAGCTTATACTCACAGTAGGATCGGGATCCAAATATCATCGTCTGATAATGTTGTAGGAATGCTACCAACATTCATCAAACTCAAAATGGTATGCATCTCTTTGCAAATTTCAGTTTCTTTAGAAATTCCCGATATACATTTTTGCCCCATGCTCTTATGACCTTGGCGTTGGTCAAAATATCATAAGTCACATGTCAAGTTCTACCCATCATTATCTTGTTAATTTGAACCCATCCGTACATATCCTTGACGTTGGCCAAAATGATCATACGACTGTCCCAAACTAACTCATCTATCTATGCAACAAATGAATATCCAGCAGCTACCAAACACTATGCCTTGGCGTTGGTCAAAATACAAAGCTTGAATACTACTGAATACCCAGATGAAATGACGGAGGGCTACGAATGGTTTTGGCGAAACCGTGAACGTAGTGAACTTGATATAACCGAAGGAACCTGATAGCTTTTAAAAGGAGTGGTTAAGGCTCCGCATTTAAAAATATCTGTTTTTAAAATTAACCGAGTGGTTTCTTTTAAATTGTTCCAACGATTAAAACTTTGGTTTATTTTTCTTTGCATTATAGATAATGCGTCCCATCATTAACCTATCATTGCAGAAAACAACGAAAATACAACGTCCTCTTATGCCATCCGCATTCGCCACGGGGTCCCGTCATCACCCGTTAGGTTACTTAACTAACGACAGAGCGGGGGCTGGGCTAGCGCGGGTGTAAAACATAAGTGACGTCTAAATAGCTATCATAAATATAGATATTTTACATTCGTCTGACGCAATGATATTCATTCCAGAACACAGATAAACAATATTGGATTTGCAAGCAATCTGTATTTCTTTTGAGCCTGCAAGAAAAGACAGATTACACAGTTGTGAAGAATAGCCGTTACCCCACCCTCGACCCCTACGGGTACGGCAAACTACCCACCCGGCAGTTTGTGTACCCCACCTTGGGTCAGTCCTAGGAGCAAAAACAGTAAAATGAAATAATACAACGGTGGCTACAACCGCAACCTGGATGTGCCCCGCAAAATAATATTACAACAAATTACATTAACAACAAATGAATTAAACAATAACCCATTTTAAAATCCCGGCTATACACCACAACAGTCCAATACAGTTTATATGCACAAACAGATATAACCATTTCAGAAATGTGCAACCCCCTGCCAACCGACATACTAGCAGTTAGGGGAGGTTTACGAACACATTAAACAATCACAGATATAATCCAATATGCAAATACTGTACAATTTCGATCGATTAAACATCTTTAATATTGCTCCAAAATCTGCTCTGTTAACTGGAAACCTGAGCAAAATTAAAATATTCCAGTAAACCCCAAACACCAGAGAGGACCCACACATGAATGATGAGTCCATGACTCGGCAACTCGGCCGCGGAAGCGCGGCGGATCGGTGGGATCCGCCGCCCTTCCGCGGCGCTTTAGCCGAGTCATGGGCTCGAATTTCATGGGTGTTCTCCTGGACTCTTTTCTAGCTTTCTGAGCACACCTGAAAAATTTTTGGACTTCATTTTAAGTTCGACAGAAACTGAACAGATTTAGGGTTTTCCGGCTTCGTTTTTCCGTTCGAAATTCGTACAAATTTGCAATCAAGTTATTTATTGTTTAGCGAGGCTCTGATACCACTGTAAGTCGATGTACTTCACCCCAGTACTTGTGGGGAGGCGGAATTTTCAAAAACGATCATGTTTAAAGAACGAACATCGACTAACCGCTTAAATCGAAGCTAAACGATAACTAACCAAACATATAGTTGTTCTAAACTACTATGCTTAGGGATTATACCTATCGAAACTAGTCCTTCGTCTTTGTGTCCTCCTTTGTTCTCCTCGACCTTCTCTAGGTAGTAGACGATCCACCCGAGAGCAAAACACCAAGCTACACCTCTAACTTGAGGTAACTAATCTACTTTGATTGCTAATCAAAGAAGAAAGGATGATATAGAGTGAAGGTAATGGATGTTTAAGTCTAACTAATCCTTTGATCTCAACTCATGAGGATTAAGGATTAGTCTCTTGAAGATGAGAGCTTGAGGAGAGAGAATATGATAATGATAATGAGATGAGATAGTGAGTGTATCATAATATATTATGAAGCATTCTTATTTTAGAATAATGAATAATAGAAATGAATAAGCATGCTTCATAAATGAAAAGAGGTGATTCATTAAGCATGTGTTATTATCATTTATGGTGCAATAATGATAATGATGAATCACTCTCATGACTCACAATCTTATCCAAAGTAACCTCCTTAGTCACATCTTCTAGAAGCTTCTCGTACAATTACGAGAACGCCCCTCCAATCCGCAAAAATACGGAAAAACTTTAGACTGTAAAAATCCAATAACCAGATACCAGTAACTGGCTTAAACCAAAGCCGACTGGTAAAAACTGTCCGAAAGTCGTACGTGCGTAAACGCACGTATGCGTCCGAACCCTTTGTCGCAAAACCATGCGACCTCTATATCGTTTCGCCTGGATTAGGAAACTCTCTGTGTGGGACTCTAGAGACTCGACTACTACGCTGGCAGTGGGTTTAACCACAGACCGCAAGCGGCACTAGCTGTACGTAACGGTCCCCAGGTAGTTGTCGATAAGAAGGCCGATGAGAAAACCCATCCGAACTCCTACTGAGTCTGATGTGACAATCTCCATACAGTCCGGTCCGTTCGTCCAAGACTATCGCATATCGGGCCTAGGGGGCGGCAAGCGTCAGTCCCCTAATAGCGGTATAAGTCGTGTTGGAGGGAAGCCCATTACACCCTGAGAAACTACTGGAACCTACCAGCAAATCTCGCTTGCCCTGGCCAGGGACTTTGCGTAATGGCTCTCTGACACAGCACGATATCTACTCCAAATACCGGGAGGGACGAATCCTGTCTAACCGCCACTGCCTCCAAGTGCTCGGGACTGCACCCAACTGCTACCTGTTTGCACGACTCCTTTGAGCCGTGGTAGGGTAGCAATCTAAGAACAGTGGGACACACTCGAGGCGAAGTAGCAGTGTCAAGTCTGCGGACTATGCTGTACTCATGTCACCTGGGAACTGCTCACTGACGACTGGTATCAAACCAACCAACAGTTCCCTGTGAGTCCTGTCCGGTGTACCCGTAACCTAACGAGCACCTGCATACTATCTCCAGTACGACGTACTGACGGCTGTGGGACAGACCATCTCCCCAACTGGGATGAGAAGCGTACACACTAGTCTACTCCGGAGTATCGATGCTCTGTCTCGATAATCCAACGACCAGGGACCTGAATAAGGATGTGCTTGTAGACTACCCAGCCCCCACTAGTGTGACTGCCATCACAACGCTGGTAGACAAGCAAGATCCCAAGAGCTCTATCAATACGTACACTCACATATTAAGATAGAAAAACCAAGTAGCATACTACCATGTTTAGCAAGACTGTTATATACATGTGAATATCCCAAGCTTCCATTAAGTAATATACAAGCTAGTATGATACAGTAATGGCCTTCTAGGGCATAAACACTAACAATATTTTGCCCCAAGCGTCCTATGACCTTGACGAATGCCAACAAACCATAGGCTACTAGTCAAGTTCAACCCGTCATTTCCCGATTGAATTAAACCCACCCGCACGACCCTTGACGAATGCCAACAAAGTCGCACGACTACCCTAACTCAATCGCATCATATGCTTATACAGATAAGCATAAATAGCTACCGCACACTACGCCTTGACGAAAGCCAACAAACGCAGCACGAATACTATGAAGTACTTATCTGAAATGACGAAGGGCTACGACAGGTTTTTCAGAAAACCCTTTGCGTAAAGAACTTGATATCGTTATAGAATCGAGTGATTTTAAATGGAATGTTTTTGAGGCTTTTCTAGTTTTGCTAAAGGGGTCACTCTCGGTGAAGGGATCGTCGGCCCTTTCCTCATCGAATCAGGTGCAGGATATTTCACAAATACCACTATGCAAAGCAAGAACTATAGAAGCAATCAAAAGACAAACTGAGTTTGTAGCATCTGCTAGTTTCACTAAAGAGGTCACTCCCGGTGAAGGGATCTCGGCTCTTTCCTTATCGAATAAGGTGCTGGATGTTCTACAAGGAACACCGCTATGCAAAGCAAGAACTAGAGCTACCAGTTTTTAAACAAGTTTCTACAACATCTTAGGTTTCTTTTAGTTTCATTAATCTCATTAATGAAGTCCCATTTTATTATGCTTCGCAAGCATCTCTTTTGAAACGAAATCTGCAATATAACATATATCTCATATATATAATATAAACATTCGTCTCAGGCAGTAATATGATCTCATCACAGAACATTACAGCAGAAGAACATATATGAAATATTGGATATACTAGGATGTCTGTGTTTTAGTACGAGCCTGTATAAAACATGGATTCCACGGTCGCGATGAATAGCCAAACCCACATCCCTAGACCCCCATGAGAGCGGCAAGTAACACTGCCAATTCTAGGGTTAGGAGACCCGGTCCCGACTCCTCGAGATGGTCTCCCACTGGACCCTAGAACCCGGTTTCTTGTGCTCCCCTCCTTGGGTCTACCTAATGCGGAAAAGTAAATAATATACAATTGTGACATCATCCTCAGCCCCGAAGTTCCCCAATAAAAGAATATTACATACAAATTAATTTTACATGAATGAAAAGGAAAAACTCTCATCTCACATAAAACCCCCGGCTATTCAAAACGCGACGATCCAATACAACATATCACAGCAATACATAATATCTCATATCATCAACGTAAGCAAGTATGCGTATCCCGATTGTCGTTGATGTATAGTAACGAAGCCGGCGATACACCATATACTACGCTTGCGGTCACAGAAAAGAAAGTGTAAAACTACAACAGTTGGAATCCGCAACCTCTTTAGACATCGCATGCCTAACCAAATGAATTCCTTAGACATCGCATGCCTAACAATTATAAACCCCGCATTTTAGTCTCTTTATCGAAAACACTTTTCAATATCAAGTCGGGCAATTCAACAAGATTCCCGACATCCTGATCGAATGCTCGTCGCAAACTTTAATAGACGGCCGCACCCCCGGATGCCGTCGACGAAGTGCACTAAGGCGGAACACCGCTGCCGCAAGCACCCGAACGGATGCTTTTGGCAACGGGGTTCTCATACAGTCACTTGGTCGGGGCTATGGGGCGTGGCTGTCTGTTAAGTTTATCCGGCGAGTATCCGCGTACACTACGTGATTGCGACAGACTTTTGATCACATCAAAATTCCGTGGCAACAGATCAATTTGAGACTGAACTGCTAGATTTATAACATTCAAATTAGTTATCTTATAACTACCTGTGAATTCCAAATATTGTATCACATTCCAGATAAATAGACAATGTTAAACTTTCTGATCGAATAATCAAACACCCAAGATTTCCCCAATATATTTTAACACATGAAATCAGTTTAAAAACATCCATCACATGCCACAGTACCGATGGTCCAGCCGTAGAAGGGTCAAGCCAACGCCTCACATGTGGCACGCCGTACTGCCCCAAACCCTAAGGTTTAGAGGCAGTTCAAGACGGTCACATAATCGAGTTAAGGTTTGTTGTCTTCTAGAGGGTCCACCGCGTTACTTGCACGACTTAGAACGTTCTTAAACTTGAGAGAAAAACTAACTTTTGAAAAAATTTCCGACAGGGGAAAAAGTGAGTTATTGATATCCGTTCGAACTTTTTAACAGTTTCTAAAATTATCCGGAACAAACTAAACAAAGTTAAATTATCCGATCGAATCAACGAGTCCCCAATACAACCCTAGAAAACTCAACACTTGAGTGTAATTAAAAACTTCCCAGAAAAAAATAACAAGAAAGGACCTAAGAATAATTACATGAAATTCTATGGACTAAGTCACAATTTGAGCCGCGGAACCGCCGCCAAACCCATGGTTTGGCCGCGGTTCCGCGGTCAAATTATTGACTTAGACGACCGTACGTCACAGTAATTCTTAGTTTTTCCTGCTTATTTTTCTGAGCATTTTTAATTCAGAAAAAACCACATTTCTGAAAAATGTCCAGAGAATGGGTTTTATCGGGGTTTTCGGGTTCGATCGGACTTTAAACTTCGTCTAGACTTCGTCTAAAGCTCTAGCTTGGCTCTGATACCACTGTAGGGTTGCTATGCACGCGCACAAGGTTCTACAAGGCATCAACCATACCCGATTTAAAAATTAGCCGTGCCGAACAACCCGAAGCCGGATCTTTAAACTAGAGTTTAGGCGAAAACAAGCATGTTAAACACATTAATACTAAGTGAGAGGGATTACAACCTTTGTAGATCCGGTCCTTCACTTCTAAAGCTCCGTGTTGAAGTCCCTTCGCTGCGATCATCGTGTTCCGGACTCTCGAGAGGTTCCACGAAGAGAAAGATGCAGTTTTGCTTCCGATCTTCGATACAAAGATGATCTACCTTGAAGTTTCGTTAACACAAGCTAACACTCATAATATGAAGTGAACACACTCATCTAAACGGCAAGGATAGATGAGGATGATGAAGTGGGATTATTGCTCTCATTTGTTTTCTTATTCTCACTCATTTTTCATCACAAAATCAAAGCAAGAAAGCTTTGCAAAACAGGAAGAAGAAGAAGAATAGTGATCCATTTCTTTTGTGATGAATAATGAAAGGATTAATATGATGAATAATGCAACCATGGTCAGGTAACCTTTGTAGAGATTGAACTAGGGTTAAAGGGTGTGGTTGGGTTAAGAAATATCATGCAAAAATATCTTTTCCAAAACAAAAAAGAAAACCTTCAAGAAACATCTAGAAATGCTTAACCCTAATCAAACCCTAACCATGTTTAATCACCACTAAACTTGTTGCATTAATAATCATATCATGTTACAATATTGTATATCACATATATAATATTTATCGTAACAAAATAAAATAATACAATTAACATATATCGCATATATATCAATGTATTACCCGAGTGAGAAAAAGAATCTTTTAGTGAGCTAATAACAGCCACCCAGGTATTGAGCGCTTAGAATATCAACAAGCAAGCCTGTACATTCTCCTGTGAATCCAAACAGTAACACTCCCATACAGTCCGGTCTCGTCGTCTGATATGTCGCATATCTCGCCTAGGGGTGGTATACGTCAGACCCCAGTAGCTCGATAAGTCATGTCGATTTGAGGTCTATAACAGTTCGAGAAACTACTGATAACACTTACCAGCAAATCTCAGCAACCCTGGCCAGGGATTTCCAGTTATAGCCAATCGAACACAGCATAACATCAACTCCCTATACCGAGAGAGACGAATCCTCTCCTATCGCTCATTGCCTCCATGTGATTCCGGACTGTACCCAAAAGCTACCTTTTTGCACGCCTTCTTGGACGTGGTATGATGGAAATCAAAGCACAGTAGGAATCACACAAGACTCTATGACGATCTCGGGTCAACAGACTTCTTTGTACCAGTGTCACCGGAGAACTGCCATCTGAAGTGAGGTATAATACCATCTGGGAGTTCTCGGCGAGTCCGTCCAGTGTACCCAGTCTCCACTGAGCACCCGTACACCATCCTTGATGTCAAACACCGATGGATATGGGATCATCCATCGCCCATCATATGGGTCAAGATGCGTATACGCTAGTCTACTCTGGTGTATCGATGCCCTGTCTCGATACACCCTCGACTAGGAACAGTTATAAGATGTACTCGTCGACTACAGTGGCCCCACTAGTATGATCTCATCATAGTCCAAATAGTCGAGTACATATCCTAAGGGCTTTATCAAACATGTAATATAGAGACAATCAGAGTACATGTTAAGATAAAGTACAACCAGATAGCATACTATCATGTCGAGCAAGAAAGTCCTCCCTATATATGTCCAAGCATCCATTACAATCAATATACATCGTATGTACAGTAATGGCCTCTAGGGCATACATATAACTAACATACACATACACCTTGCTATAGCTACATGTTCACTTTATATGATGTTGCATTTGATTTTGGATAATTGGGAACCGCGTGAAATATTTAATGACTTGATGCATTTAAATAGCGGTTGTTCATTTGTTATGCTCATATTATGGTTTTATATTGCATATATTATATTTCTGTAGGGTTCCTAGGCACTCTTGTGAAGGTTGAAAAGGCATCAAACATGCCCGGATAAAAATTTAGACGTGCCGAACAACCCAAAGCCGGGATCTTTGCTAGATTATTAGGTTTTAACATGCAAGATGATAACTTTTATCTAAGTGTGAGGGATTACAACCTTTTTAGTCCGCTCCTTCACTTCACAAGCTCCGAGTAGAAGTCCCTTTACCGCGATCCACGATCTCCCGGACTCATGAGAGGCTCCACGACTTGAACGATCCATTCTAGCTTGTCGTATTCCAAATCTCCGATGATCTACGTCGAGGTTTCAAAGAACTCAAGCTATCTCACTCTTAAAGAAGTGAACACACTAATCCTATGGGCTAGATGAGATGAGGATGAGAGAGTAGTAATTTTGCTTTCTTTTAATATCATTTTCTCATATTTTTCTCATCACTAAAGGATTTTCTAGTAAGCTTTCAAGAGAGAAAGAAGATGATGATGGAAAAAGAAAAATTAGATAAATCCTTTTGTGATGAATAGAATATAAACCATATGATTGAATTGTAAACCATGGTCAAGGATGAGTGGTCTAGATTTTGTAGAGAGTTAACTAGAGTTAGGGTTTGGTTTGGATAAATAATGTGTCATCCTAAATATCTTAAGAATGACAAAAGAAGAAAGCTTCTAGAAGGTGCATGAAGCTACTAACCCTAATCAAACCCTAATCTCAATTAATCATCCTTAAACATGTTTAACAATTAATCATATCATGTCACAATAATATATATCACATATATATTATATATTTTCAACAAAAGGAAATAATACAATTAACATATATCGCATATATATCAATGTATCATCCACTGAGAAAATGAAATAATAAAGCGAGCCTATATTAGATAATGTAATACAATATATAATATATATTATTATACATTAAATCATCGAATCAACACTTGAATCGATGATCTGGCTATATCGAATATTACCGACTAATATATCATGTACCGATTCATCGAATCAACACTTGATCCAATGTCCCGGTTCATATCTAAATATCGCGAGAATATAATACGGTATCCCATATCGCATTATTCTCGTTCCTGCGCATATCACATATGTGCCACTACTCCGTTTCGCCTGAGCCAAGAAACCTCTGTGTAGGACTCTAAAGAATCGTCAATACGCCGGTAGTAGGTGATGATCATATCAAACACCCACAAGCTGCAAGCGGTCAGCTAAACGTAACAGCCACCCAGGTATTGAGCGATCAGAAGATCAACAAGCTAGCCTGTGCGTTCTCCTGTGAATCCAACCAGTAACACTCCCGTACAGTCCGGTCTGTTCGTCTGATATGTCGCATATCAAGTCTAAGGGTGGTATACGTCAGACCCCAGTAACCGATAATTCGTGTCGATGTGTGGCTCATAACGGGTCGAGAAACTACTAGTAACACTTACCAGTAAATCTCCATATCAGCCCTGGACAGGGACTTCCAGTTATAGCCAATCGAACACAGCACAACATCAACTCCCTATACCGGGAGAGACGAATCCCCTCCTATCGCTCATTGCCTCCATGTGATTCGGGACTGTACCCAAAAGCCACCGTTTTGCACGCCCTCTTGGACGTGGTAAGGTGGAAATCAAAGCACAGTGGGAATCACACAAGACTCTATGACGATCTCGGGTCTACAGACTACCCTGTACCAGTGTCACCGGAGAACTGCCATCTGACGTGTGGTATATCACCATCTGGGAGTTCTCGGCGAGTCCGTCCAGTGTACCCAGTCTCCACTGAGCACCCGTACACCATCTCTGATGTCTAACACCGATGGATATGGGATCATCCATCGCCCATCATATGGGTCAAGATGCGTATACGCTAGTCTACTCTGGTGTATCGATGCCCTGTCTCGATATACCCTCGACTAGGAACAGTTATAGGATGTACTCATCGACTACCGTGGCCCCACTAGTATGATCTCATCATAGTCCCAGTAGTCGAGTACAGATCCTAAGGGCTTTATCAACATGTGAGAGTAAAACAGCAAACCAATACAAGTCAACATGTTAAGATAAAGTGAAACCAAATAGCATACTATCATGACGAGCAAGAAAGTCCTCTCTGTATATATCTAAGCATCCATCATAATATACATCATATGTACAACAATGGCCTCTAGGGCATATACATAACTAACAATCTCCCACTTGCACTAAGGCCAGCTGCTGTAGTATCTCATACCTAGCATCCCGAATAATCTCTCAAACTGTATCTGGGGAATAGCCTTCGTGAATGGATCCGCGGTGTTGTCCTTCGTATCTACTCTCCTGACCTCGATCTCCCGGCGATCAACTATCTCCCTGATCAGGTGATACCGCCTCAGAATATGTCTGGACTTCTGATGGGACCTCGGTTCCTTGGCCAAAGCCACAGCTCCATTGTTATCGCAATACAGAGGTATTGGATGCTCAATGGATGGAACCACACCAAGTTCACTAATGAACTTCTTGATCCAGACAGCCTCTTTGGCAGCATCGTTGGCAGCGATGTATTCAAACTCCATCGTTGAGTCTGCAACGGTATCCTGTTTGGAACTCTTCCAACATACCGCCCCTCCATTGAGGGTGAAGACAAAACCCGAATGCGACTTAGAGTCGTCCTTATCACTTTGGAAGCTGGAATCGGTAAAGGACTCCACCTGGAGTTCTCCGTTACCATACACCAAGAACATCTCCTTAGTCCTTCGTAAGTACTTGAGAATGTTCTTCACAGCTGTCCAATGACTCTCTCCTGGATCTGCTTGATACCGACTCACTACACTTAATGAGTATGCAACATCGGGTCTGGTACACAGCATCGCATACATGATAGAGCCTACTGCCGAAGCGTAGGGTATCCCTTGCATGCGAGCTCTCTCCAAATCAGTCTTGGGAGACATCTCTTTGGAGAGAGTGAATCCAGAGTTCATGGGTTGGTTCCCACGCTTGGATTCTTCCATACTAAACCTCTTTAGTATGGTGTCAATGTACCTGGATTGGGACAATCCCAATATCCGTTTAGATCTATCTCTATAGATCATTATTCCCAATATGCAGGAGGCATCACCTAGATCTTTCATTGAGAATCTCTGTGACAAGAAGGGCTTGACTGATTGCAGCAAAGGAATATCATTTCCTATCAAGAGTATGTCATCCACGTACAATACGAGGAAGACAACCTTACCCTCTGCTACTTTCTTATAGATACAAGGTTCATCTATATTTTTGATGAAGTCAAACTCTTTGACTACTACATCAAAACAGATGTTCCAACTCCGCGATGCTTGCTTTAACCCATAAATGGATTTAAGCAGCTTGCACACCTTTCCGCTGCTCCCACTATCTACGAAGCCCTCTGGCTGAGTCATGTACACGCACTCTTCTAAATCACCGTTTAGAAAGGCGGTCTTAACATCCATTTGCCAGATTTCGTAGTCATGGTATGCAGCAATGGCAAGTAAGATCCGGATGGACTTAAGCATAGCCACTGGAGAAAAGGTTTCGTCATAATCCACACCTGGACGTTGACGAAAACCCTTTGCTACAAGTCTAGCTTTGAAATTCTCAACTTTTCCATCTACACCAAATTTCTTTTTAAAAATCCACTTGCTCCCAATGGGTTTTACCCCTTCAGGAGCATTTTCCAAAGTCCATACTTTATTGGTGTACATGGATTCCATCTCAGATCGCATTGCATCCAGCCATTTCACAAAGTCACCACTCGTGATGGCCTGCTCGAAACTAGTCGGTTCATCATCATCCATGATGCAATCCTCGCTTCCACCATCAATGAGAAAACCGTAGTATCTCTCAGGTGGACGAGAAACCCTACTAGATCTGCGGAGAGGCTGGGGTTCGTCGGGTACTACTGAATCTTCTGGTTCCACTAAATCATCTGTTGTAGTTTGTTCTGCTGGAACTTCTTCCAGTTCTACCTCAGAGCCACTAATTTCTTTTTCAAGAAATTCCTTTTCTAAAAAGGTGGCATGTTGAGCAACAAACACCTTTTGTTGTTCACTGTGGTAAAATAGATATCCATACGAATTGCTTGGATATCCTACAAACTTACAAAGAACTGATCGTGCCTCGAGTTTGTCCGGATTTTGCTTTTTAACATAGGCCGGACAACCCCATATCTTAACTCTTTTAAGAGACGGTCTCTTCCCATTCCATATCTCATATGGAGTGGTAGGCACTGATTTAGTTGGAACTCTATTCAATAGATATATGGCTGACTCCAGCTCATACCCCCAAAAGGAAATAGGTAACTCAGTTGTACTCATCATAGAGCGTACCATATCTAATAGGGTGCGATTCCTCCGCTCAGATACACCGTTGTGCTGTGGTGTATAAGGAGGAGTAAGCTGAGAGAGAATCCCATTCTCTTTTAGATAATCTAAAAACTCGCCGCTTAAGTATTCACCTCCTCGATCAGATCGAAGAATCTTAATACTTTTGCCCGTTTGATTCTCTACTTCGTGTTTATATTCTCTGAATTTCTCAAAAGCTTCAGACTTGTGTTTCATCAGGAATACATGTCCGAATCTAGAGAGATCGTCAGTGAATGTAATGAAGTAGGAAGAACCGTTCCTGGCATGCGTAGACATGGGACCGCATACATCACTATGTACCAGTCCTAAGAGTTCGGTAACTCTTTCTCCGTGTCCACTAAACGGAGCTTAGGTCATTTTTCCTTTGAGACATGAATGGCAAGTATCATAAGATGATAATTCGAACGGATTCAAATAACCATCCTTATATAACTTAGCCAGTCGTGTCGCATTGATATGACCAAGTCTACAATGCCACAAGAAGGATTCGTTCATATTTGAACTTTTCCTCTTGTGTGTGTTTTGTATATTTAGAACTGTATTCTGATTTAGAATGAATATGCCATTAAGTAACGAGCCTGATGCAATCAACTTTTGATCTAGGAATATGTTCATAACATTATCCTGTACTACAAAATTATATCCCTCTTTACTCAATAAAGAAACTGATATAATGTTGCACATCATGTTCGGTATATAATAGCACTCATTTAGAATCAGTGTATTACGACTTGGCAATACAAGGTGATATTCGCCAACTGCTTTGGCTACAATACTTGCACCGTTCCCTACTTGAACGGAATGATCACCTTTTCCCAGTTCTTTACCTTTACGTAGCCCATGTAACTGTTTACATATGTGGGATCCTGATCCGGTATCTAATACCCAGGACGTAGGGTGAACTGAGAAACAGTTCTCAATAACTAACACACCCGAAGAAGATGCATCAACATGCATGTTCTTTTGGGCGGCGTGAGAATCTAGATATTCTCCTGTTTCCTGTTCAGTCTTATAACTCTTATAAGAAAAAACGGGTCCAACGTTCCCTTGCTCAGTACAATAATCGGGTTCAGTCAATACATCAATATTATTATCTTGATTATGGCCTGACATGGTCGCTACCTGGAGAGAGAGAGAAGAAAACACTTTAGCGTATGCTCTTGCAAGATTAGATTGGTTATTATCTTATCTAATCAGGATGTCTCCCACTGTTTTTATCAAATCTACCTTCAAACCATAAAAGGTAAGATTAGCCGGGATTAATTACACCCTACAATTTCGTCAATCTTTCAGCCAGATCAGTGTCGGTACTTTGAGGGAGGTTCCCCGTGCTTTCGCACGGACCTAATTAAAGTAAACCTCGTTTTCCCAGAGGCGTAACCTCGTTAACACTTTTCTAGACACCTACTTGATCGGCTAATTGTCCTGTGTAAAACTCTCCCAGGAGTAACACTTACTCGCAGTGGGTATCGGGATCCAACTATCTCATAAGAGGTATGCAATCTCATTGCAAATTTCAACACTTGAAATTCCCGATAATGCTTTTACCCCTAGCAACTTATGACCTTGGCTAAGGTCAACAAATCATAAGCGCTAGTCAAGTTTAACCCGTCATTTCTTGATTGAATTAAACCCACCCGTACGACCCTTGGCTAAGGTCAACATAGTCGCACGACTACCCTAACTCAATCACATCTCATGTTTTAGCAGATAAATACTAATTAGCTACCGTACACCACGCCTTGGCTAAGGTCAACAAACGCAGCACGAA
The DNA here is from genome assembly GCA_030015575.1 of Agapanthus africanus. Lineage (NCBI taxonomy): Eukaryota > Viridiplantae > Streptophyta > Magnoliopsida > Asparagales > Amaryllidaceae > Agapanthus > Agapanthus africanus. The sequence goes on along the minus strand of JASDDO010000012.1, from coordinate 448,787,858 downwards.
TACTAACTAGTCTCTATCTGAAATGACGGAGGGCTACGCAGGTTTTTCAGAAAACCCTGAGCGTAATGAACTTGATATCGTCGTAGAATCGAGTGAAGTTTTGAAAAGGAGTGTTTTTGAGGCTTTTCTTAGTTTCGCTAAAGGGGTCACTCCCGGTGAAGGGATCGTCGGCCCTTTCCTCATCGAATAAGGTGCAGGATATATCATATATACCGCTGTGCAAAGCAAAACACTAAAAACAATCAAAAGACAAACCGCGTTTTGTAGCATCTGCCAGTTTCGCTAAAGGAGTCACTCCCGGTGAAGGGATCTCGGTCCTTTCCTCATCGAATAAGGTGCAGGACATATCATATATGTCACTGTGCAAAGCAAAACTGTAGCTACCCTTTTTATAAAGTTTTGATTCTACAACATCTTTAGGTTTCTTTTCTTTTATTAATCTCATTAATAAAAATCCCATCAGCTTATGCTTCCTAAGCATCACAGAAGAAACGAAAGCAGTAATATTTATATATCAGCATATATATATAGTATAAGCATTCGTCTCAGGCAGTAATATGATGTCATCACAGAACGTTGCAGCAGAAAAACATATATGAAATATTGGATATACTAGGACGTCCGTGTTTTAATACGAGCATGTATAAAACACGGATTCCACGGTCGCGACGAATAGCCAAACCCACATCCCAAGACCCCTACGAGAGCGGCAAGTAACACTGCCAATTCTAGGTTAGGAGACCCGGTCTCGACTCCTCGAGATGGCCTCCCACTGGACCCTAGAACCCGGTTACTTGTGCTCCCCTCCTTGGGTCTACCTAATGCAGAAAAGTAAATAATATACACTGGTGACAGCAACCGCAACCTGGAAGTGCCCCAAATAAAAGAATATTACATTACAAATGAATTTTACATGAATGAAAATAAAAACCCTCATCTCACATAAAACCCCCGGCTATTCTGATCGCGACGATCCAATATAACATATCACAGCAACACATAATATCTCATATCATCAACGTAAGTAAATATGCGCATCCCAATTGTCGTTGACATATAGCAACGAAACCGGCGATATCACATATTACACTTACGGTCACAGAAAAGAAAGTGTAAAACTACAATATTTGGAATCCACAATCACTTTAGACATCGTAAATCCGAAATATCACATATTCCGCATTTCATGCCTAACTCTATGAATTCCACATATTGTATCACATTCCAGATAAATAGACAGTATTAAAATTTCTGAACAGATAATCAAACACCCAAAATTTCCTAAACTGCTCAACACTTGAGCGGAGTTCAAATAATCCCAGAATATGTCACAGTACCGGTGATCCAGCCGTAGAAAGGTCAAGCCAACGCCTCACATGTGGCACGCCGTACTGCCCCAAACCCGAAGGTTCAAAAGGCAGTTCAAGACGGTCACATAATCGAGTTAAGGTTTGTTGTCTTCTAGAGGGTCCACCGCTTAACTTGTACAATTTTCCGAAAGATTTAAACCCAGTAAAAATTCAACGCTTGAAAGTTTGTCGTGCCGGGAAAGAGTCGGTTAATGATATCCGTTCAACTAGTTTAACAATTTCTAAATATCCGGAAAGAAATACGAACTTAAATATTCCGATCGAATCTACTATTACCAAATAAACCCCAGAATTTTAAACACCTGAAACAGATTAAAAATACCCAGAAAAGTCAACAAGTACCTACGGTTATTACCAGGAAGCCACGTGTCGTCAATCGATCAATCCGCCGCGGAACCGCCGCGCAAGCAAGCTTGCGCCGCGCTTCCGCGGCCGTTTAATCGAATTGGGGGCTCGAGCTTCTTGGTAATTCTTAGAATTCCCTGCTGATTTTTTTACATATTTTTAATTCAGAAAAATCCCAAAATTTAAAAAATTTCCAGAGAGAGGTCTTTTTGCGTCGTTTCGGGTTCGATCGGAGTTTTAACTTCGTTAACACATCGCCTAATGCTCTAGCTTGGCTCTGATACCACTGTAGAGTTCCTAGGCACTCTTGTGAAGGTTCAAAAGGCATCAAACATGCCCGGATAAAAATTTAGACGTGCCGAACAACCCAAAGCCGGGATCTTTGCTAGATTATTAGGTTTTAACATGCAAGATGATAACTTTTATCTAAGTGTGAGGGATTACAACCTTTGTAGTCCACTCCTTCACTTCACAAGCTCCGAGTAGAAGTCCCTTTGCCGCGATCCACGATCTCCCGGACTCATGAGAGGCTCCACGACTCGAACGATCCATTCTAGCTTGTCGTATTCCAAATCTCCGATGATCTACGTCGAGGTTTCAAAGAACTCAAGCTATCTCACTCTTAAAGAAGTGAACACACTAATCCCATGGGCTAGATGAGATGAGGATGAGAGAGTAGTAATTTTGCTTTCTTTTAATATCATTTTCTCATATTTTTCTCATCACTAAAGGATTTTCTAGTAAGCTTTCAAGAGAGAAAGAAGATGATGATGGAAAAAGAATAATTGGATAAATCCTTTTGTGATGAATAGAATATAAACCATATGATTGAATTGTAAACCATGGTCAATGATGAGTGGTCTAGATTTTGTAGAGAGTTAACTAGAGTTAGGGTTTGGTTTGGATAAATAATGTGTCATCCTAAATATCTTAAGAATGACAAAAGAAGAAAGCTTCTAGAAGGTACATGAAGCTACTAACCCTAATCAAACCCTAATCTCAATTAATCATCCTTAAACATGTTTAACAATTAATCATATCATGTCACAATAATATATATCACATATATATTATATATTTGCAACAAAAGGAAATAATACAATTAACATATATCGCATATATATCAATGTATCATCCACTGAGAAAATGAAATAATAAAGCGAGCCTATATTAGATAATGTAATACAATATATCATATATATTATTATACATTAAATCATCGAATCAACACTTGAATCGATAATCCGGCTATATCGAATATTACCGACTAATATATCATGTACCGATTCATCGAATCAACACTTGATCCGATGTCCCGGTTCATATCTAAATATCGCGAGAATATAATACGGTATCCCATATCGCATTATTCTCGTTCCTGCGCATATCACATATGTGCCACTACTCCGTTTCGCCTGAGCCAAGAAACCTCTGTGCAAGACTCTAAAGAATCGTCAATACGCCGGTAGCAGGTGATGATCATATCAAACACCCACAAGCTGCAAGCGGTCAGCTAAACGTAACAGCCACCCAGGTATTGAGCGATCAGAAGATCAACAAGCTAGCCTGTGCGTTCTCCTGTGAATCCAACCAGTAACACTCCCGTACAGTCCGGTCTGTTCGTCTGATATGTCGCATATCAAGTCTAGGGGTGGTATACGTCAGACCCCAGTAACCGATAAGTCGTGTCGATGTGTGGCTCATAACGGGTCGAGAAACTACTAGTAACACTTACCAATAAATCTCCATATCAGCCCTGGCCAGGGACTTCCAGTTATAGCCAATCGAACACAGCACAACATCAACTCCCTATACCGGGAGAGACGAATCCCCTCCTATCGCTCATTGCCTCCATGTGATTCGGGACTGTACCCAAAAGCCACCGTTTTGCACGCCCTCTTGGACGTGGTAAGGTGGAAATCAAAGCACAGTGGGAATCACACAAGACTCTATGACGATCTCGGGTCTACAGACTACCCTGTACCAGTGTCACCGGAGAACTGCCATCTGAAGTGTGGTATATCACCATCTGGGAGTTCTCGGCGAGTCCGTCCAGTGTACCCAGTCTCCACTGAGCACCCGTACACCATCTCTGATGTCTAACACCGATGGATATGGGATCATCCATCGCCCATCATATGGGTCAAGATGCGTATACGCTAGTCTACTCTGGTGTATCGATGCCCTGTCTCGATATACCCTCGACTAGGAACAGTTATAGGATGTACTCATCGACTACCGTGGCCCCACTAGTATGATCTCATCATAGTCCCAGTAGTCGAGTACAGATCCTAAGGGCTTTATCAACATGTGAGAGTAAAACAGCAAACCAATACAAGTCAACATGTTAAGATAAAGTGAAACCAAATAGCATACTATCATGACGAGCAAGAAATTCCTCTCTGTATATATCTAAGCATCCATCATAATATACATCATATGTACAACAATGGCCTCTAGGGCATATACATAACTAACAATTTCATGGATTTACGCATTGAGATATGGATTCCATATAATGTTTTCTTGATGTTTTACTCCTGATGATATATATATCAGTGGTATGGGACGCTGTTATATTTATATATATATATATCAGTGGTATGGGACGCTGTTATATATATATAATATCATCATAATGATCTATGCAAGTATTCTTATTCTTTACTCTATATTTCGATGCATCCACCCTGAGATTTCTCGGTTCTGAGACTTGTGTTAGAAACATTATATGATACATGGATTGCGAGTGTCGAAGTTAGACACTCAGGTTCCATGAGACGTATGGATATATGGATTGCGAGTGTCAAGGTTGGACACTAAGGTTCCGTGGATTGCGAGTGTCGATGTTGGACACTCCGGTTCCGTGAAATGTATGGATATGTGGATTGCGAATGTCGAAGTTGGACACTCAGGTTCTGTGGATTGCGAGTGTCGATGTTGGACACTCAGGCTCCGTGAGATGTATGGATATGTGGACTGCGAGTGTCAGAGTTGGACACTCAGGTTCCGTGGATTGCGAGTCGATGTAAGATAATCAGGTTCCGTGAGATGTATGGATATGTGGATTGCGAGTGTCGGAGTTGGACACTCAGGTTCCGTGGATTGCGAGTATCGATGTTGGACACCCAGGTTCTGTGAGATGTATGGATATGAGGGCCAGTACTTGTGACGGCGCCTGAGAGATGAGTATTTACGTGTCGATGTTGTACACGGGTTTTCATGATGTTTCGAGTGTCGATGTTGGACACTCAGGTTCCATGATTTTGATGTGTCGCGAGGGACACACGTTGATTTATATCCTCATACTTTCATGCATATGCTTTCATGATATTTATAGGCATTGATTATATTGTTGGATGATACCCACGTGCATACAGGCATTGATTATATGGTTGGATGATATCCCCTTGCTAATAGGCATTGATTATGTTGTTGACACATATGCAGATACGGTCACCCTAGATATTATAGTATTACCTTTATGATATAGTTGACCTAGGAATCGTTGTTTATTTCGATTTCTACCTGATAATGTTTTCTACTCACGAGTTGGCAACTTACCTCCGCTGTGCCACAGTTCTTGTATGTTGACCGCATGGATCAGTAACGACATCGCTGGCACACAGCTTGCATTCGGGTGGTTTGATTTGGTAGGTGGTACATGTTGTATCGTGCCCCTCTTGCATTATTATTATTCCTATTGTATCTAGTCACTCCATCAAATCAGAAACTAGTGTTTGTATATGTTGTAAGACCTAGCAAGACTTGTAGTTGCGAGACTTAGAGCGATGGGTTATATGTTCGCTTGGTGGGTTTGATGTCTTGCTTTTCATTTTCCTTTGTATTGATTTTTGTCGTTGGGCGTCGTATACACACACACACACACACACTTGTCATGGTTGTTTCCGCCGATGGGCGTGATTTGCTCCCGTTTGGGGATGCTTTCTTTTTATTCTATGTTGTACTCGTTTCGGGGCTAGTTTTTACAAAGGGGGTGCTGCCGAAATTTCAAAAAAAAGGGAGATTTAGGGATTTTTACTTAAGGTTTCCAAATGTTGTATCAATGTTTTCATTACTTACTTCTTTTGAAAGGTTTAGATTTCTGGGTTTCGGCTTACTTAAGTTACGTTACGCCTGTAGACGTTGCGTGATCTAAGTGCCGATCACAAGCTAATATTTTGGGTCGTGACACCAGTGCATGTCAACTAAATGGAGAAAGGCCGATCAGCATTACTCAACTTAGGAGTGAATACACATATGAGTAACCTGAAAGAGAAACAAGTTGTCAAAACCATTAGTATCAACTGAATACCAAACACAAGTATATACATCTTCGATTACCTTGAAGAATCCCGATACTTGCAACACCTGGTTCTCTACTTTATTCTTGTACATATAACTTTTCAAAACTTGGACCTTGTATTTCTACGAAACACTTGTCTAAAACGAGAGAAGTCCCAAGTAAACAGAATATAGTATGAGTACCAACCCCTTTGTCGTAATGGACACTGGACAACATACTATACTTTGTATAAGTCCCCTGAGTTCAATGACTCAAACCCTGTGCATCGTAGGTTGAAAACTGTACTATGGTTAAGAAGAATTACACCGCTGTTTAGTGCTCCTTACCTAATCATCAACTGATATAGGTATATGTTATGGACATAATTTTAAAAATTTATATCTCATTTTATAAAATAAACGTACAAATATATCAATTTGAAATTGGTGCATAACAATGGATATTCAAAACCAAAAATTTGCCATCAGGCAAAACCCTAGGTGATTTCCTCAAATATCACCAATTACAATGAATTCAGATATAATGAGGATGGTCACTTAATTCCCAATAACTTACTCCTACTCATCATCTGTAAACCCATACAAATGTGAGAATCAAACCTGGTAAATGTATACCCTGGAGTAAGGATCTGATTGGGAAATCAGTTTTCAATTAACAATGTAATGAGAAACTGAAACATGAAATTTTTTCGAAAGGGTATCCGAGTATTCCTAGTAATGCCTCTTCCATTATCAGACACACGACGGTAACCTTATATTTCCTTACCATCTCTCCAAATCTCTTTATTTGTCTTTACTCGTTACCTTCTGTACACTACCCTCAGGCTAAATGGTTTTCTTTCTTCCCTACCGTTCGACATGAGCCTATGGTTTGGAAAAAGACTATCCAATAAGCATAATAGGTGTACTCTCATAATCCTAAGAGTACTCGGAACCTGAGAGAAGGTAAATATTAAAGACAACTGAATAATCCTTATTCTATTTCTCCTGAACCAGAATCCATCCTGGAACTGGAACAAGTTACTTCAAGTTCGTATGTAACTATACGAAGGATTACCCAATAACTGTGGATCTTCGTAATGATACGGGGTGTTCTGGAGAAATGCAAAGGTGAAGTAGGATTGGCAATGAAATATGTGGTTTGGCCATGAATGATAGCAGTCGCAATTTACTTTGCCCTCTTTCTAATCCCTTTTTTTCTGTCTTTACTTATTACCTTCTGTACACCACACTTAGGCTAATTGGTTTTCTTCCTTCCCCACCTTTCGGTACCTGCCTATGGTTTGGAAGAAGACTATCCAATAAGCGTAATAGGTGTACCCTCTCCTAATCCTAGGAGCCCTCGAAACCTGAGAGAAGTTAAAAGGAAAAGACAACCGAATAGTCCTATTCAATTTCTCCAGAACCGGAAACCATCCTCGAATCTGAAACAAGTTTCTTCGAGTTCTTATGTAACTATACGATGGTCATATGCAAAAAATGTGGATCTTCATAGTGATACGGAATATTCCGGAGAAAAGCAAGGGGTAAAAGAAGGAGTGGCAATGATGTATGCAACTCAGACAATCCTAAAGCCAGTGTTTTAAGAATGTTCGGTTAAATTGGTTACTGAGTTATAGTCTAGGGTCAGGACATGGTCACTGCCAAAGAGAGAGAGAAAAGAAACATTCTGCGTGTACTCTAACCGAGATCAGAATGGTTAATCACTTTATCTAATCAAGATGTCTCCCAATGTATCCTCAAATTCTCCTCCAAACCTGAAAGAAGAATTAGCCGGGATCATCTAAAATCATCCGAGGAGTAAACCGACTCATCAGTGGGTATCGGGATCCAAATATCATCGCATGATAACTTGATGGAATCCACACAAGTTATCACACTCCAGAAGGTATGCACATGCCTAGCAAGTTTAATGTATGTTTGAAACTCCCGATGTGAATTTTTACCCCATGCTCTTATGACCTTGACGAAGGTCAACAAATCATAAGTCACATGTCAAGTTCTACCCTTCATTGTCCAGGTTAATTTGAACCTACCTATACTCGCCCTTGACGAAGGCCAACAAAGCTGTACGACTGTCCCAAACCAACGCATCTATCTATGCAACAGAAAGGTAACAAGCAGCTACCATACACTATGCCTTGACGAAGGCCAACAAACATAGCATGAATACAAAGTGCTACCCGTCTGAAATGACGGAGGGCTACGAATGGTTTTTGGCGAAAAACCTTTAACGTAATGGACTTGATATAGTTGAAGGAACCGGATAGCATTTTACAAATATATAGTGGCGAAAACCTATGCTAAAGAGGTCACTCCCGGTGAAGGGATCTCGGCTATTTCCTCGTAGAATGAGGTGCAGGATATTCCAACTGAATACCATGATGCAAAGCAAAAGGTAATCGACTATAATGAAGTTATTACACTGACGCAAACTTCTGCCCAAGGGGTCACTCCTGATGAAGGGATCTCGGCCCTTCCCTCGTCGAATGCGGTGCTCGATATTCATAACCGAATACCGCTGTGCAAAAAAAAAAGAAAACGTTCTTGTAATAACAGCTTTTGAAATTTTTTTCCAAAAACATCGAATAGATCTGTTTTCCTTGCATTGATCTGAATCAATGCAGTCCCATCAATTAATCACACGACAAAAGAACAAAAATATGATGTACGTATATGCCATCCGCATTCGCCACTGGATCCCATCACCACCCGTTAGGTTACTTAACTAACGACAAGCAAGGACTGGACAAGCGCGAGTGTAAAACATATACAACATCTACTAGTATATATATATATCAATATATAATAATCTCTCCAGGTATGATAAATGCAACATCACAGATAAGTAATAAGCTGTTAGTTATATGTATGCCCTAGAGGCCATTACTATACATAGGATGTATATTGTAGTGGATGCTTGGACATATATAGGGAGGACTTTCTTGCTCGACATGATAGTATGCTATCTGGTTGCTCTTTATCTTAACGTGTACACTGATTGTCTCTCAGTTACATGTTGGTAAAGCCCTTAGGATGTGTACTTGACTACCTGGACTATGATGCGGATCATACTAGTGGGGACATGGTAGTCCACAAGTACATCCTTCAAGGTCCCTAGTCGTGGGTGTATCGAGACGGGGCATCGATATACTAGAGTAGACTAGCGTATACCTTCTCGACCCATACAGATGGGCGATGGATGATCCCATATCCATTGGTGTTTGACATCGGAGATGATATACGGGTGCTCAGTAGAGACTGGGTACACTGGACGGACTCGTCGAGAACTCCCAGATGGTATTATACCTTACGTCAGATGGCAGTTCTCTGGTGACACTGGTACAGAGTAGTCTGTTGACCCGAGATCGTCATAGAGTCTTGTGTGATTCCCACTGTGCTTTGATTTCCACCTTACCACGTCCAAGAGGGCGTGCAAAACGGTGGTTTTTGGGTACAGTCCCGAGTCACATGGAGGCAATGAGCGATAGGAGGGGATTCGTCTCTCCCGGTATAGGGAGTTGATGTTGTACTGTGTTCGATTGGCTATAACCGGAAATCCCTGGCCAGGGTTGCTGAGATTTACTGGTAAGTGTTACCAGTAGTTTCTCAAACTGTTATAGACCTCATATCGACACGACTTATCGAGCTATTGGGGTCTGACGTTTACCACCCCTAGGCGAGATATGCGACATATTAGATGAACAGACCGGACTGTACGGTAAGTGTTACTGGTTGGATTCACAGGAGTGTGAGCGGTCTTGCTCGTCGATCTTCTGATCGCTCAATACCCGGGTGGCCGTTACGTTTAGCAGACCTCTTGCGGCTTGTGGGTGTTTGATATGATCATCACCTGCTGCCGGCGTATTGACGAGTCTTTAGAGTCCTACACAGAGGTTTCCTGGCTCAAGCGAAACGAAATAGGAGCGCATATGAGATATGTGCGGGACCGAGAATAATGCGTGTATGTGATACCTGTTAGTGCACGGCGGCGCCCCGGCCGTCAATCCGACGCCGGAATGCGGAAGCGGTGAAAAACTTTAATTTTGCGGACTTAGCAAACCGGCACCCCCGCGCACTAAACATCCGGATCGTAACCATTAACAAGTCTAAGCTACAAACAAGAATGGGAAGAGAAGTATACCGACAGATCCGAGTCCTCCGGTCTTCTCGTCGTCGTCCCGATCTCCTGCGGAATGTTCCGTCTCCTCCTCGTCGCCGGAAGTGCACCACATCGCCTACTTCTTTTACGGGCTCCCACCTCAATGCCGAGGCAACTCGGGCACGAAGCCGGCTACTCGACATGCCCAAGATATGCTGTAGAATATCTAGAGAAGAAGTCTCATTTGGGGTTTTTGGAGCTTTGCCATTTTGTGGAGGAAGAAGAACTTGGAGAGAGGTGAAGGAAAAATGTGATGTATCAAGAATGAGAGTAACATTTTTCTCCCCACTACAAAAAGAAACATTTCACCCACTCTACAAAAGTGGCCGGCCCCTTTTCTTTCATGTGTGATTGGAGAGAGAAAGTCCAAGGGGAGGGTTAATCAACATGCTAGAAAGAGAGTGTGGAGTTATCATGTGTAGAAATGATTACTAGCAAAACCAACACTCAAATGCAACCATCATCTCAAGCATGATGGCTTCAAAAAGTCAAGCCATCATGAGAAGAAGAAGTCAAGTGATGGTGCTTATCATGAAAACCATCATGATGCAACAAAGATGCAAAGACCCCCTCCACAACCACTTATTTGCAACAATGCAAATAAGCCCTCCTCCACCAAACTTCGGCCAATGAACGGAACAATGGAAATCGGCCGAAACGGAAAGCAAACTGGCAACTCCATAAAACTGGTCCCGTAATAAATTACAGGAAAACCCCGATACTGTGCATACACACCCGCATCTGTATTTCGACCGAAATACAAAATGCAATGAGACAAAGTCTTCACTGTACTATACTAGGATCCGGCTTAAACCAAAGCCGGCTAGTAATATCTGTTCGATCCTGATCCGTGCAATACCGCACATATCTGATCGAACCCTGCCATATAACCATACGGCCTATAGTACAAAATGTCCGATCCTGATCCGTGCAATACCGCACGTATCTGATCGGACCTTTCCATATCTCCATACGGCCTCTACAACCTTTCGCCCGAAAGCTGAGTAACTGAATGTGGGGGACTCTAAAGACTCGTCAACACCTTGGTTGTGGATTTAACCACTAGCACGTCAGAGGTATAAGCCAATACGTAACGGGCTACCAGGTATTGACTAAAAGGGATGTCTGTGAGTGAACTCAGCCTGACAACCCTACTGAGCCTGTCAGTGACAATATCCGTACAGTCCGGTCCGTTCGTCTATGAGCATCGCATGGCGGGCCTAGGGGGTTGGTAAAAGTCAGACCCCCAAAAGCGGTACAAGTCGTGTCGGAGTGTAGCCCAGAACACCCTGAGATACTACTGGAATACCTACCAGTAAATCTCCTTGCCTCGGCCGAGGGCTTCGTGTAATGGCTCTCCTAGACACAGCACGACCTCACCCCCAATACCGGGAGAGACGAACCCCTGAAGATACGCTCACTGCCTCCATGTGGCTCGGGACTGTACCCAACTAAAACCTGTTTGCACGACTCCTTTGAGCCGTGGTAGGGTAGTAATCAAAGTACAGTGGGAACTCACACAAGACAAATGACGATCCCCAGGTCGATGAACTAACCTGCACACATGTCACCAGGGAACTGCCATCTGACGTCTGGTATATGACCAACTGGCATGTTCCCGGCGAGTCCTGTCCGGTGTACTCATAACCCAATGAGCACCTGTATACATCTTAGGTGATCCAACTGACACCAGTGGCTTGTGAGACCGGCCACCGCCCCTCGTCGGGGTCTCGACTGTATACACTAGTCTACTATGGAGTATCGATGCCCTGTCTCGAAACTCACACGACTAGGGACCATTTAAGGATATGCGTATAGACTGCCAGCTCCCACGTATATGATCGCCCTCATACTGCTGGTGGTCAAGCAAGAATCCTAGGGGCTCTATCAACGTGTAATAGCGACTTGTCAGGTCACCTAAAGCAGTACACGATGATAAAGGTAAACCAGATAGCATACTATCATCTCGAGTAAGACTGTCCTACCGGGATAGGTCGTCCCTCAATCACCGCAATCACGTGCCTGTGATCCAATAATTGACTCTGAGGGCATTATCTCCAACAATCTCCCACTTGCACTCAAGTCTAATTATTGCGATGTCGCATACTCACAGTCCGTGTGATACCGAACACCCAACTCCTCTACTAGTCAGTCTCACAAAGCTCGATTGCGAAACTATTGCGTTCAAGGAATAGCCTTAGTGAGTGGATCCGCTTTGTTGTCACTTTCCATGTCTCTCTATATCTCAAGTTCGCGGAGAAACCCATCTCCCGAAATGAGCAATACCTGTCTTAGAATGTGTCTGGATGTCTGATGGGACATAGCTCATAAATGAACTACAAATCCAAACTTCTTAGACTGTATCGTCAACTGAACTTAATCAGTATCCTGCGCCATGCCACCCTCAGTATTGCCTTGGACAACCTGTCCAAAATACTGCCCCTCATCGGAGGGAAAACTATAACTCTGACAACCTCCTTGTCGTCCAGGTCACCTTGGAAGCCTGGAATGATAACTGTCTCCCGAATGGGACTGTCGTTATCATATCCCTAGAACATCCACTTATGTTCTAAAACTGCTTCCGACTGTTTCTCCAGGATTGGATTAATGTCAACTTATTGCATCTAGTGCAAGAACAACATCTGGTGTGGTACTTGACATTTCATGATTGACTCAATTGCCTGAGCAAGTGATCTGCCAATCATGCACATCCCTCTCCCCTTTAGTCTATAAGACATCTTTAGAGAGGGTGACTCCATTACCTGCAGGTACACCACCATGCTAGGAGTCGTCCATTCTAAATACTCTTAGAATGCTGTCAAAGTACCCTGATTGGGAAACCACCCAAATCTAGATCTAAAACCATAGATCTAGTAACCAGTATGTCTGATATAATATCCAATTCCTTTGTGGAGAAAACACTGTGTGACGACCAAATTATAACCGATCGTAGTATAGGAGTTTCCTTTCCTACTTTGTGTATGTCATCCAAATACCATGACATCACACCCTACTACCTTCTCAACAGATCCATCCCCTATTCTGATGAAGTCAAACCTATGACAGTCATATCAGAAATTGATGATCTATCTCCGCTATATCTGCTATAGTCTATAAATAGACATAAGCTACCTGTCCACCAATGCTTCCGCTGCTCCCACTGACTACGACAACCCTCTGGCAGAGTCATATACACGTACACTTCTAAAACAAGTTTAGAACGACGCTATACTCATCCTCCCGCCGGGTCTCACAGTCTGGAACAACAGCAATGGCAAGTGTGGGTAAACAAGAACTTCCCTGTCACCGTCCTTGAGGCTACCGTAGTACCTCTCGGGTGCCTGAAGTTACCCACCTTATCTGCGGAGTGGCCAATGGAATGTCAATCCAGATTGAATCTTTAGGTTCCTTATCAAATCTTCAGTAATCGTTTGTGGTTCTAGAATCACTTCCAGTTCTACCATACTCCCACTACTGTTTTCTGAAAAAATCCATTTTTAATAAAACTGTGGCGAGTCTAGAACAATATCGCTATTGTTCATCCAGATAGTAGAAAGTCAACCCTTGTCATAGCCTGGGTCAACCCACAAACAGCCATTACAGAAACGTGCCTTGAGTTATCCAGAGTCTGGTTTTAATCATAAGCCGGACAACTCCCCGTACCTTAACACCGTTAAGATATGAACTGTTCTATATCCAATATAGAACCAGAGGCACTGATTTAATTGAACCAGATTCAAATCATGCAGCTGTCTCCAGTGCATGTCAACTAAATGGAAGGAGGCCGATCGGCGTTACACAACTTAGGAGCATTTCCAATTATGAGTAACCTGAAAGAGAAGCAAGTTCTGTTAACCATTACTATCAACTAAATACCATACACAAGTATCTACATCTTCGATCACTTTGAAGAATCCCGATACTTGCTACACATGGTTCTCTACTGTATTCAAATACCTATAACTTCTCAAAATTCGGACCCTGTGTTTCCACGAAACACCTGTCTAAAAACTAGAGAAGTCATAACTAAACCGAATATAGTACGAGGACCAACCCCTTTATCCTGATGGACCCTGGACAACATACAATACTCTGTATAAGTCCCTTGAGTCTGATAACTCATTCATTGTGTGTCGTAGGTTGAAAACTGTACTTATGGTTAAGAAGAATTACACCGATGTTTAATGCTCCTTACCTAACCATCCACTGATATAGGTAAATGTCGTAGACATAATTTCAGAAAGGTATATCTCACTCTATGAAAATAGACGTACAGATATATCAATTTGAAATTGGTGCATAACAGCAGATATTCAAAACCAAATATTTGCCGACCGGCAAACAGCCCAGGTGATTTCCTCAAATATCACAGATTACAACGAATCCCGATATATTGAGGATGATCACCCAATTCCCAATAACTTACTCCCACTCATCATCTGTAAAACCATACAGATGTGAGAATCATACCTGGTAAATACATACCCTGGAGTAAGTATCTAATCGGGAAATCAGTTTTCCATTAACAGTACACAGTGAGACTGAAACATTGAAATGTTTCGATGGGGTATCCTGGTATTCCTAATAATGCCTCTTCCAGATTCATGACTGTAACCGTATAATTCTTTGCCACTTCTCCAAATCCCTTCATATGTCTTTAGTCTTTACCTTCTGCACACCCCTTTTGTCACGACCCGAGAAATTCGACTCGTGACCGGCACTTAACCACGCAACGTCTACAGGCGCAACGCGGCTAAGTAAGCCGAACCCAGAAATCAAAACCAATAAATAGAGTGATTTAAAACGTTTTGTAAAAAAAACAATAGTAAATGTCTGAAAAACTTCCATTTATTTAGTAGAAATCCCTTTTTAGTTCACAAGTTATGAGTTTTATAATTTTGGTAACATTTCCTTTTTAAAAACATTAACCCCGCAAGTCGGGTAAAAGTAAGGTGTAGCGGAAATAACAAGTGACATGAATAAAGCATCACAATATGATATACGACGCCGTAGCGAAGAATACACAGTAAAATAAGGACAATATCATAAAAGAATAGACTGCATAAAGTAACGTCGGCTCACATGCGAGCTCGACACCAGACATAAAATCATACATATCGTCCTCACAACTGTCTCTAAGTCAATACAGAAGGTAGATGGAGAGTGCTAGATACATCAATATACAACTGAAAGATAACAGATACCGTACAAAACCCACCTAAACAGCAAAAGGGCTATCTCTGCTCAAAAGGGGTATCTATGCCAAAAGATGAGGTAACAGCCAGCCGTGACTACTCCCAAGGGCAACCTGCAAACACTGTGGCACAACGGGGGTGAGTTGCCAACTCGTGAATAGAGATAACATATAAAGGTGATCGCAAGCATGCACATATAGCGTGGCTCTACTAATGCCAGCAGATGATATCAATGCATGTCAACAGTGGATACAGTAGTAATGCATGTACTCTAACAGGTAAATGCCACAGGATGAGATGTATAGTAATCAATACTGAGTATGGGATAAATAATATCTACATGGACTATGTCAACATGGGAAGCAATAATCGGTGCCTCAAACTGCACCCAAATCCCACATATACTCAGGCGCCGGCACACCCATCGGCCCTCAAATCCTGTATATCTCGGAGGAATCACGAGTGCCCAACATCGGCACCCAAAACATCATAAAATACCCGTGTCCAGCATCGACACGTAAATCCTCGAACATCGGGCGCCGTCAGTCCGGACCGGCCCCACGGGGTCCGTCTGCGGTATCGGCCCTCGGCCCCGGCAGCACGGTCATCCCGCATCCATCACTCGACTCTGGTCAGTATCCTCCGGACAACTGCCAGGTCCAACCAATCACCGGTAGGTACTCGCCCGCCTCCAGGCTCAATCGGCAAATCTCATCGATCATCTCGCCGAGGGGAACCATACCGGGCCCACCACGAACCCGCAAACGGAACATCCACTCCTCGAATCGGGTTTCAAGCACACGTCTCAGCACCGAGAAAACGCGTGGTGGACACACCAAAATATCATACCACGAGGTACCGGGTTTTTCAAAATAGCATATCTTTCCTTAAAAATTCCACGGTCCTCAAAACAGAAATCACATGAGAATCCAATACCAATAGTAAAATCCAACGCGAGGTACAATATACATCAATCCATGGTATAGGTATAAGGGGAAAACCGCTTCTTAAAGTAGTTTCATTTCCGGTTTTAAAAGATGTCATGCGGCTCCCAATATACATGTAGGTCATATATGAGGCGAACTATAGCAATATAAACATGGCAGCTCTATAGTGAGTGTGACATGACAATTACTAACGGTGTGTGTGTAGCATGTAAATAGTGCCCGTGCAACATAAACCATTAGTAATAGTGCGGTGTTCTATCAGTTCTAAGCAATATATATATCAACACAGCAGAGAATGCAATATGCGATGACAGTCTATGGGGTGCATGCAACATATAGTAAATAAGTCATATCAGCCCTGACGCATAACGCCATGCGGGCGATATCCCCGTAGATGTGAAATCTACTCACAGTGTCTCGCGCTAAGTGTATCCAACCACTTGCTTGCCCTTCTTTGCGGCGTCCGTCTCACTGGCCTGCGAACCTAGAATCATAAACACATATCACACATATAAGCTCAATTTCGTCAAAAACGCGATATCACGGTCAAACTAGAAACTCGTGTCGCAAACTAATCGCGCGTGTGCGCGATACGCTAAAACGTGTACTCACGCGCCACAAAACTACCCCGACGCGCCGCGATACGCAGAACCCAAACCTACTCACGTATCACGCGTGTCGCGAAGGTTTAGAAAAACGGCAAAACAGGTAACTGGTCCCAGATTTTTCTACAGAACAAATCTTAAAAATATAAATATACCAAAATACCCTACACACAAAAACACACCTACATAACCCAAAAACCACCAAAACACCCCCTGTCTGGCCGCAAATTGCGGCCAGAATGGCGGTTTTGGCGGCCAAAGGGGGGAGTTAGGGGGTCGGGTTTCACCTGGTGCATCATCTCCACTCCACTACACTACAGTCTTCCCAAAATCATTCTGCACTCACCGGGTCAATAGCAGTTCCAGAAAACTCAGATTTTGCCCAAAAACGACATTTGCATCCAATATGAAATCTGGTGGTATTTTAGTGAAATCGGGGTTGGACTAGGTTTACATGGTCACAACAAACCTCAAGCATCCTACTGGAACTAATCTACACCTCATTAGCACAAAGTTCACACTAAATACCCCATATCGCACTAAAACACACAAAAATCCTTAAACCGATGCAAAACTACACTAACTAGGCAAACTAGGGAATAAGTTTAGGAATTATACCTCACTCTCGACCCTAGGGAGCTGCAGGAAGGAGAAGAAGTGAAGGGGAGGGGCTGCACATGGTGCTGGAGCTGCTGCTGCTCACTGCTGCTGATGCTTCTGCTCTCTGCTGCTGATGCTGCCTCTTGCTTCAGAGATTGTTGCTGTTGTTGTGTTTGCTGCTGCTGCTGCTTGTTCTGGAGCTGGGGGAAAGAGGTAAGTGTGTGGGTGTGTGAGTGTCTGAGAGAGAATGGCAAAGGAATGGGGGCAACACTCATGTCCAAGGTCAACCCTCCTCTCTCTCTCCACAACATGGCCAAGCATGGCTAAGCCATGCCTCTCTCTCTCTCTCTCATGCCAACTCAACACAAATAAATTTAAAACAAAAGACTTAATTCTAATATTAACCTACCATGGTAAAATTATGGTATCATCACATTTCAAAAATCCTAGCTTACATGCACAAGTGTGTGCAAGCCTAGGAAAATTTTGGAAAAATGTTTATTAAATTAGGAAAAATATTTAAAACACAATTTGGTAAACTTTTTATTAAAAATCATTATTTAATTATAATTATTCACTAACCCTTATCCTATGGTGTTACAATCTCTCCCCCTTAAAGAAATTCGTCCCCGAATTTCAAAAATCTAACTAAGGTTACCTTCAAAAAGATGGGGATACGTCTTCATCATCTCGCTTTCGGTCTCCCAAGTGACCTCTTCACGGTTCTGACCACGCCAAAGTACTTTAACTGATGGAATCTCCTTCGATCTCAATTTCTTCACTTGTCGATCTAAGATCATCACCGGGTGCTCTGCATAGGAAAGATCACGCTCAAGATGGATCGTCGGATGCTGAATCGCGTGCGAAAAATCATGTAGATATCTGCGGAGCATCGAAACATGGAATACGGGGTGCACGTCTGGAAAGCTGGGCGGAAGGGCTAACCGGTAAGCTACTACACCGACACGCTCGAGGATCTCGAAGGGGCCCACATACCTGGGGCTAAGCTTCCCCTTCTTCCCAAACCTCATCACACCTTTCATTGGGGAGACCCTCAAGAAAACATGATCACCAACAGAAAACTCAAGTCTGCGTCGTCGACGGTCTGCATAAGCCCTCTGCCTACTCTGCGCTGCTCTCATCCTATCGCGAATCAACTGGATCTTCGCGGTCGTCTCCTCAACGATCTGTGGCCCTAAGATACTGCTCTCACTGAGCTCTGTCCAACAAGTAGGTGACCTGCATCTCCTTCCGTAAAGGGCCTCAAACGGTGCCATCTGAATAGTCTCCTGGTAGCTGTTATTGTAGGAAAACTCTACCAAGGGCAAATGATGATCCCAGCTACCTCCGAAATCTAGTACACAAGCTCTGAGCATGTCCTCGAGAGTCTGGATGGTCCGCTCTGACTGTCCGTCGGTCTGTGGATGAAAAGCCGTGCTGAAACTCAAGAGAGTGCCCAAAGCCTCCTGAAGCCTCTGCCATAGTCTACTAGTAAACTGGGTACCTCTGTCGGACACAATGCACGTCGGGACTCCGTGTAGTCGCACTATCTCGTCAATATAGATCTGGGCATACTGAGTAAATCCGAAAGTCGTCTTCACCGGTAGGAAGTGAGCCGCTTTCGTCAAACGATCCACGATCACCCAGATGGAGTCATACCCCCGACTAGTCCTGGGTAGACCCACCACGAAATCCATCGAAATCTGTTCCCATTTCCACTCCGGAATGGGTAATGGCTGTAGCTCTCCCGCGGGCCTCTGGTGCTCAGCCTTGACTTGCTGACAAGTCAGGCATCTCGATACAAAATCTGCAATGTCCCTCTTCATTCCGTCCCACCAGTAAACATCTCTCATATCATGATACATCTTGGTGGAACCGGGATGTACGCTATACACCGATCGATGTGCCTCCTCAAGAATCTCACGCCTCAGTCCCTCAGCATCAGGTACGCACAGTCTGACTCCAAACCGTAGTATCCCCTGATCATCGATCACGAACTCGGAAAATCGGTCCTGTCCCATCTGTGCCATGATCTCTGAACATCGGTCGTCACTGAGCTGTGCCTCACGTATACGATCAATCAACTGTGGGCGTGCACGGACGTGCGCTATCTGTCCTCCAATCGGCGTGAACTCGAACTGTACTCGACTGTCGCATAATATCTGCCAATCCGCCGATGACTGCTCCTGCACTGCGCTCAAACAAGACAAACTACTCCCGGGCCTCCTGCTCAAAGCATCCGCCACCACATTTGCCTTGCCCGGGTGATATAAGATCTCGCAGTCGTAATCCTTCACTAACTCCATCCATCGACGCTGTCGAAGGTTCAGGTCCCGCTGCTGGAATATGTATTTCAAGCTCTTGTGATCCGTAAATATCTGGCACGACTCACCGTATAAGTAATGTCGCCAGATCTTAAGTGCGAAGACCACTGCTGCCATCTCCAAATCATGAGTGGGGTAGTTCTGCTCGTGCTTCTTCAATTGTCGGGAGGCATACGCGATCACCCTATCATGCTGCATCAGAACGCATCCCAATCCCACTCGAGAAGCATCACAAAAGACCACAAATTCGCCCGATCCGGAAGGTAAAGATAACACCGGTGCCGTCGTCAGCCGTGTCCGTAACTGCTGAAAGCTGTGCTCGCACTCCTCCGTCCAAACGAAAGGAACTCCCTTCCGGGTCAACCCGGTCAACGGTGTAGCAATACGTGAGAAGTCCTGCACAAAACGCCTGTAGTAACCGGCCAATCCCAAAAAGCTGCGAATCTCCGTCACTGATGTGGGTCTGGGCCAACGCTGAACGGCCTCGATCTTCCTCGGGTCAACACATATACCGTCTCGTGAAATCACGTGACCCAAGAAGTCCACGCTGTCTAACCAAAAAGCACACTTGGAGAATTTCGCATAGAGCTGGTGCTCCCTCAATGTCTGCAATGTAACCCGCAGGTGCTGCTCGTGCTCCTCACTACTCCGGGAATACACCAAGATATCGTCAATGAAGACTATGATGAACAGATCCAAATAAGGCCGGAAAATGCGGTTCATCAAGTCCATGAAGGCTGCTGGCGCATTGGTAAGTCCGAACGACATCACCAAAAACTCGTAATGGCCGTAGCGCGTAAGGAAAGCTGTCCGGGGAATGTCCCCCTGTCGAACCCGCAGCTGATGATAGCCCGATCGTAAATCGATCCTCGAAAAGTACCCTGCCCCCTGAAGCTGGTCGAACAAATCGTCAATACGCGGCAAAGGATACCTGTTCCGCACTGTCACCCTGTTCAGCTGGCGGTAGTCGATACAAAGACGTAAGCTGCCGTCCTTCTTCCTGACGAACAGGACTGGAGCACCCCAAGGAGAAACACTGGGTCGAATAAGTCCCTTGTCCAGCAAATCCTGTAACTGACCTTTCAGCTCACTATGTTCCGCCGGGGCCATCCGATAGGGCGGTATAGAAATAGGCCCCGAACCAGGAACCAAATCAATACAGAAAGAAATGTCACGCTCGGGCGGCAACCCAGGAAGCTCGTCAGGGAACACATCAGGAAACTCGCTAACAACCGGAACCTGATCCAATGGAACCTCTGTAGCGCGAGCATCGCGAACATAAGCGAGAAATCCCTGACATCCCTTCCTCAAAAGCTGTACAGCGCGAAAAGAAGAAATCACACTGTGAGGGGCGGCACCACGGTCCCCCAACACAACAAAAATCGACTCACCGGGGAAACAGAATCTAACTGTCTTCTCGCGGCAGTCCACAGAAGCATAGCACGTGGCTAACCAATCCATGCCCAAAAGAACGTCGAAGTCCAACATCTCCAGAAGGATCAAGTCGACAGGCAACTCTCTCTCGCCAATACAGACGATACAGGATCGGAACACGTGCCTAGCCACAAACGACTCTCCCACAGGAGTAGTCACCACAAGCGGCTGATCAAGTAAGCCGGACTCTCTACCCAAACTCGGCACAAAGTGCGTGGATACGTACGAGTGTGTGGATCCGGGATCGAACAATACATGTGCATCAACCGAACATACAGGAAGGATACCTGAAACCACTGCATTGGACGCCTGTGCGTCCTGGTGTGTCAAAGCAAAGACCCTCGCCTGTCCGCCACCTGTAACTGACTGACCTCTGCCTCGGTCATCTCATCCTCTCTGAGCAACTCCTCCACGCCCGCGACCTCTCGGTACATAAGTCTGGCGCGGAGCAACGGTAGGCACAACGGGCAACGCCCTCTGGGGTGGTGAAGGTGGTAAGGTAACATGCGGTGCTGCCGCCTCCCCCCGGTGTGTCTCTGGACAATCTCGAACGAGGTGAAGTAGGCTGCCACATCTGAAGCAACCCCGCGGCGACTGCTGACCGTCCTGGGGATACGAACTAAACATCCGACCCCGTCCCGAATCTCTGCTACCCCTCGTACCGGAACGATACCTGTCGCGGCGTCTGAATGACTGCCTCCGTGCGGAAATACTGGTACGAACTCTCTTCGGCTCTGGAAGTACCGAAGTCTCGACAAGGTGCTCCTCGACCACTAGGGCTGCGTCTACAGCTGCTGCATAGGTCTCGTAGTGCTGCGCGCTGATCGCGAGGAACACTGGTGAAATCAAGCCCCGAACAAATCTCCGGACTCGCAACTCCTCGGTGGCCACTAGATGTGGGGCATAGACTGCTAGCTCTGTAAACAGTACGTCATAGTCTGCCACTGTCATCCCTGGCGTCTGGCGCAAAGACTCAAACCTGCGTGCTCGGGCATCTCTAACACTCCGGGGAAGGAAACGGGCTAGAAATATGGTCACGAACTCCGTCCAGGTCATAGGAGGAAGACCTGCTGCTCTGCCCTTCTCCACTGAATCACACCATTTCTGCGCAAGACCTTCCAGACGAAAGCTCGCGAACTCAACCCATCTCGCATCTGCACATCTGAGGGAACGGCATATCCTGGCCATCCTGTCTATGAAAGACTGTGGGTCCTCGGCTGTATCGATGCCTGTGAATACTGGAGGCTTCAGCCTCATGAACTCTGATAGCGATACTGTAATCACCTCCGTGGCTGCAGGGGCAACTGGCTGTGCGGTAGGCACCATCGCGGTCTCTGGAACTGGTGGAGCTACCTCTGGTCGCTGCGCTCGAAGCGTCTCAACTAGCGATCCTATCATCTGGCGCATCTCCTGCATACCAGCCCCTAACGAGGCGATCTGCTCTGTCACGGCAGGAACAGCCTGCTCGGGTACAACCGGCGTACTGCCCGGATCAGTCCTCGTCTCGGACGAGTCAACACGAATCTCGGCCCTCGCGGCCGCTCTCTGTGCCCTCGTAGTCTTAGGCGGCATAATGGCTGAAAGAAAATTTGGATTCGATAAGAACACGGAAATCGAATCACAAGAATATACGGAGGAATCAAATCAACAAGTCCTAAGGTCGCGTAAGCGGAGTACCGTGTCGTGAGTATGCCGCGGAACATACGCACGCTACGCTACCCTGCCGCAGCTACCTACTCCATCATACCAGGGTCATCCTACACTCCGAAGGTAAAACCTATGCTCTGATACCAATTTTGTCACGACCCGAGAAATTCGACTCGTGACCGGCACTTAACCACGCAACGTCTACAGGCGCAACGCGGCTAAGTAAGCCGAACCCAGAAATCAAAACCAATAAATAGAGTGATTTAAAACGTTTTGTAAAAAAAACAATAGTAAATGTCTGAAAAACTTCCATTTATTTAGTAGAAATCCCTTTTTAGTTCACAAGTTATGAGTTTTATAATTTTGGTAACATTTCCTTTTTAAAAACATTAACCCCGCAAGTCGGGTAAAAGTAAGGTGTAGCGGAAATAACAAGTGACATGAATAAAGCATCACAATATGATATACGACGCCGTAGCGAAGAATACACAGTAAAATAAGGACAATATCATAAAAGAATAGACTGCATAAAGTAACGTCGGCTCACATGCGAGCTCGACACCAGACATAAAATCATACATATCGTCCTCACAACTGTCTCTAAGTCAATATAGAAGGTAGATGGAGAGTGCTAGATACATCAATATACAACTGAAAGATAACAGATACCGTACAAAACCCACCTAAACAGCAAAAGGGCTATCTCTGCTCAAAAGGGGTATCTATGCCAAAAGATGAGGTAACAGCCAGCCGTGACTACTCCCAAGGGCAACCTGCAAACACTGTGGCACAACGGGGGTGAGTTGCCAACTCGTGAATAGAGATAACATATAAAGGTGATCGCAAGCATGCACATATAGCGTGGCTCTACTAATGCCAGCAGATGATATCAATGCATGTCAACAGTGGATACAGTAGTAATGCATGTACTCTAACAGGTAAATGCCACAGGATGAGATGTATAGTAATCAATACTGAGTATGGGATAAATAATATCTACATGGACTATGTCAACATGGGAAGCAATAATCGGTGCCTCAAACTGCACCCAAATCCCATATATACTCAGGCGCCGGCACACCCATCGGCCCTCAAATCCTGTATATCTCGGAGGAATCACGAGTGCCCAACATCGGCACCCAAAACATCATAAAATACCCGTGTCCAGCATCGACACGTAAATCCTCGAACATCGGGCGCCGTCAGTCCGGACCGGCCCCACGGGGTCCGTCTGCGGTATCGGCCCTCTGCCCCGGCAGCACGGTCATCCCGCATCCATCACTCGACTCTGGTCAGTATCCTCCGGACAACTGCCAGGTCCAACCAATCACCGGTAGGTACTCGCCCGCCTCCAGGCTCAATCGGCAAATCTCATCGATCATCTCGCCGAGGGGAACCATACCGGGCCCACCACGAACCCGCAAACGGAACATCCACTCCTCGAATCGGGTTTCAAGCACACGTCTCAGCACCGAGAAAACGCGTGGTGGACACACCAAAATATCATACCACGAGGTACCGGGTTTTTCAAAATAGCATATCTTTCCTTAAAAATTCCACGGTCCTCAAAACAGAAATCACATGAGAATCCAATACCAATAGTAAAATCCAACGCGAGGTACAATATACATCAATCCATGGTATAGGTATAAGGGGAAAACCGCTTCTTAAAGTAGTTTCATTTCCGGTTTTAAAAGATGTCATGCGGCTCCCAATATACATGTAGGTCATATATGAGGCGAACTATAGCAATATAAACATGGCAGCTCTATAGTGAGTGTGACATGACAATTACTAACGGTGTGTGTGTAGCATGTAAATAGTGCCCGTGCAACATAAACCGTTAGTAATAGTGCGGTGTTCTATCAGTTCTAAGCAATATATATATCAACACAGCAGAGAATGCAATATGCGATGACAGTCTATGGGGTGCATGCAATATATAGTAAATAAGTCATATCAGCCCTGACGCATAACGCCATGCGGGCGATATCCCCGTAGATGTGAAATCTACTCACAGTGTCTCGCGCTAAGTGTATCCAACCACTTGCTTGCCCTTCTTTGCGGCGTCCGTCTCACTGGCCTGCGAACCTAGAATCATAAACACATATCACACATATAAGCTCAATTTCGTCAAAAACGCGATATCACGGTCAAACTAGAAACTCGTGTCGCAAACTAATCGCGCGTGTGCGCGATACGCTAAAACGTGTACTCACGCGCCACAAAACTACCCCGACGCGCCGCGATACGCAGAACCCAAACCTACTCACGTATCACGCGTGTCGCGAAGGTTTAGAAAAACGGCAAAACAGGTAACTGGTCCCAGATTTTTCTACAGAACAAATCTTAAAAATATAAATATACCAAAATACCCTACACACAAAAACACACCTACAGAACCCAAAAACCACCAAAACACCCCCTGTCTGGCCGCAAATTGCGGCCAGAATGGCGGTTTTGGCGGCCAAAGGGGGGAGTTAGGGGGTCGGGTTTCACCTGGTGCATCATCTCCACTCCACTACACTACAGTCTTCCCAAAATCATTCTGCACTCACCGGGTCAATAGCAGTTCCAGAAAACTCAGATTTTGCCCAAAAACGACATTTGCATCCAATATGAAATCTGGTGGTATTTTAGTGAAATCGGGGTTGGACTAGGTTTACGTGGTCACAACAAACCTCAAGCATCCTACTGGAACTAATCTACACCTCATTAGCACAAAGTTCACACTAAATACCCCATATCGCACTAAAACACACAAAAATCCTTAAACCGATGCAAAACTACACTAACTAGGCAAACTAGGGAATAAGTTTAGGAATTATACCTCACTCTCGACCCTAGGGAGCTGCAGGAAGGAGAAGAAGTGAAGGGGAGGGGCTGCACATGGTGCTGGAGCTGCTGCTGCTCACTGCTGCTGATGCTTCTGCTCTCTGCTGCTGATGCTGCCTCTTGCTTCAGAGATTGTTGCTGTTGTTGTGTTTGCTGCTGCTGCTGCTTGTTCTGGAGCTGGGGGAAAGAGGTAAGTGTGTGGGTGTGTGAGTGTTTGAGAGAGAATGGCAAAGGAATGGGGGCAACACTCATGTCCAAGGTCAACCCTCCTCTCTCTCTCCACAACATGGCCAAGCATGGCTAAGCCATGCCTCTCTCTCTCTCTCTCATGCCAACTAAACACAAATAAATTTAAAACAAAAGACTTAATTCTAATATTAACCTACCATGGTAAAATTATGGTATCATCACATTTCAAAAACCCTAGCTTACATGCACAAGTGTGTGCAAGCCTAGGAAAATTTTGGAAAAATGTTTATTAAATTAGGAAAAATATTTAAAACACAATTTGGTAAACTTTTTATTAAAAATCATTATTTAATTATAATTATTCACTAACCCTTATCCTAAGGTGTTACACCTTTAGGCCAAATGGTTTTCTTCCTTCCCTACCGTTCGGCACCAGCCTATGGTTTGGAAGAAGACTATCCAATAAGCATAATGGGTGTACTGTCCCAATCCTAGGAACACTCGCAATGAGAGAGAAGGTGAGGATAAAAGACACCTGAATAAACCTTATTCCTATTTCTCCTGGACCAGAATCCATCCCCGAACTGGAACAAGTTCCTTTCGAGTTCGTATATAACCATACGATGGAGTATCCATTAAACTGTGGATCTTCGTAGTGATACGGAGTGTCCTGGAGAAATACAAAGGTGATTTAGGATTGGCGAAGGAATACTTGGTTTGGTCGTGAATATCTGTTGCAATTTACTTTGCCCTCTTACTAATCCCTTGCTTTGTCTTAACTTAATACCTTCTGCACACCATCGTTATGCTAATTGGTTTTCTTCATCCCTACCGGTCGGCACCAGCCTAAGGTTTGGAAGAAGACTATCCAATTTGCGTAATAGGTGTACTATCTCCTAAACCAAGGAGCACTCGCAACCTGAGAGAAGGTAGAAGGAAAATACAACTGAATAATCCTATCCGTTTCCTCCAGAACCGGAAACCATCCTCGAATAAATTCTTTCGAGTTCGTATCTAACCATACGATGGTTTTGTCCAATGGAAGTGGACGTTCGTAGTAATACGGGGTGTCCTGGAGAAAAGGGTAAAAGTAGGAGTGGCAATGAGGTTTGCAACTCTGACAATCCAAAAGCCAGTGTTTAAGAAGGTTCGGTTAATCTTGGTCACTGAGTCATAGTCTTAGGGTCGGGTCATTGGTCGCTGCCAAAGAGAGAGAGAAAAGAAACACTCAGCGTGCACTCTAACCTAGACCAGAATGGTTACCAATTTATCTAATCTGGAAACCTCCCACTGTACCGTTAAATTCTCCTCCAAACCTGAAAGAAGAATTTGTCGGGATCACCCGAGGAGTATACCAACTCATCAGTGGGAATCGGGATCCAACTATCATCGCATGACAACGTGACGGAATCCGCTCACGGTGTCACACTCCAGAAGGTATGCGCATATCTGGCAGGTTTCAGTTCTTTTGAAACTCCCGATGTGATTTCTGCCCCATGCTCTTATGACCTTGACTTTGGCCAACAAATCATAAGTCACATGTCAAGTTCTACCCGTCATTCTCCAGGTTGATTCGAATCCACCCGCACAAGCCCTTGACTTTGGCCAACAAGGCTATACGACTGTCCCAAACCAACGCATCTATCTATGCTGCATATGAATAACCAACAGCTACCAAACACTGTGCCTTGACTTTGGCCAACAAACACAGCTTGAATACTATTGACTACCCATATGAAACGACGGAGGGCTACGAATGGTTTCTGGCGAAAACCTTTAACGTAAAGAACTTGATATCGTCGAAGGAACAGATAGCTTTTTAAAATATAGTGACGAAAACCTTCGCTAAAGAGGTCACTCTCGGTGAAGGGATCTCGGCTCTTTCCCCGTAGAATGAGGTGCAGGATATTCCAACTGAATACCGAGATGCAAAGCAAAAGTAATCGGCTATAGTGAAGTTAATGCCCTGACGCAAACTTTTTGTCTAAGGGGTCACTCCCGGTGAAGGGATCTCGGCCCTTGCCTCGTCGACTGAGGAGCAGGATATTCCAACTGAATATCTCGATGCAAAACAAAAGTGAACGTCCTTGCAATAACAGCTTTTTGAAAAAGTGTTCCAACAACATCAGATTAGGTTTGTTTTTAACTTGCATTGATCCGAATCAATGCAGTCCCATCAATTGATCACACCAAAAAGAACGAAAATATACTGATGTACGTATATGCCATCCACATTCGCCACTGGGTCCCGTCATTACCCGTTAGGTTAGCTAACTAACGACAGAGCGGGGAATGGACTAGCGCGGATGTAAAACATATACAACATCTACTAATATATATACCAATATATTATATTTCGCTCAAGGCGTGAAAGAAATGCAACATCACAGAAAATGTACAGCATCACAGAAACAATACAGATATCTGGGATCCCCGGGTTTCACAGAGCCACTGCTGAAACTCGACGTTCCCCTGGTCGTGTGGATAGCCTGCGCAATGAAAACCTAGACCCCTACGGGCGCGGCAAGTCACCCGCCAAAACCTGAAGCGAGGCAGCCCCTTTCAATACCGTGAATGGACCACCCAGCACTTCACGGAATCCGGCAACTTGGGCACCCCTCCTGGGTCAACCTGTACCCCCTACGAGTGCGGCGAATAGCCCGCCAATCCTAGAGTGAAGCCCCCCTCCGTCTCAATGCCATGAGATGCGGGCTTGTTGCCCTCCAGAACCCGGCTATCCGTGCACCCCTCCGCGGGGTAATCCTAGTACAGAAAGTAAAATATACATACAACGGGTACATCGACCGCAACCAGGTCGTGCCCCAAAAGAATAATACAATCAGGCAGTGACGGCAGTCCACATGTCGGACGCTCGCCCCGCAATATCAAATGTACATAATACAACCACAACTGTACTAGCATTGCATCCAGGCTATCCCCCACGACCAATCCGCAACGTCACAGCAAAAACAGAACATCAACGTGAAAGTCACGTTCGCAAATCCGTCTAACCGGGCTATAGCAGTTAGACCGGATTTACCGATCAAGTGACATTCACGGTCGCAGATATAATGTAAATACTGTGAAAAATGTGTTTAAAATATCCGATCAATCAAATTTTAACAAGTGGGCCCCCAAACAATACTGTAGCAGATCAAGAAATCCTGGGCCCAAAATTAATATTCCAAAACACATATATATGGCCCACAAAGACACTGTAGAAATTGGGTGCAGAGACCTCAACAGTGCGCGGCGGAAACGCGGCCCAAAGGGGGTTTTGGCCGCGGTTCCGCGCTTTCACTGTCGACTGAACCTGTCGAATTTTTACAGTATCCTTGTAATCTCCAGTACATCAATTTTATACAACCTGAAAAAATTTTCGACACCAAAAATTTCCAACAGAAAACTGATGTGATCAAAAATGCGATTTTGGAACTTTTGATCGATCGGAAATGCAAACACATTACACAAAGCTAGACTAAGTTAATGGCGAGGCCCTGATACCACTGTTAGTGCACGGCGGCGCCCCGGCCGTCAATCCGACGCCGGAATGCGGAAGCGGTGAAAAACATTAATTTTGCGGACTTAGCAAACCGGCACCCCCGCGCACTAAACATCCGGATCGTAACCATTAACAAGTCTAAGCTACAAAAAAGAATGGGAAGAGAAGTATACCGACAGATCCGAGTCCTCCGGTCTTCTCGTCGTCGTCCCGATCTCCTGCGGAATGTTCCGTCTCCTCCTCGTCGCCGGAAGTGCACCACA
This sequence comes from Agapanthus africanus, assembly GCA_030015575.1. Taxonomy (NCBI): domain Eukaryota; kingdom Viridiplantae; phylum Streptophyta; class Magnoliopsida; order Asparagales; family Amaryllidaceae; genus Agapanthus; species Agapanthus africanus. The sequence continues at coordinate 448,758,135 of JASDDO010000012.1, read as the reverse complement.
TCGCCTACTTCTTTTACGGGCTCCCACCTCAATGCCGAGGCAACTCGGGTACGAAGCCGGCTACTCGACATGCCCAAGATATGCTGTAGAATATCTAGAGAAGAAGTCTCATTTGGGGTTTTTGGAGCTTTGCCATTTTGTGGAGGAAGAAGAACTTGGAGAGAGGTGAAGGAAAAATGTGATGTATCAAGAATGAGAGTAACATTTTTCTCCCCACTACAAAAAGAAACATTTCACCCACTCTACAAAAGTGGCCGGCCCCTTTTCTTTCATGTGTGATTGGAGAGAGAAAGTCCAAGGGGAGGGTTAATCAACATGCTAGAAAGAGAGTGTGGAGTTATCATGTGTAGAAATGATTACTAGCAAAACCAACACTCAAATGCAACCATCATCTCAAGCATGATGGCTTCAAAAAGTCAAGCCATCATGAGAAGAAGAAGTCAAGTGATGGTGCTTATCATGAAAACCATCATGATGCAACAAAGATGCAAAGACCCCCTCCACAACCACTTATTTGCAACAATGCAAATAAGCCCTCCTCCACCAAACTTCGGCCAATGAACGGAACAATGGAAATCGGCCGAAACGGAAAGCAAACTGGCAACTCCATAAAACTGGTCCCGTAATAAATTACAGGAAAACCCCGATACTGTGCATACACACCCGCATCTGTATTTCGACCGAAATACAAAATGCAATGAGACAAAGTCTTCACTGTACTATACTAGGATCCGGCTTAAACCAAAGCCGGCTAGTAATATCTGTTCGATCCTGATCCGTGCAATACCGCACGTATCTGATCGAACCCTGCCATATAACCATACGGCCTATAGTACAAAATGTCTGATCCTGATCCGTGCAATACCGCACGTATCTGATCGGACCTTGCCATATCTCCATACGGCCTCTACAACCTTTCGCCCGAAAGCTGAGTAACTGAATGTGGGGGACTCTAAAGACTCGTCAACACCTTGGTTGTGGATTTAACCACTAGCATGTCAAAGGTATAAGCCAATACGTAACGGGCTACCAGGTATTGACTAAAAGGGATGTCTGTGAGTGAACTCAGCCTGACAACCCTACTGAGCCTGTCAGTGACAATATCCGTACAGTCCGGTCCGTTCGTCTATGAGCATCGCATGGCGGGCCTAGGGGGTTGGTAAAAGTCAGACCCCCAAAAGCGGTACAAGTCGTGTCGGAGTGTAGCCCAGAACACCCTGAGATACTACTGGAATACCTACCAGTAAATCTCCTTGCCTCGGCCGAGGGCTTCGTGTAATGGCTCTCCTAGACACAGCACGACCTCACCCCCAATACCGGGAGAGACGAACCCCTGAAGATACGCTCACTGCCTCCATGTGGCTCGGGACTGCACCCAACTAAAACCTGTTTGCATGACTCCTTTGAGCCGTGGTAGGGTAGTAATCAAAGTACAGTGGGAACTCACACAAGACAAATGACGATCCCCAGGTCGATGATCTAACCTGCACACATGTCACCAGGGAACTGCCATCTGACGTCTGGTATATGACCAACTGGCATGTTCCCGGCGAGTCCTGTCCGGTGTACTCATAACCCAATGAGCACCTGTATACATCTTAGGTGATCCAACTGACACCAGTGGCTTGTGAGACCGGCCACCACCCCTCGTCGGGGTCTCGACTGTATACACTAGTCTACTATGGAGTATCGATGCCCTGTCTCGAAACTCACACGACTAGGGACCATTTAAGGATATGCTTATAGACTGCCAGCTCCCACGTATATGATCGCCCTCATACTGCTGGTGGTCAAGCAAGAATCCTAGGGACTCTATCAACGTGTAATAGCGACTTGTCAGGTCACCTAAAGCAGTACACGATGATAAAGGTAAACCAGATAGCATACTATCATCTCGAGTAAGACTGTCCTACCGGGATAGGTCCTCCCTCAATCACCGCAATCACGTGCCTGTGATCCAATAATTGACTCTGAGGGCATTATCTCCAACAATACCTTATTCCATTCTCGCGATGAATGTATCGATTGGTTGTATGCGATATAACCTAGTTAACGATTCAAGGATTGATTCGATAAGCCGATACATTGGATATTAGTCGGTTATATGAGATATGACCGGATCGTTAAATCAAGTGCTGATTTAATGATTTAATGCATAATTATATATTTGATATATTACTTTGCATTAACTAGTATTTGTTCACTTTAAATGGATTTTCTCACTTGATGTGCACATTGTATATGTGATATACTTTTGTACATTTGATTGTATCATGTTTGATGATACATGATAGTTTGGGTGTATGTTAAGATTAAACCATGGTTATGTAATGGTTAGGGTTTTGATTTTATTTACTTATTCATTCATTTATTTATTGATTCATTTTTGAAATGATAAAGAGAAAATGGTGGCTTTCTTTGTTTGTTGTTGAAGCTTCATGAAGCTTTGACTAAGTGACCATTTTGTCTTCATGCTTAACCCTAACCATTCAAACTAACCATGGTTTATTCTCTACACCTAACTATGGTTGCTATATGATAAGTATTCATTTATTTTCTATTTAGAAAATAACTTATCATATTCTTTTCTTCTTCTTCAACAAAGAAGAAGCTTGCAACCATTAATGGCATCTTGAGAAAAAGAGTGAGAAATCTAATTCTAAAGTGAACCTACTTCCTATTTCTTCATCATTTACCTCTTTCCAAGTAGTATAGGGTGTTTTCTTCACAAGTTTCATGACTTGGTGAAGTTGGAGCTTGATCTTGAGTTGCCTCGACGTAGATCATCTACGGCATCGAAGTCGACGACCTAGCCCGCCCATTTCTCCGATGAAGCCGATGGTAGAGCCGGGGATCCGATGATCGCAGCGTGGGGACTTCATCACGGAGCTATGGAGGTGGAGGACCGGATCTACAAACGTTGTATTTTCGTTTACTCTTAGTTAAGTTGTTAACTAGTTATCGTTTCGTCTAAACTCTAGTCAACGATCCGTATTAGGGTTTCTCGGCACTTGTAAAATTTGAAATTGGCATGGTTGATGCCTTGTGAGACCTCCTTAGAGTGCCTAGGAACCCTACAGTGGTATCAGAGCCTAGCTAGAGCCTTAGGCGATGCGTAGACGATGTTAGAAACCCGATCGAACCCGAAACCCTAACTCTAAATCACTTTCAGGAAATTTTCTGAAAAGTTGGATTTTTGTGAATTAAAAATTGCCAAAAAATTCAGCAGGGAATTTGATGATTTACTGTGGAGCACATGCTCACGATTCCTCTAAAGTGCGGCGGAACCGCGGCACGAGCATGGCTCGTGCGGCGGTTCCGCGGCCAAGTATTCACATCAGCTTTTGAAAATTGCACAGTAATTCCTAATATTTAGTGCTGTATTTTCTGGAATATTTTAAATTCTACTCAACAGTTGAATTTTCTGGGGTTGTATTGGGACTTCGTAGATTCGATCGGATTGTCTAATCTTGTCTATGTGTTTTCCGGATAATTATTGAATATGTTAAAAAGTTCGACCGGATATAAATACCCAATTTTTCCCCTGTCGGGAAATTTCCAAGTGTTGGATCTTTTCGTGGTTTAATAACATTCTAAGTAGTGCAAGTAATGCGATGGACCCTCTAGAAGACAACAAACCTTAACTCGATTATGTGACCGTCTTGAACTGCCCTTTGAACCTTCGGGTTTGGGGCAGTACGGCGTGCCACATGTGAGGCGTTGGCTTGACCCTTCTACGGCTGGACCGTTGGTACTGAGGCATGAACTGGATGTTTTTAAACTTGTTTCATGTGTTGATCTGTTTCGGGAAAACTTGGGTGTTTGACTGTTCGATCGGAAAGTTTAACATTTTCTATTTATCTGGAATGGGATACAATAATTGGAATTCACAAGTAGTTATGAGATAACTGAATGAATGTTATAAACATAGCAGTTTAGTCTCACTTGATCGGTTGCCACGGAATTTTGATGTGATCAAAAGTCCGTCGCAATCACGTAGCGTACGTGGATACTCGCCGGGTAAACTTAATAGACAGCTACACCCCATAGCCCTGACCAAGTGACTGTAGGAGAACCCCGTCGCCGAAAGCATCTGTTCGGGTGCTCGCGGTAGCGGTGTTCCGCCTTGGTGCACTTCGTCGACGGCATCGGGGGTGCGGCCGCCTACTAAAGTTTGCGACGAGCATTCGATCAGTTTTTCGGGAATCTTGTTGAATTGCCCGACTTGATATTGAAAAGTGTTTTCGATAATGAGACTAAAATGCGGGGTTTATAACTGTTAGGCATGCGATGTCTAAGGAATTCATTTGATTGGGCATGCGATGTCTAAAGAGTTTGCGGATTCCAACTGTTGTAGTTTTACACTTTCTTTTCTGTGACCGTAAGTGTAATATGTGATATCGCTGGTTTCGTTGCTATATGTCAACGACAATTGGGATACGCATGTTTACTTACGTTGATAAATGTGATGTTATGTGTTGCTGGATATGTTATATTGGATCGTCGTGTTTGAATAGCCGGGGTTTTTTTTATGTGAGATGAGTGTTTTTCATTTTCATTCATGTAAAAACTTGTATGTAATATTCTTTTATTGGGGCACTTACAGGTTGCGGAAGTTGTCACCGTTGATGTATATTATTTACTTTTCCGCACTTGGATAGATCCAAGGAGGGGAGCACAAGTAACCGGGTTCTGGAGTCCAGTGGGAGACCAACTCGAGGAGTCGAGTCCGGGTCTCCTAACTCTAGAATTGGTAGGGTTGCTTGCCGCTCTCGTAGGGGTCTAGGGGTGTGGGTTTGGCTATTCATCACGACCGTGGAATCCGTGTTTTATACTGGCTCGTATTGAAAACACGGACGTCCTAGAATATCCAATATTTCATATGATTCTTCTGCTGCGATATATGTGATGTGATCATTTGATGTTCTGTGATAGATACAGTATATAGTATATATGATATATTATATAGACGTTACTTATGTTTTATACCCGCGCTAGCCCTACCCCGCTCTGCCGTTAGTTACCTAACCTAACGGTGCACGAGGGGACATCGAGGCGAATGCGGATGGCATAAGTGTACGTCGTATTTATCTGTGATGTTTAGGTAACTTAATTGATGGGACTTCATTAATGTGATTAATGAAATAAAAGAAACCTAAGATGTTGTGGATCGAATTTCTAAATAAAACAGGTAGCTACAGTTCTTGCTTTGCATCGCGGTGTTCCTTGTAGAACATCCTGCACCTTATTCGATAAGGAAAGGACCGAGATCCCTTCACCGGGAGTGACTCCTTTAGCAATAACTGGCAGATGCTACAACTCTCGGTTTGTTTTTTTGATTGCTTCTATAGTTTCTGCTTTGCACAGTGATATATATGATATATCCCGCACCTCATTCGACGAGGAAAGGGCCGACGATCCCTTCACCGGGAGTGACCCCTTTAACAAAACTAGAAAAGCCTAAAAAACACTCCATTTTAAAATTATTTGATTCTGCAACGATATCAAGTTCATTACGCAATAGGTTTTCAAAAAAACCTGTCGTAGCCCTCCGTCATTTCAGATAAGTACTAGTTAGTATTCGTGCTGCGGTTGTTTGGCCTCCATCAAGGCGTAGTGTACGGTAGCTAACTAGTGCTTATCTGCTAGCATATGATGCGATTGGATTAGGGTATTCGTACGGCGTTGTTTGGCCTCCGTCAAGGGTCGTGCGGGTGGGTTTAATTCAATCAGGAAATGACAGGTTGAACTTGACTAGCGGACTATGGGTTGATTGGCCTCCGTCAAGGTCATAGCACGCTAGGGGCAAAATATTATCGGGAATTTCAAATGTTGAAATTTGCAATGAGATTGCATACCTTCTATGTGATAGTTGGATCCCGATACCCACTGCGAGTAATTGTTACTCCTGGGAGAGTTTTACACATTACAATTAGCCGATCAAGTAGGTGTCTTGAAAGGTGTTAACGAGGTTACGCCTTTGGGAAAACAAGGTTTACATTAATTAGGTCCGTGCGAAAGCACGGGGCACCTCCCTCAAAGTACCGACACTGGCCTGGCTGAAAGATTGGCGAACTTGTAGCGTGTAATTAATCCCGGCTAGTCTTTCCTTTTAGGATTTGAAGGAAGATTTGATAAAAACAGTGGGAGCCATCCTGATTAGATAAAATAAATAACCAATATATTCTTGCAAGAGCGCACGCTGAGTGTTTTCTTCTCTCTCTCTCTAGGTAGCGACCATTTCACGCCTTAATCAAGATAATAATACGGATGTATTGACCGAACCCGCTTGTTATACTGAGCTGGGGAACGTTGGTCCCGCTCCAACTTATAATTGTTATAAGACAGAGCAGGAAATTAGGGATTACCAGAATTCCCGTGCCGCCCAAACGAAGAAAGTGCATGCTGATGCATCATCTTCGGGTATGTTCATTATACAGAACTGTTTCTCAGTATCCTCTACGTCCTAGGTATTAGATACCGGATAAGGATCCCGCAAATGTAATCCGTTACATAGGGCTACAGATAGGTAGAGAACTGAGAACGGGTGATAAGTTTCATGAGACAGAAAACGGGGCAAGTGTTGCAGCCAAGTCTGTTGATCACTGTCACCCTGTATTACCAATACATTGATTCTGAACAAATACTATTAGATAAAGAACCTGATATACAAAATCATATCAGTCTCTTTATTAGTAAAGAAACGATAAAATTTTGTATTGTTGGATAATGGTTTGAACATTTCCTATATCAAAAGTTGATCGGTTCAGGCACGTTATCTAAAAGCATTGATGTTCTAAATCAAACTACAGTTCTTAGTTATGGAACACACACAAGAGGAAGAGTTCAGAAATGAACGAATTCTTCTTGAGGTATTGTAGACTAGGTTAGATCAATGTGACCCGACTAGCTAATGTTATATTTAGATGCATATTTAAATCAGTTTGAATTTACATCTTATGAAACTTGCCAGTCATGTCACAAAGATAAGATGACCATAGCTCTGCTTACTGGAAACAGAGAAAGAGTTTGTGAACTCTTGGGACTGATACATGATGATGTATGTAAGGTCCCCTGTCTACACATGCCAAGACCGGTTCTTTGTACTTAATTACATTCTCTGATAATCTCTCGAGATTCAGACTTATGTTCATGTTGAAACACAAGTCCGAACCTTTTAAGATATTCATAGAATATAAGTTAGAAGTAGAGAACCAAAATATGGGTAAAAGTATTATGTCCTTTGATGTGATCAAGGAGGAGAATACTTGAGCACGGAACTCCAGGACTATTTTAAGAAGAATGCGATTCTCTCTCAGTATTACTGCTCTGAATACACCACAGCACAATGGTGTATCAGGGCGGAGCAATAACACCCTATATGATATGGTGTGCTCTATGATGAGTATTACTGAGTTACCTATTTCCTTTAGGAGTTATGCACTTCTGAAGTTGCATACCTATTGAATAAGGTTCCGATCAAATCAATTGCCTACCACTTCATATTTGATATAGAAAGGGAAGAGCCCATATCTTAAGTTAGTTAAGATTTGGGGTTGTCCGGCCTATGTCGAAAAGCAAAATCCGGACAAGCTCGAGGCAAGGTCTGTTATGTAGAACTGGAAATGTTCCAGCTATACAAACTGCAGCTGATGATTTGATAGAACCAAAGGATTCAGTAGATTCCAACGAACCTCAGCCTCTCCGCCGATCTAGTAGGGTTCCTCACCCACCTGAGAGTTATTTCGGTTTTTCTATGATAGTGGGAGCGAGGATTGCATCATGAGATGATGACCCAACTAGTTTCGAGCTGGCCATCTGGAGTGAGACTCTGTAAGAATGGTTGGATGTTTATCGATCTGAGATGGAATCCTTATACACCAACAAAGTATGGACTTTGGTTGCTTTATCTGAAGGGTTAAATCCCCGTCAGGAGCAAGTATATCTTGAGAAGATTACTTGGTGTACATGGAAAAGTTGAGACTTTTAAAAGCTAGACTTGTTAAAGGTTTTCGTCATCAACCAGGCGTGGAGAATGATGAAACCTTTTCCAGTGCCTATGCTTAAGTCCATCCAGATCCTACTTGCCACAGCTACATATCATGACTACGATATCTGGCGGTTGGGTGTCATGACTGCTTTTCTAAATAAAGTTTTAGAAGAGTGCGTCTATAAGTACACAGCCAGAGGGCCTCGTAGACAGTGGGAGCAGCGGAAACGCGAGCAAGATGTTTTATATGATAAAGCAGGCATCGCGGAGTTGGAACGTCTGTTTTGATGTAGTAGTCAAAGAGTTTGACTTCATCAAAATGGTAGATGAACCTTGTATATACAAAAAGGTAGTAGGGAGTATGGTGGTGATCCTCGTAGAGTACGTGGATGACATACTCTTGATAGGGAAGTAGTTTCCTATGCTACGATCGGTCAATCTCCGCTTATCACAATGATTCTCCATATAGGATCAAAGTGATACCTACTAAATCCTGGGTTTTGGATCTATGAGATAGATCTAATTGGATATTAGGATACTCACTAGTTGTAGTGAGATGGTATCAATTGGTCCTGGGGAGAATCACTGGAAGGGTTCCGGGATGATAAGGACAACTGAATGTCAGTAACAGGCATTGTCTTTACCCTCAGAAAAGGGACGATATGTTGGAAAAGTTCCAAGCTAGATACCGTGGCATACTAGACGATAAAGGCTGGATACATCGCTACTCAAGATGCTACCAAAGAGGAAGTCCGGGTGTATATTAGTTCATGAGATGAACTTAGTTCCTCCCATTGTGTGACAATGGAGTTGTGGCTTATGCCAAGGAACGTCCGTCCCATCAGTGATCCAGACGTATTCTAAGGCAGTATCACCTGATCATGGAGATAGTTGATCTCCAGGGTGATCAAGGTTAGGAGAGTAGACTCAGAGGACAACGCGGCGGATCCACTCACAAAGGCCTTTTCACAGAGAGAGACTTTTATGAGATGGTTGAGTATGAGATACTACAACCACTGCTACAGATGGCCCTAGTGCAAGTGGGAGATTGTTAGTTATATGTATGCCCTAGAGGCCATTACTATACATAGGATGTATATTGTAGTGGATGCTTGGACATATATAGGGAGGACTTTCTTGCTCGACATGATAATATGCTATCTGGTTGCTCTTTATCTTAACGTGTACACTGATTGTCTTGGTAAAGCCCTTAGGATGTGTACTTGACTACCTGGATTATGATGCAGATCATACTAGTGGGGACATGGTAGTCCACAAGTACATCCTTCAAGGTCCCTAGTCGTGGGTGTATCGAGACGGGGCATCGATATACCATAGTAGACTAGCGTATACCTTCTCGACCCATACAGATGGGCGATGGATGATCCCATATCCATTGGTGTTTGACATCGGAGATGATATACGGGTGCTCAGTAGAGACTGGGTACACTGGACGGACTCGCCGAGAACTCCCAGATGGTATTATACCTTACGTCAGATGGCAGTTCTCTGGTGACACTGGTACAGAGTAGTCTGTTGACCCGAGATCGTCATAGAGTCTTGTGTGATTCCCACTGTGCTTTGATTTCCACCTTACGACGTCCAAGAGGGCATGCAAATGGTGGTTTTTGGGTACAGTCCCGAGTCACATGGAGGCAATGAGCGATAGGAGGGGATTCGTCTCTCCCGGTATAGGGAGTTGATGTTGCACTGTGTTCGATTGGCTATAACCGGAAATCCCTGGCCAGGGTTGCTGAGATTTACTGGTAAGTGTTACCAGTAGTTTCTCGAACTGTTATAGACCTCATATCGACACGACTTATCGAGCTATTGGGGTCTGACGTTTAACACCCCTAGGCGAGATATGCGACATATTAGATGAACAGACCGGACTGTACGGTAAGTGTTACTGGTTGGATTCACAGGAGTGTGAGCGGGCTTGCTCGTCGATCTTCTGATTGCTCAATACCCGGGTGGCCGTTACGTTTAGCAGACCGCTTGCGGCTTGTGGGTGTTTGATATGATCATCACCTACTGTCGGCGTATTGACGAGCCTTTAGAGTCCTACACAGAGGTTTCCTGGCTCAAGCGAAACGAAATAGGAGCGCATATGAGATATGTGCGGGACCGAGAATAATGCGTGTATGTGATACCGTATTCCATTCTCACGATTAATGTATCGATTGGTTGTATGCGATATAACCTAGTTATCGATTCAAGGATTGATTCGATAAGCCGATACATTGGATATTAGTCGGTTATATGAGATATGACCGGATCGTTAAATCAAGTGTTGATTTAATGATTTAATGCATAATTATATATTTGATATATTACTTTGCATTAACTAGTATTTGTTCACTTTAAATGGATTTTCTCACTTGATGTGCACATTGTATATGTGATATACTTTTGTACATTTGATTGTATCATGTTTGATGATACATGATAGTTTGGGTGTATGTTAAGATTAAACCATGGTTATGTAATGGTTAGGGTTTTTATTTTATTTACTTATTCAATTATTTATTTATTTATTCATTTTTGAAATGATAAAGAGAAAATGGTGGCTTTCTTTGTTTGTTGTTGAAGCTTCATGAAGCTTTGACTAAGTGACCATTTTGTCTTCATGCTTAACCCTAACCATTCAAACTAACCATGGTTTATTCTCTACACCTAACTATGGTTGCTATATGATAAGTATTCATTTATTTTCTATTTATAAAATAACTTATCATATTCTTTTCTTCTTCTTCAACAAAGAAGAAGCTTGCAACCATTAATGGCATCTTGAGAAAAAGAGTGAGAAATCTAATTCTAAAGTGAACCCACTTTCTATTTCTTCATCCTCTACCTCTTGCCAAGTAGTATAGGGTGCTTTCTTCACAAGTTTCTGTTGTGCCACGGCAGCGCCCCGGCCGTCTATCCCGAGGCCAAATTGCGGAATCAAAATTTTTCCTTACTCGGAAACTGGCGCCATCATACAGGATGTGCTTATAGACTACCAGCTCCCACGTATATGATCGCCATCATACTGCTGGTGGTCAAGCAAGAATCCTAGGGGCTCTATCAACGTGTAATAGCGACATGTCAGGTCACCTAAAGCAGTACACGATGATAAAGATAAACCAGATAGCATACTTTCATCTCGAGTAAGACTGTCCTACCGGGATAGGTCCTCCCTCAATCATTGCAATCACGTGCCTGTGATCCAATAATTGACTCTGAGGGCACTATCTCCAACAGTTTCATGACTTGGTGAAGTTGGAGCTTGATCTTGAGTTGCCTCGACGTAGATCATCTTCGGCATCGAAGTCTACGACCTAGCCCGCCCATTTCTCCGATGAAGCCGACGCTAGAGCCCGGGATCCGATGATCGCAGCGAGGGGACTTCATCACGGAGCTATGGAGGTGGAGGACCGGATCTACAAAGGTTGTATTTTCGTTTACTCTTAGTTAAGTCGTTAACTAGTTATCATTTTCGTCTAAACTCTAGTCAACGATCCGTATTAGGGTTTCTCGGCACTTGTAAAATTTGAAATTGGCATGGTTGATGCCTTGTGAGACCTCCTTAGAGTGCGTAGGAACCCTACATAAGCATCACAGAACAATACAGATAATCTGGGAGCCCCGGGTTTTCTTTGAGCCGTAACAAAAACCCTACATTCCCTGGGTCATGTGGATAGCCTGTGCAATGAAAACCTAGACCCCTGCGAGCGGGACAAGCTACCCGCCAAAACCAGAAGCGAGGCAGCCCCCTTCAGCAAAGTGAATGGGTCATCCCGCACTTCACGGAATCTGGTAACATCAGCACTCCTCCTTGGGTCAACCTGTACCCCTACGAATGCGGCGAATAGCCTACCAATTCTAGAGTGAGGCCCCCTCCTTCTCAAAGCCATGAGATGCAGACCCTTTGCCCTCCAGAACTCTGCTATCCATGCACTCTACCGCGGGGTAATCCCAGTACAGAAAAGAAAATATGTACAACGGTGACATCGACCTCAACCTGGTCGTGCCCCAAACAAATAATATACAAACAGACAGTGACGGCAGTCCACATGTCGGAAGCTTGCCCCGCAATATCAAATGTACAAATGAAACTAAACTGCACTGCCATTGCACCCATGGCTATCCATCACGACAATCCGCAAAAACCATAACCAGATTTATCTACAGAAACAAGTAACCGAATCATGTGTGTAACCCCGTCTAATTGAGAATATAGCAATTAGACAACATTACCAACACATCCATGCATGCAAACAAAGTCACGACAATAGAATTCCAAAACACAATTAGCGCACATCCCAAATATACTAAGGATCAAAAACCAAGTGCACTAAACATCCAAAAAAGTTGAGTTTTGAGCCAATTCGGAGGTCTGAATCAAAACGAAACGAGTCCAAACCTTCACGGGGAGTTTAAGCACAAAATTAACTTCGATTTGGGGGCCTAGAGGGGGTACCCCATCCCTAAGTCCACCACGAGATGGCCAGAGGGTGAGGCAGACTCGAAACCGCTCATGTAGGGGCAGTTTCGGGTCCTCACCCCCAAGACCACCTTGTGGTGGTCTTGGGAAGTAGGCCCAGCCATTCGGTCCCCCCCGGGGTCACCCCGGGGTTCCCATGCAACACCCCGCGGCTTCTCGGTTCAAACTGAGAGCCCGCGGTGTGTGCAAACATCTCAAAACTCAATAATTTGGGGCTGTTTTCTCGAAAGTTTTCGATGCCCGAAAAAACGTGAATTCTAATGTCGCGACTAGCTATTTTAGTGTGTTAGGGTGGATCTGATACCATGTTAGGTTTTTCCGATGCACCGGCCATCAATCCGTGGCCAAATGCGGAACAAAATCTTTCAGAACTTTGGCGCAAACAAAACCCTCTAAGATCGAACAAAAAACCCTATACAAGCAAACATGCAAAGAGGAGTTTGGAGAGGTTATACCGATCGATCCATTTCCTTCAGTCTTCAACCTCTTCCTAAGCTCCTCGCGGCTACCCTGAACTAGTTCGCTCTCCGGTCTCTCTCGTCGAAGAGGATCCACGTCGAGGATTCTTTATACGGGCTCCTGCTTCTAAACCGAAGCAACTCAGACATCAAGTTTGCTAGCCTATATGCCCAAGATGAAGTAGAGATAGTGTGTGAATACTTTGTCTCATAACACCCATAGATTCTCAACTCATGAGAGAGATGGGTGGAGGTTGAAGAAGATGCCCATGGAAGAAAGTGTGAGCTCGAGAAAAAAGCTAGTGAATAAAATGGCTTAAGTTATTATGTGAGATATTTTGAGAGCTCATTTTCAACTAAAGAAAAAATCCCAAGAGCTAGCTTAGAACAGCCCTCTCTCCCCACAAATATCCCACACAGTAATAATAGCCCCCAAAACAATCCATGTCACAATAAATGATCACTAGAACCAATACCATGAGTCACCAAGTACATGCACCATCAAATAAATGCACAAGGCCAAAACTTGCACTCACATTTTCCTCCCAATAAACATTAAACTAAATGTTTAATCCAACAAAGAGAATGGCATCTTCTAAAGTAAACTCATAACGAATTACAAGAATACCCCTCATCCGTATATACATACCTGCATCCGTATTCCGACTGAACACGAATACAACGAGACGAAAATAATCCAACAATATAATACTAAGATCTGGCTTAAACCAGAGCCCACTAGTATTATCTATCCGATCATGATCCCTGCACAAGTGCACGTATATGATCGAACCCTGCCATAAAACCATACGTCCTCTACAACATTTCTCCCGAACTTGGGAAACTCTCTGCGTAGGACTCTAAAGACTCGTCAATACGCTGGCAATGGGTTTAACCACAAACACATCAGTAGTACTAGCTGTACGTAACGGCTGCTCGGGTATTGAGGAAAAGGGAGGCCGACGAGCGAACTCATCCTGAAACCCTACTGAGCCTGACAGTGATAATATCCGTACAGTCCAGTCCGTTCGTCTATAAGTATCGCATATCGGGTTTAGGGGGTAGATAAAGTCAAACCGCTAATAATGCAATATTCAGTGTCGGTATGAAGCCCATCACCACCTAAGAAACTACTGATCTGAATCAGTAATTTTCTACTACCTTGGCCAAGAATTTCTGGTGATGGCCACCCGTGCACACCGCGGCCTCTACCCCCAATACCAGGAGAGACGAATCCCCTGACGATCCGCTCACTGCCTCTATATGGCTCGAGACTGTATCCAACTAAAACCTATTTGCATGACTCCTTTGAGCCGTGGTAGGGTAGTAATCAAAGCACAGTGGGAACTCACACGAGACAAATGACGATCTCAGGTCGATAGACTAACCTGTACACATGTCACCAGGGAACTGCCATATGATAATAGGTATAATACCAACTAGCATGTTCCCGGCGAGTCCGTCCGGTGTACTCATAACCCAATGAGCACCAGTATACATCTTAGGTGAACCAACTGACACCAATGGCTTATGAGACCGACCACCGCCCCTCATCGAGGTCTCGATCCGTTTACACTAGTTTACTCATAGAGTATCGATGCCCAGTTTCGAAACTCCCACGACTAGGCACACTTTAAGGATGTTCTTATAGACCACCCAACTTTCACGTATATGATCGTCATCATACTACTGGTAGTCAAGCAAGAATCATATAGGCTCTATCAACATGTAATAGTGATCTGTAATGTCACCTGAAGCATGTACACGATGATAAAGACAAACCAGATAACATACTATCATCTTGAGTAAAATTGTTCTACCAGTATAGGTCCACCCTCAATCATTGCAATCACGTGCCTGTGATCCAATAATTGACTTGAGGGCACTATAGCCAACAGAGCATTGATTCATGTCACTTGTACTTGGTGACTCATGGTATTGGGTCATGTGTGGTTTTGCTTTTGTTTAGATATTTGTTGTGAGCAATTGGTGTGAGGCAGATCTTTTTCATGCCTTGGTCTTTTCTTTTGCTCACAACTAATATCACAAAAGACTTCATAATATTCTTCACTTGCTCATTTATTTTTTGAGCTCACACTTTTCACTCCATGGGCATCTTCTTCAACCTCTACCTATCCCTCTCATGAGTTGAGAATCCATAAGTGTTTTGAGGCAAATTATTCACACACACACTCTACTTCATCTTGGGCATCTATGCTAGCAAACTTGATGTCCGAGTTGCTTCGGTTTTTGAAGCGGGAGCCCGTATTACTAATCCTCGATGTGGATCGTCTTTGACGAGGGAGACCGGAGAGCAAACTACATCGGGGCAGCCGCAAGGAGCTTGGACAGAGGTTGAACACCGAAAGACACAGATCTATCGGTATAACCTCTCTAAATTCTTTTCAGTAGAACTAGTATAGGGTTAATGGTACGATCCGTCGGTTAGGGTTACGTTAGCGCCGGGTTTTAAAAGTTTTTGTTCTGCATTTGGCCAGGGATTGATGGCTGGGGCGCTGCCGTAGCCTTACATGGTATTAAAACCAACCCATTAACCGTATACTAGTTGGTTTAGACAATGTTAAACTGTCAAAACCGAAACAACTCCAAATCAAAACCCGATATATTCCATTCTCTGTCAATTTTTTATGAGTCTTCTAAAAATTTTTTAGCAACTGCAGAAGGGAACTCAGGTGACAACTAGAACATACCCCAAACATGAACCACTTTCACCCTAATTGGACCGAGCACATTGCTCCAAAAACCAAGAAGGCCGGCCACAGTAGGGATTTAGGACTTCATATTTGGGTTGTGGTGTGGTGGTTTAGTGGTACTGCTAGTTTAGCCTAGTTTTGATATGGATTTATCTAGTTGTTTGGGGCTATTCGGGGTTATTTCGAAGTCGATATTTCTAACACTGTTTAAAGTTTACAGTACTTACATTACTATTTGCGACCGTGAATGTCATTTGAGCGGTACAACTTATCTAATTGCTATAGTTCTTATAGACAGGTTTGCGAATGTGACATTCACGTTGATATTCTATATTGTGTTGTGTTTGTTGCGGAATCGTCGTGGTGGATAGCTTGCGTGCAATGATAGCACACTTTAGTTTGTTTTGTACATTTGATATCGCTGGGTGAGTGTCCGATATACGGACTGCCGTCACTGCCTGTTTGTATATTATTTTTTCGGGGCACGACCGGTTTGAGGTCGATATCAC
This sequence comes from Agapanthus africanus, assembly GCA_030015575.1. Lineage (NCBI taxonomy): Eukaryota > Viridiplantae > Streptophyta > Magnoliopsida > Asparagales > Amaryllidaceae > Agapanthus > Agapanthus africanus. The sequence goes on along the minus strand of JASDDO010000012.1, from coordinate 448,741,975 downwards.
CGTTGTACATATTTTTCTTTTCTGTACTAGGATTACCCCGCGATGGAGTGCATGGATAGCCGGGTTCTGGAGGGCAACGGGTCCGCATCTCACGGCGTTGACAAGGAGGGGGCCTCACTCTAGAATTGGCGGGCTATTCGCCGCACTCGTAGGGGGTACAGGTTGACCCAAGGTGGAGTGCTCAAGTTACCGGATTCCTTGAAGTGTCGGGTGGCCTATTCACTTTGATGAAGGGGGCTGCCTCGCTTCTGGTTTTGGCGGTTAACTTGCCACGCTCATAGAGGTCAAGATTTTCATTGCACAGGCTATCCACACGACCAGGGGAACGCCGGGTTTCACTTGTGGCTTAAAGGAAACCCGTGGCTCCCAGATTATCTGTATTGTTCTGTGATGCATATTGCTTATCTGTGATGTTGCATTTATCATGCCTGGAGTGATTATTATATATTGTTATTTATATACTAGTAGATGTTGTATAAGTTTTACACCCGTGCTAGTCCAGTCCCCGCTCTGTTGTTAGTTGAGGAACCTAACGGGTGATGACGGGACCCAGTGGCGAATGCGGATAGCATATACGTACATCATATTTTCATTCTTTTCTGGTGTGATTAATTGATAGGACTGCATTGATTCAGATCAATGAAAGGAAAACAAACCTATTCGATGTTGTTAGAACAATTTTCAAAAAGTTGTTATTACAAGGACGTTCTCTTTTGTTTTGCACAGAGGTATACGGTTATGAATATCCAGCACCTCATTCGACGAGGCAAGGGCCGAGATGCCTTCATCGGGAGTGACCCCTTGGGTAGAAATTTGTGTCAGGGTAATAACTTCACTATAATCGATTACTTTTTGCTTTGCATCGCGGTATTCAGTGAGAATATCCTGCACCTCATTCCACAAGGAAAGAGCTGAGATCCCTTCGCCGGGTGTGAACTCTTTAGCAAAGGTTTCACCACTATATATTTGTAAAAAGCTATCCAGTTCCTTCACCGATATCAAGTTCATTACGTTAAAGGTTTTTCGCCAAAAACCCTTCGTAGCCCTCCATCATTTTAGACGGATAGCACTTAGTATTCATGCTATATTTGTTGACCTTCGTCAAGGCATAGTGTATGGTAGTTGTTTGTTACTTTTCTATTGCATAGATAGATGCGTTGGTTTAGGACAGTCGTATAGCCATGTTGACCTTCGTCAAGCGAGAGTACGGATGGGTTCAAATTAACCTGGACAATGACGAGTAGAACTTAACATGTGACTTATAATTTGTTGACCTTCATCATGGTCATAAGAGCATGGGGTAAAAATAACATCGGGAGTTTCAAACATACAGGAAACTTGCCAGGCATGCGCATACCTTCTGGAGTGTGATAACGTGAGTGGATTCCATCAGGTTATCATGCGATGATAGTTGGATCCTGATACCCACTGTTGAGTTAGTTTACTCCTTGGGTGATTTAAGATGATCCTGACTAATTCTTCCTTCAGGTTTTGAGGAGAATTTGAGGATACAATGGGAGACATATTGATTAGATAAAGTGATTAACCATTCTGATCTAAGTTAGAGTGCACGCTGAGTATTTCTTTTCTCTCTCTTTGGCAGCGACCATTTCCCGGCGTTAAACTATAACTCAGTAACCAAGTTGACCGAACTTTCTTAAAACACTGGCTTTGGATTGTCAGAGTTGCATACTTCATTGTCACTCCTACTTTTACCCTTTACATTTCTCCGGAATATTCCATATCACTACGAAGATCCACATTTATAGGATATGACCATCGTATAGTTACATACGAACTCGAAGAAATTTGTTTCAGATTCGAGGATGGTTTCCGGTTCTGGAGAAATTAAATAGTACTATTTAGTTGTCTTTTCCTTTTATCTTTTCTCAGGTTGTGAGGGCTCCTAGGATTAGGAGAGGGTACATCTATTGCGCTTATTGGATAGTCTTCTTCCAAACCATAGGCAGGTGCCGACAGGTGGGGAAGAAAGAAAACCAATCAGCCTAAGTGTGGTGTACATGAGGTAATGAGTAAAGACAAATAAAGGGATTAGAAAGAGGGAAAAGTAAACTGCGACTGCTATCATTTATGACCAAACCACGTATTTCATCGCCACTCTTATTTCACCTTTGCATTTCTCCGGTTCAGGGGAAATTGAATAGGATTATTCAGGTTGTCTTTTATCTACCTTCTCTCAAGTTGCGAGTACTCCTATGATTAGGAGAGTACACCTATTACGCTTATTGGATAGTCTTCTTCCAAACCGTAGGCTGGTGCCGAACGGTAGGGAAGGAAGAAAACCATTTAGCCTGAGGATGGTGTACAGAAGATAATGAGTAAAGACAAATAAAGGGATTTGGACAGATGGCAAAGAGATATACGGTTACAGTCATGAATCTGGATAATGGAAGTACTAGGAATACCCGGATACCCCTTCGAAACATTTTCATATTTCAGTTTCACTATGCGTTGTTAATAGAAAACTGATTTCCCAATTAGATCGTTCCTCCAGGGTATGTATTTACCAGGTTTGATTCTCACATCTGTATGGTTTTACATATGATGAGTGGGAGTAAGTTATTGACAATTAGGTGATCATTCTCATTATATCGGGATTCGTTGTAATTGGTGATATTTGAGGGAATCGACTTGGTTTTTGCCGGACGACAAATATTTGGTTTTGAATATCCATTGTTATGCACCAATTTCAAACCGATATATCTATAGATTTATTTTAAAAAGTGAGATATAACTTTTTGAAATTATGTCCATGACATTTACCTATATCCGTTGATGGTTAGGTAAGGAGCATTAAACAACGCTGTAATTCTTCATAACCATAGTACAGTTTTCAACCTACAACGCACAGGATTTGAGTTATTCAATTCAGGGGACTTATACAAAGTATTTTATGTTGTCCAGTGTCCATTGGGACATAGGGGTTGGTAATCATACTATATTCTGTTTACTTATGACTTCTCCAGTTTTAGACAAGTGTTTCGTAGAAATACAAGATCCAAATGTTGAGAAATTATAGGTACAAGAATAAAGTAGAGAACCATGTGTTGCAAGTATCAGGATTCTTCAAGAATCGAAGATGTAGATACTTGTGTTTGGTATTCAGCTGATAGTAATGATTTAGAGAACTTGCTTCTCTTTCAAGTTACTTATATCTGGATGCACTCCTAAGTTGAGTAATGTGTATCAGCCTTCTTCCATTTAGTTGACATACACTGGAGACAGTTGCATGATTTGATTCTGGTTCCAATTAAATCAGTGCCTCTGTTTCTATATTGTATATAGAATGGTTCATATCTTAAAGATGTTAAGGTATATGGAGTTGTCCGGCTTATGCTTAAAACCAGACTCTGATGACTCAAGGCACGTTTCTGTAATGGCAGTTTGTGGGTTATCCCGGGCTTTGACGAGGGTTAACTTTCTACCATTTGGAAGATCAATAGTGATATTGTTCTTGACTCGCCACAGTTTTAGTAAAATGGACTTTTTCAGAAAACGGTAGTGGTAGTATGGTAGAACTGGAAGTGATTCCAGAACCACAAACGATTACTGAAAATTTATTAGAACCTAAAGATTCAATCAGGTTTGACATTCCATTAGCCACTCCACAGATATGGTAGGTAACCTCAGGCGCCCGAGAGGCACTTCGGTATCCTTAAAGATGGTGACAGAGAGGTTCTTGTTTAGCCAGACTTGCCATTACTGTTGTTCTAGACTATGAGACCCGGCAGGAGGATAAGTATAGCGTCGTTCTAAACTAGCTTTAGAAGTGCACATTTATATGTCTCTGCCAGAGGGTTGTTGTGGTCAGTGGGAGCAGCGGAAGCATAGTGGATAAGTAGCTTGTGTCTATTTATAGACTAAAGCAGATATAGCGGAAATAGATCATCTATTTTTAATGTGACAGTCATAGGCTTTGACTTCATTAGAATAGGAGATGGATCCGTTAAGAAGGTAGTAGGGTGTGATGTCCTGGTATTTAGATGACATACATGATGTAGGAAGTAAAATTCCTATACTACGATCGGTTATACTATGGTTGTCACACAGTGGTTTCTCCACATAAGATATGGATATTATATCAGGCATTCTGGTTACTAGATCTATGGTTTTAGATCTAGATTCGGGTGGTTTCCCAATCTGGGTACTTAGACGGTATTCTAAAGGTGTTTTAAAATAGACAACTCCTGGTATGGTGGTGTACCTGCAGGTGATGGAGTCACCCTCTCTAAAGGTGTCTTAAAGACTAAAGAGGAGAGGGGGGTGTATGATTGGCATATCACTTACTTAGGCAATTGAGTCAATCATGAGATGTCAAGTACCACACCAGATATTGTTTTTGTACTAGCTGCAATAAGTTGATATTAATCCAATCCTTGAGAAACGTTCGGAAGCAGTTTTAGAACATAAGTGGATGTTCTAGGGATTTGATAACGACAGCCTCCTTCGGGAGACGGTTATGGCTTCCAAGGTGACTTGGATGACAGATTGACTGTCAGAGTTATAGTTTTCTCTCTAACGAGGGGCAGTAGTTTGGACAGGTGGTCCAAGCGAATACTGAGGAGGGTGTGGCGCAAGATACTGATTAAATTCGGTTGACGATAAATTCTAATAAGTTTCCTGGATTTAGAGATCATTTGTGAACTAGGTCCCATCAGATATCCAGACATATTCTAAGACAGGTATTACTCATTTCGGGAGATGGATTTCTCCGCGAACTTGAGATAAAGAGAGACAAAGAAAGAAACATCAGAGCGGATCCACTCACTAAGGCTATTTCTAGAAAGTAATAGTTTTACAAACGAGCTTTGTAAAACTGATTAGTAGAGAAGTTGGGTGTTCGGTATCACACGGGCTGTGAGTATGCGACACCGCAATAATTAGCCATAAGTGCAAGTGAGAGATTGTTGGCTATAGTGCCCTCAACTCAATTATTGGATTGTAGGCACGTGATTTCAACGATTGAGGGATGACCTATACCGGTAGGACATTCTTACTCAAGATGATAGTATGCTATCTGGTTTTTCTTTATCATCATGTACATGTTTCAGGTGACATTACAGATCATTATTATACGTTGATAGAGCCCATAGGATTCTTGCTTGACTACCAGCGGTATGATGGCGATCATATACGTGAGAGTTTGGTAGTTTGTAAAAACATCCTTAAAGTGTCCCTAGTCGTGGGAGTTTCGAGAATGGACATCGATACTCTGAGAGTAGACTAGTGTATATGGATCGAGACCCCGACGAAGGGCGATGGCCGGTCTCACAAGCCATTGGTGTCAGTTGGTTCACCTAAGATAGTATACAGGTGGTCATTGGGTTATGAGTACACCGGACGGACTCGCCGGGAACATGCTAGTTAGTATTATACCTATTGTCATATAGCAGTTCCCTGGTGACATGTGTACAGGTTAGTCTATCAATCTAAGATCGTCATTTGTCTCGTGTGAGTTCCCACTATGCTTTGATTACTACCCTACCACGGCTCAAAAGAGTCGTGCAAACGGGTTTTAGTTGGGTACAGTCCCGAGCCACATGGAGGCAATGAGTGGATCGTCAGTGGATTCGTCTCTCCCGGTATCGGGGGTAAAGGTCGCTGTGTGCATGAGTGGCCATCACCAGAAATCCTTTGCCAAGGTAGTCGAGAATTATTGATTCGGATCAAAAGTTTCTCAGGTGGTGATGGGCTTCATATCGACACTGAATATTGCGTTATTAGGGGTCTGACATTATCCATCCCGTAGACCCGATATGCGATACTCATAGATGAATAGACCGGACTGTACGGATATTGTCACTGTCAAGCTCAATAGGGTTTGAGGATGAGCTCGTCGGCCTCCCTTTCGCTCAATACCTGGGTAGCCGTTACGTATATCTAGTGCCACTGACGTGCTTGTGATTAAACCCACTGCGAGCGTATTGACGAGTCTTTAGAGTCCCATACAGAGGGTTTCCCTGGTTCGGGCGAAACGTTGTAGAGGCCATATGGTTTTATGGCAGGGTTCGATCATATACGTGCACTTGTGCACGGATCATGATCGGACGGATAATACTGGTGGGCTTTGGTTTAAGCCGGATCCTAGTGTTATATTGTTGGATTACTTTCATCTCTTTGTATTCGTATTCAGTCGGAATACGGATGCGGGTATGTATATACGGATGAAGGGTATTCTTGTAATTCGTTACTAGATTTCTTTAGTTGATGCATTTTCTTTTTGTTATAAACATTTTAGTTTAAATGTTTATTGTGTGGTGGAAAGTGTGAGTGCAAGTCTTGACCTTGAGCATTGATTCATGCCACTTGCACTTGGTGGCTCATGGTATTGGGTCATGTGTGGTTTTGTTTTTTCTTAGATATTTGTTGTGAGCAATTGGTGTGAGGCAGATCTTTTTCATGCGTTGGTCTTTTCTTTTGCTCACAACTAATATCACAAAAGACTTCACAATATTCTTCACTTGCTCTTTTATTTTTTGAGCTCACACTTTTCACTCCATGGGTATCTTCTTCCACCTCCATCCATCCCACTCTTGATATTTGTTTTTTCTTAGATATTTGTTGTGAGCAATTGGTGTGATAGCAAACTTGATGTCCGAGTTGCTTCGGTTTTTGAAGCGGGAGCCCGTATTACTAGTGCTCGATGTGGATTGTCTTCGACGAGGGAAACCGGAGAGCGAACTACATCGGGGCAGCCGCGAGGAGCTTGGACAGAGGTTGAAGACCAAAGGGCACGGATCGATCAGTATAAGCTCTCTAAACACTTTTCAGTAGAACTAGTATAGGGTTAATGCTACGATCCATCGGTTAGGTTACGTTAGCACCGGGTTTTAAAAGTTTTTGTTCGGCATTTGGCCACGGATTGATGGTCGGGGCGCTGCCGTAGCCTTACAAAAATGAATAGTGAACAATAATACTAGAATACATATATATATATATATATATGTATATGTATGTATACATGTATAAATTATTAAATCAAAACCTAATTTAATAATTCGTCTTAATCCTAAGCCGCTAGTATTATCAACCGTCCGATTAAAGTCTGTGCAGGTTGTACACATATTTAATCGGATACCTGTATGTACCAACATACGTTATCTACACCATATAACTTGAACCGTGAAAACCCTCTGTGTGGGACTCTAAAGACTTGTCAATACGCTAACAGTGGGTTTAACCACAAGCACGTCAGCGGCACTAGCTGTACGTAACGGCTACCCAAGTATTGAGCGAAATGAAGGCCGACGAGCAAACTCATATGTACCCCTACTAAGCCTGACAGTGACAATCACCATACATTCTGGTCTGTTCGTATGAGAGTATCGCATATCGAGTCTAGGGGGTGGATGAAGTCAGACCCCTAATAACACGATAATTCGTTTCGGTATGAAACCCATAGAAACTACTGATCCTAGATAAGTAATTCTCGACTACCTTGGCCAAGGATTTCTGGTGATGGCCACCCGTGCACAAAGCGACATCAACCCTCAATACTGGGAGAGACGAATCCCCGACGATCCGCTCACTGCCTCCATGTTGCTCGGGACTGTACCCAACTAAAACCTGTTTGCATGACTCCTTTGAGACATGGTAGGGTAGTAATCAAAGCATGGTGGGAACTCAAACGAGATAAATGACTATCTCAGATCAACAGACTAACCTGTACACATGTCACCTGGGAACTACTATCTGACAATAAGTATAATGCAAACTAGCAGGTTCCCGGCGAGTCCGTCCAGTGTACTCATAACCCAATGAGCACCTGCATACTATCTTAGGTGACTAAATGACACCAATGGCTTGTGAGACAGGCCACCGCCCCTCGTCGGGATCTCGATAAGCATACACTAGTCTACCTAGAGTACTGATGCCCAGTCTCGATACTCCCACAACTAGGGACATTTAAAGATGTGCTTCTAGACCACCAAGCTCCCACGTATATGATCGCCATCATAATGCTGGTAGTCAAGTAAGAATCCTATGGGCTATATCAACACGTAATAGTGATCTGTAATGCACCTAATGCTGTTCATGATGATAAATACAAACCAGATAACATACTATCATCTCGAGTAATGCTGTTCTACCGGTATAGGTCCTCCCTCAATCATCACAATCGCATGCCTGCAATTAAATAATTGACTTGAGGGCACTATAGCCAACAGATTTATGGCACCATATATCGTAGGTTTGAATGAATGCGACCATTTTAGCAGACTTTATCAGATTCCCCCTCATTTGTGATGGGTTTTTTTATTGTGGGGACGCTTTTACCTGCAGGCGCAATCTCCTGCAGTTAATTACGTTATCGCATCGCGATAACCAATTTCTCCTGCTCCGGAGGTTCACTTCATGTCTTGTGTATGTTTGTTTTTATTTTGGGTTTCCCATGGATTGTATACAGAGACTAATTTATGTCGTCGCTTGTAGGACGTGAATTAGTCCAAATCTGTATATTTTTAGATTTGGGTTTCGGTTGATTTAAGGACCGTTAATCTGGTTTGATATTAAGATAGACTTAAACATATGAGCATTTGGGCTCAATTATTTTAGTTTAAGGACATCACGGTCCATTATCGCCATGTATGAGGTGAAGTTTTAGTTTAGGGACATTTCGGTCCAATGTCGCCATATTTGAGGCGAGATTTTAGTTTAAGGACGTTTTGGTCCTCTATCACCATATTTGACACGAGGTGTTAGTTTAGGAAAGTTTTGGTCCTATATTCGTCCTGTACGCATTTGTATTTTTTAAGTGACAAAATGAACAATAGAGATATGGAATGTGCCCAATTCAGGGAATGATCCGGTTCGAGGCGTACACGCCAATTTGGAAGTGCACCAAAGAGTTTTTGGTTGTCGGGACCCGCCATATCTCCGAAGACGTTAAAAAATTACAACGACATATATCAGAGGTGTGGAAAGAAATACCCTTGAACCGAATCTCGTATTTGAGGGGGAGGAGTTATGGTAGGCCTTAAGAATTTTTGTAAAGGATACATTAGTCCAATTTGAAACTAAAACCCACTTAACAACATCTTGGGATCTTCCTTATTTAAGACCCAGCAACAGAGCATTTCGACTCAGTTGCAAGACTTTAGCAACTTAGCCAATTTGGGCTTTAGTCTACTTAGTCTCCCATTTTTTTTTGAAAAAGTCCTTGTAGGTGTCTTTAGCACCTCACCTAGGGTTTTGCAAGCATCACGCATGCCATATTAAAATTTTATGAGGTGTTAAACAAACAAACCTAGGAATCGAACTAGAATATTCAGAGTAACAAGTTCAAGTAACATATACTTGCTAGTGTCTAACACTAAGTGGGGAGAGATACAACATTTATAGACCTCCGAGCAACTCCTTGGATCTCCTAGGATTTGAACGAACTAGCTTTCTTGAACTTTCTCCACGTCCACGATGATCCACCCGGAGTACCTTTGCTCAAAGCTCCTTGCTCCACTATGATCACAATGATGATGAAGCAAACAAACTACACCTATGGGCTAAAAAAGTGTAGTGTGATGATATGGTTGTGTTCTCATATAAAATCTCTTTATTTCTTTTACCCTCACTCACTTTGGAAACTCAAGACAGATCTAGAGAGAAGAAGAAGAAGATGGCAACATTGAGCTCTATTTTCTTTTGGAAAAGATAATGAGAGAAAGATAAATATCAAGAATAAATATCTTCATCTCAAACTATGGTCAATAAATATCTAGATATTTTAGAATGAGAGAAAAATCAAAAAGGAAAATGAAACCATGGTTTAATCTAGGTCAAGTAAAGAATAGTCAACCATGATTTAAAATCAATTTTCTTTTTTCTCATTCTAATATATAAATATATTTACTTTCCATGTAATTCTTATATTGCCATCTTTGTTGTATCATCAACCATGATACAAATGCATGTATATATGTGTGTATGCACATCAACATGTACATATACATCCATGCGTCCATCATAAAGAAAAGGTTTATTTAAATGAGATAAAAGTCAATATTAAATCAACACTTGATTTAATAAACCGGCCATATCTCATATGACCCGACGAATATAAAACGTCCGATTAAAACACGGCATCATATACACGTATTTAATCGAGCTCCCGCACATATCTCATATGTACACCATATCGTTTCGCCTGAGCCAGGAAACTCCTTTGTGGGACTCTGAGACTCGTCAATACGCCGGCAGTAGGTAATGATCACATCAAACACCTACAAGCCGCAAACGGTCAGCAAAACGTAACGGCCGCCCGGGTATTGAGCGATCAAAAGAAGAACAAGAGAACCTGTTAAAACTCCCGTCAATCCAACTGGCAACACTTACAGTACAGTCCGGTCTCTTCGTCAGATATGCTGCATATCGAGTCTATGGATGGTAACGTCGACCCCAATAACTCAATAAGTCATGCCGGTATATGGTCTACAGCAGATCGAGAAACTACTGATAACACTTATCAGTAATATCTCAGCATCCCTGGCCAGGGACTTTGTAACACCCGATCCCAATGCTACTAATTTCAGTTATCGTATGAGCGTAGTATGGTACTTATTTCATTTATCTTGCTTGATTGTTACTTACTGTAAATGTTTACCCGGCAAATTCATTTCTGCATATAACAATTTTTGGCACCTAAAATAAAATTAAAAATATTCATCTTGGCCTACTTGACGCCCCTAACCCTGCTGTAGCGTCCGTCCATCGTGTTCTCGTCCCGTTCAGTGAAACGGACGAGTTTGGACGGCTACGATCACGTACGTGTGTCCGTTTTGGGGTATGCTTTTTGATTGTAAAACACTTCATTTTCACTTTTGGACCCGACCCGGGCGCAATTTGGAAATGTTTTACTTTGCGCCAAAATCCCATTTTTTTAAATATATTTTTAAACCATCTTATATATATTTTAACCGCCTAAAATATATACTTAATCTAATAATATTTTTTTAGAATACTTTAAATCATTTCCCTAACCCCCCACTTTTTCCCTCAGCCAATCATACCTCTCCAATATCCCGTGGGCCCCACTCCTCTTTATTCTCTCTCTCTCTCCCCCGTCTCTTTCTTTCTCTCTCTCGCTTCCTTCCTCTCTCCTCTCCCTATCTCTCTCCTCTCCCCCGTTTCTCTCTCTCTCCCCTTATATCTCTCTCTCTCTCCTATATATATAATAAAACCACCTCTTCCTCCTTTTCTTTTTCAAAGAACACAGAACCCAACCCCAACGTCGCGCGTGCCCTAGCCACCGCCTCCCTCCTCGCCGCTGCAGCACCAACGCCGGCACCACCGGCACCACCGTCACCAGCATCCTCGCCTCCTCAGCCTCGTCCCATCCACATCCTCCTTCATCGACCCCCGTGCACCCTGCACCTTCACCGCGGCCACCTGCACCCCCCTGCACACCGTCGCATCGCCGTGAGTCACCGCCGGCGACCCCGTCACCGTGTCGCCGGCCTCGCAAGCACCCCTCGGTGAGTTTCACATCCCCTCACCTCCTCCTTTCTTCTTTTCCTTGCTGATCTGGTTCTTGATCTGAAAACATTCTTCCACTGTAGTCGTTGGCCACCGCCGGAGCTCCGTCGACGAGGTTGACCGTCACCACCCGTCCCACGGATCATCGTGACCACCCTTTCTCTGATCCTACTTCCTTTCTTCTCTATTTCTCTTTTCTCTTCTTGTTTACGTGTGTTGATCTTTACTGTTCATTCCTCGGCTGGAATCCGACGATGCCGACGACATGACCCGACGTTCCAGCGAGGTATCCCGACCCGTGTGGTTCCATTGTTCGTCGTTTAGGTTCATTCCGTGAACCGTGCGCCCATCAAGAGTTTTCCCCGCCGACGTTTATCGTTCCGTATTCCCGGTTCGCGACCCGTCGAGGCAAGTACCCCTTGCTACATGCTAAACAATATTTACTTATATATTAATGACACCCTAAACCGATAAATTTAACTTTGGTATGATCATTTCTCTTTTTCATGTTCAATATTGTTATATAACATTTTATATTTCAAACTTGGAACCTATATATGTAGATATCATTGCATCCATGAAATCTTAACTTGGTAACTTGATTAAACGGCTGTAATTGTCTTACTGCATTCTTTTAATATTGAAATCATCTCTGTGACACGATTGACAACTGTATTGCTAATTGAATGAATCTGCCTATTGCTTAATTCATTGCTTATATCATGCTGTTGATACCCATGCTTGATTATATAACTGATTGTGAGTACACCTATGATATCGCTTGCATCGTGACCCGACTTGCTATATGCATATTGATGTTAGTTATATGTATGCCCTAGAGTCCATTACTGTACATAGGATGTATATTGTAGTGGATGCTGGGACATATATAGGGAGGACTTTCTTGCTCGACATGATAGTATGCTATCTGGTTGATCATTACCTTAACATGTATACTGATTGTCTCTCTGTTACATGTTGGTAAAGCCCTTAGGATGTGTACTTGACTACCTGGACTATGATGCGGATCATACTAGTGGGGACATGGTAGTCCATAAGTACATCCTTCAAAGTCCCTAGTCGTGGGTGTATCGAGACGGAGCATCGATATACCAGAGTAGACTAGCGTGTACCTTCTTGACCCATACAGATGGGCGATGGATGATCCCATATCCATCGTTATTTGACATCAGAGATGATATACGGGTGCTCAGTAGAGACTGGGTACACTGGACGGACTCGCCGAGAACTCCCAGATGGTATTATACCTTACGTCAGATGGCAGTTCTCTGGTGACACTGGTACAGAGTAGTCTGTTGACCCGAGATCGTCATAGAGTCTTGTGTGGTTCCCACTGTGCTTTGATTTCCATCTTACCACGTCCAAGAGGGCGTGCAAAACGGTGGTTTTTGGGTACAGTCCCGAATCACATGGAGGAAATGAGCGATAGGAGGGGATTCGTCTGTCCCGGTATAGGGAGTTGATGTTGCACTGTGTTCGATTGGCTATAACAGGAAGTCCCTGGCCAGGGCTGATCAGAGAATTGCTGGTAAGTGTTACCAGTAGTTTCTCGACCCGTTATGAGCCTCATATCGACACGACTTATCGAGCTATAGGGGTCTGACGTTTACCACCCCTAGGCAAGCTATGCGACATATCAAACGAACAGACCGGACTGTACGGCAGTGTTACTGGTTGGATTCACTGGAGTGTGAGCGGGCTTGCTCGTCGATCTTCTGATCGCTCAATACCCGGGTGGCCGTTACGTTTAGCAGACCGCTTGCGGCTTGTGGGTGTTTGATATGATCATCATCTGCTGCCGGCGTATTGACGAGTCTTTAGAGTCCTACACAGAGGTTTCCTGGCTCAAGCGAAACGAAATAGGAGCGCATATGAGATATGTGCGGGACCGAGAATAATGCGTGTATGTGATACCGTATTCTATTCTCGCGATGAATGTATCGAATGGTTGTATGCGATATAACCTAGTTATCGAATCAAGGATTGATTCGATAAGCCGATACATTGCATACTAGTCGGTTATATGCGATATGACCGGATCGTTAAATCAAGTGTTGATTTAATGATTTAATGTATAATTATATATTTGATATATTACTTTGCATTAACTAGTATTGGTTTACTTTAAATGGATTTTCTCACTTGGATTGTGCACATTGTATATGTGATATATTTTTGTGCACTTGTATGTATCATGTTTGATGATGCATGCTAACTTGTGTTTTGTGTAAAGTTTAAACCATGGTTATGTAATGATTAGGGTTTTCATTTTCATATCTATTTATTTATTTGTTTATTCATTTTGGAAAATGATAAGCATAATGCAAAATGGTGGCTTTCTTTGGATGGATGTTGAAGCTTCATGAAGCTTTGACCAAGTGACCATTTTGTCTCCATGCTTAACCCTAACCATTCCCACTAACCATGATTTATTCTCTACACTTGACCATGGTTATTATTATGATAAGTGTTGATTTACTTTTTATTTTGAAAACAACTTATCATAATATTCTTCTTCTTCTTCATCTTCTTCTTCCATGAAGAAGCTTACTTCATCAACGGTGATTGATGAAAACAAGTGAGAAATCCAATTCTAAATTCTACCCACTTCCTATTTCCTCATCCTCTACCTCTTGCCAAGTAGTAGAGTGTGTTTTCTTCACAAGTTTCTTGACTTGGTGAAGTTGGAGCTTGATCTAGTGATGCCTCGACGTAGATCATCTTCGGCATCGTCGTCGATGACCTAGCCCGCTTCTTCTCCGATGAAGCCGACGCTAGAGCCCGGGATCCGTTTTGGACAGCGAGGAGACATCATCACGGAGCTATGGAGGTGGAGCACCGGATCTACAAAGGTTGTATTTCCGTTCCCTTAGTTAAAATGTTAACTACTTTCATTTGTCGCCTAGAAATCTAGCCAACGATCCGTAGTCTAGGGTTTCTCGGCACCGTATTTTTTGAAATTGGCATGGTTGATGCCTTGGAAGACCTCTTGAGAGTGCCTAGGAACCCTACAGTGGTATCAGAGCCTAGCTAGTGCCTTAGGCGAAGTCTAGATGGAATTTGAAGTCCGAACGAACCGAAACCCCAAAATTTCCATGCTCTCTGGACTTTTTATAAAAACTGGGATTTTTCCAGATTAAAAATGCTTAAAAAATTCAGCAGGGAATTATAAGAATTACGACGCAAAAATTGTTTCATGAACAGTAACAACCGCGGCGGAACCGCGGCAGAAGCCTGGCTTCTGCGGCAGAAGCCTGGCTTCTGCGGCGGTTCCGCGGCTAAATGATGACGTCATCCTCCACTGTTTGCACAGTAACTCTTATTACATTATGCTGGATTTTCTGGGAATTTTTAATATTTATTCAAGAGTTGAATTTTCTGGGGCTGTTTTGGGGATTCGGTATTTCGATCGGAGTATCAGATTTTGTCTGTGTGGCTTTCCGGATAAATTTTAGAATATGTTAAAAAGTTCGACCGGATATAAATACCCAATTTTTCCCCTGTCGAGAAATTTCCAAGTGTTGGATTTTTCCGTAGTTTAAAGACGTTCTAAGTAGTGCAAGTAACTCGACGGACCCTCTAGAAGACAACAAACCTTAACTCGATTATGTGACCGTCTTGAACTGCCCTTTGAACCTTCGGGTTTGGGGCAGTACGGCGTGCCACATGTGAGGCGTTGGCTTGACCCTTCTACGGCTGGACCGTTGGTACTGAGGCACGAACTGAATGTTTTTAGACTTGTTTCATGTGCTGATCTGTATCGGGAAAACTTGGGTGTTCGATTGTTCGATCGGAAAGTTTGACATTTTCTATTTATCTGGAATGGGATACAATAATTGGAATTCACAAGAAGTTATGAGATAACTGAATGAATGTTATAAACATAGCAGTTTAGTCTCACTTGATCGGTTGCCACGGAATTTTGATGTGATCAAAAGTCCGTCGCAATCACGTAGCGTACGCGGATACTCGCCGGGTAAACTTAATAGATAGCTACACCCCATAGCCCCGACCAAGTGACTGTAGGAGAACCCCGTCGCCGAAAACATCCGTTCGGGTGCTCACGGCAGCGGTGTTCCGCCTTGGTGCACTTTGTCGACGGTATCGGGGGTGCGACCGTCTACTGAAGTTTGCGACGAGCATTCGATCAGGATGTCGGGAATCTTGTTGAATTACCCGACTTGATATTGAAAAGTGTTTTCGATAATGAGACTAAAATGCGGGGTTTATAATTGTTATGCATGTGATGTCTAAGTAATTCATTTGATTAGGCATGCGATGTCTATGGAGATTGCGGATTCCAACTGTTGTAGTTTTACACTTTCTTTTCTGTGACCGTAAGTGTAATATGTGATATCGCCGGTTTCGTTGCTATATGTCAACGATAATTGGGATGCGCATATTTACTTACTTTGATGACATGTGATGTTATGTATTGCTGGATATGTTATATTGGATCGTCGTGTTTGAATAGCCGGGGTTTTTTATGTGAGATGAGTGTTGTTCATTTTCATTCATGTAAAAACTTGTATGTAATATTCTTTTATTGGGGCACTTCCAGGTTGCGGAAGATGTCACCGTTTGTATATTATTTATTTTTCCGCACTAGGATAGACCCAAGGAGGAGGGCACAAGTAACCGGGTTCTGGAGTCCAGTGGGAGACCAACTCGAGGAGTCGAGTCCGGGTCTCCTAACTCCAGAATTGGTAGGGTTGGTTGCCTCTCTCGTAGGGGTCTAGGGGTGTGGGTTTGGCTATTCATCACGACCGTTGAATCCGTGTTTTATACTGGCTCGTATTGAAAACACGGACGTCCTAGTATATCCAATATTTCATATGATTCTTCTGCTGCGATATCTGTGATGTGATCATGTGATGTTCTGTGATAGATACAGTATATAGTATATATGATATATTATATAGACGTTACTTATGTTTTACACCCGTGCTAGCCCTGCCCCGCTCTGCCGTTAGTTACCTAACCTAACGGTGCACGAGGGGACATCAAGGAGAATGCGGATGGCTTAAGTGTACGTCGTATTTATCTGTGATGTTTAGGTACTTAAATGATGGGACTTCATTAATGTGATTAATGAAATAAAAAGAAACCTAAGATGTTGTAGAATCGAATTTCAAAATAAAACAGGTAGCTACAGTTCTTGCTTTGCACAGCAGTATATATGATATATCCTGCACCTTATTCGATAAGGAAAGGACCGAGATCCCTTCACCGGGAGTGACTCCTTTAGCAATAACTGGCAGATGCTACACCCTCTGTTTGTATTTTGATTGCTTTTAAGAGTTTTTGCTTTGCACATTGATATATATGATATATCCCGCACCTCATTCGACGAGGAAAGGACCGACGATCCCTTCACCGGGAGTGACTCCTTTAGAAAAACTAGAAAAGCCTCAAAAGCACTCCATTTTTAAAATCATTCGATCCTACAACGATATCAAGTTCATTACGCAATAGGTTTTCAGAAAAACCTGTCGTAGCCCTCCGTCATTTCAGATAAGTCCTATTTAGTATTCGTGCTACGTTTGTTGACCTCCGTCAAGGCGTAGTGTGCGGTAGCTAACTAGTATTTATCTGCTTATGCATATGATGCAGATTGGATTAGGGTAGTCGTGCGGCCTTGTTGACCTCCGTCAAGGGTCGTGCGGGTGGGTTTAATTCGATCAAGAAATGACGGGTTGAACTTGACTAGTAGCCTATGGTTTGTTGACCTCCGTCAAGGTCATAGGGTGCTGGGGGCAAAATATTATCGGGAATTTCAAATGTTGAAATTTGCAATGAGATTACATACCTTCTATGAGATAGTTGGATCCCGATACCCGCTGCGAGTAAGAGTTACTCCTGGGAGAGTTTTATAAATTACAATTAGCCGATCAAGTAGGTGTCTAGAAAGGTGTTAACGAGGTTACGCCTCTGGGAAAACGAGGTTTACATTAATTAGGTTCGTGCGAAAGCACGGGGGACCTCCCTCAAAGTACCGACACTGGCCTGGCTGAAAGATTGGCGAACTTGTAGTGTGTAATTAATCCCGGCTAGTCTTTCCTTTTAGGGTTTGAAGGAAGATTTGATAAAAAGCAGTGGGAGCCATCCTGATTAGATAAAATAATAACCAATCTATTCTTGCTAGAGCGCACGCTGAGTGTTTTCTTCTCTTTCTCTCCTGGTAGCGACCATATTAAGCCTTAATCAAGATAATAATACGGATTATTGACCGAACCCACTTGTTATACTGAGCTGGGGAACGTTGGTCCCGCTCCAACTTATAATTGTTATAAGATCGAGCAGGAAATTGGGGAATACCAGATTTCCCGTGCCGCCCAAACGAAGAAAGTGCATGCTGATGCATCATCTTCGGGTGTGTTCGTTACAAAGAACTGTTTCTCAGTATCCTCCGCATCCTGGGTATATGATACCAGATCAGGATCCCAGATATGTAATCTGTTACATAGGGCTACAGATAGGTAGAGAACTGAGAACGGGTGATAAGTTTCATGAGGCAGAAAACGGGGCAAGAGTTGCAGCCAAGTCTGTCGGTCACTGTCACCCTGTATTACCGATACATTGATTCTGAACGAATGTTATTAGATACCGAACCTGATATACAAAATCATATCAGTCTCTTTATTAGTAAAGAAACGATAAAATTTTGTATTGTTGGATAATGTTTTGGACATTTCCTATATCAAAAGTTGATCGGTTCTGGCACGTTATCTAAAAGCATTAATGTTCTAAATCAAACTACAGTTCTTAGTATACAGAACACACACAAGAGGAAGAGTTCAGAAATGAACGAATCCTTCTTGAGGCATTGTAGACTTGGTCATATCAATGCGACCCGACTAGCTGAAGTTACATGTAGATGCATATTTAAATCAGTTTGAATTTACATCTTGTGAAACTTGCCAGTCATGTCACAAAGATAAGATAACCACAGCTCTGTTTATTGGAAACAGAGAAAGAGTTAGTGAACTCTTGGGATTGATACATGTTGATGTATGTAAGGTCCCCTGTCTACACATACCAGGATTGGTTCTTTATACTTCATTACGTTCTCTGATGATCTCTTTAGATTCAGACATCTGTTCTTGTTGAAACACAAGTCCGAACCTTTTGAGATATTCACAGAATATAAGTTAGAAGTAGAGAACCAAAATGCGGGTATAAGTATTATGTCCTTTGATGTGATCAAGGAGGAGAATACTTGTGCATGGAATTCCTGGACTATTCTAAAGGAGAATGAGATTCTCTCTCAGAATTACTCCTCCGTATACACCATAGCACGATGGTATATCGGGGCGGAGCAGATACACCCTATTTGATATGGTGTGCTCTATGATGAGTACTACTGAGTTACCTTTTTCCTTTTGGGTGTTATGCACTTGAGAAGTTGCATACCTATTGAATAGGGTTCCAATCAAATCACTTGTCTACCATTTCATATGTGATATGGAAAGGGAAGAGCCCATGTCTTAAGCTAGTTAAGATTTGGGGTTGTCCGTCCTAAGTCTGAAAAGCAAAATCCGGACAAGCTCGAGGCAACGTCTGTTATGTAGAACTGGAAACGTTCCAGCTATACAAACTACAACAGATGATTTGGTAGAACCAAAGGATTCAGTAGATACCAACAAACCTCAGCCTCTCCGCCGATCTAGTAGGGTTCTTCACCCACCTGAGAGATACTTCGGTTTCTCTATGACAGTGGGAGCGAGGATTGCATCATGAGATGATGACCCAACTAGTTTCGAGCTGGCCATCAGGAGTAAGACTCTGTCAGAATGGCTGGATGCTTAGTGATCTGAGATGGAATCCTTATACACCAACAAAGTATGGACTTTGGTTGCTATATCTGAAGGGTTAAATCCCCATCAGGAGCAAGTATATCTTGAGAAGATTACTTGGTGTAGATGGAAAAGTTGAGACTTTCAAAGCTAGACTTGTTAAAGGTTTTCGTCATCGACCAGGCTTGGATAGTGATGAAACCTTTTCAAGTAGCTATGCTTAAGTCAATCCAGATCCTACTTGTCACGGCTACATACCATGACTACGATATCTGGTGGTTGGGTGTCATGACTGCTTTTCTAGATGGTGTTTTAGAAGAGTGTGTCTATAAGTACACAGCCAGAGGGCCTCGTAGACAGTGGGAGCAGCGGAAACGTTAGCAAGATGCTTTATAGGATTAAAGCAGGCATCACGGAGTTGGAACATCTGTTTTGATGGATTAGTCAAAGAATTTGACATCATCAAAATGGTAGATGAACCTTGTATAAACAAAAAGGTAGTAGGGAGTATGGTGGCGATTCACGTAGAGTACGTGGATGACATACTCTTGATAGGAAAGTAGTTTCCTATGCTACGCTCGGTCAATCTCCGCTTATCACAAGGATTCTCCATATAGGATCTAAGTGATAACTCCTAATTCCTGAGTTTTCATCTATGAGATAGATGTAATTGGATGCTAGGATTCTCACTAGATGTAGTGAGATCGTATCAATTGATCCTGGGGAGAATCAATGGGAGGGTTCCAGGGTGATAAAGACGACTGAAAGTCAGTCGCAGGCATTGTCTTTACCCTCAGTAAAGGGACGGTATGTTGGAAGAGTTCCAAGCTAGATACCGTGACATACTAGACGATAAAGGCGGGATACATCGCTACTTAAGATGCTACCAAAGAGGCTGTTTGGGTGTATATTGGTTCATGAGATGAACTGCGTTCCTCCCATTGTGTGACAATGGAGTTGTGGCTTATGCCAAGGAACGTCCGTCCCATCAGTAATCCAGACATATTCTAAGGCAGTATCACCTGATCATGGAGATAGTTGATCTCCAGGGTGATCGAGGTTAGGAGAGCAGACTCAGAGGATAACACGGCGGATCCACTCACGAAGGCCTATTCCCAGAGAGAGACTTTTATGGGATGGTTGATTATGAGATACTACAACCACTGCTACAGATGGCCCTAGTGCAAGTGGGAGATTGTTAGTTATATGTATGCCCTAGAGGCCATTACTGTACATAGGATGTATATTGTAGTGGATGCTAGGACATATATAGGGAGGACTTTCTTGCTCGACATGATAGTATGCTATCTGGTTGATCTTTACCTTAATGTGTATACTGATTGTCTCTCTGTTACATGTTGGTAAAGCCCTTAGGATGTGTACTTGACTACCTGGACTATGATACGGATCATACTAGTGGGGACATGGTAGTCCATAAGTATATCCTTCAAAGTCCTTAGTCGTGGGTGTATCGAGACGGGGCATCAATATACCAGAGTAGACAAGTGTGTACCTTCTCGACCCATACAGATGGGCGATGGATGATCCCTTATCCATCGGTGTTTGACATCAGAGATTACGGGTGCTCAGTAGAGACTGGGTACACTGGACGGACTCGCCGAGAACTCCCAGATGGTATTATACCTTACGTCAGATGGCAGTTCTCTGGTGACACTGGTACAGAGTAGTCTGTTGACCCGAGATCGTCATAGAGTCTTGTGTGGTTCCCACTGTGCTTTGATTTCCATCTTACCATGTCCAAGAGGGCGTGCAAAACGGTGGTTTTTGGGTACAGTCCCGAATCACATGGAGGCAATGAGCGATAGGAGGGGATTCGTCTCTCCCGGTATAGGGAGTTGATGTTGCAATGTGTTCGATTGGCTATAACAGGAAGTCCCTGGCCAGGGCTGATCAGAGAATTGCTGGTAAGTGTTACCAGTAGTTTCTCGACCCGTTATGAGCCTCATATCGACACGACTTATCGAGCTATTGGGGTCTGACGTTTACCACCCCTAGGCAAGATATGCGACATATCAGACGAACAGACCGGACTGTACGGTAGTGTTACTGGTTGGATTCACAAGAGTGTGAGCGGGCTTGCTCGTCGATCTTCTGATCGCTCAATACCCGGGTGGCCGTTACGTTTAGCAGACCGCTTGCGGCTTGTGGGTGTTTGATATGATCATCATCTGCTGCCGGCGTATTGACGAGTCTTTAGAGTCCTACACAGAGGTTTCCTGGCTCAAGCGAAACGAAATAGGAGCGCATATGAGATATGTGCGGGACCGAGAATAATGCGTGTATGTGATACCGTATTCTATTTTCGCGATGAATGTATCGAATGGTTGTATGCGATATAACCTAGTTATCGAATCAAGGATTGATTCGATAAGCCGATACATTGCATACTAGTCGGTTATATGCGATATGACCGGATCGTTAAATCAATTGTTGATTTAATGATTTAATGTATAATTATATATTTGATATATTACTTTGCATTAACTAGTATTGGTTTACTTTAAATGGATTTTCTTACTTGGATTGTGCACATTGTATATGTGATATATTTTTGTGCACTTGTATGTATCATGTTTGATGATGCATGCTAACTTGTGTTTTGTGTAAAGTTTAAACCATGGTTATGTAATGATTAGGGTTTTCATTTTCATATCTATTTATTTATTTGTTTATTCATTTTGGAAAATGATAAGCATAATGCAAAATGGTGGCTTTCTTTGGATGGATGTTGAAGCTTCATGAAGCTTTGACCAAGTGACCATTTTGTCTCCATGCTTAACCCTAACCATTCCCACTAACCATGATTTATTCTCTACACTTGACCATGGTTATTATTATGATAAGTGTTGATTTACTTTTTATTTTGAAAATAACTTATCATAATATTCTTCTTCTTCTTCATCTTCTTCTTCCATGAAGAAGCTTACTTCATCAATGGTGATTGATGAAAACAAGTGAGAAATACAATTCTAAAGTCTACCCACTTCCCATTTCCTCATCCTCTACCTCTTGCCAAGTAGTAGAGTGTGTTTTCTTCACAAGTTTCTTGACTTGGTGAAGTTGGAGTTTGATCTAGTGATGCCTCGACGTAGATCATCTTCGGCATCGTCGTCGATGACCTAGCCCGCTTCTTCTCCGATGAAGCCGACGCTAGAGCCCGGGATCCGTTTTGAACAGCGAGGAGACATCATCACGGAGCTATGGAGGTGGAGCACCGGATCTACAAAGGTTGTATTTCCGTTCCCTTAGTTAAAATGTTAACTACTTTCATTTGTCGCCTAGAAATCTAGCCAACGATCCGTAGTCTAGGGTTTCTCGGCACCGCATTTTTTCGAAATTGGCATGGTTGATGCCTTGGGAGACCTCTTGAGAGTGCCTAGGAACCCTACAATTGATTGACCCGACATGGTACCGTATACTGCTTGACTTGACATGATGTACCATGACCTGACCCGTTACCTGATCTTGTGTCTAATGCCAACAAACCTGACATGTAGTCCTCATGGACCGTTCCTGTTGTCTATCCAGACAAACCTGTTTACCTGATCCCGTGTTGGCATTAGTTTCTTGATTTCGGGATACCTGACTTGACTTGCACATATAACATGGGGGTATGGGGAAATCAAAGGTGAAACCTAACTTGTAACTCAACAGTTCACTACCTGTCCTGAGTGTACACATTCCTGTTTTGTGCCTAGCGGCATGTCTCGGTTTCAGCCGAGAATATTGTGGCCGTGGTCCCGGCTATGTACGGGATACTATCGAGTGTACACATTCCTGTTTTGTGCCTAGCGGCATGTCTCGGCTGCAGCCGAGAATATTGTGGTCGTGGTCCCGGGTATGTACGGGATACTATTGAGTTACATCGATGATTCATCAATTTGGTTTCACAGACTTTAGAACAGAGAACCTGATAGAACAATCCAGTTTACCCACTGCACACTACCATGCACTGCTCTGATTCATATTATTGTTACCCTCGCTTATTCATGTTTACATTCACATTTCCTATTTATTATGTTATTACTTGATGATTTGACGTGCTGACGTCTGGGTTTTGCATGGCCCAGATTCTGTACCGCTGTCGCAGTCCGAGCAGGAGTACTTCAGCCGACAGGCTGAGCTGTGAGTGTCAGCAGTAGTTAATTTTCTTTCCTGCATTTCATTCCTGATGTGAGCCCGCATTTTGGGACATACATTCCAGTTATTTTGTATTGGATCTTTCGTTTCCGCATTTTATTATTCTTGACTCATGTTATATTGGATGTTGAACATGTTTTAGATAGTTTTATTTTTGTTCTTGATATCTCTACAGCCGTAATGTGACTGTGGATGGATACTTCCTACCCACAGGTAGCATGGTTGGCTATGGCACGTGCCCATTTTAGCGTACTCTGGGAAGCGGGGCGTGACATGGTTCTTTTTGTATCAGAGACATAGGATAGTCGGGTTGATTCTTTTGTAGTTGGGTATTGTACCCAATACACAAATCAGAATACCCGTGTTTAGGAAACATGTCCTGCCACCTTGCCGTTTACCATTCTTGAATCACATTCTTCATGATTATATCCTTTACGATGTGCAAACTTCCTTTGCATATCAACTCGAAAACCTGATTCCTTGTTATCTCTAGGACTTAGGCAACTTAGGTGGAGTTATGTAATTATGGCTATGATACCGCGGCATAGTTACAATGTGGCACTCTATTTAAGTATCTTGGAGTTCTAGCCTTGATCTTTATTCAGAATCTATCATCATGCTAATGTTGGGTGTTTTGATTTCAGGAATATGGCCGGTAAGAATTTGAAGACGTACCAAAGGCGTGTGGACGAAGCCGCCATGCTTGGAGTGATAAGAGGAATGCTGGAGAATCAAAAGCAACAGACCGAGCTGATCCAGCAGCAAGCGGACTCGTTTCAGGAAGGTTTGCAGATCGTTCAGCAGTCTGTGAACAATGTTGGAGCTAAACCAGTTGACCGAGTAGGGACCGTAGCAGATTTCAGGCGTTTGGGTCCGTCTACATTTACTGGTTTGGAGGAGCCATTGCCAGCGGAGCAGTGGCTAGTTGACACAGAGAATTTGCTTATTGCGGCACAGATTCCGGATGAAAAAAGAGTGATGTGGTACGCATTCAGTTAGTGGACTACGCCCGAGAATGGTGGCTTGTATAGGAGAACCGGTTGCCCAAGCCGATCAAGTGGGCGGATTTCTCAAAGAGATTCCTGGAGAAGTTCTTCCCGCGGACTGCACGGGAGGAAATAGAAGAGAAATTCATCGGGCTAAAACCGAAGGGAGCACCCGTAGATGTGCATGCAGCAGAATGGACAAGACTCAGTAGATTCGCTGGACCTTTAGTTGCCAACGATGCAAACAGGGCACGGAGGTTCATGCGCAGCTTGGACGTGGACATCCAGCGGCAGATTGTCTCCCTGGGTTTGACCACTTTCTCACAGGTACTTGCAGCAGCCCGAGAGCAGCAGAGTTTATCTGGGATGAAAGGGAGTTTGCAGCAGACAGCAGTTGCGGTAAGGAAGCCAGCATTTGTACCTAACCGAGCTCATGGTTGCAGAGGTATTCCAGTGGACCGTCGAGGTGTAGCACCCATGAAGAAGCCAGTGATCGTCGATCGAAGAAAGAGCATGACCTGTAACTATTGCAAGTTACCTGGCCACATGCAAAAGGATTGTCGAAGGAGGCTGGGACTTTGTTTGGTTTGTGGAGCGGTTGATCATGCCGTTAGTGCTTGTCCGTCGAAGCTTCGTACGAGAGATGATTTTCAGAAGCCTCCGCAGAGACCGTTCCAGGGGCAGAAACAGCTGACTCAAGGACCTAATCAGGCTCGAGCTTTTACCTTGACAACTGAGGAAGCTAAGGCGTCAGGAGAAGTTGTTTCAGGTACTTTACTTGTTCATGGTTTTCCCGCATTGGCGTTATTTGATTCTGGTGCATCCCATTGTTTATGTCATCCAAGTTTATAACTACACACTCGATTGACTACACGACCCTGTCTAGTTTCTGGGACATACACACTGGGAATGGGAAAATCATAGCTAGTAGGGAATGTAAAGATTGTACAGTTGTTGTGTGCGGACGGGAGCTTTTTGCAGATTTCTTGGTGATTGATACGGGCAGCTACGAAGTCGTCTTGGGAATGGATTTTCTTGGCACTTTCCACGCTCACATTGATTGTAGGGCTAAGAAAGTAATTTTCCAGATTCCCGGACATCCCGAGTTTACCTTCGCTGGAGGAAGCAGTTCTGTCGGGCCAGTAGAGTTTAGGGCTAGGCCGACAAACAATACTCTCGCAGCAATGGAAGTTGATAATAGTGAAGAGCCAGCTGTTGTTCATGATTTTATGGACGTGTTTGAAGATATATCGGGTTTACCGCCGAAGCGAGACGTGGAGTTCGCAATTGATCTTATTCCTGGTGCAGCGCCAGTATCTAAAGCGTATTATCCAATAGCACCAGTAGAGTTAGAAGAAGAAAAGAAACAGGTTGATGAATTACTTGAGAAGGGTTGGATTCGAAGCAGTAACTCGCCTTGGGGAGCTCCAGTTCTTCTAGTAAAGAAGAAGGATGGCACAAGAAGGATGTGCATCGACTATCGAGAATTAAATCGGGTGACTATTAAGAACAAGTACCCTATCCCTCGTATTGGAGAACTTTTTGAGCAGCTTAGTGGCGCGAGGGTATTCTCGAAGCTGGATTTGCGATCCGGATATCATCAGGTCCGAGTGAAAGCAGAAGATATTTGCAAGACGGCGTTCCGAACTCGGTATGGACATTACGAGTACTTAGTGATGCCCTTCGGAGTAACGAATACGCCGGCAGTATTCATGGACTTGATGAACCGAATCTTTTCACCGTTCTTGGACCAGTTTATCGTGGTTTTCATTGATGATATCCTGGTTTACTCGAAGAGTTTTGAAGAGCATGCTGAGCATTTGAAGATCGCACTGCAGACATTGAGACAAGAGAAGTTATATGCGAAGATGTGTAAGTGCGAGTTTTGGCTGGAAGAAGTAAAGTTTTTGGGGCATGTTGTGTCTGGCGATGGAATTACTGTCGATCCAGAAAGATTTCAGCAGTACGAGATTGGCCGACTCCAAAGAATGTTGCGGAGATAAGAAGTTTTCTTAGACTCGCCGGATATTACAGGAGATTTGTGGAGAACTTTGCTCATCTGGCGGAGCCGTTAACCAAGCTTACGCGCAAGGAGGTATGATTGTTTCGAAAGAGTGTGTTTAGTAGTTAACCGCAATCAGAACGGTGTCGCGTGTAGCTAGACCGAGGTGAGTACGGGTCGTCCTATGGGAAACGTGGAACCTTTTACTTTTACTTTAGATGTGTTGAAAGAGAGGAGGAAATAAGAATTTTATAGAAAGATTTCTAGATCTACGTTAAACAAGAATGTAAAATATAGATCTAGATTATTTTAAAGATGTAGATAATATAATAAGAGGGCTTGTAGGGTTCGTTAGGATTTAGTAGTTATGGACGATTAATTAAAAGTTACCCATTTTATCCATTAATAGATTTAGAACTAGAACGACGGTGATGCGTGTAGATTAGGGTTTCTGGAGGGAAAAGGAATCCCACTCGTAACCCTTATCTCGACACGGAACTCCGTTCATTATCTAGCCTTTACCAAAATAATCATTAATCTAATCTCTAATCGCGGTCGGAACTAGCAAAGAATTTCTAGCGCGCCCGATTAGGATGTTAATGATTCTTTTGATAAAGTTCCTAAACTTTATAGGACTTAAAAAGGGTTTAATTATTTTCATCATCCATTAGCCTACCCTAATCCTACGAACCCTAACAAGCGGAGAATTACTCGCGCATGTTGGGAGAAAAAGAGATGGAGAGAAATTGCATGATTAAACTACGAAGAAATAGAATAAGAAAAAGAACTACCTTTATTAATCAACAAGATCAAGTACACTTTGATTCCTTAGAAAATGATTATAAAAACCTAGTTTGCTTCTCGATCTCTTCCAAGGAGGTAGATGAACCGTTGATGATCAGCCTGGATGCGTGAGCCGTCTTGGACTTCGTGATCTCGTCGGCTTGATAGCTTTTCCAAGAGGCTCTCGGTGCCTTTTAATAGTGCAAACCCAGAATCTTATTGTTGAGAAGTTGGTAAAATTCAGCAGTTGTCAATCTCCCAAAATATTGCCTTCCAACTCATCATTATTGCGCCGGATCCGCGGCCCCAGGGTGGGTTTGGCCGCGAATCCGCGCTCAAGGGTAGGGATCATTTGATTCTTTTTCTTGGGCTTTCATCTGGTGACATGTGGCAATCCTAGGAATCTTCAGAATCTGAAAATATTTTCTCGGTTGCTTCCAGACTTGGTCTCCAAGCTTTGCTTCTTAATTTGGCAATTTTTCTTCAACAAATTGATTTGTTTGTTAAATCCTTCATAACAACTTGGAAATATTCTGCACAACAACTCAAATAAGATTTTAGTAGACTTTGTTCTACTTGGATTAGATCAATAATATTATTTGCATACATTTTCCTACCAAATGATAATTAACATATATTAACACATGGAAAATAATGTTTTTACACATAAACCCTCATATGTATAATATATTAAAATATAGTCCTTTTTTAATATGAAAATGGTAGGAAAAATGTAATACAAATGTGCAGTTTTATCAACTGAACAAATACCCCCAAACTTATCTTTGATCGTCCCGAGCAAACTAGTTTATTCAAGAGGAGAAAAAGAAAGGAGAAAAGTAAGCACACTTTCGTAGGCAGACACGATTGCACTGAGCATGTGCAACAAGCCGTTAAACCTCTAGGTGTCCCTAGTAGGAGAAGTGTTGTCTCCTGAGGGTTTTCAGCGGATTACACCCACAAAATCCTATAACAAAAGAAAGATAGTGAAATTTACATATAAAGATAAGAACCATAAAAGAAAAGGCCTTGAAAAGAAGAGTTTCCAACTATACTAGCTTTTCAGTTGTCATGAGCCCTATCTTAATAGTCATGAAGAAATTTTAGAAATCACATCATCCCTCAATAAAACCTCGTCTTTATTCTTCATTCCAACCTTTCATCCAAACATTGATCATATACCCCTACGTGTGTGTAAAGAACATCCCTACACTCGGAGAATTCAATTCAAGCTATCATACTCTTGTCCATCTACCTTAGTACTTTTTAATTTGATGAATATTAAGATTTGCTCACACATTTTCATGCGACCGTTAATACTTCTTGAGGTACTAACAGACCGATTACTTATGTTCTTGCTGATTAGGTGATAATATTTTCCTCGTCTTGCACCACCTAAGGCTTAGCAGTGACTCCCAGACCAGTTGGCCTTAGGGCACTAGGTGAAGAGGCACCCTCGCTATATTTTTTTATTGCTGCCTTGGCGATAACAAAACCAGTGTTCATTTTTCTTTTCACCAATTTTATATTTTCTTCATTTTTTTTTCACTTCCTTCATACTTTGGCTTTTAGACAAGAGCATTTCAAGGTATCCTCTACTATCTCGAGTTTCAAGACGTGTGTAAGTGTATATAGTAGGGTATCAACATTCAAATGTTCGGCTTCCAGAATAGAAACTATTTTTCAGACTTATTTTTATCCTCAGATTAGTGGCTTCCTTCATTTTACTAACCCTTGGGACAACAGCTCATAACTACTTATTACCAGTTCGTGTAAGAAAACTTCTAATTTTCTTGGTTTTCTTAAACTATTCCTATCTTTTGGATGTAATTTTTCACTTTCTACTCTTTTGTTATAATTTTTTTTTAAATTTTGAAAATGTTGTGCTTATGCAAAATATGATGCAAATTGATGTGTAAATAAGCACAAACCTCCCCCAAACCTGTTTACAGCAGTGTCCTCACTGATGTCATCTGTTAAGCTCAAAAATCTATAGACTTGGAGAGGAAATTATTAATGGGGGCAAGAATATATGAAAGTGAAAATCCTCCCCCAAACTTATTTTAGGCTCACAATTTTGTAAAAATCATTTTCTTTCAAGAACCAAAATATACCAAACCCCACCCCCAAACTTGAGTTAAATAATGTTAAGCAATTAAAATCATTGGGGGGGTAAAGTTATTGGTCAATGCCAAGCTTTGCAAAGACCGAAGGTCAACACCAACCATTCAAAAATTTTATCAATGAAGTACCAAGGTTGGTAGAAGAACATGTCACCTTTTGATGTGAATAAGTGGGGAGGTGACAAGAGGTGTAATGGAAAAGGATTGCGTCTCAATTTGGAGAGACGACACAGTGATAGTAATGATGGATTACTTTGTCATGATTGTCCAAAAGAGGGGGTGGAGGTCCAATTTCTTCATCTTGGAGTTGATTCATCTCAACACCCGTGTCTTGTAAAAATGCGAGTTCATCAGCGAAAATTTCCTCAAAGCTTTCATCGATACCCCGAAAAATAATGTCATCAGAAAAAATGGGGTGATCGTCAGACTCAATATAAAGTTCCTCATTAGATGTTGACCCGGACAATTCGTTGGAAGAGTAAATGGTTGGGTCAAACAACAACATATGAAAAGAGTCTGTATCATGAGGTTGATCAAATTCGCTGCTGTCGATATCCATTAATTCGACAGAATACACATGAGCATAGGGTTCGGAGGGTTCACTTCCCAACTTGTAAATGTTAAGCTCAATTGACTTCTTTCCAAAGGATAGGGTCATAGAGCCGTTTCTACAATTAATTACTGCGTTGGAAGTGGCCAAAAAGGGTCGAGCGAGTATCACCGGGATTTGATTGCGTGGGTTTGCCACAGGTTGTGTATCAATAACGATAAAGTCCACAGGAAATATGAATTCCCCGACTTTGATTAACACATCCTCTAGCTCACCCCTAGGTTGGGTGATAGATCGATCGGCCATCTGAAGAGTGCAATGCGCCGGCTTTAACTCTCCGATCCCTAATTGCTCATAAACAGAATACGGAAAGCAAGTTAACACTAGCACCTAGATCGAGTAGAGCACGATTAATATTTTTACCCCCGATAGAAATTGAAATTGTAGGACTTCCGGGGTCCTTTCGTTTCTTGGGTAGTTGTTGTGTAAAAGCAGTGCTCACATTACTCGCAAGGAAAACTTTTTTAGGTACTTGAACTTTTCTCTTCCTAGTGCACAAGTCCTTTAGGATTTTCGCATATGACGGAACTTGTTGAATAGCATCTAGGAGAGGAATGTTTATGTTAACTTGCTTAAAAATTTCCACAATCTTCTCCATTTGTGGACTTGGTCTGTTGCCCCTCAACCTGTTTGGATAAGGTGCTTGATCAATAAGTTTTGGGTCCAACGTTTGTGGAGAAGACTGTGGGGATGGATTCGATCCCAAAACTGGAGTGGGAATCGACTTAGATAGATTTGGCGAAATGGGCGAAGGGTTCAAGCCTTGGGGAAAACGGAGAATAGGCTCGAATGAAGGTGGGAGACTAGACGAATTAGGGGAAGAAGAAGAAGAAGGGGTATCAAATGTGTCACTATCATCAAATTGCTCACCCACTTGGTTATTCAGCACTCTCTCTGATCTCAACGTAGTAATGGCATTCACATTATGACTTTGTGAATGGCCAGGATTCGATAGGGGTTGAGATGGGAGTTTCCCTTTCTCTTTCGCACTCATTGCGGCGTTTAACTGTGCGATTTGGTTTTCTATTGATTTAATACTCTCACCATGGGAGGAGGAGTTTTTCGTTAGGGTATCAATAGAAGACCTTATCTCAGCCGAATTTTGCATGGATTGTTTCATGAACATATCCAAAGTTTGTGCAAGTGAGTTGTCAGTACCGGCCACTTGTGGTGTAGAAATGTTGGCCGGATTTTGGAAATTCTGTGACTGAAAGGGGGGCTGATTCTGTGGTTGTGGTTGCTGTGGAGGAGGTCTTTGATAATTGCTTTGTTGGTTTTGATTCCAAGCAAAGTTAAGATGATTCCTCCATCCTTGATTGTACGTGGAAGAATAAGGGTCGTTTCTAGGTTGCTGCTGAAAAGCAGCATTAGCTTGAAACGATGCATTCATAGGACATTCTTCCGTTAAGTGTGAAGGATCCGAACAGCAACCACAGACAATCTTAGGAAGCGTGACCAGATTTAGGGAGAATGTTGAGAACTTGTTTTCAATAGCATCGAGTTTCTTCTGAATCGCTGCCATTTCGGTTTTTACTGCGATAGAAACATCGAGCTGGTGAATACCTCCCTTAGTTGAAGGTGGTCTTACGCTTTCCCACTGCAACGTGTGTTCAGCAAGGTCTTCCAGATATTTCCATGCTTCACCGTCATCTTTAGACATGAAATTGCATTGACACATTGTTTCAAGCATCTGCATTGTTGCTGGATTAATGCCCTCATATATAATCCGACATAAATCCCATCTTTGTATTCCGTGATGGGGGCATTGGACAAGCAGATCTTTGAAACGTTCAAAGCACTTCCAAAATGGTTCATTGGGAAGCTGGGTGAACTGGTTGATCTCGCTCCTAACATATGCAGTCTTATGATTTGGGTAAAACTTCTTAAGAAATGCTACGAAGAATTCATCCCAATTAGCGATAGAATGTGCGGCAGTATTATAAAGCCATTTTTCTGCCAAGTCGCACAGTGTGAATGGGAGAAGACGTAAGCGCATAGCATCTAAGGTCAATTGTGAAGTACCCATCATTGCGCATACGTTTTCGAATTTTGTAATGAAAACATATGCGTCTTCCGATTCAAGCCCATGAAATTTGGGCAGCAGATTGATGTAGTGGGGTTTAATTTCGAAATTATCCCCGTTAGGTGGTGGAAGAGATAGACAGGTAGGAAGAGGACCACGAATAGGATAGCATCTCTCTTGGAGAGAGATGCGCGGTGGATTCTGCACACCTTCGGGCGGTGGCAGCGTGGTGTTATACTCTGATGGAGTGCTGTCCATCTCGGTCGTTGTGGTGTGTGGTGGGGGAAAAGAAGATGAAGAAGTACCGACTTCGGCGTCGATAACAGGAACGCGGACAAGACGGGCACTAGGATCCCGTGTCCAGCCGAGCATGCACTAAGCGGGTTTAGTGCAAGTGGCAGCGTGTGTGTGATTTGATTTAAAAATTGGCTTGTTTTGAAAAGTGGGACTCAAGACAAATCTCCCTAAGATGCACAAGCAACCCTAGAACTAAGGTTACCTAGGTCAGTCTCTAGACCGCTCCTAGACTTCCAAAGGACAAGCCGCAGGATAAATCCTCTACCGCCTCCGTACACCCTTGTAGCCAGATAAGTGCCAGGTAAGTGGGAAGGAACCACGTCGTGGGCCTAATTAAAAACCACTAGCCTTTGTCACACTTTCCTAGGCACTACAAAAGTAATGCGGATAAACGATAGATTACCCACAACCTTCCTCTGTCCTTATTGAGCGCGACAGTCCTTAGAGTCTGGTCTAGATATTTTTTAAATTAATGAAGGGTTGATCTATATGCTCGGTTTGTGATTTGTGGGGCTTAGGAAGGGTGATGAAATCCCCACCTAATCTTGATTTGGTCTTTGCCCCTTAAAGTCCGTATTAAAATATGCGAAACAAAACCAATCACAAAACTTTTGCAAAAAGAAATTTTTTTTGCGGCGCGATTTTGCAAAGAATCCTGCAGAAAATAGATTTTATTGGATTTAGAGGAGAGAGAAGGAGTTAAGAAATATACCAGAGAAGTTCGGAACCCTAGATCTCCTGTTTTCTTAAGTCCGTGACTCCAGATTCCCTCGCAAAATTCACACACAAATCGTTAAATATGCAATTTGCAGTTTTGTTTTAATAATGATACGACTCGTCTAAGAATTCAACACAAATAGTAAGAATAAAAAATTGCGCACGTATCCCCGGCAACGACGCCATTTGATTGTTTCGAAAGAGTGTGTTTAGTAGTTAACCGCAATCAGAACGGTGTTGCGTGTAGCTAGACCGAGGTGAGTACGGGTCGTCCTCTGGGAAACGTGGAACCTTTTACTTTTACTTTAGATGTGTTGAAAGAGAGGAGGAAATAAGAATTTTATAGAAAGATTTCTAGATCTACGTTAAACAAGAATGTAAAATATAGATCTAGATTATTTTAAAGATGTAGATAATATAATAAGAGGGCTTGTAGGGTTCGTTAGGATTTAGTAGTTATGGACGATTAATTAAAAGTTACCCTTTTATCCATTAATAGATTTAGAACTAGAACGATGGTGATGCGTGTAGATTAGGGTTTCTGGAGGGAAAAGGAATCCCACTCGTAACCCTTATCTCGACACGGAACTCCGTTCATTATCTAGCCTTTACCAAAACAATCATTAATCTAATCTCTAATCGCGGTCGGAACTAGCAAAGAATTGCTAGCGCACCCGATTAGGATGTTAATGATTCTTTTGATAAAGTTCCTAAACTTTATAGGACTTAAAAAGGGTTTAATTATTTTCATCGTCCATTAGCCTACCCTAATCCTACGAACCCTAACAAGCGGAGAATTACTCGCGCATGTTGGGAGAAAAAAAGATGGAGAGAAATTGCATGATTAAACTACGAAGAAATAGAATAAGAAAAAGAACTACCTTTATTAATCAACAAGATCAAGTAAACTTTGATTCCTTAGAAAATGATTACAAAAACCTAGTTTGCTTCTCGATCTCTTCCAAGGAGGTAGATGAACCGTTGATGATCAGCCTGGATGCGTGAGCCGTCTTGGACTTCATGATCTCGTCGGCTTGATAGCTTTTCCAAGAGGCTCTCGGTGCCTTTTTATAGTGCAAACCCAGAATCTTATTGTTGAGAAGTTGGTAAAATTCAGCAGTTGTCAATCTCCCAAAATATTGCCTTCCAACTCATCATTATTGCGGCGGATCCGCGCCCCCAGGGTGGGTTTGGCCGCGGATCCGCGCTCAAGGGTAGGGATCATTTGATTCTTTTTCTTGGGCTTTCATCTGGTGACATGTGGCAATCCTAGGAATCTTCAAAATCTGAAAATATTTTCTCGGTTGCTTCCAGACTTGGTCTCCAAGCTTTGCTTCTTAATTTGGCAAGTTTTCTTCAACAAATTGATTTGTTTGTTAAATCCTTCATAACAACTTGGAAATATTCTGCACAACAACTCAAATAAGATTTTAGTAGACTTTGTTCTACTAGGATTAGATCAATAATATTATTTGCATACATTTTCCTACCAAATGATAATTAACATATATTAACACATGGAAAATAATGTTTTTACACATAAACCCTCATATGTATAATATATTATAATATAGTCCTTTTTTAATATGAAAATGGTAGGAAAAATGTAATACAAATGTGCAGTTTTATCAACTGAAAAAGGTACCTTTTGTATGGACGGACAAATGCGCGTTAGCTTTTGAGACGTTGAAGCAGAAGTTGATCTATTCTGACCGTGCCAGACAATTCTGGAGGATTGGTGATTCACAGCGACGCATCTGGAAAAGGATTGGGATATGTTTTGATGCAGCATGAGAAGGTTGTAGCGTACGCATCGAGACAGTTGAAGACCCATGAGAAGAATTACCCAACTCATGACTTGGAGCTTGCGGCAGTGATTTTCGCTTTGAAGATTTGGAGACACTACCTTTTGGGCGAAAGGGTCGAAGTTTTTACTGATCATAAGAGCTTGAAGTATGTGTTCACACAAAAGGAGCTTAATATGAGGCATCGTAGATGGTTGGAGCTGATGGCTGACTACGATCTTGATCTTAAGTACCATCCGGGGAAGGTTAACGTCGTGCCGGATGCACTTAGTCGGTTACCAGCAATTCAGGTGTTAACTACGCAGAAGGATATCGTTGCAGATTTTCGAAGATTTGACTTGGAGGTTGTGCTACCACATTCTACGGTACAGTTGATGCAGCTGCAAGTACATTCATCGTCGATCGAGAATATTAAAGCAGCACAATCGCAGGATCCTAGACTGCAAAAGTTTCGAGAACAGGTTGAAGCCGGACTACGGACAGATTTAATGATTCACGAAGATGGTTCGTTGGGGTATGGTAGCCGTTTGTGTGTGACAAAGGGAGATATTCGTGAAGGGCTTATGAAGGAGGCACATAGTTCAGCTTATTCTGTACATCCAGGAGGCACAAAGATATACCGAGATATTCGACAGCATTTCTGGTGGGAAGGCATGAAACGGGAGATTGCTCGCTTTGTGGCTAAGTGCTTGGAGTGTCAGCAAGTTAAGGCTGAACACCAAAGGGTTGCTGGTTTATTGCAACCACTTCCGATTCCTCAGTGGAAGTGGGAACATATAACCATGGATTTCGTGACTGATTTACCGCGGAGTCCAAAGGGCAACAATGCTGTATGGGTGATTGTTGATCGATTGACTAAGGCAGCTCACTTTATTCCTTTTCGGGTTGGTCAATCAACAGAGACCTTGGCAGAGCGGTACATGCAGGAGATTGTAAGATTGCATGGAGTATCGGTGAGCATCGTGTACGATCGGGACACTCGGTTCTTATCACACTTTTAGCGGAGTTTACAGGAAAGTTTGGGGACTCGATTGAAGTTTAGCACAGTTTATCATCCTCAAACTGATGGTCAGTCGGAGAGAACGATCCAAACTCTTGAGGATATGTTGAGAGCATGCATGTTGGACTTCAAGGGTTCTTGGTAGGATCATCTACATTTGGTGGAGTTTTCTTACAACAACAGTTTTCAGGCAACTATCCAGATGGCTCCATTTGAAGCTTTGTATGGTCGTAAATGCCGTTCACCTGTTTGTTGGGACGATATCGGCGAACGAAGATTATTAGGACCAGATTTGGTTGTGCAGACAGTTGAGAAGGTTAACACTATCAGAAATCATATGAAGGCAGCACAAGACCGACAGAAGAGTTAGGCAGATAAGTCTAGAAGACCTCTAGAGTTCGCCGTGGGTGATTTGGTATTCTTGAAGATAACTCCGACTATAGGGGTGATTCGTTTTGGAAGTCGAGGAAAGCTTAGTCCTCGATTCGTTGGACCCTTTGAGTTCTTGGAGCGTGTTGGTGAGGTAGCATACCGTTTGGAGTTACCGCGGTCCTTGGCGAATGTGCACGATGTGTTTCGCGTATCTCAACTCCGTAGGTATGTTCGAAATGAAACGCACGTACTGGATCATTCGGAGCTAACAGTACGAGAAGACTTGACTTTTGAGGAGCGACCGATTGGAATCGTGGATCGAAGGGAAAAGGTTCTTAAGAACAAGGTGATCCCTCTTGTGCTTGTTTCTTGGGGTAATCGCTCGCATGGAGAGTCCACTTGGGAACGAGAAAATGAAATCCGGCAGAAGTTTCCACACATTTTCTTATAGTTATCTATCTTTGTATTCTTGGAATTTCGAGGACGAAATTCTTTTTGTAGTTGAATATAATGTAACACCCGAGCCCAATACTACTAATTTCAGTTATCGTATGAGCGTAGTATGGCACTTATTTCATTTATCTTGCTTGATTGTTACTTACTGTAAATGTTTACCCGGCAAATTCATTTCTGCATATAAAAATTTTTTGGCACCTAAAATAAAATTAAAAATATTCATCTTGGCCTACTTGACGCCCCTAACCCTGCTGTAGCGTCCGTGCATCGTGTTCTCGTCCCGTTCAGTGAAACGGGCGAGTTTGGACGGCTACGCACATGTACGTGTGTCCGTTTTGGGGTATGCTTTTTGATTGCAAAACACTTCATATTCACTTTTGGACCCGACCCGGACGTAATTTGGAAATGTTTTACTTTGCGCCAAAATCCCATTTTTTTAAATATATTTTTAAACCATCTTATATATATTTTAACAGCCTAAAATATATACTTAATCTAATAATATTTTTTTAGAATACTTTAAATCTTTTCCCTAACCCCCCACTTTTTCCCTCAGCCAATCATACCTCTCCAATATCCTATGGGCCCCACCCCTCTTTATTCTCTCTCACCCCCTCCCCCCGTCTCATTCTTTCTCTCTCTCTCGCTTCCTTCCTCTCTCCTCTTCCTATCTCTCTCCTCTCTCCTCTCCCCCGTCTCTCTCTCTCTCTCTCCCCCCTTTATAACTCTCTCTCTCTCCTTTATATATAATAAAACCACATCTTCCTCCTTTTCTTTTTCAAAGAACACAGAACCCAACCCCAACGTCGCGCGTGTCCTAGCCACCGCCTCCCTCCTCGCCGCTGCAGCACCAACGCCGGCACCACCGTCACCAGCATCCTCGTCTCCTCAGCCTCGTCCCATCCACATCCTCCTTCATCGACCCCCGTGCACCCTGCACCTTCACCGCGGCCACCTGCGCCCCCCTGCACACCGTCGCACCGCCGTGAGTCACCGCCGGCGACCCCATCACCGTGTCGCCGGCCTCGCAAGCACCCCTCGGTGAGTTTCATATCCCCTCACCTCCTCCTTTCTTCTTTTCCTTGCTGATCTGGTTCTTGATCTGAAAACATTCTTCCACTGTCGTCGTAGGCCACCGCCGGAGCTCCGTCGACGAGGTCGACCGTCACCACCCGTCCCACGGATCATCGTGAGCACCCTTTCTCTGATCCTACATCCTTTCTTCTCTATTTCTCTTTTCTCTTCTTGTTTACGTGTCTTGATCTTTACTGTTCATTCCTCGGCCGAAATCCGACGATGCGGACGACGTGACCCGACGTTCCAGCGAGGTATCCCGACCCGTGTGGTTCCATTGTTCATCGTTTGGGTTCATTCCGTGAACCGTGCGCCCTTCGCGAGTTTTCCCCACCGACGTTTATCGTTCCGTATTCCCGGTTCGCGACCCGTCGAGGCAAGTACCCCTTGCTACATGCTAAACAATATTTACTTATATATTAATGACACCCTAAACCGATAAATTTAACTTTGGTATGATCATTTCTCTTTTTCATGTTCAATATTGTTATATAACATTTTATCTTTCAAACTTGGAACCTATATATGTAGATATCATTGCATCCATGAAATCTTAACTTGGTAACTTGATTAAACGGCTATAATTGTCTTACTGCATTCTTTTAATATTGAAATCATCTCTGTGACACGATTGACAACTGTATTGCTAATTGAATGAATCTGCCTATTGCTTAATTCATTGCTTATATCATGCTGTTGATACCCATGCTTGATTATATAACTGATTATGAGTACACCTATGATATCGCTTGCATCATGACCCGACTTGCTACATGCATATTGATTGACCCGACATGGTACCGTATACTGCTTGACTTGACATGATGTACCATGACCTGACCCATTACCTGATCTTGTGTCTAATGCCAACAAACCTGACATGTAGTCCTCATGGACCGTTCCTGTTGTCTATCCAGAAAAACCTGTTTACTTGATCCCGTGTTGGCATTAGTTTCTTGATTTCGGGATACCTGACTTGACTTGCACATATAACATGTGGGTATGGGGAAATCAAAGGTGAAACCTGACTTGTAACTCAACAGTTCACTACCTGTCCTGAGTGTACACATTCCTATTTTGTGCCTAGCGGCATGTCTCGGTTTCAGCCGAGAATATTGTGGCCGTGGTCCCGGCTATGTGCGGGATACTATCGAGTGTACACATTCCTGTTTTGTGCCTAGCGGCATGTCTCGGCTGCAGCCGAGAATATTGTGGTCGTGGTCCCGGATATGTACGGGATACTATTGAGTTACATCGATGATTCATCAATTTGGTTTCAAAGACTTTAGAACAGAGAACCTGATAGAACAATCCAGTTTACCCACTGCACACTACCCTGCACTGCTCTGATTCATATTATTGTTACCCTCGCTTATTCATGTTTACATTCGCATTGCATGTTTATTATGTTATTACTTGATGATTTGACACGCTGACGTATGGGTTTTGCATGGCCCAGATTCTGTACCGCTGTCGCAGTCCGAGCAGGAGTACTTCAGCCAACAGGCTGAGCTGTGAGTGTCAGCAGTAGTTAGTTTTCTTTCCTGCATTTCATTCCTGATGTGAGCCCGCATTATGGGACATACATTCCATTTATTTTTTATTGGATCTTTCGTTTCCGCATTTTATTATTCTGTACTCATGTTATATTGGATGTTGGACATGTTTTAGATAGTTTTATTTTTGTTCTTGATATCTCTACAGCCGTAATGTGACTGTGGATGGATACTTCCTACCCACAGGTAGCATGGTTGGCTATGTCACGTGCCCATTTTAGCATACTCTGGGAAGCGGGGCGTGACAGACTTCCTGTTTTTAGCCAATCATGCATAGAGCAATATCAACCACCAATACCGGGAGAGATGAAACCCGTCCTATCGCTCATCGCCTCCGTGTGCCTCGGGTTTGTACCCAAAATCCACCTGTTTGTACGACTCAGTAGAGCCGTAGTTGGGTGGAGATCAAAGTACAGTGGGAGGACACACAAGACTCTATGACGATCTCGGGTCTACAGACTAACCTGTACCAGTGTCACCTGAGAACTGCTATCCGATGTATGATATAATACCACATAGGAGTTCTCAGTGAGTCCGTTAAATGTTCCCAGTCTCACTGAGCACCCGTATACAATCTTTGGTGTCACCACACCAGATGGATATGGGATCATCCATCGCCCATCATATGGAACAAGAATGGTATATGCTAGTCTACTCTGGAATATCGATGCCCTGTCTCGATATACCTACGACTATGAACATTTCAAGGATATGCTTATAAACTACAGGTGTCCCACTAGTATGATCCACATCATAATCCCAGTAGTCAAGCCAGTATCATAAGGGCTTTATCAACATGTATCAAATGAGTAAAAGCATGATTAAGTGAACATATGATAAAGAGCAATCAGATAGCATACTATCATGTCGAGCAATACTGTCCTCTGAATATATATATACACACACATCAGTACATACACTATCATATAATGACATCTAGGGCATACATATATCCAACAGTGTTGAGCACTTGTTTGGGCTCTATTTAATCAGTCCCTTTTTTATGCAAAAAGTGTTGAGCACTTATATAAGTTCTGACACCTACATATGATCATGTGGAACTTTCAGTCATGGGGGTTGCCCAATAAGTGTTGAACACTTTAATCCTTTTGTCTTTATATAGAGTGCTAGGCACTTTTTATGGCGTCCACGTGAGGAGCGCATGAGGCGCTAGGCGCTAGACGCTGCCCGGTGAGTTCTAAGCACTCTTCCCTTCTGTGGTGCCCACGTAAGGAACACGTGTGACCCTGGGTGTTGCCCATTGGATGCTAAGCACTATTTTGTGGCGCCTACGTAAGGAACACGTGCGGAGCTGGGCGCTGCCTGGTGAGCGCTAAGCACTCTTCTGTGGCGCCCACATGAGGAACACGTGCGGCGTCGGGCGCTGCCTAGTGAGCACTAAGCACTCTTCTGTGGCGCCTACGTGAGAACACGTGCGGCGATGGGAGCTACCTAGAGAGTGCTAAGCACTCTTCTGTGGCACCCACGTGAGGAACACATGCGGCGCTGGGCGCTGGGCGCTTTTCTCCTCTGTTGATAGTATTTTTGCCCATTAATGATCAATGGGATCTTTGTTTTACAGATCTAGGATCAAGCTTCATTTTTAAGAACCAAGTTCTTTTATGAGAATTAAGATTCTTTTATATACTTTGTTTTGAGGAATTCAATTCTTAGTTCTTTTCTGAATTTTTGATTCTCAAGAACAAGTTTCTTCCAATGAGAATTAAATTCTCAACTTGTGGGAGAATTATCTTGTGGATCTAAAATCCAGAGAAAAAACTAAGTTCTTTGAGGAGGGTTAAACCCTTAAATTTTTAAATGAGATGTTTTTTATCTCTATTTTTTATTTACCTACAGTTTTTAGGGAGGGAGATCTTCTTCCTTGAGAATTTAATTTTCGGTTCCTTTTTGAAGCTTTCTGTATTTTATTTTTAGAAGCTTATAGAGGGTTCCTCTATATCAAACTTGAAGTCTTGGGTCCTTTATATAGTAGAGACAAGTTTGTAGATTAGCTTTGAAGAAATCTCTCATTAAGAGATCCCAATTGATTTGGAGAATTTTACCCACCATTAGATCTTTGATCCAAGGGTTTCTGTTTTCACAAAACATCTTTTCTTGTTTTTAACAATATTGGGGAAATATTTTTCTTATGCAGAGTTTTACTCTGTGAAATGGTGATTTTTAATCACCATTGGATTTTCAATCCGAGGGTTCTCTGTTTTACAGAGGGCATAAAATTTTATTTTATGACCCAACCGAAGGTATCTTTCTTATTTTAGAAAGATTTGGGGAATGTTCACTCTCAATAGAATTTAATTCTGTATCTTGATGCTCAGTTAGTCTGAGTTAGGGACTTGTGGCTAATTTGGGCTCAGACCACTCAGTTTTGATTAAAGTGTTGTACACTTGTTTTGATATTGAACATTTGTTTGGGCTTAGCCTCTTTTGTTCAATAATGCTGAGCATTAATTTGAGTTCAGACACCCTTCACTCTTTTGTCTTTTATTGAGTGTTGAACACTCTATGTAACACAGAGCGCTTTATGTACAGAGCACATGGCACTGAGCGCCAGACTTAGAGCACTGAAGCGCTTCTTATGAAATAGCGCACACATAAGGAGCACGTGGTGCGCTGGCCGCTGAGCGCCAGACTTGGAGCGCTAAGGTGCTTCTTATGAAATAGCGCACACATGAAGAGCACGTGGCGCGCTTGGCGCTGAGCGCCAGACTTGAAGCGCTAAGGCGCTTCTTATGAAAATGGCGCACGCGTGAGGAGCATGTGGCGCGCTTGGCGCTGAGCGCCAGCCAATGATTGCAGGGCGCTCTTTATTAAGTAGCGCCCACGTGAGGAGCACATGGCACGCTTGGCGCTGAGCGCTAGCTAATGAGTGCACAGCGCTCTTGATCAATTCTGTGCTCTGAGAATTAAGTTCTCGTTTATAAGAGAATTTGTCTCATGGATCTAAGAACTAAGTTCTTATTTTAATAGGAGATGTTACAATCCCTTCTATTTTTTGTGAAAGACTTTGTCTTTGTCTTATAGATTTGTGATCTAAAGAGAACTAAGTTCTTCTCCCTCCTTTTTTATGATGAGATGCTACAATATCTTCTACTTTTATGAAAGAATTTTGTCTTTGTAGATCTATGATCGAGAAAAAGTTCTTCTTTTTTGATAACATACTTTGATCTCTCTGTTTTATTTACCTTGAAGAAATTCTTCTTCCGAGAGCTTGCTCTTCTCTTTGAAATTTCTTAAAGTTTGTGGGGGGTTCCTCTGTATGAAACTTACGAGGAGTTTCTTCTCTCCAAGACTTGAAGTCTTGGGGCCTTTATATAGTGGAGGCTGATCAGTTAAGGCAATCTTTTTCTGATTGATTTGGGGATGTTTCTCCACCATTGGATCTTTGATCCTAAGGCTTCTATTTTACAGAAAAGATCTTTCTTGTTATTAACAAGATTGGGAAATTATTTTCCCATACAAAGATTACTATGTATCTTGGTGATTTTTAAAGACCATTGGATCTTTGATCCAACGGTGCTCTAATTTACAGAGTACAATCTTTCTTGTTTGGAAAGATTCTGAGGAGTATTTCCTTAACATAATTTTATTATGGTATTTTGATGATTTATCATCTTCGTTGGATCTTTGATCCAATGGTGGAGAAAATTTAGTTCTAGTGCTTGGCGCTCTCGTGCTTTGAACGTGGAGCGCTGCCTCAGATTCTTTGTGTACTATTTCAGAAAATATAAAATATTATTTTTGGAATTTAATATTAAAATAATATATTTACGAAAAATGCCCGATTTGCGAAATTGGGGTTTTCGAAAAATGGTATAAATATATACCAATATTTGTGAAATAAATGGAAATTAAAATGATTTATTCATTTAATAATATAATTAAAGGATTTGGCATTTTTAAAAATTTATTATATGCAGTTTTGATAAAAACCTGATTAGTGCACTGCTAATCGCGATTAAGCCAAATCCGTGTTTCTACAGTTTTTCATGGCTGGTGCAACATGACATGTTACATGTTATTTCATTTGTGGTTCTATGTGGGTGTATGTGTTTTTGGTGAGAAAAAAAAGGGAAAAAGATGTAATGAAGAGTTGGAGAGAGAGGGAGGACATAATGATGACTTGGATAGTGAGTGGGTGAGAATAATAGTGAGAGAGAGGGGGGCTGCTGCCATGATCCATTTCCCCCATCATTTTTATCTCCCTCTTCATCTTCCTCAACTCCACATTCCTCCACTTCAAACCATAGATCCATCTCCAAATAAGCCCTAAAACCCTACACTCCCTTCACAAGAATTAATCTCCATCTCTTCCTCTATATATTGAACCAAGCAAAGTGGGATTTTGACGACATTGGGAAGTTAGTGCTGCCTAGAGTGGACTAATGAGGTATAACTTCTTCCTTTTTAGTTTAGTTTGTGCGATATCGTAATTTAAGTGTCGTTTTGCGATATCGATAACCTGCTGTGACCCCGAGTTTTCACTGTAAAAACAAACAGTGTGGTAGTGTTGTACTCGAGACCTGGAGTGTTCATCTGAAACCCTATCCCTTTCCCATCGGTTTTGGCCGGCGACTATGGGGCCAATTCCGGCGACCTCGGGTGGGTAGGTTAGTTAAGGCTTGGATTTTGTAGGGTAGTTACCTGAAGATGTTTAGAGGTGTTTGGTCCTAGTAGATTTTTCTGTAATGAATTTAGGTGAAATATGGGAACTATTGTGAGTGTTTGCATGACCATGGTGACACGTTACCCCGACCTAAACCATATAATTGAACCCGATGCACAAACTTTAGAATTGATCCAAGTCTCTTTTGTGGGTATATTAGGTGTGCAGGGAAATCTGGAGCAACCCAGGGAAATTTTGAGAGTATCAAACAATACCAGGGACCTAGATACACTACCAGGAGACCACCATGACAGAACTAACCCATTCAGAGCATAGGGGGCCGAGGAGGCCGGAATTTTGGCCTATGTGGCCGGCCTGGTGTGGGAGATAGGGGGCTGGGTGGTTACAGTAGGTCATATATACTATGTACATAACCTTAGACTTGTTTGCTTAGCTTTATTTGACAAGAGTCAAAATCTGGGAGCATTTTAGTGTGATTTTGGTTATGGTTTTCCGTATTTTGAAATGCTAAGTTTTGATATTTGAATTTTACATTTGGTTGTTGGGTGTTCGTACATCAACAACAAGGGTTGTTTGGTTGGTTTTGTACGCGTATGCTATAGGTTCTAACCTACGAGCAAGGCACGTGTCGTTTTGGATTTTGGAACTTGATTTTAATAGCGTTGCGATATGTGTTGTTATTGTATTGTTATTTATATGTATGCCCTAGAGGCCATTACTGTACATACGATGTATATTGTAGTGGATGCTGGGACATATATAGGGAGGACTTTCTTGCTCGACATGATAGTATGCTATCTGGTTGTACTTTATCTTAACATGTACTCTGATTGTCTCTATATTACATGTTGATAAAGCCCTTAGGATATGTACACGACTACTGGGA
Organism: Agapanthus africanus; assembly: GCA_030015575.1. Taxonomy (NCBI): domain Eukaryota; kingdom Viridiplantae; phylum Streptophyta; class Magnoliopsida; order Asparagales; family Amaryllidaceae; genus Agapanthus; species Agapanthus africanus. The sequence goes on along the minus strand of JASDDO010000012.1, from coordinate 448,697,172 downwards.
CTATGATGAGATTATACTAGAGGGGCCACGGTAGTCGATGAGTACATCCTATAACTGTTCCTAGTCGAGGGTGTATCGAGACAGGGCATCGATACACCAGAGTAGACTAGCGTATACGCATCTTGACCCATATGATGGGCGATGGATGATCCCATATCCATCGGTGTTTGACATCAAGGATGGTGTACGGGTGCTCAGTAGAGACTGGGTACACTAGGCGGACTCGCCGAGAACTCCCAGATGGTATTATACCATACGTCAGATGGCAGTTCTCCGGTGACACTGGTACAGAGTAGTCTGTTGACCCGAGATCGTCATAGATTCTTGTGTGATTCCCACTGTGCTTTGATTTCCATCATACCACGTCCAAGAGGGCATGCAAAAAGGTGGCTTTTGGGTACAGTCCCGAATCACATGGAGGCAATGAGCGATAGGAGGGGATTCGTCTCTCCCGGTATAGGGAGTTGATGTTGTGCTGTGTTCGATTGGCTGTAACCGGAAATCCCTGGCCAGGGTTGCTGAGATTTACTGGTAAGTCTTATCAGTAGTTTCTCGAACTGTTATAGACCTCATATCGACACGACTTATCGAGCTACTAGGGTCTGACGTTTACCACCCCTAGGCGAGATATGCAACATATCAGACGACGAGACCGGACTGTACGGGAGTGTTACTGTTTGGATTCACAGGAGAAGTTACAGGCTTGCTTGTTGATTTTCTGAGCGCTCAATACCTGGGTAGCTGTTACGTTTAGCTGACCGCTTGCAGCTTGTGGGTGTTTGATATGATCATCACCTACTGCCGGCGTATTGACGATTCTTTAGAGTCCTACACAGAGGTTTCTTGACTCAGGCAAAACGGAGTAGGGGCACATATGTGATATGTGCGGGACCGAGGATAATGTGGTATGTGATACCGTATTGTATTCTCGTGATATTTGATATCAGCCGGGTCATCGGATCAAGTGTTGATTCGATGAATCGGTACGGATAAATATTAGTCGGTTATATGCGATATAGCCGGATTGTCGGATCAAGTGTTGATTCGATAATTTAATGTATAATAATATATATGATATATTAAAGTACATTAACTAATATTTGCTCATTAAAAGATTCTTTTTATCACTCGGATAATACATTGATATATATGCGATATATATTAATTGTATTATTTTATTTGGTTACAATAAATATTATATATGTGATATATAATATTGTAACATGATATGATAAATAATGCAACTTGTTTAGTAGAGATTAAACATAGTTAGGGTTTGATTAGGGTTAAGGCTTTCTAGAAGTTTCTAGAAGTTTTCTTTCTTTGTCTTTGTTAAGATATTATGCTAGATATTTCCTTAACCCTAACCAAACCTTTAACCTTAGTTAATTATCTACAAAAGTTCACTTGACCATGGTTGCATAATTCTATCATATTATTCTTTTCCTATTCATCACAAAAGAATTAACATTATTGTTCATCATCTTCTTCCTTCTTCTTCTTTGCTTGAAATGGTTTCTTGCTTTGATTTTTGTGATGGATAAATATGAGAAAAAGATAAATAAAGAGAGCAAAAATCCTACTTCATCATCCTCATCTTCCCTTGCCATTAAGATGAGGGTGTTCACATCATTTCATGAGTGTTAGCTTGTGTTAAAGAAACTTCAAGGTAGATCATCTTAGTATCGAAGATCGGAAGCAAAGGTTGCGTCTTTCTCTTCGTGTAACCTCTCGAGAGTCCGGATCCCGATGATCGCAGCGAAGGGACCACAACACGGAGCATATGAAGTGAAGGACCGGATCTACAAAGTTTGTAATCCCTCTCACTTAGTGTTAAAATGTTTAGCATGCTTGTTTTCGCCTAATCTCTAGTTTAAAGTTCCGTATTCGGGTTGTTCGGCACGGCTAAATTTTTAATCGGGCATGGTTGATGCCTCGTAGACCCTTGTGCGCGTGCCTAGCAACCCTACAGTGGTATCAAAGCCAAGCTAGAGCTTTAGGCGAAGTCTAGACGACGTTTGAAGTCCGATCGAACCCGGAAAACCCGAACAAACCCCTTCTCTGGAAATTTTCTGAAAATTTGGATTTTTGTGAATTAAAAATTGCCAAAAAATTCAGCAGGCAATTTGATGAATTACTGTGAAGCACGTGCCATTGATTCGACAGAAGAGCCGCGGAACCGCGGCCCCACCCTGGGTTGCGCGGCGGTTCCGCGGCCAAAGTACTGAATCAATGCACGTGATTTGCACAGTAATTAGTAACTTTATGTGCTGAGTCTTCTGGAAATTTTTATTTTTACTCAACAGTTGAGTTTTCTGGGGTTGTTTAGGGATTTGATGATTCGATCGGATTATCAGATTTTGTCTATGTGTGTTTTCCGGATAAATTTTAGAAACTGTTAAAAAGTTCGAGCGGATATCAATAACTCACTTTTTCCCCTGTCGGAAATTTTTTTCAAAAGTTGGATTTTTTCTCGTGTTTAAGAATGTTCTAAGTCATGCAAGTAACGCGGTGGACCCTCTAGAAGACAACAAACCTTAACTCGATTATGTGACCGTCTTGAACTGCCCTTTGAACCTTAGGGTTTGGGGCAGTACGGCGTGCCGCATGTGAGGCGTTGGCTTGACCCTTCTACGGCTGGACCATTGGTACTGTGGCATGTGATGGATGTTTTTAAACTGATTTCAAGTGTTGAGATATATTGGGGAAATCTTGGGTGCTTGATCATTCGATCGGAAAGTTTAACTTTTTCTATTTATCTGGAATGTGATACAATAATTGGAATCCACAGGTAGTTATGAGATAACTAATTTGAATATTATAAACATAGCAGTTTAGTCTCAGATGATCGGTTGCCATGGAATTTTGATGTGATCAAAAGTCTGTCGCAATCACGTAGCGTACGCGGATACTCGTCGGGTAAACTTAATAGACAGCTACACCTCTTAGCCCCGACCAAGTGACTGTAGGAGAACCCCGTCGCCGAAAGCATCCGTTCGGGTGCTCGCGGTAGCGGTGTTCCGCCTTGGTGCACTTTGTCGACGGCTTCAGGGGTGCGGCTGTCTACTAAAGTTTGCGACGAGCATTCGATCAGGACGTCGGGAATCTTGTTGAATTGCCCGACTTGATATTGAAAAGAGTTTTCGATAATGAGACTAAAATGCGGGGTTTATAATTGTTAGGCATGCGATGTCTAAGGAATTCATTTGGTTAGGCATGCGATGTCTAAGGAGGTTGCGGATTCCAACTGTTGTAGTTTTACACTTTCTTTTCTGTGACCGTAAGCGTAGTATGTGGTGTATCGCCGGCTTCGTTGCTATACATCAACGACAATCGGGATACGCATACTTGCTTACGTTGATGATATGAGATATTATGTGTTGCTGTGATATGTTATATTTGATCGTCGCGTTTTGAATAGCCGGGGGTTTTATGTGAGATGAGAGTTTTTCTTTTTCATTCATGTAAAATTCATTTGTATGTAATATTCTTTTATTGGGGCACTTCCAGGTAGCGGAAGATGTCACCGTTGTATATTATTTATGTTTCCTCATTAGGTAGACCCAAGGCGGGGAGCACAAGTAACCGGGTTCTAGGGTCCAGTGGGAGACCATCTCGAGGAATCGAGACCGGGTCTCCCAACCCTAGAATTGGCAGTGTTACTTGCCGCTCTCGTAGGGGTCTAGGGATGTGGGTTTGGCTATTCATCGCGACCGTGGAATCCGTGTTTTATACAGGCTCGTATTGAAAACACGGACGTCCTAGTATATCCAATATTTCATATATGTTCTTCTGCTGCAATGTTCTGTGATGAGATCATATTACTGCCTGAGATGAATGTTTATATTATATATACGAGATATATGTTATATTGCAGATTTCGTTTCAAAAAAGAGATGCTTGTGAAGCATAATTAAAATGGGAATTCATTAATGAGATTAATGAAATAAAAGAAACCTAAGATGTTGTAGAAACTTGTTTATAAAAACTGGTAGCTACAGTTCTTGCTTTGCATAGCGGTGTTCCTTGTAGATCATCCAGCACCTTATTCGATAAGGAAAGGACCGAGATCCCTTCACCGGGAGTGACTCCTTTAGCAATAACTGGCAGATGCTACAAACTCGGTTTGTCTTTTAATTGCTTCTATAGTTCTTGCTTTGCACAGCGGTATATATGATATATCCTGCACCTTATTCGATGAGGAAAGGGCCGACGATCCCTTCACCGGGAGTGACCCCTTTAGCAAAACTAGAACAGCCTCAAAAACATTCCATTTAAAATCACTCGATTCTACAACGATATCAAGTTCATTACGCAAAGGGTTTTCTTAAAAACCTGTCGTAGCCCTCCGTCATTTCAGATAAGTACTAGTTAGTATTCGTGTTGCGGTAGTTTGGCCTTCGTCAAGGCGTAGTGTACGGTAGCTAACTAATGCTTATCTGCTTGAATACGATGCGATTGGATTAGGGTATTCATACGGCGTAGTTTGGCCTTCGTCAAGGGTCGTGCGGGTGGGTTTAATTCAATCAAGAAATGAACGGGTTGAACTTGACTAGCGGACTATGAGTAGTTTGGCCTTCGTCAAGGTCATAGGACGCTAGGGGCAAAATATTATTGGGAATTTCAAGTGTTGAAATTTGCAATGAGATTGCATACCTTTTATAAGATAGTTGGATCCCGATACCCGCTGCGAGTAAGAGTTACTCCTGGGAGAGTTTTACACATTACAATTAACCGATCAAGTAGGTGTCTAGAAAGGTGTTAACGGGGTTACGCCTCTGGGAAAACGAGGTTTACTTTAATTAGGTTCGTGCGAAAGCACGGGGGGACCTTCCTCAAAGTACCGACACTGGCCTGGCTGAAAGATTGGCGAACTTGTAGCGTGTAATTAATCCCGGCTAGTCTTTCCTTTTAGGGTTTGAAGGAAGATTTGACTAAAACAGTGGGAGACATCCTGTTTAGATATATTATATAACCAATCTAATCTTGCAAGAGCATACGCTGAGTGTTTTCTTCTCTCTCTCCAGGTAGCGACTATATCACGCCTTAATCAAGATAATAAAACGGATATATTGACTGAACCCACTTATTATACTGAGCTGGGGAACGTTGGTCCCGCTCCAACTTATAATTGTTATAAGACAGAGCAGGAAATTGGGGAATACCAGATTTCCCGTGCCGCCCAAACGAAGAAAGTGCATGTTGATGCATCATCTTCGGGTGTGTTCATTACACAGAACTGTTTCTCAGTATCCTTTACGTCCTGGGTATGTGATATCGGATCAGGATCCCGTATATGTAATCTGTTACATGGGCTACAGATAGGTAAAGAACTGAGAACGGGTGATAAGTTTCATGAGACAGAAAACGGTGCAAGTGTTGCAGCCAAGTCTGTTGGTCACTATCACCCTGTATTACCAGAATACATTGATTCTGAACAAATGTTATTAGATACCGAACCTGATATACAAAATAATATCAGTCTCTTTATTAGTAAAGAAAGGATATAATTTTGTATTGTTGGATAATGTTTTGAACATTTCCTATATCAAGAGTTGATCGGTTCAGGCACGTTATCTAAAAGCATTGACGTTCTAAATCAAACTACAGTTCTTAATATACGGAACACACACGAGAGGAAGAGTTCAGAAATGAATGAATCCTTCTTGAGGTATTGTAGACTAGGTCATATCAATGCGACCCGACTGGCTGAAGTTACATAAAGATGCATATTCAAATTAGTTTGAATTTACATCTTGTGAAACTTGCCTGTCATGTCACAAAGATAAGATGACCACAGCTTTGTTTATTGGAAACAGAGAAAGAGTTAGTGAACTCTTGGGATTGATACATGCTGATGTATGAAAGTCTCCTGTCTACACATGCCAAGACCGGTTCTTTGTACTTCATTACATTCTCTGATAATCTCTCAAGATTCAGACATGTGTTCCTGTTGAAACATAAGTCCGAACCTTTTGAGATATTCAAAGAATATAAGTTAGAAGTAGAGAACCAACGACGGGTATAAGTATTATGTCCTTTGATGTGATCAAGGAGGAGAATACTTGAGTACGGAATTCCTGGACTATTCTAAAGGAGAATGAGATTCTCTCTCAGCATTACTCCTCCGTATACACCACAGCACGTCGGTGTATCGGGGCGGAGCAATAGCACCCTATGTGATATGGTGTGCTCTATGATGAGTACTACTGAGTTTCCAATTTCCTTTTGGGAGTTATGCACTTGAGAAGCTGCATACCTATTGAATAAGGTTCAAATCAAATCAGTTGCCTACCACTTCATATATGATATGGAATGGGAAGTGCCCATATCTTAAGCTTGTTAAGATTTGGGGTTGTCCGGCCTATGTCTAAAAGCAAAATCCGGACAAGCTCGAGGCAAGGTCTGTTATGTACAACTGGAAAGGTTCCATCTATACAAAAACAGCTGATGATTTGGTAGAACCAAAGGATTCATTAGTTTCCAACGAACCTCAGCCACTCGGCCGATCTAGTAGGGCTCCTCACCCACCTGAGAGATACTTTGGTTTCTCTATGACAGTGGGAGCGAGGATTGCATCATGAGATGATGACCCAACTAGTTTCGAGCTGGCCATCAGGAGTGGGACTCTGTAAGAATGGCTGGATGCTTAGCGATCTGAGATGGAATCCTTATACACCGACAAAGTATGGACTTTGGTTGCTTTATCTGAAGGGTTAAATCCCCATCAGGAGCGAGTATATCTTGAGAAGATTACTTGGTGTACATGGAAAAGTTGAGACTTTCAAAGCTATGCTTAAGTCCATCCAGATCCTACTTGCCACGGCTGCATACCATGACTACGATATCTGGTGGTTGGGTGTCATGACTGCTTTTCTAAATGATGTTTTAGAAAAGAGCGTCTATAAGTACACAGCCAGAGGGCTTCGTAGACAGTGGGAGCAGCGGAAACGTGTGCAAGATGCTTCATATGATAAAGCAGGCATCGCGGAGTTGGAACATCTGTTTTGATGTGGTGGTCAAAGAATTTGACTTCATCAAAATGGTAGATGAACCTTGTATATACGAAAAGGTAGTAGAGAGTATGGTGATGATCCTCGTAGAGTACGTGGATGACATACTCTTGATAGGGAAGGAGTTTCATATGCTACGCTCGGTCAATCTCCGCTTATCACAAGGATTCTCCATATAGGATCAAAGTGATACCTCCTAAATCCTGGGTTTTGGATCTATGAGATAGATCTAGTTGGATGTTAGGAAACTCACTAGTTATAGTGAGATGGTATCAATCAATCCTGGGGAGAATCACTGGAAGGGTTCCAGGGTGATAAGGACGACTGAATGTCAGTCGCAGGCTTGTCTATACCCTCAGTGGAGGGACGGTATGTTGAAAGAGTTCCGAGCTAGATACCGTGACATACTAGACGATTAAAGGCAAGATACATCGTTACCAAGGATACTACCAAAGAGGCAGTCTGGATATATATAAGTTCATAAGATGAACTTCGTTCCTACCATTGTGTGACAATGGAGTTGTGGCTTTAGCCAAGGAACTACCGTCCCATCAGAAATCCAGATATAATTCTTAGGAAGTATCACCTCATCATGGAGATGGTTGATCTCCAGGGAGATCGAGGTTAGGAGAGTAGACACAGAGGACAACAGCGTGAATCCACTCACAAAGGCCTTTTTCCCAGTAGAGACTTTTATGGGATGGTTGAGTATGAGATACTTCAACCGCAGCTAATTGTTGGGTATGCGATACCATAACAGATGACCCTAGTGCAAGTGGGAGATTGTTAGTTATATGTATGCCCTAGAGGCCATTACTGTACATACGATGTATATTGTAGTGGATGCTGGGACATATATAGGGAGGACTTTCTTGCTCGACATGATAGTATGCTATCTGGTTGTACTTTATCTTAACATGTACTCTGATTGTTTCTATATTACATGTTGATAAAGCCCTTAGGATATGTACTCGACTACTGGGACTATGATGAGATCATACTAGTGGGGCCACGGTAGTCGATGAGCACATCCTATAACTGTTCCTAGTCGAGGGTGTATCGAGACAGGGCATCGATACACCAGAGTAGACTAGCGTATACGCATCTTGACCCATATGATGGGCGATGGATGATCCCATATCCATCGGTGTTTGACATCAAGGATGGTGTACGGGTGCTCAGTAGAGACTGCGTACACTGGGCGGACTCGCCGAGAACTTCCAGATGGTATTATACCATACGTCAGATGGCAGTTCTCCGGTGACACTGGTACAGAGTAGTCTGTTGACCCGAGATCGTCATAGAGTCTTGTGTGATTCCCACTGTGCTTTGATTTCCATCATACCACGTCCAAGAGGGCGTGCAAAAAGGTGGCTTTTGGGTACAGTCCCGAATCACATGGAGGCAATGAGCGATAGGAGGGGATTCGTCTCTCCCGGTATAGGGAGTTGATGTTGTGCTGTGTTCGATTGGCTGTAACCGGAAATCCCTGGCCAGGGTTACTGAGATTTACTGGTAAGTGTTATCAATAGTTTCTCGAACTGTTATAGAACTCATATCCACACGACTTATCGAGCTACTGGGGTCTGACGTTTACCACCCCTAGGCGAGATATGCAACATATCAGACGACGAGACCGGACTGTACGGGAGTGTTACTGTTTGGATTCACAGGAGAAGTTACAGGCTTGCTTGTTGATCTTCTGAGCGCTCAATACCTGGGTAGCTGTTACGTTTAGCTGACCGCTTGCAGCTTGTGGGTGTTTGATATGATCATCACCTACTGCCGGCGTATTGACGATTCTTTAGAGTCCTACACAGAGGTTTCTTGACTCAGGCAAAATGGAGTAGGGGCACATATGTGATATGTGCGGGACCGAGGATAATGTGGTATGTGATACCGTATTGTATTCTCGCGATATTTGATATCAGCCGGGTCATCGGATCAAGTGTTGATTCGATGAATCGGTACGGATAAATATTAGTCGGTTATATGCGATATAGCCTGATTGTCGGATCAAGTGTTGATTCGATAATTTAATGTATAATAATATATATGATATATTAAATTACATTAACTAATATTTGCTCACTAAAAGATTCTTTTTATCACTCGGATAATACATTGATATATATGCGATATATATTAATTGTATTATTTTATTTGGTTACAATAAATATTATATATGTGATATATAATATTGTAACATGATATGATAAATAATGCAACTTGTTTAGTAGAGATTAAACATGGTTAGGGTTTGATTAGGGTTAAGGCTTTCTAAAAGTTTCTAGAAGTTTTCTTTCTTTGTCTTTGTTAAGATATTATGCTAGATATTTCGTTAACCCTAACCAAACCTTTAACCTTAGTTAATTCTCTACAAAGGTTCACTTGACCATGGTTGCATAATTCTATCATATTATTCTTTTCCTATTCATCACAAAAGAATTAACATTATTGTTCATCATCTTCTTCCTTCTTCTTCTTTGCTTGAAATGGTTTCTTGCTTTGATTTTTGTGATGGATAAATATGAGAAAAAGATAAATAAAGAGAGAGAAAATCCTACTTCATCATCCTCATCTTCCCTTGCCATTTAGATGAGGGTGTTTACATCATTTCATGAGTGTTAGCTTGTGTTAAAGAAACTTCAAGGTAGATCATCTTAGTATCGAAGATCGGAAGCAAAGGTTGCGTCTTTCTCTTCGTGGAACCTCTCGAGAGTCCGGATCCCGATGATCGCAGCGAAGGGAACACAACACGGAGCATATGAAGTGAAGGACCGGATCTACAAAGTTTGTAATCCCTCTCACTTAGTGTTAAAATGTTTAGCATGGTTGTTTTCGCCTAATCTCTAGTTTAAAGTTCCGTATTCGGGTTGTTCGGCACGGCTAAATTTTTAATCGGGCATGGTTGATGCCTCGTAGACCCTTGTGCGCGTGCCTAGCAACCCTACAGTGGTATCAGAGCCAAGCTAGAGCTTTAGGCGAAGTCTAGACGACGTTTGAAGTCCGATCGAACCCGGAAAACCCGAACAAACCCCTTCTCTGGAAATTTTCTGAAAATTTGGATTTTTGTGAATTAAAAATTGCCAAAAAATTCAGCAGGCAATTTGATGAATTACTGTGAAGCACGTGCCATTGATTCGACAGAAGAGCCGCGGAACCGCGGCCCCACCCTGGGTTGCGCGGCGGTTCCGCGGCCAAAGTACTGAATCAATGCACGTGATTTGCACAGTAATTAGTAACTTTATGTGCTGAGTCTTCTGGAAATTTTTATTTTTACTCAACAGTTGAGTTTTCTGGGGTTGTTTAGGGATTTGATGATTCGATCGGATTATCAGATTTTGTCTATGTGTGTTTTCCGGATAAATTTTAGAAACTGTTAAAAAGTTCGAGCGGATATCAATAACTCACTTTTTCCCCTGTCGGAAATTTTTTTCGAAAGTTGGATTTTTTCTCGTGTTTAAGAATGTTCTAAGTCATGCAAGTAACGCGGTGGACCCTCTAGAAGACAACAAACCTTAACTCGATTATGTGACCGTCTTGAACTGCCCTTTGAACCTTAGGGTTTGGGGCAGTACGGCGTGCCGCATGTGAGGCGTTGGCTTGACCCTTCTACGGCTGGACCATTGGTACTGTGGCATGTGATGGATGTTTTTAAACTGATTTCAAGTGTTGAAATATATTGGGGAAATCTTGGGTGCTTGATCATTCGATCGGAAAGTTTAACTTTTTCTATTTATCTGGAATGTGATACAATAATTGGAATCCACAGGTAGTTATGAGATAACTAATTTGAATATTATAAACATAGCAGTTTAGTCTCAGATGATCGGTTGCCACGGAATTTTTATGTGATCAAAAGTCTGTCGCAATCACGTAGCGTACGCGGATACTCGTCGGGTAAACTTAATAGACAGCTACACCTCTTAGCCCCGACAAAGTGACTGTAGGAGAACCCCGTCGCCGAAAGCATCCGTTCGGGTGCTCGCGGTAGCGGTGTTCCGCCTTGGTGCACTTTGTCGACGGCTTCAGGGGTGCGGCTGTCTACTAAAGTTTGCGACGAGCATTCGATCAGGACGTCGGGAATCTTGTTGAATTGCCCGACTTGATATTGAAAAGAGTTTTCGATAATGAGACTAAAATGCGGGGTTTATAATTGTTAGGCATGCGATGTCTAAGGAATTCATTTGGTTAGGCATGCGATGTCTAAGGAGGTTGCGGATTCTAACTGTTGTAGTTTTACACTTTCTTTTCTGTGACCGTAAGCGTAGTATGTGGTGTATCGCCGGCTTCGTTGCTATACATCAACGACAATCGGGATACGCATACATGCTTACGTTGATGATATGAGATATTATGTGTTGCTGTGATATGTTATATTGGATCGTCGCGTTTTGAATAGCCGGGGGTTTTATGTGAGATGAGAGTTTTTCTTTTTCATTCATGTAAAATTCATTTGTATGTAATATTCTCTTATTGGGGCACTTCCAGGTAGAGGAAGATGTCACCGTTGTATATTATTTACTTTTCCTCATTAGGTAGACCCAAGGCGGGGAGCACAAGTAACCGGGTTCTAGGGTCCAGTGGGAGACCATCTCGAGGAATCGAGACCGGGTCTCCTAACCTTAGAATTGGCAGTGTTACTTGCCGCTCTCGTAGGGGTCTAGGGATGTGGGTTTGGCTATTCATCGCGACCGTGGAATCCGTGTTTTATACAGGCTCGTATTGAAAACACGGACGTCCTAGTATATCCAATATTTCATATATGTTCTTCTGCTGCAATGTTCTGTGATGAGATCATATTACTGCCTGAGATGAATGTTTATATTATATATACGAGATATATGTTATATTGCAGATTTCGTTTCAAAAAAGAGATGCTTGTAAAGCATAATTAAAATGGGAATTCATTAATGTGATTAATGAAATAAAAGAAACCTAAGATGTTGTAGAAACTTGTTTATAAAAACTGGTAGCTACAGTTCTTGCTTTGCATAGCGGTGTTCCTTGTAGATCATCCAGCACCTTATTCGATAAGGAAAGGACCGAGATCCCTTCACCGGGAGTGACTCCTTTAGCAATAACTGGCAGATGCTACAAACTCGGTTTGTCTTTTAATTGCTTCTATAGTTCTTGCTTTGCACAGCGGTATATATGATATATCCTGCACCTTATTCGATGAGGAAAGGGCCGATGATCCCTTCACCGGGAGTGACCCCTTTAGCAAAACTAGAACAGCCTCAAAAACATTCCATTTAAAATCACTCGATTCTACAACGATATCAAGTTCATTACGCAAAGGGTTTTCTTAAAAACCTGTCGTAGCCCTCCGTCATTTCAGATAAGTACTAGTTAGTATTCATGTTGCGGTAGTTTGGCCTTCGTCAAGGCGTAGTGTACGGTAGCTAACTAATGCTTATCTGCTTGAATACGATGCAATTGGATTAGGGTATTCGTACGGCGTAGTTTGGCCTTCGTCAAGGGTCGTGCGGGTGGGTTTAATTCAATCAAGAAATGAACGGGTTGAACTTGACTAGCGGACTATGAGTAGTTTGGCCTTCGTCAAGGTCATAGGACGCTAGGGAAAAATATTATTGGGAATTTCAAGTGTTGAAATTTGCAATGAGATTGCATACCTTTTATAAGATAGTTGGATCCCGATACCCGCTGCGAGTAAGAGTTACTCCTGGGAGAGTTTTACACATTACAATTAACCGATCAAGTAGATGTCTAGAAAGGTGTTAACGGGGTTACGCCTCTGGGAAAACGAGGTTTACTTTAATTAGGTTCGTGCGAAAGCACGGGGGGACCTCCCTCAAAGTACCGACACTGGCCTGGCTGAAAGATTGGCGAACTTGTAGCGTGTAATTAATCCCGGCTAGTCTTTCCTTTTAGGGTTTGAAGGAAGATTTGACTAAAACAGTGGGAGACATCCTGATTAGAGGGGCGGTTAGCTGGAAGAGTTCCAAGCAGGAAACCGTGGCAGACTCGACAATGGAGGCTGAATACATCGCTGCCAACGATGCTGCCAAAGAGGCTGTCTGGATCAAGAAGTTCGTTACTGAACTTGGAGTGGTTCCATCCATTGAGCATCCAATACATTTGTATTGTGATAACAATGAAGCGGTGGCTTTGGCCAAGGAACCCAGGTCCCATCAGCGATCCAGGCATATTCTGAGGCGGTATCACCTGATCCGGGAGATAGTTGATCGCCGGGAGATCGAGGTCAGGAGGGTAGACACTAAGAATAACACAGCGGATCCACTCACGAAGGCCATTCCCCAGATACAGTTTGAGAGACTCTTCGGGATGCTCGGTATGCGATACTACAGTAGTTGGCCCTAGTGCAAGTGGGAGATTGTTAGTTGTATGTTTGCCCTAGAGGCCAGTATTGTACAGATGATGTATATTATATTGGATGCTTGGACATATATAGAGATGACTTTCTAGCTCGATATGATAGTATGCTATCTGGTTGCTCTTTATCTTAACATGTATACTTGTCTCTTTATACTGTCTTATAGTTACATGTTGGTAAAGCCCTTAGGATGTGTACTTGACTACCAGGACTATGATGCGGAGCATACTAGTGGGGACAAGGTGGTCCATAAGTACATCCTTCAAGGTCCCTAGTCGTGGGTGTAGCGAGACGGGGCATCGATATACCAGTGTAGACTAGCGTATACGCTTCTCGACCCATGAGATGGGCGATGGATGATCCCATGTCCATTGGTGTTTGACATCAGAGATGGTATATGGGTGCTCAGTGGAGACTGGGTATACCGGACGGACTCGCCGAGAACTCCCAGTTGGTATTATACCTCACGTCAGATGGCAGTTCTCAGGTGACACTTGTGCAGGTTAGTTTGTAGACCCGAGATCGTCATAGAGTCTTGTGTGATTCCCACTGTGCTTTGATCTCCACCTTACCACGTCCATGAGGGCGTGCAAAAAGGTGGTTTTTGGGTACAGTACCGAGTCACATGGAGGCAATGAGCGATAGGAGGGGTTTCGTCTCTCCCGGTATTGGGGGTTGATGTTGCGCTGTGCTCGATTGGACGTAACAGGGAAGTCCCTGGCCAGGGCTGATTCAGAGATTTGCTGGTAAGTGTTACCAGTAGTTTCTCGACCCGTTATGAGCCTCACATCGGCACGACTTATCGGTTATTGGGGTCTGACGTTTACCACCCCTAGACTTGATATGCGACATATCAGACGAGGAGACCGGACTGTACGGGAAGTGTTGCCGATCGGCTCGACGGGAGTTGTAGCAGGTTCGCTTGTTCTCTTCTGATCGCTCAATACCCGGGTGGCCGTTAAGTTTAGCTGACCGCTTGCGGCTTGGGGGTGCATGATATGATCATCACCCACTGTCGGCGTATTGACGAGTCTCAGAGTCCCACAATGGAGTTTCCAAGTCCAGGCGAAATGTTGTGGTGCGCGTATGTGATATGCGCATGGACCCGATTAAAATGCGCGTATAGGATACCGTATATTGATCGGGCGGCTTGCTTTTGGTAGGGGTCATATGTGATATGGCCGGATTGATAAATCAAGTGTTGATTTATCATTTAACCATTAGCTTCTCACTTGAAATCCTTTCTTGAGTTAGTTGGATGTATGCATGCATGTATGCCTTCTTTTTTATTCATGCACATATGGATGTACAAATACACATACATACATACATACATTCATCATGGTTTCTTATACAATGAGAATGGTGGCAATATAAGAATCACACCATGGTTATTATATGGATTTTTCATTGCTTTTGAATTAAAACAAAAAGGGAAAAGAAAAAGGGTTAAATGATAGAATGTTTCTACACTCTTCTTGACTTTACCATGCTCACCTACCTTTTAACCCATGGTTTATTTTCCTTTTGTGCTTTTAACTCCATTGCAATAATATCTATATAATTAACCATGGTTTTAAATGAGAGATGGAAAATATATATACTTATATTTTCATTTTTCAATAGTGAGCTTATTCTTATCTTCTTCTCAAAAGCCATCATCTTCATCAACCTCTCTCTCTTTGCTCTCTAGTTCTTTGTAGTGAGCAATACACTCATCAAGATTGGATTTTGAAGTGAGAAAGAGAACCACAACACCATTCTACACAAGTCTAGCCCACTTGTTTGGAGTGTTAACTTGATTTCGTTCACTTGATCGGATAAAGTCGCAAGCTTGGACAAAGCGGACTCCGGGTGGATCATCGGTGACCTCGAGAAGTTCAAGCGGAGCTTTTTCAAACCCTAAGTAGCTGAGAAGTCTAGCGTGGGGAGCTACAAAGGTTGTACTCTCTAAACCCTAGCTTTTCTTTTCATATGTTGATGTTAATTTTTGAAACCCTAATTTTTCTAGGAACGATCCTATGTTCGTTAACTTAGCACCCTAAAGACTCCACCTTTGGTTCATGTGATGCTTCCAAACCCTTCATGAGGTGCTAGGCTAACCTTTCACTATGTACATAACCCTAGACTTGTTTGCTTAGCTTTATTTGACCTGAGTCAAAATCTGGGAGCATTTTATTGTGATTTTGGTTATGGTTTTCCGTATTTTGAAATGCTAAGTTTTGACATTTGAATTTGACATTTGGTTTTTAGCTGTTCGTACATCAACAACAAGGGTTGTTTGGTTGGTTTTGTACGCGTATGCTATAGGTTCTAACCTACGAGCAAGGTGCGTGCCGTTTTGGATTTTGGAACTTGATTTTAATAGCGTTGTGATATGTGTTGTTATTGTAGGTACCTTCGCGTGGATTCCGAGGCGACGGAGCGTGGCAACAACGACTTCGGCAAGCGAAGACTACGGTGAGTAGATCTATATCTACCAGGGAAGTCAGGCGGATGGCGTATAGCACCTCCGCAAAGTTTTGATGGAAACTGATTTATAGAATATGGTTAAGGAAACCAAGATTTGGAAACTAGGGTTAGAGTTAAATGATGGTTAGTGAAACCATATTAGAAACTAAGGATAGTTAGAAATGATATAATACAGCTAATATGTGATGAAGGGATTTGAGGATGATGTTTGACGATATTGCCATTTAGGATACTATAGGACTATATAGTCGACGTAGATGTGTCATCCGAGCCATACATATTTCTAAAATTAAGATTCACATGCATATTTTAAACAGATACCTTGAGGGACGTTACGGTATTTCAAATGATATCTTTTCCTTAAAAACACCGTAACCCCTATTTTCAAAACTACGATTCGCTTCTTTAAAAATATGATTGTATGGTTCGGGTGTGTATGTTAGATTAGATACTTATACTTATAGTAGAGGTAGAATGTTTATGTAAACTCGATTTGATGTGAGATATAAATGCGATGAAAGGAATATAAGACGAATATGATGACATGATGATATGTTGGTATACGGATGCGGGTCGATTGAGATGATTGATACCTTGTCGGTCCCCTGATTTGAGATCGTTATGGATGTGACCTGGGACATAGGTATATAGAATGTTGTGAATCATGGATGATAGGCCGTACGTGATATTAGGCCGTACCATCATTTGTCTTATAGGATGATAGGATCCCTATTGGTTTAATGCCGTCGTACGATGATTTTCCATGCGTGATGAGTTTGACTTGATGTTTGATCCATACCGTTGACTAGAGGTTCCCGTATGATGTATAGTACCGTGCGCGTTGTTATGGGACTATATTCCGACTGATAGATTCACCGACTTGGTCATGTTAGATACGTTTACCCGTCAGCATTTGCATATGATTTACCTTATGCTGCATTCATATTATTTTCATTGTATTGCTTATACCTGTGCTAGTACACCTGCACCATTATCGATGATACGTATGTTACACGCACACAGATTGGTAGGCTCACACACTTCATCATCGATAATTGCAATGTCACTACACAGTAGGATTGCTGCATCATGATATGACTCGTCGCATAAGATGCTTGCGTATACACCACTTGTACACCCATATTTGCGCACATATACATTTGTATATCCATAATGGTGCACGCATACATTGATACATCCATACTTGCGCATATACACATTTGTATATCCATATTGGTGCACATATACATTGGTATATCCATATTTAAGCACATACACATTGTATATCCATATTGGTGCACACATACATTGATACATCCATATTTGGGCATATACACATTTGTATATCCATATTGGTGCACACATACATTGATACATCCATACATGCGCATATACACATTTGTATATCCATATTGGTGCACACATAGATTGATATATCCATATTTGCGCACATACACATTGTATATCCATATTGGTGCACACATACATGGGTACATCTATACTTGTGCATATACATATTATACGTACATAGAGAACTGGTTTTTATTGGGAGATTAAGAACCGCAGGATATATTTAAAAACTGGAATCATTTTAAAAGAGTGGTTTTTCCTTAATATGTCATATCACTATTCCATGTTGCATGATACACAGATATGCTCGCATTTCTCATATATGTCGCATACATCATGCTCTATTATTTTACGCATTGAGATATTCTATTTTCATGAGATTTCTGAATTTGAGAAACGTGGACATTTCAAAAGAGATTATGTGTTGTTTTAAAAACCCGGTTTCTCTTGATATGATATTTCAGTGCGTCCACCATGTGTTTTCTCGGTTCTGAGAGCGACATGTGAAACCCGATTCGAGGAGGCGGATGAGGCCGATTGCGGGTACATGGTGGACCCGGTATGGTACCCCGGGGCGAGAAAGGGATGTTGTGTATACAGACGGTGAGCCTGGAAGAGGGACTACTACATACCGGTGATTGGTTGGACCTAGCGGTTATCCGGAGGATACTAAACAGAAATGAGAGATGGATACGGGCCGACCCGTACTGCCGGGGCCGAGGGCCGATTCCGCAGACGGAGCCCGTGGGCCGATCCGGACTGACGAAGCCCGATATATGAGGATTTACGTGCCGATGCTGGGCACGGTTTTCATGATGTTTTCGAATGTCGATGCTAGGCACTCAGGTTCCATGATTTTGATGTGTCGCGAGGGACACACGTTGATTTATATCCTCATGATTTCATGCATATGCTTTTATGATATTCACAGACATTGATTATATGGTTGGACAAGATCTACATATATGTATACATTGTTTATATTGTTGGACGAGATCCACATGCAGACATACATTGATTATATGCTTGGATGTTATCCATATGCTTATAGGCATTGACTACCTTGTTGGCACATATACGACCCGGTCACCCTAGATATCATAGTATTACCTTTATGATATACTTGACCTAGGAGTCGTTGTTTATTCGATTTCTACTTGTAGATGTTTTTCTACTCATGAGTTGGAAACTCACCCCCGTTGTGCCACAGTTCTTGCAGGTTGACCGCTCGGTCCCGTTGTGCCACATTTCTTGCAGGTTGACCGCTTGGATCAGTAACGGCTTCGCTGGCACACAGTTGCATTCAGGTGTTTTGCATTGGTAGGTGGGACACTTGTATCGTACACACTATTGTATCTATATTTCATATTGTATCTAGTTAACTCTATCAATCAAAATTAGTGATTTGTATAAGTAATGAGACTTAGTGAGATTGTGGTTGCGAGACTTAGAGCGAGGGTTTTTCGCTACTTGTGGTTTTGATGTCTTGCTTATTTATTTATCTTTTTGTGGTGAACTTCGCCGTTAGGCGTCGTATACTTATTTTTACTGTATTGCGTTGTTGTGATCCGCCGTTTGGCGAAGAGCTAGCTCCTGCTTTGGGATGCATTTATCATTATTATGTATTTGTGGTTTTGGATCAAAATATACAAAGGAGGTGCTGCCAAAATTTTTAAAAGACGAAACATGTTTTCAAAATAGTAAATTTCACTCGCATCATTCATGTTCCTTTTTTATGCATTAAGAAAACTTGATTTCATTATACCTTTATTTCAAAACCTCACCTCCTTTATTTTTCTTAAAAGGTTTAGATTTCTGGGTTTCAGCTTACTTGAATTCCGTTACGCCTTTAGACGTTGCGTGATTCAAGTGCTGGTCACGAGTTAATATTTCGGGTCGTGACACTTTGACTCTTAGTGCTGGCACTACTAGCACTAGCGCTCTCGTGTTTTGCACGTGAGTGCTGCCTCAGAGTCTTTGACTCTTAGCGCTGGCGCTCTTGGGGCGAGCGCTCCCGTGCTTTGCACGTGAGCGTTGTCTCAGAGTCTTTGACTCTTAACGCAGGAGCTGCTAGCGCACTCATGCTTTCACGTGAGGCGCTACCTCAGAGTCTTTAACTCTTAGCGCTGGCACTCTTAGGGCCAGCGCTTTTATAAAGCGCCGCTTCATTTCAAATTTCAAAATTTGAACAGAGCTTTTCTCTGATTAGGGGAAACAAATGCCCCTCATCGTTGCACTCACGTGGCCTACACGTGAGTGCAGCGGTGGCAGCCTTTCCACCATTGGATTGTTCTTGGAAGTCGGATCGACTTCTAACGCTTATAAATAGGACCTTTGGCCCTTTAAGATGACTGCTTGTTCATCTTCTTGCTTTATTTTTGTTTCCTGATAATTTAATTCTCTTCCAAAGCCAAGCTCCCTGCCCTTAAGAAGTTTCTCAGAGTCAAAACTCTGCCAAAATTCGGTAATAATTGAACTTATTAACAGAGCTTTGCTCTTCTTAGATCATAGATCTTAAAAATAAATTTTAGGGTTTTACCCATTAACAGAGCTTTGCTCTTCTCAAATCATATAGATTTTTTAGGGTTTCTCAACAGAGCTTTGCTCTTATTAGATCATAGATCTAAAGAGATCTTTTTTAGGGTTTCTTAACCCATTAATAAAGAACTCTTAGAGTTCATTTTACATATCTTAAAGATCTCAGAGTTTTTAACTCAGTAAAGCTTTGCTTTTAGGGTTTTTGATGGATTATTCCATCTTCTTCGCAGAGCATGGCTCTTTAAGATTTTTGGGGAATTTTTATTCCCCTCATTATTAGGATTGACAGGTGTCATCCTTGTCTGCAGAGCGTTGCTCTCAAGGGAGATTAACTCCTTGGCCCGAGGGGCCCCTCATTAAAGGAGAATCCTTTTAGGATATTCTATTTAATGACTGTCTCATCAATGATGAGACTGTCTCATTAATGATGAGCCGTCATCTAGATTGTGTGGGTCCCCTTTGGTCCCTTTCCACTGCATTGCAGTGCGATACGAATTTAAAGTACCAAGTGCCAGAATTTAAACTGTAGCATTGACGGCTAACTTTTGTTTTTTTCGCGCAGGTATTATGTCTTTCGACATTTCTTTCCCGTTTGTTCGTTTGGAAAGCGGATTCCCTGAAGCCCGTGGATAGGGAAGTCTTCGTGCTAATCAAAGATCACGACCCAAAGCAGCAATATCTTTATTTTTGGAGGACGTGGTACAATCAGATCATCAAGGGTCGGTGTAGCTTTTCTTGCGCAGCACCTTTGGAGCCCATTCCAGCGATCCATTATGCCGACTCACCCCCGGTGAACTATGCCATGGAGGAGGTCAACTGGACCTCGGAGGGTTGCCTTCATCCCTCTATGGATGGAATACCCATACAGCCTCCAATGGCTTTAGATACCTTGGGGAGACATATATGTCAAGGCGAGTCGCACTCTTGGGGACAACCATACATGATAGGCTTGACTCCTCGCCATCCAGCTGGATATTTGCAGTGGTCCCGATACATTTTGTCGGCCAAGAAATCGCAGCTGTTGAAGCTCGGGTTGTACCCCGCGATTTATGCGTCCCTCTTCCAGTATTCCATGCCCCATGTATGGTGGGTCAAAGCTTTTTTGGAACAATGGAACGTTCCAACTCACACCTTCCTCCAATTAGATCGGGAAGTTTCAATCTCTTTAGAGGAGTTCGCGGAGATCTCCGGCTTGCCCGTCACAGGGGAACATTATGAGGAGATATTACCCCCCGACGAGTATATTTTCGCCACTCGATCAGTAGTGATGGGTCTGTCCCCAGAGAATGCTATTCAGCACCGGTCCCCGAGCTTGATCAAGGTATTAAATATATACGAGAGCTTGTTTCTTGAATCCGGAAGCCATGGGGTCAGCTTTACGGATTTCATCGCCCGTTTTCTTTGCCCGGAAGTCTTGTCGAAACAAGTGCGAAGTTTGCCAAGCTCGACGATCCTTTCAGTATTGGCTTGGATAGCCAGCCGTCAGCGGAAGTAAATCAAAAGAATTTCTTCCTCCCAAATGTTGCGGTTGTCCCCTTTACAGAACTTGCCACTCAAGACATCGACCAAGAGGCATTCTTTTTAGGGTTCCTTGGTTTATGGTTCAGCTGGTTTGTGCTCCCCATGCATCTTCGCTACATGAGGCCGTCTGTTTTCTACCCGGATCACCGAATGGTTGAAGGGACACAGGTTGCCGTTGGGATTGCTGGGCTGGCTTACCTTTACCATGGCCTTAGCTTGGCAGCAGACACCACTCAACCGGGGGTGGAACCCGTAAACTTCCCGATGCACTATTTCACTTCATGGCTCGAGCTGCATGTGCTCGGCGCTTTTGGAGTCCACAAGCGTCCCCGTTTCTACGAAAGTTATAACTTTCCTCGGGTTATGCGGTTAGTTGACGCTTCCGTTTTGGAACCGACTCAGCGAGAGGCTCGGGGTCTGATTCTTTGCCCGCGTACGATCGGGGATGGAATGACCTTCGTCGATAAGGTCATGAATATCGGCAAGGAATCCGCTAAGGCGGTGCAGCCGCTGCGTGACACCTTCAAAGATGGGGTTTTTACCTTGAAAGCTCGGGAGATTCTTCACTTATATTCAATTAGGCCGGGTTTCTTAGTGTTTAGGCAGAACGATGAGGCGTTGTTTATGAGATACAACCCGCATCACTTCGCTCAACAATCAAGCTATAAATCAGGGTGTCCTGCTCGAGGCTTCCCTAGCTGAGCCGGTTGCCACGGAAGAGGGTATCCGTAATGCGCTACACCATTTCATGCGTCTTAACACCGGGTCTCATTTTTTTATCAGCGAGCCAAGCTGCGTCCCAAAGATCTTGAACGTATATGTGGCGTGGTACCAGCATGCGATGGGTGCAGTTATCAGGGAAGAAAAGCGCTTATTGCTTGATCGTAAGGGCGTTGCCCTCGCCGATAATCCAGCCATTCCCTTGAAGCCACGAACCATCGTCCGTCCTCCCTTGAGAGAAGCTGCTGCGGCTGTGGTACCACGTGTTATCCCCGAGATTCCCCTACCCCGTGTGCTTGTAAAAGTGGTAGCTGAGGCGTCTCTTGAGTCTGGCGTGGGTACGGAGATTGGGACTCGTCTCCCAAAGTTGCCCGGCAAGCGCAAGCTCGTGTTATCGGCTGCCGGCACTCGCTCGCAGAAGAAAAAGAAGTCGATACTTTCTGCAGACGTTGCATTCAGCTAGGAGCCTTATGCTCCTTACAGTGAAGGCCTGAGCGAATACGGTACCAATGATTCATTGCGCCGGATGATACCGATCTAGAGGCTGCCATCGCGGTTTCCGAGCAACTAGCTCGCGATGAAGCAGCACTGGTCACCATTACACAGTCAGGTAGACTTCAGTTGTATCTTTCCGCGGTTATATATATTATTATGCTTTGACTGACGCTTTCTTCTTTAACAAGTATCTCCGCCGAAGAGGCTCTTGCGGTTTCACTCAAGACTTTCAAAGAGGAAGAGAGGCTTCGCGCTTTCTTGGGCTTTGGTATACTTCGGCTCGTTGTGCTTTCATTCCCTTTTTCTTTATTCGTGATTTAACCCTTCCTTTTCATCTTATTGTGGGTACTACCTCGACTCAGGTTATCCCAAGCGCAGTGCCGATCTCGAGCGGTGATGCGGCGACCCTTCTAGAGCCGGCTATTGTGGCCCCAGCTCTCCCGTCAGTATCGCAGGAGGCTTCACTTAAGAAGCCGATGACGGATGGCGTAACGGCTACAAAGGTAGCTCCTGATTCGGACGATGACGTCTCTTTGACGGAGGTTTTGAGGAGATCACTTCTCACTGTCAAGGCCGACAAGAAGCGTAGAAAGCGTATGGTGAGGGAACGTGACGACAACTTGGCTATGGGTGCAGGCTCAAGCACCGCTCCATCTGTCTCTATTCCTTCAAAGGAGGCTTCAGCTGCCCTGTATACCGCTCATAGACAAGTCATGCGCGCGGCTCGGGAGGCAACCGAGAATCCATCGCCAGGTAATGCAATGCCCGGTCTTTTCACTTTTACTCGATCCGCAAATTCTAATATGTCATATCTTGCAGGGCCAAGTATTGGCGATGAGGTGGCAGGTGAGAAGATGGTGAGCACAGAGCCCGAAGCGGCTACTCTCGAGAGAGAGAGAGTCTAGGACTGCCCAAACCGCCGCTCTTTCTCCTTGTGATTCCCTGCTCTCGACGGGCATCACAAGCGTCACCACGGCTCCCTTAGAATCAGGGGATGAAGCCACGGGCGCTGAAACTATTCCACTGAAGGCGAGCGAAGAAGCCACAACGCCCGGAGATGCATCCTTCGCAGTTTTGGACGATGTCCCCTCAAGTAGGTCTTGGGCCGCTGTTTACTTTTTACTTCGCAATCCCTTTTAGTCCTTTCTGATGACATTTTGTTTGTTTCGAATGTAGGTGTGGTGAGCGCTGAGGTTGTACCGCCCGAAGAAGCGTCACCAGTTGCTGCTCTGACAGTCGTCGTCCCACCGCTTTCTCTCTTGTCTTCTCAAATTCTGGAAGGTATGGGTTTGCGATTTACCTAGTCAAATTATGGATACCATCTTGCTTGTACTAACAGTACATTGTCTCAACTTTGCAGGAGTCCTTTTTGACCACCTATACCAGGTGATGAGCCTGCATTTCTCCTTCCATTCGAAGATTGCTCCATCTGTTTGTGTTGGTGAGTATAGTCTTTGGCCAATATCTCTTTTCTTTCTTTTACGGGCAACCAAGTCATTGCTAATTCTTTTTTTCATTGATTGCAACATTACATATTGAAGGAGGGGGCGAGAGAATAGCCGCGCCACCGGTACTCCTAACTTTGCCACCTGTCGTAGACGGTATAGTAGCCTTCATCGCTCGTGTGGTTTCTTTATTTTGCGAGTCAGCTTTTAACCATAATTCATTTTACAGCAATTGCACCGGCTCCTGCTCCCTTCGAGTCTCGCATCCTAATGCCGGCAGGGCCCTTTTCTAGACGTCCATCTTCCAAAGGCGCTGTGACCAGCCTGCGTATGTTGAGTGAATCCATCGAGAAGCTTGACGTGGAGGCCTCTACATTCGCTGCAGATTTTACTGCCGAGGTTAATTTTATGCTGGTGACGCTCGTGAACTTCTATAACGAAGGCGTCGTTGAGTCTTGGGTTAATCACTGTAGGATGATTGAGGCCTGCCTACATGAGCTTGAGCTCAGGCGTCCTGCTCCCAAGGTTCTAGCTCTGAACTCCCAGCGGGCTGCGTGGGTTGAGCAAAGTACCATTTTCCTTCACCATTTTGAACAAGAGGCGACCCTCAAGCGAAAGGAACGTAAGGTGACTTTCGCCGAGTCTGTCCAACTGCGTGCCCAGGTCGAAGCGAATGCTGCACAGCTGAACTCTATTTTTGAAAACCTCCAATGTTGTATTTCTGATGGGCTGGTGTTGAGGAAAAAGCTTGACTTCACTGAGCAGGTTATGCAGAGTCAGGAAGCTGCTCGGCAGGAAATCGATGAGATGCTTTCATCCTGCTTACAGCAACAGACTCGAATTGAAGCGGAGTTGGCCGCGACAGCTGATGATAAGAAGAAGTTGAGAAGAGTGCGCGAGCGGCTTGCTGACTTACTGAAGACGCCTTTTTTTAATAGCCTCCTTTGTATCGACCGCAAATTTGTAATTTATGAATAACATGCCCTTCTTCATTTTTTTTTCTTTTACATGATGTATTTTGTACTCGATTGAATTCATGAATAAAAGACACATTTTTTCCTATCTTGTACTATCGCCTTCTTTTCTTTGCTGTGTCATTGGCATGTTACTTTAGCAAATGTGGCCTGTCAGTAGTAGATAACGGTCCATCTTTGCCTCTTTGTAGGGTAGCGATGGCTTGGGAAACAGGTTCGGGTCTGCTGCCTAAGACTTTTTAACTTTATAAGCTATGATGGTCTCATAAAGACTTTTCTACCTACGAGTCGAGAGGATCTCGTAGGTGTATTTTCTCCTTAGGAATCGTGAGGATTATTAAGTGTGCTTTCTCTTGAGAGTCGTAAGGATCTCGCAAGAGAATTTTCTCCCTTACAAGTGAAGAGGACTCGTAAGTGGTTGATGGGTTGACTTGTTCCCGAGTCGAAGCGCTGCTTCGACAAGGAGGTCGAGGGTTGACTTTCTCCATTTTCTCGGTGTCAGGATTGACTTTCTCCGTTTTCAACGGTGTCGGGGTCGACTTTCTCCGTTTTCTACGGTGTTAGGGTTGATTTTCTCCATTTTCCCATTTTCTACGGTGTTAGGGTCGACTTTCTCCGTTTTCTATGGTGTCGGGGTCGACTTTCTCCGTTTTCTACGGTGTCGGGGTTGACTTTCTCCAGTTTCTACGGTGTCGGGATCGACTTTCTCTGTCTTCTATGGTGTCGGGATCGACTTTCTCCGTTTTCTACGGTGTCGGGGTCGACTTTCTCCGTTTTCTACGGTGTCGGGGTCGCCTTTCTCTGTTTTCTATGGTGTCGGGGTCGACTTTCTCCGTTTTCTACGGTGTCGGGTTGACTTTCTCTATTTTCTACGGTGTCCGGGTTGACTTTCTCCGTAGAAACTTTCTCCGTTTTCTACGGTGTGAGGATCGACTTTCTCCATTTTCTACGGTGTCGGGATCGACTTTCTCCGTTTTCTAAGTTGTCGGGATCGACTTTCTGTAGGGTTCCTAGGCACTCTAATGGAGTCTCCCAAGTGATCAAACATGCACAAATCAAAAATTCCTAGTGCCGAGAAAACCTAGAACGAATCATTAACTAGATATATAGGCGAAGCAAGCAAGTATACGGAAATATAGCTAAAGGGGAGGGGCTACAACCTTTATAGATCCGGTCCACCACATCCTAGACTCCATGACGAGGTCCCTCCGCTGTCCAAATCAAATCCATGACTCTGGCATCGGCTTCATCGGAGAATGGGCGGGCTTGATCGTCGGTTCGATGCCGAAGATGATCTACGTCGAGGCATCACAAAACTCGAGCTCCGCCTTCGCCAAGTCAAGAAACTTGTGATGACAACACACTCTACTACATGGCAAGTAGTAGAGGATGAAGAAATAGGAAATTGGTAGACTTTAGATTTGGATTTCTCACTTGTTTTGGCTAGTTGCCATTAGAGGTTGCAAGCTTTTTCTTTTGTTAAAGAAGAAGAAGATGAAGAAAAAGAATATGATAAGTATTATGTAAATGATAAATAAATCAATACTTATCATTTACTAACCCTTGGTTAGTTGTAGAGAATGGACCATGGTTAACTTGAATGGTTAGAGTTAAGGATGAGACAAGAATGGTGACTTGGTCAAAGTTTCAAGAAGCTTCAACTAAAAACAAAACAAGTCCACCATTTATCTTTCTCTTTATCATTTCCTTTTTCCAAAATAAACAAAAGAATAAATAAATGAATAAGTAAATAAAAAGAAAACCCTAATCATAAACCTAACCATGGTCTAATTCTTTACACTAACCCTAGCTTGCATGTATCATCAAACATGATACAATCATGTGCACAAAATATATCACATATACAATGTGCACAAACCAAGTGAGTAAATCCATTTAAAGTGAACCAATACTAGTTAATGCAAAGTAATATATCAAATATATAATTATACATTCAATCATTAAATCAACACTTGATCCAATGATCCGGTCATATCGCATATAACCGGCTAGTATCCAATGTATCGGCTTATCGAATCAATCCTTGATTCGATAACTAGGTTATATCGCATACAACCATTCGACACATTCATCGCGAGAATGAAATACGGTATCACATACACGCATTATTCTCGGTCCCTCACATATCTCATATGCGCTCCTATTTCGTTTCGCTTGAGCCAGGAAACCTCTGTGTAGGACTCTAAAGACTCGTCAATACGTCGGCAGCGGATGATGATCATATCAAACACCCACAAGCCGCAAGCGGTCTGCTAAACATAACGGCCACCCGGGTATTGAGCGATCAGAAGATCGACGAGCAAGCCCGCTCACACTCCTGTGAATCCAACCAGTAACACTTACCGTATAGTCCGGTCTGTTCGTCTGATATGTCGCATATCTCGCCTAGGGGTGGTAAACGTCAGACCCCAATAACTCGATAAGTCATGCCGACGTAAGGTCCATAACATTCGTGAAACTACTGATAACTCTTACCAGTACATCACTGCAACCCTGGCCAGGGATTTCCTGTTATGGCCAGTCGAGCATAGCACAACATCAACCCCCAATACCGGGAGAGACGAATCCCCTCCTATCGCTCATTGCCTCCATGTGAATCGGGACTGTACCCAAAAACCACCTGTTTGCACAACTCAGTAGAGCCATGGTAGGGTGGAAATCAAAGCACAGTGGGAGACACACAAGACTCTATGACGATCTCGGGTCAACAGACTAAGCTGTACCAGTGTCACCAGAGAACTGCCATCTGACGTGAGGTATAATACCATCTGGGAGTTCTCGGCGAGTCCGTTCAGTGTACCCAGTCTCCACTGAGCACCCGCATACCATCTTCGATGTCAAACACCAATGGATATGGGATCATCCATCGCCCATCGCATGGGTCGAGAAGATATACGCTAGTCTACTCTGGAATATCGATGCCCCGTCTCGATATTCCCTCGACTAGGAACATTTCAAGGATGTACTCATGGACTATCCAGGCCCCACTAGTATGATCTACATCACAGTCCTGGAAGTCGAGTACACATCCTAAGGGCTTTATCAACATGTAACAGAGAGACAGAGAATATACATGTTAAGATAAAGAGCAACCAGATAGCGTACTATCATGTCGAGCAAGAAAGTCCTACCATATATGTCCCAGCATCCACTACAATATACATCCAATGTACAGTAATGGCCTCTAGGGCATACATATAACTAACAATCTCCCACTTGCACTAGGGCCATCTGTAGCAGTGGTTGCAGTATCTAATACTCAACCATCCCATATGAGTCTCTCTCTGGGAAAAGGCCTTCGTGAGTGGATCCGCCGTGTTGTCCTCTGAGTCTACTCTCCTAACCTCGATCAACCTGGAGATCAACTATCTCCATGATCAGGTGATGCTGCCTCAGAATTTGTCTGGGTCACTGATGGGACCAGGGTTCCAGGGCCGAAGCCACACTTCCATTGTCATACAATGGCATGAACCTAGTTCATCTTATGAACCAATATACACCCAAACTTCCTCTTTGGTAGTATCTTCAATAGCGATATTACCAGCCTTTATCGTCTAGTTTGCCACGGTATCTAGCTTGGAACTCTTCCAACATACCGTCCCTCTACTGAGGGTAAAGACAGTGCCTGTGACTGACATTCAGTCGTCTTTATCACCCTGGAACTCATCCAGTGATTCTCCCCAGGATCGATTGATACTATCTTACTACAGCTAGTGAGAATCCTGACATCCATTTAGATCTATCTCATAGACCCGAATTCTAGGATTTAGGGAGGTATCATCTTTATCCTGTTGGAGAATCCTTATGATAAGAGGAGATCGACCGATCGTAGTATAGGAAACTCTTTTCCTATCAAGAGTATGTTGTCCACGTACAATACGAGGATGACCACCTTACTCTCTACTACCGTTTTGTATATACAAGGTTCATCTACTATTTTGATGAAGTAAAATTCTTTGACTTTGACATCAAAACAGATGTTCCAACTCCGCGATGCCTGCTTTATCCTGTAAAGTATCTTACACATGTTTCCGCTGCTCCCACTGTTTACGAAGCCCTCTGGCTGTGTACTTTTAGACTTTCTATTCTAAATCGGTATTTAGAAAAGCAGTCATGGCACCCAACCGCTAGATATCGTAGTCATGGTATGTAGCCGTGGTAAGTAGGATCTGGATAGACTTAAGCATAGCTACTGGAAAAAAAAGGTTTCATCATTATCCATGCCTGGTCGATGACGAAAACCTTTAACAAGTCTAGCTTTGAAAGTCTCAACTTTTCCATCTACACCAAGTAATCTTCTCAAGATATACTTGCTCCTGATGGGGATTTAACCCTTCAGATATAGCAGCTAAAGTCCATACTTTGCTGGTGTATATGGATTCCATCTCAGATCGCTAAGCATCCAGCCATTCTTACAGAGTCCCTACTCTCGATGGCCTGCTCGAAACTAGTTGGGTCATCATCTCATGATGCAATCCTCGCTCCCACTGTCATCGAGAAACCGAGGTATCTCTCAGGCGGATGAGGAACCCTACTAGATCAGCGGAGAGGCTGAGGTTCGTCGGGAACTATAGAATCCTTTGGTCCTGTCAAATCATCAACTGCAGTTTTGTATAGCTGGAACCTTTCCAGTTCCACAGAACTGATCCTGCCTCGATCTTGTCCGGATTTTTCTTTAAACATAGGCCGGACACCCCCAAATCTTAACTCGCTTAAGAGATGGGTTCTTCCCATACCATATCTCATATGGAGTGGTAGGCACTGATTTGATTCAAACCTAATTCAATATGTATGAAGCTTCTCAAGTGCATAACACCTAAAAGGAAACAGGTAACTCAGTAATACTCATCATAGAGCACACGATATCTAATATTATGTGATTGCTCCGCCCCGATACACCGTTGTGCTGTGGTGTATTCAGAGGAGTAACACTGAGAGAAAATCTCATTCTCCTTTAGAATAGTCCAGGAATTCTATGCACAAGTATTCTTCTCCCTGATCTTATCAAAGGACATAATACTTATACCCATATTTTGGTTCTCTACTTCTAACTTATATTCTGTGAATATCTCAAAAGGTTCGGACTCATGTTTCAACAGGAACATATGACTGAATCTTGAGAGATTATCAGAGAACGTAATGAAGTATATAAAGAACCAGTCCTGGCATGTGTAGACAAGAGACCTTACATACATCATAATGTATCAGTCCCAAGAGTTTACTAACTCTTTCTCTGTTTCCAATAAACAGAGCTATGGTCATCTTATCTTTATGACATGACTGGCAAGTTTCACAAGATGTAAATTCAAACTGATTTAAATATGCATCTAAAATGTAACTTCAGCCAGTCGGGTCGCAATGATATGACCTAGTCTACAATGCCTCAAGAATGATTCGTTCATTTCTAAACTCTTCCTCTTGTGTGTGTTCTGTATACGAGGAACTGTAGTTGATTTAGAACGTCAATACTTTTAGATAACGTGCCTGAACCGATCAACTTTTGATATAGGAAATGTTCAAAACATTATCCATCAATAAAAAATTATATCCTTTCTTTACTAATTAAGAGACTGATATGATTTTGTATATCAGGTTCGGTATCTAATAGCATTTGTTCAGAATCAATGTACTGGTAGTACAGGGTGACAGTGACCAACAGACTTGGCTGCAACACTTGCCCCGGTTTCTGTCTCATGAAACTTATCACCCGTTCTCAGTTTTTCTACCTTTTTGTAGCCCTATGTAACAGCTTACATATCTGGGATCCTGATCCGGTATCATATACCCAGGATTCAGAGGATACTGAGAAACAGTTCTTTGTAATGAACATACCCGAAGGAGATGCATCATATGCACTTTCTTCGTTTGGGCGGCATAGGAAATATGGTATTCCCCTATTTCCTGCTCTGTCTTATAACAATTATGAGTTGGAGCGGGACCAACGTTCCCCAGCTCAGTATAACAAGCGGGTTCGGTTAATACATCCATATTATTATCTTGATTAAGGCGTGATATGGTCGCTACCTGGAGAGAGAGAGAAGAAAACACTCTGCGTGCGCTCTTGCAAGATCAGATTGGTTATATATTTTATCTAATCAGGATGGCTCCCACTGTTTTTATCAAATCTTCCTTCAAACCCTAAAAGGAAAGACTAGCCGGGATTAATTATACTCTACAAGTTCGCCAATCTTTCAGCCAGGCTAGTGTCGGTACTTTGAGGGAGGTTCCCCGTGCTTTCGCACGGACCTAATTACAGTAAACCTCGTTTTCCCAGAGGTGTAACCCCGTTGACACCTTTCTAGACACCTACTTGATCGGCTAATTGCAAAGTGCAAAACTCTCCTAGGAGCAACAATTACTCGCAGTGGGTATCGGGATCCAACTATCATATAGAAGGTATGCAATCTCATTGCAAATTTCAACACTTGAAACTCCCAATAAAGGTTTTTACCCCTAGTACCTATGACCTTAACTAAGGTCAACAAATCATAAGTACTAGTCAAGTTCTACCCGTCATTTCGTGATTAATTAGACCCACCCACATGACCCTTAACTAAGGTCAACAAAGTCACGCGACTGTCCTAACTAATCGCATCATATGCGGTGTAGGAAGACATCACTTAGCTACCGTACACTGTGCCTTGACTATGGTCAACAAACACAGCACGAATACTAAGTACTCTACTTCCTAAAATGACAGAAGGTTGCGGCTGGTTTTTGTGAAAACCTTTAACGCTTTGAACTTGAACTCGTTGCGGAATCAAATGGTTTTTAAATGGAAAGTTTTTGAAGCTTTTCTAGTTTTGCTAAAGGGGTCACTCCCGGTGAAGGGATCGTCGGCCCTTTCCTCGTCGAATGAGGTGCGGGATATATCATATATATCACTGTGCTAAGCGTAAACTATAGAAGCGATCAAAGACAAACCGAGGGTTGTAGCATCTGCCAGTTATTGCTAAAGGAGTCACTCCCGGTGAAGGGATCTCGGTCCTTTCCCTATCGAATAAGGTGCAGGATGTTCTACAAGGAACACCGCGATGCAAAGCAAGAAATGTAGCTACCTGTTTTCATTTTGAAATTCGATTCCACAACATCAATTAGGTTTATTTTCTTTCATTAATCTCATTAATGAATATCCCATCATATAATTCCACCTAATCATCACAGATAAATATAACGTACGCTTATGCCATCCGCATTCGCCTCGATGTCCCGTCTGCACCGTTAGGTTAGGTAACTAACGGCAGAGCGAGGCAGGGCTAGCGCGGGTGTAAAACATAAGCAACGTCTATATAATATATCATATATACTATATACTACATCTATCTGAACAGAGCATAGAACATCGCATGATCATATCACAGATAACACAGCAGAAAGAATCATATGAAATATTGGATATTCTAGGACGTCCGTGTTTTCAATACGAGCCAGTATAAAACACGGATTCCACGGTCGTGATGAATAGCCAATCCCACACCCCTAGACCCCTACGAGAGCGGCAAGAAACCCTACCAATTCTAGGGTTAGGAGACCCGGACTCGACTCCTCGAGTTGGTCTCCCACTGGACCCCAGAACCCGTTTACTTGTGCTCCCCTCCTTGGGTCTATCCTAGTGCAGAAAAGTAAATAATATACATCAACGGTGACAACTTCCGCAACCTGGAAGTGCCCCAATAAAAGAATATTACATACAAGTTTTTACATGAATGAAAATGAAAAACACTCATCTCACATAAAAAAAACCCGGCTATTCAAACACGACGATCCAATATAACATATCCAGCAACACATAACATCACATGTCATCAACGTAAGTAAATATGCGCATCCCAATTGTCGTTGACATATAGCAACGAAACCGGCGATATCACATATTACACTTACGGTCACAGAAAAGAAAGTGTAAAACTACAACAGTTGGAATCCGCAACCTCCTCAGACATCGCATGCCTGACCAAATGAATTACTTAGACATCGCATGCCTACCAATTATAAACCCCGCATTTTAGTCTCAAAATCGAAAATACTTTTCAATATCAAGTCGGGCAATTCAACAGGATTCCCGACATTCTGATCGAATGCTCGTCGCAAACTTTAGTAGGCGGCCGCACCCCCGACGCCGTCGACAAAGTGCACCAAGGCGGAACACCGCTACCGCGAGCACCCAAACGGATGCTTTCGGCGACGGGGTTCTCCTACAGTCACTTGGTCGGGGCTATGGAGTGAGGCTGTCTATTAAGTTTACCCGGCGAGTATTCGCGTACACTACGTGATTGCGACGGGCTTTTGATCACATCAAAATTCCGTGGCAACCGATCAAGTGAGACTAAACTGCTATGTTTATAATATTCATTCCGTTATCTCATTACTACTTGTGAATTTCAAATGTTGTATCACATTCCGGATAAATAGAAAATGCTAAACTTTTCGATCGAACAATCGAACACCTAAGTTTTCCCGAAACAGCTCAACACATGAAATAAGTCTAACAACGTTCAGTTCGTGCCTCAGTACCAACGGTCCAGCCGTAGAAGGGTCAAGCCAACGCCTCACATGTGGCACGCCGTACTGCCCCAAACCCGAAAGTTCAAAGGGCAGTTCAAGACGGTCACATAATCGAGTTAAGGTTTGTTGTCTTCTAGAGGGTCCATCGCGTTACTTGCACTACTTAGAACGTCGTTAAACTACGGAAAAATCCAACAATTGGAAATTTCCCGGCAGGGCAAAAAGTGGGTATTTATATCCGGTCAAACTTTTTAACATATTCTAAAAATACCCGGAAAAGCACACCGAAAAAAATTAGACAGTCCGATCGAATAAACCGAGTCCCCAATACAACCCAGAAAATTCAACTTTTGAATAAATATTAAAAATTCCCAGGAAAACCAGAACAAAAAACTGAGAATTACTGTGAAAATTTAAATACACAAAACGACAACACTGCCGCGGAACCGCCGCACGAGCCATGCTCGTGCCGCGGATCCGCGGCTATTTGATGGAATTAGTCCATCGAAATTCACAGTAACTCTTAGATTATCCTGCCGATTTTTCTGCATATTTTTAATGTGGAAAAATCCCCGAAATTAAAAAATGTACAGAGAGCATAATTAGGGTTGGGTTTTCGGGTCGTTCGGACTTCTAACTCCGTCAGGACTTTGCCTAAGGCTCTAGCTAGGCTCTGATACAACTGTAGGGTTCCTAGGAACTCTAATGGAGTCTCCCAAGTGATCAAACATGCACAAATCAAAAATTCCTAGTGCCGAGAAAACCTAGAACGGATCGTTAACTAGATATATAGGCGAAGCAAGCAAGTATACGGAAATATAGCTAAAGGGAAGGGGCTACAACCTTTGTAGATCCGGTCCACCACATCCTAGACTCCGTGACGAGGTCCCTCCGCTGTCCAAATCAAATCCATGACTCTGGCATCGGCTTCATCGGAGAATGGGCGGGCTTGATCGTCGGTTCGATGCCGAAGATGATCTACGTCGAGGCATCACAAAACTCGAGCTCCGCCTTCGCCAAGTCAAGAAACTTGTGAAGACAACACACTCTACTACATGGCAAGTAGTAGAGGATGAAGAAATAGTAAATGGGTAGACTTTAGATTTGGATTTCTCACTTGTTTTGGCTAGTTGCCATTAAAGGTTGCAAGCTTTTTCTTTTGTTGAAGAAGAAGAAGATGAAGAAAAAGAATATGATAAGTATTATGTAAATGATAAATAAATCAATACTTATCATTTACTAACCCTTGGTTAGTTATAGAGAATGGACCATGGTTAACTTGAATGGTTAGAGTTAAGGATGAGACAAGAATGGTGACTTGGTCAAAGTTTCAAGAAGCTTCAACTAAAAACAAAACAAGTCCACCATTTATCTTTCTCTTTATCATTTCCTTTTTCCAAAATAAACAAAAGAATAAATAAATGAATAAGTAAATAAAAAGAAAACCCTAATCATAAACCTAACCATGGTCTAATTCTTTACACTAACCCTAGCTTGCATGTATCATCAAACATGATACAATCATGTGCACAAAATATATCACATATACAATGTGCACAAACCAAGTGAGTAAATCCATTTAAAGTGAACCAATACTAGTTAATGCAAAGTAATATATCAAATATATAATTATACATTCAATCATTAAATCAACACTTGATCCAATGATCCGGTCATATCGCATATAACCGGCTAGTATCCAATGTATCGGCTTATCGAATCAATCCTTGATTCGATAACTAGGTTATATCGCATACAACCATTCGACACATTCATCGCGAGAATGAAATACGGTATCACATACACGCATTATTCTCGGTCCCGCACATATCTCATATGCGCTCCTATTTCGTTTCGCTTGAGCCAGGAAACCTCTGTGTAGGACTCTAAAGACTCGTCAATACGCCGACAGCGGATGATGATCATATCAAACACCCACAAGCCGCAAGCGGTCTGCTAAACGTAACGGCCACCCGGGTATTGAGCGATCAGAAGATCGACGAGCAAGCCCGCTCACACTCCTGTGAATCCAACCAGTAACACTTACCGTATAGTCCGGTCTGTTCGTCTGATATGTCGCATATCTCTCCTAGGGGTGGTAAACGTCAGACCCCAATAGCTCGATAAGTCATGCCGACGTAAGGTCCATAACATTCGTGAAACTACTGATAACTCTTACCAGTATATCACTGCAACCCTGGCCAGGGATTTCCTGTTATGGCCAGTCGAGCATAGCACAACATCAACCCCCAATACCGGGAGAGACGAATCCACTCCTATCGCTCATTGCCTCCATGTGAATCGGGACTGTACCCAAAAACCACCTGTTTGCACAACTCAGTAGAGCCGTGGTAGGGTGGAAATCAAAGCACAGTGGGAGACACACAAGACTCTATGACGATCTCGGGTCAACAGACTAAGCTGTACCATTGTCACCAGAGAACTGCCATCTGACGTGAGGTATAATACCATCTGGGAGTTCTCGGCGAGTCCGTTCAGTGTAACTAGTCTCCACTGAGCACCCGCATACCATCTTCGATGTCAAACACCAATGGATATGGGATCATCCATCGCCCATCGCATGGGTTGAGAAGATATACGCTAGTCTACTCTGGAATATCGATGCCCCGTCTCGATATTCCCTCGACTAGGAACATTTCAAGGATGTACTCATGGACTATCCAGGCCCCACTAGTATGATCTGCATCACAGTCCTGGAAGTCGAGTACACATCCTAAGGGCTTTATCAACATGTAACAGAGAGACAGAGAATATACATGTTAAGATAAAGAGCAACCAGATAGCGTACTATCATGTCGAGCAAGAAAGTCCTACCTATATATGTCCCAGCATCCACTACAATATACATCCAATGTACAGTAATGGCCTCTAGGGCATACATATAACTAACACTTTCTCCTTTTACTACGGTGTCAGGGATCGACTTTTGGTTGTCTGTGAACCGCAGAGTCTTGGAACTTGGGAATTTGTCATAGCTTCGATTGGTAGTGTCACGTCCGTATCCTGATGGAATGAGGAGGAACGCCGTTGATGATCTCTAGGCTGTCGCCGTCGAGATCTGGAACTAGGCACTTTGCCATGGCTCCGTTTGGTGGATGTCACGTCTGTATCCTACTGGAATGAGGAGGAACGCCGTTGTGAGTCTCCAGGCTGTAGATGTCGCTGTTGAGATTTGACTCTCCGTTTGAAAGAGCCTGATGGGGAAATGTGGTTCCCTTTTTGTTTATGCCCATGGATTGTATACATGGGTCGGTATGGACTCGCCTGTAGGGCAAAAGCTTCATTTCATACGTATTTTTTTATTTCTTTCCGCGATGCTCTATCATTTTAGCTTTTTATATCGCGAAAGTCGCGATTGCCCAATCATTTCGGCTATTTTTTGCGGTGTCCAATCATTTCGGCTATTTTTCTTTTTACTCTCATCTTTTTATTGCGAGTTGTCCAATCATATGCATTTATTTTACTTGCTGATTTTGTTGCAAGTTACCCCATCATTTCGGCTATTTCATATGCATTTTTGGCTCGCTGATTTTTATCGCGGGTTTAGACTTAGAATTTGACACCGACTTAGGCATCAGCATCGCTACAATTGGGATATGGTCAGGAGCGGATCATCATTTGCCTTTGTCGGTTCGAACAAAGGTGGCTTAGTAAACAGGGATAGGATCCTGTCGACTAAGGCTTTTGATTTCATGAGCCGTAAGGGTCTCATAATGGTGTTTCTCCCTACGAGTCGTGGGGATCTCATAGGTGTATGTTCTCCTTAGAAGACGTGAGAACTTCTAAGTGGTGTTCTCTCTTATAAGTCATAAGGATCTCATAAGAGCATTTTCTCCTTATAAGTCGAGGGGACTTACAAGTGCCTGTTCACCAAACAGGGGGATTTCACGCCATTGGCGGAACTTGGTGCGGGAGACGTTTATTTGTGCCCGTGGATTGTATACAAGGGTCGATATTGAACCGCTTGTAGGGCAATATTGGGGTGTATGACGACTTAAGAACAGGTTCAGATCCCTATAGTTTAAGGCTTTTGAATCCTATGAGCCATGAGAGTCTCATAGGGAAATTTTCCTTACGAGTCGTGAGGATCATGTAAGTGTAACTTCTCCTTAAAAATCATGGGGATCCCTAAGTGTGTTGCTCCCTTATGAGTCATAAGGATCTCACGCAGGTATTTTCTCCTTACAAGGTTGAGAGGATCTTACAAGTGTCTTTTAACGAGATTGCGCCCTTTCGGGTTTTCACAAAACTCACCGGTAGCCCTGCTGTTTTACCCACGGAGCCCTTTCGGGTTTTCATCCGTGCCCATCTTGCTTATGGACGTACCATTTTTTATTTTATTTTATTTTTTATTTTTGCGTCAGCCCTAGGATGCTGTAGTTTAGTAGTTTACATATGTTTCAGTTAGGCATAATATTTTTTCAATAACCGACCGTTTATTGTCCTAAAGGGTATTTCGCCATCCATATCGATGAGCAATTAAGCCCCGCCTTGGTAGACATTGTCTATGATGTACGGGCATTCATAATTCGGCTCGAACTTCCCCCATTTGGCACGATTGGGGATCATGAATCTCTTGACCACTAGCACGAGTTTTCCTTGGCGGAATGTTCTCGTCCTAGCCAATCTCTTGTATGAGCGCGTCATCTTTGCCTTGTAAGTCTCCAAGTTTTGCTATGCCACGAGCCAGGTTTCGTTAAGGGCGTCGATCTCCTCAAGCCAAAGATGAGCATTCTCTTCGTCTGTTTGCTCGTAATGAACCGCCACTCGTAAGGAGGGTAGCTCTATCTCCAAGGGGAGTACTGCTTCTGTGCCGAATACCAACGCATATGGCGTTGTGTTGGTGGCCATTTTGAACGTGGTCCGATACGCCCAGAGAGCTTCATGTAATCTCTTGTGCCAGTCCTTTTTATTTCTGGACACCGTCTTCTTTATGATCTTCATCAAGGTCTTGTTGAAAGCCTTAGCTAGAAAATTAGCTCGGGGATTATAAACCGAAGAGTATCTCCAGTCTATGCTATGCTGTTGTGCGAAGCATCTGATTTTGTGACTTCTGTAGGTCGGCCTGTTATCAGAGATAATCCGTCGCGGTGTGCCGAACCGATAGATGACGTGTGTCTAGAAGAAATGGAGAATATTCTCCCTCTTCACTTCTCTTAGCGGTACTGCTTCTTCCCACTTGGAGAAGTAATCAGTTGTTGCCAATATGAACCGATGTCCTTTGGACGATGCTTGTTCTATGGGCCTAATTATGTCGGTTCCTCACATTTCGAACGGCCAACTAGCCACTATTGGGTGTAGCAGGTTTGGATGCTGGTGGATGAAGTCCCCATGAATTTGGCACGAGTGGTATTGTTTCGCGTATTCGAAACAATCCTGAATTATCATAGGCCAATAGTAGCCCTTCCTTTTGTTAGTGTATATGCCCTAGAGGCCATTAAGTAATATACAAGCTAGTATAATACAGTAATGGCCTCTAGGGCATATACACTAACAATTTCCCACTTGAACTACGGCCATGTACTGGCGTATCGAAGACCTATCATCTCGATCAGCCGCTCGAACTGAGTCTGGGGTAGGGCCTTCATGAGTGGATCTGCAGTGTTGTTCTCCGTATTTACTCTCTTCACCTCGATCTCCCGGCGATCTACAATCTCCCTGATCAGGTGGTACCGCCTCAAAATGTGCCTGGACTTCTGATGGGACCTGGGTTCCTTCGCTAAAGCTATAGCGCCGTTGTTGTCGCAATACAGTGGTATTGGATCAATAATGGTAAGAACCACCTGAAGCTCCGTGAGGAACTTCTTCATCCAGACAGCTTCCTTTGCGGCATCGCAAGCAGCTATGTACTCCGCTTCCATGGTTGAGTCTGCAACGGTCTCCTGCTTGGAACTCTTCCAGCAAACCGCCCCTCCATTGAGGGTAAAGACATAACCCGACATGGACTTGGAGTCATCCTTGTCACTCTGGAAGCTGGAGTCAGCAAAGGCCTCGAGCTGGAGGTCTTTTCCGCCATACACCAAGAACATCTCCTTAGTCCTTCTCAGGTACTTGAGAATGTTCTTTACCGCTATCCAGTGTTTCTCCCCTGGGTTTGACTGATACCGGCTTACAACGCTTAATGCGTATGCTACATCTGGTCTGGTACATAACATCGCATACATTATAGAGCCTACCGCAGAAGCGTAGGGTATAATAGACATGCGATCCCTTTCCAAATCAGTCTTGGGAGACATCTCTTTGGAGAGGGTGATCCCGTGACAAGCTGGTAAATTACCGCGCTTGGAATCTTCCATACTGAACCTTTTCAGTATGGTGTCGATGTACCTTGACTGTGAAAGTCCCAACATCCTCTTAGATCTATCACGATAGATCTGGATCCCCAGAATGTAGTTGGCATCGCCCAGGTCCTTCATGGAGAACCTCTGCGACAAGAATCCTTTGACTGACTGTAGCATAGGAATATTATTTCCTATTAGGAGAATGTCATCCACGTACAAGACGAGGAATACTACAGTTCTCCTTACAATCTTACTGTAAATGCATGGTTCATCTGGGTTTTTGATAAAGTCGAATTCTTTGACAGTATCATCAAAGCAGATGTTCCAACTCCGCGATGCCTGCTTAAGTCCATAGATGGACTTTAGCAACTTGCACACTTTACCGCTGCTCCTATTCTGAATGAATCCTTCTGGCTGATCCATATAGACGCACTCTTCCAAATTTCCATTTAGGAAAGCCGTCTTAACGTCCATCTGCCAGATTTCATAATCGTGGAAGGCAGCAATGGCAAGAAGGATCCGAATGGATTTCAGCATAGCCACTGGAGAAAAGGTCTCGTCATAGTCCAAACCAGGTCTTTGACGAAAACCCTTTGCAACAAGTCTAGCTTTATAGGTCTCAACCTGCCCATCTACACCAATCTTCTTTCTGAAGATCCATTTGCAGCCTACGGGTTTTACCCCATCTGGAGCAAATTCCAAAGTCCAAACTTTGTTAGTGTACATGGACTCCATCTCGGTCCGCATTGCATCCAGCCATTTTACCGAGTCACCGCTCTGAATGGCTTGCTGGAAGCTAGTAGGCTCACCACAATCCATAGTGCAATCTTCTCTATCCACGTCTATGAGAAAACCGTAGTATCTCTCGGGCGGATGAGACTGCCTACTACTCCTGCGGAGTGGCGCTGGGATGTCCTGTTCTTTCGAACCCTCTGGTTCTACTAAGCTTTCAGTAATAGCTCGTGGTTCTGGAATTTCTTCCAGTTCTATTGCCCTCCCACTTATCTGGTTTCCCAAAAACACAATTTCCAAGAAGCGGGCATGACAAGAAACAAAAACCTTTTGTTCCTCTGCGAAATAGAAAAGATACCCCTTGGAGTTCTTTGGGTATCCCACAAACTTGCACTGTACTGAGCATGCCTCGAGCTTGTCCGCATGCTGCTTTTTGACAAAAGCTGGACATCCCCATGTCTTAATGTGATTAAGATAGGGTTTCTTCCCACACCACATCTGATATGGTGTAGTAGGCACAGTCTTAGTTGGAACTCGGTTCAAAAGATATGCAGCTGTTTCTAGTGTATAACCCCAGAAAGATCGCGGTAACTCAGCCTTACTCATCATGGAACGAACCATATCCAATAGGGTTCGATAGCGCCTTTCCGATACACCGTTGTGTTGTGGTGTGTATGGAGGAGTAAGCTGAGAGAGAATTCCATTCTCTTTTAAGTAGCCCAGAAACTCGGCACTCAAGTATTCACCACCTCGATCAGATCTTAGTGTCTTGATACTTTTGCCTGTTTGTTTTTCAACTTCATTCTTATATTCCTGAAATTTCTCAAAGGCCTCGGATTTGTGCTTCATCAGGAAGACATACCCATACTTAGAGAAATCATCTATGAAAGTAATGAAGTATGAATAACCACTTCGCGCATGTGTAGACATTGGACCACACACATTACTGTGTATGAGTCCCAAGAGCTCGCTTGCTCTTTCTCCGTGTCCAGTGAACGGAGTCTTTGTCATCTTTCCCATGAGACAAGATTCACAAGTGGCATAAGACTGATACTCGAACGGATCCAAGTATCCTTCTTTATGTAACTTTGTCAACCGTGTCTCATTAATATGACCCAGTATACAATGCCATAAGAAAGCCTGATTTAATTCCGGAGACTTTCTTTTAAGTGTGTTCTGGACACTGAAGACCTGAGCTTGATTCAAAACGTATATACCGTTTTTCAATGTACCTGACCCAATCTGAACTTGATTTAGGTGGATGTTTACTACATCGCTTACAAAAGTAAAATCATATCCTTCCTTAGAAAGTAAGGATACAGATATGATATTACAAGTCGCACCTGGTACATAAAAACAGTCACGCAGAATCAATATCTGCCCAGTTGTCAGTCCTAGATGATATTCCCCTACGGATTCAGCAAACATGCTCATTCCGTTAGCAACCCTGAGAGTCATATCACCTTTCTTGATAACCCTACGGTTTCTCAGAGCCTGTAACGAATTACAGATGTGAGATCCTGATCCGGTATCCAATACCCAGGAAGTAGGGTTAACTGACATACAGTTCTCTATTACAAACACACCCGAAGCCGAAGCCACAACATGCTTCGAATTCTGGCTACTGGCTTTGCAAGCCCTGCAATCCTTCTGCCCATGTTCATTCCCGTAACAATAGGAACATCCCTATTTTACTACATCCATTCCCGAAACTTCTGCCCTTCCATTTCTTTCTACTTCCCTGGTTTCCTTCAGGGTAGTAGGTAGAGACTGTTGAACTAAGTCAGCATCTGACCCGTTCTTCAACGTGGTCTTCAGGTCCGTGAGCTCTAAAGAGCTGGTCTCTGTAAGAACGTTGCCCCTTACAGATGACCCGATAGCCAACCTCGCTGGAAGCAATTCGTTCGAGGTCTCATATCTTGCGATACGAGATTGCTCTCCAGATAAATCTTTGTTATGGAGGAAGATAGAAACTGAGTCCATCTTCTCGTGCTTCCTCTGGTATGTACCATCAACTGAGGCTAACACGAGGCACTTGGCTTTCGTACAGTCTTCT
Source organism: Agapanthus africanus (assembly GCA_030015575.1). Classification (NCBI taxonomy): domain Eukaryota; kingdom Viridiplantae; phylum Streptophyta; class Magnoliopsida; order Asparagales; family Amaryllidaceae; genus Agapanthus; species Agapanthus africanus. Next base: position 448,654,667 of record JASDDO010000012.1, on the reverse strand, counting down.
TCCGATGTCCTACGGATATCAATATCCGTGACAGGGGAAACTGGACCTGAGACGGCAAGGGTTGGATCAGTCAAGAGGTTTCCCAGCTTGTCATGGACAATGGACATCTGGACAGACCTTTGCCAGTCATAACAGTCAGATTCAGTCATTTTATTATCTGGATGTAACCTAGGTGCGGTCACTGGGTCGCTGCAATTAAGAGAGAGAGAAGAAAACACTTAGCATGATGCTCTTGCAAGTTTAGATTGGTTTTTAATTTATCTAAACGGGATGGCTCCCACTGTCTCTCGAATCCCTCTTCAAACCATAAAGGAAGAATTAGTCAGGATCAATCTCACCGTACAATTCTTGCTTAACCGTTCAGCCAGGCCAGTGTCGGTACTTCGAGGGAGGTTTTCCAACGCTTTCGCGAAGTTCCTTAATTAAGTAACCTCTTTTCCCTGTGGGCGTAGCCCCGCTAACACCTTTCTAGACACCTACTAGGTTTATAGCATTGATCGTTAAGTGAGAAAGTTCCCGAGGAGTAGCATATACTCACAGTAGGATCGGGATCCAAATATCATCGCGTGACAAAACTGAAAGAATCCTACCAGAATCATCACACTCCAAATGGTATGCAGCGCTAGCAAGTTTCAGTTCTTTTGAAACTCCCGATGTGGATTTTTGCCACATGCTCTTATGACCTTGACTTTGGCCAACAAATCATAAGTCACATGTCAAGTTCTACCCGTCATTATCCAGGTTAATTTGAACCCACCCGCACATACCCTTGACTTTGGCCAACAAAGCAGTACGACTGTCCCAAACCAACGCATCTATCTATGCTATATATGAATACCCAATAGCTACCAAACACTATGCCTTGACTTTGGCCAACAAACACAGCTTGAATACTATTGACTATCCATATGAAACAACGGAGGGCTACGAATGGTTTTGGCGAAACCGTGAACGTAGTGAACTTGATATAATCGATGGAACGAGATAGCTTTTAAAAGGAGTGGTTCAAGCTCCGCGTTTAAAAAGCTGGTTTTTGAAAAGAACCGAGTAGTTTTGAAAGTGTTCCAACGACTTTTACTTGGTTTATTTTCTTGTATTAATTCCAATGTGTCCCATCATTTAATCCTACCATTGCAAAAAACAACCAAAATATGGTGTACGCTTATGCCATTCGCATTCGCCACGGGGCCCCGTCATCACCCGTTAGGTTACTTAACTAACGACAGAGCGGGGGCTGGACTAGCGCGGATGCAAAACATAAGCAACACCTAAATAGATATCATATATAGATATATTGCAATGATAGCCATTACAGATCACAGATGAACACTTTGGATATACTAGGAATCCGCGATTCGTTCGAGCCTGCAACGAAAAGCGGATTACACGATCGCGATGAATAGCCAAACCCCACCCTATACCCCTACGGGTGTGGCAAACTACCTGCCAAGTACCCGAAGCGAAGCAACCTCCCTCAACATCGTGAGTAGGCCACTCGGCGCTTCGAGATACCCGGTAGTTTGTGCACCCCACCTTGGGTCTATCCTAGGAGCAAAAACAGTAAAAAGAAATTATACAATGACGACTACAATCCCGACCCGGTTGTGCGGCCAAACAAATAATATTACATCAATTTACAAATTTTACAATGAATGAAAGAAAAAGAAACTCTCATCTCACATCTACCCCGGCTATTCATCCGCGACAATCCAACGAGTTCATATACACAAACCATCAACATTACAGATCACAGATATGTATAACCCCCACTAATCGACGTATAGCAATTAGCGGACGTTCAATATATATATCACATCACAGATAATATCCATTAGCCAAAGTCTACGGAATATCGATCAAAATACGGATTTTTAACACCCCCCCCCCCAAAAAGTCAATTTGCTCTCTGGAAAATCTGGGTAGAAAAAACATGTACTAAAAATCCCAAAACAGTCAAATAAAAACACTGCAAAAAACCCGGTCCACGACTGAGTCAAATCGGCCGCGGAACCGCAGCAAGAAGCATGTTCTTGCCGCGGAACCGCGGCGGTTTGATCAGTTCAGTGGACTGTTTTTCTGCTGTGTTTTTAGAAAACCCTGAGAAGAATTTTCATGTATGTCAAATAATTTTTTGAACAGTATAAAAATTCGACAGAAAGTGAAAATTTTCCCGGACTTGTTTTGTGATTTTTTCCGATCGATATTCTTAACACTTTGCTAAATTGCTAGTTTATGTTTAGCTAGGCTCTGATACCACTGTAAGTCCACGTTGCTCACCCCGGTTCTTACGGGGAGGCGGAAACGGCGAAAAACAATAATTTTGGCGCAAGGCAACATGGACTCAAAAGCAAGGATCTTGGCTAAACTAAAAACTAGCAAACAAGAAGAGGCTTTAACTACTATGCTGTAGAAAATATACCTCACGAAACCGGTCCTTCGGGTCTTCTCTCCGCTGTCCGGCTCGTCCATCCATGCTCCGAGGGTCGATCCGGATCTTGGTCACCTCCGTGGCCTTCTTGAGTCGAAGACGATCCACCCGAGAGTTGTACACCGAGCTCCACCTCAAGCCAAGGCAACTAGGGCAACGAGATCGCTAATCTAGATGCCCTAGGTTGTGTAGAAGAGAAAGATGGAAGTGTTTGTCTATGTGGATTCTTTTTCTCTCAAAACATGAGATCAAAAGAATTTATCAAGAGGAGGAAGAAAGAGGAGATCAAGCAACCATGGAGCTTTTCTTTTCTTCTCACTTTCAAGAGAGAGAATGAGAAGAGAATAATGAAAAAGGGTTAACTAAAGAAAATCAACCATGGTTGCAATAATACACCCAAAACCATCATTACTAATCCTATCATGATAAAGTTGATGGCACAAATGACTTAACCATTTTCATAATATTACTTAATGGAAGCTTGGGATATTCACAGTTGTATAGACAATCTTGCTCAAAATGGTAGTATACTACTTGGTTTGTCTCTACTTCAATATGTGCATGTGTTTCTTTTAGCATATCGCTTATATATACATATTAGTAGAGCCCTTAGGATCTTTGCTTGATTACCAGCGTTGTGATGGCAGTCATACTCGTGGGGGCTGGGTAATCCATAAGCACATCCTTATACAGGTCCCTAGTCGTAGGACTATCGAGACAGGGCATCGATACTCCAGAGTAGACTTGCGTATGCGCTTCTCATCCCAGCGGGGCAGACGGTCTGTCCCATAGCCGTCAGTACGTCGTACTTTAGATAGTATGCGGGTGCTCGTTAGGTTACGAGTACACTGGACAGGACTCATCGGGAACTGTTGGTTGGTATTATACCTATCGTCAGTTATCAGTTCCCAGGTGACATGAGTACAGCTTAGTCCGCTGACTTGACACTGTCACTTTGTCTCGAGTGTGTTCCCACTGTACTTAGATTACTACCCTACCACGGCTCAAAGGAGTCGTGCAAACAGGTAGTAATTGGGTGCAGTCCCGAAGCACTTGGAGGCAGTGACGGTTAGACAGGATGCGTCTCTCCCGGTATTGGGGGTTGACATCGCGCTGTGTCTAGGAGAGCCATTACACAAGTAGTCCCTGGCCAGGGCAAGCGAGATATACAGGTAGGTTTCCAGTGTTATCTCAGGGTGTTCTGGGCAACACTCCGACACGACTTGTACCGCTATTAGGGGACTGACGTTCACCACCCCCTAGGCCCGCCATATGATGTATCAGACGAACAGACCAGACTGTACGGAGATTGTCACATACAGGCTCAGTAAGAGTTTGGATGGGTTTACCTCATCGGCCTTCTTATCGACATCTACCTGGGGACCGTTACGTACAGCTAGTGCCGCTTGCGGTCTGTGGTTAAACCCACTGCCAGCGTAGTGTCGAGTCTTTAGAGTCCCACACAAAGAGTTTCCCTGCACTGAGCGAAACGTGTAGAGGCCGTATGGTTTTACGGCAGGGCTGCGATCATTTACGTGCACTTGTGTGCGTATGCTGTTCGGGCACGCAATACTAGTGGGCTTTGGTTTAAGCCGGATCCTAGTATTGCACAGATGGATTTGTTTTGTCTTCTGTGCATTCGCATTCTTCGGAGTGCGGATGCGGGTGTGTATGCACGGTTTTGAGGAGTGATAAAGGAGGAGGTGCCCCATTAGGGTTTTGGCAGATGGTTCGGCCAAAACCGTTATGTGGCAGGCTCATTAGGGTTTTGGCAATTCGTTTGGTCAAAGCCGTTATGAGCCGGAGACATTGTTTACTAATCCTTTTAGTGATAGTTTAGTGATGGCTAATTGCATTGACCATTTGACGACCATGACCTCTCTTGACTTTGTTGACCCGTTGACCGGAGTTGACCATTGACTTTCAAGAGAGGTCTACACTCTTCTTTGATTTTCTTTTAATTTCTTAAGTTATGAAAATGGTCAAGTCATTTGTGCCATCAACTTTATCATGATAGGATTAGTAATGATGGTTTTGGGTGTATTATTGCAACCATGGTTGATTTTCTTTAGTTAACCCTTTTTCATTATTCTCTTCTCATTCTCTCTCTTGAAAGTGAGAAGAAAAGAAAAGCTCCATGGTTGCTTGATCTCTTCCTTCTTCCTCCTCTTGATAAATTCTTTTGATCTCATGTGTTGAGAGAAAAACAATCCACATAGACAAACACTTCCATCTTTCTCTTCTATACAACCTAGGGCATCTAAATTAGCGATCCCGTTGCCCTAGTTGCCTCGGCTTGAGGTGGAGCTCGGTGTACAAATCTCGGGTGGATCGTCTTCGACTCAAGAAGGCCACGGAGGTGACCAAGATCCCGATTGACCCTCGGAGCGTGGATGGACGAGCCGGACGGCGGAGAGAAGACCCGAAGGACCGGTTTCGTGAGGTATATTTTCTACAGCATGGTAGTTAAAGCCTCTTCTTGTTTGCTAGTTTTTAGTTTAGCCAAGATCCTTGCTTTTGAGACTATGTTGCCTTGCGCCAAAATTAATGTTTTTCGCTGTTTCCACCTCCCCGTAAGAACCGGGGTGAGCAACGTGGACTTACATCTTTTGATCTTCAGCTTCATCTTTGGTCTAGCTTGATGAGAACCGCAGAGTCCATCGTGAGTTTCTTGGACGACTCTCCTTGCTTCTTCTGGTCCCAGGCATCTTAGCCACAGAGAGTCAAACGATCTCTTATATAGCGTGTCATTGACGAAGGCGAAAGACAGAGCTCGTTTCATGAGCTAATGTCTTGAGGACGCATCTTCAGGTGTTCGACGGGATTTGAAGTAGTCTATAAAGACTTCTCTCCAATCATTAGCCTTTTCCTGGTCTTTTATTTGTAAGGTCGTTTGCTTGGTCGCTTCCTTTTCTTCAAATGATTCTGGAGATATTTCCGCTGGTTCAAGAACCAGACGGCTTTGCACAACGATCCTTACACCATCGAGGTTTTCATCAGCCAGTTCTTTAGCGAGTTTGGCTAATGCATCCGCCTTGCTATTTTCCGCACGCGGTATGCTTTCTAGGGTGTAGAAAGGGATCTGAGTCAGCAATTGTTGCACTCTCTCGCCGTACTTCACCAACTCTGGTTTGCACGTTTGATAGTAGCCATTTACTTGACTAACGACTAGTTGGGAGTCTCCGTATATGAGGAGATTTTCGATTCCCATGTCGACAGCGATCTCAAGACCTGGTATCAAAGTTTCATATTCGGCTTCATTGTTCATCCTTGGCTCTGTTAAGGAGAAGGCAAAGCGCATTATCCCTCTTTGTGGAGTCACGAAGATAAGGCCTACCCCCGATTTGATTATAGGGGAGCTGTGCTTTCGCTTCTTCATGGAAGATGCCCCATCAAAGTAGAGTTCCCATCGGGTATCACTCTCTCCTCTCTCCCCGTCGATCTTGTCAAATGTGTGCTCGTCTGGCAATTCGCAATTTAGGGGTGAATCGGAAGGTATCGGATGCTCAGCGAGGAAGTCGGCGATGGCCTGGACTTTCACTGCCTTGAGAGGTCGATATGTTATCGAGAACTCCATTAAGAGGAGGACCCATTTAGAGAGCCATCCCGTTAGTATAGCTCTTGACATCAAATATTTGAGAGAATCCACTTTTGATATGAGGTGGACCTCCTATGCCAACGCATAGTGTCTGAGCTTCGTTATCGCGAAGATTAACGCCAGGCAGTGTTTTTTGATGGGGGGTAGTTGTTTTCTGCCCCAGGAGAACCCGACTTAAATAGTAGAGGGCTCTCTCCTTCCCTTGGTCATTTTCCTGTGCCTATAGTGCACCTAAGGAACCTTGAAGGGCAGTTGTATACAGGATGAGGGGTTTTCCCTTGACTAGTACCGGCGGATTCTGCAGGTATTGCTTGATTTCGCCGAGTGCACTCTGGCATTTACGATCCCAGACGAATGGGTTCCCCTTCTTCATTAGGTGACTGTAGGGGCGGCATTTGCTGGAGAGGTTAGCTATGAACCGTCGGATATACGCGAGCTTTCCTTGAAGAGACCACAGCTGTTTCAGAGTTCTTGGCGGAGGCATTTCCATAATCGCCTTGATCTTTGACGGGTCTATTTCGATTACCCGATGTCATATGATGAATCCTAGGAATTTGGGGGAGGAAACTCTGAACGCGCATTTGAGAGGGTTCATCTTCAGATTGTATTTCCGAAGACGTTGGAACACTATCTTTAGATGCTCCCAATGCTCCTCGTGCGGTTTGCTTTTTACCATGAGGTCGTCAATATAGCACTCGACGATTTCGTGTATGAAGTCATCGAAAATCTTCCTCATGGCCCCCGGATAGGTAGCGCCGGTGTTCTTCAGACCGAAAGGCATCGCTTTGTAGAAGAATATGCCCAGCGGGGTCCGGAAAGCGGTATGCTTCTGGTCATCAGGATGCATCTTTATTTGATTGTACCCTGATGAGCCGTCTGTGAAGGATAAGAATTCGTGAGTGGACGTGTTGTCTATCATCAGCTCGGTGACCGGTACGGAAAAATCGTCTTTCAGAAAGGCTTTGTTAAGGTCCCGAAAGTCCACGCAGATGCGCACCGTCCCATTTTCTTCATTACTGGGACAATGTTGGCAATCCGGTCGGGGTACTGAACTTCATGGATGAAGCCGGAGTCGATTAGCTTCTTGACCTCGGCATTGATACTCATCTCAAGTTCGAGCCGCATTCTTCTTGATGCTTGTTTGACTGGCTTGACGTCCGGAGATATCGCCAATTTCTACACAACTATTTCTGGATCTAGCCCCGGCATCTCGGAATAATTCCACGCGAAGCAGTCTTTATACTGCATGAGCATGTCTTTTAGCATAGCTACCTGTTCTTCAGACAACAACTCACTGACGAATGTAGGTCGCGGGTCGTTTGTCGTCCCCAAGTCGATTTTCCTTAGGTTATCCGCCGTAGTACGTATTCCATCTTCCAATTCTTTTGGTGCTGGTGGAAACTCTGAGATCAACTCATCTTCATCCTCATTTTCGAAGCAACGGAAGAGGTCATCCATATTCTCGGTCACTCCTTCTTCTGATAGTGTTATCACGTGACAGGTACGAAATCGTTTCCAAGACCGATGTTGGTTTGGTTTTACCCTCGCCGCATACGTTGCCTTTAGCATATGTTTTTGCGGTGGGGCCACCTTCCAATTGTCGGATAGAGCGAACCTGCCGAGTTGATATTGGTCTTCGACCCGGTTCTTGAAAGTAAAGCAGTCTTCAAGAGGATGACCTATTGCTCGGTGATAGGAGCAATAATCCGGCTGATAGACCTCGTTTGCTTGTTTGGAGTGCTTGGACTCCGGGAGCGTAATCATTTGATGTTTTAGGATGAGGTCGAAGATTCTCCTCATCTTGTCTTGAGGGAAAGAATATGTTCGACCCATCTTCTTTATAAGAGACGGATCCCGGCTGCTCAATTCTCGATCGCGTGGCTTCTTGGACCCGCTTTGCTGCCGTAAAACGTTTTTTCCGTTCTTTAGTTTATTTTTGCTTCCACGTCGGGTCTTCCGTATGACGGGATGGCGATGAAGGGCATCGTCATTCTCCGTAGCCTACTAAAGGAGGCGCTGCGTCGTGGATTTCTCGTAAATGGCCATTTCACTATTGTGGTCATCCCGGACTTTTTGACCCGCTTCCCTTATCAGCTTGTCCATCTGTTCTTCAAACGACGGACTTGGCATTTTTACGGTAGGATCTCGTTTTGGTTCAATTGCAGTGTCTTCTAACAGAGCATCTCCTTCTTCATCGAAGTCATGTATAACGTAGAAGCCAAGGAATCGCTCTCGTTTCTTGGATTGAACATATCCAAGCCCGATTGTTTCCATTCTCCCGTTAGGAAATTTTCGCTGAGTTCCGGGGATGTTCCAGATCCTGTTGTAGAACTGAGCTTGTCGAGCAGTCTGTTTGAAGGGTACTCCTTGACGACTCAATAGTCTTTTTAATCCTTTTGTGTAGTATCTGGGCAGACGGATAGGCTGGATCCTGTCAAGCGTAGAATCGGCACCATGCCAGATTTCTTTCTCTACTTTGGTTTCCGTGGATCGATAAAAGAGGATCACTTTTTCATCTTTTTGCCTAGGAGGAACAGAGTGTCTGTAGTTCTTGCACACTATAGGTATCAAGTGTGTCGAGCTCTTTATAGTGCTGCCGTGGAACCATAGCGATTTAACTCCGTTCGTCTCCTGACATGGCTTGTATGGATGGTCGAACAGAAAATATTGCATTGACCTCATCTTCAGAGTCGCTGCCAAAGATCAACATAGGGGTAGACGGTCCAGACTTGTTGTATTGGAGCGGCCCCGGGTAGACTATTTCTTCTTCCTCCTCGGTATCACTCCCGAAGAATGGAATAGTGGTGATAGCTTTTTGCTTGTCCTCTTGTTTATGGCATCTTTCTGTGTCTTCGAAGTCTGGTAAGAAGTACTTTGCATCTTCGTACTTTCAGACTTCATTCATGGAGAATGGGTTCAGCTCCCCTATAACGGTATACTCGAGACCATCCTTGAAATATTTCATACACTGATGTTGTGTAGAAGGGATGATGTTGTACTCATGCAACCTAGGCCTGCCGAGCAAAGCATTGTAGCAAGTCTTGGCATCAATGACGTGAAACTTGATGTCAGTGATGAGCAACCCAAAGCGTAACGTCAGTATCACAGACCCGAGTATCCGTGATGACTGGGAGTCGAACCCGGAGATGGTGATTTTATCCCGAGCGAGGTGCTGAATGCTCATGCAAATCTCCTTCAATACTCTTACATTGAGAAGGTTGATGGAGGACCCATTTTCGACCAGGATCTTGCCTATTTTGATGTCATGACAGTATCCGGTGACATACAGGGGACGGTTGTGCTCGCACGTCCCGAGGAGGAGGTCTTCTTCGCTGAAAGTGACGTCAACAGTTTGCACTTCTTACAGCTCATCGTTCATCTTTTCTTCGGCAAGGAAAGCTTGAAACTGTTCGGGCTCTTCTAGTTCCTTGATCAGAGAATCTCTCGCCTCTTTAGATAGCAGAAGGGCATCGAGAATTCTTAGTTGCGAGGGTATCTTCCTCAGGTGTTCCAGAACGTTGTAATCCACCTTATTTTTCTTTGGCGGGTCCTTGGCTGCTAGCTCTTCGACGACTCGGTCATTGAGGGCGATATCTTCAGGGACTTTTTCTTTCCCCTTATCTTTTTTGTTCGCCCCTTTGTTTGTGGGTTCGAGATTCTTTTCGGGTAACGTGCGATTACGTAGCTAAATGTTCTCGCAGGTCTTCGTCTCTTCTGCTTCAGAGATGGATTCCTTGAAGAGAGGGCAGAGTGCTATTTCTTCATCAGAATCGCTCTCGAAGGTGAGAACTTGCGACCCCTTGCTATCAACCATGTGATAGTTGCTGGCAGTTCTTTTATGCTCATCGGTCGCACTTCTTTTCTCTCGACGAGTTTTGCGCTTCATCCACTTGAAATGCTGTCAATGAGCAACGTATCCATGCCACCAATTTTTAAAGGCCATGCATTCCTCGGTAGGGTGCACGATCCTCCGATAGTATAAGCAGTAGTTTGGATATGCATCTAGTCCATCGGGGAACGTATTTTCTGAAGTGCCTTTTTTGAAAGGTGGCAACTTCATTCCCATCGATAGGGCTTTAGCGAATTGCTTCCTTGTCTTAAACCTGCTTTTGCTGGCGGCAGAAGTGCTTCTATCCGGTTGGGTTACTCTATGGCTTCTCAATACCGGAGCTTCTTCAACGTGGTGCCGACGCTTGGCCCTTTCATATATCGTCGTTTCACGCTCTCGGTCAGATTTTCTTTTTTGACGGGCCTTGTTCAGCAACACGTCAATCATCTCATCTGACGGTTCTAGGAGTTCCGGTTCGGGATTTGCCCCCAGTTTCTCTGCATCAGGAGCTTCTTCACCATCGATTAACAAGTGAGAGAACATGTGGCAGCTCACCACATAATTCTCAGGTTCATCTGCCGGGCATGGGCATTTTGACTATCACTACCAATTCTTGGCGTCGGGCGCGGCTTCAGCATTCCTTCGATGACCTCGAGTTCCAGCGGACTTTTCCACCTGATCGCCGGGCATGTTTGGAGATCCTTTAGCATTCTTTTCTTTTTGGCTGAAAGAGCGACCTCCCATGGAGTTATTTCTATAAAATAGCATGATGCCCCCGGCGTGTCCACCTTTTTAAAAGCGTGTGACTTAGGTGGGTTTACCCTCCAGTTTTCAGACAACACGAATTTGCCTTGCTGGTACTGGTCCTTAATCCAGTTTTTGAAGAAAAAGCAATCTTTGATTGGATGGCCTTTATTCGATGGTAGGGGCAATAGTTGGGACTGTCGAAGTCACCGGGCTGCAGTGGGCATTTTGGATCCGGCAAGGTGATGAGCCTGTTGTACACCGCCAGCTCGAACAGTCTCCTCGTTTTATCCTGGGGAAACGAATAAGGGCGCTTTAGCTTCTCGTTAAAGAATCGTTGTCTATCGTCTTGGTGATCAGTTGGTTTTGGACCACTGGGCTGCTGCCGAGCATTGGCGACGAAGGTCGCTTTCCCTTTCCCCTTTTCGTTTTGAGGCTCCATCTTCGAAGAAGACGGTCTATGACCCATCTGATCCATTTGGGCCATCTTGTCAATCAAGGCCTGGAAGGTAGTCGGCTTGAAAAACATCATGAACTGGGATATGGTCGCCTGCGAATCAAGGCTACCCACAAACATGCCTACTGCAGGAGCTTCTTCGATGCGTTGTTCACATTTCGACCATAAATTCCGCCACCGGATTGCATACTGAACCCATGTTTCTCCCGGCTTCACCCTGGCATTGATCAATACCGTGATTGGGGTGCGTTCGCTAGCACTTGCGAACCTTTGTATAAACAGTAACTCCATTTCTGCAAATGTCTTAACAGAGTCATTCGGAAGTTCAGAGTACCATTCAAACGTTGTCTCCGACAAGCTGCCAACAAACTGGTGAAGCGGCAGTTTGTCGTCACCCCCAGTATTACCGCATAAGGCTCAGAATTGAGTAACGTGCTGGTGTGGATTCCTCGTCCCCTTATATACATGGAATTTAGGGATCGTATATCCCGGCGGGTACTTTATTTGGTCGTACCAACCCGGATAGGGTCGTCCAGTCTTAACAATTTGGTTGGCCACTTCGCTCGGCTAATAAGCTCGTATCTGTTAAGCGATATAGTCATCTAGGGAGGCTTTATAGATCGTCTCCTCTTTGGCTGCTAATAGAGCCGGAAGAGGGTTCGATATCTCCCCTCTGTCGTCTTCAAGGATAATCGGGGGGTCTTCAGCTAGAGGATCCGGCTGTATCATCATCCCGACCATATCTTGGAATAAAAGCGCCCTTAGTTTTATGTTGGCCACTTGTTCCGCTGTCTCTTTGTCTTTCCTTTCGAGCATTCTGTAGAGGAATTCGGCATCAGTTTCCTATTCTTGACGTTGTTCCAACGATGTTTCCGGGCTTTCTTTTGGCCCAGTGAGTGCGGCCATCTTCGTTAACATCTCTTAGAGCTTTTGCTGTTGTTTCTTCTGAGCCTTTGTTACTGATCGGGTGAGCGGTCGGTGACCCGTAAAAGCGCGGCTTTCCTATTTTCCGGAAGCTATATAAACAGTATGCACTACCATGCCCCCAGACTTGGGGCGTTTGGATTCAATGCCCTTGCAATTCGTCGCAGACGCAGGGATCTTCTCCTGCCTTCTCCTTTTATGGGCGGTCGAAGTTGAGAAGGCCGTTTGCAACGGGAACCCGAGTAGATGACGCCTTCTGTGGTACGACAGGGTGGTCTTTCTCTTGCCGAACCTTCATTTTTTTTGGTTGGCGGGAGTAGTCTTGGTTAACTACAGAATCTTGGACCCTTCGCCAGACCCTGTAAATTTTGGAGGACAGCCGCTGAGGGGGATGCTCCAACTTTTCCTTTGTAGCGCTCTACACAGGTGGAGGAGATCTTTTCAATACAGCAGTTGGAGAGTTTTTGCGCACCCTCTTAAGTGGTTCAAAGCTGTTCCCAGTTGGAACAGCAGCATCAACTTCCACCGTTGGAGCTGGTGGGGTAATTCCAGAAGGGGAACTACCCCCAGCTTTCCTCACTCGGGGCCAGTGGCGATGTCGAGCATGTCGAGCGGCCGGGACCACCTCTGTTGTTGGGGTAGCTGCATCGTGCTTCATGCTTCGATGAAAAACTACTGTTGGTGTCAGCCAGTCAAAGACTGACGTCCGTTAAGAAGGGATGGTCAACCTGTCGAAGCCAGACTTTCGAGTAGGGGTAGAAGCCTTGGTGACTTCTCCTGGAGCGGGAGTTAGAACGGCCAATCTTGTGAAGACCAACCCCTTAGTAGGAGAAGCCTCTACGACGATTTCCTCTACCTGAGCCGGAATGGATATCCGCTTTGTGATAACCCCTTCGGGTATTGCAGGCTTTTCACGGGCCTACCTGAGCTTTGGCCCAATCTGTTGAAAACCGAGGCGCTGGATTTGGGCAACCCGTTGAGAGGGGCCGCGGTAGTTGCAAGCCGATCAAAGACCGACTTCTTCGGAGCTTCTTGCGACGGCAGTGGGGCACTGAAACTCATTGGTGGGAGCATGGTCCCAAAGAACAACCCAGTGGTGGCTTGCGTCACCTGTTCCACTGGCATCACGAAAATGGAGGCCGCTTGAGACCCATAAGTCACTCCTCCTGCGAGGACGGAGCGGGAGTTGTTGCAATTGTTGCAGCTGGAGCAGTTTGAAGCCATTGATCTTCTTTTTCTGCACGGAGCAAAACACCAAATCTTAGTACCTCGAATCTATGGGCAACCAGATTAAACCACGATTCGTTCGCGAACACGACACACGAAGTGTGGAGTGGAAAGAGGAAAATGTCCCACTGGGCGTGCCAGAATCTGTTTGCCGCCGAAAGACGCCACCGGGACGTTAGGACGTCTGGCCTGATTTTTGGGGTCAGATGCTATTTGGTTTTATCCGTCCACCTCTCTGAAGATGCCAAGTTGATTTATGGCACCATGTATCGAAGGTTTAGACGGATGCGGCCGATGTAGCAGACTTCGTCAGATTCCCCCTCATTGTGATGGGCTTTTGATTGTGGGGACGCTCTTCCCTGCAGACGCAAGCCCCTGCAGTTAATTATGTTACCGCATCACGGTAACCACTTTCTCCTGCTCCAGAAGGTCACTTCGTATCGTATGTGTTTGTTTTATTTTTGGTTGCCAGTGGATTGTATACGGAAACTAATTTATGTTATCGCCCGTAGGGCGTGGATTAGTCCGAATCCGTACTTTCTTAGATTTAGGTTTGGTTGGTTTAAGAATCGTTAATCTCATTTGAGACTAAGATCAACTTAAATGTTTGTTAAGGATACGTTAGTCTAATTTTAGACTAAGATCTACTTAACAGGATCGTTTAGATCCAACAAAAGGGCATTTATACTCTGTTGTTTTAGTTTAGGGACATTACGGTCTATAAGTTTAAAGACATCATAGTCCATGGAGTTTAAGAACATCATAGTCCATAGTTTAAAGACGTCATAGTCTATAGAGTTTAGTTTAGGGACGTTGCGTTCCGTAGTTAGTTTAAGGACATTACGGTCCATGGAGTTTAAGGACCTCATAGTCCATGGAGTATCTGGTTGTCGGGACCCGTCACCTCTTTGAAGACGTTGAAGAATTACAACGACACATATCAGAGGAATGAAGAGATGTACCCTTGAACCAATGTTGGTTGGAGATCTGTAGTCAGGTGTGGGACTATGATCAATTGTGAGCACATGGGCACAGTTGGTCTGAGTTAGGGACTTGTGGCCAATTTGGGCTCAGCCCACTCAGTTTTGATTAAAGTGTTGTACACTTGTTTCGATATTGAACATTTGTTTGGGCTTAGCCTCTTTTGTTCAATAATATTGATCATTAATTTGGGTTCTGACACCCTTCTCTCTTTTGTCTTTTATTGAGTGTTGAACACTCTTTGTAGCGCAGAGCGCTTTATGTACAGAGCACTTGGCGCTGAGCGCCAAATTTAGAGCGTTGAAGCGCTTCTTATGAAATAGCGCACACGTGAGGAGCACGTGGTGCGCTGAGCGCCAGATTTGGAGCGCTAAGGCGCTTCTTATGAAATAGCGCACACGTGAGGAGCACATGGCGCGCTTGGTGCTGAGCGCCAGACTTGAAGTGCTAAGGCGCTTCTTATGAAAATGGCGCATACGTGAGGAGCACGTGGCGCGCTTGGCACTGAGCGCCAGACAATGAGTACAGGGCGCTCTTTATTGAGTATTGGCACTTGGCGCTGAGCGCCCACGTGAGGAGCACGTGGCGAGCTTGGCGCTGAGCGCTAGCCAATGAGTGCAGAGCGCTCTTGATCAATTCTGTGCTCTGAGAATTAAGTTCTCGTTTATAAGAGGCTTTATCTCTTATATCTAAGAACTAAGTTCTTATTTTAATAGGAGATGTTACAATCCCTTCTGTTTTTGTGAAAGACTTTGTTTTTGTCTTATAGATCTGTGATCTAAAGAGAACTAAGTTCTTTTCCCTCCCTTTTTATGATGAGATGCTCCAATCTCTTCTACTTTTATGAAAGACTTCTGTCTTTGTAGATCTATGATCAAGAAAAAGAATTAAGTTCTTCTTTTTGATGAGATACTTTGATCTCTCTGTTTTATTTACCTTGAAGAAATTCTTCTTCCGATAGCTTGCTCTTCTCTTTGAAATTTCTTAAAGTTTGTGGGGGTTCCTCTGTATGAAACTTATGGGGAGTTTCTTCTCTCCAAGACTTGAAGTCTTGAGGCCTTTATATAGTGGGGGTTGATCAGTTAAGGCAATCTTTTTCTGATTGATTTGGGGATGTTTCCCCACCATTGGATCTTTGATCCTAGGTTTTTGTATTACATAAGACATCTTTCTTGTTATTAACAAGATTGGGAAATTATTTTCCCATACAGAGATTACTCTGTATCTTGGTGATTTTTAATCACCATTGGATTTTTGATCCAACGGTGCTCTGATTTACAGAGCACAATCTTTCTTTTTTGAAAAGATTCTGAGGAGTATTTCCTTAACAGAATTTTAATCTGGTAATTTGATGATTTATCATTTTCATTGGATCTTTGATCCAACGGTGGAGAACATTTAGTTTTAGCGCTTGGCGCTCTCGTGCTTTGCATGTGGAGTGCTGCCTCAGAGTCTTTGACTCTTAGCGCTAGCGCTGCTAGCGCTAGGACTCTCGTGCTTTGCACGTGAGCGCTGCCTCAGAGTCTTTGACTCTTAGCACTAGCGCTGCTAGCGCTCTCGTGCTTTGCACGTGAGGCGCTGCCTCAGAGTCTTTGACTCTTAGCGCCGGCGCTCTTTGCGCCGGCGCTTTTATGAAGCGCCGCTTCATTTCAAATTTAAAAATTTGAACAGAACTTTGCTCTGATTGGGGGAAACAGGCATCTCCTGGTAAAGTCCATTGGTAAGCAGTGAAATGGATTTTACGATACCTGCGAGGTACGTCTGATGTATGGTTGGTGTTTGGAAAGAACAACGACAATTTAGTTGGATTTAGCGATTCCGATTATGCGGGTGATCTCGACAGGCAAAAGTCAATCACCGTTTATATATTCTCTTTAGGAGGATATGCCATCAGTTGGCATGCTTTGTTACAGCTGTAGGGATTCTCTAGCAACATCCTAGGTTTTGGGTTGCATCACACATGCTATATTAAAATTTTAGGGGGTGCTAAACAATACCGACCATGAATCGAACTAGAAAATTAGGGTAACAACATTAAGTATCACATACTAACAAGTGTCTAACACTAAGAGGTAAGTAATACAACCTTTGTAGACCTCCTCTTGTGACTCCTTGGATCTAGTAGGGTTAGAACCGGTTCGCTTGAATCCTTCCAAGTCCACGGCGATCCACCACGAAGTCCTTTTTTTCAAGCTCTTAGCATCACTTGATCTTTGAAGAAGTGGAGCAAACAACCTACACTAGTGGGATAGACTAATATAGATTGGTGATGTAAGTTTAGATCTCACTTAAAAATCTATTCTTTTCAAGTTCTTCACTCACTTTTGAAACCCTATAGATCTTGAAGGAGGAAGTGTTAGTTATATGTATTCCCTAGAGGCCATTATTGTACATATGATATATATTATAGTGGATGCTTGGACATACATAGGGAGGACTTCTCGACATGATAGTATGCTATCTGGTTACTCTTTATCTTAACATGTACACTGATTGTCTCTCTGTTACATGTTGATAAAGCCCTTAGGATGTTTACTTGACTACCTGGATTATGATGCGGATCATACTAGTGGGACAAAGGTAGTCCGTGAGTACATCCTTTAATGTCCCTAGTCGTGGGTGTATCGAGATGGGGCATCAATATACCAGAGTAGACTAGCGTATACCTTCTCGACCCATGCAGATGGGCGATGGATGATCCGATATCCATTGGTGTTTAACATCAGAGATGATATACGAGTGCTCAGTGGAGACTGGGTACACTGGATGGAGTCGCCAAGAACTCCTAGATGGTATTATACCTCACGTTAGATGGCAGTTCTCTAGTGACACTGGTATAGGTTAGTTTGTCGACCCGAGATCGTCATAGAGTGTTGTGTGATTCCCACTGTGCTTTGATTTCCACCTTACCACATTCAAGAGAACGTGCAAAACGGTGGTTTTTGGGTACAGTCCCGAGTCACATGGAGGCAATGAGCGATAGGAGGGGATTTCGTCTCTCCCGGTATTGGGGGTTGATGTTGCGCTGTGCTCGATTGGCTATAACAGGAAGTCCCTGGCCAGGGATGTTTCTGAGATTTACTGGTAAGTGTTATCAATAATTTCTCGACCCGTTATGAGCTTCATATCGGCATGACTTATCAAGCTATTGGGGTCTGACGTTTACCACCCCCAGGCGAGATATGCGACATATCAGACGAAGAGACCGGAATGTACGGTAGTTTTACTGATTGGATTCGCATGAGTATGAGCAGGATTGCTTGTTGATCTTCTGATCTCTCAATACCCGAGTGGCCGTTACGTTTAGCAGACCGCTTGCGGCTTGTGGCTGTTTGATATGATCATCACCTACTGTCAGTGTATTGATGAGTCTTTAGAGTCCTACACAGAGATTTCCTGATTCATGTGAAACGAAGTAGGAGCACATATGTGATATGTGCGGGACCGAGATTAATGCGCGTATATGATACCGCATTCTATTCTTGCGATATGTGATATCGGTCGGTTATATGTGATATAGCCGGGTTATCGGATCGAGTGTTGATTCGATAGATTGTTACATTTGATATTAGTCGGTTGTATGTGATATAACCGGATTATTAAATCAAATATTGATTTAATAATTTAATGTATAATTATATATTTGATATATTAACTTACATTAACTAATATTAGCTCACTTAATAATTCTTTTTCTCACTAGTGTACACTTGGTATATATGTGATATATATTAATGTACATCTTTTCTGTCATGCTAGATGCCACATACTACATGGGTGTATGAGACTAACACCATGCTTATAATAATGTGAGGGTTTTGTTTATTTAAAGTTAATCAAAATTAATGGTTATTAGTCACATGGTTGAAGCTTGTAGAAGCTTGTGGAACCATTGACCAAGTCCATTAATTTTGTTTTACTTGTAGATATTTATTAACCTAACCATTATTGTTTAGCCATGGTTTATTCTCTACATGAGTTAGTGTATGACACTAACTCACCCACGGTTTCTATTCTCTCCTCATGAGTTCATTCTCTCATCTTGATTATTCATCTTCTTCTTCATTTGAGAAAGCTTGCTAGCTTTTCTCAAGGTGAGAAAATATTGTGAGAAAAACAAATTTAAAGTGAGCCCATTTCCTACTTTACCATTCTCTACTATATTAGCCATATAGTTTAGGGTGTTTGCTTCACTAATCTACCATTAGTGAAGATGTGGCATGATCTTGAGTCTTCTCGACGTAGATCATCTCCGGCCTCTAAGACTTCGAGCTAGCTTGTTCATTTCTTCATGTAAACCCTTACTAGAGTTCGGGAGTTCACTACTTGGAGCAAAGGGACTACTACATGGAGCTTTAGAAGAGAAGGACCGGTCTACAAAGGTTGTATTTCTCATTCACTTAGATGTAAGGTTGTTTGCATTGTTGTTTCGTCTAAATCTCTATTTAAGATTCTAGGATTATGGTTCTTTAGTACGGCAAAAATTTGAAAACGGCATAGAAGATGCCTCCCGAAACCTTGCTGCCGCGCTAAGTAACCCTACAGTGGTATCAGAGCTAAGCTAGAGATTTAAACGATATTTGTTAGGTTATGAAACCGAAACTACTCCGTAACTTGAAACATTGAAATCAAGGTTCTGTCGAATTTTAAATGGCCTCTAAAAAAATTTTAGTAACTGCAGAATATTGTATGTGATATAACATGGACACCATAGAAATTTGAAGCAATTTGGACTGATTTTGGCCGGCCACATAGGCTCTAAAACCGAGCTCACCGGGTCTTTTAGGGAGTTTGGGCTTTAAATTTTTAGGGTGTTCCAGTCTTTGGGTTTTGGTGTTTCAGGTGTTGCTTTTTTTTTGCTAAATTTGCATGTGATGTTAATTTTCTGCAAAAGCAATTCAGAGTGCTTCGTAATCGTAATTCTAGCATGTATTCGGGTTATTTAGACGACGTTAAAAAGTTCGAATGGATATCAATAAGCCATATTTTCCTTCGCTAGAAATTTTCCAAGAGTTGGATTTTTCCGTGTTTAAAATCTTTAGAAAATCATGCAAGTGATTCTATGGACCCTCTAGAAGAACGATACCCAAACTCGACTTTTTGGATCGCGGCACTGCGGTCATACCCTAGGGTTTGCGGCAGTTCCGTGGTGACATAAGTGAGGCATGGGTCGGCCCTTCTACGGATGGTTAATAGGAGCTGTGGAATGTTCTGGGTACTTTTTGAACTCCGCTCAAGTGTTGAGATCTTGGTGAAATTTTGCGTGTTTGTTTATTCGATCGAAAAGTTTAACATCGTCTAGCTATCTGTGATTGTGATACAATATTTGGAATTCACATAATTAGTTATGTGATAACTAGTTTAAATTTTATAAATCTAGCAGTTTAGTCTCATTTGATCGGTTGCCACGGAATTTTGATGTGGATCAAAAGTCCGTCGCAATTACATAGTGTACGCAGATACTCGCCGGGTAACCTTACTAGATAGCCATGCCCCATAGCCCTGACCAAGTGACTGTAGGAAAACCCCGTCGCCAAAAGCATCCGTTCGGGTGCTCGCGGTCGCGGTGTTCCGCCTTAGTGCACTTCGTCGACGCCATCGGGGGTGGGGCTGTCTACTAATGTTTCCGACGAGCATTCGATCAAGTTATTGGGAATCCTGTTGAATTACCCGACAGGTTTATGGAAAGTGTTTTCAATATCGAGACTAAAATGCGGGTTTATAATTGTTAGGCATGTGATGTCTAAGGAATTCATTTAGTAAGGCACGAAATCTAAAGTATGAGATACATTGGGTTTATGATGTCTAAGATGGTTTCAGATTCCAATTGTTGTAGTTTTTCACTTTCTTTTCTGCGACCGTAAGTCTAATATGTGGTGTATCGCCGGTTTCGTTGTTATATGTCAACGACCATTGAGATATGCATATTTACTTACGTTGATGACATGTGATGTTATGTGTTGCTGGGATATGTTATATTGGATCGTCGTATTTGAATAGCCGGGGTTTTTTATGTGAGATAAGAGTTTTGCATTTTCATTCATGTAAAAACTTGTATGTAATATTCTTTTATTGGGACACTTCCGGGTTGAGGAAGATGTCACTGTTGATGTATATTATTTACTTTTCCGCATTAGGATAGACCCAAGGGTGCGGAGCACAAGTAACCGGGTTCTAGAGTCCAGTGGGAGACCATGTTGTAGGGTTGCTAGGCACTCTAACAAGGTTCTACGAGACATCAACCATGCCCGATTAAAAATTTAGCCGTGCCGAACGACCCGAAGCCGGATCTTTAAACTAGGGTTTAGGCGAAAACATGCATGTTAAAAACTTTAACACTAAGTGAGAGGGATTACAACCTTTGTAGATCCGGTCCTTCACTTTATATGCTCCATGTTGAGGTCCCTTCGCTGCGATCATCGTGCTCCGGAGTCTCGAGAAGTTCCACGAAGAGAAAGATACAGTCTTGCTTCCGATCTTCGATACAAAGATGATCTACCTTGAAGTTTCAATAACACAAGGTAACACTTATAAAATGATGTGAACACCCTCATTTAAATGGAAAGGATAGATGAGGATGATGAAGTGGGATTATTGCTCTCATTTGTTTTCTATTTCTCACTCATTTTCCATCACAAATAAAAAGCAAGAAAGCTTTGCAAAAGGAGGAGGAAGAAGAAGAATAGTGATCCATTTATTTTGTGATGAATAATGAAAGGATTAATATGATGAATAATGCAACCATGGTTGACTAAACCATTATAGAGAATTAACCAAGTGCTAGGGTTAGGGTTGGGTTAAGAGTGAGTCACACAAAAATATCAAGACAAATATCTTTATCATGACAAAAAGAAACCATCTAGAATATACTAGAAGTCTTAACCCTAATCCAAACCCTAATCATGTTTAAACTCCACTAAACATGTTGCATTAGTTATCATATCATGTTACAATATTATATATCACATATATAATATTTATCGTAACATAATAAAATAATACAATTAACATATATCGCATATATATCAATGTATTACCCGAGTGAGAAAAAGAATCTTTTAGTGAGCTAATATTAGTTAATGTAATTTAATATATCATATATATTATTATACATTAAATTATCGAATCAACACTTGATCCGACAATCCGGCTATATCGCATATAACCGACTAATATTTATCCGTACCGATTCATCGAATCAACACTTGATCCGATGACCCGGCTGATATCATATATCGCAAGAATAGAATACGGTATCTCATATCGTATTATCCTCGGTCCCGCACATATCACATATGTGCCCCTACTCCGTTTTGCCTGAGCCAAGAAACCTCTGTGTAGGACTCTAAAGAATCGTCAATATGCCGGCAGTAGGTGATGATCATATCAAACACCCACAAGCTGCAAGCAGTCAGCTAAACGTAACAGCTACCTAGGTATTGAGCGCTCAGAAGATCAACAAGCAAGCATGTACATTCTCCTGTGAATCCAAACAGTAACACTCCCATACAGTCCGGTCTCGTCGTCTGATATGTCGCATATCTCGCCTAGGGGTGGTAAACGTCAGACCCCAGTAGCTCGATAAGTCGTGTCGATATGAGGTCTATAACAGTTCGAGAAACTACTGATAACACTTACCAGTAGATCTCAGCAACCCTAGCCAGGGATTTCCGGTTATAGCCAATCGAACACAGCACAACATCAACTCCCTATACCGGGAGAGATGAATCCCCTCCTATCGCTCATTGCCTCCATGTGATTCAGGTTTGTACCCAAAAGCCACCTTTTTGCACACACTCTTGGACGTGGTATGATGGAAATCAAAGCACAGTAGGAATCACACAAGTCTCTATGACGATCTCGGGTCAACAGACTACTCTGTACCAGTGTCACCGGAGAACTTCCATCTGACGTGAGGTATAATACCATCTGGGAGTTCTCGGCGAGTCCGTCCAGTGTACCCAGTCTCTACTGAGCACCCGTACACCATCCTTGATGTCAAACACCGTTGGATATGGGATCATCCATCGCCCATCATATGGGTCAAGATGCGTATACGCTAGTCTACTCTGGTGCATCGATGCCCTGTCTCGATACACCCTCGACTAGGAACAGTTATAGGATGTACTCGTCGACTACCGTGGCCCCACTAGTATGATCTCATCATAGTCCCAATAGTCGAGTACATATCCTAAGGGCTTTATCAACATGTAATATAGAGACAATCAGAGTACATGTTAAGATAAAGTACAACCAGATAGCATACTATCATGTCGAGCAAGAAAGTCTTCCCTATATATGTCCAAGCATCCATTACAATATACATCATATGTACAGTAATGGCCTCTAGGGCATACATATAACTAACAATCTCCCACTTGCACTAGGGCATCTATTGTGGTATCACATACCCAACAATTAGCTGCGGTTGAAGTATCTCATACTCAACCATCCCATAAAAGTCTCTACTGGGAAAAAGGCCTTTGTGAGTGGATCCACGATGTTGTCCTCTGTGTCTACTCTCCTAACCTCGATCTCTCTAGAGATCAACCATCTCCATGATCAGGTGATACTGCCTAAGAATTATATCTGGATTTCTGATGGGACAGAAGTTCCTAAGCTAAAGCCACAACTCCATTATCACATAATGGTAGGAACGAAGTTCATCTTATGAACTTATATATATCCAGACTGCCTCTTTGGTAGCATCCTTAGTAACGATGTATCTTGCCTTTAATCGTCTAGTATATCACGGTATCTAGCTTGGAACTCTTCCAACATACCGTCCCTCCACTGAGGGTATAGACAATGCCTGCGACTGACATTCAGTCGTCCTTATCACCCTGGAACCTTTCCAGTGATTCTCCTAAGGATCGATTGATACCATCTTACTACAACTAGTGAGAATCCTAACATCCAAGTAGATCTATCTCATAGATCCAAAATCTAGGATTTAGGAGGTATCACCTTGATCCTATATGGAGAATCCTTGTGATAAGCGGAGATTGACCGAGCGTAGCATAGGAAACTCCTTCCCTATCAAGAGTTTGTCATCCACGTACTCTACGAGGATCACCACCATACTCCCTACTAGCTTTTTGTATATACAAGGTTCATCTACCATTTTGATGAAGTCAAACTCTTTGACTACCACATCAAAACATATGTTCCAACTCCGCGATGCCTGTTTTATCATATAAAATATCTTGTACACATTTCCGCTACTCTCACTGTCTACGAAGCCCTCTGGCAGTATACTTATAGACGTTCTCTTCTAAAACATCATTTAGAAAAGCAGTCATGACACCAAACCACCAGATATCGTAGTCATGGTATGCAGCCGTGGCAAGTAGGATCTGGATGGACTTAAGCATAGCTTTGAAAGTCTCAACTTTTCCATGTACACCAAGTAATCTTCTCAAGATATACTCGCTCCTGATGGGGATTTAACCCTTCAGATAAAGTAACCAAAGTCCATACTTTGTTGGTGTATAAGGATTCCATCTCAGATCGATAAACATCCAGCCATTCTTACAGAGTCTCACTCCTGATGGCCAACTCGAAACTAGCTGGGTCATCATCTCATGATACAATCCTCGCTCCCACTGTCATAGAGAAACCAAAATATCTCTCAGGTGAGTGAGGAACTCTACTAGATCGGCGGAGAGGCTGAGGTTCATTGGAAACTATTGAATCCTTTGGTTCTACCAAATCATCAGCTGCAATTTGTATAGCTGGAACCTTTCCAGTTCTACATAACAGACCTCGCCTAGAGCTTGTCCGGATTTTGCTTTTAGACATAGGCCGGATAACCCCAAATCTTAACAAACTTAAGATATGGGCTCTTCCCTTTCCATATCACATATGAAGTGGTAGGCAACTGATTTGATTTTGAACCCTATTCAATAGGTATGCAGCTTCTCAAGTGCATAACTCCCAAAAGGAAATAGAAACTCAGTAGTACTCATCATAGAGCACACCATATCACATAGGGTGCTTCTGCTCCGCCCCGATATACCATCGTGCTATGGTGTATATGGAGGAGTAATGCTGAGAGAGAATCTCATTCTCCTTTAGAATAGTCCAGGAATTCCGTGCTCAAGTATTCTCCTCCTTGATCACATCAAAGGAAATAATACTTTTACCTGTTTTTGGTTCTCTACTTCTAATTTACATTCTGTGAATATCTCAAAAGGTTCGGACTTATGTTTCAACAGGAACATATGTCTGAATCTTAAGAGATCATCAGAAAATGTAATGAAGTACAAAGAACCGGTCTTGGCATGTGTAAACGGGAGACTTTCATACATCAGCATGTATCAATCCCAAGAGTTCACTAACTCTTTCTCTGTTTCCAACAAACGGAGCTGTGGTCATCTTATCTTTGTGACATGACCAGCAAGTTTCACAAGATGTAAATTCAAACAAATTTAAATATGCATCTTAATGTAACTTCAGCTAGTCGGGTCGCATTGATATGACCTAGTCTACAATGCCTCAAGAAGGATTCGTTCATTTCTGAACTATTCCTCTTGTGTGTATTCTGTATACTAAGAACTATAGTTTGATTTAGAACGTCTATGCTTTTAGATAACGTGCCTGAACCGATCAACTCTTGATATAGAAAATGTTCAAAACATTATCCAACAATACAAAATTATATCCTTCTTTACTAATAAAGAGACCGATATGATTTTGTATATCAGGTTCGGTATCTAATAATATTCGTTCAGAATCAATGTATTCTTGTAATACAGGATGATAGTGACCAACAGACTTGGCTGCAACACTTGCACCGTTTCTATCTCATGAAACTTATCACCCATTCTCAGTTCTCTACCTTTCTGTAGCCCATGTAAAAATTACATATGCGGGATCCTGATCCGGTATCTCATACCCAGGACGTAAAGGATACTGAGAAACAGTTCTCTGTAATGAGCACACCCGAAGATGATGCATCAGCATGCACTTTCTTCGTTTGGGCGGCACGGGAAATCTGGTATTCCCCAATTTCCTGCTCTGTCTTATAACAATTATAAGTTGGAGCGGGACCAACGTTCTCCAGCTCAGTATAACAAGCGGGTTCGGTCAATATATCCGTATTATTATCTTGATTAAGGCATGATATGGTCGCTACCTGGAGAGAGAGAGGAAAAAACACTCAGCGTATGCTCTTGCAAGATTAGATTGGTTATCTAATATATCTAATCAGGATGTCTCCCACTATTTTAGTCAAATCTTCCTTCAAACCCTAAAAGGAAAGACTAGCCGGGATTAATTACACGCTACAAGTTCGCCAATCTTTCGGCCAGGCCAGTGTCGGTACTTTGAGGGAGGTCCCCCGTTCTTTCGCACGAGCATAATTAATGTAAACCTTGTTTTCCCAGAGGCGTAACCCCGTTAACATCTTTCTAGACACCTACTTGATCGGCTAATTGTAATGTGTAAAACTCTCCCAGGAGTAACTCTTACTCGCAGCGGGTATCGGGATCCAACTATCTCATAGAAGGTATGCAATCTCATTGCAAATTTCAACACTTGAAATTCCCAATAATATTTTTCCCCAAGCGATCTATGACCTTGACTGAGTCAACAAACCATAGACCGCAAGTAAAGTTCAACCCGTCATTTCCCGATTGAATTAAACCCACCCGCACGACCCTTGACTGAGTCAACAAGGCCGCACTTCTACCCTAATCCAATCGCATCATATGCTTTGCAGATAAGCACTAATCAGCTACCGCACACTACGCCTTGACTGAGTCAACAAACGCAGCACGAATACTAACTATTACATATCTGAAATGACGGAGGGCTACGACAGGTTTTTAAGAAAACCCTTTGCGTAATGAACTTTATATCGTTGTAGAATCGAGTGATTTTAAATGGAATGTTTTTTAGGCTTTTCGAGTTTTGCTAAAGGGGTCACTCCCGGTGAAGGGATCGTCGGCCCTTTCCTCATCGAATAAGGTGCAGGATATTTCACATATATCACTATGCAAAGCAAAAACTCCAAAAGCAATCAAAAGACAAACCGAGGGGTGTAGCATCTGCCAGTCATTGCTAAAGGGGTCAATCCCGGTGAAGGGATCTCGGCCCTTTCCTTATCGAATTAGGTGCTGGATGTTCTATAAGGAACACCGCTATGCAAAGCAAGAACTAGATCTACCAGTTTTTAAACAAGTTTCTACAACATCTTATGTTTCTTTTATTTCATAAAACTCATTAATGAAGTCCCATTTTAATATGCTTCACAAGCATCAGATATGAAACGAAATCAACAACATATAATATATATCTCATATATATAATATAAACATTCGTCACAGGCAGTAATATGATCTCATCACAGAACATTGCAGCAGAAGAACATATATGAAATATTGGATATACTAGGACATCCGTGTTTTAATACGAGCCTGTATAAAACACGGTTTCCACGGTCGCGATGAATAGCCAAACCCACATCCCTAGACCCCTACGAGAGCGGCAAGCAACACTGCCAATTCTAGGGTTAGGAGACCCGGTCTCGACTCCTCGAGATGGTCTCCCACTGGACCCTAGAACCCGATTACTTATGCTCCCCTCCTTGGGTCTACCTAATGCGGAAAAGTAAATAATATACAACGGTGACATCTTCCGCAACCTGGAAGTGCCCCAATAAAAGAATATTACATACAAGTTTTTACATGAATGAAAAAGAAAAAACTCTCATCTCACATGAAACCCCAGGCTATTCAAACGCGACGATCTAATATAACATATCACAGCAACACATAACATCTCATATCATCAACGTAAGCAAGTATGCGTATCCCGATTGTCGTTGATGTATAGCAACGAAGCCGGCGATACACCACATACTACGCTTACGGTCACAGAAAAGAAAGTGTAAAACTACAACAGTTGGAATCCGCAACCTCCTTAGACATCGCATGCCTAACCAAATGAATTTCTTAGACATCGCATGTCTAACAATTATAAACCCCGCATTTTAGTCTCATTATCGAAAACTCTTTTCAATATCAAGTCGGGCAATTCAACAAAATTCCCAACATGCTGATCGAATGCTCGTCGCAAACTTTAGTAGATGGCCACACCCCCGGATGCCGTCAACGAAGTGAACTAAGGCGGAACACCGCTGCCGCGAGCACCCGAACGGATGCTTTTGGCGACGGGGTTCTCCTACAGTCACTTGGTCGGGGCCATGAGGCGTGGCTGTCTATTAAGTTTACCCGGCGAGTATCCGCGTACGCTACGTGATTGCGACGGACTTTTGATCACATCAAAATTCCATGGCAACCGATCATCTGAGACTGAACTGCTAGATTTATAACATTCAAATTAGTTATCTCATAACTACTTGTGGATTCCAAATATTGTATCACATTCCAGATAAATAGACAATGTTAAACTTTCCGATCGAACAATCAAACACCCAAGATTTCCCCAATATATCTCAACACTTGAAATCAGTTTAAAAACATCCATCACATGCCACAGTACCAATGGTCCAGCCGTAGAAGGGTCAAGCCAACGCCTCACATGTAGCACGTCGTACTGCCCCAAACCCTAAGGTTCAAAAGGCAGTTCAAGACGGTCACATAATCGAGTTAAGGTTTGTTGTCTTCTAGAGGGTCCACCGCGTTACTTGCTCGACTTAGAACATTCTTAAACACGAGAAAAAATCCAACTTTTGAAAAAATTTCCGACAGGGGAAAAAGTGAGTTATTGATATCCGTTCGAACTTTTTAACAGTTTCTAAAAATTATCCGGACAAAACTAAACAAAGTTAAATTATCTGATCGAATCAACGATTCCTCAATACAACCCTAGAAAACTCAACACTTGAGTGGAATTAAAATATTCCCAGAAAAAAATAACAAGAAAAGACCTAAGAATAATTAAGTGAAATTCCAGGGACTAAGTCCAAATTTTGGCCGCGGAACCGCCGCCAAACCCATGTTTTGGCCGCGGTTCTGCGGTCAAAATATTGAGTTAGTTGACTGTACTTAACAGTAATTCTTAATTTTTCCTGCTTGTTTTTATCAGAATTTTTAATTCAGAAAAAATCATATTTTTGAAAAATGTACAGAGAAGGGTTCGTGTCGGGGTTTTCGGGTTCGATCGGACTTTAAACTTCGCATAGACTTCGCCTAAAGCTCTAGCTAGGCTCTGATACTACTGTAGGGTTGCTAGGCACACTCACAAGGTTCTACGAGGCATCAACCATGCCCGATTAAAAATTTAGCCGTGCCGAACAACCCGAAGCCGGATCTTTAAACTAGGGTTTAGGCGAAAACATGCATGTTAAACACTTTAACACTAAGTGAGAGGGATTACAACCTTTGTAGATCCGGTTCTTCACTTCATATGCTCTGTGTTGAGGTCCCTTCGCTGCGATCATCGTGCTCCGGACTCTCGAGAAGTTCCACGAAGAGAAAAATGCAGTCTTGCTTCCGATCTTCGATACAAAGATGATCTATCTTGAAGTTTCAATAACACAAGCTAACACTCATAAAATGATGTGAACACCCTCATCTAAATGGCAAGGATAGATGAGGATGATGAAGTGGGATTATTGCTCTCATTTGTTTTCTATTTCTCACTCATTTTCCATCACAAATAAAAAGCAAGAAAGCTTTGCAAAAGGAGGAGGAAGAAGAAGAATAGTGATCCATTTATTTTGTGATGAATAATGAAAGGATTAATATGATGAATAATGCAACCATGGTTGACTAAACCATTGTAGAGAATTAACCAAGGGCTAGGGTTTGGGTTGGGTTAAGAGTGAGTCACACAAAAATATCAAGACAAATATCTTTATCATGACAAAAAGAAACCTTCTAGAATATACTAGAAGTCTTAACCCTAATCCAAACCCTAATCATGTTTAAACTCCACTAAACATGTTGCATTAGTTATCATATCATGTTAAAATATTATATATCACATATATAATATTTATCGTAACAAAATAAAATAATACAATTAACATATATCGCATATATATCAATGTATTACCCGAGTGAGAAAAAGAATCTTTTAGTGAGCTAATATTAGTTAATGTAATTTAATATATCATATATATTATTATACATTAAATTATCGAATCAACACTTGATCCGACAATCCAGCTATATCGTATATAACCGACTAATATTTATCTGTACCGATTCATCGAATCAATACTTGATCCGATGACCCGGCTGATATCATATATCGCAAGAATAGAATACGGTATCTCATATCGTATTATCCTCGGTCCCGCACATATCACATATGTGCCCCTACTCCATTTTGCCTGAGCCAAGAAACCTCTGTGTAGGACTCTAAAGAATCGTCAATATGCCGGCAGTAGGTGATGATGATATCAAACACCCACAAGCTGCAAGCGGTCAGCTAAAAGTAACAGCTACCCAGGTATTGAGCGCTCAGAAGATAAACAAGCAAGCCTGTACATTCTCCTGTGAATCCAAACAGTAACACTCCCGTACAGTCCGGTCTCGTCGTCTGATATGTCGCATATCTCGCCTAGGGGTGGTAAACGTCAGACCCCAGTAGCTCGATAAGTCGTGTCGATATGAGGTCTATAACAGTTCGAAAAACTACTGATAACACTAACCAGTAGATCTCAGCAACCCTGGCCAGGGATTTCCGGTTATAGCCAATCGAACACAGCACAACATCAACTCCCTATACCGGGAGAGATGAATCCCCTCCTATCGCTCATTGCCTCCATGTGATTCGGGATTGTACCCAAAAGCCACCTTTTTGCACGCCTTCTTGGACGTGGTATGATGGAAATCAAAGCACAGTGGGAATCACACAAGACTCTATGACGATCTCGGGTCAACAGACTACTCTGTACCAGTGTCACCGGAGAACTGCCATCTGACGTGAGGTATAATACCATCTGGGGGTTCTCGGCGAGTCCGTCCAGTGTACCCAGTCTCTACTGAGCACCCGTACACCATCCTTGATGTCAAACACCGATGGATATGGGATCATCCATCGCCCATCATATGGGTCAAGATGCGTATACGCTAGTCTACTCTGGTGCATCGATGCCCTGTCTCGATACACCCTCGACTAGGAACAGTTATAGGATGTACTCGTCGACTACCGTGGCCCCACTAGTATGATCTCATCATAGTCCCAATAGTCGAGTACATATCCTAAGGGCTTTATCAACATGTAATATAGAGACAATCAGAGTACATGTTAAGATAATGTACAACCAGATAGCATACTATCATGTCGAGCAAGAAAGTCATCCCTATATATGTCCAAGCATCCATTACAATATACATCGTATGTACAGTAATGGCCTCTAGGGCATACATATAACTAACACATCTCGAGGCGTCGAGTCCGGGTCTCCTAACTCTAGAATTGGTAGGGTTGCTTGCCACACTCGTAGGGGTCTAGCGATGTGGGTTGGCTATTCATCACGACCATGGAATCCGCGTTTTTTATTGGCTTAAATAAAACACGGAATTCCTAGTATATCCAATATTTCATATGTGTTCTTCTGCTGCTAATATTCTGTGATGTGATCACTTGATATGTTCTGAGACGAATGCTTATATTTTATATATATGATATATAATAAATATTGCTGCTTTCGTTTCTTATGTGATGCTTATGAAGCATAATTGATGGGACTTCATTAATGAGATTAATGAAAGAAAAAGAAACCTTAAGATATTGTAGAAACTTATTTTAAAAACTGGTAGCTCTAGTTCTTGCTATTATTGTGGTATTCTATGTAGAATATCCAGCACCTTATTCGATAAGGAAAGAGACGGGATCCCTTCACCAGGAGTGACCTCTTTAGCGAAACTAGCAGATACTACAACCCACTCGGTTTGTCTTTAGATTCTTCTATAGTTTTTGCTTTACATAGTGGTATTTGTGAAATATCATGCACCTCATTCGATGAGGAAAGTGCCGAGATCCCTTCACTGGGAGTGACCTCTTTAGCGAAACTAGTAAAAGCCTCAAAAACACTCCTTTTCCAAATCACTCGATTCTACAACGATATCAAGTTCATTATGCAAAAAGTTTTCATAAAAACCTGTCGTAGCCCTCAGTCATTTCAGATAAGTATTTTTTAGTATTCATGCTACGTTTATTGGCCTTTGTCAAGGCGTAGTGTACGGTAGCTGATTAGTGCTTATCTGCTTATGCATATGATGCGATTGGATTAGGGTAGTCATGTGACCTTATTGGCCTTAGTCAAGGGTCGTGCGGGTGGGTTTAATTCAATCAGGAAATGACGGGTTGAACTTGATTAGCATCCTATGGTTTGTTGGCTTTTGTCAAGGTCATAGGAGATTAGGGGAAAAATTATTGGGAATTTCAAGTGTTGAAATTTGCAATGAGATTGCATACCTTCTATGAGATAGTTGGATCCCGATACCCACTGCGAGTAAGAGTTACTCCATGGAGAGTTTTACACATTACAATTAGCGGATCAAGTAAAAATCTAGAAAGGTGTTAATGGGGTTACGCCCCTGGGAAATCGAGGTTTATTTTAATTAGGTCCGTACGAAAGCACGGGGAACCTCCCTCAAAGTACCGACACTGGCCTGGCCGAAAGATTGACGAACTTGTAGGGTATAATTAATCCCGGCTAGTCTTACCTTTTAGGGTTTGAAGGAAGATTTGATAAAAATAGTGGGAGCCATCCTGATTAGATAAAATAATAACCAATCTGATCTTGCAAGAGCGCACGCAGAGTGTTTTCTTCTCTCTCTCTCCTAGTAGCGACCATGTCACGCCTTAATCAAGATAATAATATGGATGTATTGACCGGACCCGCTTGTTATACTGAGATGGGCAACGTTGGTCCCGCTCTAACTTATAATTTTTATAAGATCGAGCAGGAAATAGGGGATTACCAGGATTCCCGTGCCGCCCAAACGAAGAAAGTGCATGATGATGCACCTTCTTCGGGTGTGTTCGTTACAGAGAACTATTTCTCAGTATCCTCTACGTCCTGGGTATGAGATACCGGATCAAGATCCCATATATGTAATCTGTTACATGGGTTACAGATAGGTAGAGAACTAGGAATGGGTGATAAGTTTCTAGAGTAGGAAACGATGCAATTGTTGCAGCCAAAATCGCTGGCGGTTATCACCCTGTATTACCAAATACATTGATTCTGAACAAATGTTATTAGATGACGAACCTGATATACAATATCATATCGGTCTCTTTATTTAGTAAAGAAGGATATAATTTTGTATTGATGGATAATGTTTTAAACATTTCCTATATCAAGAGTTGATCGGATCAGTCATGTTATCTAATGGCATATACCTTCTAAATCAAACTGCGGTTCTTAACGTACAAAACACACACAAAAAGAAGAGTTCAGAAATAAACGAATCTTTCTTGAGGAATTGTAGACTAGGTCATATCAATGCGACCCGACTAACTAAGTTACATTAAGATGCATATTTGAATCAGTTTGAATTTACATCTTATTAAACTTGCCAGTCATGTCACAAAGATAAAATGACCATAGCTCCGTTTACTGGAAACAGAGAAAGAGTTAGTGAACTCTTGGGATTGATACATGATGATGTATGTAGGTCCCCTGTCTACACATGCCAGGACTGGTTCTTTGTACTTCATTACATTCACTGATGATCTCTCAAGATTCGTACATATGTTCATGTTGAAACACAAGTCTGAAGCTTTTGAGAAATTCAAAGAATATAAGTCTGAAGTAGAGAACCAAAACGGGTATAAGTATTATGTCTTTTGATGTGATCAGGGAGGAGAATACTTGAGTACGGAGTTCCTGGAAAATTGAAAAGGAGAATGAGATTCTCTCTCAGCATTACTCCTCCGCATACACCACAGCACAATGGTGTATCAGGGCGGAGCAATCGCACCCTATTAGATATAGTGCGCTCTATGATGAGTACTACTGAGTTGCCTATTTTCTTTTTGGGAATTATGCACTTTAGAAGTTGCATACCTATTGAATAGGGTTCCAACTAAATCAGGTGCCTACCACTCCATATGAGATATGATATGGGAAGAGACCATGTCTTAAGTAAATTAAGATTTGGGGTTGTCCGGCCTATGTCTAAAAGCAAAATCCGGACAAGTTCGAGGTAAGGTCAGTTCTGTGGAAGTTTGTTGGATATCCCAAGCATTCGTAAGGGAATATCTTCTACCGCACCGAGGAACAAAAGGTGTTTTATTTCTCGGCATGCCACCTTTTTAGAAAAGGAATTTTTTATGGAAGAAATTAGTGGTCATGAGGTAGAACAGGAATAAGTTCTAGCTATATAAACTACAGCTAATGATTTGGTAGAACCGGAGGATTCAATAGCTCCTGACGAACCTCAGCCTCTCCGCAGATCTGGTAAGGTTCCTCATCCACCTGAGAGATACTTCGGTTTTCTCAATGACAGTGGGAGCGAAGATTGCATCATGAGATGATGACCCAACTAAGTTTCGATCAGGACATCAAGAGTGGGGACTCTGTAAGAATGGCTGGATGCTAAGCGATCTGAGATGGAATCTATATACACCAACAATGTATGGACTTTGGTTGCTATATCTTAAGGGTTAAACCCCCATCAGGAGCAAGTATATCTTTAGAAGATTACTTGGTGTAGATGGAAAAGTTGAGACTTTCAAAGCTAGACTTATTGTAAAAGGTTTTAGTCATCGACCAGGTGTGGATTATGATAAAACAGTTTCTCCAGTGGCTATGCTTAAGTCCATCCGGATCCTACTTGCCATTGCTACATACCATGACTACGATATTTGGCGGTAGGGTGTCATGACTGCTCTACTAAATAGTGATTAGAAGAAAGAGTCTATAAGTACACAGCCAGAGGGCTTCGTAGACAGTGGGAGCAGCGAAAACGTGTTCAAGTTGCTTTACAGGTTAAAGCAGGCATCGCGGAGTTGGAACATCTATTTTGATGTGGTAGTCAAAAAGTTTGACGTCATCAAAATGGTAGATGAACCTTGTATATACAAATAGGTAGTAGAGAGTAAGGTGGTCTTTCTCGTATTGTACGTAGATGACATACTCTTGATAGGGAAGGTGTCTCCTATGCTACACTCGGTCAATCTCCTCTTATCACAAGGATTCTCCATAAAGGATCAAGGTGATACATCCTAAATCTTGGGTTTTGGATCTATGAGATAGATCTATGTGGATGTTAGGAATCTCACTAGGTGTAGTGAGATGGTATCAATCGATCCTGGAGAGAATCACTGGATAGCTTACAGGGTGGTAAGGTCGACTGAATTTCGGTCACAGGCATTGTCTTTACCCTCAGTGGAGAGACAGTATGTTGGAAGAGTTCCAAGCTAGATACCGTGGCAAACTAGACGATAATGGCTGGATACATCGCTACCAAAGATGCTACCAAAGAGGCGGTCTGGGTGTATATTAGTTCATGAGATGAACTTTGTTCCCACCATTGTGTGACAATGGAGTTATGGCTTATGCCTAGGAACCCTCGTCCCATCAGTGACCTAGACATATTCTAAGGCAGTATCACGTGATCATAGAGATTGTTGATCTCCAGGGAGATCGAGGTTAGGAGAGTAGACTCAAAGGACAACACGGCGGATCCACTCACAAAGGCATTTTCCCAAGAGATACTTTTATAGGATGGTTGAGTATGAGATACTACAACCACTACTGATTGTTGGGTATTGGATACTACAACATATGGCCCTGGTGCAAGTGGGAGATTATTAGTTATATGTATGCCCTAGAGGCCATTATTGTACATATGATATATATTATAGTGGATTCTTAGACATACATAGGGAGGACTTTCTTGCTCGACATGATAGTATGCTATCTGGTTACTCTTTATCTTAACATGTACACTGATTGTCTCTCTGTTACATATTGATAAAGCCCTTAGGATGTTTACTTGACTACCTGGATTATGATGCGGATCACACTAGTGGGACAAAGGTAGTCCGTGAGTACATCCTTTAATGTCCCTAGTCGTGGGTGTATCGAGATGGAGCATCGATATACCAGAGTAGACTAGCGTATACCTTCTCAACCCATGTAGATAGGCGATGGATGATCCCATATCCATTGGTGTTTAACATCCTAGATGATATATGGGTGCTCAGCGGAGACTGGGTACACTGGACGGACTTGCCGAGAACTCCTAGATAGTATTATACCTCACATCAGATGGCAGTTCTCTGGTGACACTGGTATAGGTTAGTCTGTCGACCCGAGATCGTCATAAAGTCTTGTGTGATTCCTACTGTGCTTTGATTTCCACCTTACCACGTTCAAGAGAACGTGTAAAACGGTGGTTTTTGGGTACAGTCCCAAGTCACATGGAGGCAATGAGCGATAGGAGGGGATTTCGTCTCTCCCGGTATTGGGGGTTGATGTTGCGCTGTGCTCGATTGGCTATAACAGGAAGTCCCTGGCCAGGGCTGTTTCTGAGATTTACTGGTAAGTGTTATCAGTAGTTTCTCGACCCATTATGAGCCTCACATCGGCATTACTTATCAAGCTATTGGGGTCTGACGTTTATCACCCCCAGGCGAGATATGCGACATATCAGACGAAGAGACCGGACTGTACGGTAGTGTTACTGATTGGATTCGCAGGTGTATGAGCAGGATTGCTTGTTGATCTTCTGATCACTCAATACTTAGGTGGTCGTTACGTTTAGCAGACCACTTGCGGCTTGTGGCTGTTTGATATGATCATCACCTACTGCCGGCGTATTGACGAGTCTTTAGAGTCCTACACAGAGATTTCCTGGTTCATGCGAAACGAAGTAGGAGCACATATGTGATATGTGCGGGACTGAGATTAATGCACGTATTTGATACCTCATTCTATTCTCGCGATATGTGATATCGGTCGGTTATATGTGATATAGCCGGATTATCGGATCAAGTGTTGATTCGATAAACTGTTACATTTGATATTACTCGGTTGTATATGATATAGCCGGATTATTAAATCAAGTGTTGATTTAATAATTTAATGTATAATTATATATTTGATATATTAACTTACATTAACTAATATTAACTCACTTAAGAATTCTTTTTCTCACTAGTGTACATTTGGTATATATGTGATATATATTAATGTACATCTTTTGTGTCATGCTAGATGCCGCATGCTATATGGGTGTATGAGACTAACACCATGCTTATAATAATGTGAGGGTTTTGTTTATTTAAAGTTAATCAAAATTAATGGTAATTAATCACATGGTTGAAGCTTGTGGAACCATTGACTAAGTCCACTAATTTTATTTTACTTGTAGATATTTATTAACCTAACCATTATTGTTTAGCCATGGTTTATCCTCTACATGAGTTAGTGTATGATACTAAATCACCCATGGTTTCTATTCTCACATCATGAGTTCATTCTCTCATCTTGATTATTCATCTTCTTCATTTGAGAAAGCTTGCTAGCTTTTCTCAAGGTGAGAAAATATTGTGAGAAAAACAAATCTAAAGTGAGCCCATTTCCTACTTCACCATCCTCTACTATATTAGTCATTTAGTTTAGGGTGTTTTCTTCACTAATCCACCATTAGTGAAGAGGTAGCTGTAAGTCTACGGTAGCGCCCCGGCCGGCTGTCCGAAGCCAAAATGCGGAAACGAAAACTTTTTCTAAACATGAAACCGGCGCTATCGCAGACTTTAATCACGGATCGAACCATTAACCTATAACTAGCAAACTAGAGAATGGTTAGAAAAGGCTATACCGATCGATCCGTGTCCTTCGATCTTTGGCCACCATCTCAAGGTCCTCGCGGCATTTACGATCTCCGGTCTCCTCGTCGGAAGAGCACCACATCAAAGAGTCTTTTTACGGGCCACCGTCTCTGAACCGAGGTAACTCGGACACGAAATTTGCTAGCCGACGTGTCCAAGGTTGCTGTAGAATAAGTGTAGAATACTTTGTCTCAAGGGTTGATCGAAGTTGCCTTAAAGGGAGATGAAATGGAAAATGAGCTCAAGGATTTTTCTTTGCAAATGAATCAATTTTCTCTCCACAAAAAATGATGGGGGCTGTCCAAAAATGGTGCTCGGCCATTATTTGAGAGGAAGGAGGTGAGGGCAAGAGCAAGAGAGAGATGGTGACCATAAGCCAAAAAGAAAACCTCACATCCAATATCTTTTCCAATCTTTTCACAATAAATGCAAGGAATGATGCACAAAAGAAAGCAACCTCATCAAGGAGCTTCCAGAAATCTGCTGGAGCACCGGATACCACAAGAACCCCCCTGCATTTAGTAAAGCCAATTTTGCAAGCAACCCCCTCCAAGGAAAATTCAGCCAAAGAACAATAGAAAAGGAATTTGGCCAAAAAGAGAAAGCAAGTTGGCAACTTTAAAAAGCGATCCGGTAACAAATTACAGGATAACCCCGCGACTGTATATACATACCCGCATTTGTATTCCAACCGAATACAAATGCAATGAGACAAAATCTACACAGTATAATACTAAGATCCGGCTTAAACCAAAACCCGCTAGTATTATCCGTCCGAACCATGACACGTGCACAAGTGCATGCATATGTTCGAACCCTGCCATAAATCCATACGGCCTCTACAACGTTTCGCCCGAAACTTGAGAAACTGTCTATGGGGGACTCTAAAGACTCGTCAATACTTTGGCTGTGGATTTAACCACTAGCACGTCAGAAGTACTAGCCGTACATAACGGGCTACCAGGTATTGACCAAAAAGGGAGGTCGATGAGCGAACTCATCCTGACACCCTACTGAGCCTGTCAGTGACAATATCCGTACAGTCTGGTCCGTTCGTCTATGAGCATTGCATGTCGGGTCTAGGGGGTTGGTAAAAGTCAGACCCCCAAAAGCGGTACAAGTCGTGTCGGAGTGTAGCACAGAACACCCTGAGATACTACTGGAATACCTACCAGTAAATCTCATGCCTTGGCCAAGGACTTCATGTAATGGCTCTCCTAGACACAGCGCGATCTCACCCCCAATACCGGGAGAGACGAAACCCCTGCCGATCCGTTCACTGCCTCCATATGGCTCGGGACTGTACCCAACTAAAACATGTTTGCATGAATCCTTTGAGCCATGGTAGGGTAGTAATCAAAGCACAGTGGGAATTCACACGAGACAAATGATGATCTCAGGTCGATGAACTAACCTGTACACATGTCACCAGGGAACAGCTATCTGACGTCGGGTATAATACCAACTAACATGTTCCCGGCGAGTCATGTCCAGTGTACTCATAACCCAATGAGCACCTGTATACATCTTAGGTGATCCAACTGACACCAATGGCTTGTGAGACCAGCCACCGCCCCTCGTCGGGGTCTCGACTGTATACACTAGTCTACTAATGGAGTATCGATGCCCAGTCTCGAAGCTCCCATGACTAGGGACCACTTTAAGGATATGCTTTATAGACTACCCAACTCTCACGTATATGATCGCCATCATACCGCTGGTAGTCAAGCAAGAATCCTAAGGGCTCTATCAATGTGTAATAATGACCTGTAATGTCACCTAAAGCTGTACATGATGATAAAGATAAACCAGATAGCCTACTATCATCTTGAGTAAGACTGTCCTACCGGCATAGGTCCTCCCTCAATCATTGCAGTCACGTGCCTGCGATCCAATAATTGACTTTGAGGGCACTATACCCAACAATCTCCCACTTGCACTCAAGGCTAATTGTTGTGATGTCGCATACTCACAGCCCGTGTGATACCGAACACCCAACTCCTCTACTAATCAGTTTCACAAAGCCCGTCTACGAAACTATTGTGTTCGAGGAATAGCCTCAGTGAGTGGATCCGTCCTGATGTTTCTTTCTATGTCTCTCTATATCTCAAGTTCGCGGAGAAAGCGATCTCCTGAAATGAGCAATACATGTCTTAGAATATGTCTGGATATCCGATGGGACCTAGTTCATAAATGAACTCCAAATCCAAACTTCTTAGACTGTATCGTCAACCGAATTTAATCAGTATCCTGCACAATGCCTCCCTCAGTATCCCCTTGGACCACCTGTCCAAACTACTTGTCACGACCCGAAAGAGCATGTGACTGGCCCTTGAACCATATGAAGTCTATAGGACTCCATCTGATCCAAGTAAACCAAAAGCCCAGAAATCTAAAACCATTTTAGAAGTAAATAAAGAAAACTGGTTTTTTAATAAGTGAGGAAACATGTTTTGAAATCAAAGTTTTTAAATAACTAAGCCAAATATCCATTTTTAAAATGTGAACTTTTCTGAAAATTTCGGCAGAGTATCCTTTGTAAATACTGGCCCCGAACGGGGTACAACAATAATAATATATATGCAATGATAAAAGGCATCCCCAAGCGGGAGCAAGCTCTTCGTCAATCGACGATCATAACCATGCAAGCAATGTAATATACAACGCCGAAGGGCGAGGATCAAATCCAAAAGAACTCAATAAGCATGAAAACCGTAATACTGCTAAGCGCGACTCTAAGGTCGAAATAATACATCACTGGTGTCTAAGTCTGAAACAATATACAAGTTTTGGTTGATGGAATTTCTAGATACAAGGAATAATACATGTACAATGGCGGTTCTGATACAAAAGAACCCACCTACCAAGCAAATCACCCGCAAAGTAAGCAGTGTGCCAGAAATGCCGCTATGGAACCTGTACGGCAAACCTGCAAGAACTGTGGCACAACGGGGTTGAGTTGCCAACTCGTGAATAGAAAATATCTACAAGCAGAAATTAAATGCATGACATACTCCTGGTCAATACGATCAGATATATAACCTCAAAGAATAAGCCTGAAGCATGATAAGTGGCAATGTAACATCTAAACATGTAGGTAGTGCCAAATACTCGTGCCAGTGCCTCAGGTAATAACATGTCATAAATATAAGGTATGTCTGCATGAAGTAAATATGATGAAATATCAAAATGGATATCAATACACATATATTAGCGTCCCATTCCACTAATATTAGTGTAAGGGTATATATAACAGCGCCCTCATACCCTGTTATATATACAAATGAAGTATGATCAATGTAATAAAAGTCTATATGTGATCAAAGTCTGTATAACCGTGGATCCCGTCCACCCGTCACCCAATGACAATAAGCATCATGCATGTAAATGTGAGGATATAATCAAAATCATGGAAAACATCATGAAACCTGTGCCTAGCATCGGCACGTAAGTCCTCATATATCGGGCATCCATCAGTCCGGGTCGGCCCACTCTCTCATACATCGGGAATCCGTCAGTCCGGGTCAGCCCGCTCTCTCATACATCGGGCATCCGTCAGTCCGGGTCAGCCCACTATCTCATATATCGGACATTCGTCAGTCTTAGTCAGCCCACTATACCATATATCGGGCCCCACCATGTACCCTCATACGGCACCCACTCCTCGTAAGGGGTATAAAATCAGAACCGATAAATCTCATGGTGGCAGCGCAAATATCATATCGAGGAAACCGGGTTTTTCAAATAAGTACATACTTTCCTTTGAAATTATCCACGGTTCCCAAATCAAGAAATATCATGAAAACGAATATCTCGATGCGTATAATCAGAAAACATGATGCTTGTAACATATAAATGAAATGCAAGTATAACAGGATATCATGCAACATGGAATAATAGTATGCACATACAATGAGATGCGGAATCGAATAAATCAACGCAACAGTGAAGAATCTACACCAATATGTATATGTCATGCAGTGGTGCCATTTGAAATAAGACGAATCGAGGTTTTAGTAAAATAATGGTTACGTTGTTTTTAAGAATAGATGCGACTTTTGAAAATACCCGTAGAATCCCTTTACTTGTCCTTAAGATATTCCCGGCTCGTTAGTTTTGAAATAGGTATGACTCGGGTCTAGTCTAATATCTACTAAGCCGAGTCCATCAGGAGGGGTATGGAAACCACCTAAATCTGAGTCGATATATATATATATATATATAATATAATAGTCGGTGATCCCGCCTCATAAGTATCGCGTACGATACAGTATATCATATGCCAATCCTCAAGTCATGAGTGCGGATCTATCATCAATATAAAGCTCGTACGGTAAATCGTCGTACGGGATTCCAATAGTTGGGTACGGGTCAGTATCACATTCCTCTCATCACATATCAGGTATCATTATCATAATATCACCAAATCTGGGGTACTGATCATAGTCTAGTACAAATCGATACCATCCTTCACTACATGTGTAAACACACGTCCAAAGGCCCGCTAGAGATCACATGTCGTATCCCAAATATGGATCACATCACATCACCGATCTCACGGAACAATGCCCAACAACATCGACTCATCTCCAAATTCATCCAATATCATCAAACACAGTGCAAGTATAATGAATATGCAAGGGTGTACGTGTAGGTGTAAATCTATTCTAGGGTTCGCGACTATGAACTACACTAGTTGCTTCCAACCCTAAACTATCCATAATACACCTAACACAATATCCACGACATACTATAGCTATCATATATGTAACATATATATATATAGTATACTAACTACGGACTGCGAGGGTGCTTTACGCCATCCACCCGACTTCCCCCTGTAGATATAATCTACTCACCTTGCGTCTTCATTGTCGACGTCACCACGCGTTTTCTTGTCGTCCCGAAGTCTTCATGGGGTACCTACACATTAACGTATCGCAAATGCGTATCAAAACCAATTCAAACTAAAACGGCATACGAATCCCAAAACGATACGCTATGATCTATAGGTTAGAACCTATGGACAACGCCTTCCAAAACCATCAACAACCCTCGATATCGTCGTATAAACGCCAAATGGTCGAGGTAAAACACAATACACAAATTCAGAATTAAAAATACGGAATATGGAAACATGAATCCAAAACAGCAACTAAGGAAATAGGCTCCAGATTTCACCCTAGGTCAAATTAGACAAATCT
Organism: Agapanthus africanus; assembly: GCA_030015575.1. Taxonomy (NCBI): domain Eukaryota; kingdom Viridiplantae; phylum Streptophyta; class Magnoliopsida; order Asparagales; family Amaryllidaceae; genus Agapanthus; species Agapanthus africanus. Next base: position 448,612,505 of record JASDDO010000012.1, on the reverse strand, counting down.
ATACATGCCAGGGGCCTAATCTACACATGTAGGAGCTGCAAAACCAAAACGACCCAATTTGGTGCAGGTCTGGCCGTAATTTGCGGCCAGAGGGAATTAATTGGCGGCCGGGGAAAAGAGGTGGGGGCTAGGGTTTTGTGTGGTGGTTCTAGGGTGCCTGCACGTCGTACTGTCCAATCAATTTTATTTTGGAATGTCTCGGGTGATAGCAGATTACAAAATACACTCCCAGATTTACAGTTTTCCCCCGATATCGATTCCATAAATCCATATTCTGGTTTCTAGTTCAGGTTCGGGTCCAAAATAACATCACTAGGGTGTTTGTGCAGCCTCTACTAGGCTCAATTTCACATTACAACTCACAATTTCCTCAAACCCTAACTATGTTTTCCTTAAGTCCATCAAAACACATAATATCGGTTCTAAACTAAACATGGGGTATAAGTAATACTAAAACTAAGCTAAGGGTTCAGTAAATACCTCATTTGGCAACTCAAGAATTTTCTTGAGTTGCCCCTAATGGCCAAAATCCTTGCTTTCTTGGTCCAATGTATAGATCTTGAGCTTGTGCACACTTTTAATGAAATGAGAGTGGGGTTTTGGAGTTGTTTTAGAGGTGTTTATAGGGCTTGAAGATGGGGTGGAAATGAGGAGCAGCAGCAGCAGCAATGGAGAAAGAGGGAGAGAAATGAGGGAAAGAATAAAGAGAAAATGCTAAGTCTTTGGTCAAAGTAAAACCCATACCTCTCTCTCTCACCATACCACATATTATATTCAAATTTCAACCCCTTTTTCTTTTTCTTTTCCTTGAAACCCTTCTCACTCAAATAGTAAACCCAAAAGGAAAGCCATGGTAGAAATGCACAAGTGTAGAAAAAAGATATGTGCATGTTTTGTATAAAATTGCTAAAAACCCGATTAGCGATTTTTAATCGCGATTAGCACTAAATTAGCATATAACTAATCATAAAAAACTTTAAAATTGCATAATTCCATAAAATACCCTATTTTAGAATTTTCCATAATTTTTCCAATTTTTCTGTATTTAATTATACCAAAATATTAAAATATTCAATAAAATAATATTAAATTATAAAAATTCCCAAAAAATAATATTTTATTTTTTTGAAATGTTACAATCTTCCCCTCTTAAATAAATTCGGTCCCCGAATTTAAATTTAAACCCCTAAGTACTAAAACATTTCAGTAAAAAAAAATCCAAATTGTCGGGGCTCCGAAAACATCAATACATAGCGAATATCATAAAAATGTACTGCTCAAAAAAAATCAATCCCCAAAAATGTATATATAAGAATATCCTGTGCGTCTGGTGCGCAAGGAATCAAAATCCATATATGTGTCTTACAGGTGCACAAAACAACATCTAGGTGCAACTGGTGTGCACGAAACATCTGTCATAGGCAACGTGTGTGCCTGACAGCAAAATCAGGTGTATTTGACATGCACACGGAATCCCGATTTAGCGCATCTGGTGTGCACTAAAATCGTATCAAACACTAAAGTTGTATGAAAACTATGCTGGAAGCGTAAATCAAATCACTGGCGACATGAAATCACAATCAATACCTCAAATGTAATAACTATGCGCAAAATATAGATACCCAGTGGGTGCAACCATGGTGCATAAAAACAAATATCATGAAACTCAGCCATCAAAACTAAATCATGAAAACAGAACGCCCAAAATACCGAAACCCAAAGTGACGGATACGTGATGATCGAATCACAAAATCAAAAATCATAAATACCGTCGTCGGTAGTCCCTCCTTCACAGTCGAGAAGGTTTCGGTGCATCCAATGCTAGCAGCGCAAGATATCTACTTGCCTCTTGCTCACGGTCTGGCGTCCTCTACCTCTGGGTACTTATCTTCTCTGTGGATTACCTAACTCGCAATCAATCGGCTCATCGGCCCTGTCAGGTGTGCAAACGGGGACGATTCCGTTCTGGCACTTCTCTGGTCATCTCTCGGTCAATCCTCACGACCACTCGTAAAGCAGCATGTCACTGGCGTCAACCTCTGATTCTTTGAATGCACATCACATCTGATCCTGGGTGCAAATATCATTGCAGCAGGGTCCTGGAAGGAATCCCGCTCAAGATCTCTTCCGATCTTTCCTATGCCGGTCTGTACGGAGGCTGGTACTCTTGCAAAATCTCTTCTCGCTCGATGGACATCTGCGTCCTCAGCACAGCATCTCCTCGGAAGCTAGTCGCGTCCCAACGCCTCTGTAGTCATATCCGACCTTTAATCTTAACGGGGAGTAGTAACAGCTCGTCTGCATCACGCACGAACTTCTTATCCCGCTTGTCTGTACCATCGTCCATTTCGACGTCACGTCTCTATCAGCGCACTGCAACTGTTCTCGGCTACGGTCCATCCGAAGTCTCTCGCATATCTCTTTTTCTGCCGAATTGCCCGGAAGTCATCGTCCATTGCTGAAGCTAATTCTTGTTCCGGAACGGCTGCATACTTATCGCGCCTCTTTCTGGAAGATATATCCATATACAATGCCTCTGTGTGCGTACCGTATCTCTGATGTCAGGGGAGTGGAACGTCATCTCGTCGAACTCTCTTGCGAACTCTTTACTTCCCTCTGCTTTCAATATCGACTGATTCGGACTCATCTCATCGTGGCTGCACGGACTGCGCTCCAACGGCTATCCTCGTATCTGGAGTCTCCCAAGAAATGCATCTCACCACCTAGCATCCGAAGAAAGTCGAACCATTCGGGCGATTCGTCAAAACCTCATAATCCCCCAAGAGCTCAACATCTTGGGTACAGTTTAACAGCATCGAGTACATACCACAGCATCAATGGTCCAGCCGTAGAAGGGCAAACTCAAGCCTCACTAATGGCACCGCGGAACTGTCGCAAACCCTAAGGTTCAAAGGCTTTCATACGGTCATTATGTCGAGTTAGGGTTTCATTCTTCTAGAGGGTCCATAGAATTGCCTGCATGTCTTTCAGAATACTTTAAACTTGGAATAGCAGGTTTCTGACATTCGATCGTCTCTGTCAACTCTCAACGTCTCTGCGTGAAGTCGTCTCTTGCTGGAAGCAATCTATCTGATGACCTCGTATCGGTAAGCGAACGAACCACGCGCCCTAGTCATCCACCCTCGGTGACTAGCGACCGTCCATCATATCTCTAAGTATATACTCATGCTGCAGTAGCTCCAATCATCTGGGCGATATTTCGTCATTTGCAGCAACTGGCTTATTCTTCTGTACGCTGAACAGCGCCTCAATCCTCCAGAAAAGGCGATACATTGGCGGTCATCTCTAAATCGGCCTGCTCTAGATCTGAGTAAGACTCACCACACCGAAAATCTTTGACTCATTTGGGCCTGCTCCGGCGCATAAATCGAACAAATCACCTTCGTCTCTCAAATCGGGTAGACTAGCTATCATCTGTCTCATATCTGCCTGGAAGCTCCGGCGATCTCAGCTCGTAGGCTCCGGAAGCGACATCCTGTCAATCTCAGCAATAGCTGGTTCATCTGTCTGCACGGTAAGTGACATCATAATCTCTGAGGTATGTTGTACATCAACAGTCCTCGCTCAACTGGCAGCTCTAACAGTGGCCCGATCATCCGGTGTAACACCAAGCACTCGCCTCCACAAGAGGTCATAATCATCAATACTAACTCGAGGCGTTCCCATGTCACCAGAAAACATAATGGTCGGCCCTCGTACCAGACGAGCCCGCCCTGACCGTAGCACTAGCAGCAGCTCAACTGCGCTCAACAATGGCGACAGGAACCTCAATCGAGTATCGAAGAGAGCAGATCGATGGCAAGAAATAAAACAATAGATCCAGAATGGTTACATGATCATAAGAAGGAACAGCATCAATGAAAGTATGATCATGGAACTAATAGAATCGAGGATCTCAAATGGATGTATAATCATGGATATGAAGAGATCACCGATCTCGAAAATATGTACATCCTAAGGTTCCTTAAGCGGAGTGGCGTGTCGTAAGTATGCCGCGGAACATACCCACGGTACATCGCTCTACTTTAGTCACATATTCCATCAACCAAGGGTCATCCTACGCGACGAAAGTTCGGGTCTAATACCCCCTCGACTAAGTCTAAGTTTCGTAAGGTCAAGCCTAAGTTCCGTATATATATAGACGCCCTAGGCTCCACATAGTCAAACTTAGACTCGAACCAAGGTTAACCTAGCGCTCTGATACCAACTTTGTCACGACCCGAAAGAGCACGTGACTGGCCTTTGAACTATATGAAGTCTATAGGACTCCATCTGATCCAAGTAAGCCAAAAGCCCAGAAATCTAAAACCATTTTAGGAGTAAATAAAGAAAACTGGTTTTTTAATAAGTGAGGAAACATGTTTTGAAATCAAAGTTTTTAAATAACTAAGCCGAATATACATTTTTAAAATGTGTGAACTTTTCTGAAAATTTCGACAGAGTATCCTTTGTAAATACTGGCCCCGAAAGAGGTACAACAATAATAATATATATGCAATGATAAAAGGCATCCCCAAGCGGGAGCTACCTCTTCGTCAATCGACGGTCACAACCACGCAAGCAATGTAATATACAACGCCGAAGGGCGAGGATCAAATCCAAAAGAACTCAATAAGCATGAAAACCGTAAAACTGCTAAGCGCGACTCTAAGGTCGAAATAATACATCACTGGTGTCTAAGTCTGAAAAAATATACAAGTTTTGGTTGATGGAATTTCTAGATACAAGGAATAATACATGTACAATGGTGGTTCTGATACAAAAGAACCCACCTACCAAGCAAATCACCCGCAAAGTAAGCAGTGTGCCAGAAATACAGCTATGGAACCTGTACGGCAAACATGCAAAAACTGTGGCACAACGGGGGTGAGTTGTCAACTCATGAATAGAAAATATCTACAAGCAGAAATCAAATGCATGGCATACTCCTAGGTCAATACGATCAGATATATAACCTTAAAGAATAAGCCTGAAGCATGATAAGGTGGCAATGTAACATCTAAACATGTAGGTAGTGCCAAATACTCGTGCCAGTGCCTCAGATAATAACATGTCCTAAATATAAGGTATGTCTGCATGAAGTAAATATGATGAAGTATCAAAATGGATATCAATACATATATATTAGCGTCTCATTCCACTAATATTGGTGTAAGGGTATATATAACAGCACCCTCATACCATGTTATATATACAAATGAAGTATGATCAATGTAATAAAAGTCTATATGTGATCAAAGTCTGTATAACCGTGGATCCCGTCCACCCGTCACCCAATGACAATAAGCATCATGCATGTAAATGTGAGGATATAATCAAAATCATGGAAAACATCATGGAACCTGTGCCTAGCATCGGCACGTAAGTCCTCATATATCGGGCATCCATCTGTCCGGGTCAGCCCACTCTCTTATATATCGGGCATCCGTCTGTCCGGGTCAGCCCACTCTCTCATACATCGGGCATCCTTCAGTCCGGGTCAACCCACTATCTCATATATCGGGCATCCGTCAGTCCGGGTCAGCCCACTATCTCATATATCGGGCCCCACCATGTACCCTCATACGGCACCCACTCCTCGTAAGGGGTATAAAATCAGAACCGATAAATCTCATGGTGGCAGCACAAATATCATATCGAGGAAACCGGGTTTTTCAAATAATTACATACTTTCCTTTGAAATTATCCACGGTTCCCAAATCAAGAAATATCATGAAAACGAATATCTCGATGCGTATAATCAGAAAACATGATGTATGTGACATATAAATGAAATGCAAGTATAACAGGATATCATGCAACTTGGAATAATAGTATGCACATACAATGAGATGCGGAATCGAATAAATCAACGCAACAGTGAAGAATCTACACCAATATGTATATGTCATGCAGTGGTGCCATTTGAAATAAGACGAATCAGGGTTTTAGTAAAATAAGGGTTACGGTGTTTTTAAGAATAGATGCGTCTTTTGAAAATACCCGTAGAATCCCTTTACTTGTCCTTAAGATATTCCCGGCTTGTTAGTTTTGAAATAGGTATGACTCGGGTCTAGTCTAATATCTACTAAGCCAAGTCCATCCGGAGGGGTATGGAAACCACCTAAATCTGAGTCTATATATATATATATATATATATATATATATATATATATATATATAATAGTCGGTGATCCCGCCTCATAAGTATCGCGTACGATACAGTATATCATATGCCAATCCTCAAGTCATGAGTGCGGATCTATCATCAATATAAAGCTCGTATGGTAAATCGACGTACGGCATCCCAATAGTTGGGTACGGGTCAGTATCACATTCCTCTCATCACATATCAGGTATCATTATCATAATATCACCAAATCTGGGGTACTGATCATAGTCTAGTACAAATCGATACCATCCATCACTACATGTGTAAACACACGTCCAAAGGCCCGCTAGAGATCACATGTCGTATCCCAAATACGAATCACATCACATCACCGATCTCACGGAACAACACCCAACAACATTGACTCATCTCCAAAGTCATCCTATATCATCAAACACAGTGCAAGTATAATGAATATGCAAGGGTGTACGTGTAGGTGTAAATCTATTCTAGGGTTCGCGACTATGAACTACACTAGTTGCTTCCAACCCAAAACTATCCATAATACACCTAACACAATATCCACGACACACTATAACTATCATATATGTAACATATATATATATAGCATACTAACTACGGACTGCGGGGGTGCTTTACGCCATCCACCCGACTTCCCCCTGTAGATATAATCTACTCACCTTGCGACTTCATTATCGACGTCACCACACGTTTGCTTGTCGTCCCGAAGTCTTCATGGGGTACCTACACATTAACGTATCGCAAATGCGTATCAAAACCAATTCAAACTAAAACGGCATACGAATCCTAAAACGATACACTATGATCTATAAGTTAGAACCTATAGACAACGCCTTCCAAAACCATCAACAACCCTCGATATCGTCGTATAAACGCCAAATAGTTGAGGTAAAACACAATACACAAATTCAGAATTAAAAATACGAAATACAGAAACACGAATCCAAAACAGCAACTAAGGAAATAGGCTCCAGATTTCACCCTAGGTCAAATTAGACAAATCTATACATGCCAGGGGCCTAATCTACACATGTAGGAGCTGCAAAACCAAAACGACCCAATTTGGTGCAGGTCTGGCCGCAATTTGCGGCCAGAGGGAATTAATTGGCGGCCGGGGAAAAGAGGTGGGGGCTAGGGTTTTGTGTGGTGGTTCTAGGGTGCCTACACGTCTCACTGTCCAATCAATTTTATTTTGGGATGTCTCGGGTGATAGCAGATTACAAAATACACTCCCAGATTTACAGTTTTCCCCCGATATCAATTACATAAATCCGTATTCTGGTTTCTAGTTCAGGTTCGGGTCCAAAATAACATCACTAGGGTTTTTGTGCGGCCTCTACTAAGCTCAATTTCACATTACAACTCACAATTTCCTCAAACCCTAACTAGGTTTTCCTAAATCCATCAAAACACATAATATCGGTTCTAAACTAAACATGGGGTATAAGTAATACTAAATCTAAGCTAAGGGTTCAGTAAATACCTCATTTGGCAACTCAAGAATTTTCTTGAGTTACCCCTAATGGCCAAAATCCTTGCTTTCTTGGTCCAATGTATAGATCTTGAACTTGTGCACACTTTTAATGAAATGAGAGTGAGGTTTTGGAGTTGTTTTAGAGGTGTTTAGAGGGCTTGAAGATGGGGGGGAAATGAGGAGCAACAGCAGCAGCAGCAATGGAGAAAGAGGGAGAAAAATGAGGGAAAGAATGAAGAGAAAATGCTAAGTCTTTGGTCAAAGTAAAACCCATACCTCTCTCTCTCACCATACCACATATTATATTCAAATTTCAATCCCTTTTTCTTTTTCTTTTCCTTAAAACCCTTCTCACTCAAATAGTAAACCCAAAAGGAAAGCCATGGTAGAAATGCACAAGTGTAGAAAAAAGATATGTGCATGTTTTGCACAAAATTTCTAAAAACCCCGATTAGCGATTTTTAATCGCGATTAGCACTAAATTAGCATATAACTAATCATAAAAAAACTTTAAAATGGCATAATTCCATAAAATACCCCATTTTAGAATTTTCCATAATTTTTCCAATTTTTCTGTATTTAATTATACCAAAATATTAAAATATTCAATAAAATAATATTGAATTATAAAAATTCCCAAAAAAGAATATTTTATTTTTTTGAAATGTTACACTACTGCCCCTCGTCAGAGGGAAAACTATAACTCTGACAGTCACTCTGTCATCCAGGTCACCTTGGAAGTCTGGAATGATAACAGTCTCCTTAAAGAGGCTGTTGTTATCATATCCCTAGAACATCCACTTATATTCTAAAACTGCTTCCGAACGTTTCTTCAGGATAGGATTAATATCAACTTATTGCATCTAGTGCAAAAAACAACATTTGGTGTGGTACTTGAAATCTTATGATTGACTCAATTGCCTAAGCAAGTGACCTGCCAATCATGCACATCTCTCTCCCCTTTGGTCTGTAAGACACTTTTAGATAGGGTGACTCCATCACCTTCAGGTACACTACCGTGCTAGAAGTCGTCCATTCTAAAACACCTTTAGACTGATGTCTGAGTACCCAGATTGGGAAACTACCCAAATCTAGATCTAAAACCATAGATCTAGTAACCAGAATATCTGATATAAAATCCATGTCCTTTATGGAGAAACCACTGTGTGACAACCAAAGTATAACCGATCGTAGTATAGGAATTTCACTTCCTACTCTGTGTATGTCATCCAAATACCAGGACATCACACCCTACTACCTTCTTAACAGATCCATCCCCTATTCTGATGAAGTAAAACCTATGACTGTCACATCAGAAATAGATGATCTTTCTCCGCTATATCCGCTTTAGTCCATAAATAGACATAAGCTACTTGTCCACTATGCTTCCGCTGCTCCCACTGACTACAACAACCCTCTGGCAGAGTCATATACACGTACACTTCTAAAGCTAGTTTAGAACGACACTATACTCATCCTCCTGCCGGGTCTCACAGTCTGGAACAACAGCAATGGCAATTCTGGGTAAACAAGAACCTCCCTGTCACCGTCCTTGAGGCTACCAGAGTACCTCTCGGGTGCCTGAGGTTACCCACCATATCTGCGGAGTGGCTAATGGAATGTCAAACCAGATTGAATCTTTAAGTCCTATTAAATTCTCAGTAATCGTTTGCGGTTCTGGAATCACTTCCAATTCTACCATACTCCCACTACTGTTTTCTGAAAAAATCCATTTTTATCAAAACTGTGGCGAGTCAAGAACAATATCACTATTGATCTTCCAGATGGTAGAAAGTCAACCCTCGTCATAGCCCGGGTCAATCCACAAACTGCCATTACAGAAACGCGCCTTGAGTTATCCAGAGTCTGGTTTGAAGCATAAGCCGGACAACTCCCCGTACCTTAACATTGTTAAGATATGAATTATTCTATATCCAATATAGAAACAGAGGCACTGATTTAATTAGAACAAGATTCAAATCATGCAGCTGTTTCCAGTGCATGTCAACTAAATGGAGAGAGGGCGATCCATATTACTCAACTTAGGAATACATCCAATTATAAGTAACCTGAAAGAGAATCAAGTTCTCATAATCATTACTATCAACTGAGTACCATATACAAGTATCTAAATCTTCGATCACCTTGAAGAATCCTGATACTTGCAATACCTGGTTCTCTACTTTATTCATATACCTGTAACTTCTCAAAACTTGGATCTTGTATTTCTACGAAACACATGTCTAAGAACTAGAGAAGTCACAAGTAAACAGAATATAGTATGAGTACCAACCCCTCTGTCCTAATGGACATTGGAAAACATACAATACTCTGTATAAGTCCTCTGAGTCTAATAACTCATTCCCTGTGTGTCGTAGGTTTAAAACTGTACTTATGGTTAAGAAGAATTGCACCGCTGTTTAATGATTCTTACCTAACCATCCACTGATATAGGTAAATGCCATAGACATAATTTCAAAAAGTTATATCTCACTTTATAAAAATAAACGTACAGATATATTAATTTGAAATTGGTGCATAACAACGGATATTCAAAACCAAATATTTGCCGTCCGGCAAACAACCCAGGCGATTTCCTCAAATATCACCAATTACAACGAATCCCGATATAATGAGGATGATCACCCAATTCCCAATAACTTACTCCCACTCATCATCTGTAAAACCATACAGATGTGAGAATCAAACCTGGTAAATACGTACCCTGGAGCAAGGGCTAATTAGGAAATCAGTTTTCTTTTAACAATACACAGTGAAACTGAAACATGTAAATGTTTCGGAGGGGTTTCCGGGTATTCCTAGTAATGCCTCTTCCATTATCAGATTCACAAATATAGCCGTATATTTCTTTGCCATCTCTCCAAATCTCTTTATATGTCTTTACCCATTACCTTCTGTACTCCTCTTTAGGCTAAATGGTTTTCTTCCTTCCCTACCGTTCGGCACCAGCCTATGGTTTGGAAGAAGACTATCCAATAAGCGTAATAGGTGTACTGTCCTAATCCTAGGAGCACTCACAACTCGAGAGAAGGTAAAGATAAAAGAAAACTGAATAAACCTTATTCCTATTTCTCCTGAATCAGAATCCATCCCCGAACTGGAACAAGTTCCTTCGAGTTCGTATATAACCATACGATGGAGTATCCAATAAACTGTGGATCTTCATAGTGATACGGGGTGTTCCGGAGAAATACAAAGGTGAAGTAGGAGTGGCAATGAAATACTTGGTTTGGTCGTGAATAGCAGTCGCAATTTACTTTGCCCTCTTACTAATCCCTTTATTTGTCTTTACTTAATACCTTCTGTACACCTTCATTAGGCTAATTGGTTTTCTTCATTCCCCACCGTTCGGCACCTGCCTATGGTTTGGAAGAAGACTATCCAATTAGCGTAATATGTGTGATGTCCTTATCCAAGGAGCACTCGCAACCTGAGAGAAGGTAAAAGGCAAAGACAACTGAATAGTCCTATTCATTTTCTCCAGAACCGGAAACCATCCTCGAATCTGGAACAAGTTCCTTCGAGTTCGTATATAACCATATGATGGTTTTATCCAATGGAAGTGGATGTTCGTAGTAATACGGGGTGTTCTGGAGAAAAGGGTAAAAGTAGGAGTGGTAATGAGGTATACAACTCAGACAATCCAAAAGCCAGTGTTTTAAGAAAGTTCGGTTAACTTGGTCACTAAGTTATAGTCTAGGGTCGGGTCATGGTCGCTGCCAAAGAGAGAGAGAAAAGAAACACTCTGCGTGCACTCTAACCTAGATCAGAATGGTTATCAATTTATTTAATCAGGAAACCTCCCACTGTATCGTCAAATTCTCCACCAAACCTGAAAGAAGAATTAGTCGGGATCACCCGAGGAGTAAACCAACTCATCGGTAGGAATCAGGATCCAACTATCATCGCATGATAATGTAATGGAATCCACTCACATTATCACATTCCAGAACGTATGTGCATGCCTGGCAAGTTTCAATTTCTTTAGAAACTCCCGATGTGATTTTTACCCCATACTCTTATGACCTAGACTTTGGTCAACAAATCATAATTCACATGTCAAGTTCTACCCGTAATTATCCAAGTTAATTTGAACCCACCCGTACCTACCCTTGACTTTGGCCAGCAAAGCAGTACGAATGTCCCAAACCAACGCATCTATCTATGCAGCAGAAAGATAACAAATAGCTACCATACACTATGCCTTGACTTTGGCCAACAAACATATCATGAATACCAAGTGCTACCCGTCTGAAATGACGGAGGGCTACAAATGGTTTTTGGCGAAAAACCTTTAACGTAATGAACTTGATATCGTTTAAGGAACCGGATAGCTTTTTTATAAAAATATAGTGGCGAAAACCTTTGCTAAAGAGGTCACTCCCGGTGAAGAGATCCCGGCTCTTTCCTCGTAGAATGAGGTGCAGGATATTCCAACTGAATACCACGATGCAAAGCAAAAAGGCAATCGGCTATAGTGAAGTTATTACCCTGATGCAAACTTCTGTCCAAGGGGTCACTCCCGGTGAAGGGATCTCGGCCCTTGCCTCGTCGACTGAGTTGCTGGATATTCATAACCGAATACCACTGTGCAAAACAAAAGAGAACGTCCTTGCAATAACAGCTTTTTTTGAAAAATGTTCCAACAACATCAAACAGGTTTGTTTAGCTTGCATTGATCCAAATCAATGCAGTCCCATCAATTAATCACACCACAAAAGAACGAAAATATGATGTACGTATATGCCATCCGCATTCGCCACTGGGTCCCGTCATCACCCGTTAGGTTACTTGACTAACGACAGACCGGGGACTGGACTAGCGTGGGTGTAAAACATATACAACATCTACTAGTATATATATCAATATATAATATTCTCCCATGGCGTGATAAAATGCAACATCACAGAAATGTAATAAGCATCACAGAACAATACAGATAATCTGGGATCCCCGGGTTTCATAGAGCTGCTACTAAAACCCGACGTTCCCCTGGTCGTGTGGATAGCATGTGCAATGAAATCCTAGACCCCTACGGGCGCGGCAAGTTACCCGCAAAAACCGGAAGCGAGGAAGCCCCCTTCAAAAAAGTGAATGGACCACCCAGCACTTCACGGAATCCGGTAACTTTAGCACCCCTCCTTGGGTCAACCTGTACCCCCTACGAGTGCGGCGAATAGCCCGCCAATTCTAAAGTGAAGCCCCCTCCGTCTCAAAGCTATGAGATGAGGGCTCGTTGCCCTCTAGAATACGGCTATCCGTGCACCCCACCGCGGGGTCATCCTAGTACAGAAAGTAAAAATATATATCCAACGGGTACATCGACCTCAGCCGGTCGTGACCCAAAAGAATAATATACAAACAGGCAGTGATGGCAGTCCACATGTCAGATGCTCACCCCGCAATATCAAATGTACAAATAATACCAAACTGTACTACCATTGCATCCAGGCTATCCACCACGACAAATCCGCAACATCACAGCACAACACAGAACATCAACGTGAATGTCACGTTCGCAAATCCGTCTAAAAGGGCTATAGCAATTAGACAAGATTTACCGATCAAATGACATTCACGGTCACAGATATAATGTAAGTACTGTAAACTAACATATTTAAAATTTTCGATCGACAAAATTTCCCGAAGTGGGCCCCAAGCACAATTCCCTGTACTCAAAATTATCTGGGCCCAAACAAAATATTCCCGAAACCACATTTTCACACAAAAGACCAGTACAAGAAAAATGGTGCACTGAAGCCATATAACGGCGGCGGAACCGCGGCCAAAACGTGGTTATTGTCTCGGTTCCGCGGCGCTACAGTGGATTCGTGCTCCCAAATTTCTACAGAGGTCTTAAAAACGCCTGCCTGATTTTCTGACATACCCAAAATAATTTTTTGACCACAAAAAAAAATCGACAGAAACTCAGAAAATGAAAACGCGATTTCGGAAATTTTGATTGATCGATATTTTAAACATGTTAGAACTAGCTAGTAAAGGTTAATGACGTGGCTCTGATACCATGTAAGTCTACGGTAGCGCCCCGGCCGTCTGTCCGAGGCCAAAATGCGGAAACGAAAACTTTTTCTAAACTTGAAACCGGCGCTATCGCAAACTTTAATCCCGGATCGAACCATTAACCTATAACTAGCAAACTAGAGAATGGATAGAAAAAGCTATACCGATCGATCCGTGTCCTTCAGTCTTTAGCCACCATCCCAAGGTCCTCGCGGCATCTACGATCTCCGGTCTCCTCGTCGGAAGGGCACCAAATCAAAGAGTCTTTTTACGGGCTCCCGCCTCTGAACTGAGGCAACTCGGACACGAAGTTTGCTAGCCGACATGTCCGAGGTTGCTGTAGAATAAGTGTAGAACACTTTGTCTCAAGGGTTGATCGAAGTTGCCTCAAAGGGAGATGAAATGGAAATTGAGCTCAAGGATTTTTCTTTGTAAATGAATCAATTTTCTCTCCACAAAAAATGATGGGGGCTGTCCAAAAATGGTGCTCGGCCATTATTTGAGAGGAGGGAGGTGAGGGCAAGAGCAAGAGAGAGATGGTGACTATAAGCCAAAAAGAAAACCTCACATCCAATATCTTTTCCAATCTTTTCACAATAAATGCAAGCAATGATGCACAAAAGAAAGCAACCTCATCAAGGAGCTTCCAGAAATCTGCTGGAGCCCCGGATACCACAAAACCCCCTGCATTTAGTAAAGCCACTTTTGCAAGGAACCCCCTCCAATGAAAATTCAGCCAAAGAACAATCGAAAAGGAATTTGGCCAAAAAGAGAAAGCAAGTTGGCAACTTCAAAAAGAGATCCGGTAACAAATTATAGGATAACCCCGCGACTGTATATACATACCCTCATTTGTATTCTAACCGAATGCAAATGTAATAAGACAAAATCTACACAGTATAATACTAGGATCCGGCTTAAACCAAAGCCCACTAGTATTATCCGTCCGAACCATGACACGTGCACAAGTGCATGCATATGTTCGAACCCTGCCATAAATCCATACGGCCTCGAAAACGTTTCGCCCGAAACTTGAGAAACTGTCTGTGGGGGACTCTAAAGACTCGCCAATACTTTGGCTGTGGATTTAACCACTACCACGTCAGAGGTACTAGCCGTACGTAACGGGCTACCAGGTATTGACCAAAAAGGGAGGTCGATGATCGAACTCATCCTGATACCCTACTGAGCCTGTCAGTGACAATATCCGTACAGTCCGGTCCGTTCGTCTATGAGCATCGCATGTTGGGCCTAGGGGGTTGGTAAAAGTCACACCCCCAAAAGCGGTACAAGTCATGTAGGAGTGTATCCCAGAACACCCTGAGATACTACTGGAATACCTACCAGTAAATCTCCTGCCTTGGCCAAGGACTTCGTGTAATGGCTCTCCTAGACACAGCGCGATCTCATCCCTAATACCGGGAGAGACGAAACCCCTGCCAATCCGCTCACTGCCTCTATGTGGCTCGGGACTGTACCCAACTAAAACCTGTTTGCATGACTTCTTTGAGCCATGGTAGGGTAGTAATCAAAGCACAGTGGGAACTCACACGAGACAAATGATGATCTCAGTGTTAGTGTATATGCCCTAGTGGCCATTACTGTATCATACTAGTATGTATATTACTTGATGGAAGCTTGGGATATTCACAGTTGTATAGACAATCTTGCTCAATATAGTAGTATGCTACTTGGTTTGTCTCTGCTTTAATGTGTACATGTGTGTTTATTTATTATACCACCTATACTCATTAGTAGAGCCCTTAGGATCTTTGCTTGATTACCGGCGTTGTGATGGCGATCACACTCGTGGGGGCTGGGTAATCCACAAGCACATCCTTATACATGTCCCTAGTCATGGGATTATCGAGATAGGGTATCGATACTCCGGAGTAGACTAGCGTATGCGCTTCTCATCCCAGCACGGGAGACGGTCTGTCCCACAGCCGTCAGTACGTCGTACTTGAGATAGTATGCGGGTGCTCGTTAGGTTACGAGTACACTGGACAGGACTCATCGGGAACTGATGGTTGGTATTATACCTATCGTCAGTTATCAGTTGCCAGGTGATATGAGTACAGCTTAGTCCGCTGACTTGACACTGTCACTTCGCCTCGAGTGTGTTCCACTGTTCTTTGATTACTACCCTACCACGGCTCTACTGAGTCGTGCAAACAGGTAGTAGTTGGGTGCAGTCCCGAAGCACTTGGAGGCAGTGATGGTTAGACAGGATTCGTCTCTCCCGGTATTGGGGGTTGACATCGCGCTGTGTCTAGGAGAGCCATTACACGAGTAGTCCCTGGCCAGGGTAAGCGAGATATACTGGTAGGTTTCCAGTGTTATCTCAGGGTGTTCTGGGCTTCACTCTGACACGACTTGTACCGCTATTAGGGGACTGACGTTTACCACCCCCTTAGGCCCGCCATGCGATGTATCAGACGAACAGACCGGACTGTACGTAGATTGTCACATACAGGCTCAGTAGGAGATCGGATGGGTTTACCGCATCGGCCTTCTTATCGACATCTACCTGGGGACCATTACGTACAGCTAGTGCCGCTTGCGGTCTATGGTTAAACCCACTGCCAGCGTAGTGTCGAGTCTTTAGAGTCCCACACAGAGAGTTTCCCTGCACTGAGCGAAACGTGTAGAGGCCGTATGGTTTTACGGCAGGGCTGCGATCACTTACGTACACTTGTGTGCGTGTGGTGTTCGGGCAGGCAATACTAGTAGGCTTTGGTTTAAGCTGGATCCTAGTATTGTACAGATGGATTTGTTTTGTCTTCTGTGCATCCGCATTCTACGGAATGCGGATGCAGGTGTGTATGCACAGTTTTCCGGAGCGATGTAGGAGGAGGTGCCTCATTAGGGTTTTGGCACTTGGTTCGGCCAAAACCGTTATGTGGCAGGCTCATTAGTGTAGGGTTGCTAGGCACACTAATGAGGTCACACAAGGCATCAACCATGCCAATTTCTAATTTTACAAGTGCCGAGAAACCCTAGACTAGATCGTTAACTAGAATTTTAGGCGAAACAAGAACAAGTAAACTACTTTACTATAGGGTAAACGGAAATACAACCTTTGTAGATCCGGTTCTCCACCTCCATGGCTCCGCGATGAAGTCTCCTCACTGCGATCATCGGATCCCGGGCTCTAGTGTCAGCTTCATCGGAGAAATGGGCGGGCTAGGTCGTCGGATTCGATGCCGAAGATGATCTACGTCGAGGCAACACAAGATCAAGATCCAACTTCACCAAGTCAAGAAACTTGTGAAGAAAACACCCTATACTACTTGGCAAGTGGTAGAGGATGAAGAAATAGGAAGTGGGTTCACTTTAGAATTGGATTTCTCACTCATTTCATCAAGTCACCATTGATGGTTGCAAGCTTTTCTTCTTGAAGAAGAAGAAGAAGATAAGAATATCATAAGTTATTTTAAAAATGGGAAATAATATGATACTTATCATATTCACAACCATGGTCAAGTGTAGAGAATTAACTAAGGTTAGCTAAATGGTTAGGTTTAGGAAAAGAACAAGAATGGTCAAAGCTTCTTGAAACATCTAAGAAAAGAACAAAAGAAGCAACCATATCTTTTTCTTTTCCTAAAATAAAGAATAAATAAATAAACTAAATAATCAAGAGAAGATGATAAAACCCTAACCATTTACTTAACCAAGGTTTAAGTCTTACACAAACCCAAGTTAGCATGTATCATCAAACATGATACAAACTAGTGCACAAAAGTATATCACATATACAACTTGTGTACTTCAAGTGAGAAAATCCATTTAAAGTGAACAAATACTAGTTAATGCAAAGTAATATATCAAATATATAATTATACATTAAATCATTAAATCAACACTTGATTTAACGATCCGGTCATATCGCATACAACCGACTAATATCCAATGTATCGGCTTATCGAATCAATCCTTGAATCGATAACTAGGTTATATCGCATACAACCAATCGATACATTCATCGCGAGAATGGAATACGGTATCACATACACGCATTATTCTCGGTACCGCACATATCTCATATGCGCTCCTATTTCGTTTCGCTTGAGCCAGGAAACCTCTGTGTAGGACTCTAAAGACTCGTCAATACGCCGGCAGCAGGTAATGATCATATCAAACACCCACAAGCCGCAAGCGGTCTGCTAAACGTAATGGCCACCCGGGTATTGAGCGATCAGAAGATCGACGAGCAAGCCCGCTCACACTCCTGTGAATCCAAACAGTAACACTTACCATACAGTCCGGTCTCGTCGTCTGATATGTCGCATATCTTGCCTAGGGGTGGTAAACGTCAGACCCCAATAGCTCGATAAGTCGTGTCGATATGAGGTCTATAACAGTTCGAGAAACTACTGGTAACACTTACCAGTAAATCTCAGCAACCCTGTCCAGGGATTTCCGGTTATAGCCAATCGAACACAGCGCAACATCAACCCCCTATACCGAGAGAGACGAATCCCCTCCTATCGCTCATTGCCTCCATGTGATTCGGGACTGTACCCAAAAGCCACCGTTTTGCACGCCCTCTTGGACGTGGTAAGGTGGAAATCAAAGCACAGTAGGAATCAAAAAAGACTCTATGACGATCTCGGGTCTACAGACTAACCTGTACCAGTGTCACCAGAGAACTGCCATCTGACGTGAGGTATAATACCATCTGGGAGTTCTCGGCGAGTCCGTCCAGTGTACCCAGTCTCTACTGAGCACCCGTATATCATCTCTGATGTCAAACACCAATGGATATGGGATCATCCATCGCCCATCTTAATGGGTCGAGAAGGTATACGCTAGTCTACTCTGGTATATCGATGCCCCGTCTCGATACACCCATGACTAGGGACCTTGAAGGATGTACTTATGGACTACCATATCCCCACTAGTATGATCCGCATCATAGTCCAGGTAGTCAAGTACACATCCTAAGGGCTTTACCAACATGAAACAGAGAGATATTCAGTATACACGTTGAGGTAAAGAGTAACCAGATAGCATACTATCATGTCGAGCAAGAAAGTCCTCCCTATATATGTCCCAGCATCCACTACAATATACATCCTATGTACAGTAATGGCCTCTAGGGCATATATATAACTAACAATCTCCCACTTGCACTAGGGCCATCTGTAGCAGTGGTTGTAGTATCTCATACTCAACCATCCCATAAAAGTCTCTCTCTGGGAAAAGGCCTTTGTGAGTGGATCCGCCGTGTTGTCCTCTAAGTCTGCTCTCCTAACCTCGATCACCTTGGAGATCAGCCATCTCCATGATCAGGTGATACTGCCTTAGAATATGTCTGGATCACTGATGGGACGGGTGTTCCTTGGCATAAGCCACAACTCCATTGTCACACAATGGGAGGAACTAAGTTCATCTCATGAACAAATATACACCCAGACTTCCTCTTTGGTAGCATCTTAAGTAGCGATGTATCCAGCCTTTATCGTCTAGTATGCCACGATATCTAACTTGGAACTCTTCCAACATACCGTCCCTTTCCTGAGGGTAAAGACAATGCATGTGACTGACATTCAGTCGTCTTTATCACCCTGGAACACTTCCAGTGATTTTCCCCAGGATCGATTGATACCATCTCACTACTACCAGTGAGATTCCTAACATCCAATTAGATCTATCACATAGATCCAAAATCCAGGATTTAGTAGGTATCATTTTGATCCTATATGGAGAATCATTATGATAAGCGGAGATTGACCGAGCGTAGCATAGGAAACTCCTTCCCTATCAAGAGTATGTCATCCACGTACTCTACGAGGATCACTACCATACTCCCTACTACCTTTTTGTATATACAAGGTTCATCTACCATTTTGATGGTGTCAAACTCTTTGACTAACTCATCAAAACAGGCGTTCCAACTCCGCGATGCCTGCTTTATCACATAAAACATCTTGCACACGTATCCGCTGCTCCCACTGTCTACGAGGCCCTCTGGCTGTGTACTTATAGACGCACTCTTCTAAAACATCATTTAGAAAAGCAGTCATGGCACCCAACCGCCAGATATCGTAGTCATGGTATGTAGCCGTGGCAAGTAGAATCTGGATGGACTTAAGCATAGCTACTTGAAAAAGGTTTCATCATAATCCACGCCTGGTAAATGATGCAAACTTTTAACAAGTCTAGCTTTGAAAGTCTCAACTTTTCCATCTACACCAAGTAATCTTCTCAAGATATACTTGCTCCTGATGGGGATTTAACCCTTCAGATATAGCAGTCAAAGTCCATACTTTGTTGGTGTATAAGGATTCCATCTCAGATCGATAAACATCCAGCCATTCTTACAGAGTCTCACTCCTGATGGCCAGGTCAAAACTAGTTGGGTCATCATCTCATGATGCAATCGTCGCTCCCACTGTCATAGAGAAACAGAAGTATCTCTCAGGTGGGTGAGGAACCCTACTAGATTGGCGGAGAGGCTGAGATTCGTTGGTTACTATTGAATCCTTCGGTTCTACCAAATCATTAGCTGCAGTTTGTATAACTGGAACATTTCCAGTTCTACATAACAGACCTTGCCTCGATCTTGTCCGGATTTTGCTTTTAGACATAGGCCGGACAACCCCAAATCTTAACTATCTTAAGAGATGGGTTCTTCCCATACCATATCTTATATGAAATGGTAGGCACAGATTTGATTCGAACCCTATTCAATAGGTATGCAACTTCTCAAGTGCATAATTCCCAAAAGGAAATAGGAAACTCAGTAGTACTCATCATAGAGCACACCTTATCATATAGGGTGTGATTGCTCTGCCCCGATATACCATCGTGCTATGGTGTATACGGAGGAGTGATACTGAGAGAGAATCTCATTCTCCTTTAGAATAGTCCAGGATTTCCGTGCTCTAGTATTCTCCTCCTTGATCACATCAAAGGACATAATACTTTTACCCGTTTCGGTTCTCTACTTCTAACTTATATTCTGTGAATATCTCAAAAGGTTCGAACTTGTGTTTCAATAGGAACATATGTCTGAATCTAAAGAGATTATCAGAGAATGTAATGAAGTATAAAGAGCCAGTCTTGGCATGTGTAGACTGGGGACCTACATACATCAACATGTATCATCCCAAGAGTTCACTAACTCTTTCTCTGTTTCCAGTAAACAGAGCTATGGTCATCTAATCTCTGTGACATGACTGGCAAGTTTCACAAGATATAAATTCAAACTGATTTAAATATGCATCTTTGTGCAACTTTGCTAGTCGAGCTGCATTGATATGACCTAGTCTGCAATACCTCAAGAAGGATCCGTTCATTTCTGAACTCTTCCTCTTGTGTGTGTTCCGTATACTAAAAACTGTAGTTTGATTTAGAACATCAATTCTTTTAGATAACGTGCCTGAACCAATCAACTTTTGATATAGGAAATGTTCAAAACATTATCCAACAATACAAAATTTTATCATTTCTTTACTAATAAAGAGACTGATATGATTTTGTATATCAGGTTCGGTATCTAATAACATTCGTTCAGAATCAATGTATTTGATAATACAGGATGACAGTGACCAACAGACTTGGCTGCAACACTTGCCCCGTTTTCTGCCTCATGAAACTTATCACCCGTTCTCAGTTCTCTACCTATCTGTAGCCCTATGTAACAGATTACATATCTGGGATCCTGATCTGGTATCAAATACCCAGGACGTAGAGGATATTGAGAAACAGTTCTGTGTAACGAACACACCCGAAGATGATGCATCATATGCACTTTCCTCGTTTGGGCGGCACGGGAAATCTGGTATTCCCCAATTTCCTGCTCTGTCTTATAACATTTATAAGTTGGAGCGGGACCAACGTTCCCCAGCTCAGTATAACAAGCGGGTTCGGTCAATATATCCATTTTATTATCTTGATTAAGGCGTGATATGGTCGCTACCTGGAGAGAGAGCGAAGAAAACACTCAGCGTGCGCTCTTGCAAGAATAGATTGGTTATTATTTTATCTAATCAGGATGGCACCCACTGGTTTTTATCAAATCTTCCTTCAAACCCTAAAAGGAAAGACTAGCCGGGATTAATTACACGCTACAAGTTCGCCAATCTTTCAGCCAGGCCAGTGTCGGTACTTTGAGGGAGGTCCCCCGTGCTTTCGCACGAACCTAATTAATGTAAACCTCGTTTACCCAGAGGCGTAACCCCGTTGACACCTTTCTAGACACCTACTTGATCGGCTAATTGTAATGTGTAAGACTCTCCCAGGAGTAACTCTTACTCGCAGCGGGTATCGGGATCCAACTATCTCATAGAAGGTATGCAATCTCATTGCAAATTTCAACAATTGAAATTCCCGATAATATTTTGCCCCTAACGTGCTGTGACCTTGACGAAAGCCAACAAACCATAGCCCACTAGTCAAGTTAAACCCGTCATTTCCTGATTGAATTAAACCCACCCGCACGACCCTTGACGAAAGCCAACAAAGCCGCACGACTACCCTAATCCAATCGTATCGTATGCTGCAGATAAGCAGCATATAGCTACCGCACACTGCACCTTGACGAAAGCCAACAAATGCAGCACGAATACTATATACAACTTATCTGAAATGACGGAGGGCAACGATAGGTTTTTCTGAAAACCTATTGCGTAATGAACTTGATATCGTTGTAGGATCGAATGAATTTTGAAATGGAGTGTTTTTGAGGTTTTTCTAGTTTTGCTAAAGGAGTCACTCCCGGTGAAGGGATCGTCGGTCCTTTCCTCGTCGAATGAGGTGCGGGATATATCATATATATCACTGTGCAAAGCAAAAACTATAGAAGCAATCAAAAGACAAACCGAGGGTTGTAGCATCTGCCAGTTATTGCTAAACGAGTCACTCCCGGTGAAGGGATCTCGGTCCTTTCCTTATCGAATAAGGTGCAGGATGTTCTACAAGGAACACCGCGATGCAAAGCAAGAACTGTAGCTACCTGTTTTATTTTTGAAATTCGATTCCACAACATCTTAGGTTTCTTTTCTTTCATTAATCACATTAATGAAGTCCCATCATTTAAGCACCTAAACATCACAGATAAATACGACGTACACTTATGCCATCCGCATTCGCCTCGATGTCCTCTCGTGCACCGTTAGGTTAGGTAACTAACGGCAGAGCAGGGCAGGGCTAGCGCGGGTGTAAAACATAAGTAACGCCTATATAATATATCATATATACTATATATAGTATTTATCACAGAACATCAAATGATCACATCACAGATATCGCAGCAGAAGAAACATATGAAATATTGGATATACTAGGACGTCCGTGTTTTCAATACGAGCCAGTATAAAACACGGATTCCACGGTCGCGATGAATAGCCAAACCCACACCCCTAGACCCCTACGAGAGCGGCAAGCAACCCTACCAATTCTAGAGTTAGGAGACCCGGACTCGACTCCTCGAGTTGGTCTCCCACTGGACTCTAGAACCCGGTTACTTGTGCTCCTCTTCTTGGGTCTATCCTAGTGCGGAAAAGTAAATAATATACAAACGGTGACATCTTCCGCAACCTGGAAGTACCCCAATAAAAGAATATTACATACAAGTTTTTACATGAATGAAAATGAAAAACACTCATCTCAAATATAAAAAAAACCCGGCTATTCAAACATGACGATCCAATATAACATATCCAGCAACACATAACATAACATGTCATCAACGTAAGTAAATATGCGCATCCCAATTGTCGTTGACATATAGCAACGAAACCGGCGATATCACATATTACACTTACGGTCACAGAAAAGAAAGTGTAAAACTACAACAGTTGGAATCCGCAACCTCCATAGACATCGCATGTCGTATCAAATGAATTCCTTAGACATCGCATGCCTAACAATTATAAACCCCGCATTTTAGTCTCATTATCGAAAACTCTTTTCAATATCAAGTCGGGCAATTCAACAAGATTCCCGAAATTTTGATCGAATGCCCATCGCAAACTTTAGTAGACGGCCGCACCCCCGATACCGTCGACGAAGTGCACTAAGGCAGAACACCGCTGCCGCGAGCACCCGAACGGATGCTTTCGGTGACGGGGTTCTCCTACAGTCACTTGGTCGGGGCTATGGGGTGTAGCAGTCTATTAAGTTTATCCGGCGAGTATCCGCGTACGCTACGTGATTGCGACGGACTTTTGATCACATCAAAATTACGTGGCAACCGATCAATTGAGACTAAAGTGCTATGTTTATAACATTGAAATCAGTTATCGCATAACTGCTTGTGGATTCCAAGTATTGTATCCCATTCCAGATAAACAGAAAATGTTAAACTTTCCAATCGAACAGTCAAACACCCAAGTTTTCCCGATACAGCTCAACACATGAAATAAGTCTAAAAACATTCAGTCCATGCCTCAGTACCAACGGTCCAGCCGTAGAAGGGTCAAGCCAACGCCTCACATGTGGCACGCCGTACTGCCCCAAACCCGAAGGTTCAAAGGGCAGTTCAAGACGGTCATATAATCGAGTTAAGGTTTGTTGTCTTCTAGAGGGTCCATCGAGTTACTTGCACTACTTAGAACGTCTTCAAACCACGGAAAAATCCAACACTTGGAAATTTCCCGGCAGGGGAAAAAATGGGTATTTATATACGGTCGAACTTTTTAACATATTCAAAAATTATCTGGAAAACACATAGACAAAATTAGACAATCCGATCGAATAATCGAATCCCCAAAACAACCCCAGAAAAACTCAACTGTTGAGTAAAATATAAAAATTTCCAAAAGACTCAGCACTTCCAGACAAGAATTACTGTGCAAGCCACGTGGTCTAACTCACCAAAATGGTCGCGGAACCGCCGCTAAACCCAGGGTGTGGCCGCGGTTCCGCGGCTCTTTGGTGGAGTTAGCCTCACGTGCTTCACAGTAACTCATAGTAATACATGCTGAATTTTTTGGAAATTTTTAATTCATAAAAAACCAAATTTTCAGAAAATTTCCAGAGAGTGGTATTCTTTTAGGGTTTCGGATTCGAACGGATTTCTAACATCGTCTACGCATCGCCTAAGGCTCTAGCTAGGCTCTGATACCACTGTAGGGTTCCTAGGCACACTAATGAGGTCACACAAGGCATCAACCATGCCAATTTCTAATTTTACAAGTGCCGAGAAACCCTATACTAGATCGTTAACTAGAATTTTGGGCGAAACAAGAACTAGTAAACTACTTTACTATAGGGTAAACGGAAATACAACCTTTGTAGATCCGGTTCTCCACCTCCATGGCTCCGTGATGAAGTCTCCTCGCTGCGATCATCGGATCCCGGGCTCTATCATCGGCTTCATCGGAGAAATGGGCAGGCTAGGTCGTCAGCTTCGATGTCGAAGATGATCTACGTCGAGGCAACACAAGATCAAGCTCCAACTTCACCAAGTCAAGAAACTTGTGAATAAAACACCCTATACTACTTGGCAAGTGGTAGAGGATGAAGAAATAGGAAGTGGGTTCACTTTAGAATTGGATTTCTCACTCATTTCATCAAGTCACCATTGATGGTTGCAAGCTTTTCTTCTTGAAGAAGAAGAAGAAGAAGATAAGAATATCATAAGTTATTTTAAAAATGGGAAATAATATGATACTTATCATATTCACAACCATGGTCAAGTGTAGAGAATTAACTAAGGTTAGCTAAATGGTTAGGTTTAGGAAAAGAAGAAGAATGGTCAAAGCTTCTTAAAACATCTAAGAAAAGAACAAAAGAAGCAACCATATCTTTTTCTTTTCCTAAAATAAATAATAAATAAATAAACTAAATAATCAAGAGAAGATGATAAAACCCTAACCATTTACTTAACCACGGTTTAAGTCTTACACAAACCCAAGTTAGCATGTATCATCAAACATGATACAAACTAGTGCACAAAAGTATATCACATATACAACTTGTGTACTTCAAGTGAGAAAATCCATTTAAAGTGAACAAATACTAGTTAATGCAAAGTAATATATCAAATATATAATTATACATTAAATCATTAAATCAACACTTGATTTAACGATCCGGTCATATCGTATACAACCGACTAATATCCAATGTATCGGCTTATCGAATCAATCCTTGAATCGATAACTAGGTTATATCGCATACAACCAATCGATACATTCATCGCGAGAATGGAATACGGTATCACATACAGGCATTATTCTCGGTCCCGCACATATCTCATATGCGCTCCTATTTCGTTTCGCTTGAGCCAGGAAACCTCTATGTAGGACTCTAAAGACTCGTCAATACGCCGGCAGCAGGTGATGATCATATCAAACACCCACAAGCCGCAAGCGGTCTGCTAAACGTAACGGCCACCCGGGTATTGAGCGATCAGAAGATCGACGAGCAAGCCCACTCACACTCCTGTGAATCCAACCAGTAACACTTACCGTACAGTCCGGTCTCGTCGTCTGATATGTCGCATATCTTGCGTAGGGGTGGTAAACGTCAGACCCCAATAGCTCGATAAGTCGTGTCGATATGAGGTCTATAACAGTTCGAGAAACTACTGGTAACACTTAACAGTAAATCTCAGCAACCTTGGCCAGGGATTTCCGGTTATAACCAATCGAACACAGCGCAACATCAACCCCCTATACCGGGAGAGACGAATCCCCTCCTATCGCTCATTGCCTCCATGTGATTCGGGACTGTACCCAAAAGCCACCGTTTTGCACGCCCTCTTGGACGTGGTAAGGTGGAAATCAAAGCACAGTGGGAATCACACAAGACACTATGACGATCTCGGGTCTACAGACTAACCTGTACCAGTGTCACCAGAGAACTGCCATCTGACGTGAGGTATAATACCATCTGGGAGTTCTCGACGAGTCCGTCCAGTGTACCCAGTCTCTACTGAGCACCCGTATATCATCTCTGATGTCAAACACCAATGGATATGGGATCATCCATCGCCCATCTTAATGGGTCGAGAAGGTATACGCTAGTCTACTCTGGTATATCGATGCCCCGTCTTGATACACCCACGACTAGGGACCTTGAAGGATGTACTTATGGACTACCATGTCCCCACTAGTATGATCCGCATCATAGTCCAGGTAGTCAAGTACACATCCTAAGGGCTTTACCAACATGAAACAGAGAGACAATCAGTATACACGTTGAGGTAAAGAGTAACCAGATAGCATAGTATCGTGTCGAGCAAGAAAGTCCTCCCTATATATGTCCCAGCATCCACTACAATATACATCCTATGTACAGTAATGGCCTCTAGGGCATACATATAACTAACAATTAGGGTTTTGACTGTTGATTCGGTCAAAACCATATTGAGGCGGACTTATTAGGGTTTTGGCAATTCGTTTGGTCAAAACCATTATGAGCCGCGGGCATCATTTACTAATCCTTTTAATGATAATTTTATGATGGCTAATTGCATTGACCATTTGACCACCTTGACCTCTCTTGACTTTGTTGACCGGTTGACCGTGTTGACCATTGACCTTCAAGAGAGGTCTACACTTTTCTTTTCTTTTTCTTTTTCTTTTTTGATTATGATAATGGTCATTTCAATTTAGCCATCAACTTTATCTTGATAGGATTTGTAATGATGGTTTAGTGCATTATTGAACCATGGTTCATTTTCTTTAGCTCATAATTCATTCTCATTTCTCTCTCTTTCTCTTTCTCATGAGAAGAAAAGAAATGTTCCATGGTTGCTAGCTCCTCCTTCTTCCTCCTCTTGATTTATCTTTTGATCTCATGTGTTAAGAGATAAAGATCCCACAAAGACAAAACCATCCATCTACCACTTCTACATAACCTAGGGCTTCTAGACCAGCAATCTTGTTGCCCTAGTTACCTCGGCTCGAGGTGGAGCTCGGTGTACATCTCTCGGGTAGATCGTCTTCGACTCAAGGAGGCCGCGGAGGTGACCAAAGTCCGGATCAACCCTCGGAGAAAGCAAGGAGAAGAACAACAAGAAGAGAAGGAGTTCAAGTTGAGGTATAGCCCCTAACCGAGTAGATAAATCTCTAGTTAGGATGCTAGTGTGATGTTTAGCAAAGATCCGGCTTTTACGGTCCATGTTACCATGTTTAGAAAAAATTTTGTTTTACCGTTTCCGCAACCCCGAAAGTACCGGGAGAGGTAACGTGGACCTAACAGTGGTATCAGAGCCTAACTAAACACACCCTAGCATGTTAGCAAAATATTTAGAATATCGACCGAACGAAAAAACCGCAAAACACCGCGGAAACCCTAAGTTTCTGCCGATTTTTTTCTGCTCAAAAAATAATAAATCATGTCTTAAAAATCGTCTCAGGCTTTTATTAGAACGCTGGAGAAAAACGATACCCTAACTCGGCTAAAGCGTCACGGAACCGCGGCATAAGCTTGCTTATGCCGCGGAACCGCGGCCGAGTTAGCTCGGTTGTGAATCGGGTTTCCTGCAGTGTTCTTATATGGGTATTTTGGGATTTTTGGAATATGATTTTTCTGCCCAGATTTTCCAGAAAGCAAAATTTGTTTTTGGGGCTCAAAAATCCGTATATTTGGTCGATGTTCTGTAGACTTTGGCTAATGGTTATATCTGTAATGTTATATGTGTATTGAACGTCTACTAATCGCTATACCTCAATTAGTGGGGGTTATACATATCTGTGATCTGTAATGCTGATGGTTTGTGTATATGAACTCGTTGGATTGTCGCGGATGAATAGCCGGGGTGGATGTGAGATGAGAGTTTCTTTTTCTTTCATTCATGTAATAAATTTGTAAATTGATGTAATATTATTTGTATGGCCGCACAACCGAGTCGGGATTGTAGCCGTCATTGTATAATTCTTTTTACTGTTTTTTGCTCCTAGGATAGACCCATGGTGGGGGTGCACAAACTACCGGGTATCTCGAAGTGCCGAGTGGCCTACTCACGGTGTTGAGGGAGGTTGCTTCGCTTCGGGTACTTGGCGGGTAGTTTGCCGCACCCGTAGGGGTCTTGGGTGGGGTATTGGCTATTCATCGCGACCGTGTAATCCGCTTTTCGTTGCAGGCTTGAACGAATCGCGGGTTCCTAGTATATCCAAAGTGTTCATCTGTGATCTGGATTGGCTATCATTGTTGTATATCTATATATAATAACTATTTAGGCGTTGCTTATGTTTTTCAGCCGCGCTAGCCCAGCCCCCGCTCTGTCGTTAGTTAAGTAACCTAACGGGTGATGACGGGGCCCCGTGGCGAATGCGAATGGCATAAGCGTACGTCATATTTTGGTTGTTTTCTGCAATGGTAGGATTTAAATGAGGGGACGCATTAAAAGAACTAATGCAAGAAAATAAACCTAAAAGACGTTGTTGGAACAATTTTTCAAAAAAGCTGTTATTACAAGGACGTTCACTTTTGTTTTGCATCGAGGCATTCGGTTATGAATGCCCAGCACCTCATTCGACGAGGCAAGGGCCAAGATCCCCTCATCGGGAGTGACCCTTTGGACAAAAGTTTGCGTCAGGGTGATAACTTCACTATAGTCGATCATTCTTGCTTTGCATCGAGGTATTCATCTTATGAATGCCCAGCACCTCACTCGACGAGGAAAGAGCCGAGATCCCTTCACAGGGAGTGACCTCTTTAGCAAAAGTTTTCGTCACTATATTTTCAAAAAAGGGTGTATCATGTTCCTTCAACAATATCAAGTTCATTACGTTAACGGGTTTTTTCGCCAAAAACCCAGCCGTAGCCCTCCGTCGTTTCTTATAAGTTATACTTAGTATTCGTGCTGCGTTTGTTGACTGTGTCAAGGCGCAGTGAACGGTAGCTAAGTGCTGCTTATTTGCTGGATACAATGTGATTGGTTAGGACATTTGTGTAACCTTGTTAACTGTGTCAAGGGTTATGCGGGTGGATTTAATGCAATCAAGATAATGACGGGCTGAACTTGACTAGGACTCTTTGATTTGTTGACTGTGTCAAGGTCACTTGGGACCTAGGGGCAAAAACCACATCGGGAGTTTCAAAAGTACTGAAACTTGCTAGTGTTGCATACCATTTGGAGTGTGATGATTCTGGTAGGATTCCTTCAGTTTTGTCATGCGATGATATTTGGATCCCGATCCTACTGTGAGTATATGCTACTCTTCGGGAACTTTCTCGCTTAACGATCAATGCTATAAACTAAGTAGGTGTCTAGAAAGGTGTTAGCGGGGCTACGCCCACAGGGAAAAGAGGTTACTTAATTAAGGAACTTCGCGAAAGCGTTGGAAAATCTCCCTCGAAGTACCGACACTGGCCTGGCTGAACGGTTAAGCAAGTATTGTACGGTGAGATTGATCCCGACTAATTCTTCCTTTATGGTTTGAGGAGGGATTCGAGAGACAGTGGGAGCCATCATGTTTAGATAAATTAAAAAACCAATCTAAACTTGCAAGAGCGCATGCTAAGTGTTTCTTTTCTCTCTCTCCAGGTAGCAACCATTTCACGCCCTAATCAAGATAATAAAATGTATCGCTTGACCGATCCGAATTCTTATTCGGGGCTGGGGAACATTGGTTTGGCTCTAACTTGTGACAACAGTCATAAGTTTGAGCAAGGGAAAGGGGATTGTATGGATTCCAAGGATACCCAGTTGAAGAAGAAGCATGGTTTTGCATCTACTTCAGGTGTTCTTGTAATTGAGAACTGTTTTACGGTCAGCCCTACCTCCTGGGTACTTGATACCGGATCAGGATCTCATATCTGTAATTTATTGCAGGGACTGAGAAAAAGTAGGAAAGTTGCACCGGGTGATATGTCGCTCAGAGTAGCGAACGGAGCACAAGTAAATGCGGCAGCCGTCGGTGAATATCACCTAGTATTGCCAAATGGCAAGACTATGATTTTGAACGATTGCTACTATGTACCCTCCATGGTTTGCAACATCATATCAGTTTCTTTACTCGATAAAGATGGATATAACTTTGTTCTTGATAGAAATATCATGAACATTTACCTTCATAAGGTACTGGTTGCAGAGGGTACACTGTGTAATGGTAGCTACGTTCTAAATCAGAATACAGTTCTCAATATACAAAACACACGCAAGAGGAAGAATTCAGATACGAATGAATCCTACTTGTGGCATTGTATACTTGGTCATATCGGAGAGAAAAGACTGAATAAGTTGCATAAAGATGGACTCTTGGATGCGTTCGAGTTTTCATCTTATGAAACTTGTCAGTCTTGTCTCAAAGGGAAGATGACCAAATCTCCGTTCACCGGACATGGAGAAAGAGCAGCAGAGCTCTTGGGACTCATACACAGTGATGTATGTGGTCCGATGTCTACACATGCAAGGGGTGGGTTCTCCTACTTCATCACATTCACTGACGATCTCTCTAGATTCGGATATGTGTATCTTATGAAACACAAATCTGAAGCTTTTGAGAAATTCAAAGAATTCAGAAAGGAAGTAGAGAACCAGACTGGCAAAAGTATCAAGATCCTCTGGTCTGATAGAGGAGGGGAGTACTTAAGCACGGAATTCCTAGATTACTTAAAAGAGAATGGTATTCTCCCTCAGCTTACTCCTCCTTATACACCACAGCACAACGGTGTTTCGGAGCGGAGGAATCGTACCCTATTGGATATGGTTCGCTCCATGATGAGTAGTGCCGAGTTGCCTCTTTCATTTTGGGGATATGCACTTCAAACTGCAGCGCATCTATTGAATCAAGTTCCATCCAAATCCGTGCCTAAGACTCCGTATGAAATATGGAGTGGTAAGAGTTTTTATCTTAAACGTATTAAGATTTGGGGTTGCCCAGCTTATGTCAAAAAGCAGAACCCAGACAAACTTGAGGCATGGGCAGTTTTGTGTAAGTTTGTGGGATACCCAAAAGATTCAAGTGGGTATCTATTCTACCATGCAGAGGAACAGAAGATAATCGTTTCAAGAAATGCCACATTTTTAGAAAAAGAATTTCTTGTTAAAAATATTAGTGGCAGCACGGTAGAACTGGATGAAATTCCAGAAACACAAGCTTTACCAAAAGATTTGGTGGAACCGCTAGATTCGGTTACAACCAACGAACCTCAGCCACTCCGCAGATCTGGTAGGATTTCTCATCCGCCCGAGAGATACTACGGTTTTCTCATAGACGGGGATCGAGAGGATTGCATCTTGGAAGAAGATGACCCTACCAGTTTCAGGCAGGCCATTATCAGTAGGGACTCTGATAAGTGGCAGGAAGCAATGCAATCCGAAATGGAGTCCATGTACGCCAATAAAGTGTGGACCTTGGATATTGCTCCACCTGGGGTAAAACCCGTTGGATGCAAATGGATCTAAAAAAGGAAACTTGGTGTAGATGGGCAGGTGGAAACCTATAAGGCTAGACTCATTGCAAAAGGTTTTCGTCAAAGACCTGGTTTGGACTATGACGAAACTTTTTCTCCGGTGGCTATGCTCAAATCCATTCGGATCCTACTTGCCATTGCTGTCTTCCATGACTATGAAATCTGGCAGATGGACGTTAAAACGGCTTTTCTAAACGGTTGTTTGGAAGAGTGCGTTTATATGGATCATCCAGAAGGTTTCGTAGACAGTGGGAGCAGCGGGAAGGTGTGCAAGTTGCTTAAATCCATTTATGGATTAAAACAGGCATCGCGGAGCTGGAACATCTGTTTTGATGAGGCAATCAAGGAATTTGATTTCATCAAGAACGAAGATGAACCTTGTGTCTATAAGAAGATTGTAGGACGAACTGTCGTATTCCTAGTCTTGTACGTGGACGACATTCTTTTGATAGGAAATGACATTCCTGTGCTACAATCGGTCAAGCTATTTTTGTCACAAAGGTTCTCCATGAAGGACCTGGGTGATGCCTCGTACATTCTGGGGATCAAGATCTATAGAGATAGATCCAAGAGACTACTGGGACTTTCGCAGTCCAGATACATAGAGACCGTACTAAAGAGATTTAGTATGGAGGGTTCCAAGCGCGGTAACATACCCGCATTGCACGGAATTACCCTCTCCAAGAAGATGTCTCCTAAGACTGACGAGGAGAAGGTTCGCATGAGCACTATACCCTACGCTTCGGCGGTAGGATCTATAATTTATGCGATGCTATGTACAAGACCGGATGTAGCTTATGCGCTGAGCGCGGTAAGCCGGTATCAGTCAGACCCAGGTGAGGACCACTGGACAGCAGTGAAGAACATTCTCAAGTACCTGAGAAGGACTAAGGAGATGTTCCTGGTTTACGGTAATGGAGACCTCATGGTCGAGTCCTTTACCGATTCAAGCTTCCAGAGTGACAAAGATGACAGCAAGTCTGTCTCGGGTTTTGTGTTTACCCTCAACGGAGGGGCGGTATGTTGGAGGAGTTCCAAACAGGATACCGTCGCAGACTCGACGATGGAGGATGAATACATTGCTGCAAGCGATGCCGCAAAAGAGGCAGTCTGGATGAGGAAGTTCATTAGTGAACTTCAGGTGGTTCCGTCCATTGTTGACCCAATACCTTTGTATTGCGATAACAATGGGGCTATAGCTTTAGCGAAGGAACTAAGGTCCCATCAGAAATCCAGGCACATCTTAAGGCGGTATCACCTGATCAGGGAGATCATTGATCGCCAGGAGTTCGAGGTGCGGCGAGTGGACACAAAGGACAACACAGCGGACCCATTCACGAAGGCATTGCCCTAGACTCAGTTCAAGCGGCTGATCGAGATGATAGGTCTTCGATACGCCAGTACATGGCCTTAGTGCAAGTGGAAGATTGTTAGTTTATATGCCCTAGAGGCCATTACTGTATCATACTAGTATGTATATTACTTGATGGAAGCTTGGGATATTCACAGTTGTACAGACAATCTTGCTCAATATAGTAGTATGCTACTTGGTTTGTCTCTACTTTAATGTGTACATGTGTGTTTATTTATTATATCACCTATACGCATTAGTAGAGCCCTTAGGATCTTTGCTTGATTACCGGCGTTGTGATGGCGATCACACTCGTGGGGGCAGGGTAATCCACAAGCACATCCTTATACACGTCCCTAGTCGTGGGATTATCGAGATAGGGCATCGATACTCCGGAGTAGACTAACGTATGCACTTCTCATCCCAGCATGGGAGACGGTCTGTCCCACAGCCTTCAGTACGTCGTACTTGAGATAGTATGCGGGTGCACGTTAGGTTACGAGTATACTGGACAGGACTCGTCGGGAACTGATGGTTGGTATTATACCTATCGTCAGTTATCAGTTCCCAGGTGACATGAGTACAGCTTAGTCCGCTGACTTGACACTGTCACTTCGCCTCGAGTGTGTTCCCACTGTTCTTTGATTACTACCCTACCACGGCTCGACTGAGTCGTGCAAACAGGTAGTAGTTGGGTGCAGTCCCGAAGCACCTGGAGGCAGTGACGGTTAGACAGGATTCGTCTCTCCCGGTATTGGGGGTTGACATCGCGCTATGTCTAGGAGAGCCATTACACGAGTAGTCCCTGGCCAGGGCAAGCGAGATATACTGGTAGGTTTCCAGTATTATCTCAGGGTGTTCTGGGCTTCACTCCGACACGACTTGTACCGCTATTAGGGGACTGACGTTTACCGCCCCCCTAGGCCCGCCATGCGATGTATCAGACGAACAGACCGGACTGTACGTAGATTGTCACATATAGGATCAATAGGAGATCGGATGGGTTTACCTCATCGGCCTTCTTATCGACATCTACCTGGGGACGTTACGTACAGCTAGTGCCGCTTGCGGTCTGTAGTTAAACCCACTGCCAGCGTAGTGTCGAGTTTTTAGAGTCCCACACAGAGAGTTTCCCTGCACTGAGCGAAACGTGTAGATGCCGTATGGTTTTACGGTAGGGCTGCGATCACTTACGTACACTTGTGTGCGTGTGGTGTTCCGGCAGGCAATACTAGTAGGCTTTGGTTTAAGCCGGATCCTAGTATTGCACAGATGGATTTGTTTTGTCTTCTGTGCATCCGCATTCTACGGAATGCGGATGCAGGTGTGTATGCACAGTTTTCCGGAGCGATGAAGGAGGAGGTGCCTCATTAAGGTTTTGACACTTGGTTCGGCCAAAACCGTTATGTGGCAGGCTCATTAGGGTTTTGACTGTTGATTCGGTCAAAACCATATTGAGGCGGACTCATTAGGGTTTTGGAAATTCGTTTGGTCAAAACCATTATGAGCCGCGGGCATCATTTACTAATCCTTTTAGTGATAATTTTATGATGGCTAATTGCATTGACCACCTTGACCTCTCTTGACTTTGTTGACCGGTTGACCGTGTTGACCATTGACCTTCAAGAGAGGTCTACACTCTTCTTTTCTTTTTCCTTTTCTTTTTTGATTATGATAATGGTCATTTCAATTTAGCCATCAACTTTATCTTGATAGGATTGGTAATGATGGTTTAGTGCATTATTGAACCATGGTTCATTTTCTTTAGCTCATAATTTATTCTCATTTCTCTCTCTTGCTCTTTCTCATGAGAAGAAAAGAAATGTTCCATGGTTGCTAGCTCCTCCTTCTTCCTCCTCTTGATTTATCTTTTGATCTCATGTGTTGAGAGATAAAGATCCCACAAAGACAAAACCATCCCTCTACCACTTCTACATAACCTAGGGCTTTTAGACCAGCAATCTTGTTGCCCTAGTTACCTCGGCTCGAGGTGGAGCTCGGTGTACATCTCTCGGGTGGATCGTCTTCGACTCAAGGAGGCCACGGAGGTGACCAAAGTCCGGATCAACCCTAGGAGCAAGCTAGGAGAAGAACAACAAGAAGAGAAGGAGTTCAAGTTGAGGTATAACCCCTAACCGAGTAGATAAATCTCTAGTTAGGATGCTAGTGTGATGTTTAGCAAAGATCCGGCTTTTACGGTCTATGTTACAATGTTTAGAAAAATTTTTGTTTTACCGTTTCCGCAACCCCGAAAGTACCGGGAGAGGTAACGTGGACCTAACACTCAGGTCGATGAACTAACCTGTACACATGTCACCAGGGAACTGCTATCTGACGTCAGGTATAATACCAACTAGCATGTTCCCGGCGAGTCATGTCCGGTGTACTCATAACCCAATGAGCACCTGTATACATCTTAGGTGATCCAACTGACATCAATGGCTTGTGAGAACAGCCACCGCCCCTCGTCAGGGTCTCGACTGTATACACTAGTCTACTAATGGAGTATCAATGCCCAGTCTCGAAGCTCCCATGACTAGGGACCACTTTAAGGATGTACTTTATAGACTACCCAACTCTCACGTATAAGATCGACATCATACTGCTGGTAGTCAAGCAAGAATCCTAAGGGCTCTATCAATATGTAATAGTGACCTGTAATGTCACCTAAAGTTGTACACGATGATAAAGATAAACCAGATAGCATACTATCATCTTGAGTAAGACTGTCCTACCGGCATAGATCCTCCCTCAATCATTGCAATCACATGCATGTGATCCAATAATTGACTTTGAGGGCATTATACCCAACAGTAGCATGAGCTTGAGTCTCCTCGACGTAGATCATCTTCGGCCTCGAAGACTTCGAGCTAGTTTATTCATTTCTTCCTGTGAACCCTTACTAGAGTTCGGGAGTTACTACTTGGAGCGAAGGGACTACTACTCGGAGCTTTAGAAGTGAAGGGCCGGTCTACAAAGGTTGTATTCCTCATTCACTTAGATGTAAAGTTGTTTGCATTGTTGTTTCGTCTAAATCTCTAGTTATGATTCTAGGATTAGGGTTCTTTAGTACGGGAAAAATTTGAAAACGGCATGGACGATGCCTCCCGAAACCTTGCTGCCGCGCTAAGTAACCCTACCGGAAGAAGAAGATGAGTGGTTAAACTTGACTCAAATGAGAATAATTCAACATAATCCAAAGAGAATAAGTGAATTATGTCATGCTTAACAATGGTTACAAATATCTAGATATTTTGAGGCTTGAGTTTAAGCAAAACCATGGGCTACAAAACCATAGGCAATGAAACCATGGTATTGACTTTGGTCAACACAAGAGAAGAGAGTTGACAAGTCAACCATGATTTTATTCCCATTTTGTTTTTCTCAAATAATCAAATATATATGTGTGTATGTGCGTATGTGTGTGTTACCATGTGAGTCTTGCTTTGCCGCCACCAATGTATCATCAACCATGACACATGTATGCTTACATGTGTGCATCCATATCAACATATACATACGCTCATGCATGCATCATAAAGAAATAGGTTTTAAAAAATGAGCTAATGGAATTAATATTAAATCAACACTTGATTTAATAACGCGGTCATATCGCATATGACCCGTCTAATAGTAAACGCCCGATTAAAATACGGTATCCAATACACGCATTTAATCGAGCTCCCGCGCATATCACATATGCACCCCATATCTTTTCTCCTGAGCTAGGAGACCCCTTTGTGGAACTCTAAGACACGTCAATACGCTAGCAATAGGCAGTGATCACATCACATACCCACAAACCGTCAGTGGCACAAGTTGTACATAACGGCTCCCAGGTATTGAGCGATCAGAAGAAACACAAGCGATCTGTCAAAACTCTCGTCGAGCCAACTGGAAACACTTACCGTAAAATCCGATCTCTTCATCAGATATGCTGCATATCGAGTCTAAGGATGGTATCGTCGACCCTAACAAATCAATAAGTCATGTCGTTATATGGCTCATAACAGATCGAGAAACTACTAATAGCACTTATCAGTAAATCTCAGCAGCCCTGGTCAGGGACTTCCTATTATAGCCAATCGAGCATAACGCAACATCAACCCCTAATACCGGGAGAGACGAAACCCCTCCTATCGCTCATTACCT
Source organism: Agapanthus africanus (assembly GCA_030015575.1). Taxonomy (NCBI): domain Eukaryota; kingdom Viridiplantae; phylum Streptophyta; class Magnoliopsida; order Asparagales; family Amaryllidaceae; genus Agapanthus; species Agapanthus africanus. The sequence continues at coordinate 448,575,008 of JASDDO010000012.1, read as the reverse complement.
TCATGTGCCTCGAGACTGTATCCAAAATCCACCTGTTTGCACGACTCAGTAGAGTCGTGGTAGGGTGGAGATCAAAGCACAGTGGGAGGACACAAAAGACTCTATGACGATCTCGGGTCTACAAACTAACATGTACCAGTGTCACCTAAGAGCTGCTATCCGATGATAGATATAATACCACATAGGAGTTCTCGGCGAGTAAGTTCAGTGTACCCAGTCTCACTGAGCACCCGTATACGGTCTTTGGTGACACCACACCAATGGACATGGGTTCATCCATCGCCCATCATATTGGTCAAGTAACATATACTCTAGTCTACTCTGGAATATCGATGCCCCGTCTCGATACACCCACGACTAGGAACATTTTAAGGATATGCTTATAAACTACACTTGTCTCACTATTACGATCCACATCATAATCCTAGTAGTCAAGAAAATATCCTAAGGGCTTTATCAACATGTACCAAATGAATAAGATGCATGATCAAATGAACATGTCAAGATAAAGTACAACCAGATAGCATAATATCATGTCGAGCAAGAATGTCCCCTGAACACACACACACATACCGATACATCCACTTTCATATAATGGCCTCTAGGGCATACATATTTCCAACAATCTCCCACTTGCACTAAGGTCAATTATTGACGTATCTCATACCCAACATCTCAAAAAGTTGCTCATGTTACGGCAGAGGGAGGGCCTTAGTGAGTGGATCCGCGGTGTTATTCTTTGTATCTACTCCTCAAAAATTGATATCGCGGCGATCAACTATCTCCCGGATCAGATGATATCGCCTCAGGATGTGTCTGGATCGCTGATGGGACTTGCGCTCTTTGGCCTATACCATAGCCCTATTATTGTCACAATACAATGGTATTGAATCAATAATGGATGGAACTACTCCTAGCTCCGAGATGAACTTCTTCATCCAGACGGCTTCCTTGGCAGCATCATTTGCAGCAATATACTCAGCTTCTATCGTGGAGTCTGCAACGGTATCCTGTTTGGAACTCTTCCAACATACCGCCCCTCCATTAAGGATAAATACAAACCCTGAGATAGATTTGCAGTCATCCTTATCACTCTGGAAGCTCGAATCGGTAAAGGCCTCCATTTGGAGATCCCTGTTACCATACACCAAGAACATTTCTTTAGTCCTTCGCAGGTACTTAAGAATGTTCTTCACAGCTGTCCAGTGATTCTCCCCTGGTTTGGATTGATACCTGCTTACTACACCCAGTGCATAAACTACATCAGGGCGTGTACATAACATCGCATACATTATAGATCCTACAGCAGAAGCGTAGGGTATAATGTTCATGCGAGCTCTCTCTTCATCGGTCTTTGGGCAAAAGTCCTTGGAAAGAGTGACTCCATGACTAATGGGTAAGGCACCCCGCTTGGAGTCTTCCATACTAAACCTTTTTAGGATGGTGTTAATGTACCTGGTTTGGGACAATCCCAACAACCTTTTAGATCTATCCCTAAAGATCTTTGTGCCCAATATATATGAGGCATCACCCAGGTCCTTCATGGAGAACCTTTGTGATAAGAACAGTTTAACCGATTGTAGCATAGGAACATCGTTTCCTATTAGAAGAATGTAATCCACGTACAATAAGAGGAATGTGACAGTACTTCTTACAATCTTTTTATAAACACAAGGTTCATTGGATTTTTGATGAAATCAAACTCTTTGATAACATCATCAAAACAAATGTTCCAACTCCGTGATGCCTGCTTTAATTCATAAATGGATTTAAACAACCTGCATGCTTTCCCACTGCTCCCACTATCAATGAAGCCTTCTAACTGATCCATATAAACGCATTCTTCTAAATCACCATTTAGAAAAGCAGTTTTAACGTCCATCTGCCAGATTTCATAGTCGTAGTGAGCAGCAATAGCAAGTAGGATCCGAATGGATTTAAGCATGGCTACAGGAGAAAAGGTTTCGTCATAGTTCAGTCCTGGTCTTTGTCGAAATCCTTTAGCCACAAGCCTTGCCTTATAGGTCTCCACCTGCCCATCTACACCTATCTTTCTCCTAAAGATCCATTTGCACCCTACGGGTTTTACCCCAGAGGGTACAACATCCAATATTCATACTTTTTTGGTGTACATAGACTCCATTTCGGATCTCATGGCATCCAGCCACTTCACAGAGTCACCACTCATGATAGCTTGCTGAAAAATGGTAGGGTCATCATCATCCATGATGCAATCTTCTCCATCACCATCAACGAGAAAACCGTAGTATCTCTCCGGTGGACGATAAGTCCTACCAGATCTACGGAGTGGTTGAGGTTCATAAGTTTCTGTTGCAACATCAGGTTCAACCAAGTCGTCATTTGTAACTTGTGTCTCTAGAACCTCTTCTAGATCTACCACATTACCATCAATATCATTTGTAAAAATCTTATTCTCTAAAAATGTGGCATACTGAGAAACAAACACCTTTTGTTCCTCCTTGTGGTAGAAAAGATACCTAAAAAAATGTTTCGGATGTCCCACAAATATACACTTGACTGATCATGTCTTGAGTTTATCTGGATTCTACTTTTTAACAAAAGCCGGACAACCCCAAATCTTAACTCGTTTAAGAGATGGTCTCTTCCCATACCATATCTCATATGGGGGGTAGACACGGTCTTGGTTGGAAGTTTGTTCAACAGAAAAGCTGCAGTCTCCAATGCATTCCCCCAAAATGAGATAGGCAACTCAGTATCACTCATCATGGATCGTACCATATCTAATAGGGTGCGATTCTGCCGCTCTGACACACCGTTGTGCTGTGGTGTGTAAGGGGAAGTGAGCTGAGAAAGAATCACATTCTATTTTAGGAAGTTCGAAAACTCTGTAATAAGATATTCTCCACCTCGATCTGATCAAAGTATTTTGATGCTCATTCCAGTTTGTTTTTCTACTTCAAGTTTGTACTCCTTGAATTTCTCGAAAGTTTCAGACTTATGCTTTAATAAAAACACATGACTGAATCTCGAGAAATCATCGGTAAAAGTTATGAAATAAGAAAAACCGCCTCTCGCATGTGTAGACATTGGCCCACATACATCACTATGTATGAGGCCTAAGAGCTCTCTAGCTCTTTCTCCGTGTCCAGTAAACAGAGTTTTGTTCATAATCTTTTTGATACAAGACTGACAAGTCGCATAAGATTTATACTCAAAAGGATTTAAACATCCATCTTTATGAAACTTGTTTAGTCTTGTTTCATTAATAAAACCAAGTCTACAATGCCAAAGAAAAGCTTCATTTATATCTGAAAATTTTCTTTTATGTGTATGTTGTATGTTGAAAACTGTGTGTTGATTTAGGACGTATATCCCGTTATTAAGTATACCAGAACCAATCAACTCTTGATTTAGTTTAATGTTCATAACATTATGCTGCAATACAAAATGATATCCTTCATTGTCTAACAAAGAAACGGATATTATATTACAAAGCATGCTAGGTACAAAAATAACATGGGTTCAAAACCAATATACAAACCGATGGCAACCCTAGGTGATACTCTCTCACTGAAACTGCATGAACATTGGAACCATTTCCAACTCGGAGAGTTTGATCACCGGTCTTCAAAACTCTGCTATTTCTCAAGCCCTGTACGGAATTGCAGATATGAGAACCCGAACAAGTATCTAATACCCAGGAAGCAGAGTTTATAGAAAAACAGTTTTCAGTCACAAACACACCTGAAGCAGAAGCATCACCATGCTTTTTTTTGTTGAGATCGGCAATATACACAGCACAATTCCGCTTCCAATGCCACGTCTTCTTGCAATAGAAATATTCTCCTTTTCTCGACTTGTCAACCTTGGATGTGTCTCTTCCTTGTGCCTTCTTGATAACACCTCTCGGTTTGTTGGATTTTTTCTTATTCTTTCCCTTAGCCTTGGCTTTTGGGACGGAAGAGGAAGATTGTCCAACAATCAGAGAGGGAGACTTCGCCTTAAGCGTGCTCTCCGCATTTCTCAACATATTGAAAAGTTCGGGTAGTGACTTCTCCATGTTATGCATGTTGAAGTTCACTATGAATAGAGCAAAGGCAAAGGGAAGAGACTGTAGAACAATATCAGTATATTGCTCGTTGTCCATTGTCCATCTGAGGCCCTCAAGCTCTTTAATACGAGCTATCATCTTCAAAATGTGGTCACCTACTGGTGTGCCAGGAGCCATCCGCATCTGAAACAGCTTTTGAGACGCTTCGTATCGTAGGATACGAGATTGCGCCCCATACAAATGTTTTGTATGGAGAAAGATGGATTGAACATCCATCTTCTCGTACTGCTTTTGATGTGTATTGTCCATCGATACAAGCGCGAGGTATTTGGCATTAGCACAGTCAATATCCCACGTTTTGCGGATTTCCTTATCCGTAATAGAAGATTCAGGGCCTGGGGTGGGCAGGGCTGAGGCAGTGAGGGCATATAATACTTTATCATATGTGAGAGCAATGTTAATGTTCCTTAGCCAATTTTATAGTTCGGCCCATTTAGCTTATTTTTTTCTAACCAGTAGCTTAAGTCCAGTCATGGTTATCTGCCATTAGAAGAGAGAAAAGAATACACTCAGCGAAAGCTCTTGCAAAGATCAGATTGGTTATTTATCTTATCTAATCGATGTCTCCCACTGCTATTATCAAATTTTCCTTCAAACCTTAAAAAGAAAATTTAGTCAGGATTAATTACATTCTATAACTTTGCTAACTGTTCAGGCAGACCAGTGCCGGTACTTTTGAAGGAGATTCCCCGTACTTTCGCACGAACCTAATTAAAATAAATCTCACTTTCCCAGAGGCGTAACCTCGTTGACACATTTCTAGACACCTAATGGGTTAGCTAATTGTAAAGTGCAAAACTCTCCCGGGAGCAACTTTTGCTCACAGTAGGATCGGGTTCCTACTATCATATAGAAGGTATGCAATCTCATTGCAAATTTCAACTCTTGAAACTCCCGATAGGGTTTTTACCCCTAGCACTCATGACCTTAAGTATAGTCAACATATCATAAGTACTAGTCAAGTTATTCCCGTCATTTCGTGATTAACTAGACCCACCCATATGACCCTTAACTATAGTCAACATAATCATATGAATGTTCTAATTAATCACATCATATGCGGTATAGGAAGACATCACTTAGCTACCGTACACTGCGCGTTAACTATAGTCAAAATACGCAGCACGAATACTAAGTACTCTACTTCTTAAAATGACGGAGGGCTGCGAATAGTTTTTAAGAAAACCTTTAACGCTTTGAACTTGATATCGTTGTAGAATCTAATGGTTTAAAAGGAGTGGCTTAAGCTCCGCAATTTGAAAACTTGCTTTTTCATAAAAAGCCGAGTAGTTTTCAAATCTGATTCTACAACATCTTTTTAGGTTCCTTTTTGTTTACATTAATTTCATTAATGTAGTCCCATCATTTAAGTCTTTAAGCCATTACAGAAAAGAAACAAAAATAGAACGTACGCTTATGCCATCCACATTCGCCACAATGTCCCGTTATGTACCATTAGATTACTTAACTAACGGCATAGAGGGACGGGACTAGCACGGATGCAAAACATAAGTAACATTTATTATATATCATATATATAATACATCATTCGTCTCAACATATAAAGTGATCACATCACAGAATATCAACAGCAGAATCACATATATTAAAATACAGGATATACTAGGAGGTCCGTATTTTATAATTAGCCAACAATAGAAAATACGGACTCTACGGTCGAAATAAATAGCCAAGCCCACACCCCCTAGACCCCTACGAGAGAGGCAAGTGACCCTACCAATTCTAGAGTTTAGGAGACCCGGTCTCGACTCCTCGAGATGGTCTCCCACTGAACCCTAGAACCCGGTCACTTGTGCTCCCCTCCTTAGGTCTATCCTAATGTGGAAAAGTAAATAATATACAACAATGGTGACATCATCCTCAACCCGGAAGTGCCCCAAATAAAAGAATATTACATACAATTAATTTTACATGAATGAAAAGAAAAACTCTCATCTCACATAAAACCCCTGGCCATTCAATCACGACGATCATATACATCATATCTCAGCAACACATAATATCACATATCATCAACATATGTAAGTATGCGTACCCCAATTATTGGTGATGTATAGCAACGAAATCAGCGATACACCACATACTACACTTACGGTCGCAGAAAAAAAGTGAAAAACTACAACAATTGGAATCAACGCTGCCTTTAGATATCATAAACCCGGAATATCACATATTCTGAATTTTATGCCTAACGATGCAAATCTTACATTTGGGTCTCATCTATGAAAACACCTTTTCAAAAGAAGTCGGATAATTCAACAAGATTCCCGATTCTACCGAGGCCAAATTATTAGATTTACACGCAACTAATTACTTTTCACAAAACTAATTAGTGTATATTCCAATTATTGTATCACATTCACAAATATCTAGACAATGTTTAAACGTTTCGATCGAATCAACAAACACCCACAAATTACCCCGAGAGCTCAACACTTGAGTAAAGCTAAAATACCCAAAACACACCACAGTGCCTATGGACGAAGGGTCAACCCTTGCCTCACCTATGGCGCCACAGGACTATGGCAAACCCTAAGGTTTGGCAGCGGTTCCATGGTCATAGAATCGAGTTAGGGTTACATTCCTCTTGAGGGTTCATAGGGTTACTTGCATGAACTTTCAAATATCTTTAACTTGGAAAATTCCAACACTTGGAAAATTTCCTGCGAGAGCAATGAGGGGGTGATTGATGTTCGCTCGAACTGTTAAACGTTGTCCAAGTTACCAAAAACAATGTTAAAATTACGACCACGAAATACTCTGAATTATCCCCTAAGAAAAATTAACATCACATGGAATTTTGAGCTAAACTAACAACACCTGAAACCTCAAAATCTACACACCAGAGTAATAGAGGAAAACGAGGCTGATTGGAGTCATAGGGGCCGGCCAGGCTGGAAAAATGAGCCATGTGCTCGGGTGAAATCCGATGGATAGGCCTCGTTTTTCTCCAGTGTTCTCAGTGCATCATATACAAACTTCTGGAGTTGCTAAAAAAAATTTCGAGCTCATTTAAAAAACGACAGAGAGCACATCCTAGGGTTTCAAAATATCGTGATTTCGGAGTTGTTTCGGTTTCATAATTTATCTAACAGCATCTAAGTTTCAAGCTTGGCTCTGATACCACTGTAGGTCAGGCAGCTACCCCATCCAATAAGGTCGCCGTGGCATCTGTGGGTCCCTCAGCAACTACTTTTTACGCATGCCCCCTCGCGAAGACTACAACCCGCCGGAACACCTTCCGGTCTTAGGGTACCCTAGGGGTAAGAGCCTATACTTCGCCACACTGTCACACAGTGAAAACCCCCCATAGGTCGACATCTGATTGATACGAAAGAGTGTGTTTGTAGTTAACCGCAATCAATAACGGTGTCGCGCGTATAGCTAGACCGAGATGAGTACGGGTCGTCCTCTGGGAAACGTGGAACCTTTTACTTTTACTTTAGATGTGTTGAGAAAGAGAGGAGGGATAAAGAATTTTATAGAATGGTTTCTAGATCTACGTTAAAAAAGAATGTAAAATATAGATCTAGATTATTTTAAAGATGTAATTAATATAATAAGAGGGCTTGTAGGGTTCGTTAGGATTTAGTAGTTATGGACGATTAATTAAAAGTTACCCTTTTTATCCATTAATAGATTTAGAACTAGAACGACGGTGATGCGTATAGATTAGGGTTTCTGGAGGGAAAAGGAATCCCACTCTTAACCCTTATCTCGACACGGAACTCCGTTCATATCTAGCCTTTACCAAAACAATCATTAATCTAATCTCTAATCGCGGTCGGAACTAGCAAAGAATTGCTAGCGCGCCCGATTAGGATGTTAATGATTCTTTTGATAAAGTTCCTAAACTTTATAGGACATAAAAAGGGTTTAATTATTTTCATCGTCCATTAGCCTACCCTAATCCTACGAACCCTAACAAGCGGAGAATTACTCGCGCATGTTGGGAGAAGAAGATGAAAAGAAAGAGAGGGAAAACATAATGTAAAATGCAAAAGAATAAAATAAAACAACTACCTTTATTAATCAATTTGAACAATCTACACTTTGATTCCTTAGAAAATGATTACAAAGACTAGTTTGCTTCTCGATCTCTTCCAAGGAGGTAGACGAACAGTTGATGATCAGCCTGGATGCGTGAGCCATCTTGGACTTCGTGATCTCTTCGGCTTGATACCTTTTCCAAGAGGCTCTCGGTGCCTTTTTATAGTGCAAACCCAGAATCTTGTAGTTGAAAACTTGCTAAAATATAGCATAGATTTACCCCAAAAATCCTCTGCAACTCCCTGGAATTGCGGCGGATCCGCGGTCCAAGGGTAGGTTTGGCCGCGAATCCGCGCTCAAAGGTGGGGATCTCTCGATCAATTTTCTTGGGCTCTCTGATTGTGACATTTGGCAATCCAAGGCACCTTTAGAATTCAGAAATCTTCTCTCGGTTGCTTCCAGACTTGGTCTCCAAGTTTTGTTTCTTAATTTGGCAAGATTTCTTCAACAACTTGATTTTCTTGATTCTAGCCTTGGAAAATTCTGCACAACTTGGAAATATTCTGCACAACAACTCAAATAAGATTTTAGTAGACTTTGTTCTACTAGGATTAGGTCAATAATATTATTTGCATACATTTTCCTACTAGATACTAATTAAAATATATTTACACATGGAAAATGGTGTTTTTACACATAAACCCTCATATGTATAATATATTATAATAAAGTCCTTTTTTAATATGAAAATGGTAGGAAAAATGTAATACAAATGTGCAGTTTTATCAACTGAACAAATACCCCCAAACTTATCTTTGATCGTCCCGAGCAAACTAGATTATTTAAGAGGAGAAAAAGAAAGGAGCAAACTAAGCACACTTTCGTAGGCAGACACGATTGCACTGAGCACGTGCAACAAGCCGTTAAACCTCTAGGTGTCCCTAGTAAGAGGAGTGTTGTCTCCTGAGGGTTTTCAGCGGATTACACCCACAAAATCCTATAATAAAAGAGAGACGGTGAAATTTACATATAAAGATAAGAACCATAAAAGAAAGACTTTGAAAATAAGAGTTTCCAACTACACTAGCTTTTCAGTTGTCATGAGCCCTATCTTAATAGTCATGAAAAGATGTTAGAAATCACATCATCCCTCAATAAAACATCGTCTTTATTTTTCATTCCTACCTTTCATCCAAACATTGATCATATAACCCCACGTGTGTGGAATGGACATCCCTACACTCGGAGAATTCAATTCAAGCTATCATACTCTTGTCCATCTACCTTAGTACTTTTTAATTTGATGAATACTTAGGGTTGCTCACACCTTTTCATGCGGCCGTTAATACTTCTTGAGGTACTAACCGACCGATTACTCATGTGCTTGCAGATTAGGTGATAATATTTTCCTCGTCTTGCACCACCTAAGGCTTAGCAGTGACTCCCAGACCAGTTGGCCTTAGGGCACTAGGTGAAGAGGCACCCTCGCTATATTTTTTTTATTGCTGCCTTGGCGATAACAAAACCAGTGTTCATTTTTTTCTTTTCACCATTTTTATATTTTCTTCATTTTTTTTTATTTCCTTCATACTTTGGCTTTTAGACAAGAGCATTTCAAGGTATCCTCTACTATCCCGAGTTTCAAGACGTGTGTAAGTGAATATAGTAGGGTATCAACGTTCAAAATGTTTGGCTTCCCGAATAGAAACTATTTTTCAAACTTATTTTTATTCTCAGATTTGTGACTTCCTTCATCTTACTAACCCTTGGGACAACAGCTCATAACTACTTATTACTAGTTCGTATAAGAAAACTTCTAATTTTCTTGGTTTTCTTAAACTATTCCTATCTTTTGGATGTAATGTTTCACTTTCTATTCTTTTGTTATAAAAAAAAATTTTAATGCCCGGTGTCAAAGATAATTCAGTGAATACAAACCTCCCCCCCAAACCTGTTTTCAGCAGTGTCCTCACTGATGTAGCCTTTTGAGAATATGGACCTGTATACTAAGGGAGAGATACATGGGGTAAAATAATAGTTAAGTGAAAAATTCCCCCAAACTTATTCTTTGACACGCACAGATATTCAATCAAATCATTTTTTTTTACTCACCTCCATTCTTAAAATGTGAAAAAGTTACCGAAACATGGAGGTGAGGCGGAGGAAATTTAGTTTTGATAAAGCGGCTCCTGTAAAAACAGGAGCTCCTCCGCGGGGTCAGCAGAAAAATACGGTTTTAATCTATGCCCATTTACTTTGAAAATCGAACCGTTTTTCAAATTTTCGACTTCAACTGCCCCGTGCGGGTGTACATACCGCACCACAAAAGGTCCTTTCCAACGAGATTTAAGCTTACCCGAATGAAGATGGAGACGGGAATCGTAAAGAAGGACTTGTTGCCCCGATGTGAAGGTTTTTCTAAAAAGATTCTTATCATGGAACACTTTGGTCCTATTCTTTACTATCACCGCATTATCGTAAGCTTCATCGCGGAGTTCGCTTAGCTCATTCAATTGCAGCTTCCGATAGCTGCTTGCATGATCAAGATCAAAATTAAGCTCTTTAATAGCCCACATTGCCTTATGTTCAATCTCGACAGGGAGGTGACATGCCTTCCCAAACACAAGGCGGTATGGAGACATACCAAGATCGGTCTTATAAGCGGTGCGGAATGCCCAAAGAGCATCCGTCAATTTGGTTGACCAATCTTTACGGTTTTTCGAAACCGTCTTCTCCAATATCTGTTTGATCTGCCTATTTGAGATCTCAGCCTGCCCGCTTGTTTGGGGATGATAGGGCGTAGAAAGCTTGTGAGTGATTGAATATTTCCGCATCAAGGTCTCGAAAGACCTATTGCAGAAATGTGTCCCGTTGTCGCTAATGATAGCGCGAGGGTGTCCGAATCGCGAAAAGATATTTTCTTTAAGGAACTTAATGACAACTTTGTTGTCATTAGTGCGACACGGTATAGCTTCCACCCACTTCGAGACATAATCAACCGCTAATAAGATATATAGATTCCCAAAGGAGTTGGGAAAAGGGCCCATAAAATCAATACCCCAAACATCAAATATTTCCACAACCAATATAGGTTGGAGTGGCATCTCGTTCCTTCATGAAATCCGACCCAAATGCTGACATCGCGGACAAGTTTTGCAATGTTCAAATGCATCTTTAAATAATGTTGGCCAATAAAAGCCACATTGAAAAACTTTCTCCGCCGTTTTTTGAGGTCCAAAGTGACCGCCGCATGCCTGATCATGACAAAATGATAACACGCTCTTGAATTCATCGTTAGGGACACACCTGCGAATGATTTGATCGGAACAATACTTGAATAGATATGGTTCATCCCAGAAAAAATATTTTACTTGGGATAAAAATCGAAGTTTGTCTTGTTTCGACCAATCGCTAGGTATAAGTCCCGTCGCAAGATAGTTCACGATATCCACGAACCAAGGTTCGTAGGATACATTCAAGAGCTGTTCGTCGGGAAATGAGTCATTTATCGGCACGGTCACAGTTGGCGAAGAAGTGATGCGTGAAAGATGGTCGGCTACTACGTTTTCACATCCACTCTTGTCTTTGATAACGAGATCAAATTCTTGTAACAATAGGATCCAACGTATTAGCCTGGCCTTTGCATCCTTCTTCGTTAAAAGATGTCGTAGGGCGGAGTGATCTGTGTAAACCACAATAGGCGAGCCAATCAAGTAGGGCCTGAATTTCTCTAATGCAAATACAACTGCCAAGAGTTCTTTCTCGGTAGTTGTGTAATTTATTTGTGCATCATTCAAGGTCCTACTTACATAGTAAATTACATGTGGCATCTTATCAATATGCTGTCCTAAGACAGCACCAATAGCAAAATCTGATGCGTCACACATAAGCTCGAACGGGTGGTTCCAATCCGGAGATGATAAAACGGGGGCTGTAGTGAGTGATTCTTTAAGCGATTCAAAAGCAGCCTCACAATCCGAATCGAAGTGAAATGTAGTGTCCTTGGCCAATAGAAGGGTTAAGGGTCTAGCAATTTTGCTAAAGTCCTTAATAAATCTCCTATAAAATCCTGCATGGCCAAGGAAGGATCGTATATCTTTGACGCAGTTGGGACGAGGGAGGTTATGAATGACATCTATTTTAGCTCTGTCAACCTCAATGCCTTTTCGTGAAATTTTATGTCCAAGTACAATAACTTCTTGGACCATAAAATGGCATTTTTCCCAATTCAAAGTCAAGTTCTTATCCTTACAGCGGGTAAGAACAGCGTCAAGATTACGAAGGCAGTCCTCAAAGGAGTCCCCAAAAATGGAGAAATCTTCCATAAAAATTTCTAGAAAATTTTCCACCATATCTGAAAATATCCCCATCATACACCGCTGAAATGTAGCGGGAGCGTTGCATAACCCAAAGGGCATGCGTCTATAAGCAAAAGTTCCGAAAGGACAAGTAAAAGTGGTTTTATCTTGATCCTTTTCGGCGATGGGGACCTGGTTGTAACCAGAGTATCCATCCAAGAAACAGTAGTATTAGTGTCCCACTAATCATTCCAACATCTGGTCAATGAAAGGTAGAAGGAAGTGATCTTTCCTCGTCGCGGCATTGAGTTTCCTGTAATCGATACATACGCGCCACCCTGTTTGGGTGCGTGTTTGGATTAACTCATTAGCCTCATTAGTGATGACCGTGATGCCAGACTTTTTAGGGACCACATGAATTGGACTTACCCATTGGCTATCAGATATGGAGTAAATTATTCCACTATCAAGGCACTTGACGATTTCTTTCTTTACCGCCTCCTTCATAACGGGATTTAACCGTCTTTGTGGGTCTCGGGTTGGTTTGGCTTCATCCATCAGATGTATGTGATGTTCAACAATTAAGGGACTAATCCCTTTGATGCCGGCCATTGTCCAACCAAATGCTTGCCGATTCGATCTCAACACTGCCAAAAGTGCATTCTCTTGCTCTACGGCTAGAGAAGCGGATAAAATTACTGGCAAAGTCTCATTCTCTCCTAAATATGCATATTTAAGATGAGAAGGTAGCGGTTTGAGATCAAGAATTGGCGGAGAGACAATAGAAGGAGGGGTAACGGAATGATATTCGGACTCCTTAAGAGGTTCAAAACTTGCATAAGATATTGACTCGGAAAGTGCTGCTGACTTTTGCAACGAGTCAACGGGTTCAATCTCAAGGTCGGACTCATTGAACATATCCTCACTATAAAGTGGTGCAAGATCAAACGATATCTCATTGGTGTTGTCGAGAACATCAAAGCAAAGCTCATCATCCATGCAGCTTTCGGAAGCTATCTCGTAGATGGAACAAACATCCAGCAAATGAGCAGAAGGTTCTGATGGCTGACTTCCTAGCTTGTAAATATTAAGCTCAATTGTCATTTTCCCGAAGGATAAGTTCATAGAACCGTTACGACAATTAATCACAGCGTTAGAAGTTGCTAGGAAGGGTCGACCAAGTATCACCGGGATTTGATTGCGTGGGTTTGCCACAGGTTGTGTATCTAAAACAATAAAGTCTACGGGAAATATGAATTCCCCGACTTTAATTAACACATCATCTAGTTCGCCCCGAGATTTGGTGATAGATCGGTCTGCCATTTAGAGAGTACAATGGGCGGGTTTTAACTCTCCAATTCCTAACTGCTTGTATACTGAATAAGGAAGCAAGTTGACGCTAGCGCCTAGATCGAGTAAAGCATGATTTATATTTTTACCCCCAATAGAAATAGAGATTGTAGGACAGCCGGGGTCCTTACGTTTCTTTGGTATTTGTTGGGTAAAAGCTGTGCTAACATTACTCGTCATGAAAACCTTTTTAGGCATTTGAGTTTTTCTCTTCCTAGTGCACAAGTCTTTAAGGATTCTTGCATAAGATGGGACTTGTTGAATAGCATCTAGGAGAGGAATATTCACGCTAACTTGCTTAAACATTTCCACAATCTTCTCCATTTGCGGGTTAGGTCTGTTGGCCCTTAATCGGTTTGGAAATGGAGCTCGATCAATAAGTTTTGGGTCCAACATTTGTGGAGAGGACTGTGGCGACGGATTCGATCCAAAAATTGGAGTGGGCATCGACTTAGATAGATTTGGCGAAATGTTCGAGCCTTGGGGAAAACGGAGAATAGGCTCGGATGAAGGTGGGAGACTAGACGAATTAGGGGAAGAAGAAGAAGAAGGGGTATCAAATGTGTCATTATCATCAAACTGCTCACCCACTTGGTTATTCAGCACTCTCCCCGATCTCAACGTAGTAATGGCATTCACATTATGACTTTGTGAATGGCCAGGATTCGGTAGAGGTTGAGATGGGAGTTTCCCTTTCTCTCTCGCACTCATTGCGGCGTTTAACTGCGCGATTTGGTTTTCTATTGATTTAATACTCTCACCATGGGAGGAGGAGTTTTTCGTTAGGGTATCAATAGAAGACCTTATCTCAGCCGAATTTTGCATGGATTGTTTCATAAACATATCCAAAGTTTGTGCAAGTGAGTTGTCAGTACCGGCCACTTGTGGTGTAGAAATGTTGGCCGAATTTTGGAAATTTTGTGACTAAAAGGGGGGCTGATTCTGTGGTTGTGGTTGCTGTGGAGGAGGTCTTTGATAATTATTTTGTTGGTTTTGATTCCAAGCAAAGTTAGGATGATTCCTCCATCCTTGATTATATGTGGAAGAATAAGGATCATTTCTAGGTCGCTGCTGAAAAGCAGCATTAGCTTGAAACGATGCATTCATAGGACATTCTTCCGTTAAGTGTGAAGGATCCGAATAGCAACCACAGACAGTCTTAGGAAGTGTGACCTGATTTAGGGAGAATGTTGAGAACTTGTTTTCAATAGCATCGAGTTTCTTCTGTATCGCTGCCATTTCGGCTTTCACTGCGATAGAAACATCGAGCTGGTGAATACCTCCCTTAGTTGAAGGTGGTCTTACGCTTTCCCACTACAACGTGTGTTCAGCAAGGTCTTCCAGATATTTCCATGCTTCACCGTCATCTTTAGACATGAAATTGCATTGACACATTGTTTCAAGTATCTGCTTTGTCGCTGGATTAATGCCCTCATATATAATCCGACATAAATCCCATCTTTGTATTTCGTGATGGGGGCATTGGACAAGCAGATCTTTAAAACGTTCAAAGCACTTCCAAAATGGTTCATTGGGAAGCTGGGTGAACTGGTTGATCTCGCTCCTAACATGTGCAGTCTTATGATTTGGGTAAAATTTCTTAAGAAATGCTACGACGAATTCATCCCAATTAGCGATAGAGTGTGCGGCAGTATTATAAAGCCATTTTTCTGCCAAGTCGCACAGTGTGAATGGGAGAAGACGTAAGCGCATAGCATCTAAAGTCAATTGTGAAGTACCCATCATTGCGCATACGTTTTCGAATTTGGTGATGAAAACGTACGCGTCTTCCGACTCAAGCCCGTGAAATTTGGGCAGCAGATTGATGTAGTGGGGTTTAATTTCGAAATTATCCCCATTAGGTGGTGGAAGAGATAGACAAGTGGGAAGAGGACCACGAATAGGATAGCATCTCTCTTGGAGAGAGATGCGCGGTGGATTCTGCGCACCTTCGGGCGGTGGCAGCGTGGTGTTATAATTTGATGGAGTGTCGTCCATCACGGTCGATGTGATGTGTGGTAGGGGGAAAGAAGATGAAGAAGTACCGACTTCGGCGTCGATAGCAGGAACGCGGACAAGACGGGCACTAGGATCCCGTGTCCAGCCGAGCATGCACTAAGCGGGTTTAGTGCAAGTGGCAGCGCGTGTATGATTTAAAATTGGCTTGTTTTGAAAAAGTGGGACTCAAGACAAATCACCCTATGATGCACAAGCAACCCTAGAACTAAGGTTACCTAGGTCAGTCTCTAGACCGCTCCTAGACTTCCAAAGGACAAGCCGCAGGATCAATCCTCTACCGCCTCCGTACTACCCTTGTAGCCAGATAAGTGCCAGGTAAGTGGGAAGGAACCACGTCGTGGGCCTAATTAAAAACCACTAGCCTTTATCACACTTGCCTAGGCACTACAAAAGTAATGCGGATAAACGATAGATTACCCACGACCTTCCTCTGTCCTTATTGAGCGCGACAGTCCTTAGAGTCTGGTCTAGATATTTTTTAACTTAATGAAGGGTTGATATATATGCTCGGTTTGTGATTTGTTGGGCTTAGGAAGGGTGATGAAATCCCCACCTAATCTTGATTTGGTCTTTGCCCCTTAGAATCCGTATTAAAATATGCAAAACAAAACCAATCACAAAACTTTTGCAAAAAGATTTTTTAGCGGCGCAATTTTCGCAAAGAATCCTGCAGAAGATAGATTTTATTGGATTTGAGAGGAGAGAGAAGGAGTTGAGAATCTTACCAGAGAGTTCTGTAGCCCTAATCCCTCCAAGCAGCCGCGTTTCCGCCGCAGGAAGCACCTTTGTGCCGCGGTTCCGCCGCGAGGTGGATGGATCGCTTGCTGAAAATTTTTCTGTGTCCCTCTGTGCTCCTCTGGATCTCGATGAATGGCTCTGTCTTCTGTTTTCCTCAATTCTGTAACTCCAGATCTCCTTGCAAAAATTCACGCACAAGTCGTTAAATATGCAATTTGCAGTTTTGTGTTAATAATGATATAAATCGTCTAAGAATTCAACACAAATAATAAAAATAAAAAATTACGCATGTATCCCCGGCAATGGCGCCATTTGATTGATACGAAAGAGTGTGTTTGTAGTTAACCGCAATCAATAACGGTGTCGCGCGTATAGCTAGACCGAGATGAGTACGGGTCGTCCTCTGGGAAACGTGGAACCTTTTACTTTTACTTTAGATGTGTTGAGAAAGAGAGGAGGGATAAAGAATTTTATAGAATGGTTTCTAGATCTACGTTAAATAAGAATGTAAAATATAGATCTAGATTATTTTAAAGATGTAATTAATATAATAAGAGGGCTTGTAGGGTTCGTTAGGATTTAGTAGTTATGGACGATTAATTAAAAGTTACCCTTTTTATCCATTAATAGATTTAGAACTAGAACGACGGTGATGCGTGTAGATTAGGGTTTCTGGAGGGAAAAGGAATCCCACTCTTAACCCTTATCTCGACACGGAACTCCGTTCATATCTAGCCTTTACCAAAACAATCATTAATCTAATCTCTAATCGCGGTCGGAACTAGCAAAGAATTGCTAGCACGCCCGATTAGGATGTTAATGATTCTTTTGATAAAGTTCCTAAACTTTATAGGACTTAAAAATGGTTTAATTATTTTCATCGTCCATTAGCCTACCCTAATCCTACGAACCCTAACAAGCGGAGAATTACTCGCGCATGTTGGGAGAAGAAGATGAAAAGAAAGAGAGGGAAAACATAATGTAAAATGCAAAAGAATAAAATAAAACAACTACCTTTATTAATCAATTTGAACAATCTACACTTTGATTCCTTAGAAAATGATTACAAAGACTAGTTTGCTTCTCGATCTCTTCCAAGGAGGTAAACGAACAGTTGATGATCAGCCTGGATGCGTGAGCCGTCTTGGACTTCGTGATCTCTTCGGCTTGATACCTTTTCCAAGAGGCTCTCGGTGCCTTTTTATAGTGCAAACCCAGAATCTTGTAGTTGAAAACTTGCTAAAATATAGCATAGATTTACCCCAAAAATCCTCTGCCCCTAACTCCCTGGAATTGCGGCGGATCCGCGGCCTAAGGGTGGGTTTGGCCGCGGATCCGCGCTCAAAGGTGGGGATCTCTCGATCAATTTTCTTGGGCTCTCTGATTGTGACATTTGGCAATCCAAGGCACCTTTAGAATTCAGAAATCTTCTCTCGGTTGCTTCCAGACTTGGTCTCCAAGTTTTGTTTCTTAATTTGGCAAGATTTCTTCAACAACTTGATTTGCTTGATTCTAGCCTTGGAAAATTCTGCACAACAACTCAAATAAGATTTTAGTAGACTTTGTTCTACTAGGATTAGGTCAATAATATTATTTGCATACATTTTCCTACCAGATACTAATTAAAATATATTAACACATGGAAAATGGTGTTTTTACACATAAACCCTCATATGTATAATATATTATAATAAAGTCCTTTTTTAATATGAAAATGGTAGGAAAAATGTAATACAAATGTGCAGTTTTATCAACTGAACAACATCCAATGCCTAAAAGCTCTGATACCACTGTAGGGATTCTCTAGCACTATCTTAGGTTTTTGGTTGCATCACACATGCTATATTAAAAATTTTAGGGAGTGCTAAACAATACCAACCATGAATCGAACTAGAAAATTAGGGTAAGAACATTAAGTATCACATACTAACAAGTGTCTAACACTAAGAGGTAAGTAATACAACCTTTGTAGACCTCCTCTTGTGACTCCTTGGATCTAGTAAGGTTTAAACCGGTTCGCTTGAATCCTTCCAAGTCCACGACAATCCACCACGAAGTCCCTTTGCTCAAGCTCCTAGCTTCACTTGATCTTTGAAGAAGTGGAGCAAACAACCTACACTAGTGGGCTAGACTAATATAGATTGGTGATGTGGGTTTGGATCTCACTTAAAAACCTTTTCTTTTTATGTTCTTCATTCACTTTTGAAACTCTAGAGAGCTTGAAGGAGGAAGAAGAAGATGAGTGGCTAAACTTGACTCAAGTGAGAATAATTCAACATAATCCAAAGAGAGTAAGTGAATTATATCATGCTTAACTATGGTTACAAAATTTCTAGATATTTTAAGTCTTGAGTTTAAGCAAAACCATGGGCTACAAAACCATGGGCAATGAAACCATGGTATTGACTTTGGTCAACACAGGAGAAGAGAGTTGACTAGTCAACCATGATTTTATTCCCATTTTGCTTTTCTAAAATAATCAAAATATGTGTGTGTGTGTGTGTGTGTTACCATATGAGTCTTGCATTGCCACCACCAATGTATCATCAACCATGATACATGTATGCTTGGATGTGTGGATCCATATCAACATATACATACACTTATGCATGCATCATAAAGAAATAGGTTTTAAAAAATGAGCTAATGGACATAATATTAAATCAACACTTGATTTAATAACGCGGTCATACCACATACGACCCGTCCAATAGTAAACGCCCGATTAAAATACGGTATCCAATACACGTATTTAATCGAGCTTCCGCGCATATCACATATGAACCCCACATCTTTTCGCCTGAGCTAGAAGACCCCTTTATGGGACTCTAAGACTCGTCAATACGCTAGCAGTAGGCAGTGATCATATCACATAACCACAAACCGTCGGTGGAACAAGCTGTACATAAGGGCTCCCAGGTATTGAGCGATCAGAAGAAACACAAGCAAACCGGTCAAAACTCCCGTCAAGCTAACTGGCAACACTTACCGTACAGTCCGGTCTCTTCTTCAGATATGATGCATATCGAGTCTAGGGATGGCATCGTCGACCCCAATAATTCAATAAGTCATGCCGGTATATGGCTCATAACAGATCGAGAAACTACTGATAACACTTATCAGTAGATCTCAACAACCCTGGCCAGGGACTTCCTGTTATAGCCAATCGAGTATAGCGCAACATCAACCGCCAATACCGGGAGAGACGAAACCCCTCCTATCGCTCATTGCCTCCATGTGCCCCGGGAATGTACCTGATTTGATCTATTTTGTAGAAGTGTTTGTAGTAGTAACCGCAATCAATAACGGTGTCGCGTGTAGCTAGATCGAGATGAGTACGGGTCGTCCTCAGGGAAATGTTGAATCTTTTAATCTTACTTTAGGCGTGTTTATTAGGAAAGGAGGAACAATAAAGAATGGTAAAGAACGGTTGTAGATTCTAGATCCACGTAAAACACGGATGCAGGATATAGATCTAGATTAACTACGGATGTAAGTTTAATATTAAAAGGGGGCTTGTAGGGTTCATTAGGATTTAGTAGCTATGGATGATTAATTAAAAATTACTCTTTTTATCCTTTAATAGATTTAAAACTAGAACGACAGTAATGCATGTAGATTAGGGTTTCTGGAGGGAAAAGGGTAGATTAGGGTTTCTGGAGGGAAAAGGGTTCCCACTCTTAACCTCTATCTCGACATGGAACTCCATTCATATCTAGCCTTTACCAAAACAATCATTAATCTAATCTCTAATCGCGGTCGAGACTAACAATAAATTGGTAGCGTGCCCGATTAGGATGTTAATGATTCTTTTGGTAATGTTTATAAATTTTATAGGACGTAAAAAGAGTTAAGGATTTTCATCATCCATTAATCTACTCTGATCTTACGAACCCTAACAAGTAAAGAATTACTCGCGCATGTAAGGAGAAGAAGAGATGGAGAAGGAAATCATATTAAAACTACAAATAAATAGAATAAGAAAAAGAACTACCTTTATTAATCAACAAAATTCATTTACACTTTGTTCCCTTAGAAAATGATTACAAAATGCCAGTTTGCTTCTCGATCTCTTCTAACGAGGTAGATGAACCGTTGATGATCAGCCTGGATGCGTGAGCCATCTTGGACTTCGTGATCACTTCAGCTTGATGGTTTTTCCCAAGAGGCTCTCGGTCCTTATTTATAGTCACAGAGCCAGAACCTTAGTTTCCTAATATGGAAACTAGTTGTTAGGATCCTAACCACCAAAATCCCATATCTCAACTCCTCAAATCCGCGGCGGAACCGCGGCCATTGGATAGGTTTGGCCGCGGATCCGCCCCCTTTTGGTGAGATCATGGCCTCTAATTTTTGTAGCTTCATATCTGTAACACTTGGTAATCTTTTGAGTATCTAGACTTTGAAAATCTTTTCTACATTTTTGCCAGAATTAGTTTCTTCAATTTACTTGAATATCTTCAGCAGATTTGATCTTGCCAACTCGGATTTCCTTGATTTTAGTCATGATATAATTCCTGCACAATTATCTCAATAAATGATGTTAGTAGAATTTGTTTTTATTGAGATATTATCTTTAACCATTTGCCATGATATTTTAATTTTAAGAGAATTGGTCAATGATATTTAATAAGGTAAGTATATTTAAATAGACCAAATGTTACATGGATATTATGTACTTACTTTTTCCTATATAATGATAATTATAATATATAAACACATGAAAATAGTATTTTTGAAAATAAACCTTCATATGTGTCATATTTATAATAAACACCTTTTACTATATAGAAATAGTAGGAAAAATGTCATATTAAATTTGCAGTTTTATCAACTGAACAAATACCCCCAAACTTATTTTTGATCGTCCCAAGCAACCTAGTTATTCAAGAGAAGGAGAAAAAGAAGAAGCTAAGCACACTTTCGTAGGCAACACGATTGCACCGAGCACGTGCAACAAGCCGTTAAACCTCTAGGTGTCCCTAGTAGAAGGAGTACTGTCTCCTGAGGGTTTTCAGCGGATTACACCCACAAAATCCTATAATAAAAGAGAGATTATGAAAGTTACATATAAAGATAAGAACTATAAAAGAAAAAACTTGAAAATAAGAGTTTCCAACTATACCAGCTTTTCAGTTGCTGTGAGCCTTATCTTAATGGTCGTGAAAAGATATTAGAAATCACATCATCCCTCAATAAAACATCGCCTTTTAGTCTTCCTCCCTATTTTTCTTCCAAACATTGATCATATACCCCTACGTGTGTGTAAAATACATCCCTACACTTAGAGAATTCAATTCAAGCTATCATACTCTTGTCCATCTTCCAAAGTACTTTATAGTTGATGAATATTATCGATAAAATTGCTCACACATTTTTCATGCGACCGTCAATACTTCTTGAGGTACTAACCGACCGATTACAAAATGTGCTTGCATATTTATGCGTAATTCCTCGTTTCGCAACACCTAAAGCTTAGCAGTGGCTCCCAAACCAGTTGGTCTAAGGCACTAGGTGATAAAACACCCTCGCTATATTTTTTTTATGCTGCCTTGGTAATTACAAAACCAGTGTTCATTTTTTTTCTTCACCCTCACTATATTTTTTTATTTTCCTTCATACTAAGGCTTTTAGACAAGAGCATTTCAAGGTATTCTCTACTATCCCAAGTTTCAAAATGTGTGACAGTGCATATAGTAGGGTATCAACGTTCAAAAGTTTGGCCTCAAGAATAGAGACTAGTTTTCAGATTTATTTTTATCCTCAGATTAGCAATTTCCTTCATCTTACTAACCCTTGGGACAACAGCTCATAACTACTTATTACTAGTTTTGTTTAAGAAAACTTCTAACTTTCTTGGTTTTCTTAAATTTTTCCAATCTTTTGGATGTAATTTTTCACTATCCAATCTTTTATTATCTAATTAAATATTAAAATTTTTATCTTTTGAATTTTTTTTATTTTTATATATTTTAAAAGTTTTGTGCTTATGCAAAGTAAGATGCAAAATGATGCGAAAATAAGCACAAACCTCCCCAAACTAGTTTTCAACAGTGTTCTCACTGTTGTCTTCCGCTAGATCACAAAAAACCTGTAAGCCTGGAAGGAAATTTATTAACGGGGCAAGAATAAGTGAAAGTGAAAATCCTCCCCCAAACTTATTCTTTGGCTTACCATTTTGAGTAAAAAAATTTATTTTCAAGAGCTAGATTATCCCCCCCCCCCAAACTTGAGTTAAACAATGTTAAGCTTTGAAAATCACAAGAGGGGGTCAAAATTAGTGGTCAATACCAAGCTTTGCAAAGACCGAAAGTCAACACCAACCATTCGAAGGTTTTATCAGTATAGTGCATCGGTTGGTGGAGGAACATGTTGTAAAGAGCCAGGAAGAAGTGGGGAAAAGATAAGTGGTGGGATAGAATGTGTTTGCATCTCATTTTGGAGAGACGACACAGTGATTGTGATGGATTACTCACATTCTCTTTATAGTCCAGAAAAAGGGGTGGAGGTTCAATTTCTTCGTCTTGGAGTTGATTCATCTCAACACCCGTATCTTTTAAAAATGCGAGTTCATCAGCGAAAATTTCCTCAAAGCTCTCATCGATACCCCGAAGAATAATTTCATCAAAAAGCGCGGGGTGATTTTCAGACACCAAAAACGATTCATAATCAGTGTTAGATGTTGACCCGGACAACTCGGTGGAAGAGTCCGTATATGTATGATACATAGTTGGGTCAAACAACAACAAATGAAATGATCTACATCAGTATCATGAAGCTGATCAAATTCACTGCTATCGATATCCATTAATTCGACAGAACATGCATGAGAAGTAGGTTCGAAGGGTACACTTCCCAACTTGTATATGTTAAGCTCAATTGACATCTTCCCGAAGGTTAGGGTCATAGGGTCGTTACGACAGTTGATTATAGCATTGGAAGTGGCCAAAAAGGGGCGACCAAGGATCACCGGAATTTGATTCCGTGGGTTCACTACAGGCTGTGTATCGAGTACAATAAAGTCCACAGGGAATACAAATTTCCCGATTTTTATCAACACATCCTCTAGTTCACCCCTAAGTTTGGTGATTGATCGATCGGCCATCTGGAGAGTGCAATGAGCTGGTTTCAACTTTCCAATCCCTAAATGCTCATAAACCGAGTAAGGAAGCAGGTTAACACTTGCGCCAAGGACAAGTAGAGCATGGTTAATGTGTTTATCCCCAATAGAAATAGAAATAGTAGGATAGCCAGGATCCTTACATTTCCTAGGTAATTGTTTGGGAAAAGCTGTGTCTACAGTCTTTGACATGAATACCTTTTTTGGCACTTGAGTCTTCTTCTTCCAAGTGCACAAGTCCTTGAGAATTTTCGCATAATCCGGGACTTGTTGTATAGCATCTAGGAGAGGGATATTGATGTTAACTTGCTTAAAGATTTCAGTGATCTTCTCCATTTGCGGACTTGGTCTGTTTCCCCTTAACTGATTCGGATAAGGAGCTTTAGCAATAATAGCTGGGTCCAACATTGGAGAAGTTCGTGTAGGTAGGAAAGATCCAAGAATAGGAGTGGGGATCATATTTGGTGGACTAGAAGAAATGTGCTAAGGGTTCGAGCCTTGGGAAAAACGGAGAATAGGCTCGGAAGAAAATGGTAGGCTAGATGAACTGGGGTCGGAAGGAGAAGTAGAAGTGGAAGGAAAAGTCTCAGCCGGGGTATCATCGATTGATTCTTCATTATTATCAATCTCTTCACCAACATGGTTGTCAAGCACTCTTCCAGATCTCAACGTGGTGATAGCGTTCATGTGATGTGAATAGCCAGGATTGGGTAAAGGTTGAGCTGGAAGTTTCCATTTCTCTCTAGCACTCAATTCGGCATTTATTCGGGCAATTTGTGCTTCCATCGATTTAATACTCTCACTTTGGGAGTCAGAGTTTTTCTGGATTTTATCGACGGAAGACTTCATCTCAACCGAAACTTGCATGAAATTTGTCAAAAGCAAATTCATGGTTTTTTCGAGTGAAGAGGAGTTATCAGTACCGGTCAATTGCAAAGAATTGTTGTGCGGTGCAGAATTGTTGACCGGATTTTGAAAATTTTGTGATCGGTAGGGGTGCTGACTTATTTGAAGTGGTTGTTGTTGTGGTGGAGGACCCCTTTGGAAATTGTTTTGATTTGGAACCGTGTTTTGTGATTGGTTCCAAGCAAAGTTAGGATGATTCCTCCAACCCTGATTATAAGTGGAAGAATAAGGATCGTTTCTAGGTCTTTGTTGGAAAGCAGCATTGGTATGCTCTTGACCTTGAAACGGAGAATTTAAAGGACATTCTTCCATAAGATGAGATGGATCAGAACAGTATCCACAGATAGTTTTGGAGAGTGACATCTGATTTAGGGATGATGCTAAAAATTTATGTTCCATAGCTTCGAGTTTCTTTTGCATTGCTGCCATTTAAGCTCTAACTCCTATGGAAACATCAGATTGGTGGTTACCACCCCTAGACGATGATTGACTAATACTTTCCCACTGTAAAGATTTTTCGGCCAAATCTTCTAAAAATTTCCAGGCTTCACCATCATCTTTATTCATGAAGGTGCCTTGACACATGGATTCAAGGATTTGTTTTGTTGTAGGATAAATACCCTCATATATGATTCTGCACAGATCCCATCTAGGAATTCCGTGATGAGTACATTGAACTAACAGATCCTTGAAGCGTTCAAAACACTTCGAGAATGGTTCATTGGGAAGCTGGGTAAATTGATTTATTTCGCTACGGACTCGAGCTGTCTTATGATTATGGTAGAATTTCTTTAGGAAAGCTGTTACGAATTCTCCCCAATTTGAAATAGAATATGCGGCTGTGTTATAAAGCCACTTCTCGGCTATATCGCACAAAGTGAATGGGAGAAGACGTAGACGCATAGCATCCACAGAAAGATATGAAGTACTCATCATAGCGCATACATTTTCAAATTTGGTAATAAAGACGTATGCGTCTTCAGACTCGAGACCGTGATATTTTGGTAAAATATTGATGTATTGTGGATTGATTTCAAAATTGTCCCCAGTGGCTGGTGGAATAGATAAGCAAGTGGGAAGTGGACCACGGATAGGATAGTATCTTTCTTGGAGAGAGATGCGCAGTGGATTGTGCTCACCTACGGACGGTGGCAGCGTGGTATTATAATTTGATGGAGTACCGTCCATCTCGGTCGATGTGGTGGGTGGTGGGGGAAAAGAAGATGAAGAAGCACCGACATCGGAGTCGATAGCAGAAACGCGGACAAGACGGGCACTAGAATCCCGTGTCCAGCCAAGCATGCACTAAGCGGGTTTAGCGCAAGTGGAAGCGTGTGTGATTTTAAAATTGGTTTGTTTTGAAAAAGTGGGACTTAAGACAAATCACACAAAAATGCACAAACAACCCTAGAACTAAGGTTACCTAGGTCAAGTCTCTAGACTGCTCCTAGACTTCCAAAGGACAAGCTGCAGGATCAATCCTCTACCATCTCTTTACTACTCTTGCGGCCAGGTAAGTGCCAGGTAAGTAGGAATTATCCGCTATATGAATCACCGAAATTTCGGGCCTAATTAAGTAACCACTTACCTTAGACACACTTTCCTAGACACCACAAAAGTAATGCGGATAAGTGATAGATTACCCACAACCTTCCTTTGTCCTTATTGAGCGCGACAGTCCTTAGAGTCTTGTCTAGATATTTTTTAATTAATGTAGGGTTGATGCGGATGCTCGTTTTGTGATTTGTGGGGGCTTAGGAAGGGTGATGAAATCCCCACCTAATTTGAATTTTGGTCTTGCCCCTTAAAATCGGTATTAAAATATGAAATAATTAACCAATAACAAAACTTTACAAAAAGATTTTTGAGCGGCGATATTTTGCAAAGAATCCTGCAGAAAAGATATTTTATTGGATTTCAGAGGAGAGAGAATGAGTTGAAAATTTCACCAGAGAAGTTTGGAACCCTAATTCCTCACTTAAGCCGTGGATCCGCCGCTAAAATAGCCTTTCTGCCGTGCTTCCGCCGTGCTTTGAGGGAATCTTTTGATGATTTTTACTTTGTGGCCTCATGTGCTCCTCTGGATCTTGATGAATGTCTCTTTCTCCCTGTTTCCTCAAGTCTGCGACTCCAGATCCCCTCGCAAAATTCACACAATAATCGTTAAATATATAATTTGCAGTTTTGTTTTGTTTATGATAATGATCGAATAAGAATTCAACACAAATAGTAAGAATAAAAAATTACGCACGTATCCCCGGCAACGGCGCCATTTGATTTGATCTATTTTATAGAAGTGTTTGTAGTAGTAACCGCAATCAATAACGGTGTCGCGTGTAGCTAGACCGAGATGAGTACGGGTCGTCCTCAGGGAAACGTTGAATCTTTTAATCTTACTTTAGGCATGTTGATTAGGAAAGGAGGAACAATAAAGAATGGTGAAGAACGGATGTAGATTCTAGATCCACGTCAAACACGGATGCAGGAAATAGATCTAGATTAACTACGGATGTAAGTTTAATATTAAAAGAGGGCTTGTAGGGTTCATTAGGATTTAGTAGTTATGGATGATTAATTAAAGATTACTCTTTTTATCCTTTAATAAATTTAAAACTAGAACGACAGTGATGCATGTAGATTAGGGTTTCTGGAGGGAAAAGGGTTCCCACTCTTAACCCCTATCTCGATATGGAACTCCGTTCATATCTAGCCTTTACCAAAACAATCATTAATCTAATCTCTAATCGCGGTCGAGACTAACAATAAATTGGTAGCGTGCCCGATTAGGATGTTAATAATTCTTTTGGTAAAGTTTATAAACATTATAGGACGTAAAAAGAGTTTAAGGATCTTCATCATCCATTAATCTAGCATAATCCTACGAACCCTAACAAGCGAAGAATTACTCGTGCATATTGGGAGAAGAAGAGATGGAGAGGGAAATCATATTAAAACTACAAAGAAATAGAATAAGAAAAAGAACTACCCTTATTAATCAACAAAATTCATTTACACCTTGTTCCTTTAGAAAATGATTACAAAATGCTAGTTTGCTTCTCGATCTCTTCTAAGGAGGTAAATGAACCGTTGATGATCAGCCTGGATGCGTGAGCCGTCTTGGACTTCGTGATCTCTTCAGCTTGATTATTTTTCCCAACAGGCTCTCGGTCCTTATTTATAGTCACAGAGCCAAAACCTTAGTTTCCTAATATGGAAAATAGTTGTTAGGATCCTAACCACCAAAATCCCATATCTCAACTCCTCAAATCCGCGGCAGAACCGCGGCCATTGGATAGGTTTGGCCGTAGATCCACCCCCTTTTGGTGAGATCATGGCCTCTAATTTTTGTATCTTCATATCTGTAACACTTGGTAATCTTTTGAGTATCTAGACTTTGAAAATCTTTTCTACATTTCTGCCAGAATTAGTTTCTTCAATTTACTTGAATATCTTCGGCAGATTTGATCTTGCCAACTCGGATTTCCTTGATTTTAGTCATGATATAATTCCTGCACAATTATCTCAATAAATGATGTTAGTAGAATTTGTTTTTATTGAGATATTATCTTTAACCATTTGTCATGATATTTTAATTTTAAGAGAATTGGTCAATGATATTTAATAAGGTAAGTATATTTAAATAGACCAAATGTTACATGGATATTATGTACTTACTTTTTCCTATATAATGATAATTATAATATATAAACACATGAAAATAGTATTTTTGAAAATAAACCTTCATATGTGTCATATTTATAATAAACACCTTTTACTATATAGAAATAGTAGGAAAAATGTCATATTAAATTTGCAGTTTTATCAACTGAACAGTACCCAAAATCCACCTATTTGCACGACTCAGTAGAGCCGTGGTAGGGTGGAGATCAAAGTACAGTGGGAGGATACACAAGACTCTATGACGATCTCGGGTCTAAAGACTAACATGTACCAGTGTCACCTGAGAACTGCTATCCGACGATAGATATAATACCACATAGGAGTTCTCGGCGAGTCCGTTCAGTGTACCCAGTCTCACTGAACACCCGTATACGGTCTTTGGTGTCACCACACCAATGGACATGGGATCATCCATCGCCCATCATATGGGTCAAGTAACGTATACGCTAGTCTACTCTGGAATATCGATGCCCCGTCTCGATACACCCATGACTAGGAACATTTCAAGGATATGCTTATAAACTACACTTGTCCCACTAGTATGATCAACATCATAATCCCAGTAGTTAAGCAAATATCTTGAAGGCTTTATCAACAAGTACCAAATGAATAAGATGCATGATCAAATGAACATGTCAAGATAAAGTACAACCAAATAGCATAATATCATGTCGAGCAAGAATGTCCCCTAAATATATATATATATATATATATATATATATATATATATATATATATATATATATACCGACACATCCACTATCATATAATGGCCTCTAAGGCATACATATATCCAACAACAGCCTACGCTAGCGTTGTTTACGACGGAGGTAGGGTATAAGGCCGTTGTTAGGGCCGTTAAAGAAGAGATCTGGTTGAAGCGGCTATTTTCGGAACTTGGTATTCAAAAAAATACCATAATAGTCTACTGTGATAGCCAAAGTGCGATTAACTTGACGAAAAATCTGATGTATCATGATAAAACGAAGCACATTGATGTATGACACTGGTTTGTTCAGGAAATCGTTGAAAAAGAAGAGATTATTGTGAAGAAGGTTGGTACGGCGGATAATCCGGCCGACATTTTGACGAAGTCTCTTTCGGTTATTAAGTTCGAGTATTTCTTGAACTTAATTGGAATGTGTCGCACTCATTGCACCCTAGAAGGGATTTGTGGTGAAGATGAAGCTATTATTAATGTTATGGAGTGAAGATTTGTTGTATATACCTCCTATTCTGTCATGCCCCGCTTCCTAGTATACGGGCAGAGGACGCGACTAGCTGCTACGTATTTACTCTGAAGTAAATACGCTAAGCGTATCTAAGCAATATAAATAAAAATGCACAAGAGACAAAGACAGTAGATATAACTGAACAACAACATTATTTATTAACATTCTTTGTGTTCTTCTTTTAGGACTCTAAGTGAAGAGGGAGAAGGGAGAGATAGAAAAATGTGAGGAAGAAAAAGAAAGAGGAGGACAAATAAAGATGGTGTAATGGTGAATTATCTATCATAATATGTGCATTCAACTTGGGAATTAAAAGAGAAATGATAGGTCACCATTCATTTTGGAAATAAAAGGTCTCATTTGTAGGTTATGAGAAGAATAAAAAATGATAAAAAAAAATAATTGCAAGAATGGGGATTTGAACATGCAACTTATGGAATAACAATGCAAGGACTTAACCAATGTGCTACAAGGTTGTTCGTGCACATATTTAATTAGGATTAAATATATGTTGTTGCTTGAAAAAAAGGTTGGCTTTTGGGCTCATAGTTTTATAAAAGAAAATGAAAATGATATTGGATTTGGGTTATGGGCTGGATCAGGTCTTGCATTTAATTTTGAATAGATTAAGATTTAGTTTAAAGAAATTGGTTTGGGAAAAAAAATAGATGGAATAATAAAATAATATATTTAATAGAAAACAAAATATACGGAAAAATAATAAGAATAAATAAATACAATATTTTATTAAAGAAAGAAAACACGATGGTATAGTAATATTGGGGTCGTTACATCCTACCCTCCTTAAAATAATTTCGTCCTCGAAATTACTCAAGAAGGATGTTGCAACAGAGTAAGGAAAGAAGATTAGGATGATGTTGTCTTTGAGCTCCGTCGATTGATAAACCAATTGAGCTAATATACCAACGAGATACAAATAGAAAGGGTGAATAAGAGTTAAGAATTCAAAAGTCTTGAGATGGACTTCAAAGAAACCGAAGGTGGAGTTCAAGATGGATTCAAGGAATATGTAATGTAAAGAATGTTTGCAGTTGTTGTTTCTTGTGTTTATATTTCTTCGGACTTCATGCAAAATTGACCCGTATGGTAGGGTTCTATACAGCTCTAACCTGCATGGGCCGTCAACAAAACCTGTCACGCCCCGCTTCCCAGTAAACGGGCAGAGGACGCGACTGACCGCTACGTATTTACTCTAAATTAAATACGCTAAGCGTATCTAAGCAATATAAATAAAAATGCACAAGAGACAAAGACAGTAGTTATAACTGAACAGCAACTTTATTTATTTATATTCTTTGTGTTCTTCTTCTAGAACTCTAGGTGAAGAGGGAGAAGGGAGAGATAGAAAAATGCGAGGAAGAAAAAGAAAGAGGACAAATAAAGATGGTGTAATGATGAATTATCTATCATAATATGTACATTCAACATGGGAATTAAAAGAGAAATGAAAGGTCTCATTTGTAGGTTATGAGAAGAATAAAAAATGATAAAAAATAATTGCAAAATTGGGGATTTGAACATATGACTTATGAAATAACAATGCAAGAACTTAACCAATGTGCTACAAGGTTGTTCATGCACATATTTAATTAGGATTAAATATATGTTGTTGCTTGAAAACCAAGTGGGCTTTTGGGCTCATAGTTTTATAAAAGAAAATGAAAATGATATTGGATTTAGGTTATGGACTGGGTCAGGTCTTGCATTTAATTTTCAATAGGTTAAGATTTAGTATAAAGAAATGGGTTTGGGAAAAAAATAGATGGAATAATAAAATAATATATTTAATTGAAAACAAAATATACGGAAAAATAATAAGAATAAATAAATAAAATATTTTACTAAAGAAAGAAAACACAATGGTATAGTAATATTGGGGTCGTTACATATTCCGATCCCTAATGATTTCCTGTTCGATCCGGCGTGATCACAAAGTTGGCGAAAATTTGAAATTATCTGCAATTAAGGGGAACAGACATTTAGAGGTACAGCTTCAGACGCCTGCCGACACTCTGTATATACGGTATATTTTGGTCAGACGTCTGACTCGAAGAGTTCAGACGTCTGCGGGCGCTCTGTTCTTTCGAAGAATTCAAGACCAGACGTCTGTAGCTATTTCTTCAAACATCTGGGGACACTCTGTTATTTTGATGACTCTTGGGCAGACGACTGAGCATTCCTTTTTCTGACGTTTGCCGTGTCTTGAGCCGAATATTTGCTCATGTTAGGAAATTAGTCATTTGATCAAATCTTTTGTATGCTATATATATTGTAGCAAGTAGAAACATTAGATTGGATAGCTTTTCTGATATTTTGAGAGAACCCTTTTGTTATTTGTGAGAGATAGGCTTTTGAGGGATTTGTAATTCATCCACCGGTTTCGTACTCCTCCATTTTCGTTGATTAATAAAAGTTTCGCTTTCGCCTAATTGGTTAATACTTTTCACTACTAATATAGGGGGTTGCCCCTACGGATAACAACATCCGTAGGGGCAGATAAAGTTTGGCCCTACGGATTAATCCGTAGGGCCAAACGATTGCCCCTACGGTCCTTACATATTTATTTAAAAATTATTAAATCTTAAATTGTTGTTTTCCTCTACGGAGCCGCAAACCAAGAACCTACGGACTTATCTGTAAGGGCATCTAAATAGGGATTTATGTAAAAAGGCAGATCAATCCCTACGCTGATTATCTCTTATTTTCTCATCACTGCGCACGAACCCAAATCCCCAAACCCTCATTCCCGCCGATCGCCGTTCTCGTCGTCGTTGTTCTCGTCGTCGCCAGCGCCGGCCGATTCGTCATCGCCACCGCCTGCTTCTTCCTCATCTCCGTTCGTCGTCGCCACCGCCTGCTACTTCCTCATCTCCGTTCGTCGTCGCCACCGATTCATCGTCGCCACCGCCTGCACAGATTAGGAAATCTTCAATTAAACAAATTTTTGATTGTTTTAGGTCTATGGTTCATGGTTTGGGTACCAATGAGGCATCGGTTGGGGTTAGCGTTAGGGTTAGGGCTGGGGCTGGGGGGCTGCGGTTGGGGTTGGGGTTCGGCAGGGGGTTGCGGTTGGGCTTGGGCTTAGGGTTAGTGTTAGGGTTGGGGTTCGGCTGGGGTTGGGGCTGGGGCTGGTGGTAGGATTAGGGTTAGGATTGGGGTTGGGTTTGGGGTTAGAAACTGGATGTTGTTACCGCAGTAGATTGCAAAGGCTGATATTTTGCCAGTGAGATTACAAAATTAGGTAAATACATCTTTGACATAGCCCAAAAACAAAAGAAGCGATGTTGGAAAGCTATAACTGAGTGAGCTAGACACTGTTAAGAAGTTGAAGTTTCAAGAATTATAAAATATATTTGTGGAGCTTAATATATGTATATGCTACCTGCCTTTATCTTAGCATATTTTACATGTTGTTTTTCCGTCGTTAATTGTAAGAATTGAATTACGAATCTAGAATGATGCAACTTAAGTTTCTTTATCTATTTTTATCATATGATTTTGGAAATAAATTTGAACATAGGATTATGACATTCTTTCTTTTTTTTTTCGTTATAACCTTTAACTGGTTTTAGCAATAAAATGTCCTTTAAACAACAGAAGCCAGTGTCTTGTCAAGAAATTTGACTTTCTTAATTGTTTTAAGCTTATCTATTGATATATGCTTGGTATTGTAGGCAGAACTTTACAGGGTAAGGAAAGCATTTGATAAAGCTGAGCCATTATATTTAGAAGCCATAACTATTCTGGAGGAAGTGTTTGGTTCTGATGACGTACGGTGTGTATATTATTTCAGTTGAAATTTATTTTATTTTCTAACCTTGTAGACATGTATGCTTAGTAAGTAACTAATGTTAAATCTAATAATTTGTATAAATAGTTATTAATGAAGTTCAGTGAAGGGTCTTTAAGCCCTTTTGACTTTTTTTTAATGATATATACTTACATTATATGTGTAGAACAGATATAGTAATTCTGTTTTTTAATATATGATTTTATGTATTTTTAGCTTTTTAGTCACCTAAATTGGATGATGGACACATTTGTCATTCTTTAAGGTTTCTTGCTTTTGCAGAGTAGGGGCTGCTTTACACAACCTAGGGCAATTTTACCTTGTCCAGTGAAAACTTGAGCAGGCTCAGAAGTGCTATGAGGTATAAGTTCTTTCGAAGCACTTTTTTCTTTATGAATTTTTCTATTTTAATAATATTTTTTCCATGAACCATGATACTTGATATGATAGTTGTTAGTAATAAAGCATAAATTTCAAGGCAAGGTTCTCAGAACTCTAATGTTGTATTTCGATAGATTTATATCTAAGCTTTAAGGCAATCAACTTTCATCTTTTATGGGCTATTTCTCATCTCCTTCCCCCAAAAGAAAACCCCTCTACTTCTATGTCTACCCCTCCATTTCATATTTCCAGGTTCTCCCAAAAGAAATTAATAACATGTCACATCTTCTTTAAGCGGCATAAGTTAATTGTTTATTTATCTATCAATTCCTATGTGATAATCTGTTCTATTGTCTTTCTGTTTCTTTTGGCAGCGTGCTCTAAAGGTATGAAACAATGCTTGAATTCTCTGTCTTTCATCTCCGATATGGTGGTTCTTTTCCTTTTATTGCTATATGCTGTTTATGTTTTGCGTAGATAGAAGGACATGTTCTGGGCTATGGTGTGCTTATACAATGTATTATCTTAAGAAGGGTAATACCGTGTTTTTCTAATATGGATAATTTGTCATTGTTAATCCATCTTCCTGAAAACGGTTTATACGGAGGAAGTATATTTCATGGTACTTGAGAAAAATATATGTTGAAGTCAAAAGTTATCAAGATTTAAATGCTCCGCTTATGGTCTTCCAAGATATTTTATATTCCAAGGCAAGGTGACAATAATTGCATGCTTGTGCACGATTTGGTATGTAGATTCAAGGTTATGCGTGGCTACGACCCTTTATTATGCTTTCTTATCATAATTTTCTGTACACGTGTAGTTTATAAAGGCAGTTAGATCATATCACTATACGAAATATTGTATTGTGTTCTATTGTGTATGGTGGATTACACACCAAAAAACCAAGACATTGCATGCATGTGCACGTTTTGGTATATTCCTCGATACGTGAAACAAATTTGATTTAATAAGGGAAAACTTAAAATAACAACCTTTATACTAAAAAAATTATATATGCTATTACTTAGTAGTTTATGGTTTTCAGATGCAAAATCCATTTGAGAAATACTTTTCCTACCCACTATTAATCCATATTCTCAATATAGTCATCATAACCTACAATTTATATGATACAGTCTAACATGTGTAAGTGCACGGCGGCGCCCCGGCCGTCAATCCGACGCCGGAATGCGGAAGCGGTGATTTTCTTTAACTTTTCAAACCGGCACCACCGCGCACTATAAACCCGGATCGTGCCATTAATCTAGTCCTAGCTATCTACAAGATGGGGAAAAGAGATATACCGAGCGATCCGTGTCCTCCGGTCTTCTTGCCGTCGTCCCGATCTCCCGCGGAATGTCCGGTCTCCACCTCCTCGCCGGAAGGGCACCACGTCACCTGCTTCTTTTACGGGCTCCCGCCTCTATACCGAGGCAACTCGGGCACGAAGTTGGCGAGCCGACGTGCCCAAGGTTTGCTATAGAATATAGTGTAGAACCATGTCTCATTTTGGGGTTATGGAAGTTGCCCTTTTGTGGAGGAGAATGATATATCAACTTTTGTGGAGGAACTTGGGGATTTTGTAGCATGGAAAGAGCAAAAAATCCCCACTACAATTTTTGGACAGCCCACCCTCTTCTTTGGCCGGCCTTGCCTTGTGAATTATGAGGGGAAGAAAAACTCAAGAGGGGTGAATCAAGAGAATAATGCAAGGTTGAGTGTCATGGAAAAAGCAAGTGATGATGAGAAACAATGATCACTCCCAAAACCAATACTCCATGAACTAATCATCACTACAAAGTCAAGCAATCATGAACCATGGAAGGTCAAGGGATGGGGCTCCATCATGAAACCATCATGATACAAAAGTATGCAAAGACAACCCTCCACAAATGCTTATTTGCACAATTGCAAATAAGCCCTCCTCCACCAATCTTCGGCCAATGAAAGATACAAAGAAATATGGCTGAAACGGAAAGCAAACTGGCAACTCCAGAAAACTGGTCCCGTAATAAATTACAAGAAAACCCCGCTACTGTACATACATACCCGCATTTGTATTCCGACCGAAATACAAATGCAATGAAACAAAATCTACACTGTACTATACTAGGATCCGGCTTAAACCAAAGCCGGCTAGTATTATCCGTCCGATCCTGATCCGTGCAATACCGCACGTATCTGATCGAACCCTGCCATATATCCATACGGCCTCTCGTACTAACCGTCCGATCTTGATCCGTGCAATACCGCACGTATCTGATCGAACCGTGCCATATCTCCATACGGCCTCTACAGCGTTTCGCCCGAAAACTTGAGTAACTGAATGTGGGGGACTCTAAAGACTCGTCAATACTGTGGCTGTGGATTTAACCACTAGCACGTCAGAGGTATTAGCCATACGTGACGGGATACCAGCTATTGACCAAAAAGGACGTCTGTGAGCGAACTCATCCTGACACCCTACTGAGCCTGTCAGTGACAATATCCGTACAGTCCGGTCCGTTCGTCTATGAGCATCGCATGGCGGGCCTAGGGGGTTGGTAAAAGTCAGACCCCCAAAAGCGGTACAAGTCGTGTCGGAGTGTAGCCCAGCACACCCTGAGATACTACTGGAATACCTTCCAGTAAATCTCCTGCCTTGGCCAAGGACTTCGTGTAATGGCTCTCCTAGACACAGCACGACCTCACCCCCAATATCGGGAGAGACGAACCCCTGAAGATCCGCTCACTGCCTCCATGTGGCTCGGGACTGTACCCAACTACAACCTGTTTGCACGTCTCCTTTGAGCGTGGTAGGGTAGTAATCAAAGTACAGTGGGAACTCACACGAGACAAATGACGATCCTCAGGTCGATGAACTAACCTATACACATGTCACCAGGGAACTGCTATCTGACGTCAGGTATAAGACCAACTAGCATGTTCCCGGCGAGTCCTGTCCGGTGTACTCATAACCCAATGAGCGCCTGTATACATCTTAGGTGAACCAACTGACACCAGTGGCTTGTGAGACCGGCCACCGCCCCTCGTCGGGGTCTCGACTATATACACTAGTCTACTCTGGAGTATCGATGCCCTGTCTCGAAACTCCCACGACTAGGGACCGTTTAAGGATATGCTTATAGACTACCAGCTCCCACGTATATGATCGCCCTCATACTGCTGGCAGTCAAGCAAGAATCCCAGGGGCTTTACCAACGTGTAATAGCGACCTTTCAGGTCACCTAAAGCAGTACACGATGATAAAAATAAACCAGATAGCATACTATCATCTCGAGTAAGACTGTCCTACCGGGATAGGTCCTCCCTCAATTATTGCAATCACGTGCCTGTGATCCAATAATTGACTCTGAGGGCACTATCTCCAACAATCTCCCACTTGCACTCAAGGCTAATTATTGCGGTGTCGCATACTCACAGCCCGTGTGATACCGAACACCCAACTCCTCTACTAGTCAGTCTCACAAAGCTCGTTTGCGAAACTATTGCGTTCGAGGAATAGCCTCAGCGAGTGGATCCGCTTTGATGTTTCTTTCTATGTCTCTCTATATCTCAAGTTCGCGGAGAAAGCCATCTCCCGAAATGAGCAATACCTGTCTTAGAATGTGTCTGGATGTCTGATGGGACCTAGCTCATAAATGATCTCCAAATCTAAACTTCTTAGACTGTTTCGTCAACTGAACTTAATCAGTATCCTGCGCCATGCCTCCCTCAGTATTGCCTTGGACCACCTGTCCAAAATACTGCCCCTCGTCAGAAGGAAACTATAACTCTGACAACCTCCTTGTCGTCCAGGTCACCTTGGAAGCCTGGAATGATAACTGTCTCCCGCATGAGGCTGTCGTTATCATATCCCTAGAACATCCACTTATGTTCTAAAACTGCTTCCGACTGTTTCTCCAGGATTGGATCAATGTCAACTTATTGCATCTAGTGCAAGAACAACATCTGGTGTGGTACTTGACATCTCATGATTGACTCAATTGCTTGAGCAAGTGATCTGCCAATCATGCACATCCCTCTCCCCTTTAGTCTGTAAGACACCTTTAGAGAGGGTGACTCCATCACCTATAGGTACACCACCATGCCAGGAGTCGTCCATTCTAAATACCCTTAGAATGCTGTCTAAGTACCCTGATTGGGAAACCACCCAAATCTAGATCTAAAACCATAGATCTAGTAACCAGTATGTCTGATATAATGTCTAAGTCTCATATGGAGAAACCACTATGTGACGACCAAAGTATAACCGATCGTAGTATAGGAATATCACTTCCTACTCTGTGTATGTAATCCAAATACCATGACATCACACCCTACTACCTTCTCAACAGATCCATCCCCTATTCTGACGAAGTCAAACCTATGACTGTCACGTCAGAAATAGATGATCTATCTTCGCTACTCTGCTTTAGTCCATAAAAAGACATAAGCCTCCTGTCCACCAATGCTTCCGCTGCTCCCACTGACTACGACAACCCTCTGGCAGAGTCATATACACGTACACTTCTAAAGCAAGTTTAGAACGACGCTATACTCATCCTCCTGCCGGGTCTCACAGTCTGGAACAACAGCAATGGCAAGTGTGGGTAAACAAGAACCTCCCTGTCACCGTCCTTGAGGCTACCAGAGTACCTCTCGGGTGCCTGAGGTTACCCACCTTATCTGCGGAGTGGCCAATGGAATGTCAATCCAGATTGAATCTTTAGGTTCCTTATCAAATCTGCAGCAATCGTTTACGGTTCTGGAATCACTTCCAGTTCTACCATACTCCCACTACTGTTTTCTGAAAAAATCCATTTTTATTAAAACTGTGGCGAGTCTAGAACAATATCACTATTGATCTTCCAGATGGTAGAAAGTCAACCCTCGTCATAGCCTAGGTCAACCCACAAACTGTTAGTGTATATGCCCTAGAGGCCATTACTGTATCATACTAGTTTGTATATTACTTAATGGAAGCTTGGTATATTCACCGTGTATAAACAATCTTGCTCAATATAGTAGTATGCTACTTGGTTTGTTTCTACTTCAATGTGTACATGTGTTTATTTTAGTATATCACCTATACACATTAGTGGAGCCCTTAGGATCTTTGCTTGATTACCAGCGTTGTGATGGCAGTCACACTAGTGGGGGCTGGGTAATCTATAAGCACATCCTTATACAGGTCCCTAGTCGCAGGACTATCGAGACAGGACATCGATACTCCGGAGTAGACTAGCGTATGCGCTTCTTATCCCAGTGTGGGAGATGGTCCGTCCCACAACCATCAGTACGTCGTACTGGAGATAGTATACGGGTGCTCTTTAGGTTACGAGTACACTGGACAGGACTCGTCGGGAACTGACAGGTTGGTATTATACCTATCGTCAGTTATCAGTTCCCAGGTGACATGAGTACAGCTTAGTCCGCTGACTTGACACTGTCACTTCGTCTCGAGTGTGTTCCCACTGTACTTTAATTACTACCCTACCACGGCTCAAAGGAGTCGTGCAAACATGTGGTAGTTGGGTGCAGTCCCGAAGCACTTGGAGGCAGTGACGGTTAGACAGGATTCGTCTCTCCCGGTATTGGGGGTTGACATCGCGCTGTGTCTAGGAGAGCCATTACACGAGTAGTCCCTGGCCAGGGCAATCGAGATATACTGGTAGGCTTCCAGTGTTATCTCAGGGTGTTTTGGGCTTCACTCCGACACGACTTGTACCGCTATTAGGGGACTGACGTTTACCTCCCCCTAGGCCCGCCATGCGATGTATCAGACGAACAGACCGGACTGTACGGAGATTGTCACATTCAGGCTCAGTAGGAGTTCAGATGGGTTTCACTTCGTCAGTCTTCTTGTCGGCTTCTACCTGGGGACCGTTACGCACAGCTAGTGCCGCTTGCGGTCTATGGTTAAACCCACTGCCAGCGTAGTGTCGAGTCTTTAGAGTCCCACACAGAAAGCTATTCGCCTTTAGGCAAAAGAGTAGAGGTCGCATGGTTTTGCGACAGGTCGCATGGTTTTGCGACAGGGTTCGGTCACATCCGTGCACTTCTGCACGCACAGTGTCCGGACAGTTTACACTAGCGGGCTTTGGTTTAAGCCAAATCCTAGTGTACGTATTGGGATTGGATTTATCCAGTTTGTATTCGTGTTCCTCGGAACGCGGATGCGGGTGTGTATGCACAGTTGACGGAGAGACAGAGGCAGAGGATTCTCATTAGGGTTGTTGACCGTTGACAGTTGACTATTGACTTTTTGCTCAACCCTAATGAGAATATGATATGTGATTAACAATTATATTAATTAGGTATTATGGTGACATGGTTGTTGAGTTGTTGATTTTGTTGACATGTTGACTTTTGTTGACTTGTTGACTTTGT
This sequence comes from Agapanthus africanus, assembly GCA_030015575.1. Lineage (NCBI taxonomy): Eukaryota > Viridiplantae > Streptophyta > Magnoliopsida > Asparagales > Amaryllidaceae > Agapanthus > Agapanthus africanus. Next base: position 448,534,993 of record JASDDO010000012.1, on the reverse strand, counting down.
TGACCGGTTGACTAGGCTTGACTAGTTGACCATCATGATAACCATAGCTATCATTTCATGGCAAAGACTTTTGCTTGCTTGCTCTTTTGTGCAAAATGAGTGCATAAAATGATGTGGCTATGGTTGCTTAAACCATCACATAATACTTGATTGATATGATGTGTTATGATTGTTTTGGATTATGAGAGCCAAATGAGAAAAGTCCTCTCTCATTCTTTCATGCTCATTCTCTCTCTTGTTCTTGAGCTCTCCTCTCCTCCTCTTGCTCTCCCTCTCTTGACTCTATGGTTCACTTGTCTCATGAGTTGAGAACCAAGAACCATAGATAAAATCCCATACAAACTCTTCTCTACTCACTCTAGTTCACAAGGTTTGGCAAACCGAGTGAACTAGTTTCTTCAAAGTTCGAAGAAGGAGCCAAAGGTTGAAGCTTTCGAGGTGGATCTATCTTCGGCGCAAGGAGACGACGGAGTGAAGGCGATCCGGACGACCATCGAAGCTTGAAGAAGAAGGAGTTCAAGAAATAGAAAGGTATAACCCCCTAACCGAGTAGTTAGCAACTCGTAGTTAGGTTGTTAGTTAAATGTTTAACAAAGATCCGGGTTTTAAGTCCATGTTACCACCTCTAAGAAAATCGTTTTTTATCAAATTCCGCATGCCCGAAAGTACCGGGAGAGGTAGCATGGACTTACACAAACAGCCATTACAGCAACGTGCCTTGAGGAGTCTGGAGTCTGGTTTTAAGCATAAGCCGGACAACTCACCGTACCTTAACATCGTTAAGATATGAACAGTTCTATATCCAATATAGAAACAGAGGCACTGATTTAATTGAATCAGATTCAAATCATGCAGCTGTCTCCAGTGCATGTCAACTAAATGGAAGGAGGCCGATCAGCGTTACTCAACTTAGGAATGCTTCCAATTATGAGTAACCTGAAAGAGAAGCAAGTTCTCTTAATCATTACTATCAACTGAACACCATACACAAGTATCTACATCTTCGATCACTTTGAAGAATCCCGATACTTGCAATACCTGGTTCTCTACTTTATTCAAATACCTATAACTTCTCAAAATTCGGACCCTGTGTTTCCACGAAACACCTGTCTAAAAACTAGAGAAGTCATAAGTAAACCGAATATAGTACGAGGACCAACCCCTCTGTCCTGATGGACCCTGGACAACATACAATACTCTGTATAAGTCCCTTGAGACTGATAACTCATTCACTGTGTGTCGTAGGTTGAAAACTGTATTTATGGTTAAGAAGAATTACACCGCTGTTTAATGCTCCTTACCTAACCATCCACTGATATAGGTAAATGTCATAGACATAATTTCAAAAAGGTATATCTCACTCTATGAAAATAGACGTATAGATATATCGATTTGAAATTGGTGCATAACAGCGGATATTCAAAACCAAATATTTGCCGACCGGCAAACAGCCCAGGTGATTTCCTCAAATATCACCAATTACAACGAATTCCGATATCTTGAGGACAATCACCTAATTCCCAATAACTTACTCCCACTCACCATCTGTAAAACCATACAGATGTGAGAATCATACCTGGTAAATACATACCCTGGAGCAAGTGTCTAATTGGGAAATCAGTTTTTCATTAACAGTACACAGTGAAACTGAAATATTGAAATGTTTCGATGGGGTATCTCGGTATTCCTAGTAACGCCTCTTCCATTATCCAGATTCACAACTGTAACCTTGTAATTCTTTGCCATCTTTCCAAATCCCTTTCTATGTCTTTAGTCATTACCTTCTGTACACCCCTTTAGGCCAAATGGTTTTCTTCCTTCCCTACCGTTCGGCACCAGCCTATGGTTTGGAAGAAAACTATCCAATAAGTATAATGGGTGTGCTGTCCTAATCCTAGGAGCACTCGCAATGCGAGAGAAGATGAAGATAAAAGACAACCGAATAAACCTTATTTCTATTTCTCCTAAACCAGAATCCATCCCCGAACTGGAACAAGTTCCTTTCGAGTTCGTATATAACCATACGATGGAGTATCCAATAAACTGTGGATCTTCGTAGTGATACGGAATGTCCTGAGAAATACAAAGGTGATTTAGGATTGGCGAAGAAATACTTGGTTTGGTCGTGAATAGCAGTCGCAATTTACTTTGCCCTCTTACTAATCCCTTGATATGTTTTTACTTAATACCTTTTGTACACCATCGTTAGGCTAATTGGTTTTCTTCATTCCCAACCGGTCGGCACCTGCCTATGGTTTGGAAGAAGACTATCCAATTTGCGTAATAGGTGTACTGTCACCTAAACCAAGGAGCACTCGCAACCTGAGAGAAGGTAAAATGAAAAGACAACTGAATAGTCCTATCCGTTTTCTACAGAACTGGAAACCATTCTCGAATAAAATCCTTCGAGTTCGTATATAACCATACGATGGTTTTGTCCAATGGAAGTGGACGTTCGTAGTAATACGGGGTGTCCTGGAGAAAAGGGTAAAAGTAGGAGTGGCAATGAGGTTTGCAACTCTGACAATCCAAAAGCCAGTGTTTAAGAAGGTTCAGTTAATTTTGGTCACTGAGTCATAGTCTTAGGGTCGGGTCAATGGTCGCTGCCAAAGAGAGAGAGAGAAAAGAAACACTCAGCGTGCACTCTAACCTAGATCAGAATGGTTACCAATTTATCTAATCTGGAAACCTCTCACTGTAACCTCAAATTCTCCTCCAAACCTGAAAGAAGAATTAGTCGGGGTCACCCGAGGAGTAAACTAACTCATCAGTGGGAATCGGGATCCAACTATCATCGCATGATAACGTGACGGAATCCGCTCATGTCATCACACTCCAGAAGGTGTGCGCATATCTGGCAAGTTTCAGTTTCTTTAGAAACTCCCGATGTGATTTTTGCCCCATGCTCTTATGACCTTGACTAAGGCCAACAAATCATAAGTCACATGTCAAGTTCTACCCATCATTGTCCAGGTTGATTTGAACCCACCCGTACAAGCCCTTGACTAGGGCCAACAAGGCTATACGACTGTCCCAAACCAACGCATCTATCTATGCAGCATATGAACACCCAATAGCTACCAAACACTGTGCCTTGACTATGGCCAACAAACACAGCTTGAATACTATTGACTATCCATATGAAACGACGGAGGGCTACGAATGGTTTCTGGCGAAAACCTTTAACGTAATGAACTTGATATCGTTGAAGGAACCGGATAGCTTTTAAAAATATAGTGGCGAAAACCTTTACTAAAGATGTCACTCCCGGTGAAGGGATCTCGGCTCTTTCCCCGTAGAATGAGGTGCAGGATATTCCAACTGAATACCACGGTGCAAAGCAAAAGTAATCGGCTATAGTGAAGTTATTGCCCTGACGCAAACTTTTTGTCCAAGGGGTCACTCCCGGTGAAGGGATCTCGGCCCTTGCCTCGTCGACTGAGGAGAAAGATATTCCAACTGAATACCACGATGCAAAACAAAAGAGAACGTCCTTGCAATAACAGCTTTTTGAAAAGTGTTCCAACAACATCAGAATAGGTTTGTTTTTAACTTGCATTGATCCGAATCAACGCAGTCCCATCAATTGATCACACCACAAAGAACGAAATATAATGATGTACGTATATGCCATCCGCATTCGCCACTGGGTCCCGTCATTACCCGTTAGGTTAGCTAACTAACGACAGAGCGGGGACTGGACTAGCGCGGATGCAAAACATATACAACATCTACTAGTATATATATCAATATATAATATTTCGCTCAAGGCGTGATAAAATGCAACATCACAGAAATGTACAGCATCACAGAACAATACAGATATCTGGGATCCCCGGGTTTCACAGAGCCACTACTTGAACCCGACGTTTCCCTGGTCGTGTGGATAGCCTGTGCAATGAAATCCTAGACCCCTACGGGCGCGGCAAGTTACCCACCAAAACCTGAAGCGAGGCAGCCCCCTTCAGCAACGTGAATGGACCACCCGGCACTTCACGGAATCCGGTAACTTGGGCACCCCTCCTGGGTCAACCTGTACCCCCTACGAGTGCGGCGAATAGCCCGCCAATTCTAGAGTGGAGCCCCCTCCGTCTCAATGCCTTGAGATGCGGGCCCGTTTCCCTCTAGAACCCGGCTATCCGTGCACCCCACCTTGGGGTAATCCTAGTACAGAAAGTAAAATATACATACAACGGGTACATCGACCGCGACCTGGTCGTGCCCCAAAAGAATAATATACAATCAGGAAGTGACGGCAGTCCACATGTCGGACGCTCGCCCCGCAATATCAAATGTACATAATACAACAAAAACTGTACTAGCATTGCATCCAGGCTATCCCCCACGACCAATCCGCAACATCACAGCATAACACAGAACATCAACGTGAATGTCGTGTTCGCAAATCCGTCTAACCGGGCTATAGCAGTTAGACTGGATTTACCGATCAAGTGGCATTCACGGTCGCAGATATAATGTAAATACTGTGAACTAATGTGTTTAACATATCCGATCGATCAAAATTTACCAAGTGGGCCCCAAGCATTACTGTAGCAGTTAAAGAAATTCTGGGCCCAAAAAGAATATTCCAAAACACATATTTTCAAGTCAGGAGGCCTCTATAAAAAATTAGTGCACTGAACAGTTTAAACAGCGGCGGAACCGCGGCACAAGCATGGGTTTGGCCGCGGTTCCGCGGTGAGATAATGAGATCGTGCGACCAAATTTTTACAGGAGGCTTATACTTCCCTGAACATCATTCTGCAACACCCTGAAAAAAATTTCGAGCCAGAAAAAAATCGACAGAAAACTGATGCAAAGAAAACGCGGGTTTTTGGAATTTTGTTCGATCGAAAATGTAAAACACATTAGACAAAGCTAGACTATGTTAATGGCGAGGCTCTGATACCACTGTAAGTGCACGGCGGCGCCCCGGCCGTCAATCCGACGCCGGAATGCGGAAGCGGTGATTTTCTTTAACTTTTCAAACCGGCACCACCGCGCACTATAAACCCGGATCGTGCCATTAATCTAGTCCTAGCTATCTACAAGATGGGAAAGAGAGATATACCGAGCGATCCGTGTCCTCCGGTCTTCTTGCCGTCGTCCCGATCTCCCGCGGAATGTCCGGTCTCCACCTTCTCGCCGGAAGGGCACCACGTCGCCTGCTTCTTTTACGGGCTCCCACCTCTATACCGAGGCAACTTGGGCACGAAGTTGGCGAGCCGACGTGCCCAAGGTTTGCTGTTGAATATAGTGTAGAACCATGTCTCATTTTGGGGTTATGGAAGTTGCCCTTTTGTGGAGGAGAATGATATATCAACTTTTATGGAGGAACTTGGGGATTTTGTAGCATGGAAAGAGCAAAAAATCCCCACTACAATTTTTGGACTGCCCACCCTCTTCTTTGGCCGGCCTTGCCTTGTGAATTATGAGGGGAAGAAAAACTCAAGAGGGGTGAATCAAGAGAATAATGCAAGGTTGAGTGTCATGGAAAAAGAAAGTGATGATGAGAAACAATGATCACTCCCAAAACCAATACTCCATCAACTAATCATCACTACAAAGTCAAGCAATCATGAACCATGGAAGGTCAAGGGATAGGGCTCCATCATGAAACCATCATGATACAAAAGTATGCAAAGACAACCCTCCACAAATGCTTATTTGCACAATTGCAAATAAGCCCTCCTCCACCAATCTTCGGCCAATGAAAGATACAAAGAAATATGGCCGAAACGGAAAGCAAACTGGCAACTCCAGAAAACCGGTCCCGTAATAAATTACAGGATAACCCCGCTACTGTACATACATACCCGCATTTGTATTCCGACCGAAATACAAATTCAATGAGACAAAATCTATACTGTACTATACTAGGATCCGGCTTAAACCAAAGCCGGCTAGTATTATCCGTCCGATCCTGATCCATGCAATACCGCACGTATCTGATCCAACCCTGCCATATATCCATACGGCCTCTCGTACTAACCGTCCGATCCTGATCCGTGCAATACCGCACGTATCTGATCGAACCGTGCCATATCTCCATACGGCCTCTACAGCGTTTCGCCCGAAAACTTGAGTAACTGAATGTGGGGGACTCTAAAGACTCGTCAATACTATGGCTGTGGATTTAACCACTAGCACGTCAGAGGTATTAGCCATGCGTGACGGGCTACCAGCTATTGACCAAAAGGGACGTCTGTGAGCGAAGTCATCCTGACACCCTACTGAGCCTGTCAGTGACAATATCCGTACAGTTCGGTCCGTTCGTCTATGAGCATCGCATGGCGGGCCTAGGGGGTTGGTAAAAGTCAGACCCCCAAAAGCGGTACAAGTCGTGTCGGAGTGTAGCCCAGAACACCCTGAGATACTACTGGAATACCTACCAGTAAATCTCCTTCCTTGACCAAGGACTTCGTGTAATGGCTCGCCTAGACACAGCGCGACCTCACCCCCAATACCAGGAGAGACGAACCCCTGAAGATCCGCTCACTGCCTCCATGTGGCTCGGGACTGTACCCAACTAAAACATGTTTGCACGTCTCTTTTGAGCGTGGTAGGGTAGTAATCAAAGTACAGTAGGAACTCACACGAGACAAATGACGATCCTCAGGTCGATGAACTAACCTGTACACATGTCACCAGGGAACTGCTATCTGACGTCAGGTATAAGACCAACTAGCATGTTCCCGGCGAGTCCTGTCCGGTGTACTCATAACCCAATGAGCACCTATATACATCTTAGGTGAACCAACTGACACCAGTGGCTTGTGAGACCGGCCACCGCCCCTCGTCGGGGTCTCGACTATATACACTAGTCTACTCTGGAGTATCGATACCCTTTCTCGAAACTCCCACGACTAGGGACCGTTTAAGGATATGCTTATAGACTACCAGCTCCCACGTATATGATCGCCCTCATACTGCTGGCAGTCAAGCAAGAATCCTAGGGGCTCTACCAACGTGTAATAGCGACCTGTCAGGTCACCTAAAGCAGTACACGATGATAAAGATAAACCAGATAGCATACTATCATCTCGAGTAAGACTGTCCTACCGGGATAGATCCTCCCTCAATCATTGCAATCACGTGCCTGTGATCCAATAATTGACTCTGAGGGCACTATCTCCAACAACATGGCCCATGAGTACGTCAGGGTTAAGGACTGGATGTATTTGAATTGGCAACAACGTATGCAACCTAAGTTTGTCACTGGAGTTTTTGCTTTCATTGAATTTGCACGCGCACATAATAAGAAGGTGTTAGTGTATATGCCCTAGAGGCCATTACTGTATCATACTAGTTTGTATATTACTTGATGGAAGCTTGGGATATTCACCTTGTATAGACAATCTTGCTCAATATAGTAGTATGCTACTTGGTTTGTTTCTGCTTTAATGTCTGCATGTGTTTCTTTTAGCATATCGCCTTTACACATTAGTGGAGCCCATAGGATCTTTGCTTGATTACCAACGTTGTGATGGCAGTCACACTCGTGGGGGCTGGGTAATCCATAAGCACATCCTTATGCAGGTCCCTAGTCGTAGGACTATCGAGACAGGGCATCGATACTCCGGAGTAGACTAGCGTATGCGCTTCTCATCCCAGCTTGGGAGACGGTCTGTCCCACAGCCGTCAGTACGCCGTACTTGAGATAGTATGCGGGTGCTCGTTAGGTTACGAGTACACTGGACAAAACTCGTCGGGAACTGTTGGTTGGTACTATACCTATCGTCAGTTATCAGTTCCCAGGTGACATGAGTACAGCTTAGTACGTTGACTTGACACTATCACTTCGCCTCAAATGTGTTCCCACTGTACTTTGATTACTACCCTACCACGGCTCAAAGGAGTCGTGCAAACAGGTAGTTTTTGGGTGCAGTCCCGAAGCACTTGGAGGCAGTGACGGTTAGACAGGATTCGTCTCTCCCGGTATTAGGGGTTGATATCGCGCTGTGTCTAGGAGAGCCATTACACAAAGTCCCTGGCAAAGGAAAGCGAGATAGACTGGTAGGTTTCCAGTGTTATCTCAGGTGTTCTGGGCTACACTCCGACACGACTTGTACCGCTAGTAGGGGACTGACGTTTACCGCCCCTAGGCCCGCCATGCGATGTTCTTAGACGAACAGACCGGACTGTATGGAGATTGTCACATTCAGGCTCAGTAGGAGTTCAGATGGGTTTACCTCGTCAGTCTTCTTATCGGCATCTACCTGGGGACCGTTACGTACAGCTAGTGCCGCTTGCGGTCTGTGGTTAAACCCACTGCCAGCGTAGTGTCGAGTCTTTAGAGTCCCACACAGAGGGTTATTCTTCTTTGGGCAAAACAGAGTAGAGGTCGCATGGTTTTGCGACAGGGTTTGTTCATATCCGCGCACTTGTGCATGTTTGGCGTCCGGACAGACATTACTAGCGGGCTCTGGTTTGAGCCAGATCCTAGTATATGCTTTGGGGTTAGTTTTATCTCATAGTATTCATGTTCCTCGGAACACGAATGCGGGTGTGTATGCACAGTTGATTGAGGCGGAGGAAGAGCTTTTTCATTAGGGTTTTGGAACTGGTGCGTATGCACAGTTGACAGTCGTCTTTTTCCAAACCCTAATGAATTTGTGATATATCAATTAATAATGTTATTTAAATGAAATTGTGTCATGGTTGGGTTTGTTGACTTGTTGACCAAGGTTGACTAGTTGACCATGGTTGAAACTTTGACCATCATCATTTCTTTGCTAAGATGCTCTTTGATCTTTGCAAAAACATTTAATGTGAAATGATAATGGACTTATCAAACCAACCATCACCTTTTTCATTTTGGATTAATATTATTAATTTGATAATTCACATATATTGTTATGGTTGTAAAAACTATTCTCATTCTATCATAACCATTCTCTCTCCTCTCTTCATCTTCCTCCTCCTCTAGTTCAAGGAGAATCATTCTCATGAGTTGAGAAACCTCTCCTTGGAGATAAAACACCCTAAGTCACTCTCTACTCTTTCTAAGGTTGAAGGTCTAGCAAGCCGGAGACTTTAGTTTTCTCAAAGTTCTAGAAAGGAGCTCAAGGAAGAAACCTTCAGGTGGATCCATCTTCGACAAGAGAAGGCAACGAGGAAAGCACCATCCGACCACCATCAAGGGTCAAAGAGAAGGAGTTCAAGTTGAGGTATAACCCCTAACCGAGTAGATAACTCTCTTGTTAGTTGCTAGTGTGTAGTTTAGCCAAGATCCGTATTGGTAGTCCATGTTACCTAAACCCTAAAAATCGTTTTTCACCATTTCCGCAAGCCCGAAAGAACCGGAAGAGGTAACGTGGACTTACAGTGGTATCAGAGCCTAGCTAAACACACCCTAGCATGTTAGTAAAGTATCTAGAATTTCGACCGGACAAAAAACCGCGAAACACCCCGGAAAATCCTAGTTTCTGCCGATTTTTATTTCTGCTCCAAAAATAATAAATCATGTCTTAAAAATCGGCTCAGGCTTTTTAATGAACAGGCAAGAAAAACGATCCAGCGAACCGACCAACTCACCGCGGTTCCGCGGCAGAAGCTTGCTTCTGCCGCGGATCCGCGGCCGAGTTGACTCGGCCGTGGATTGTTTCTCCTGCAGTTTGTTTCTGGTGGTATTTTGTGATTTTTGAGATGGTTTGTTTCTGCCCAGAATTTCTAGAGAACAAGTTTGTTTTTGGGGTGGTTACAAATCCGTATTTTGGTCGATTTTCTGTAGACTTTGGCTAATGGGTTATATCTGTATTGTTATATATGTATTGAACGTCTGCTAATCGCTATACGTCGATTAGCGGGGGTTATACATATCTGTGATCTGTAATGTTGATGGATTGTGTATATGAATTCGTTGGATTGTCGCAGATGAATAGCTGGGGGTTGTGAGATGAGAGTTTTCTTTGTCTTTCAATTCTTGTAATATGTAATTTGATGTAATATTATTTGTATGGCCGCACAACCGGGTCGGGGTTGTAGCCGTCATTGTATAATTTCTTTTTACTGTTTTTGCTCCTAGGATATACCCAAGGTGGGGTGCACAAACTACCGGGTACCTCGAAGTGCCGAGTGGCCTACTCACTTCCTTGAGGGAGGTTGCTTCAATTTGGATACTTGGCGGGTAGTTTGCCGCACCCGTAGGGGTCTAGGGTGGGGTTTTGGCTATTCATCGCGACCGTGTAATCCGCTCTTCGTTACAGGCTCGAACGGAATGCGGATTTCTAGTATATCCAATGTATTCATCTGTGATCTGGAATGGATATCATTGCATCTGACGAATGTTTATATATATGTATATGATATCTATTTAGGCGTTGCTTATGTTTTGCATCCGCGCTAGTCCAGCCCCCGCTCTGTCGTTAGTTAAGTAACCTAACGGGTGATGACGGGACCCCGTGGCGAATGCGGATGGCATAAGTGTACGTCATATTTTCGTTGTTTTCTGCAATAGTAGGATTAATTGATGGGACGCATTAAAATTAATGCAAGAAAAATAAACCAAAGTAAAAGTCATTGGAACACTTTCAAAAACCACTCGGTTTCTTTTCAAAATAACTTTTAAACGCGGAGCTTAAACCACTCCTTTTAAAAGCTATCTCGTTCCATCGATTATATTAAGTTCACTACGTTCACGGTTTCGCCAAAACCATTCGTAGCCCTCCGTCTTTTCACATGGATGGTCAATAGTATTCAAGCTATGTTTGTTGGCCAAAGTCAAGGCATAGTGATTGGTAGCTATTGGGTATTCATGTGCAGGATCGATAGATGTGTTGGTTTGGGACAGTCGTACTGCCTTGTTGGCCAAAGTCAAGGGTAGGTACGGGTGGGTTCAAATTAACCTGTAGAATGACGGGTAGAACTTGACATGTGACTTATGATTTGTTGGCCAAAGTCAAGGTCATAAGAGCATGGGGCAAAAATCCACATCGGGAGTTTCAAAAGAACTGAAACTTGCTAGCGCTGCATACCATTTGGAGTGTGATGATTCTGGTAGGATTCTTTCTGTTTTGTCACGCAATAATATTTGGATCCCGATCCTACTGTGAGGATATGCTACTCCTCGGGAAAATTCTCGCTTAACGATCAATGATATAAACCTAGTAGGTGTCTAGAAAGGTGTTAGCAGGGCTGCGCCCCCAGGAAAAAGAGGTTATTTAATTAAGGAATTTCGCGAAAGCGTTGGAAAACATCCCTCGAAATACCGACACTAGCCTGGCTGAACGGTTAAGCAAGTATGTACGGTGAGATTGATCCTGACTAATTCTTCCTTTTTGGTTTGAGGAGGGATTCGAGAGACAGTGGGAGCCATCATGTTTAGACAAATTAAAAACCACTCTAAACTTGCAAGAGCATCATGCTAAAGTGTTTCTTCTCTCTCTCCTAATTGCAGCAACCAAACATCATGACTGGACTTAAGTTACTACTAGATAAAAACATACTGACATGGCCAAACTACAAAGATTGGCTCAGGAATGTCAAAATGGCAATCACTTACGACAAGTTGGGGTATCTCCTTACCACCAAAGCTCCCCCTGCCCCAGGTCCCACCTCCAGCGTCGCAGATAAGGAAATCCGTAAGACTTGGGAGATTGATTGCGCGAAGGCCAAGTGCCTCGTGCTTGCCTCAATGGATAATGAACACCAGAAGAGGCACGAGAATATGGACCTTGAATCCATATTTCTTCATACAAAAGAACTGTATGGGGAGCAATCCCGTATCGCCAGATACGAAGTCTCGAAAAAGCTGTTTTCGGCGAGATTAGCCATCAGATCACCGGTAGCGGAACACGTGTTTAAGATGATTGGCTTCATTGAGGAGCTCGCCGACCTTGGGACCACGTTAGAGAATGAGATCTATACGAACTTGATTCTCCAATCCCTTCCTTCCACTTACGCCCAGTTCATCCTGAACTTCAACTTACAGGAAAAGGAAGTTGAACTTTCAGAACTCCTCAACATGCTGAGGAGTGCAGAGGGCACCCTACAGAAAGGTAGGGAAACATCCACTTTGTTTGTAGGAGGATCTTCCTCTTCTAGGTCCAAGGCGAAAGCCAAGGGAAAGAAGAAGGAAACCCCCGCCAAACCAAGGGGCGGTGTTTGTAAAGTGGATACGAAGGTAAAGGCAAAAGCAACAAAGGAAGTGGGAAAGCTTGTGGGAAAGGAAGAATGCTTTTACTGTCACAAGAGTGGACACTGGAAGAAAGATTGCAGGGCTTGGAAGGCCAGAACACAGGATCTGAAGCATGTTGCGGCTTTAGCTTCAGGTGTGTATGTTATTGAAAACTGTCTATCAATAAACTCTACTTCCTGGGTATTGGATACCGGATCAGGATCTCATATCTGTAATTCTTTGCAGGCGTTGAGAAACCGTAGGGTTTTGAAGGCAGGTGATATGACCCTCAGAGTTGCAAACGGAGCTGGCATGGATGCTGAGTCCGTGGGGGACTATCACCTGGGGTTGTCAGATGGACACGTTTTGGTTTTGCGTAATTGTTATTTTGTACCCAATGCAACTTGTAATATCATTTCTGTATCTTTAGTTTCTAAAGAAGGTTATGAATTTGCGTTTGTAAGTAATGTTGTAAACATTCACCTTAATCAAGTTCTGATTGGGTCAGGTACATTAAACAATGGAATATACGTATTAAACCAACCACAGATTTTCAATGTCCAGAACACACACAAAAGAAAGTCTCCGGAAACAAATCAGGCTTTCTTATGGCATTGTAGACTGGGTCACATCAATGAGAGAAGGTTGACGAAGTTACATACAGAAAGATATTTGGATCCGTTCGAATATCAATCATATGCAACTTGTCAATCCTGTCTCAAAGGAAAGATGACAAAGACTCCGTTCAGTGGACATGGAGTAAGAGCGAGCGAGCTCTTGGGACTCGTACACAGCGACGTGTGTGGTCCAATGTCTATGCATGCACAAAGCGGTTATTCTTACTTCATTACTTTTACGGATGACTTTTCAAGGTACGGTTATGTCTTCTTAATGAAACATAAATCCGAAGCCTTTGGAAAATTCCAGGAATATAAGAATCAAGTGGAAAAACAAACAGGCAAAAGTATCAAGACACTAAGATCTGATCGAGGTGGTGAATACTTGAGTGCCAAGTTCCTGGATTACTTAAAAGAGAATGGAATTCTCTCTCAGCTTACTCCTCCATACACTCCGCAACATAACGGTGTATCGGAGAGACGGAACCGAACCCTATTGGATATGGTACGGTCCATGATGAGTAACGCTGAGTTACCGCGATCATTCTGGGGATATGCACTAGAATCAGCTGCATACCTTTTTCAACCGAGTTCCAACTAAGACTGTGCCTACCACACCATATCAGATGTGGTGTGGGAAGAAACCCTATCTTAAGCACATTAAGACATGGGGATGTCCAGCTTTTGTCAAAAAGCAGCATGCGGACAAACTCGAGGCACGCTCAGTACAGTGCAAGTTTGTGGGATATCCAAAGAACTCCAAGGGATATTTCTTCTATTACGAAGAGGAACAAAAGGCTTTTGTTTCTCGTCACGCCCACTTCTTGGAAACTGAGTTTTTGGAAAATCAGATAAGTGGGAGTGTTATAGAACTGGATGAAATTCCAGAACGACGAGCTATTACTGAAAGCTTAGTAGAATCAGAGGGTTCGAAAGATCAGGACATTCCTACGCCGCTCCGCAAGAGTAGTAGGCAGTCTCATCCGCCCGAGAGATACGGTTTTCTCATAGACTGGGATAGAGAGGATTGCATCATTGATATTGATGAGCCGACTAGCTTCCAGCAGGCCATTCAGAGCGCTGACTCGGTAAAATGGCTGGATGCAATGCGGACCGAAATGGAGTCCATGTACACCAACAAAGTATAGACGTTGGACGTTGCTCCAGATGGGGTAAAACCCGTAGGATGCAAGTGGATCTTCAAAAGGAAGATTGGTGTTGTCATGCCCCGCTTCCCAAATTACGGAATACGAGGGGTAAACAAGGCCAGCCATGCTCCTGCGTTCAAGGAAATGTCCGGCCGTAGTCACACTTCGGCTTCTAGTTTTTCATGGTAAATAGTAAATGATGCGCAGGTAATGAGAAATGCAGTAACTGATAGAAACAATGTAAAGAACTGACCTGAAGTGGAACAAACGAAGGTAACTCTGAAAAGCAAGTCAGGGTGTCTGTGATACACACCTAATTCTGGTCCAGGCTAAATCTTCTCCTCACACTGAGCATGCATACTCAGGTCGTCAGAGCGACACAATAGCAATATAATATATATAAATCATGTGACAACTCTACAGTAGTAACCAATATGTGTAACAATAAATCGATAATAACATGGATATGAATATGCGGTAATCAATGCAGCGGAACAGTAAAAGCAGTAGAACGACATGCCACGAGTGTCAACACAGTATGTAAGGTATAACAATGCCAGTATCCCTATCAATCTCTAAGTCTCACTGTACAGGTCACTAAGCCTATCGTCAGTCCAAGTGTGAGAGTCAACCACTCGTGAGTGTCCTCCACCCAAGGGTAGAACCCAAGGGCAAGGGACCACGGGCCCAACATGTATATCACGGTGAATATCACATACCCTGTAAATCTCCATATAACTCCCTAAATATATAAGCCGGCATGGGACTCCCGAGATTCTGTTGAACTCACACTTAAACTACCCCACACCCCGTGGTCTACATCAAACGCTAACCATAACCCTAAATACTAATCGATCCGTGACAAGTCTGCGCGAGAACTGGAGGTAGGGCCTCCATCAAGCACGTCCCGACTAATACCTAACATAAATGGCAGTGTCTGGTGTCTTATCTGTGACACTCGTGTAAGCGCTTCCATAAGTGTCACATACCACTTATAGTCACACGTACACGCATCCCACAGACGTCGACAATGCAATAGAATAATAGGGTCACTGATTGTGTACAAGTACGTATCACTTTCACTTATTCACGGATACATGAACACTGACGTACTTGCCACAATCATCACTAAAATCTAACACTGGGTAAATGCACGATATCACTAGGTTATCACTGCAATGATATGGGTATGATATGATACGTAAACAGTATATGAAGCATGATTAAGGTGTCATAAAATAGCATTCTATCGCTTGCACGATTTATCATGAAACGTACGTGTACAGTTTAGGGAAACGATAAACAGGTAATAATTAGTATGTTCAGTTATCTATCCATCTAATTTAGTTTCAAGCCAATCGGGTTCCACGATCATTAGTTATAACCATTTCATTTTAAGCGCTAGCGGCTGGAAATCCGGTTTCAGAATCAGAAGTCCGTTTCGCAACGCAATTTAATCCCAATTGGGATCAGATTTTAGCGACGCTACAGTTAGATGAAATCTAGGGTTTTCATTAAGGTTTTCAACGCAATAGACAGATCGTCAATCTCATCTGCACGTCAGGAGTTATACACTGTTTATCACTAATATGTCAGTTCTGATTCTGCTGGGACTGTTATGCGTCCCGGTCTATTAAATTACAGATTAAATATCAAACGGTAACGAAACAGAATGAAATCGATTGTGTTGTCTAGATAACATATTTACCTATAATAAGAAGTAGAGTTCTGCAATCTACGAGTTAAGGAGATCTTGTGGTACCCATTACGGAACAGCAAGCAACAACTGGAGTCGCTCTGGACTGCAGTCCAGAGTCGTACTCCGATCCAAATATCATCACAATTTAAGTAGAGGAATATCAGGAAACCAGTATAAGGTTAAATTTCGTCGAGTCGGCTTCGATTTGAGCCCTCGAACGCACCATTCTAGTATGTATATGATTTATGGCGATTTTATTATTTTTCAGGTACAAGAAAATTCCAGTTTTACGGTTAAACTTGAGGGTAGTTGTTTTAATCTTTAACGGCCATATTTTCTAATGAAATTCACACACTAGAATCATAGGCTTACGGGCCAAGCTATACAAGTGAGTGACGTCAATTTAAACGAGAATTTTCATAGGGAACACGCATCGAACAGTTGAGTCGTAATATTTTATCAGAAGGTAAAGCATGGAATATATATACGATTATCATTTGTAATTAATAATAAGTAGCATGTAGCAAGTGGGGACTTTCCTGGAGACGCTTTGGCGACGCACGGGCAGCGGCAACTGTACGAACGCGACACACGCGCGGCACGGCAACGCCGATTCCGGCACGGCACCACAGTGACAAAAGTCTCGATCTTAGCTCGATCTTGTCGGAGTTGGAGGCTCAGTGCTACTGGTGACGATCTGCAGCGACGTAGCGGTGCAGGGAGTGCTGACGGTGATAGTCCAAGGAGCTCCGGCGACGGTGGAAGTCGGGGGTGAGGTTGCGACAAAAAGTGCTAGGGTTCGGGTATGGAGTTCAGTTATGACGAGGTCTTGTCCAGGGAAGACAAAGGCGGCGAGGCGATGACTGCGGCCTCGAAGATGATGGCGACGAGGTCAAGTGCCCGGCCAAGGTTAGGTTATTGATCTAGATCGCAGGCAGACGATCGATGGTGACGATGACGGAGCGAGGGGAGGAGCTCGTGGCAGAGTATCTTGGGATGGAGACGGAGATAAAGGCTGCGGTCTGATCAAGAGGAGGGGTGGGTGGTTCTGGGGTAGTAGGAAGCTCACCAGCGAGGAGGCTGCAGGGTTCGACGCTCAACTGTGTGTTGGGTGTGCAGGGGGTTCGAGCTCGGCGGCTGAAAATGGTGAGGAGGGTGTTAAGGGGGAGAACGAGAGAGAGAGAGCTCGGGTTGCAGTGGCGAGGGTGGTGGAGATGCGGGTATGCAGGCGAGGGAGCTTAGTTTGGGTGGCGCGGGGGAGCTGCAGTGGGTCGTGGAAACTTTCGAGGGGGAGAAGAGGAGGTTTGAGTCGGAAAGGGAGAGGGGAGTTGGAGTCGAGGAGAGGTTGAGGGAGTCGACTGAGGTGATGCTGCTGACGACGAGGGTGCGGCTATGGTGGTCGTGGTGATGGGTGCAGGGAGGAGGTAGGAGGGGCGCGAGCGGCCGTGGGCGTGGGTTCGAGAGGGGAGCGGAAGCAGAGAGAAAGAGAGGGGGGAACGTGAGGGAAAGAGAAAGAGAACGTGGAGGCGAGAGAAGAGAGAGAGGAGAGAGGCGCGCGTAGTGGGAGTAACGCGCGCGAGCGGAGGCGGAGGCAAGAAGCGCGGGCGACGCGGTCACGAAGGAAACGCGCGCGGGAAATGCGCAACGGGAAAAATATGAAGTGGTGGGCCGGGTCGGGTTTGGAAGCGGCGCGGTTAGGGTGAAGCGGGCTGGGCTGAGTGGCAGGGGAGATTTCAAGGAGAAAATAAATTAAAATGAATTGCTGGGCCGGCAGAGATTGGGCCAGAGGAAAGAAGTAAGTTAAAGGAAATGGAAAAAAGAAATTAATTAGTGAAAAAATAGAAACGGGTCGGGGCTATGAATGAAAAATCAAAGGATAAAATTAGAATGGGGAATAGGCCGGGGTTAATAAATAGGAAAATGGGCTTAAGAAAATGAATTTAGTTTATTTTTAAAAGATGGGCTGAGGGAAATGAAATTTTAGTTTAGGAAATAAATAAAGAAATGGGCTTGGGGAAAATAAGGGAAGGAATAGTGGAAAGAAAAGAGAAATTTGGGTTTTATTGTTAATAGAAAATGGAGGTATAAAAAATTAATTGAAATTATAAATAATATAAATAAAATTATAAATGGAATCATAAAGTAACAAAATACAGATCTTGACATAAAAGGGGCTGGGTATTACATCATACCACCCTTACAAAAATTTCGTCCTCGAAATTTAAAAGAAACTACAAGCTATAAAATAATAAGCGAAGAGTTATCATATCGAACACTAATACATGTTGATTTACTTAAAACGGTTAGACGAAATTTGAAGGTACAAATATATATGTAAGAACCATATACGAAAGTTAGGTCTAGTAAGTATAATGCGGGAACACTATAAGAGCAACTACAAGTACACGAGAATATAGGTAACAATAATAATCAAAGTGTGTTCGATAAAAGTCGAAACCCAAATATGCACATCTAAGCGTATCCAAAGCAAGCAGAAAAATAAGTGTAAGGTTCAACCATTTATAATAGTAATCATAGGCACAAAACCCAAAAATAAAGTAACGACAATAAAGCAGTGAAAATTAGTCGGTAGGTTAAAACATTTTAGGAGAAGGTATCGATAAAATAGATTTAAAATATTTTAGAAAACTGGTATAGCGAAATTAAGAAGCATAGACCAAGAGTATGCGCGGTGTAAGGTTGCGCTACTGAAACTAAAGATAATATTAGTGTGCTTACAATACATAAAACTAATTAGTCAATAACACGTACTCTTCGATAAATACAAAATACTGAAAATCATATTTCGAATAATAAGGTCCCTATTTATATATATAGGGTATTAGGAAAAACACAAAGAGGTATAGGGCTAGTCAGGGTACATGATTTCAAGGAAGTGTGGCTTATTCAGAAGGTCGGTGTGTGGCGGCTTTAGGCTGAAAATCAAGGAGACTGTGATCGGGTCTGCACATGAAGTAAGGATGAGCAACAAAGGAATACCGGGAAAAAGTATGGGGGGAAACAACAGTCGGTACATCACACGAATCAAATTTTGAAGGGTTAGTGAACTCGGAAATTCCCTAAAATTTTCTCCTCCCAAAAGGATCTCAAACGAGGCATAGACGGGGAATGAATGGTGGCTCATTCCAAGGATCAGGGTGCGATACTTTCTAATCGAAACGAGGGTGAAAACTATACAATGAGTAGGGGTGAACAGTCAGGGAACTCAGCAGAAAAATAAATGGATATGGGCAATAAACAAGTATCAAGCGAACCAATAATCAAAGGTTTACGAATTCAGAAGATTTATTTCATTCAAGAAAATTTGAAACAAGGCATTCCCAAAGGCGAAAAGTGGCCCTAAACTATACACATTCTATTTGGCCAGAAAGACAACATCAAAAGAAATTCCGTCAGTCGCTGATGTGGAGATTCAGTAGGTTGCGGTAGGCTCGCGCACCCAGGTAGGGGCGTCCATTTCCATATCGCCTCGCGGCATCGCCATTGGAAGTTCTTCCACAGCAGGGTCTTGATCTTCTGGTCCTTCTTCCTCGGATAGAGCTTCTTCATCGAGGTCTGATTCCATGTGATTTTCTTCTTCTGGATTTTCTTCCACGGGATTTTCCTCAACTGGATTTTCTTCTATCGGGTCTTCCTCTATAGGGTTCTCTTCAAGATCTCCTTCTTCTTCGTCGGAATCAGCTATCATGTCAAACTCTGGGGCGGCTGCTCATTCGCCCTCTGGATCGTGGTTTCCGAAATTAACTTGGGGACCGTTGATCTCATCGTCAGAACTCATCAGCGTGCGGTCTAAGGAAACGCAAGACTGTGCATCCTCGTCTAGATGCGGCGCTGCTCCAGGGTGGGCCATGGTCTGAAAAGAAAAGTCATGATTAGACAGTGCAATACATCAAGGAAAAAGCTCAGGGTACGAAGTATAGGAAAATATGCGGTTGCAGGAACTGAAAGATCAGAATTAAAATACTGTGATAATGAATAGAATTTGATATAGAGAAAGCATGAGAATGATACATATATTATGATTCAAATTTTATTGCATTCAACCAAAAGTTCAACGGATACAAGATTTCAAACGGAAAGAAATATTCATAAAAAGATGACAACATTATTACTGAAAGTAGATAACATGAAAAATCCTTCTTCAACTACTATAACGTTGCATTCTCGTCGCGTGAGTTGAATCCTGCGTTAGATCCGCCTTATCGTCGAAGTTCGAACTACGCGATAATCCTCACTTGGCAGAAGTGGGGAGTGTGGACGAGTTTCCTCCTTGTAGCTCTTTCCTTTCTGGGCAACCGTTGATGAGATGTTCGCTGGATCCACAAATCAGACATTTCCCTTGGGCGCGGCGACAATCTCTCTGAAGATGTCCTGGCCTCCTACAGTACCCACAACATGGGATCTTCTGCTGCTTCTGCCGCGGAGAAACAAATTGGCGCTTCATCTTCCTCTCTTTTCCTCGTCTAACGGGGATCCCTTTATGATTTGAGACTCCCGCTGGTGCCTGATTCACCTGTTTTCTCAGTTCTTCAGCCAGCAAGTCGTTTGTTCGCTCCTGGGCTTCCTTTAGACCTTGCAGTACACTGAGAATCTCAATGGTCTGATTCTGGGGAGCGGATATAGACGAAGAGTCGTTGAAAGACATGATCCTGAAACAACAATTTTGATGATGATATAAGTCACAAGCTATACGAATTAAAATATAACACGGATAGGACAAGGATTCAAGAATATCAAAAGTGATGAATTTACTATAAGTGGAGAATCAACCGTATGACTTTAAGTCGCTTGAATAGAGTACGGTAGTGCAATTGCAACCACGTAACCTTGTCAAGTCACCCGAAACCATAGCGAATGGATAGCTGAACACACGATGTGAATATGGATCAAGAATGACAAGTTTACAACCTAAACCGAGGGATGTCTTAGATTGCCAAACTATACACGGAAAACTGCAATCCCAATCGATGCAAAACCTGGCTCTGATACCAACTAAACCATGTCACGCCCCGCTTCCCAAAATACGGAATACGAGGGGTAAACAAGGCCATCCATGCTCCTACGGTCAAGGAAATTTCCGGCCGTAGTCACACTTCGGCTTCTAGTTTTTCACGGTAAACAGTAAATGATGCGCAGGTAATGAGAAATGCAGTAACTGATAGAAATAATATAAAGAACTGACCTGAAGTGGAACAAACGAAGGTAACTCTAAAAAGCAAGTCAGGGTGTCTGTGATACACGCCTAATTCTGGTCCAGGCTAAATCTTCTCCTCACACTGAGCATGCATACTCAGGTCGTCAGAGCGACACAATAGCAATATAATATATATAAATCATGTGACAACTCTACAGTAGTAACCAATATGTGTAACAATAAATCAATAATAACATGGATATGAATATGCGGTAATCAATGCAGCGGAACAGTAAAAGCAGTAGAACGACATGCCACGAGTGTCAACACAGTATATAAGGTATAACAATGCCAGTATCCCTATCAGTCTCTAAGTCTCACTGTACAGGTCACTAAGCTTATCATCAGTCCAAGTGTGAGAGTCAACCACTCGTGAGTGTCCTCCACCCAAGGGTAGAACCCAAGGGCAAGGGACCACGGGCCCAACATGTATATCACGGTGAATATCACATACCCTGTAAATCTTTATATAACTCCCTAAATATATAAGCCGGCATGGGACTCCCGAGATTCTGTTGAACTCACACTTAAACTACCCCACACCGCGTAGTCTACATCAAACGCTAACCATAACCCTAAATACTAATCGATCCGTGACAAGTCTGCGCGAGAACTGGAGGCAGGGCCTCCATCAAGCATGTCCCGATTAATACCTAAGATAAATGGCGGTGTCTGGTGCCTTATCTGTGACACTCGTGTAAGCGCTTCCATAAGTGTCCCATACCACTTATAGTCATACGTACACGCATCCCACAGACGTCGACAATGCAATAGAATAATAGGGTCACTGATTGTGTACAAGTACGTATCACTTTCACTTATTCACGGATACACGAACACTGACATACTTGCCACAATCATCACTAAAATCTAACACTGGGTAAATGCACGATATCACTAGGTTATCACTGCAATGATATGGGTATGATATGATACGTAAACAGTATATGAAGCATGATTAAGGTGTCATAAAATAGCATTCTATCGCTTGCACGATTTATCATGAAATGTAACGTGTACAGTTTAGCGAAACGATAAACAGGTAATAATTAGTATGTTTAGTTATCTATCCATCTAATTTAGTTTCAATACAATCGGGTTCCAGGATCATTAGTTATAACCATTTCATTTTAAGCGCTCGCGGCTGGAAATCCGGTTTCAGAATCAGAAGTCCGTTTCGCAACGCAATTTAATCCAAATTGAGATCAGATTTTAGCGATGCTACAGTTAGATGAAATCTAGGGTTTTCAGTAAGGTTTTCAACTCAATGGACGGATTGTCAATCGCATCTGCACGTCAGGAGTTATACACTGTTTATCACTAATATGTCAGTTCTGATTCTGCTGGGACTGTTATGCGTCCCGATCTATTAAATTACAGATTAAATATCAAACGGTAACGAAACAGAATGAAATTGATTGTGTTGTCTAGATAACAGATTTACCTATAATAATCAGTGGAGTTCCGCAATCTACGAGTTAAGGAGATCTTATGGTACCCATTACGGAACAGCAAGCAACAACTGGAGTCGCTCTGGACTGCAGTCCAGAGTCGCACTCCGATCCAAATATCATCATAATTTAAGTACAGGAATACCAGGAAACCAGTATAGGGTTAAAGTTCGTCGAGTCGTCTTCGATTTGAGCCCTCGAACGCACCATTCCAGTATATATATGATTTATGGCGATTTTATTAGTTTTCAGGTACAAGAAAATTCCAGTTTTACGGTTAAACTTGAGGGTAGTTGTTTTAATCTTTAACGGCCATATTTTCTAATGAAATTCATACACTAGAATCGTAGGC
Source organism: Agapanthus africanus (assembly GCA_030015575.1). Classification (NCBI taxonomy): domain Eukaryota; kingdom Viridiplantae; phylum Streptophyta; class Magnoliopsida; order Asparagales; family Amaryllidaceae; genus Agapanthus; species Agapanthus africanus. The sequence continues at coordinate 448,512,393 of JASDDO010000012.1, read as the reverse complement.
TTACGGGCCAAGCTATACAAGTGAGTGCCGTCAATTTAATAGGGAACACGCATCGAACAGTTGAGTCGTAATATTTTATCAGAAGGTAAAGCATGGAATATATATACGATTATCATTTGTAATTAATAATAAGTAGCATATAGCAAGTGGGAACTTGCCTGGAGACGCTTTGGCGACGTACGGGCAGCGGCAATGGTACGAACGCAACACACGCGCGGCACGGCAACGCCGATTCCGGCACGGCACCAAAGTGACAAAAGTCTCGATATTGGCTCGAGCTTGTCGGAGTTGGAGGCTCAGTGCTACTGGTGACGATCTGCAGCGACGTGGCGGTGCAGGGAGTGCTGACGGTGATAGTCCAAGGAGCTCCGGCGACGGTGGAAATCGGGGGTGAGGTTGCGACAAAAATTGCTAGGGTTCGGGTATGGAGTTCAGTTATGACGAGGTCTTGGCCAGGGAAGACAAAGGCGGCGAGGCGATGACTGCGGCCTCGAAGATGATGGCGACGAGGTCAAGTGCCCGGCCAAGGTTAGGTTATTGATCTAGATCGCAGGCAGACGATCGATGGTGACGATGACGGAGCGAGGGGAGGAGCTCGTGGCAGAGTATCTTAGGATGGAGACGGAGATAAAGGCTGCGGTCTGATCAAGAGGAGGGGGTGGTGGTTCTGGGGTAGTAGGAAGCTCGCCAGCGAGGAGGCTGCAGGGTTCGACGCTCAACTGTGTGTTGGGTGTGCAGGGGGTTCGAGCTCGGCGGCTGAAAATGGTGAGGAGGGTGTTAAGGGGGAGAACGAGAGAGAGAGAGAGCTCGGGTTGCAGTGGCGAGGGTGGTGGAGATGCAGGTATGCAGGCGAGGGGGCTCAGTTTGGGTGGCGCGGGGGAGCTGCAGTGGGTCGTGGCAGCTTTTGAGGGGGAGAAGAGGAGGTTTGAGTCGGAGAGGGAGAGGGGAGTTGGAGTCGAGGAGAGGTTGAGGGAGTCGACTGAGATGATGATGCTGACGACGAGGGTGCGGCTATGGTGGTCGAGGTGATGGGTGCAGGGAGGAGGTAGGAGGGGCGCGAGCGGCCGTGGGCGTGGGTTCGAGAGGGGAGCGGAAGCAGAAAGAGAGAGAGAGAAAGAGAGGGGAGAACGTGAGGGAAAGAGAAAGAGAACGTGGAGGCGAGAGAAGAGAGAGAGGAGAGAGACGCGCGTAGTGGGAGTAACGCGCGCGAGCGGAGGCGGAGGCGAGAAGCGCGGGCGACGCGGTCGCGAAGGAAACGCGCGCGGGAAAAGCGCAACGGGAAGAAGATGAAGTGGTGAGCCGGGTCGGGTTTGGAAGCGGCGCGGTTTGGGTGAAGCGGGCTGGGCTGAGTGGCAGGGGAGATTTCAAGGAGAAAATAAATTAAAATGAATTACTGGGCCGGCAGAGATTGGGCCAGAGGAAAGAAGTAAGTTAAAGGAAACGGAAAAAAGAAATTAATTAGTGAAAAAATTGAAACGGGCCGGGGCTATGAATGAAAAATCAAAGGATAAAATTAGAATGGGGAATGGGCCGGGGTTAATAAATAGGAAAATGGGCTTAAGAAAATGAATTTAGTTTATTTTTAAAAGATGAGCTGAGGGAAATGAAATTTTAGTTTAGGAAATAAATAAAGAAATGGGCTTGGGGAAAATAAGGGAAGGAATAGTAGAAAGAAAAGAGAAATTTGGATTTTATTGTTAATAGAAAATGGAGGTATAAAAAATTAATTGAAATTATAAATAATATAAATAAAATTATAAATGGAATCATAAAGTAACAAAATACAGATCTTGACATAAAAGGGGCTGGGTATTACAGGTGTAGATGGACAGGTTGAGACCTATAAAGCTAGACTTGTTGCAAAGGGTTTCCGTCAAAGACCTGGCTTGGACTATGACGTAACCTTTTCTCCAGTGGCTATGCTGAAATCCATTCGGATCCTTCTTGCCATTGCTGCTTTCCACGATTATGAGATCTGGCAAATGGACGTAAAGACCACTTTTCTAAATGGAAATTTAGATGAGTGTGTCTATATGGACCAGCCATAGGGTTTTATTCAGAGTGGGAGCAGCGGAAAGGTGTGCAAGTTGCTTAAGTCTATCTATGGACTAAAGCAGGCATCGCGGAGTTGGAACATCTGTTTTGATGAGACGGTCAAAGATTTTGGCTTTATCAAAAATCCAGATGAACCATGCATTTATAGTAGATTTGTAGCACGAACTGTCGTATTCCTCGTTTTATACGTGGATGACATTCTCTTGATAGGAAATGATATTCCTATGCTACAATCTGTCAAAGGGTTCTTGTCACACAGGTTCTCCATGAAAGACCTGGGTGATGCCTCTTACATTCTGGGTATCCGGATCTATCGTGATAGATCCAAGAGGATATTAGGACTATCACAGTCCAGGTACATCGACACCATACTGAAAAGATTCGGTATGGAAGATTCCAAGCGCGGTAATCTACCGGCTTGTCACGGGATCACCCTCTCCAAAGAGATGTCTCCCAAGACTGATTTGGAAAGGGATCTCATGTCTATTATACCCTACGCTTCTGCGGTAGGCTCTATAATGTATGCGATGTTGTGTACCAGACCAGATATAGCTTATGCACTGAGTGTGGTAAGCAGGTATCAGTCAAACCCTGGGGAGAAACACTGGATAGCGGTAAAGAACATTCTCAAGTACCTGAGAAGGACTAAGGAGATGTTCTTGGTGTATGGCGGAAAAGACCTCCAAATCGAGGCCTTTGCTGACTCCAGCTTCCAGAGTGACAAGGATGATTCCAAGTCCATGTCGGGTTATGTCTTTACCCTCAATGGAGGGGCGGTGTGTTGGAAGAGTTCCAAACAGGAAACCGTTGCTGACTCGACGATGGAAGCGGAATATATCGCTGCATCTGATGCCGCAAAAGAAGCCGTCTGGATGAGGAAGTTCTTGATAGAACTTCAGGTGGTTCCGTCCATTGTTGATCCAATACCTCTGTATTGCGACAACAACGGGGCTATAGCTTTAGAGAAGGAACCCAGGTCCCATCAGAAGTCCAGGCACATCTTGAGGCGGTATCACCTGATCAGGGAGATCGTGGGTCGCCAGGATATCGAGGTTCGGGGAGTTGCTACGGAAGATAACACTGCTGATCCATTCACAAAAGACTTACCCCAGACTCAGTTCGAACGGCTGATCGAGATGATAGGTCTTCGATACGCCAGTACATGGCCTTAGTGCAAGTGGGAGATTGTTAGTGTATATGCCCTAGAGGCCATTACTGTATCATACTAGTTTGTATATTACTTGATGGAAGCTTGGGATATTCACCTTGTATAGACAATCTTGCTCAATATAGTAGTATGCTACTTGGTTTGTTTCTGCTTTAATGTCTGCATGTGTTTCTTTTAGCATATCGCCTTTACACATTAGTGGAGCCCATAGGATCTTTGCTTGATTACCAACGTTGTGATGACAGTCACACTCGTGGGGGCTGGGTAATCCATAAGCACATCCTTATGCAGGTCCTTAGTCGTAGGACTATCGAGACAGGGCATCGATACTCCGGAGTAGACTAGCGTATGCGCTTCTCATCCCAGCTTGGGAGACGATCTGTCCCACAGCCGTCAGTACGCCGTACTTGAGATAATATGCGGGTGCTCGTTATGTTATGAGTACACTGGACAGGACTCGTCGAGAACTGTTGGTTGGTACTATACCTATCGTCAGTTATCAGTTCCCAGGTGACATGAGTACAGCTTAGTCCGTTGACTTGACACTGTCACTTCGCCTCAAGTGTGTTCCCACTGTACTTTGATTACTACCCTACCATGGCTCAAAGGAGTCGTGCAAACAGGTAGTTTTTGGGTGCAGTCCCGAAGCACTTGGAGGCAGTGACGGTTAGACAGAATTCGTCTCTTCCGGTATTGGGGGTTGATATCGCGCTGTGTCTAGGAGAACCATTACACAAAGTCCCTGGCCAGGGCAAGAGAGATAGACTGGTAGGTTTCCAGTGTTATCTCAGGTATTCTGGGCTACACACCGACACGACTTATACCGCTAGTAGGGGACTGACGTTTACCGCCCCCTAGGCCCACCATGCGATGTTCTCAGACGAACAGACCGGACTGTATGGAGATTGTCACATTCAGGCTCAGTAGGAGTTCAGATGGGTTTACCTCGTCAGTCTTCTTATCGACATCTACCTGGGGACCGTTACGTACAGCTAGTGCCGCTTGCGGTCTGTGGTTAAACCCACTGCCAGCGTAGTGTCGAGTCTTTAGAGTCCCACACAGAGGGTTATTCTTCTTTGGGCAAAACAGAGTAAAGGTCGCATGGTTTTGCGACAGGGTTCGTTCACATCCGCGTACTTGTGCACGTTTGGCGTCCGGACAGACATTACTAGCGGGCTCTGGTTTGAACCAGATCCTAGTATATGCTTTGGGGTTAGTTTTATCTCATAGTATTCATGTTCCTCGGAACACGAATGCGGGTGTGTATGCACAGTTGATTGAGGCGGAGGAAGAGCTTTTTCATTAGGGTTTTGGAACGGGTGTGTATACACAGTTGACAGTCGTCTTTTTCCAAACCCTAATGAATTTGTGATATATCAATTAATAATGTTATTTAAATAAAATTGTGTCATGGTTGGGTTTGTTGACTTGTTGACCAAGGTTGACTAGTTGACCATGGTTGAAACTTTGACCATCATCATTTCTTTGCTAAGATGCTCTTTGATCTTTGCAAAAACATTTAATGTGAAATGATAATGGTCTTATCAAACCAACCATCACCTTTTTCATTTTGGATTAATATTATTAATTTGATAATTCACATATATTGTTATGGTTGTAAAAACTATTCTCATTCTATCATAACCATTCTCTCTCCTCTCTTCATCTTCCTCCTCCTCTAGTTCAAGGAGAATCATTCTCATGAGTTAAGAAACCTCTCCTTGGAGATAAAACACCCTAAGTCACTCTCTACTCTTTCTAAGGTTGAAGGTCTAGCAAGCCGGAGACTTTAGTTTTCTCAAAGTTCTAGAAAGGAGCTCAAGGAAGAAACCTTCAGGTGGATCCATCTTCGACAAGAGAAGGCAACGAGGAAAGCACCATCCGACCACCATCAATAGTCAAAGAGAAGGAGTTCAAGTTTAGGTATAACCCCTAACCGAGTAGATAACTCTCTTGTTAGTTGCTAGTGTGTAGTTTAGCCAAGATCCGTATGGGTAGTCCATGTTACCTAAACCCTAAAAATCGTTTTTCACCATTTCCGCAAGCCCGAAAGAACTGGGAGAGGTAACGTGGACTTACAGAAGGAGAAGACAGTAATGTGGCAGAAGAAGAAGGAGAAGACAGTAATGTGGCAGAAGAAGAAGAAAATGACATTCCTTGTTCTCTGTTTCAGCATCAATCTTCTGATATGAACTAATGATGGCTTTCACATTGGCTTTTCCTTTTAGAGACTTCTTAGTGTCCAATGGAAAGTATACATCAGATTTGTGCAGGTCAGGTTCTTCTATGACTTTCAAGAGTTTCAACCGATTCTGTAAATTACACCTTTATTTGGTGATACTTTTGTTAGTGTATATGCCCTAGAGGCCATTACTGTATCATACTAGTTTGTATATTACTTAATGGAAGCTTGGGATATTCACCTTGTATATACAATCTTGCTCAAAATAGTAGTATGCTACTTGGTTTGTTTCTACTTCAATGTGTACATGTGTTTATTTTTTTATATCGCCTATACACATTAGTGGAGCCCTTAGGATCTTTGCTTGATTACCAGCGATGTGATGGCCGTCACACTAGTGGGGCTGGGTAATCTATAAGCACATCCTTATGCAGGTCCCTGGTCGCAGGACTATCGAGACAGGGCATCGATACTCCGGAGTAGACCAGCGCATGCGCTTCTCATCCCAGTGTGGGAGACGGTCTGTCCCACAGCCGTCAGTACGTCGTACTTGAGATAGTATGCGGGTGCTTGTTAGGTTACGGGTACACTGGACAGGACTCGTCGGGAACTGACTAGTTGGTATTATGCCTATCGTCAGTTGTCAGTTCCCAGGTGACATGAGTACAGCTTAGTCCGCTGACTTGACACTGTCACTTCGCCTCGAGTGTGTTCCCACTGTACTTTGATCACTACCCTACCACGGCTCAAAGGAGTCGTGCAAACAGGTAGTGGTTGGGTGCAGTCCCGAAGCACTTGGAGGCAGTGACGGTTAGACAGGATTCGTCTCTCCCGGTATTAGGGGTTGACATCGCGCTGTGTCTAGGAAAGCCATTACACGAGTAGTCCCTGGCCAGGGCAAACGAGATATACTGGTAGGCTTCCAGTGTTATCTCAAGGTGTTTTGGGCTTCGCTCCGGCACGACTTGTACCGCTATTGGGGGACTGACGTTTACCGCCCCCTAGGCCCGCCATGCGATGTATCAGACGAACAGACCGGACTGTACGGAGAATGTCACACTCAGGCTCAGTAGGAGTTCAGATGGGTTTCGCCTCGTCGGTCTTCTTGTCGGCATTACCTGGGGACCGTTACGCACAGCTAGTGCCGCTTGCGGTCTGTGGTTAAACCCACTGCCAGCGTAGTGTCGAGTCTTTAGAGTCCCACACAGAAAGCTTTTCGCCTTTAGGCAAAAGAGTAGAGGTCGCATGGTATTGCGACAGGTCGCATGGTTTTGCGACAGGGTTCGGTCACATCCGTGCACTTGTGCACATACTGTGTCCGGACAGTTTACACTAGCGGGCTTTGGTTTAAGCCAGATCCTAGTGTACCTTTTGGGATTGGATTTATCCAGTTTGCATTCGTGTTCCTCGGAACGCGGATGCGGGTGTGTATGCACAGTTGACAGGGAGGCAGAGACAGCGGATTCTCATTAGGGTTGTTGACAGTTGACCGTTGACTATTTGACTTTTTGCTCAACCCTAATGAGAATATGATATGTGATTAACTATTATATTAATTAAGTATTATGGTGACACGGTTGTTGACTTTTGTTGACTTTGTTGACTTGTTGACTTTTGTTGACTTGTTGACTTTGTTGACCGGTTGACTAGGCTTGACTAGTTGACCATCATGATAACCATAGCCATCATTTCATGGCAAAGACTTTTACTTGCTTGCTCATTTGTGTAAAATGAGTGCATGATATGATATGGTTATGGTTGCTTCAACCATCACATAAGACTTTTTTGATATGATGAGTTATCATTACTTTGGATTATGAGAGGGTGAGAGAAAAAAGACTTGCTCATTCCTTCTTGCTCATTCTCTCTCTTGTTCTTGAGCTCTCTTGCTTTGCTCTCACCCTCATCCTCTTGCTCCCTCTCTTGACTCTATGGTTCATATCTCTCATGAGTTGAGAATCAAGAACCATAGATAAAATCCCATTCTAATTCTTCTCTACTCATTCTAGTTCACTAGGTTTAGCAAACCAAGTGAACTAGTTTCTTCAAAGAACGAAGAAGGTGCTAAAGGTTGGAGCTTTCAGGTGGATCTATCTTCGGCGTACGGAGACGACGAGAAGAAGCCATCGGACCACCATCGGAGCTTGAAGACGAAGGAGTTTAAGACAAGCAAGGTATAACCCCCTAACCGAGTAGCTAGAAACTCATAGTTAGGTTGTTAGATAGATGTTTAACCAAGATCCGGGTTTTAGGTCCATGTTACCACCTCCGTAAAAATCGTTTTTTACCAAATTCCGCATTCCCGAAAGTACCGGGAGAGGTAGCATGGACTTACAACTTTTACAACTTCTCACTGCAGGTGCGCTCTCTAATATCCATTTTGAATGTAATATTATAGATATTCATGCCTGTTTATGTCAAAATTACTTATATTGTCAATGTTTGATTGTCTAGTTGTTGGTGATGCGTCTATATCAGGGACAGAGGCCACTCCCGCTCCTCCAGGTATGTTTATATATCATATAGTGCATGTATATTGATTTAGAATGTTATATCATAAATATACACACATTCCTTTTGCTCTTACTTAGATAGTAATTTTTATTATTGTCTAGCTGTAGGTGGTGACAGTAGTTGACAATAAAATTTGTCATCCTAGAAACTATGATTTTTATATGTGCTCGCATGCGGGAATGATTGTAAGTCGTGGACCTGTACAATAAATTCTTATTTGGTATTTGTTTGAAATCAAATTGAATACTATATAATTGATAAGTTTGTTATATTTGTATTTAGTTTGGAATTAACACAATATTTATTCACGCAGCATGCACTTATGAGAAATAGGGCACCACGCGTCCAACTCATTATCATGTGCTGCTTGATGAGATTAGATTTGCGCCTGATGATCTGCAAGAGCTTGTTCACTCCTTGTCTTATGTGTAAGCAGCGCTATATGCGAGCTTATCTTGTTAATATGTATGTACTGAAATTAATTAATATTATTCAAATTTTGATACATGCAGATACCAGAGGAGCACATCTGCTATCTCTGTAAGTAAGGCTTTGAATTTGTTGATTTTGGTATTTCTTGTCAATTTTATAGACCAGTATGTGCTAAATATAATGTTCTGACAGTTGCTAGGGGAAGGAAGCATTCCCCCTCTATTTTACCCTTGATTATCGCTATATCGGTCCTCATGCCGAGAGGTTCGGCCGATATATAGGGGATGAGAGCCGGCTCGTGAAGAACTATCCACTTCACGTTGAGTGGGGCGAGCAACACCGGCGCTCATTCGCCCTCTTCTTTGATCAGGCTCGGGTATTAATATATATTTTCATTTGTGATATAATGAAATATTAAGAGTTATTTTCTAATATATCTAATATTAAGAGTTATTTTCTAATATTGCAGACAGCTCAGACCCTGGCACAAGGTGGTACACCGAACGTGCTGTCCGCATATCTTGCCGTCCACGGCACCTCGACAGATCCCGCCACGGGCGAGCTTCGATATCCCGACGTCGCTACCCAGGAGTATTGCGTAAGTGTTAATATTTATTCAACCCATATTTGAAATTTTAGTTTTGGAAGGTTCAAATTTAAATTTTATACTTATACTTTACTGCTTAATGTGGGTGTAGGAGCGGGTGGTTGAGCAGGCCGAGGCCTCGGGGATCGATTTTAACAGACAGAGCGATCCGAGGCTGCTGACTCCAGTCCTGGACGCCGCACACGGACGGCACCACGGAGGTTGGGAGAGAGGCCGAGGATTGGGTCCTAGCAGGGCCCATATAAGGTTGGACTCCACCCCGGCGGTTACTTCCTCCGTCTCCAGTAAGCAACGTGTCCAGCAGGAACTAGAGAGCTTGAAGGCTACCGTTCAGGAGTTGAAGGAGATGCTGGTATGTATACTACTTAATAGTAAAATATCATGTCATATTATAGATATCAACATATCCAATATTAGTACGTAGCCTGAGCTTATTTGGTTGTAGACTTAGATTTGATTAATCATACATACATATCTAATTAAAATAAACTACGGTTTTCCAAACTAGATATCCAAATGGGGTTTCGAAATAACTTGATAATGATAAGAATTCGAATAATACACAGTTCTTATACGCTTATTACACACGTTAGGTCCAGACGCGACGGGGTATATCGGCCGAGCCTCCACATGCATCTCCTTCGGCTGCGGCTCATCAAGCCACTACATCGGCTGCGGTTCCGCAGACAGCTCCTATAGCTCCACCGCACGCTCAGACTCCCGCAGCCGCGGCTCCGCAAGCCACTACCTCGATGGCGGCTGCGCAGACCACATCGCCAGCTCCACAGCCCGCTCAGACTCCCGCACGCGCCGAATTGCATGGTTTATTGACTGAGAAGCAGGCGCGCCAGATTCTAGCGTTTATCAGAGGTGGAGCTGAACCGAGCTAGGGTAGCTTTTTGATTCTTATTTTTTGAAACATATATTTATTTATATGATACATATTGTACTACATTTTGAAACATTTTGGACGATATTGATATTGGTTTATATTTATATCATATTCAGTTTTTTTGTTTCTTTTGTATATTATATGCGTGAGATGTGATTATGAATACTGCGATATATGTTGTGTGATGATTAATTTTATATTTGATTGATGTATATATTATTGTGCACAGGACGAGAAAAAATCAGGCAGCCCTTTTTTTTAAAAAAAAAGGATAATATGTACCTACGGATTGCCCCTACGGCTTAAACCGTAGGGGCAAAATATCAGAATTAACTGATATTCCTCCCCCCCCCCACCCCATCCCCCGATCTCGGTTTCAGGAGGTTGGGTATGCCCCTACTGATATATCCGTAGGGGTAAACAAATGCCCCTACGGCGGTATCTGTAGGTGCAAAATATCAGGATTTCTGATATTTTGTCCCTACGGATATGTACCTACGCATGTATCCGTAGGGGCTATTATTTGGCCCTACGAATTCATCCGTAGGTACAAGAAATCTATTTTAAAAAACCGTAAATAAAATAAGTTTTTTGCCCCTACGGCCTAATCCGTAGGGGAAAAGATACCTACACATAACTCCGTAGGGGCAAGTTTTAGTCCGTAAGGGCAAGATTTAGTCCGTAGGGACATGTTCAGGGCTTCGACTTGCACCTACGGCGTTTGCACCTACAGGTTATCTTTTCGCCCCTACGGATATATCCGTAGAGGCAGTGGTTTGCCCCTACGGGTAAATCCGTAGGGGCAACCCTTATTTATAGTAGTGTTTATTTTCTATTTGCCAGTAATTTGCTTATGTTTCTCTCTCTATCGTTTGCATATTTTCTTGGTCTTCTTGCGGCAACATAAATAAATAATAGTAATGTCCCAAGTATCCTTAGGAATTTGATTTTTTAATATTTATATTATATGGGCGAATATGGACATCTAGCTTGAAGATAACATAACATGACTTTTTGTAAATCTCCATCTAAAATCCCTATTATATACTTGCAAATATAAAAATACTAACAACTGGCTTCAGCAAAGTGATACCGTATGTTACAATCCATTGTGAATTTTATATACATATAATATTTTCAAGACAATTCTGATACTTAAGTAATTTATTTATAAGTGCTAAAATATGCACACAACATAAACACATCCATGCACACATCACATGCAAGCACACAACACACGCACGCATCAAAGGGACCCATGAATTTGCCTTCAAATCATTAATTTATGAGCACTGCTTCGAACACCAGTCTCCCAAATAGGGAAAGGGTACATACGAACTGTACAATTATAGCGTTGGCAATATATACTAGTGTAATTTGGAAAGGGTTAGACTTTGTTTTTCATTTTCACATATTTTTCTTTATAAAAACGAGATTTCTTTTCCTTTCTTTTCTTTTCTTTCGATTGTTTTCTTTCTTTTACGTACTTTTGTCTTGTTGCTTTCACTCTAGTTGGGACTCCGTTAGGGTTGCATTCAGATCCACATGTCCATATCCAAATATGATTTTTCGAGCCGCTCAGATACAAATAGTGATATATATACAATTTTAGAAAAACTATCCAGATACGGATATCTAGATCCCAGAAAAAATATGGATATGGATATCCACTGATATGTACATGACAATATCTTCTAGTAATTATTTTTATCTAAAATTATCCAGTTATGTATCCCAAAAAAACATGGATATGGATATCCATTGATATGTACAGAACACTATATTATAGTAAATAATTTTAGTTAATAATACTTAGTTAAACATACATTTTGTTGCTCATTTTACATGTTATGCATTACTATTTCCTCAAGTAAGTTTCAAAATATGTAAAATAGATTAGTAATATATATACAAATTATTTCTTATCATGCTTATATATTAATATAATATACATTTGTGCATGTGCATGCAACCCCAGACTCCATGGCCTGATTTTTTAATTTTTGTTTAAATGGGCTTTAATGCATGGACTGATTTAGATCTGAACTCACCATGTGAGTCCAGCCCAATCCAAAACCCATGCCTTAAAAATCAGATTCTATTTTTTAGCTAAAATTTCAACAACTTGTAAGAATAATCCAGCGTTGCACATAGAAACTAATCATTCCCTTATCTGCATCAAATTCTCCACCCCCAAAAAAAACCTCACTCAAAAGGAAACCTGCACTCTTTTTCCGCTTTGTTTCATTCAAATGGGCATCAAAGAAATTCAAATCCAAGGCAAAACTCTCACAATCTACGAACACGACGCCACCAACGACTCAACCACAGGAAGGGCACTGACAGGCTCATGGCTGTGGCACTCCTCCCTCTACCTCTCCCACTGGCTCCAAAGTACTCACCCACGGATCGTCGACTTTACGGACAAAACCGTCCTCGAGCTCGGGGCCGGGACGGGCCTGCCCGGCCTCACCGCCGCGGTCCTAGGCGCGTCACGCGTGGTCCTCACCGATATCGCTCCGATCCTTGAGGGATTGAGAAGGAATGTGGAGGCCAATGGGCTTGGAGACCGAGTCGAGGTGAGGGAGCTTGTACGGGGATTGGACGAATACGATGATGATTATGGTGAGGTGGATGTGGTGTTGATGTCGGATGTTGTCATTAATCGGTAAAATAAAAATTTAATAAAATGACAAAATTTCAGTATCCAAAATTGAGTATTGGAGATATTCATCTAGTCCACCACAAAAGACAAAAAATAATAAAATAAAAAGTCAACAAGCCTCCCTCTCTGTATCCCTTACATTCATTACGCATTCTCTCTCGTACTCAAAAACCTAAAAAAAAGAGATGCCTTACAAGTTTATAAATAAGACCTTATATCTTTATTATTTTTATATTCCCTCATCAGTTTCTGAATTCTAATATTACCGCTAACTGAACTCATTTAATTTAAATTTAAAAAAACTATAGATATATTTAGAAATTTTCATGTAGGGTCTAGGATAAAGAAATTTACACACGCCTTCAGTATAAATGTTGTTCAAAATACACATACGTGCATCGTACATGTAAAACACTAGTTTATCATAATACTAACTCAAGCATAAATCCAGGTTAACTTGGACAAAGTGTAACATAGAATTTTTGGGGGTATTATTTAGAATTAACTAAATTTTACGTTATAGAAAAAAACCAAAAAAAGAAAAGATTGATAAATTGAATGTTTTAAGAAAGGAGGTTTCAACCAATCAATCAAAAGTGAGGAGATCCTTATAATTTAGCATCTACAAAAGCACTCTTTTTTAGCTGTCCACAAATTTTCTGACACATGACCACACAAACAACAGCCCTGCTATCACAACACAGCAAAGAAAAAGACAGCAAAATTTGTAGAAGAATTTTACTTGACGTTATCTGATTGCAAACTTAATTATGAGAGGCGCCCTAAATAGGCAAATTATAAAGTTTTCATTTGATATGATTATTTGATAACATATGTGCAAGTAATAATGCTTACATTCGGAAGATCCCGTGCAAAATCTTTCGCGGACCTTTTTGCGATCTTGTCACCTCTTTCGTGTTTGATCACTGCCCGGTCATTCACCGGTGATCTCGCCACCGTCTCTCCTCTACAAGCTTTCCTCCACGCTTCCACAAACTGCCACACACCTTTTTCGTCGTCCACGATGTGGTGAAGCGATAGCCCGACCGTTGGCCCGCCCTTAAATTTGTCACCTATGAATACATTACATATCATCTCTATTATCATAATGCAAAGATGAGGGGGTCGTGTTGTGCTCTAACATTTATTTGGAATTATAGATTTAGAAAAAGGAGAAAAAATCTTAAGCACGTCTTCGTCGTTTTGCATGTACGATATATGTGGATGTATGCGGGTATGTTCATCTCTACTATTATAATAATGACAACTCTTTTGTTGCTCACTCATATGCCATCTTTTTTTAAGAATCCAAGGAAAAAAACAGAGAAGAAGGTTGTATTTTATAATGGGTAAATTGTCAGAACCTCCAAGCAGTTTTTTCATTGTCAAAAACCTCCCGGACTCCAAAAATCAGTCAAAACCCCGTAAAAATATTTTTAGTTGTCAAGAAACCTTTTACCTGTGATATCTAGCAGTTGTCTGTTATATCTAGCTTCCTATGATATCTAAGCAGTAGCTAGCGATGTCTAAACCGTGTCCTTCGATAACTAAATAATTTATATGAATTGGTTAGATATAGCATGCTACTATATATATACTGCAGGAAAAATTTCCAAGAGGTTTTTACTACCGTTTCGAGACCAGAGGGTTTTTGACAGCGGAAAAAAGAGCTTGGTTTTTCTTGACAATTTACGCTTTATAATTGGTTATAAAATGTCATGTCATCATAATAAAACAAATTAGTAATAATGATAACCTCTTTCTTTCTCACTAACTTTTCAAATTTAAATTCAGACAAATGGAACCAAATTCTCCATTATAAAGTTTTCTATAACACCAATAAATTATTTATAGAGCCAATATTTAATCACAAAAGAAATATGGTGTGTAACAAAAATAGCTATGGGAATGTAAAAGGGAAAAAATCAGATCAAAATAAATATGGACGACATGGCACTTGCAAAATAATAGTCACAAAAGATTTGAATAAAAAATCCTTTTAAAGATATTTAGTTAAGATTTTTTAGAGACTTTCTGAGTTAAGACAATAAAGCTGCCAAAATCCAAAAAATAAAATAAAATTATGCACGGCAAAAATACTAATATGATACAATGAGAACCGACTATTTTATGTACAACTGCAATAATAAGTGGTTGGATTTTTCTTAGGTGTTATGAAAATTAAGGGGAAAGCACTACCACATAACCTCCTCCTGAGGGTATCAAATTTGGCTCACGGGTTCACTCATACCCACATATTCGGGATACCGGTTTGGGATACGGGTTAACCCGTACCCTCTATTGGGGATACGGGTATGAAGATGCCCCTATATAAATTAGGGGTATTGCTATGCCCGTACCCTAAATTGGAGGATCCAAGCGAACCGGTACCCAGCTTGGGGGAACCGGCCCATAGTGTAAGGGAAAATACCCTAATGGTTACGGGTGAACCCATACCCATAAGGCCTCACGGGTACGGTTACACCCGGTGCCCCAAGGGTGTTTTGCAGGGGTTATGGTCTTGATTCAATGGAAAAGTAAAATGAAAGACAGGTTCTTGTACTAGACATATATATGTACAAAAAAGAATGCCTCAATAAAATGCACGACAACGAAAACAACATAGCCTTTATCACAAGATTATGAGATAGGCTGCATGAACCAACATAAGAATCATGCCCGGTCGAACATATGGATCCTCTGCCTGCACTCATACCTATTAAACAATATACTTTCAACAAGGCCTTTGGCATCCATATCTTTTCGTATCGCCTCCATCCATATTTTCTTCGGTTTTCCTTTCACTTTTTGATTTGGCCTAAATCGAGAATATTCTTCATCGAACCGATGTTTCTATAAATCCGCGTCGCACATGACCAAATTATTTTTAAAAGGTTTTCTCGCATCTTCTCCGGCACACATAGATGCTACACCAAGTTTTACACGAATATTCTCATATCACAACTTATCTTTTATATTGTTGCTACAAATTCAACGAAGTGTGCTCACCTTCGCTATATTCATCTTCTATGCATGGTATTTCTTAAGAGCATAACATTTCGTACCATATAATAAGACAGACGTGAAATTAAGCGCTTCGATAAAACTCCCTCTCCAAGCTTAACGGAAAGTTACGATTGCATAAAATCTCCGTTGCGTTCCTCTATTTCAACCAATCAGCCTGAATCATA
Source organism: Agapanthus africanus (assembly GCA_030015575.1). Lineage (NCBI taxonomy): Eukaryota > Viridiplantae > Streptophyta > Magnoliopsida > Asparagales > Amaryllidaceae > Agapanthus > Agapanthus africanus. The sequence goes on along the minus strand of JASDDO010000012.1, from coordinate 448,496,687 downwards.
TGGTTGGCATCGCTATCGATCTTCTCATCCTTTTGGATGATAGAACCTAGATATCTAAAATGACGGCTTTATGGTATCTCATGCCTATCCAGTGTTATACCACCGTGATCTCGATTTCTCTGTTTATTAAATTTGCATTGTAATAAGATGCACAATTGATGAAAATTTGTCAATAGAAAGGGGTTCAGTGTCTCTCCGCTATTATTAATAGTGAAGAGTTCCTATTAATTTTATTGTCCATTGTTTTTTGAGAAAAAAGATGGGATCATCAGCCCCCTAAACTTTATTAAAAAGATTTTAATGAGTAATGAGTTCATCCATTCATCTTACTACATATTGTTGAATGAATGGAAGAAACAAAATTCATATTTCTAAATTTCGTTCCAAACAAATTGGTGAGGTATTTTTATAGGATGAAACAGAAAGGTCATTATACCGTTGTATGTAAAAGGTGCAATTTTTGACCCACTAGTTCCAACTCCAGTTTTAGTCATAACTTATATAAAAAAAAAATTAAAATTCTAGTTACAATTCCAATTCTAATTGATTAACATCAAAGTTGAAATTATCCCAACAAATTCCATTTGCATTTAACTCTTTCAGTTGACTAACACTCTAGAAAGTAATAAAGCTCATAAAATCACCTTGTATTAGCTATATATTATAGTGATCATATATGTTATGTTTGCATTTTTATTTCTTCTTTTTGGTATGCAAGCTCGTAGAATCGATATAAAAACTTCGGAGAGGGAAGTTAGGCTAATATTTTGCAAACTAGTGAAAAGCTGGGCCATATTACTAGTGTAGCCCAACATAGGCTCTAGAAACTGATGAGGCAACCCTTTTTTTCAGAGCCAGGGCTTAAAAGTCCTAAATGAAATGAGACCTAGGCTTTTTTCATAAATATTTTGAAGAGTGGGCCTTTCTAACAATTTTGAAAATATCAAGGGCTTTTAGACTAACTCCCGAGCAGGCCGAGAGCTTTTTGACAATTTGCCGAATAAAATAAATAAAGAAATCCATTATATTTCACCTGGTAGACTTCACCAAAACTGTTGGAGTAAGGAAGGAAAATGCACGACACATTTTTGAAAATTTGTGCAGAGAACTATTGCTAGATCATGGCAGAATGATCTATCACTAAATAGATTAGGAATAATGATCTATTACTGGATCAAATATAGAAAAATCTATTGCTAGATTGACATTTAATGCTCTTTTGCAAGATAGGTTTGTCGATCTATTGCTAGATTAGAGAGCTACTGTACGTTCATAAACGTGAGGTCTAAAGCAAATGCAGTCTATTTTGGTGTAAGGATTTCAAAGCCGAACTACTCATAGGAGCAACAACAGGAGTTTTGGTGTGCATTTACCAACAACCCTGTAATTTTGCCTATGGTAGACCTGTTGCGAAACAAAACATTAACAAACCAGGTTGGTTGCCAAGATTATTTGATAATAAGCAAAAGAATAACATATAATTATTAGTTTTCATCCAATGTTTTTTTTTTTTGAAAAACACCTAGCGTTATCCAACATAAACTACCTGATTGGTGATTGGCTGCAAGTACAGAAGCACAATTTTGACACTTGCATTATTGTTCCCACTTGTGCAGAATCATCAATCCAATATCTTATGTAATCAACTGGGTTGGTAGATAAAGTATTTCTTCGCATGCCAACAATTTGATCGGCCCCATAGAGAACCTCCTCGATCAAAACAAACAGTAAAAGTATTGCTCAATGAGAGAACTCAAATTAACACCATTAATGAACTTTAATATTATTTACTCTCTCCCTCAAGTCTCAATGAGATGAAGATGGTGATTCTTTGAGAGGAGGAAGGAGGAAGGGGCCAAAAGAGGAGTCAGTTTCGGATGTGAATGCCGCCAATTTACTTCTTAAATTCTGAGCTCCCTGCTCTATCACCACCACTGATAAGCTCTTATATGATGTGCATTTCTCAAGTACTTTGACCGCATATATATATTCCTCTTTTATTATTGTTAATTATTATTGATTCTAACCACTTGAAGCTATAGAGACAGCTACTTCCATAGGCCTGGCTCATCACAGGTTCAGACTCAGATATGAACTCGTCAACAGTCAAAAAGCCAGGCTCTCATGACGATAGCTTTAATCACACTTGGAACTTTTAGGGCTAAAATTGAGGTTTTTAAAAAATAAAATATATAAAATAAAGTTAGGAAAAAAACTAAACCGGGTTTCACCCTACCCTACCCGGCCCGGCTACTCATCTGGTTAGGCCGGTGGAGTCGGGTCAACCCGAGCTGTTCCAAGTCGGGTTCATGTTCGAGACTTGATCTTTTGACTTAATCTCCACCATGCTATTAGTTCTTCTTTCTTTGCTTTTATGCCCACCCGGTGATCATCTTTGCGTTATCAGAGAGAATTAGGGCTTTCAAAACTACCCGCGATTCGGTAACCCAGCCTGAAGCTGTAACTTGATTGCACGGATCAACCTGACCTGACCAGGAAATTAAACGGGTCGGGTTAGGGTTTGTTGTTCTAACTATATACAAATCATTTGATTGATTATGATAACATATTAAAATATTAAAATAAATATTAAATTAGTGAATGTCGTATTCAAACCGCAACATTTTATAATCTTTTGTTGGAGTAGGTGAGCAGAATGGACGATAAATTTTAAAAACTTAGGAAAAGATCTATCGCTAGATCAAGTAGAGAGCTGTTATGCGTTCGTGAACACGGAGCTTAAACCTGAAAAATTTAGTGCTCTTGCCACTACTATTACGGCCAATGCGGAATCAAAAAACAAAAATTTCAATAGAAGCACTAGAAACTAATCCCCAGCGATCGATTCAAACACTAAACTAGAAAACAAGCGTGCAAAATTTAGGGATTACAACCTTCGATGCGTGTCCACCCAATCGTGGAAGACCCTTCCAAGTTTCTCATAGGCCGTCGGGAACAAACTTGAAAGACGACCGCACTTGTTGAAGAAAATCCACTTGAGGGAACTGATCCATGCTCTAGGTTCATCTTGTGAAGCAACCGACGTTCTAAACTCACTTGGAATGGAGAGTGGGGATGTAGTAATTTTCCTCTCTCAAAACCCAAGCTCAAAAAAGCATGATGAAGGAGGAGGAGGAAGAAGAGGTAGCCATAACAAATGAAGTAAGTGTTGGTTGAAAATGAGAATGGTTTCACAGTATTTTACAACCATGAAAGAAAAATATCTCACCAATTTTTCCATAAACTAATGAAGCCCATTCCTCTCTACATGTCTCAACCATACTCAAATGTCACTTCACCCTTCACCCCATATTTGATTTTTCTAAAAAGAAAATCAATAAATGAGGTGTCCTTCTTCTAGAAGTACTTCCGTATAAATACGGAATACTTCCCGGTATACGTATCGAAATACATATACGCGTATCCGTATGAAAATACAAATAGCCATGAGAGAGAAAATGAATAGTGAACAATAATACAAGAATATATATAAAAATTATTAAATCAAAACTTTATTTAATAATCCGGTTTAATCCTAAACCGGTTAGTATTATCAACCGTTCAATTAAAATCCATGTAGCTTGTATACTATTTAATCGGACCTCTGTATGTACCAACATACGTCATCTACATCATATCGACTGAACTGGAAAAACTCTCTATGTGGGACTCTAAAGACTTGACAATACGCTGCCAGTGAGTTACTGGATAAATGTATAACCACAAGCACGTCAGCGGCAATAGCTGTACATAACGTCTACCCAGGTATGTGCCAAAAGGGAGGTCGACAATTAAGTCCATCTGTATCCTACCGAGCTTGAATGTGACAATCTCCATATAATCCGGTCTTTTCGTTTAAGAGTATCGCATATCGGGTCCAGGGGTGGATAATGTTATACCCTTAATAACCCGATAAGTCGTGTCGGAGTCAAGCTCATCACCAACCGAGAAACTACTGAACTCCTATCAATAAATCTCATCCACCGTGGCCATGGATTTAGGGTGATAGCCAACCGAACACAACGCGATATCGACTTCTAATACCAGGAGAGACGAATCCCTGACAATCTCTCACTGCATCCATATGGCTTGGGACTGTACCAAACTAAAATTTGTTTGCACGAATCTTTTGAGCCGTTGTAGGGTAGTAATCTAAGTACAGTGGGATCTCACACGAGACAAATAGCGATTCAGGTCAAAAGACTAATTTGTACTCATGCCACTAGAGAATTTCTATCTGACGATAGATATACTACCATCTAGAAGTTCTCGGCGAGTCCGTCCAGTGTACTCACCTCCAGTGAGCACCTGTATACTATCTTAGGTGACACAATACTAATGGCTTATGAGACCGGCTACCGCCTCTCGTCGGGGTCTAAAAATGTATACACTAGTCTTCTCTGTAATATCTATGCATAGTCTCGATATTCTCTCGACTAGGGACATTTAAGGATATGCTTATGGACTACCTAGCTCTCACATATATGATCGCCATCATAATACTGGTATTCAAGAAAAAACTCTACGGGCTTCATCATTATGTATTAGCGACATGTAATAATAAGTAAAACGTATACACATCAATGATAAATACAAACTAGATAGCATACTATCATTTCGAGTAAGACTGTTCTATCTATATAGGTCATCCCTCAATTAGCATAATCGCCTATCCGTAATTACAATAATTGCCTTGATGGCACTATATCCAACAATCTCCTACTTTCACTTATGACCAATTATTGTGGTATCGCATATCCACAACTTATGTGCTATCGAATACCCAACTTCTCTACTAATCAGTTTCATAAAACCGTATTTGTGAAACATCTGTGTTCGAGAAATAGCCTCAATGAGTGGATCCACTACAATATTCTAACTTCCTCTCTCTCTATCTCAAATTCGTGGAGATCAGCAATCTCCTGAACTGAGTGATTCCCCGCCTCAAGAATTTGTCTGGATACTTGATGGGACCAAGTTCATAAATGAACAACTTTATCTAACAAATTTCTTGGGCTGTATCCTCCGTTGAGTCATAACCAGCATCCTGAGCATGCCTATCTCAGTATCCCTATTGGAACCCTATCCAATATACTACTGCTCAGAAGACGGTAAACTCAAAACTCTAACAACATCTCTGTCATCCAGGTCACCTTGGAAGCCTGAACCGATAACCGCCTCCTAGAGAAGGCTGCCGTTACCATATACCAAGAACATCCTCTTATGTTTTTAACTTCTTCTCTTTGTTTCTTCAGGATTGGATTAATATGTTAGTTATATGTATGCCCTAGAGGCCATTACTGTACATGGGATGTATATTGTAGTGGATGCTTGGACATGTATAGGGAGGACTTTCTTGCTCGATATGATAGTATGCTATCTGGTTGCTCTTTGTCTTAACATGTTAACTTGTATAGATAATGCCGTCTTGCTCTCACATGTTGACAAAGCCCTTAGGATGTGTACTTGACTACCAGAAGTATGATGGAGATCATATTAGTGGGGCCAAGGGTAGTCTAAAAGTACACTCTATAATAGTTCCTAGTCGAGAGAGTATCGAGACAGGGCATCGATACTCCAGATTAGACTAGCGTATACGCTTCTTGACCCATATGATGGGCGATGGATGATCCTATATCCATTGGTGTTTGACATCAGAGAAGGTATACGGGTGCTCAGTGGAGACTGGGTACACTGAACGGACTTGCCGAGAACTCCTAGATGGTATTATACCTATCGTAGGATAGCAGTTCTCTGGAGACACCGGTACAACTTAGTCTGTAGACCCGAGATCGTCATAAAGTCTTATGTGATTCCCACTGTGCTTTGATTTTCACCGTACCACGGTCAAGAGATCATACAAAAAGGTGGTTTTTAGGTACAGTCCCGAGTCACATGGAGGCAATGAGCGATAGGAGGGGTTTCGTCTCTGCCGGTATTGGGAGTTGATGTTGCACTATGCTCGATTGACCATAACAGGAAATTCCTGGCCAGGGTTGCTGAGATTTACTGGTAAGTGTTATCAGTAGTTTCTCGAACCGTTATGGACCTTGCATCGGCATGAATTATCAGGCTATTGGGGTCTGACGTTATACCACCCCCAGGCTGTGATATGCGACATATCTGACGAAGAGACCGGACTGTACAGTAGTGTTACTGATTGGATTTGCAGGAGTTATAGCAGGCTTACTTGTTGATATTCTGATTGCTCAATACCCGGGTGACCGTTACGTTTAGCAGACCACTTGCGGCTTGTGGGTGTTTGATATGATCATCACCTACTGCCGGCGTATTGACAAGTCTTCAGAGTCCTACACAGAGGTTTCCTGGTTCATGCGAAACGGAGTTGAAGAACATATGAGATATGTGCGGGACCGAGGTTAGTGCGCATATGTGATACCACATTCTATTCTCACGGTAAGTAACATCAGTAGGTTATATGAGATATAGCCGGGTTATTGGATCAACTGTTGATTCAATAAATTGTTACATTTGATATTAGTCGGTTATATGTTATATAGCCGGATTATTAAATAAAATGTTGATTTAATAATTTAATGTAGAATTATATATTTGATATATTAAATTACATTAACTAATATTAGCTCACTTAAGTATTCATTTTTCTCATTTATGATACATTAATATATATGTGATATATGTTAATTGTATTGTTTTTGCACACATGAATATATATGATATATTTTAGTGTGTCATGCTAGGTTACACATGCAACATGTATGTATGAAACTCATACTATGCTAAGTTAATGTTATGGTTTTATTTATCATTAAGTAATTACAAATTAGTGGAAATGACTCATTGCTAGAAGCTTGGAGAAGCTTATGGATAAGTTTTGACCAAAGTCCACTTCTTTGTTTTTACTTAAGATATTTGTTGACCTGATCATTAACCATACACCATGGTTAACTCTCTGCATGGGTTAGTATATGTAATATACTCACCCATGGTTGCATTTGAAATAATGAGAATGATTATTTCATCCCTTCATCTTTTTCTTCCTCTTGAAACTTTCTAGCTTTTGACAAAGTGATGAAATATTATGAGAAAATCAAATCTAAAGTGAGCAAAATTCCTACTTCATCATCCTCTACTATTCGTCATTTAGTTTAGGGTGTTTGCTTCACTAATCTCACCATTAGTGAAGAGGTAGCATGAGCTTGAGTCTTCTCGACGTAGATCATCTTTGGCTTCGAAGGCATCGAGCAAGCTTGTTCATTTCTTCATGTGATCCTTACTAGAGTTCAGATGTTCACTACTAGGCGCGAAGGGACTACTACACGGATCTTTAGAAGTGAAGGACCGGTCTACAAGGGTTGTATTCCGCATTCACTTAGATATATAGTTGTTTACATATTATGTTTAAGCCTAAGTCTCTAGTTAAGATCTTGGTTAGGGTTTGTTTAGCACCCCAAAATTTTAAATTAGCATGATTGATGCTTGCCTAAACCTTTCCAAGGTGCTAAGCTAACCCTACAGTGGTATTAGAACCAAGCTAGAGCATTAGGTGTTGTCTAGACGAAGTTAGAATTCCGATCGAACCCTGAAATCCCGAAACAACCCCCTCTCTGGAAAATTTTCCAAAAGTTGGATTTTTCCATGTTAAAAATATTCAGAAAAACATGCAAGGAATTCTATGGATACACCTGAAGAACGAAACCCTAACTCGTCCAAGTGACCGCGGATCCGCGGCTAAAACATGGTTTTGGCGGCGGATCCGCGGCGCCACTTGAGAGGCTTGGGTCGGGCCTTCGGCTGTAGGTCCGTAGGTACTGTGGAATGTCTCTGGTTAACTTTAACTGTGCTCAAGCGTCGATCTTTCTGGGAAATTTAGGAATTCGTTGATTCGATCGAATTGTTTAAACTTCGCCTAGCTTTCTGTGATGTGATACAATATTTGGAATTCATATTGTTAGGCATGCAATCCGAAGTATGTGATATTTTGGGTTTATGATGTCTAAGGTGATTGTGGATTCCAAATATTGTAGTTTGATATTTTCTTTTCTGCGACCGCAAGTGTAATATGTGGTGTATCACCGGTTTCGGTGCTATATGTCAATGACAATTAGGATACGCATATTTACTTACGTTGATAACATGTGATATTATGTGTTGCTGGGATATGTTATATTGGATCGTCTTGATTTGAATAGCCGAGGTTTTTTATGTGAGATGAGAGTTTTTCATTTTCATTCATGTAAAATTCAATGTATGTAATATTCTTTTATTGGGGCACTTCCGGGTTGAGGATGTTGTCACCATTGATGTATATTATTTACTTTTCCGCATTAGGATAGATCCAAGGCGGGGAGCATAAGTAACCGGGTTCTAGGGTCCAGTGGGAGACTATCTCGAGGAGTCAAGACCGGGTCTCCTAACTCTAGAATTGGTAGGGTTGTGATTGGTAGAGTTTTTGCGTGCTAAGTTTGTTACCGCAATCAAGACGGTTTCGCTTGTAGCTAGCCGGTTGAGTACGGGTCGTCCGCAGGGAGATGGAAATCTTTTTCTATGTGCTTTAACGAGTTAAGTCAAAAGTACAGATTTGTTGTGATTAACTAAGTGTTAAAATGATATGTAAAGAGAGCTTGTTAGGGTTAGGATTAGGTTAGTTTGAGTTAGGGGTCGCTCACTTCTTTCGTTGCCACTCTTAATATCGGTGTTACGGTAATCGGCAACAACGGGGATTAGCATGACTAGGAAGGAACTTGCGAGTATAAACTAGGCTTTCCAACGCATAAGTTCTTCCTTTTGGTGCTTGTCCGTCCGTTCTTGGCTCTTAGCCTTATCCTCCGGTCAATTCAACCACAACCGGTCTCACTACGGAATCACCGCTATCATGTAGGATAGGGTGCCGTAGGGAGCGGATTGTTGTTCAATTAACGGGAGTTCGATTTAAGATGTTGGGCAAGGAAAGAGTGAGAGAGATTTCCTTCTTTCAAACTTCCTTTATCCTACCCTAACAAGTATGGAAACTCCTCACCCATTACAAGAAGAACGAAAAATAAAACAAAGGAGGAAGATAGAAAGAAGGAGATTAGAAGATAACAACTAGCTATTTGCGACCTCACCTTGGCAAGGATCAAGCGTAAGCATCATGGTTGTTTAAGGATAAAGGAAAATAGAACAAGAAAGAAACAAACACAAATAACAACAACTAAGTTAACAAATGAAAGTTACAAGCAATAATAGTTAACAAAATAAAGAGACAAGCATGGTAAGAACAAGAACTCCTTTATTCATTCTTCACTCACAAAAGCTCACTACAAGTTTTTTTAATGGAGAAGAGATGAGAGGAGGAAGAACAACAACAACATATAACCTAAAAACTAAATACAAGATTATGGACTCTTGGCTTCACAAGGTTCTGGGCTATTTATAGGCTGGAAAATGAAAATCTAGGGCAACATTCAGAATACACATGGAATTACCAAAACACCCCTGAAGTTTCATCATGTGAGGAGGCCGTACGGCCGCGGAACCTCGGCCTAGACCCCCTATTGGCCGCGGTTTCGCGGCCCTATAGGGGAGTTGGGCTGTCGTCTTTTGTGTGCTGCCCTGGTCTTCTGTTTCCTTTAGTCTGGTACATGTTTTTTCTGATAATCTTTCCACATTTCTTCCAGAATCAAAGGTGATTGGATGTGGATCTTTTTGTCATGATTTTCTCGAGCTCCGCGTAGATTTCTTGGATCTTGTGTTGCCATTGAGCCTTGTGCATGAAAATGACATTGATTTGCCATTTTGTCTTTTAAACTGGTGTGCGGCAACATACGGATAGAGAGCGGAGACCCGTGTTTTATCTGTGGTTGGCAGGAACCCGGATTTTGTCGTGCTTTTCCATGAATTTCATTGTTTAGAGCCGAGAACCTGTATCCTGCAATTGACTAACAAACACGGCTCAAGAGTACCTACCGATATGCAATGTGATAAAAATTGGGCGGTATAAAAATGCAAAAATCTGATATGAACAAATACCCCCAAACTTATCATTTGCTCGTCCCGAGCAAAGCCAATTTATTCACAAAAAATTTCCTAACCTCACTTTCGCAGGGAACGCGATTGCACTGAGCATGTGCAACAAGCCGTTTAACCTCTAGGTGTCCCTAGTAGGAGGAGTGTTGTCTCCTGAGGGTTTTCAGCGGATACTACCCATAAAATCCGGTCAAGCTAGTTTTGCAAAATAACTATGATTCAAACCCTAAAGTTTTGTTTCAGAAAATAACAATTCTATGATCCTAAGTCTAGATCATCGAACCTTTATTTTTCACTTCTCGCTTCTTATTTAACTACAGATTTTATATGTCTTTACGTGCAGTGCAAATAGTGTCGTTAAGTTCCAGAAGGATCGAATAAAGTCATCATATCACACAATAAAGCCCAGATAAAATTTTTAAAAGGATCACATAAGTTTTATAAAGAGTTAAGCATTTTTCAAGTTTCGTTTTCCAGTAAAGTTTCAACTTCAGAATTTCTATTTTCCTTAACAGGAAACTAGGTCTTATTTTTCACTCCACATTTTTCTTGTTTTCATTTCATACACACCTCTGTGAACGTGCAATAGTCTTTATCATAGAATAAAACCTTCATATCTCCGCTAATTTTTTTTATAAAAGCCTGTCTTTTATCAAGATTATTCTCACACAAAGAACCGTTAGGAATTTTAACTCGGAGAGAACACTTGCTTGACTTTGTTTTAATCTGGACTTTCTAGGCTTCTTAGCGAGCTTTAGGCCAATGCACCAAAACCAGTTGGCTTTAGGGCATTAGGTGTAGAAACACCCCAGTGGACTTAATGACTCAAGTTACCTAGGTCCAAAAACAAAAGACAGTTTGGCGTGAAAATCATGATGATTCAATACGAATGGAGACATAACCGGCAGTTCAATTATTTTTTGGATAAAAGACGTGTTTAGTGGGTTCGGTGTGTAATCATTCCAATCAAGTTCCAGATGTGTTATTTTTCAGACTTAGTTCCAATTAAGGCATCAATAACATTCCTTCATATTCACTTTACTTCATAAACTATTCTTGATATTACTTATTTCAGGACAAACCTATTTGATCCTCAGAAAATCATTTATCCATTTAAAAGTTTTTAGACATAAAAGACTGGTCATCTAATTTCCCAAAACTTACGACACGTGTAGTGTGATGTAAAGACATATATCAGCTATAGTTAACTTCAAAGGAGAGTTATCTTTCATGTTTTCAAAATCTAAAAATAGGATTTAGTTATTCTTATCTTATCAAACAAAACCGTCGAAATGTTGAATCAGAGTTTTCTCACTAGCTAACTTGACAGAAAAGTTTTTATATTTTTAGAAAATTTTCAGATTTTTATGGATTTTATGGATTTTAGTATGCAGATGCAAAATATACATATGAATGCGAAGGTTAGAAATGCGTACCGAGCGTACCCCCAAACTTAAACTGGACAGTGTCCTCACTGTCGTTGCATCGAGAGATCAGTTGAAGGGTCAAAATTGTCGGTTAGATATACACATTTTTTTTGTTTTTATTTTTAAAGAAAAGAAAAAGAGCAAAAATGGAAAAGAATATCCACAAATATATACAAAATGGTATTTACATACCCCCAAACTTATTTGGAACAGTGTCCACTTGTTCTTGGCTGGATAACCGAAGTTGGTGGTAGGCAGAGGAAGATTATGCAGGGTAAACCGGCTCCTGTAAGACCAGGAGCTCCTCTGTTGGTTCGGCGCTTAGGTACGGTTTTAGTCGGTGTCCGTTCACTTTGAAAAATGAACCGTCCTTTGGATTCTCCAAATCCACAGCGCCATGCGGATACACATTCCGCACAAAGTACGGCCCTTTCCAGCGAGATCTGAGCTTTCCTGGATGGAAATGTAGCCGGGTGTCGTAAAGCAGTACCTGTTGACCAGGTACGAAAGTTTTGCGCAAAAGGTGTTTATCGTGAAACACCTTCGTTCGGTTCTTAACGACAACCGCGTTATCGTAAGCTTCATCCCTAAGCTCGCTCAGTTCGTTCAACTGTAGCTTCCGATGGCTGCCCGCATCTTCGAGAGACAGATTCAGCTCCTTTATCGCCCAAAATGCGCGATGCTCTATTTCGACAGGTAGGTGGCAAGCCTTTCCGTACACAAGCCGATAGGGAGACATGCCAAGATCGGTCTTATAAGCGGTTCGAAATGCCCAAAGGGCATCAGTGAGTTTCAGCGACCAATCCTTACGGTTCATGGAAACCGTCTTCTCCAGTATCTGCTTGATTTGAAACTTCGGCCTGCCCACAGGTTTGGGGGTGGTAGGGCGTAGAGAGCTTATGATTAATGGAATATTTCCGCATCAAGGCCTCGAAAGTCTTATTGCAGAAATGAGTTCCATTGTCGCTAATGATCGCACGGGGGTGCCCAAACCGGGAGAAAATGTTTTCTTTAAGAAACCTAACGACAACCTTGTTGTCGTTAGTCCGGCTGGGCACAGCCTCGACCCACTTAGAGACGTAATCAACAGCGAGAAGGATGTACAAGTTCCCGAAAGAGCTGGGAAACGGCCCCATGAAATCTATCCCCCAAACGTCAAAAATCTCCACAACCAAGATTGGTTGGAGCGGCATCTCGTTCCTCCGGGATATCCGGCCCAAGTGTTGGCACCGGGAGCAAGTCTTGCAATAGTCATGAGCGTCTTTGAAGAGTTGTGGCCAGTAGAAACCACATTGCAAGATCTTCTCAGCTGTCTTTCTGGGGCCAAAATGCCCGCCACACGCTTGATCGTGGCAAAACGACATCACACTCTTGAATTCATCGTCAGGGACACACCGACGAATAATCTGGTCGGGACAGTACTTGAACAGATAGGGTTCGTCCCAGTAAAAGTGTTTTACTTGGGATAAGAATCGAAGTCTGTCCTGACTTGACCATTCAGTCGGTAGTAATCCTGTGGCCAAATAGTTCACAATATCTGCGAACCAGGGTTCGCAAGATACTGTCAAGAGCCGTTTATCCGGGAAAACGTCATTGATCGGGATTTGAAGCGACGGCGAAGAAGGAAGTCGTGAGAGATGGTCGGCAACTACGTTTTCACATCCTCGTTTGTCCTTAATGACAAGGTCAAACTCTTGAAGTAAGAGGATCCAACGTATTAGCCGAGATTTTGCATCTTTCTTCGCAAAAAGATGGCGCAGAGCAGAATGGTCTATGTAGACAATGACTGGAGAGCCGATGAGGTAGGGCCTGAACTTTTCTAAAGCAAATACAACAGCCAAGAATTCCTTCTCAGTTGTTGTATAATTAAGTTGGGCGTCGTTCAGGGTTCGGCTCACATAATAGATTACGTGCGGCATCATGTTGATGTGTTGTCCAAGGACAGCACCAATGGCAAAGTCGGATGCATCGCACATAATCTCAAATGGGTGTGTCCAGTCAGGTGAAGAAAGAACGGGAGCAGAAGTGAGTGCGCTTTTCAATGACTCGAACGCAGTCACACAACTCGAGTTGAAGTCGAATGGCGTGTCCTTGGCCAGCAGAAGAGTCAAGGGCCTAGCAATCTTGCTAAAGTCCTTGATGAACCGTCTATAGAAACCGGCATGGCCAAGGAAGGCTCGGATGTCTCGGACGCATCTGGGAGGAGGGAGATTGGAAATGACCTCAATCTTTGCTTTGTCAACCTCTATGCCATTTTGCGAAATGATATGCCCTAAGACAATACCTTCACGCACCATGAAGTGGCACTTCTCCCAATTCAAAGTGAGGTTCTTGTCCTTACACCGTGTAAGGACAGCGTTAAGATGCAGCAAACACTCGTTGAAGGAATCGCCGAAAATGGAGAAATCGTCCATGAAGATCTCCAGAAATTTTTCCACCATGTCAGAGAAGATTCCCATCATACACCGCTGGAAGGGAGCGGGCGCATTGCATAACCCAAAGGGCATGCGGCGATATGCAAACGTGCCGAAAGGACAAGTGAAAGTGGTCTTGTCCTGGTCTTTTTCGGCGATGGGAATTTGATTATAGCCGGAGTAGCCATCAAGAAAGCAGTAGTACTCGTGTCCAGCCATTCGTTCAAGCATTTGGTCAATGAAAGATAGCGGAAAGTGGTCCTTCCGCGTTGCGGCGTTGAGTTTTCTGTAATCAATGCATACTCTCCACCCAGTTTGGGTGCGAGTAGGGATTAACTTGTTCGCCTCGTTGGTTATGACCGTGATGCCTGAATTCTTGGGGACAACATGAATGGGGCTAACCCACTGGCTATCATAGAAAGGGTAAATGATACCACTATCCAGACATTTTACGATCTCCTTCTTCACAGCCTCTTTCATGACTGGATTGAGACGTCTTTGTCGATCGCGTAGTCGGTAGCGACTAACGTAACGCGGACTAGGCGGACGCTAGTGTCCCGAGTCCAAGCGGACATACACTAAACGAGTTTAGTATAGTTAAAGCGGAGAAGGTGAGGGTAAGAAAACGTCAATGGAGAAATACGATGGGTGGTGGGTGAAAAATGGATTTTTGGCGACAAAGGGCAAGTTTTTATAAAAGGTTTTGATTTTTTTCTGTTTTTTTTAGAAAGAGCTTTACAGAAATATGTACGGATTTACGGCTTCAAGCAATCACAAACAAGATATGCACAATCACACCTAGATCTAGGGTCACCTAGGTCAGCTAGACAGCTCCTAACTGTTCCAAAGGGCTAGAAAAAGGACCTCAAACCGCCTCTTCTCCAACAATTGCGGCCAGGTAAGTGCCAGGTAAGTGGGAGGCTCCCCACTACGTAAGTAGTGGTCCTAATTAAGTAACCACTTGCCTTCGACACACTTTCCTAGACACCGCAAAAGTCAGGATAGGATAAACGGCCGATGCCTGTAACTAGTCCTCTGTCCTATTGAGCGCGAAGTCCTTAGGGCTGAGTCTAGTATTTTTTAATTAACAATGGTCAATGCATATGCTTTTTGTGATTTCTGGGGTCCTGGGAAGGGTGATGAAATCCCCACCCAATCTGAATTGGTTTCAAGCCCCTTAAAGTCCGTATTAATAAATGCAAAGCAGTAACAAATCAACTGCAAACAATTTTTTATTTTTTTAAGCGCGGCGCAAAGAATCCTGCACAAGAACAGTTTATTGGAAGGGGGAAGAGAGTTTGCGCAAAGAATGCTGCAGAAAACACATTTCAGTGGAGTCTAGAGGAGTGGGGGAGAGACAAGAGACACTTACAGGGAATTTGGCACCCTGATGACACCAAACGGCCGCGGTTCCGCGGCCTAAGCTTGCTTATGCCGCGGTTCCGCGGCAGAAAGGTGGGATTGGGCCTTCAAAAATTTTGTGGGTCCCTCTTTGGCTGCCCTCTTCTTGTCTGGATTTGCTGAATCTTGATTTGCTCACTGTATCTGCTCCGGATTTTTACAGTAGACCGTTTGCTTCGTTTTGATCCCTCGCGGTGTAGCCGCGAGATGTGGGTCTAACTTCCCACGTCTTTGGCACTGAACTCGACCGTCTTTTGTTCCTGCACACTTGCACAAAAACTAATCAAAAATAACAAGATAATTTTTTTACAATGTATATTTTTTTTTGTTTTTCGGTTAGATTTATATTCACAAGTTAACCCGAAATTACACAAAGAAATAAACTACCGTCTCCCCGGCAACGGCGCCATTTGATTGGTAGAGTTTTTGCGTGCTAAGTTTGTTACCTCAATCAAGACTGTTTCGCTTGTAGCTAGCCGGTTGAGTACGGATCGTCCGCAGAGAGATGGGAATCTTTTTCTATGTGCTTTAACGAGTTAAGTCAAAAGTCCAGATTTGTTTGTGATTAACTAAGTGTTAAAATGATATGTAAAGAGAGCTTGTTAGGGTTAGGATTAGGTTAGTTTTAGTTAGGGGTCGCTCACTTCTTTCGTTGCCACTCTTAATATCGGTGTTACGGTAATCGGCAACAACGGGGATTAGCACGACTAGGAAGGAACTTGCGAGTATAAGTTAGGCTTTCCAACGCATAGATTCTTCCTTTTGGTATTTGTCCGTCCGTTCTTGGCTCTTAGCCTTATCCTCCGGTTAATTTAACCACAACCGGTCTCACTACGGAATCACCGCTATCATGTAGGATAGGGTGCCGTAGGGAGCGGATTGTGGTTCAATTAACGGGAGTTCGATTTAAGATGTTGGGCAAGGAAAGAGTGAGAGAGATTTCCTTCTCTCAAACTTCTCTTATCCTATCCTAACAAGTATGGAAACTACTCACCCATTATAAGAAGAACGAAAAATAAAACAAAGGAGGAAGATAGAAAGAAGGAGATTAGAAGATAACAACTAGTTATTTGCGACCTCACCTTGGCAAGGATCAAGCGTAAGCATCATGGTTGTTTAAGGATAAAGGAAAATAGAACAAGAAAGAAACAAACACAAATAACAACAACTAAGTTAACAAATGAAAGTTACAAGCAATAATAGTTAACAAAATAAAGAGACAAGCATGGTAAGAACAAGAACTCCTTTATTCATTCTTCACTCACAAAACCTCACTACAAGTTTTTTTAATGGAGAAGAGATGAGAGGAGGAAGAACAACAACAACATATAACCTAAAAACTAAATACAAGATTATGGACTCTTGGCTTCACAAGGTTCTGGGCTATTTATAGGCTGGAAAATGAAAATCTAGGGCAACATTCAGAATACACATGGAATTACCAAAACACCCCTGAAGTTTCATCATGTGAGGAGGCCGTACGGCCGCGGAACCGCGGCCTAGACCCCTTATTGGCCGCGGTTCCGCGGCCCTATAGGGGAGTTGGGCTGTCGTCTTTTGTGTGCTGCCCTGGTCTTCTGTTTCCTTTAGTCTGGTACATGTTTTTTCTGATAATCTTTCCACATTTCTTCCAGAATCAAAGGTGATTGGATGTGGATCTTTTTGTCATGATTTTCTTGAGCTCCGCGTAGATTTCTTGGATCTTGTGTTGCCATTGAGCCTTGTGCATGAAAATGACATTGATTTGCCATTTTGTCTTTTAAACTGGTGTGCGGCAATATACGGATAGAGAGCGGAGACCCGTGTTTTATCTGTGGTTGGCAGGAACCCGGATTTTGTCGTGCTTTTCCATGAATTTCATCGTTTAGAGCCGAGAACCTTTATTCTGCAATTGACTAGCAAACACGGCTCAAGAGTACCTACCGATATGCAATGTGATAAAAATTGGGCGGTATAAAAATGCAAAAATCTGATATGAACAGGTTGCTTGCCGCTCTCGTAGGGGTCTAGAGATGTGGGTTTGGCTATTCATCACGACCGTGGAATCCACGTTTTTTCTGGCTTAAATAAAACATGGAATTCCTAATATATCCAATATTTCATATGTGATTCTTCTGCTGCTGATATTATGTGATGTGATCATTTGATATGTTCTGAGAAGAATTCCTATATTATATATATGAGATATAATAAATATTGCTGCTTTCGTTTCTTATGTGATGCTTAGGAAGCATAATAATTGATGGGATTTCATTAATGAGATTAATGAAAGAAAGAAAAAGAAACCTAAAGATGTTGCGGAATCTTGTTTTAAAAACTGGTAGCTCTAGTTCTAGCTTTGCATAGCGGTATTCCTTGTAAAATATCCAGCACCTTATTCGATAAGGAAAGAGCCGAGATCTCTTCACCGAAAGTGACCTCTTTAGCGAAACTGGAAGATGCTACAACACACTCGGTTTGTCTTTTGATTGCTTCTATAGTTTTTTCTTTGCAGAGTGGTATTCCTTGTAGAATATTCAGCACTTTATTCCATAAGGAAAGAGCCGAGATCCCTTCACCGGGAGTGACCTCTTTAGCGAAACTAGTAAAATCCTCAAAAACACTCCTTTACAAAATCACTCGATTCTACAACGATATTAAGTTCATTATGCAAAGGGTTTTCTTAAAAACCTGTCGTAGCCCTCCATCATTTCAGATAAGTAGTATTTAGTATTCGTGCTGCGTTTGTTGACCTTGTCAAGACGTAGTGTGCGGTAGCTGATTAGTGCTTATCTGCTAGCATATGATGCGATTGGATTAGAGTAGTCGTGCGACCTTGTTGACCTTGTCAAAGGTCGTGCGGATGGGTTTAATTCAATCAGGAAATGACGGGTTGAACTTGACATGCGGTCTATGGTTTGTTGAACTTGTCAAGGTCATAGATCGCTTGGGGAAAATTTTTATCGGAAATATCAAGTGTTGAAATTTGCAATGAGATTGCATACCTCCTATGAGATAGTTGGATCCCGATACCTACTGCGAGTAAGAGTTACTCCTGTGAGAGTTTTACACATTACAATTAGCCAATCAAGTAGGTGTCTAGAAAGGTGTTAACGGGGTTACACCCATGGGAAACCGAGGTTTATTTTAATTAGGTCCATGTGAAAGTAAGGGGAACCTCTCTCAAAGTACCGACACTGGCTTGGCCGAAAGATTGGCAAACTTGTACGGTGTAATTAATTCCGGCTAGTCTTGCCTTTTAGGGTTTGAAGGAATATTTGATAAAATAGTGGGTGCCATCCTGATTAGATAAAATAATAACCAATCTAATCCTGCAAGAGCGCACACAGAGTGTTTTCTTCTCTCTCTCTCCTGGTAGCGACCATGTCACGTCTTAACCAAGATAATAATATGGATACAATGACCGAACCTGCTTATAATACTGAGCTAGGGAACGTTGGTTCCGCTTAATCTTATAATTGTTATATGTCCGAGCAGGAAATAGGGGAATATCCGGATTCCTATGCCCCCCAATCGAAGAAAGTGCATGTTGATGTATCTTCTTCAGGTGTGTTCATTACCAAGAACCGTTTCTCAGTATCCTCTACGTCCTAAGTATGTGATACCGGATCAGGATCCCGCATATGTAATATAATACATGAGCTACAGATAGGTAGAGAACTGGGAACGGGTGATATGTCTCTAAGTGTTAGAGAATGGTGCAATTGTTGCAGCCAAGTCTGTTGGCAGATATCACCTTATATTAATACATTGATTCTGAACAAATGTTATTACATACTGAACCTGATATACAACATTACATCAGATTCTTTATTAAGTTAAAGAAGGATATAATTCTGTATTAGAGGATAATGTTGTGAACATTTTCCTGAATCAAGAGTTGATTCAATTAGGCATGTTATATAATATCATATATGTTCTAAATTAAACCACAGTTCAAAGTATCTAAAACACACACAAAAGGATCAGTTCAGAAATGAACGAATCCTTCTTGTGGCATTGTAGACTCGGTCATATCAATGCGACATAACTATCTAAGTTACATAAGGATAAATATGAGAATCTGTTCGAATTTTCATCTTATGCTACTTGCCAGTCTTGTCACAAAGGTAATATGACCAATAATCCGTTTACTGGAAACAGAGAAAGAGTTACTGAACTCTTGGGACGGATGCATAATGATGTATACGGTCCTATGTCTAAAAATGCCGAGGTTGGTTCTTTGTACTTCATTATATTCACTGATCATCTCTCGAGATTCAGACATATGTTCCTGTTGAAACACAAATCTGAAACTTTTGAGAAATTCAAGGAATAAAAGCTTGAAGTTGAGAACCAGACAGGTGGAAGTATTAAGTCCTACGATGTGATCAAGGAGGAGAATACTTGCAAATGGGGTTCCTGGAGTTTCTAAAAAGAGAATGTGATTCTTTCTCAGCTTACTCCTTTGATTATACCATAGCACAGCGGTGTATCGGGGCGGAGGTATCGCACCCTATGAGATATAGTGCGCTCTATGATGAGTACTGCTGAGTTACCTATTTTCTTTTGGGTATTATGCACTTGAGAAGCTGCATACCTATTGAATAGGGTTTCATCCAAATCAGAGCCTACCACTCAATATGAGATATGGAATGGGAGAGATGATCGCACGCTTTTGGCGTGTCGCGTATTCAAAATTCTAAAGTTAACCGCGATCAAGGACGGTGCCGCTTTGCAGCTAGCCGGTTGAGTACGGGTCGATCCACAGGGAGATGGTTGTATGTCTATTCGTGATTTAGACGAGTCAATAAAGAATGTATATGTGCATGTTCAGTTCTATCCTAAGTGTTCGTATTTATGTTCAAGTAAGCTTATTAAGGTTAAGGTTGGTTAGTAGAGTTAGGATTAGTCTTGTACTTTTCTTTTCCCATTCTTAAAACGATGTTGGGATAATTAGAAGTAGCGGGGATTAGGAGGACATAGAAATGAGATTTGCGAGTTTAAGCGAGCTTTCCAACGCTAAATCCATTCTTAGTGCCCCTTGTCCGTCATCTAAATCCACTTATTTCCAACCCTCGGCCAAACACCCGCAACCATGTATCCAATTAAGTCACAACTACATGTCACGTTGTAGTGTGCTTAAAGGACTTCTCGACTTAGGTCGTGGCTATATGTCACGTATAGCACGCCTAAGTGAGGGGGTTGCGTTTGTTTAGTCGGGGTTCGTTTCAAGATGTTTGGCGAAGAGAAGCACAAGGGATTTTTCCGTCCTTCATACTACCTTCCTTAGCTTTAACAAGTGTGGAATTATTCACACATGAAAATGAAAAGAAAACAAAACAAGAAGGATGAAAAGAGAGAAAAGGAAAATACGGTTTTACAAATGGTGCAAGCTAACTCTTGGGTCCTCACCTTCGCAAGGAACTCCGTCGAGTATCATCATTTGAAAATAATACGGAAAAGCAGAAAAGAAAAAGAGCAAGAAAAGAAATAACAACAATTAGTTAACAACAATAAATAAAATTACAATACAAGATAATAAAATTACAAGGCAAGAAATAAAAGAGACAAGATACTAAAAACCCTCATCTTCATCGATCTTCCACTCAAAAAGCTCTCACTACAATTTTCATGGAGGAAAAAATGAAGAAGAAGAAGAAGAAGAAGAAGAAGAAGAATCTAAACTAAACTACACTAAAACCTAACAAAAAGAGGCATGAAAAGAAGACCATTGGCTTGGCACAAAACTGGGTTATTTATAGGCTGAGTGCTGAAACCCTAGGGCAAGATTCTGAGCCCAAATGAAATGTCCAAACTACCCCCAAAATCCGAGTTGACACCGAGTCAACTCGGCCGCGGATCCGCCGCATAATGGCCATATTGGCCATGGATCCGCGGTCATTTAGAGGAGTCAAACTGTCGTTTTTTCTGGGTTTTCTTGTGTTGCTCTCTTCTGTTGTTCTATATGCTCCAAATTGCAAATTGCCTTCACAATTTCTTCAGATCTGCAACAGTCCAAAAATAGCTTCACTTTTGATTGATTTGACCTTTCTCCCTCGAGCTCCGCGCACCCATTGAATCATGTGTTGCCCCTCTCATGCTCTGTGCTTGTCCGAGAAACGAATGACCACTGTCATATGTCTTGTCTCTGGAACTGGTACGCGGTACTGGACGGATACGGATGACCGGAACCCGGCTTTTATATGTTGACAACAGATGTTCTGTATTTTGGCGTAACAGTGGAGATTTTGTATTATTTGCGTTATTTTGGACTAGAAACCTGTAGCCTGTAAATATGTAGCAAACACGGATTAAAAGCACCTATCTATAAACCAACGAGCATAAGAATGGGCTGTATTAAATGCAATATTCTGGTATGAACAAATACCCCCATACTTAATTTTTGCTCGTCCCGAGCAAAACCAATTATTCACAAAAAGTCTTTACCTCACTTTCGCAGAGAACGCGATTGCACCGAGCTCGTGAAACAAGCCATTAAACCTCTAGGTGTCCCTAGTAGGAGGAGTGTTGTCTCCTGAGGGTTTTCAGCGGATTACACCCACAAAATCCCGTCAAGTTAGTTCATAAGCTAACATCGATCCTACTCCTACAGTTTAGTGTCTAAGTTAGAAATATCCTACCCTTATGTTTCACACCTCTTATTTATTTAACCTTATATCCTATACGTTCCAAAAAAGTTTAGAAAGATGCTGGTTCTCCTGAGTTTTCCTTCTAAAGTGCGGTCTCAAATCATGGATTTTTATCAGTTTTATGGAAAACATAAGTCTTATTCTTTATTTCTATCTTTCCTCCAAACACCGATCGTATACCCCTACGTGTGTGTAAATTATTCACCCCTACACTTAAGAATTCAATTCAAGCTATAGCACCCTTGTCCTAATGCCTAATACTACTTCTTTTCATTAATAATGGACGGTTTTGCTCACACATCTTTCATGCGACTATTAATGCTTCTTGAGGCACTAACGGCCGATTACTGAATGTGTGAGCTTAAAATGTAAATAGCAGTTTACAAGTCTTGACTTTATTTATTTTTCTTTTTCTTTATTCTTTTTCAAGACCGGATATATTTTTCAATGATGCTCTTTTGGTGTTTAGCTTTAAATACCGTTTTTTCTTTCATACTAGGTTTTCAGGCAAGTGTATTTCTAGGTATCCTCTACTATCCCAAGTTTCAAGGTGCGTGTATGTGTAGTTTGTAGGGTATATACTTTCTAAATTTGGAATCAAGAACATAAACTATTTTTCAGACTTATCCTTCAGTAAAACTTCAATACTTTACCTTCATCTCGACTTAGCTCAAGACTTGAACTCAGGATTACCTATTTCTCAAAAAAAACTTTAAGAACGTATAATTACCAAAGTTAAACAGAATGAGGGTTATTTTTAGGGTTTCAATTCCTAGGCCTAGGATTTAGTTATTTCTAACGTATCAACTAAACTTTCGGAATAAAAATCTAAGTTACCCTATTAGCTAACTTGACGACAAAGTTTTTATATTTTTTGGAAAATTTTCCGATTTTTATGGGTTTTAAAATAAGGTATGCAAATGCAAAATATACATATGAATGCGAAGGAAGAAAGCTTACCGAGCACACCCCCAAACTTAAACTTGACAGTGCCCTCACTGTCAGGCTACACCAAGAGGATCAAAATTGTCGGCGCTTCCTAAAATTTTTTTATACAAAACAAAACAAAGATATATACACAAAAAGGTTCCCCCCAAACTTAAGTGAAACAGTGTTTCTACTGTTTAAGCGGTGAAGTTCAGGATTATGGGGAAAGAAAACAGTTTCAAACTATACAAGGCCTTACACAGGCCAAAAGTGAGCACCAACCATTCAAAGATTTTATCGTTATAAAGCGGCGGTTGGTGAAAGAATGGAGTGTAGAGAAAAGAAATGAGAAACACGCGAGACCGTGTGGGGATAGAAGCGGCGTCCGGTCTCGGTGGAGGAGAAGAATGGCGGAAGGGAGAAAGAAGTGGAATACGAACTTGAGGGTGGAAATGGATTGAATAAATTAGTACAATCTGTAATGATCGATGTGAAAAGATGGATTGTACTAATCTATCAATATGGCGAGAAATTGGGTAAAATCCCTCAAGATTCGTGAGAAACCATGGGTACGCCGAACTTGGTAAAACAGACACTAAAGATGAAAGTGATACGGTTTTGTGCAAAGTCGGAACAACGGAAGCATGTGGGGAAGTGATTGAGGAAGGGTATCGGTTAAAGGTTCTGGAGGGTATGCACAGTTAATGAAAAAGATAGGATGAATTGGAAAATCCGACTCATCAATTAAAACTGGTTCATCCTCAAAATTTTCCTCAATATTCTCCTCAAAAATTAGCTCATCCATGCATTCATCATCAATATCAAGACGCATATGGAGTTCGGGAAAGACAGTTAATGATCCGGGATGATGTCCACACGGAAGTGAAAGTAAATGATAAATTTGAAAGACAAACTCATCCAAAGTTGTTGGTTCATCATCCGAAATATTCCCGGCGTCGATATCACCAATCAAGTGAAAATTAATATTCTCAGACACCTCATCAAAAGCATGGATATTAATCAATTCAGGTTCTAAGATGGAGGTGTAGAGGTCAAAAAGGTTGGTGATGGTTTCACTCGAAAGGGACCCTTCACAATCAAGTAAATCAAACTCTGCAAAGTCGCACAACTCATTAAACGTTCTATCTTCAACTGGTGAATCATTTGGAACACTAGATAGACATTCAAAGCTGGAGTTGTGGGGTTCAATTTGGAACGGGTAGGTTTGATTTGGAAGGGTGTACAGCTCACTCTCACTACTCAAATTCCCAACATGTCCTACCGCCTCATCATACATTAGAAAATTTGGAGCTAGTTGGAAACCAGCTACCGGGTCACTAGGTTGTATAAAGGCGGCCATAAACGCATTCAAATCCAGCATCTGTTGGTACGACACTACCCTAAAGTCTTCCAACGACTGTTCCAGACTAGACATGGGCTGTGAAGGAGTTTCAGTAAAAGATTCAAAGTTGTTTGGATATTGGAAACTCCCAAAAGGCTGTTCAGAAGCAATGTCTAGGGAAGGTGCAAAAGTTGGGTGGGATGGATAGGAATTGAATGGCTGGACAGGAGTTGGATCAATATTTGGATAAGAAGGTGATTGAAATTGTTGATCCAAAGAATTGGAAGTGGCGAAAGGAGTGAAAGATCGGCTACGAGATTGTTCAATACGTTCAGCAATTGACATAGGTCTTGGAGGTATAACTGGATTCTCAAAAGGGGTATCAACATAAGAAGGGGTGACTGTTTGAAACGGTTGATACAAACTGGATTGCGGGGTTCAGTTGTTCGTCCTAGACGCGTCTATCCAATCTTTCAAAGAAATTTTTGGCATGGAGGGATCGTTCGAAGTTCGGCTAAAACAAGAACCGTAGGATGTAATGTTTGGTTATGGGTACCAAATTTCTCCAAGAGTTTTGCGAGGTGGGGTACCCATGTTAGAAGAGTGAAAAGGTAGGGAGGGAAGGAAAAAAATATATATTTTTTAAAAATATTTTTTTAAGAAAAAGTTTGTTTTTGGAGCTTTAAAAATTGTTTGTTTATGAAAAAAAGTACGGAATTATGGGACTAAATTTATACAAGCACAATCACAATCACAATATGCACAAACAATACCTAGAGCTAGGGTTTTCAAAGTCCAACTAGACCGCTCCTAGACTTCCAAGCGACAAGTTGCAAGATAACCCTCGAATTGCCTCTTCACTGCCAATTGCGGCTAGGTAAGCACAAGTGAGGAAAGGAGGGTTCCGCTCATGAATCACCGTGAGAAGGGCCTTTTAAAATTACCTCCTCACTTGTCTAGCCTAGGCACAACAAAGTCAAGTTTAGATAAACGAACAAGGCCTCAAAAACTCATCCGCTTGTAAATCTGATTCCCTACAACCTTCACTTGTCCTAAATGAGCGTGACAGTCCTTATAGGTTTGTTCTAGATATTTTTTATTAGCTCAAGGTAATGCGTATGCAATTAGTGATTTGTGGGGTCTTAGGAAGGGTAATGAAATCCCCACCCAATCTGAATTGGTATTATAGCCCCTTAATGTCCGTATTATTATATGCAAAGCGGTAAACAAACAAAATCTAAAACAATAAAAAATTTATTTGGCGGCGGCCCAATTTGTGCAAAGTAACCTGCAGAAAATGCAATTCAGTGGAGTTCATAGAGAAGTGTAGAGGAAAGAGAAGAAGCAGGAAAAAATTAGGGCTGAGAAGCCTCAATAAGACCGCAGTTCCCCTTTGACCGCGGTTTCGCGGTTGAATTGTTGACTTGGGACTTGGTATTTAGGTCACTGCACTCCTCTTGTTCTATAGGACAGAGTAAAAAACTCTATCTCTTGATTTGAATACTGTACTTGCTCCAGATCGCCTGCACACTTGCACACAAAAAATATCAAAAATAACAAACAGATTTATATTTTTTATTGTTATATTTATAATTTTATATATATACAAAAATGAATATTAACCCGAATAACAAGAAAGAAAGTACGTTACCGTCTCCCCGGCAACGGCGCCATTTGATCGCACGCTTTTGGCGTGTCGCGTATTCAAAATTCTAAAGTTAACCGTGATCAAGGACGGTGTCGCTTTGCAGCTAGCCGGTTGAGCAAGGGTCGATCCGTAGGGAGATGGTTGTATGTCCGTTCGTGTTTTAGACGAGTCAATAAAGAATGTATATGTGTATGTTCAGTTCTATCCTAAGTATTCGTATTTATGTTCAAATAAGCTTGTTAAGGTTAAGGTTGGTTAGTAGAGTTGGATTAGTCTTGTGCTTCCATTCTTAGAACGATGTTGGGATAATCGAAAGTAGCGGGGATTAGGAGGACATAGGAATGGGATTTGCGATTTTAAGCGAGCTTTCCAACGCTAAATCCATTCCTAGTGCCCCTTGTCCGTCCTGTAAATCCGCTTATTTCCAACCCTCGGCCAAACACCCGCAACCATGTATCCAATTAAGTCACAACTACATGTCACGTTGTAGTGTGCTTAAAGGACTTCTCGACTTAGGTTACGGCTATATGTCATGTATAGCGCGCCTAAGTGAGGGGGTTGCGTTTGTTTGGTCGGGGTTCGTTTCAAGATGTTTGGCGAAGAGAAGCACAAGGTATTTTTCCGTCCCTCATACCACCTTCCTTAGCTTTAACAAGTGTGGAATTATTCACACATGAAAATGAAAAGAAAACAAAACAAGAAGGAAGAAAAGAGAGAAAAGGAAAATACGGTTTTACAAATGATGCAAGCTAACTCTTGGGTTCTCACCTTAGCAAGGAACTCCGTCGAGTATCATCACTTGAAAATAATACGGAAAAGAAGAAAAGAAAAAGAGCAAGAAAAGAAATAACAACAACTAGTTAACAACAATAAATAAAATTAAAATACAAGATAATAAAATTACAAGGTAAGAAATAAAAGAGACAAGATACTAAAAACCCTCATCTTCATTGATCTTCCACTCAAAAAGCTCTAACTACAATTTTCATGGAGGAAAGAATGAAGAAGAAGAAGCTAAACTAAACTACACTAAAACCTAACAAAAAGAGGCATGAAAAGAAAACCATTGGCTTGACACAAAACTGGGCTATTTATAGGCTGAGTGCTGAAACCTTAGGGCAAGATTCTGAGCCCAAATGAAATGTCCAAACTACCCCCAAAATCCGAGTTGACACCGAGCCAACTCGGCCGCGGATCCGCCGCATAATGGCCATATTGGCCGCGGATCCACGGTCATTTAGAGGAGTTAAACTGTCGTTTTTTCTGGGTTTTCTTGTGTTTCTCTCTTCTGTTGTTCTACATGTCCAAATTGCAAATTGCCTTCACAATTTCTTTAGATCTGCAACAGTCCAAAAATAGCTTCACTTTTGATTGATTTGACCTTTCTCACTCAAGCTCCGTGCACCCATTGAATCATGTGCCTCCCCTCTCGTGCTCTGTGCTTGTCCAAGACATGAATGACCACTGTCATATGTCTTGTCTCTGGAACTGGTACGCGGCACTGGACGGATACGGATGACCGGAACCCGGCTTTTAACTGTTGACAACAGATGTTCTGTATTTTGGCATAACAGTAGAGATTTTGTATCATTTGCATTATTTTGGACTAGGAACCTATAGCCTGTAAATATGTAGCAAACACGGATTAAAAGCACCTATCTATAAACCAACGAGCATAAGAATGGACGGCATTAAATGCAATATTCTGGTATGAACAAGAGACCATGTCTTAAACGAGTTAAGATGTAGGTTGTCCGGCCTATGCTGAAAAACAAAATCCGGACAAGTTCGAGGCAAGGTCAGTTCTGTATAAGTTTGTTAGGATATCCCAAATATTTGCGAGGGTATATCTTCTACCAAAATGAGGAGCAAAATGTGTTTTTTTTCTCAGCATGCCACCTTTTTAGAAAAGGAATTTCTTGTGAAGAAATTAGTGGTCATAAGGTAGAACTGGAAGGAGTTCCAGCTAGACAAACTAACAGCTGATGATTTGGTAAAACCAAAGGATTCAATAGTCTCCAACGAACCTTAGCCTCTCCGCGAATCTGGTAGGGTTTCTCATCCACTTGAGAGATACTACGGTCTTCTCGATGACAGTGGGAGCGAGGATTGCATCATGATTGATGATGGCCCAACTAGGTTCAGGCAGGCCATCACGAGTGGCAACTCTGTGAAATGGCTGGATGTTATGCGATCAAAGATGGAATCCATATACACCAACAAAGTATGACTTTGAATATGACACCTGAAGGGGTAAAACCCATTGGGAGAAAATTGGATCTTGAGAAGATTCTTGGTGTAAATGGAAAAGTTGAGAATTTCAAAGCCATGCTTAAGTCCATCAGGATCAATGCAAGTATCGCAGAGTTGGAACATCTGTTTTGATATGGCAGCCAAAGAGTTTGACTTCATCAAAAAGATAGATGAATCTTGTATATAAAAGAAGGTTGCAGAGAGTAAGGTTGTCTTCTACGTATTGTATATAGATGACATAATCTTGATAGTACATGGTTTCCTTTGCTACACTCGGTCAAGCTCCTCTTATCACGAGGATTCTCAATAGAACATCTGAATGATACTTACTACATCTTGTGGATTTTGATCTATGGTGATAGATCTATGTGGATGTTGGGAGTGCCCCGAATCCAGGTACATTAACACTATACTAAAGGGGTTTAGTATGGACGATTCTAAGTGTGGTGGTTCGCCCACTACCTCAGGAATCACTCTCTCCAAAAAGATATCTTCCGAGACTGATTTAGAAAGAGCTCGTATGCAAGGGATACCCTATGCTTCAGTAGTAGGCTCTATCAGAGTATGTGATGTTATGTATCAGACCAGATGTAGATGACTCACTAGGTGTAGTGATTAGGAATCAATCGGATTTTAGGAGAATCACTGGACAGCTGTCGAGGACATTCTTAAGTACTTGAGAAGCACTAAAAGAAAGTTCTTAGTTCGAGCTTCCAAAGTGATAAGGTCGACTGAGAGTTAGTCACAGGCATTGTCTTTGCCCAATGCAGGGATGGTATGTTGGAAGTGTTCTAAGTTAGATACCGAGACATACTAGACGATAAAGGCTGAATACATTGCTACTAATGATGCTGCCAAAGTGGCTGTCTGGGCATTTCTTCTTCATGAGATGAACATGGTTCCTACCATTGTGCGTCCAATAAATGTTATTGTGACAACAATGGAGTTGTGGCTTTGGCCTAGGAACTGTTGGAGATAGTGCCCTCAGAGTCAATTATTGGATCACAGGCACGTGATTGCAATGATTGAGGGGAGGACCTGTCCCAGTAGGACAGTCTTACTCAAGATGATAGTATGCTATCTGGTTTATCTTTATCATCGTGTACTGCTTTAGGTGACCTTACAGGTCACTATTGCACGTTGATAGAGCCCCTAGGATTCTTGCTTGACTACCGGCAGTATGAGGGCGATCATATACGTGGGAGCTGGTAGTCTATAAGCACATCCTTAAATGGTCCCTAGTCATGGGAGTTTCGAGACAGGGCATCGATACTCCAGAGTAGACTAGTGTATACAGTCGAGACCCCGACGAGGGGCGGTGGCCGGTCTCACAAGCCACTGGTGTCAGTTGGTTCACCTAAGATGTATACATGTGCTCATTGGGTTATGAGTAAACCGGACAGGACTCGCCGGGAACCTGCTAGTTGGGTTTTATACCGGACGTCGGATAGCAGTTCCCTGGTGACATGTGTACAGGTTAGTTCATCGACCTGGGATCGTCATTTGTCTCGTGTGAGTTCCTACTGTGCTTTGATTACTACCCTACCACGGCTCAAAGGAGTCGTGCAAACAGGTTTTAGTTGGGTACAGTCCCGAGCCACATGGAGGCAGTGAGCGGATCTGCAGGGGTTCGTCTCTCCCGGTATTGGGGGTGAGGTCGCGCTGTGTCGAGGAGAGCCAGAACATGAAAAGTCCTTGGCCAAGGCAGGAGATTTGCTGGTAGGTATTCCAGTAGTATCTCAGGGTGTTCTGGGCTGCACTCCGACACGACTTGTACCGCTTTTGGGGGTCTGACTTTTACCAACCCCCTAGGCCCGCAATGCGATGCTCATAGACGAACGGACCGGACTGTACGGATATTGTCACTGACAGGCTCAGTAGGGTGTCAGGATGAGTTCGCTCATCGACGTCCCTTTTGGTCAATACCTGGTGGCTCGTCACGTATTGGCTTATACCTCTGACGTGCTAGTGGTTAAATCCACAGCCAAGGTATTGACGGGTCTTTAGAGTCCACCACACTCAGTTACTCAGGTTTCGGGCGAAACGCTGTAGAGGCCGTATGGAGATATATGGCTGGGTTCGATCAGATACGTGCGGTATTGCACGGATCGTGATCGGACGGTTTTTACTAGCCGGCTTTGGCTTAAGCCGGATCCTAGTATATGATAGTGTAGTTTTGTCTCTTTTGCATTTGTGTTCAGTGGGAATACAAATACGGGCATGTATTTGCAGTAGCGGGGTTTTCCTGTAATTTATTACGGGACCAGTTTTCTGAAGTTGCCAGTTTGCATTCCGTTCCGGCCGGTTTTCTTTTGTTCCTTCTCGGTCGGACTTTCTGATGGAGGGTGCTAATTGCAAGTTTGCAATTAACATTTTGTTGAGGGGTTTCATGCATATATGTGGCTTCATAATCATGAGATTCCCTTTTGGTCCATTCCATTCCTTTTCATTTGATGGTGCTTTGATTAGATGAGAAAAGAAATGGTTGTGACCATTATCTTTTTAGATTATTCTTTTTCTTTTCTCCACTTGATATGCTTGAAACAATTTTTCCCACCACCATTCTCACATGAATGGGGCCGGCCACATCCAAAGAGGAGAGAGTGAGAGGAATTCATTTTGTGGGAAATTCATCATCTCATTTGGTTTGGCTTCAAAACCTCACTACTCTCCAAAGTTCTTCCTTGATCCCTCCATTCATGGCAACTTACATAAACCCCAAAGAGACAAGTTTCTACATTATTCTCTAGCAAGCCTTGGACACGTCGGCTAGCCAACTTCGCGCCCGAGTTGCCTCGGTCAAGAGGCGGGAGCCCGTAAAAGATTCCGGCTACGTGGTGCCCTTTCCAACGAGACGATGATGGACGGAGATTCCGCGAGAGATCGGAGTGGAGATGAAGACCGAAGGACACGGATCGCTTGGTATAACTTCTCTACTCTTTTCTTGTTTTCTAGTTAGCTAGGTTAATGGCCCGATCCGGGTAAAAAGTCCGCGGTGGTGCCGGTTTGCAAAGTTCGCAAAGTTTTTGTTTCCGCGTTTCCGGCGTCGGATTGACGGCCGGGGCGCCCCCGCGGGCTTACATTGGTATCAGAGACACGCCATTAACCTTGCCTAGCTTGCTCTAGTATGTTTAGAACTCGATCGAACTAAAATCCCCAAAAACCGTATTTTCTATGCATCGTGTTTTCTGTCAAAATTTTTTCTGCTCGAAAATTTTTTCAGGTTGTTGCAGAACACTGTGCATGAAAATATAAGAATTCTAGTAAAATTTGGTGGCGAGATCACTCCATACCGCCGCGGAACCGCGGCCAAACCCCTGCTTGGGCCGCGGTTCCGCCGCGCATTTAACTGATCAGCATGCCAAATTTTCCCAGTAGGCTTTAGACTTGGAAATAGGGGTTTTGGGATATTATTTTTGGGCCCAGATTTTCTGTAAGTGCTACAGTACTGCTTGGGGCCCACTTGATAAAATTTGTTCGATCGGATATTTTAAACATGCCAGTTCACAGTATTTACATTATATCTGCGACCTTGAATGTCACTCGATCGGTAAATCCAGTCTATCTGCTATAGTCCTTTTAGACGGATTTGCGAACGTGACATTCACGTTGATGTTCTGTGTTTGTGCTGTGTTGTTGCGGATCGGTCGTGGGGGATAGCCTGGTTGCAATGTTGGTACAGTATTGTTTTATATGTACATTTGATATTGCGGGGCGAGCGTCCGACATGTGGACTGCCGTCACTGCCTGTTTGTATTATTCTTTTGGGGCACGACCAGGTTGCGGTCATGTACCCGGTGTATGTATATTTTACTTTCTGTACTAGGATTACCCCAAGGAGGGGTGCACGGATAGCCGGGTTCTAGAGGGCAACAAGCCCGCATCTCATGACATTGAGACGTAGGGGGCTTCACTCTAGAATTGGCGGGCTATTCGCCGCACTCGTAGGGGGTATAGGTTGACCCAGGAGGGGTGCCCAAGTTACCGGATTCAGTGAAGTGCTGGGTGGTCCATTCACGTTACTGAAAGGGGCTGCCTCGCTTCAGGTTTTGGCGGGTAACTTGCCGCGCCCGTAGGGGTCTAGGATTTCATTGCGCAGGCTATCCACACGACCAGGGGAGCGTCGGGTTTCAGCAGCGGCTCTGTGAAACCCGAGGATCCCAGATATCTGTATTGATCTGTGTTGCTATACATTTCTATGTTGCTGCATTTTTATCACGCCTTGAGCGAAAATTATATATTATATATATTAGTAGATGTTGTATATGTTTTTCATCCGCGCTAGTCCAGTCCCCACTCCGCCGTTAGTTAGCTAACCTAACGGGTGATGACGGGACCCAGTGGCGAATGCGGATGGCATATACGTACGTCAATTATTTTCGTTCTTTATTGGTGTGATCAATTGATGGGACTGCGTTGATTCGGATCAATGCAAGATAAACAAACCTATTCTGATGTTGTTGGAAAACTTTTTCAAAAAGCTGTTATTGCAAGGGCGTTCTTTTTTGTTTTGCACAGTATTCAGTTGGAATATCCTGCTCCTCAGTCGATGAGGCAAGGGCCGAGATCCCTTCACCGGGAGTGACCCCTTGGAAAAAAGTTTGCGTCAGGGCAGTAACTTCACTATAGCCGATTACTTTTGCTTTGCACCGTGGTATTCAGTTGGAATATCCTGCACCTCATTCTACGGGGAAAGAGCCGAGATCCCTTCACCGGGAGTGACCTCTTTAGCCAAGGTTTTCGTCACTATATTTTTAAAAGCTATCGGTTCCTTCAACGATATCAAGTTCATTACGTTAAAGGTTTTTGCCAGAAACCATTCGTAGCCCTCCGTCGTTTCATATGGATAGTTAATAGTATTCAAGCTGTGTATGTTGGCCAAAGTCAAGGCACAGTGTTTGGTAGCTGTTGGATATTCATATGCAGCATAGATAGATGCGTTGGTTTGGGACAGTCGTACTGCCATTTTGGCCAAAGTCAAGGGTAGGTACGGGTGGGTTCAAATTAACCAGGAAAATGATGGGTAGAACTTGACATGTGACTTATGATATGTTGGCCAAAGTCAAGGTCATAAGAGCATGGGGTAGAAATCCACATCGGGAGTTTCAAAAGAACTGAAACTTGCCAGATATGCGCATACCTTCTGGAGTATGATAGCGTGAGCGGATTCCGTCACGTTATCATGCGATGATAGTTGGATCCCGATTCCCACTGATGAGTTGGTTTACTCCTCGGGTGATCCCGGCTAATTCTTCTTTGAGGTTTGGAGAAGAATTTGAGTTACAGTGGGAGGTTTCCAGATTAGATAAAGTGATAACCATTCTGATCTAGGTTAGAGTGCACGCTGAGTGTTTCTTTTCTCTCTCTCTTTGGTAGCGACCATTGACCCGACCCTAGACTATGACTCAGTGACCAAGTTGACCGAACCTACTTAACACTGGCTTTTGGATTGTCAGAGTTGCAAACCTCATTGCCACTCCTACTTTTACCCTTTTCTCCGGGACACCCCGTATTACTACGAACGTCCACTTCCATTGGACAAAACCATCGTATGGTTATATACGAACTCGAATGACTTCGAGGATGGTTTCTGGTTCTGGAGAAAACGGATAGGACTATTCAGTTGTCTTTTCTTTTCACCTTCTCTCAGGTTGCGAGTACTCCTTGGTTTAGGAGTAGTACACCTATTACGCAAATTGGATAGTCTTCTTCCAAACCATAGGCTGGTGCAACCGGTAGGGAATGAAGAAAACCAGTTAGCCTAAACGGTGTACAGAAGGTATTAAGTTCAGACAAAGCAAGGGATTAGTAAGAGGGCAAAGTAAAGTGCGACTGCTATTCACGACCAAACCAAGTATTTCTTCGCCAATCCTAAATCACCTTTGCATTTCTCCAGGACACTCCGTATCACTACGAAGATCCCAGTTTATTGGATAATCCATCGTATGGTTATATACGAACTCGAAAGGAACTTGTTCCAGTTCGGGGATGGATCCTGGTTCCGGAGAAATAGGAATAAAGTACATTCAGGTGTCTTTTATCTTCACCTTCTCTCGCGATGCGAGTGCTCCTAGGATTAGGACAGTACACCCTTTATGATTTTTGGATAGTCTTCTTTCAAACCATAGGCTGGTGCCGAACGGTAGGGAAAGAAGAAAACCATTTAGCCTAAAAGGGTGTACAGAAGGTAATGACTAAAGACATATAAAGGGATTTGTTGAAGTGGCAAAGAATTATACGGTTATAGTTGTGAATCTGGATAATGGAAGAGGCATTACTAGGAATACCAGGAAACCCCGTCGAAACATTTCAATGTTTCAGGTTAACTGTGTACTGTTAATAGAAAACTGATTTCCCAATTAGACACTTGCTCCAGGGTATGTATTTACCAGGTATGATTCTCACATCTGTATGGTTTTACAAATGATGAGTGGGAGTAAGTTATTGGGAATTAGGTGATCATCCTCATCATATCGGGATTCGTTGTAATTGGTGATATTTGAGGAAGTCACCTGGGTTGTTTGCCGGTCGGCAAATATTTGGTTTTGAATATCCGTTGTTGTGCACCAATTTCAAATTGATATATCTGTACGTCTATTTTTATAGAGTGAGACATACCTTTTTGAAATTATGTCTATGACATTTACCTATACCAGATATGGTTAGGTAAGGAGCATTGAACAGCGGTGTAATTCTTCTTAACCAAAAGTACAGTTTTCAACCTACGACACACAGTGATTGAGTCACTAGACTCAGGGGACTTATACAGAGTATTGTATATTGTCCAGTGTCCATGAGGACAGAGGGGTTGGTCCTCGTACTGTATTCTATTTACTTATGACTTCTCTAGTTCTTAGACAGGTGTTTCGTAGAAACACAGGGTCGAAGTTTTGAGAAGTTATAGGTATAAGAATAAAGTAGAGAACCAGGTGTTGCAAGCATCGGGATTCTTCAAAGTGATCGAAGATGTAGATACTTGTACATGGTATTCAGTTGATAGTAGTGGTTAAGAGAACCTGCTTCTCTTTCAGGTTACTCATAATTGGAAGCATTCCTAAGTTGAGTAACACTGATCGGCCTCCTTCCATTTTGTTGACATGCACTGGAGACAGCTGCATGATTTGAATCTGGTTCAATTAAATCAGTGCCTCTGTTTCTATATTGGATATAGAACAGTTCATATCTTGACATTGTTAAGATACGGGGAGTTGTCCAGCTTATGCTTAAAACCAGACTCTGGATAACTCAAAGCACGTTTCTGTAATGGCTGTTTGTGGGTTGACCCGGGCTATGCAGAGGGTTGATATTCTACCATCTGGAAGATCAATAGCGATATTGTTCTTGACTCACCACAGTTTTATTAAAAATGGATTTTTTCAGAAAACAGTCGTGGGAGTATGGTAGAACTGGAAGTGATTCCAGAACCGCAAACGATTACTAAAGATTTGATAAGAACCTAAAGATTCAATCTGGTTTGACATTCCATTGGCCACTCCGCAGATAAGGTGGGTAACCTCAGGCACCCGAGAGGTACTTCGGTATACTCAAGGACGGTGGCAGAGAGGTTCTTGTTTACCCAGACTTGCCATTGCTGTTGTTCCAGACTATGAGACCCGGCGGGAGGATGAGTATAGCGTCGTTCTAAACAGGTTTTAGAAGCGTACGTGTATATGACTCTGCCAGAGGGTTGTCGTAGTCAGTGGGAGCAGTGGAAGCATTGGTGGACATCAGGCTTATGTCTATTTATAGACTAAAGCAGATATAGCGGAGATAGATCATCTGTTTCTGATGTGACAGTCATAGGTTTGACTTCATCAGAATAGGGGATGGATCTGTTAAGAAGGTAGTAGGGTGTGATGTCCTGGTATTTGATGACATACACAGAGTAGGAAGTGATATTCCTATACTACGATCGGTTATACTTTGGTCGTCACGCAGTAGTTTCTCCTCATAGGACTTGGATCTTACATCAGACATTCTGGTAACTAGATCTATGGTTTTAGATCTAGATTTGGGTGGTTTCCTAATCTGGGTACCTTGACAGCATTCTATGAGTATTTAGAATGGATGACTCCTGGCACGGTAGTATACCTGCAGGTGATGGAGTCACCCTCTCTAAAGGTGTCTTACAGACTAAAGGGGAGAGGGATACGCATGATTGACAGATCACTTGCTTAGGTAATTGAGTCAATCATGAGATGTCAAGTACCACACCAGATATTGTTCTTGCAGTAGGTGCAATAAGTTGATATTGTTCCAATCCTGGAGAAACAGTCGGAAGCAGTTTTAGAACATAAGTGGATGTTCTAGGGATATGATAACAGTAATCTCCTTTGGGAGACCGTTATCATTCCAGGCTTCCAAGGTGACCTGGATGGCAGAGTGGATGTCAGAGTTATAGTTTTCCCTCTGACGAGGGGCTGTATTTTGGACAGGTGGTCCAAGGGGATACTGAGGGAAGGCATGGCGCAGGATACTGATTAAGTTCAGTTGACGATACAGTCTAAGAAGTTTGGATTTGGAGTTCACTTATGAGCTAGGTCCCATCAGACATCCAGACATTCTAAGACAGGTATTGCTCATTTCAGGAGATGGCTTTCTCCGCGAACTTGAGATATAGAGAGAGACATAGAAAGAAACACCAGAGCAGATCCACTCACTGAGGCTATTCCTCGAACGCAATAGTTTCGCAAACGAGCTTTGTGAGACTGACTAGTAGAGGAGTTGGGTGTTCGGTATCACACGGGCTGTGAGTATGCGACATCGCAATAATTAGCCTTGAGTGCAAGTGGGAGATTGTTGGAGATAGTGCCCTCAGAGTCAATTATTGGATCACAGGCACGTGATTGCAATGATTGAGGGGAGGACCTGTCCCAGTAGGACAGTCTTACTCAAGATGATAGTATGCTATCTGGTTTATCTTTATCATCGTGTACTGCTTTAGGTGACCTTACAGGTCACTATTGCACGTTGATAGAGCCCCTAGGATTCTTGCTTGACTACCGGCAGTATGAGGGCGATCATATACGTGGGAGCTGGTAGTCTATAAGCACATCCTTAAATGGTCCCTAGTCGTGGG
This sequence comes from Agapanthus africanus, assembly GCA_030015575.1. NCBI lineage: Eukaryota > Viridiplantae > Streptophyta > Magnoliopsida > Asparagales > Amaryllidaceae > Agapanthus > Agapanthus africanus. The sequence continues at coordinate 448,459,574 of JASDDO010000012.1, read as the reverse complement.
AGTTTCGAGACAGGGCATCGATACACCAGAGTAGACTAGTGTATACAGTCGAGACCCCGACGAGGGGCGGTGGCCGGTCTCACAAGCCACTGGTGTCAGTTGGTTCACCTAAGATGTATACAGGTGCTCATTGGGTTATGAGTACACCGGACAGGACTCGCCGGGAACCTGCTAGTTGGGTTTTATACCGGACGTCAGATAGCAGTTCCCTGGTGACATGTGTACAGATTAGTTCATCGACCTGGGATCGTCATTTGTCTCGTGTGAGTTCCCACTGTACTTTGATTACTACCCTACCACGGCTCAAAGGAGTCGTGCAAACAGGTTTTAGTTGGGTACAGTCCCGAGCCACATGAAGGCAGTGAGCGGATCTGCAGGGGTTCGTCTCTCCCGGTATTGGGGGTGAGGTCGCGCTGTGTCGAGGAGAGCCAGAACATGAAAAGTCCTTGGCCAAGGCAGGAGATTTGCTGATAGGTATTCCAGTAGTATCTCAGGGTGTTCTGGGCTGCACTCCGACACGACTTGTACCGCTTTTGGGGGTCTGACTTTTACCAACCCCCTAGGCCCGCCATACGATGCTCATAGACGAACGGACCGGACTGTACGGATATTGTCACTGACAGGCTCAGTAGGGTGTTAGGATGAGTTCGCTCATCGACGTCCCTTTTGGTCAATACCTGGTGGCCCGTCACGTATTGGCTTATACCTCTGACGTGCTAGTGGTTAAATCCACAGCCAAGGTATTGACGAGTCTTTAGAGTCCACCACACTCAGTTACTCAGGTTTCGGGCGAAACGCTATAGAGGCCGTATGGAGATATATGGCTGGGTTCGATCAGATACGTGCGGTATTGCACGGATCGTGATCGGACGGTTTTTACTAGCCGGCTTTGGTTTAAGCCGGATCCTAGTATATGATAGTGTAGTTTTGTCTCTTTTGCATTTGTGTTCAGTGGGAATACAAATTCGGGCATGTATTTGCAGTAGCAGGGTTTTCCTGTAATTTATTACGGGACCAGTTTTCTGAAGTTGCCAGTTTGCATTCCGTTCCGGCCGGTTTTCTTTTGTTCCTTCTCAGTCGGACTTTCTGATGGAGGGTGCTAATTGCAAGTTTGCAATTAACATTTTGTTAAGGGGTTTCATACATATATGTGGCTTCATAATCATGAGATTCCCTTTTGGTCCATTCCATTCCTTTTCATTTGATGGTGCTTTGATTAGATGAGAAAAGAAATGGTTGTGACCATTATCTTTTTAGATTATTCTTTTTCTTTTCTCCACTTGATATGCTTGAAACATTTTTTCCCACCACCATTCTCACATGAATGGGGCCGGCCACATCCAAAGAGGAGAGAGTGAGAGGAATTCATTTTGTGGGAAATTCATCATCTCATTTGGTTTGGCTTCAAAACCTCACTACTCTCCAAAGTTCTTCCTTGATCCCTCCATTCATGGCAACTTACATAAACCCCAAAGAGACAAGTTTCTACATTATTCTATAGCAAGCCTTGGACGCGTCGGCTAGCAAACTTCGCGCCCGAGTTGCCTCAGTCAAGAGGCGGGAGCCCGTAAAAGATTCCGGCTACGTGGTGCCCTTTCCAACGAGACGATGATGGACTGAGATTCCGCGAGAGATCGGAGTGGAGATGAAGACCGAAGGACACGGATCACTTGGTATAACTTCTCTACTCTTTTCTTGTTTGTTAGTTAGCTAGGTTAATGGCCCGATCCGGGTAAAAAGTCCGCGGTGGTGCCGGTTTGCAAAGTTCGCAAAGTTTTTGTTTTCGCGTTTCCGGCGTCGGATTGACGGCCGGGGCGCCCCCGTGGGCTTACAGGAACATCGGTCCCATCAGCGTTTCAGACATATTCTGAGGACAGTATCACCTGATCAAGAAGATGGTTGATCTACAAGGGATTGGGGATAGGAGAGTAGACTTTGAGGTTAACACGGCGTATCCACTCACTAAGGCCTGCTTCCCCAAATACTATTTAAGAGATTTTGGGATGGTTGAGTATGGGATACTACAACCACTGCTATATTTTTGGGTATTAGATACTACAACAGATGGTCTTAGTGCAAGTGGGAGATTGTTAGTTATATGTATGCCCTAGAGGCCATTACTGTACATGGGATGTATATTGTAGTGGATGCTTGGACATATATAGGGAGGACTTTCTTGCTCGATATGAGAGTATGCTATCTGGTTGCTCTTTGTCTTAACATGTTGACTTGTATAGGTAACGCTGTCTTGTTTTCACATGTTGACAAAGCCCTTAGGATGTGTACTTGACTACCAGGACTATGATGGAGGTCATATTAGTGGAGACAAGGGTATTCTACAAGTACACTCTATAATAGTTCATAGTCGAGGGAGTATCGAGACAGGGTATCGATACTCCAGAGTAGACTAGCATATACGCTTCTTGACCCATATGATGGGCGATGGATGATCCCATATCCATTGGTGTTTGACATCAGAGAAGGTATACGAGTCTCAGTAGAGACTGGGTACACTGAACGCACTCGCCGAGAACTCCTAGATGGTATTATAATTATCGTCGGATAGCAGTTCTCTGGTAACACTGGTACAGGTTAGTCTGTAGACCCGAGATCGTCATATAGCCTTGTGTGATTCCCACTGTGTTTTGATTTCCACCATACCATGGTCAAGAGATCATGCAAAAAGGTGGTTTTTGGGTACAGTCCTGAGTTACATGGAGGCAATGAGCGACAGGAGGGGTTTCGTCTCTCCCGGTATTGGGAGTTGATGTTGTGCTATGCTCGATTGGCCATAACAGGAAATCCCTGGCCAGGTTTGCTGAGATTTACTGGTAAGTGTTATCAGTAGTTTCTCGAACCGTTATGGACCTTGCATCGGCATGACTTATCAGGCTATTGGGGTCTGACGTTATACCATCCCCAGGCTGTGATATACGACATATCTGACAAAGAGACCGGACTGTACGGTAGTGTTACTGATTGGATTCGCAGGAGTTATAGCAGACTTGCTTGTTGATCTTCTGATCACTTAATACCCGGGTGGCCGTTACGTTTAGCAGACCGCTTGCGGCTTGTGGGTGTTTGATATGATCATCACCTATTGCCGGCGTATTAATGAGTCTTTAGAGTCCTACACAGAGGTTTCCTGGTTCATGCGAAACGGAGTAGGAGCACATATGAGATATGTGCGGGACCGAGATTAGTGCGCATATGTGATACCACATTCTATTCTCACGGTAAGTAACATCAGTAGGTTATATGAGATATAGTCGGGTTATCGGATCAACCGTTGATTTGATTAGTTGTTACATTTGATATTAGTCGGTTATATATATAGCCGGATTATTAAATCAAATGTTGATTTAATAATTTAATGTAGAATTATATATTTGATATATTAAATTACATTAACTAATATTAGTTCACTTAAGTATTCATTTTTCTCATTTATGATACATTAATATATATGTGATATATATTAATTGTATTGTTTTTGCACACATGAATATATATGATATATTTTAGTATGTCATGCTAGGTTACACATGGAACATATATGTATGAGACTCACACCATTCTAGGTTAATGTTATGGTTTTATTTATCATTAAATAATTACAAATTAGTGGAAATGACTCATTGTTAGAAGCTTGGAGAAGCTTGTGGGTTAGCTTTGACCAAAGTCCACTTCTTTGTTTTTACTTAAGATATTTGTTGACCTAACCATTAACCATACACCATGGTTAACTCTCTACATGGGTTAGTATATGTAATATACTCACCCATGGTTGCATTTGAAACAATGAGAATGATTCTTTCATCACTTCATCTTCTTCTTCCTCTTGAAGCTTTCTAGCTTTTGACAAAGTGATGAAATATTATGAGAAAATTAAATCTAAAGGGAGAAAAATGCCTACTTCATCATCCTCTACTATTAGCCATTTAGTTTAGGGTGTTTTCTTCACTAATCTCACCATTAGTGAAGAGGTAGCATGAGCTTGAGTCTCCTCGACGTAGATCATCTTTGGCTTTGAAAGCATCGAGCAAGCTTATTCATTTCTTCATGTGATCCTTATTAGAGTTCGGATGTTCACTACCAGGCGCGAAGGAACTACTACTCGGAGCTTTAGAAATGAAGGACCGGTCTACAAAGGTTGTATTCCGCATTCACTTAGATGTAAAGTTGTTTACATATTATGTTTAACCCTAAGTCTCTAGTTAAGATCTTGGTTAGGGTTTGTTTAGCTTCCTAAAATTTTAAATTAGCATGATTGATGCTTGCCTAAACCTTGCCAAGGTGCTAAGCTAACCCTACATAATATTTGTTTATTACGGCAAGCGTAGAAGCAACATCTGGTTTTGTACAAGATATTGCATGATTGACTCAATTGCCTAAGCAAATGATATGTCATTCATACCAGTCTCTCTCATCATCGTTCTGAAAGACATCTCTTTAGAGAGGGTGACTCCATCACCGTCGAGTACATTTCCATGCCATGAGTCGTCCATTCTAAAACACTTTTAGAATGGTGTCTAAGTAGCCGAATTGGGACACTTTTACAATGTTAGCTATACTAACACTATGCGTACCTCACTAACTCTCGCCACTTCGATCGTTAAAATATAATCCTTTCACCGTTAACTTATAAGAACCCTACAAATACACAACATGAATTTTAAACATCAAATATCAACATAGTTTAATTATATGCTCAAATTTATATAATTAATAACCATACGTACCTCATTAACTCCCACCGCTACCATCACCACCAGAAGCTCGTCTTGAATAGTATCGATTCACATCGTCGAAGTCCTCCTGCGAAAAAATGTTACCTAATAACCCTTTCTGTGGGGTCGGCTGATCAGGGTTATACGGTTCTTATAGCGGAGGGTTAGGGTAATAAGGATCTTGGCATAGGCGCAGACCGAGGGTCGTACCATCCTTGTGATTACGGTGTCGGAGGATAAGGATAGTACGATGTTCCCTGTGATGGGAGAGGGTAATTCGGCTACTGCGTCATAGGAGGATAATTGCCGGCTGCGGTGGCAATGGACCCTGTGCTGACCACAGTTGCGGAGTCGGAACGTATTATTGCAAGAATTGTTCCCACCGCGCCTCCATTTGAGCTCTCCAAGCCGCTTCATCTTCCGCCCTCTTCTTATCTACTTCATCCTTCCTCATGAGCTACTCCTCTAACTCATTGATCCATTGTGCCTCAGTCGATTGTTGCTTGGAGCGAGCGGTCGACGAACTTGAAGTAGTTCTTTTGGAACTGGACCGCGAAAGACTAATGAGACCACCGTATAGAGGAATTCGACCGTGTCCCATCGACTGAGGGAAAAGCTGCTCTATAATAGATAGCTCGACCTCCGTAGGAAGAGGATTGTCGCCTGGATATTCGGAATTTGATTCCCGATAGCTCCTCTCCGCCTCCTTCGATAAATAAAACAATAAATTTTTTAACGAAGTTAACAAGTGTAATTAATTTACTTAAAGAATTGAAAAATCAAGCTTACTATATATTGAGTGGTTATATCCATCCTTTCTTCTGACATGCTCTCTTTCATGTGCAATTCCTCCTAAGTCTCAGGGAGGCTCGGCTTTTCCCAGCCTTCTCCTATAACGGATATTTGATTTATTTATACGTGATGATATGTAACGATGAAATTGAAAAATCGAACATTTATCTAATTAAAGATAGGCTAACCAAAATAGCCCTATACTGATCAGCAGAAACCGATCCACCATAATAGTCATCTGTGCCTTTCCCTCGGTTCTGCTTATTCCTTTCTAATACTTTCTGCTTATTCAGAAGATAGTATCTCTAAATGTAATTTAATCTAAATTCGGTATTCAAATTATTTAAGTATATTTTTAATTACCTTTGCTTCGGGTATATCCCAATACAATAGGAGAAACGCAAAATGATCTCCAGGGATGATGGAGGGAAGAGCAGCAAAACGTTTCCAATCAACTGTAAATTTCTCCGACTGTTTGAATTTTTTCTTTAATTTTTAACGCCATCTCTTGAATATTTGTGACATCTCATACCGAACATACGTACAATGTCCGTCTATATCGTCTTCTAAAACAAAATGTTTCTGTAATACAGATTAATAAATATATTATTTAATAAATTTATAACATATAAAAGGTATACATGTAATGTTGAAATATAATTGAGTTATGTATTACCAAGAGTGAGCGCCGAGTCTATACGTATGCTTCCCAGAGGTTATCTACAAACATGAAGCCCATATTTCAGAAGTCGGTGTTGTGGACGAGAATACCGATATAACCGTGAAAATATGTAGCCCACATACCCAGACCTATGGGCTTCCCACTTACCTATTGCAGAATTGCCCTTTTTCCAAGCATACCGCATTTCGTAATTTCGTTTGCTACACCTCTTCCGTGGTGTTCAAACCAGGCCAGATTATCCCCTGCAGCCCATGCTTCATCAATACTCCTGTCTGCTGCCTCTCTCATCATATCGATTTGAGGTCGAGCAGCAGCCCACCGTGCCATTGCCTTTGCATTTTCCCTATCTCGATATGGTTTTTCATTTTGTAAATCGCGAGGAAGAGGCAATGCATGAATCCACTCATCGGTGACGGGATCCGAGAACGCCCCAGGTTCTTTACTCAAGTCCGTGCACTGCTCGTCTAGGTGTGCATACGGATTATGCTGCACTGACGGACCTGCATTCACCTGATCAGATGTACCTGCACATTTTAATTTATTATAATCAATGAAATAGTTATTTGAATAAAATAATGCGGTCGATGATTATTTAAAACTCTTAATATATACCTCTACTTTTAGGATCAGGCTAAATCAAGGAGGAAGTATCTCGATCTCTTTTCTTTGAAGAAAATTCTTTGGCAAATTTTCCGAATATGCCTTTTCGTCCCATCTGTTTCACGAAAGTGTAATGATGATATAAAATATATAATATGTATGAATCATTAAACTAACAAATCAATACATTATAAGTGATTAGAATTACAAAGTTTTTCATATATCATTTACATGTAAGTGATTATAAGTTTTTACAACTGCAAAATTTATAATATATATCAATTGATTACAATTTTTTACAACTGCAATGTTTTTCATATTCCAACCGGATCTGTTTCATCAAGGTCAAGCTTGTCGGTAGAACTATCGAACAAGGATTTAGAAGGTGCCAACAATGCAATCAAAGATTCTTCACGATTAAGATCTTTGACATAGAATTACTGCTCAGCTTGTGAAGCTAGCATGAACTTATCATCTCGATAAATTTCTTTATTGAGATTGATAAGCTGAAAACCGTACTCATCTATCTGGATGCAAATGCACCAACGAATTTTGAACCTAACAAATCTTTCTTGCTCATTACTCCCGTAAAATAGCTCTATTATATCCTCCAGTTGACCGTAGTATTCTTTTTTTCCTCCCTGCAGTCTTTGATCACGGGAACTTAAGAAGCACGTTTGTTCAAATGGATAATAAATCCCATTGTTTTAGGTAGTCAATTTATCGGTTGTAAGAAATTTTATGTTATTAATACAATACGAACCGTATCGATTCACTTTTCCATTAGGACCGTTAGATAGTCGCACGATTACGTCCACGAATTGCATCCCTTTCGCTATGTCATCTTCAATTTACAATGCACTTACACGTAAAATGTATAAGCTATATTTGATATATGCATGTGAAACGTAAAATATACAAGACATACGTACATGTTTACAGAACCATCGTAGAAAGTGTTTCTTATGTTCTTGATTAATCTTCCAATTATCACCTTTTCTGGAAATCGCATTCGTAAGTTCTTCAATATATCGGCTAAAAGAATAACAGTATTATTTAGGCATATATAGATATAGACACTCAAAATATTGACGCGAATAAAAGTTTTAATTTATATACCTTCTGTGATTAGCAGTAATTTTAAGATTATTAAGGATGTATGAATGCACTTGATCGAGCCACTCCTTCCGGTATGATCGAGCCTCTCCTTATGGATGGGATAACTGGTCATCGTTAATTCGAGAAGGACAGATTAATCTTATTTCAACTCCACTCAAGTAACGAGAAGTGAATTTGAGACATTCGTTGGCGCAATAACTCTCGGCTATTGACCCTTCTGGTCGAGCTCGATTGCACACTTTCCGTTTCAAGAATCCCAAGTATCTAAAACGTTAACGAATATTTTAGAAAAATGTGAATATTATAATAAATTAAATAACACAATTGACTGAAAAAATATATTACCTTTCCACTGGATACATCCACTTATATGAGATAGGTCCAACAATCATTGCCTTTGTAGCTAGATGTACAGAAAGATGAAATATGACGGTGAAGAAAGATGGTGGAAATATCATCTCCAACTTATAGAGGGTTTCAACAATACTCTTTTGCAACTCCTCGAATTTGGCCACAACTATTACTTTAGAACAAAATTTATTGAAAAAGTCGCAATACTCTATCAAAGATTTGGTGACATTGGATGACAAATTATGTCGAAGAGCCGCCGTAAGCAATTGATGCAGAAGGATATAACAATCGTGAGTGGCTCGACTTGAACATTCTTTGATATGTTAGAGGAGTACTGATTGAGATAAGATTTTACGTGTCATATCTTAAGTTTTAAAGTTAACCACAATCAAGACGGCATCGCGTGTAGCTATCCGTGATGAGTATGGGTCGTCTGCAGGGAGATTGTGCATTTTACGTTCTTGTTTTCACGAGTTAAGCCGAAGGTCGGAACGAGTTCGATTCTAACTTATGTGTTTGTATATGCAACGAAATTCTTGTTAGGGATAGAGATAGATTCGTGTAAATTAGGAAAATCCGTACTCATTCTTTTGTGCCTATTTTGACTATTGAAGCTAGAGTAATCGGCAACAACATGGATTAGGGTGTTTAAGCAAGGTATTAATGAAATCCGACTTATTAACTCTTGTCCGTCCGTTCTTGTCTCTTGACTTTCGTCTTCGGCCAAACCAAACGCAACCGGCCATGGTTAGGGATCACCGATACCGTGGTAAGGTAGGATGTCTAACAGAGCGCTTGTGTGAGGTTTGGGCGGAGTTCAATTAACAAGTATCGGGAAAAGGAATTGAGCAAAAAAGATTCTTAACTTACATAACCATTTTCTTTCCCTAAAAATATCACTATTCACAAATCATCACAAAGATCAAAAGAAAATATAAAAGAGAAGAGATCAAAGGAAAACATATTGCAAGTAAATAAATGGCAAGAAAGTAAAGTGCAAGAAAGTAAGAAGTAGAAAATACTAAGAACCATGTCGCAAAAATAAAAGCTTCATTCAAGTTCAAAATGATGATACAAGCTATGAATTCAAATACTAAAATCTAACCTTGCAAGCTCAGTTAATAGGTTGTAAGATTAGATAAAAGCAAAGAACTCAAGATTAACCAACTACTATGTACAAAGCTTTAACAAAATTACAAAATGAAAATAGAATGAGGTGGTTAAAGTATGGCTAAGTATATCATTCAGCTTGCTCTCTGTTCTGGTATTTATAGGCACTTCATAAAAAAAACGATATAATTGAGAAGATTTGACAACTACGAATGACCAGAAGAAAAATGGAGCCAAAATGACATGATTGGACCGGTGATAGTGGTTTATTAGGGTTTCTGCCTGTTTACTGTAGTGTGGTGGGGCCCGTTTTATTGTGGTGATCATATATTCTCTCCATGATCTCACTGGTATTGTTTGATTTCTCTATATCAACTTGGGTTGTAATATGTAGATTTGGAGGGAAATTGTAATTTTAAATCACATCACATCTTTATTTCCACTCATCACAAGCCCACTTGCCTTATCCACTTGCACAAGTCATGATTCATGTATGCCCACTTGTGCTAGGTTGTCCCACCAAGGTTCATGCATCAAAAAAGGTTTGTGTTCACACTTGTATTGTTACATTATGCTTGATAAAAATGTGTACACTTATTTGTTGCAAAAAGAAACTCTTGGAATATTGATTGGTTTTCTGTTCTGGTTGCAGTGTCGACTCACAAATGTCGTATCCGTATATTTGTGTGTGTTTCCAGTGTTTTGTCACGAATACCTATAATCTGTATTTATTGAGCAGACACGGGTTAATAGTACCGATATATCACATAAATGATAATGAATGAGCGGTATTGAAATGCAGTTTTTCATGATGAACAAATACCCCAAAACTTATCTTTTTCTCGTCCCGAGCAAAACAAAAATCCTAACCTCATTTTCGCAGGGAAAGCGATTGCACTGAGCTCGTGTAACAAGCCGTCAAACCTCTAGGTGTCCCTAGTAGGAGTGTTGTCTTCTGAGGGATTTTCAGCGGATTACACCCACAAAATCCCGTTAAGCTAGTTTCACAAAATAACTGTCAATTCTAATTCTAGGTTCTAGTATCAAAGATAGAAATTCTATTATCCTAAGTTAGAAATATCGAACCCTTATTTTTCACACCTCACTTCTTATCTAACTTAAGATTCTATACGTCTTTACGTGCGGTGCAAATAGTGTCGTTATGTTTCAAAAAGATCGATTAGAGACAATAGGTCACAAAATAAAGACTGGATAAAACTTCAAAAGGTTCATACAAGTTTTATAAAGAGTTAAGTTTTTCTCAAGTTTCGTTTTCCAGTTAGGTTTCAAATTCAGAATTTCTATCTTCCTTAACAGGAAACTAAGTCTTATTCTTCACTCCACCTTGTTGGCTATAGTGCCCTCAAGTCAATTATTGGATTGCAAGCACGTGATTGCAATGATTGAGGGATGACATATACCGGTAGGACAGTCTTACTCAAGATGATAGTATGCTATCTGGTTTGTCTTTATCATCGTGTACATGCTTCAGGTGACATTACAGATCACTATTGCATGTTGATATAGCCCATAGGATTCTTGCTTTACTACCAGCAGTATGATGGAAATCATATATGTGAGAGTTGGGTGGTCTATAAGCACATCCTTAAAGTGTCCCTAGTCGTGGGAGTTTCGAGACTGGGCATCGATACTCCGAGAGTAGACTAGTGTATACGGATCGAGACCCCGACGAGGGGCGGTGGCCGGTCTCACAAGCCATTGGTGTCAGTTGGTTCAACTAAGATGTATACAGGTGCTTATTGGGTTATGGGTACTCCGGACGGACTCGCCGGGAACATGCTAGTTAGTATTATGCCTATTGTCAGATAGCAGTTCCCTGGTGACATGTATACAGGTTAATCTATCGACCTGAGATCGTCATTTGTCTCATGTGAGTTCCCACTGTGCTTTGATTACTTCCCTACCATGGCTCAAAGGAGTCGTGCAAATAGGTTTTAGTTGGTTACAGTCCCGAGCCACATGGAGACAGTGAGTGGATCCTCAGGGCATTCGTCTCTCCCGGTATTAGGGGTTGATGTCGCGGTGTACACGGGTGGCCATCACCAGAAATCCTTGGACAAGGTAGTCGAGAATTACTGATTTGGATCAGTAGTTTCTCAGGTGGTGATGGGCTTCATACCGACACCAAATATCGCGTTATTAGGGGTCTGACTTTATCCACCCCTAGAACTGATATGCGATACTCATAGATGAACGGACCGGACTGTACGGATATTGTCACTGTCAGGCTCATTAGGGTTTCAGGATGAGTTCACTCATCGGCCTCCCTTTCGCTCAATACCTGGGTAGCCGTTACGTACAGCCACTGACGTATTTGTGGTTAAACCCACTGCCAGCGTATTGACGAGTCTTTAGAGTCCCACACAGAAGGTTTCCCTGGTTCGGGCGAAACGTTGTAGATGCCGTATGGTTTTATGGCAGGGTTCGATCATATACGTGTACTTGTGCACAGATCATGATCGAACGGATAATACTAGTGGGTTTTGGTTTAATCCGGATCCTAGTATTATATTGTTGGTTTATTTTCGTCTCGTTGTATTCGTATTCAGTCGGAATACGGATGCAGGTATGTATATACGGATGATGGGTATTCTTGTAATTCGTTACGAGTTTACTTTGAAGATGACATTTCTTTTTTGTTTTAAACATTTGGATTAATGTTTATTATGTGGAAATTGTGAGGTTAAGTCTTGGCACTTGGGCATTGATTGTGGCATGACACATGAGTGCAAGTCTTGGCCTTGTGCATTCATGGTGGCATGTGCACTTGGTGACTCATGGTATTGGGTTTGGTGTGAGATATTTGGTGTTGGGATTTTTCTTCACTTGCTCAACAAAAAATACCTCACACTCATAAGAAAAACAACAGATAGTTTTTCTCCACTTGTTTTTCTTTTTATGCCAAGTCTTGAGCTCACACTATTTTCCAATGGCTTCTTCTTAAATATCCACCCATTCCATCTCATGTGTTTAGAATCCTTGGGTGTTTTGATACAAAGTATTCACACATAATCTCTACTCCATCTTGTGCATATAGGCTAGCAAACTGGATGCCCGAGTTGCTTTGGTTTTGAAGCGGGAGCCCGTATTACTAATCCTCGACGTGGATCGTCTTCGACGAGGGAGACCGGAGAGCGAACTTGTTTGAGGCAGCCGCAACGATCTTAGGACAGAGGTTGAAGACCGAAGGACACGGATCGATCGGTATAACCTCTCTAAACTCTTTACAGTTAACTAGTATAGGATTAAAGGTACAATCCGTCGATTAGGGTTCCGTTAGCGCTGGTTTTTAAAAGTTTTTGTTCCGCGTTTGGCCACGGATTGATGGCCGGGGTGCTGGTGTAGCCTTACATGGTATCAGAGCCAACCCATTAACCGCATACTAGTTGTTTATACAATGTTAAAGTATCGAAACCGAAACAACCCCAAACAATACCTGATGCATTCCAGTTTCTATCGACTTTTAAAGTGTCTTTCAAAAATATTTTAGCAACTGCAGAAGACTACCTAGGCAACCACTAGAGTACACACCAAATACGAGCCACTTCTACCTTTATTGGGCCGAGCACATGCACCATAAAACCGAGCTGGTTGGCCAAGAATGAGCTTCTAGATTTCGTAGTTGGGGTGTAGTTTAGACTCTGGAATATTGGTTTATTGGTATTGCTAGTTTAACTCAGTTTTTATATGGTTTTATCTAGGTGTTTGGGGGCTATTCGTGGTTATTTCGAAGTCGATATTTCTAACATTGTTTAAAGTTACAGTACTTACATTTCTATCTGCGACCGTGAATGTCATTAGAGCGGTACAACTTGTCTATTTGCTATAGTTCTTTTAAACGGGTTTGCGAACGTGACATTCACGTTGATGTTCTGTTTTGTACTTTGTTTGTTGCGGATTTTTCGTGGTGCATAGCTTGCGTGCAATGGTAGTACAGTTTTGTTTTATTTGTACATTTGATATCGCGGTGCGAGCGTCCGACATATAGACTGCCGTCACTGCCTGTTTTTATATTATTCTTTTGGGGCACGACTGGGTTGAGGTCGATGTCACCATTGTACATATTTTCTTTTCTGTACTAGGATTACCCCGCGATGGAGTGCACGGATAGCCGGGTTCTGGAGGGCAACGGGTCCGCATCTCATGGAGTTGAGAAGGAGGGGGCCTCACTCTAGAATTGGCGGGCAATTCGTCGCACTCGTACGGGGTACAGGTTGAGCCAAGGAGGGGTGCTCAAGTTACCGAATTTTGTGAAGTGTCGGGTGGCCCATTCACTTTGATGAAGGGGGTTGTCTCGCTTCTAGTTTTGGCGGGTAACTTGCCGCGCTCGTAGGGGTCTAGGTTTTCATTGCACAGGATATCCACACGACCAGGGGAACGTCGGGTTTCACTTGGGGCTCAAAGGAAACCCGGGGCTCCCATATTATCTGTATTATTCTTTGATGCTTATTGCTTATCTGTGATGTTGCATTTATCACGCGTGGAGCGATTATTATATATTGTTATATATACTAGTAGATGTTGTATATGTTTTACGCCCATGCTAGTCCAGTCCCAGCTCTGTCGTTAGTTAAGTAACCTAACGGGTGATGACGGGACTCTGTGGCGAATGCAGATGACATATACATACATCATATTTTCGTTCTTTTGTGGTGTGATTAATTGATAGGACCGCGTTGATTCAGATCAATGCAAGAAAAACAGACATATTCGATGTTGTTGGAACAATTTTCAAAAAGCTGTTATTACAAGAACGTTTTCTTTTGTTTTGCACAGCAGTATTCGGTTAGGAATATCCAACACCTCATTCGACGAGGTAAGAGCCGAGATCCCTTCACCGGGAGTGACCTCTTGGGCAGAAGTTTGCGTCAGGGTAATAACTTCACTATAGTCAATTACGTTTTGCTTTGCATCGCGGTATTCAGTAAGAATACCCTGCACCTCATTACAAGAGGAAAGAGCCGAGATCCCTTCACCGGAAGTGACCACTTTAGCAAAGGTTTTCGCCACTATATATTTGTAAAAAGCTATCCGGTTCCTTCAACGATATCATGTTCATTATGTTAAAGGTTTTTCGCCAAAAACCATTCGTAGCCTTTCGTCATTTCAGACGGGTAGCACTTAGTATTCATGCTATGTTTGTTGGCCTTAGTTAAGGCATAGTGTATGGTAGCTACTTGTTACTTTTCTTTGTCATAAATAGATGCGTTGGTTTGGGACAGTCGTACAACCTTGTTGGCCCTAGTCAAGGGCGAGTACGGGTGGGTTCAAATTAACCTGGACAATGACGGGTAGAACTTAACATGTGACTTATGATTTGTTCGCCTTAGTGTCACGACCCGAAAATTTAGTTCGTGACCGGCACTTAAATCACGCAACGTCTAAAGGCGTAACGTAATTCAAGTAAGCCGAGGCCTAGAAATCTAAACCTTTTAAGAAAATAAAAGAGGTGAAGTTTTGAAATAAAGGTATGATGAAATCAAACGTTTTATTAAATGCATAGATAATGAAATCATGAAAATGCAAGTGGATTTTACTAGTTGAAAAACATGTTTCGTCTTTTAAAAATTTGGGCAGCACCTCCTTTGCATATTTTGATCCAAAACCACACATACATAACAACAATAAAGGTATCCCCAAGAGGGATCTAGCTCTTCGCCAATCGGCGGAATCACAACCACGCAAGATAGAATATATGAATACGACACCCAATGGCGAAGATCAGCACAAGAATAATGAAATAAGCGAGACATCAACCCACCCAAGCGAGCATACACCCCATCGCTCTGAGTCTTGCGACTACAAGTCTTGCTAAGTCTTACTACATATACAAATACTAGTTTCTGATTGATGGAGTTAACTAGATACAACAGGAATAATAAATACAAGAGTGGTACGATCCAACATGTACTACCTTCCAAAGCAAAACACCCGAATGCAGCTGTGTGCCAGCGATGCCGCTACTGATCCATGCGGTCAACCTGCAAGAACTGTGGCACAACGGGGGTGAGTTGCCAACTCGTAAGTAGAAAACATCATCAGGTAGAAATTGAATAAAACAACGATTTCCTAGGTCAACTATATCATAAAGGTAATACTATGATATCTAGGGTGATCGTATCTGCATATGTACCAACAATATAATCAATGTGTATAAGCATGTGGATAACATTTATGTGTCCATCAATGACACAATAACATCATGCATGTAAATATCATGAAAGCATATGTATGTAAATATGAGGATATCAATCAACGCGTGTCTATCAACGACACATCAAAATCATGGAACCTGAGTGTCCAACACCGACACTCGAAACATCATGAAACCCATGTCCAACATCGACACGTAAATCCTCATGCCTCAGGCGCCGCATTCTCAGATCAGCCCTCATATCCATCTCATCTCAGGCACCCCATACTCTGATCGGCCCTCATATCCATATCATGACTCCGGTCGGTATCCTCCGGATAACCGCCGAGCTCAAATACTATCACCGGTAGGTAGTAGTCCCTCTGCCAGGCTCATCGTCTACACCACGAAAATCATTTCTTGCCCCGGGGTACCATACCGGGTCCACCATGTACCCGCAGACGGTGCTTCCCGCTCCTCGAATCGGGTTTCACATGCCAATCTCAGAACCGAGAAAACACATGGTGGACGTCTCGAAATATCATATCAAGAGAAACCGGGTTTTTAAAACAATACATGATTTCCTTTGAAATATAAGCACGGTTCTCAAATCCAGAATCTCATAAAAACATCATCTAAATGCGTAAAATCGTAAAGCATGATATATGCAAACATAGAACAGGAGTGTGAGCATATCAAGTATATCATGCGACATGGTATAGTGATGTGAGCATAGCAATATATCATAGCATGATGTAGCAATTCTACTGTGTAAGTGACATAGCAATTATCGATGATGAAAGTGTGTGAGCCGACAATCTGTGTAAGTATAACATACGCATCATCGATAATGGTGCAGGTGTACTAGCACAGATATATATAATGCAATAAGAATATCATGAACGTAGCATAAAGTACGTCGTAAGTGAAATGCTACAAGGTATACGTATCTAACATGACCGAGTCGGTAAATCTATCAATCGACATCCAGCCTCACAACATCACGTACGGTAAAATATATCGTACGGCATCCTCTAGTCAAGGGTATGGATCAATCATCAGATAAAACTCATCATGTGAGGTAAATCATCGTACGGCGGTATTAAACCATTAGGGATCCTATCAGCCTATATGACAATGAGGGTACTGACCTAACGTCTCGTACGGCATATTACTCATGATTCACAACATTATATATATCTATATATCTATATCCCAGGTCACATCCATATCAATCTCATATCGTGGACTGACAAAGGTATAAATTATCTCATATCGACTAGCATCCATATAGCGGCATATCAAACCAAGTCATCACATCACATCGTATACTCTTTTCATAACATCAATATCTCACATCAAGTCATTTTACATATACATTCTATCTTATAAATCTCAAGTCATGCTACTCTAAATCTCATACTTACTCTCTTGCAACTACATATCTATAAGTCGCGATTCACATTCACTTTTCATATCCTTATATATCAATCCGAGACACCATTTCTATCATATCATGTCAAAGAGTCATATCCCTAAAGCTTTCATCTCATATCCCGATATATATATCCAATCATTCATATCATCTCTAACTATCCTTTTAACCATATCCATAGTTTTCTAATATAGGTTTCTACGACTATATTCTATAAATCGGTTTCCATTCATAATTTACGGAGGTGCTATACTCCATCCACTCGACTTCCCCCATAGATATAAATCTACTCACCTGCGGACTCCTTGTTCAGCCGTAGTCGATACGCTTCGTCATCTCGGAATCCACGCGAAGGTACCTACAATAAATACACAGTCGCAAAGCTATTAAAATCGAGTCCGGAAAACCAATACGGCACATAGTGCGCTCATAGGTTAGAACATATAGCCTACGCATGCAAAAACAAGCGACCAACCCTTGTTGTTGACGTAAAACTCCTAACAACCAAATACAAATCCAACCATCAAAACCAAGTATTCAAAACTCGGAAAACATAACCAAAATCATTCACAACAGCTCCCAGATTTTGGTTTAGGTAAACTGGGACTAAACTAGCAAGTATAGGAGATAGGTCATAGGGATTAAGAGCTACAGTTAAAAACCCAACCCCAGACCACACTGGAAAACCAGCGACATTGCCCCCAAGTCCGGTCTTATCGGCCATACAGAGGGGTTTCAGGTTCAAACTTTGGTGGTGGGTTGCTAGTAGTGTATCTAGGTTAATAGTCTTGTTTGTTTAACTCAGAAACAGCCCAGATAGCCCCAGATTCCCTGTAGGCTACAAAACCACCACAAAACCGACATGGGACCATTCCTAAGTCCGTATTTTGGTTCTAATCCTAGGTCTAGGCCAGTAAAACACCACTAGGGTCTTAAGTAAACACCCACTACAGATTATAAGTCCATATAATCACCCAACCCTTCTCTTGAATTTTCCAAACATCACATACCCTAACCAAATCACATTCTAAACTAAACTAAGGTGCAAGAAACTAAAACTAAGCTAAATGAAAGGAATTATACTTCATGGATGCAACTTAAGCAAAAACCCTAGTTTCCCAAAGTCTCCAAAATCCAAACTTACAAGGTCCAATGTGTTGATGATGAAGTGGGATCATTTTTAATGAAGAGGGTGAAGGTTTTGTAAAGAAATGGAGATGATTCTTGGAGGTGGAGGTGGAGGGAGATGAGGAGGAAGAAGATGAAGGTAAATAATGGGGTGAAGAAAATGGGCTACCCACTCTCCCCCTCTCTTTCTTATTCTCTCACTCACTCTCTCTCTCATGCCATGTCACACTCTCTCTCCAAAAAGTCTCTTTTTCTCTTCTCATTTTTCTTTCTCACTATAATTCACATAAACCAATAAAACAACACAAATGAAACAACATGCAACAAAATACAACATGTCATGGTGCACTAGCCATGAAAAACTGTAGAAACACGGATTTGGCTTAATCACGATTAGTAGTACACTAATCAATTTTTGTTCAAATTGCATAAAATTAATTATAAAAATGCCAAATCCGATAAATATATTTTTATATGAATAAATCATTTTAATCTCCAATTATTTCACAAATATTGGTATATATTTATACTATTTTACGAAAACCCCAATTTCGTAAATCGGGTAGTTTTCGCGAAATATATTATTTTAATATTAAATTCCAAAAATAATATTTTATATTTTCTGAAATGTTACACTTAGTCAAGGTCATAAGTGCATGGGGAAAAAATCACATCGGGAGTTTCAAATATACAGGAAACTTGCCAGGCATGCGCATACCTTCTGGAGTGTCATAACGTGAGTGGATTCCATCAGGTTATCATGCGATGATAGTTGGATCCTGATACCCACTGATGAGTTGGTTTAATCCTCGGGTGATTTTAGATGATCCCGACAAATTCTTCTTTCAGGTTTGGAGGAGAATTTGAGGATACAGTAGGAGAAATCCTGATTAGATAAAGTGATTAACCATTCTGATCTAGGTTTGAGTGCACGCAGAGTGTTTCTTTTCTCTCTCTCTTTGGAAGCAACCATGTCCCGACCCTAGACTATAACTCAGTAATCAAGATAAACGAACTTTCTTAAAACACCGGCTTTTGGATTGTCAGAGTTGCATACTTTATTGCCACTCCTACTTTTACCTTTTGCTTTTCTCCGGAACATTCCGTATCACAACGAAGATCCACATTTATAGGATATGACCATCGTATAGTTACATATGAACTCGAAGAAACTTGTTTCAGATTAGAGGATGGTTTCCGGTTCTGGAGAAATTGGATAAGACTATTCAGTTGTCTTTTCCTTTTAGCTTCTCTCTGTAGGGTTCCTAGGCACTCTAGTGAGGTCTCACAAGGCATCGAACATGCCAATTTCAAAAATTAACGGTGCCGAGAGACCCGACTACGGATCGTTTGCTAGATTTCTAGGCGAAAAGATAACTAGTTAACAACTTAACTATAAAGAATACGGAAATACAACCTTTGTAGATCCTGTGCTCCACCTCCATAGCTCCGCAACGAAGTCCCCTCGCTGTCCATATGAGTTCCCGGGCTCTAGCGTCGGCTTCGTCGGAGAATGGGCAAGCTAGGTCGTCGATGTCCATGCCGAAGATGATCTACGTCGAGGCATCGTTAAATCAAGCTCCGACTTCACCAAGTCAAGAAACTTGTGAAGAAAACACACTCTACTACTTGGCAAGAGGTAGAGGATGAAGAAATAGGAAGTGGGTAGACTTTAGATTTGGATCTCTCACTCATTTCCATCAATCACCATTGATGGAGCTTAGAGTTTTCTTCTTGAGTTCAAGGAAGAAGAAGAAGAAAATGATATGATAAGTTTTTGATAAGAATTAAAGAATAAATAAAAATCCATTCTTATCATAATTCTCACCATGGTTAGGTGTAGAGAATTAACTTGAGTTAATAGAATTGGTTAGGGTTAAGCATGAGACAAAATGGTGACTAAGTCAAAAGTTCATGAAGCTTCATGAAAGAAAACAAAAGAAAGCCACCATTCTATTTTATGCAATTTATTTTCCAAAAATAAAAACAAATGAATAAATGAATAATCAAATAAAAACCCTAACCATTTCTTTAACCAAGGTTTAATTCTTTACACAAACCCTAATTTGCATGCATCATCAAATATGATACAAACAAGTGCACAAAATCATATCGCATATGCAATGCGCACATCCGAGCGAGAAAATCCATTTAAAGTGAACCGATACTAGTTAATGCAAAGTAATATATCAAATATATAATTATGCATTAAATCATTAAATCAACACTTGATTTAACGATCCGGTCATGACGCACATAACCGACTGGTATCATTAGTAACATCTTATCGAATCAACACTTGATCCGATAACCCGGCTATATCGCATATAACCGATCAATGTCACATCGCAAGAATCGAATACAGTATCACATACTCGTATCATTCTCGGTCCCGCACATATCTCATATGCGCTCCTATTTCGTTTCGCTTGAGCCAGGAAACCTCTGTGTAGGACTCTAAAGACTCGTCAATACGCCGGCAGCAGGTGATGATCATATCAAACACCCACAAGACGCAAGCGGTCTGCTAAACGTAACGGCCACCCGGGTATTGAGTGATCAGAAGATCGACGAGCAAGCCCGCTCACACTCCTGTGAATCCAACCAGTAACACTACCGTACAGTCCGGTCTGATCGTCTGATATGTCGCATATCTCGCCTAGGGGTGGTAAACGTCAGACCCCAATAGCTCGATAAGTCGTGTCGATACGAGGTCTATAACTGTTCGAGAAACTACTGGTAACACTTACCAGTAAATCTCAGCAACCCTGGCCAGGGATTTCCTGTTATAGCCAATCGAACACTGCGCAACATCAACTCCCCATACCGGGAGAGACGAATCCCCTCCTATCGCTCATTGCCTCCATGTGACTCGGGACTGTACCCAAAAACCACCGTTTTGCACGCCCTCTTGGACGTGGTAAGATGGAAATCAAAGCACAGTGGGAACCACACAAGACTCTATGACGATCTCGGGTCAACAGACTACTCTGTACCAGTGTCACCAGAGAACTGCCATCTGACGTGAGGTATAATACCATCTGGGAGTTCTCGGCGAGTCCGTCCAGTGTACCCAGTCTCCACTGAGCACCCGTATATCATCCCCGATGTCAAACACCAATGGATATGGGATCATCCATCGCCCATCTGTATGGGTCGAGAAGGTATACGCTAGTCTACTCTGGTATATCGATGCCCCATCTCGATACACCCACGACTAGGGACTTTGAAGGATGTACTTATGGACTACCATGTCCCCACTAGTATGATCCGCATCATAGTCCAGGTAGTCAAGTACACATCCTAAGGGCTTTACCAACATGTAACAGAGAGACAATCAATGTACACGTTAAGGTAAAGTACAACCAGATAGCATACTATCATGTCGAGCAAGAAAGTCCTCCCTATATATGTCCCAGCATCCACTACAATATACATCCTATGTACAGTAATGGCCTCTAGGGCATACATATAACTAACACTCTCAGGTTGCGAGGGCTCTTAGGATTAGGAGAGGGTACACTTATTGCGCTTATTGGATAGTTTTCTTTCAAATCATAGGCAGGTGCCGAAAGGTGGGGAAGGAAGAAAACCAATTAGCCTAAGTGTGGTGTACAGAAGGTAATAAGTAAAGACAGATAAAGGGATTAGAAAGAGAGCAAAGTAAATTGCGACTGCTATCATTCACGACCAAACCTCGTATTTCATCGCCACTCTTACTTCACCTTTGATTTTCTCCAGAATACCCCGTATCACTACGAAAATCCACAGTTATTGGATAATCCATCGTACTCGAAGGAACTTGTTCCAGTTCGAGGATGGATTATGGCTCAGGAGAAATAGAATAAAGATTATCCAGTTGCCTTTTATCTTTACCTTCTCTCAAGTTGCGAGGGCTCCTAGGATTAGGAGAGTACACCTATTACGCTTATTGGATAGTCTTCTTCCAAACCATAGACTGGTGCCGAACGGTAGGGAAGGAAGAAAACCATTTAGCTTAATGGTGGTATATAAAAGGTAATTAGTAAAGACAAATAAAAGGATTTGGACAGATGGAAAGGAAATATACGGTTACAATCATTAATCTGGATAATGGAAGAGGCATTACTAGGAATACCAGGCTACCCCTTCGAAACATTTTTATGTTTCAGTTTCACTATGCATTGTTAATTGAAAACTGATTTCCCAATTAGACCCATGCTCCATGGTATGTATTTATCAAGTTTGATTCTCACATCTATATGGTTTTACCGATGATGAGTGGGAGTAAGTTATTGGGAATTAGGTGATTATATACTCATTATATCGGAATTCGTTGTAATTGGTGATATTTGAGGAAATCACCTGGGCTTTGCCTGACGACAAATTTTTTGGTTTTGAATATCCATTGTTATGCACCAATTTCAATTTGATATATCTGTACGTTTATTTTATAAACTGAGATATAACCTTTTGAAATTATGTCTATGACATTTACCTATATCAGTTGATGGTTAGGTAAGGAGTATTAAACAACGGTGTAATTCTTCTTAACCATAGTACAGTTTTCAACCTACGACGCACAGGGTTTGAGTTATTCAACTCAGGGGAATTATACAAAGTATTGTATGTTGTCTAGTGTCCATTAGAACAAAGGGGTTGGTACTCGTACTATATTCTGTTTACTTGTGACTTCTCCAGTTTTAGACAAGTGTTTCATAGAATTACAAGGTCCAAGTTTTGAGAAGTTATAGGTACAAGAATAAAGTAGAGAACCATGTGTTGCAAGTATCAGGATTTTTCAAGGTGATCGAAGATGTAGATACTTGTGTTTGGTGTTCAGTTGATAGTAATGGTTTAAAGAACTTGTTTCTTTTTCAGGTTACTCATATCTGGATGCACTCCTAAGTTGGGTAATGTTGATCGGCCTCTCTCCATTTAGTTGACATGCACTGGAGACAGCAACATGATTTGAATCTGGTTCCAATTAAATCCGTGCCTCTGTTCTATATTTTATATAGAATGGTTCATATCTTAATGATGTTAAGGTATATGGAGTTGTCCGGCTTATACTTAAAACCAGACTCTGGATAACTCAAGGCACGTTTCTGTATTGGCAGTTTGTGCGTTATCCCGGGCTTTGACGAGGGTTAACTTTATACCATCTGGAAAATCAATAGTGATATTGTTCTTGACTCGTCATAGTTTTAGTAAAATGGACTTTTTCGGAAAACAGTAGTGGGAATATGGTAGAACTGGAAGTAATTCCAGAACCACAAACGATTACTGAAAATTTAATAGAACCTAAACATTCAATCGGGTTTGACATTCCATTGGCCACTCCTTAGATATGGTGGGTAACCTCAGGTGCCCAAGAGTTACTTCGGTATCCTCAAAGACGGTGACAGGGATGTTCTTGTTTATCCATACTTGCCATTACTGCTGTTCTAGACTATGAGACCCGGCAAGAGGATGAGTATAGTGTCATTCTAAACTAGTTTTAGAAGTGCACATATATATCACTTTGCCAGAGGGTTGTTGTAGTCAGTGGGAGAAGCGGAAGTATAGTGGACAAGTAGCTTATGTCTATTTATAGACTAAAGCAAGTAGCGGAGATAGATCAACTATTTTTTGATGTGATATTCATAGGTTTTGACTTCATCAGAATAGGAGATGGATCTGTTAAGAAGGTAGTAGGGTGTGATGTCCTGGTATATGGATGACATGCACATTGTAGGAAGTAAAATTCCTATACTATGATCGGTTATACTGTGGTTGTCACACAGTGGTTTCTCCACATAGGATATGGATATTATATCAGGCATTCTGGTTACTAGATCTAGATTTGGGTAACTTCCCAATCTGGGTACTTAGACAGTATTCTAAAGGTATTTTAGAATGGACGACTCCTGGTATGGCGGTGTACCTGCAGATGATGGAGTCACCCTCTTTAAAGGTGTCTTATAGACTAAAGTGGAGAGGGATGTACGTGATTGGCATATATATCACTTGCTTAGGCAATTGAGTCAGTCATGAGATATCAAGTACCAAACCAGATGTTGTTTTTGCACTAGCTGCAATAATTTTATGTATTAATCCAATCATGGAGAAATGTTCGGAAGCAGTTTTAGAACATAATTGAATGTTCTATGGATATGGTAATGTCAGCCTCCTTCGGGAGACAGTTATCATTCCATACTTCCAAGGTGACCTGGATGACAGAGTTACTGTCAGAGTTATAGTTTTCCTTCTTAACGAGGGGCAATAGTTTGGACAGGTGATCAAAGCGGATACTGAGGGAGGCATGGCGTAGGATATTGATTAAATTCAGTTGACGATACAGTCTAAGAAGTTTGCTGGATTTGGAGTTCATTTGTGAACTGGTCCTATCAGATATCCAGACATATTCTAAGACAGGTATTGCTCATTTCGGGAGATGTCTTTCTCCGTGAACTTGAGATAAAGAGAGATATAGAAAGAAACATCAGAGCGGATCCACTCACTGAGGCTATTTCTCGAACGCAATAGTTTTACAAATGAGTTTTGTGAAACTGATTATTAGAGGAGTTGGGTGTTCGGTATCACACGGGCTGTGAGAATGCAACACCGCAATAATTAGCCTTAAGTGCAAATGGGAGATTGTTGGCTATAGTGCCCTCAAGTAAATTATTGGATCGCAGGCATGCGATTGCAAAGATTGAGGGAGGACCTATACCGGTAGGACAGTCTTACTCAGGATGATAGTATGCAATCTGGTTTGTCTTTATCATCGTGTACATGGTTCAGGTGACATTACAGATCACTATTACATGTTGATAGAGCCCATAGAATTCGTACTTGACTACCAGCAGTATGATGGCGATCATATATGTAAGAGTTGGGTGGTCTATAAGCATATCCTTAAAGTGTCCCTAGTCGTGGGAGTTTCGAGACTGGGCATCGATACTCCGAGAGTAGACTAGTGCATACGGATCGAGACCCCGACGAGGGGTGGTGGCCGGTCTCCCAAGCCATTGGTGTTAGTTGGTTCACCTAAGATGTATACAGGTGCTCATTGGGTTATGAGTACACCGGACGGACTCGCCGGGAACATGCTAGTTGGTATATGCCTATTGTCAGATAGCAGTTCCCTGGTGACATGTGTACAGGTTAGTTTATCGACCTGAGATCATCATTTGTCTCGTGTGAGTTCCTACTGTGCTTTGATTACTACCCTACCATGGCTCAAAGGAGTCGTGCAAACAGGTTTTAGTTGGGTACTGCCCCAAGCCACATGGAGACAGTGAGCGGATCGTCAGGGATTCGTCTCTCCCGGTATTGGGGGTTGATGTCGTGGTGTGCACGGGTGGCCATCACCAGAAATCCTTATCCAATGTAGTCGAGAATTACTGATTTGGATTGATAGTTTCTTAGGTGGTGATGGGCTTCATACCGACACCAAATATCGCGTTATTAGGGGTCTGACTTTATCCACCCCCTAGACCTGATATGCAATACTGCAGGGTTGTCTAGCATGGCAGCAAGGTTTCGGGAGGCATCATCCATTCCAAATTAAAAATTTGCCATTCTAGCTAACCCTAAACATAGAACCGTTTACCAAAAACCGACGGAATATTATGTAAACAACTTCACATATGAAAAGTGAGCAAGGAATACAGCCTTTGTAGACCAGTCCTTCACTTCATTAGCTCCGTGCAGTCATCCCTTCACTGTGATCATGAACTCCGGACTCTAGAGAGGCTCCCTTGAAGAAACGAACATGCTTGTTTCGAAGACTTCGAGGCCGAAGACGATCTACATCGAGGAGAAACTAACCCAAGTTATCTCTTCACTAATTACGGAATTAGTGAAGCAAACACTCTATACTAAATGGAAAGTAGTAGAGGATAATGAAGTAGGAAGTTTGCTCACATTAGATTTCATATTCTCACTAGTTTTCATCACAAACTCAAACCCTAGAAACTCTTTTCTCTTTGAGCTCATGAAGAAAATGAAGAATTATCATGAGAGAATGAATTATTGTTTTAAGGTTAAAAATGCAACCAAGGGTTAAACATGGCATGCTTAACCCTTGTAGATACTTAACCATGAGCTAGGGTTAAATCTAGGTTAACAAATATCTTAAGGTAGACAAAAAGGGTGGACAAAGTCAAAGAAGCCTACAAGCTACTTGCAAAATATCAACTATGACTAATTCCACAATTTTTGAATTTCCTTACTAAAAAACATAAACCCTAATCTAACCCTAGCATGGTTCAAGTCTCGTAAACCCTAGTTGCATTTGTAACCTAGCATGATACATTTAACATATATCATATATATATCAATGTATCCAAAGTGAGAAAAGAAATCATAAATGAGCTAATACTAGTTAATGTAATGTAATATATCAAATATATAATTATACATTAGATTATCAAATCAACTCTTGATTTAATAATCCGGCTATATCACCTATAACCGACTAATATCATATGAATCAACTTATCGAATCAACACTTGATCCGATAAGCCAGCTATATCATATATAACCGACAAATATCTCATATCGCGAGAATAGAATACGGTATCTTATATCGTATCAATCTCGGTTCCGCATGAAGGGTTACCTAAGACGGCATCAAGGTTTTGGGAGGCATCGTCCATGCCAAATTCAAAAATTTGCCGTTTTAGCTAACCCTAACTTAGAATCGTATACTAGAAATCTACGGAATCAAATGCAAACAGTTTGCAATAAGTAAAGAGAGCAAGGAATACAACCTTTGTAGACCGGTCCTTCACTTCAATAGCTCTGTGTAGATTTCCCCTTCGCTGCGATCGTAAACTCCGGACTCTAGAGAGGCTCCACGAAGAAACGAACATGCTTGCTTCGATGACTTCGAGGCCGATACGTCGAGGAGACACTAACCCAAGCTATTTCTTCACTAGGTCAAGAACTTTGTGAAGAGAACACCCTATACTAAATGGCAAGTAGTAGAGGATGATGAAGTAGGAAGTGGGCTCACTTTAGAATTGATTTTCTCACACTTTTTCTTATAACTCCATTAGAGCTAGAAAGCTTTTGAGGAAGAAGAAGAAGAAGAAGATGAAGTAGCTCATCAAATGAATTATTAGTGAGGTTAACAATGCAACCAAGGGTTAAGCATGTCATGCTTAACCTTTGTAGAGAGTTAACCATGTGCTATGGTTAAAGATTGAGTCAAAAATATCTTAATCAAGACAAAGAAAAATGGACAAAGTCAAAGATGCTAACAAGCTTCTATAAGCTTTCAACAAATATCAACCATGACTATTATCCATAAGCTTTGGATTACTTAATGATAATTTAAACCCTAATCTTAACCCTATCATTGTTTAACCCTCATTAACCCTAGTTGCATTTGTAACCTAGCTTGATACATTTAACATATTTCACATATACATCAATGTATCCAAAGTGAGAAAAGAAATCATAAGTGAGCTAATACTAGTTAATGTAATGTAATATATCAAATATATAATTATACATTAAATTATTAAATCAACTCTTGATTTAATAATCCAGCTATATTATCTATAACCGACTAATATCATATGAATCAACTTATCGAATCAACACTTGATCCGATAACCCGGCTATATCATATATAACCGACCGATATCTCATATCGTGAGAATAGAATACGGTATCTCATATCATATCAATCTCGGTCCCGCACATATCACATATGTGCTCCTACTCCGTTTCGCTTGAGCCAGGAAACCCCTGTGTAGAACTCTAAAGACTCGTCAATACGCTGGCAGCAGGTGATGATCATATCAAACACCCACAAGTCGCAAGCGGTCTGCTAAACGTAATGGCCACTCGGATATTGAGTGATCAGAAGATCAACAAGCAAGCCTGCTCACACTCCTTCGAATCCAATCTGTAACACTACCGTACAGTCCGGTCTCTTCGTCTGATATGTCGCATATCTCGTCTAGGGGTGGTAAACATCAGACCCCAGTAACTCGATAAGTCGTGTCGATATGAGGCTCTTAACGGGTCGAGAAACTACTGATAACACTTACCAGTATATCTCTGAAGCAGCCTTGGCCAAGGACTTCCTGTTATAGCCAATCAAGCACAGTGCAATATCAACTCCCTATACCGGGAGAGACGAAACCCATCCTATCGCTCATTGCCTCCATGTGAATCGGGACTGTACCCAAAAGCCACCGTTTTGCACGTTCTCTTAAACGTGGTAAGGTGGAAATCAAAGCACAGTGGGAATCACACAAGACTCTATGACGATCTCGGGTCTATAGACTAACCTGTACCGGTGTCACCAGAAAACTGCCATCTGACGTGATGTATAATACCATCTAGGAGTTCTCGGCGAGTCCGTCCAGTGTACCCAGTCTCTACTGAGCACATGTATACTGTCACTGATGTCAAACACTAATGGATATGGGATCATCCATCGCCCATCTACATGGGCCGAGAAGCTATACGCTAGTCTACTTTGGTATATCGATGCCCTGTCTCTATACACTTACGACCAAGAACATTTGAAAGATGTACTTAGCTACTACACTGTCCCCTCCAGTATGATCTGCATCATAGTCCTGGTAGTCAAGTACTCATCCTAAAGGCTTTATCAACATGTAATATAGAGACTATAAGTGTACATGTTAAGATAAAGAGCAACCAGATAGCATACTATCATGTCGAGCAAGAAAGTTCTCCATATATATGTCCAAGCATCCACTACAATATACATCGTATGTACAGTAATGGCCTCTAGGGAATACATATCACTAACAATCTCCCACTTACACTAGGGCCATCTGTTGTAGTATCTCATACCCAACAATCAGCAGTGGTTGAAGTATCTCATACTCAACCATCCTATAAAAGTCTCTACTGGGAAATAGGCCTTTGCGAGTGGATCCGTGCTGTTGTCCTCTATGTCTACTCTCCTAATCTCGATCTCCCTGGAGATCAACCATCTCCATGATCAGGTGATACCGCCTAAGAATATGTCTGGATCATAGATGGGACGGGGGTTCCTAGGCCTAAGCCACAACTCCATTATCACACAATAGTAGGAACGAAGTTCATCTCATGAACTTATATATATCTAGACTACCTCTTTGGTAGCATCCTTGGTAGCGATGTATCCATCCTTTATCGTCTATTATGTCACGGTATCTATCTTGGAACTCTTCCAACATACCGTCCCTCTACTGAGGGTAAAGACAATGCCTGTGACTGACATTCAGTCTTCCTTACCACCCTGGAAGCTATCCAGTGATTCTCCCCAGGATCGATTGATACCATCTCACTACATCTAGTGAGAATCCTAACATCCATTTAGATCTATCTCATAGATCCAAAAATCCAGGATTTAGGAGGTGTCACCTTGATCCTATATGGAGAATCCTTGTGATAAGAGGAGATAGACCGGGTGTAGCATAGGAAACTCATTTCCTATCAAGAGTATGTCATCCATATACAATACGGGGATCACCACCATACTCCCTACTACCTTTTTGTATATACAAGGTTCATCTACCATTTTGATGAAGTCAAACTCTTTGACTACCATATCAAAACAGATGTTCCAACTCCGCGATGCCTGCTTTAACTCACAAAGAAACTTGCACACGTTTCCGCTGCTCCCACTGTCTACGAAGCCCTCTGGCTGTGTACTTATAGACACTCTCTTCTAAATCACCATTTATAAAAGCAGTCATGACACCCAACTACCAGATATCATAGTCATGGTATGTGGCAATGGCAAGTAGGATCTGGATGGACTTAAGCATAGGGACAAAAAAAGGTTTCATCATTATCCACATCTAGTCGATGACGAGAACCTTTTGCAACAAGCCTTAGCTTTCAAAGTCTCAACTTTTCTATGTACACCAAGTAATCTTCTCAAGATAAACTTGCTCCTGATGGGGATTTAATTCTTCAGATAAAGCAACCAAAGTCCATACTTGTTGGTGTATATGGATTCCATCTCAGATCGCTTAGCATCCAGCCATTCTTACAGAGTCCCCACTCCTGATGGCCTACTCGAAACTAGTTGGGTCATCATCTTATGATGCAATCCTCGCTCCCACTGTCATAGAAAAAACCGAAGTATCTCTCAGGTAGATGAGGAACCCTACTAGATCGGCGGAGAGGCTGAGGTTCGTCGGGAACTATTGAATCCTCCGGTTCTACCAAATCATCAGCTGCAATTTGTATAGAAGGAAATCCTTCCAGTTCTACCTCATGACCACTAATTTCTTCACAAGAAATTGCCTTTCCCAAAGGTGGCATGCTGAGAAACAAAACATCTTTTGCTTCTCAGTGTGGTAGAAGATATTCCCTTGTGAATGCTTGGGATATCCAACAAACTTCCACAGAACTGACCTTGCCTCGAGCTTGTCCGGATTTTTCTTTTAGACATAGGCCGGACAACCCCAAATCTTAACATCCTTAAGAGATGGGCTCTTCCCATACCATATCACATATAGAGTGGTAGGCACCTGATTTGATTAGAACCCAATTCAATAGGTATGTAACTTCTCAAATGCATAACCCCAAAAGGAAATAGGTGTTCCCCTCCGAACAGCGGCCGAGACGTGAGGACGTCTTGCCTGAGATTCGGGGCAGATGCTATTTGGTTTTATCCGTCTACCTCTCCGAAGATGCCAAATTGATTTATGGTACCGTGTATCGGAGGTTTAGACGGATGCGGACGATGTAGCAGACTTCGTCAGATTCCCTCTCGTTTGAGGGGTTTTTGATTGTGGGGACGCTCTTCCCTGCAGGCGCAAGCCCCTGCAGTTAATTACGCTATCGCATCGCGGTAGCCACTTTCACCTTCTCCAGAATTTCACTTCATGTCGTGTGTGTTTGTTTTGTTTGTGGATGCCCATGGATTGTATACGGAGACTAAGTTATGCCGTCGCCCGTAGGACGTGGATTAGTCCAAATCCGTATTTACTTAGATTTGGGTTTGGTGTTTTGGTTTAAGGATACGTTAGCCGTATTTAGGCTAAGATCGACTTAAACATTTGTTAAGGATACGTTAGTCTGATTTGAGACTAAGATCAACTTAACGGGATCGTTTGGATCCGACACGAGAGCATTTTGGGGCTCTATTGTTCCAGTTTAGGGACGTAGTGGTCCATAGGTAGTTTAAGGACATTGCGGTCCATATTCCAGTTTAGGGACATTGCGGTCGATATTCCAGTTTAGGGACATAGGGGTCCATATTCCAGTTTAGGGACATGGTGGTCCATCGCCAGTTTAGGGACATGGTGGTCCATACTCCAGTTTAGGGACGTGGTGGTCCATATTCCAGTTTACGGACGTGGTGGTCCATCATTAGTTTAAGGACGTTTCAGTCCAACATTAGTTTAAGGACGTTTCGGTCCAACATTCCCATTTTGGGGTAAATATTAGTTTAAGGACGTTTCAGTCCACGAGTTTAAGGATCCCGCAGTCCATATCGATGTGTGGTCGTAGGGACCCGTCACCTCTCTGACGTCGTTGAAGGATTACAACGATGGGTGTCAGAGGAGTTCGGAGATGTATCCTCGAACCGGTCGTAAATTGATTTAGGGAGCAGCCGTGCTCAGTCAATTTAATTTGAGGACTTATGGCCATGACTGGGCTAAGTCCAGTTTCAAGATTCTTTTGTCTTTGGCTTATTGGACCTGTGCTAGGCCCTTGCCCGTTTACTGTATTATTTTTCTTTATTTTGGTTGGGCTCTGCCCCTTTTTAAAATGCATAGCATTTTTGATTAAGCCTGTTAGGCCTTTTAATTGGGCTCTGTCCCTTTTCTTAATAATGCAGAGCATTAAATACTCTGACAGTGCCCCATGTGGCTTGTCAGGCGTTCTGCGCCAATTAATGAGCGCAAGCGCTCGTGTAGGTGACACGTGTCACGTTCTGGTGAGCGCAAGCGCAACAGCGCAGTGCGCTGCGTCAATGCGCTACGCTGTTGCGCTGCTGACACGTAGCGCTTCCTGGCCGCTTGTGCAACAGTGCAGTTTTGGCAAGTGCTGGGCACTGTTAACTTGAGAATCTTTTAGATTCAGAACCAGAAGTGCAAAGCACTATTTGTTTTCTTGATCTAATTTAGATCAAAGAAAACAAGTTCTTCTTGTTTTTCTTATCTCGGGGAACCAATGGTTCATAGAAAAGTGCAAAGCACTTATTATTATTTATTTTTATTTTTATTAGAGATCCTTGATCTTGTTCCCAGATCAATGATCTGTTCATAAGAGAATTTTCTCTTTTTTCTAAAGGTTTTTTTACCTTCTTTGTTCTTGAGGATTTCTCTCCAATTCTTCAGAGTTTTCTCTGTTTAATTTTTCACAAAATGTTTTTTTCCTTTGAATTGAGGTCTAGGGTCCTTTTTATAGTGCCCATAAATTAGTTAAATTTGTTAAAGAGATCCTTCTCTGAGTGATTTGGGGAATTTTCCCCACCGTTGGATCTTTGATTCAAGGGCTTCTGTTTTACAGAAGAAAATCTTCTTGTTTTAACAAGAACAGAAAGATCTTTTTAGAATTTTAATTCTGTTTGGTGTAAACGCCCCAGCGCTTGACACGTGTCACGTAGCGCACAACGCAGCGCAACTGCGCTGACACGTGTCGCGCAGCGCAGTGCTTGCGCAGCTGAAGCGTTGCTTCCTTTAACTTTGCTTTAAATAGAGCTTTGCTTTGATTAGGTGCGCTGCTTTGGACGCTGCGCTGATGTATCTGCGCCTGACACGTGGCGCGTTGCGCCCGGGATTTGAAGCGTTGCTTCAAAATTTGAATTTTGAATTTCCAACAGAGCTTTGCTCTGATTGGGGGAAACAAATTCCCCCCCACCGTTGCGCTCACGTGGCGCGCACGTGAGTGCAGCGGTGGCAAGCTCCTGACCGTTGGATCAAGGGGTGTGCTGAAGGGGCGCAAGCGCCTATAAATAGGACCCTTGGTCCTTGGTAATTTTTTACCACTTTCAAGAATTTGAACTTCAGAGCCTTGCTCTTGTTTGAGAATTTTTAGAGCCTTGCTCTCGTTTCTTTGAATTTCAGAACTCAGAACCAGTTTTAGGTAAAATTAAATTAAATTAAATCGAATTTAATTAACAGAGCATTGCTCTCATAGATTTTTGATCTAAAGAAAACTCTTTTGGGGTTTCATCAACAGAGCCTTGCTCTAAAAAGTTCACAGATCTACAGAGATCTTGTTCATGGGTTTTAACCCATGAACAGAGCCTTGCTCATGGATCAAATGTAGATCTTTTTTTTTTTATCTAAAAATGGAGAACTCCTAAAAGTTTTCATGGATCTTTAAGATCCCAAATTTTTAATCCTTAGGAGTTACAGTTTTCATCATTATTATAGAGCTAAGCTCTTTTTAGGAAATTTTATTCCCTTGAGACCAAAAATTTGACAAATGTCACTCTGTGATAGAGCTTTGCTCTAAGAGAGGAGATTTTCTCCTTGTCTCTAGGGATTTCCCATCAATGAGGGTATTATCTTGGAGAATCTTTCTTTAATTGTCAGTCTCATCCAATGATGGGGTTGTCCTATTAAATGATGCACTGTCATCCAGATTTTATGGGTCCCCATTTGGTCCCCCACCCACTGCATTGCAGCGTGGTGTAAATTTTTTAAAATGTCAAGCGTTCAAATTACAACACCGACGGCTAATAATTTTTTTTGTCCTTCTGCAGGAAACATGTCTGTTAATTTGTCTTTCCCGTTTGTTCGCTCGGAGGGAGTGTTTCCCCAGGCACCGATGGATCGAGTGGTGCTCGCTCTCATAAAGGACCATGACCCCGAGCACAAGAGCCTTCATCTATGGGGTAGGTGATACAATGAAATTATCCAGGGTCGTCGCAGTTTCAGTTCCGCCACGCCGTCTGAGCCCATAACTTCAATTCTTTATGCGGATGAACCCCCGGTGAAGTATGCCGTGGAGGTCAAAAATTGGAATTCTGATGATCTCCTCTAGCCTGCAATTGGAGCAATTCCCGTGCAGCCGCCACCGGCAATAGACATTCTAGGGAGGCGAATCTGTCAGGGTGAAGCACGCCCCTGGGGACAGGCTTATAATATTGGATTGGTCCCGCGACCGCCCGCCGGATATTTGCAGTGGGCCCGGTACATCTTATCGGCGAAAAAGACTCATCTAACGAAGATTGGTTTATATTCGGCCATCTGCGTCTCTCTTTTCGAGTATCTCTCTCCTCCAACGTGGTGGATCAAGGCCTTCATTGAACAATGGAATATCCTCACCCACACCTTCTTGATGACGGACAGGGAGGTCTCCATCTCCTTGGAGGAGTTTGCTGAAGTTTCGGGTCTACCAATGAGGGGGGAGCATTACGAGGAGTTGCTTCCTCCCGATGAATACGTCTTCGCTACCAAGTCGCTGGTGTTTGACCTGACGCCGGAGAACGCTATTCAGCACCAGTACCCGGGCTTGGTTAAGGTGCTGGAGATCTATGAGGGACTCTATCTGGAATCGGGCGTCCGGGGCGTCAGTTTTGCAGATTTTATTGCCCGTTTTATTTGGGCAGAGTTCTTATCGGAGCAGGGCGAGAAGTTCGCCCAGCTCGACGACCCTTTCGGGTTTGGTTTGGATCGTCGACCCGCGTCGGAGGATGACCACAAAGACTTTTATCTCCCTAGTGCCGTCGTCGTCCCTTTTTCAGAAATTGCCGTCCCAGGCATGGATGAGGAGACCTTTTTTGTAGGGTTCCTGGGCTTGTGGCTGTGCAACTTTGCGCTCCTTATGCACCCGCGCCACATGCAGCCATCTGTTTTCTATCCAGCGCATCGGATGGTGTCTGGTTTTCAGTTGTCAGTAGGAATCGCTGGGCTGGCTTACTTTTATAATGGACTTAGCGTAGCGGCGGACGCTAGTGAGCCTGGGGTGCAACCCGCCAACTTCCCGATGCACTATTTTACCTCTTGGATGGAAATGCACGTGCAGGGGGTATTCGGCGCCCATAAGATTCCTCCATTCTTTGAGAGATGCAGACTCCTGAGGATCATACGGTTGGTCGGGGCTTCGATCGTAGTTGCACCTCCGCGGGAGGCTAGGGGACTGCTCCTTCGACCATGCCTGGTTGGAGCGAAGACTTCTTTCTAGGATAAGGTCATAACAATAGGCTCAGAGACCACCAAGTCGGTTGTGTCACTACGCGATGACTTTGAAGACAGGGCTTCCATATTGAAGGCTCGGGAAATCCTCCATCTCTATTCCATTCGGCCGGGCTACTTGGTGTTCAGGCAGAATGAGACAGCACTCTTTATGAGGTATAATCCGCACCGGTTTGCTCAGCAATCGAGCTACAACCAAGGGATCCCGATGGAAGCTTTTTTGGAAAAGCCCGTGGTTAGCCAAGAGGGGATAAAGAACGCGATGCACCACTTCATGCGGCTTAACACGGCTTCCTATTTTTTCATTAGCGAGCCAAGCTGCGTCCCCAAGGTCCTCAACGTGTACGTGGCTTGGTATGCGCATGCTATGGGTCCAGTTATCCAAATGGAAAAGCGCATGCTGGTCGACCGCAAGGGTGCGCCTCCTGGCGGCGATCGCAAGGCTCCCCTGAAGCTGAGGACTCCGGTCATTGCTCCATTGAAAGATGCCGGAGTTGACCGACCACGCGTGCTGAGCCCCCCGTGTGGATTGCCGCTGCCTGCTATGGTGGATGTGCCAACGGCGCCTCGTGCTCTCACAAAGACGGTCAGTGTAGTATCGCCGGAGTCCGGCGCAGGAGCGGAGATCGGGACACGCCACACCAAGGTGCCTTCTAAGCGCAAATCAATCCTAGGTGCATCTAGGGCAGGCGGGAAAAAGAAGAAGAAGTCGATCCTTTCCCTCGACGCGATCCTTGGTTTAGAGCCTGAAGCCCCTTTCACCGAAGGAATAAGTGAATATGGCAGCAACAAGGGCTTCTTGGTAGACCCCGCAGACACCAATTTGGCGGCCGCTATTGCAGCTTCTAAGCGATCAGCAAGGCTCGAAGTGATGTTAAGTAAACTCGCTGAGTCAGGTAACCATTAGCTGCTTTCTTCGCCATTTTTTTTCACAATTTTTTTTATCATTATTTTTGACTAATACTTTCTCCCTTTTCCAACAGGTGTCACTACCGAAGAAGCTATTGCTGCTTCCTTAAAGACCTTCCAAGAGGAGGAGGAGAAGCGCGCTCTGGCAGGCGCTGGTACGTCCCACCCTTTTTTTAAAAAAATTTTTGTTATCTCTTCTGATGGTCAACCTAACCTTCTTCCTTTGTTTCTTTGCAGGGGCTATACCAGTTGATGCGGGGATCCTCCCCAAGCCTGTTACTGAAGTTCCGGTCTCGTCGGGGCTGCTGCAAGAGCCTCGACTTGACAAGTCGACGAGAGATGCCTTGAAGAATTTGGAGGCATCCCTGTACACGGACAAGGACGCTTCAATGAAAGATGCTCTGGTGAGGTCCGTCTCAACGGCCCGGGAAGAGAGGAAGCGGCTGAGACGTGAGGCGATGGCGCGCCGGGCTGCTTTGGCCACGGGAGCGGGCCCAAGCACCGTTCCTCGTGCCGATACCGCGTCAGAAGAGTCCCCGGTCGCCCTGTCTACAGCTCATAGACAGGCGATTCGTGCCAATTGGGAGGCTAACGAGAAGTCCACCTCAGGTAATACTTCTTTCAGAATTTTGCTTGTAAAAATTGTAAACTCGCCGGTTCTCATGCATCTTATCTCGCAGGGCCAAGTCCGACCGAGGGGGAGGCAGAGACTGTCGAACCAAAGGACACAGGGGGGGAGGCACCGGCCGAACTTGAGCCGACGGTGGGCAACATCGATGGGGTTATGGAGCCTGAGTTAGGGGCCGAGGGATCCGCAGCCGAGAAGGTCATTGATGCTGAGCCTGAAGGGGCGGCAGATGAAATGATCGTTATAACTGAGCCCAGGGTAGTGGCGGACGAGGCGCTTGAGGCCGGCGACCTCTTGGTGACGGCGGATGAACCGACGGAGACCGCGGAGCCCGAAGAAGTAGCGGGTGAGATGGGAACGACTCCTGGGGAAGAGTCAGCCGCTTTCTCTCAAGAGTCCGGCAACGCTCCGATCATTGCCCTCCCCGCCTACGATCTTCCGCCGTCTTCTGGCTGCGCAAGCACAACGACGGCCCCCGTCGATTCCGGTGACGAGGCTACGGGAGGAGGACTTGTATCAGTGGAGGAGGGAAACGCCTCCGTTTCGGCTGGCGGCTCATCGAGTAAATTTCGAGCTACCGTCATTCCTTTTTTATATCTTGCGATCTTTTCTAACAAGTTTGTCTTTGTTTTTAACGCAGGTGCGGCCAGCGCCGATGCTCCATTGCTCGAAGGAGCACCGTCAACTACTGCCTTGGCGGTGGTCACCTCCCAGCCTTCCCTTGTACCATCACAGATGTTGGAAGGCATGGATTTGCAACCCATTAGTTTTATCTTTCAGCCGCATAATTTATATACTAATGTCTTACTATTTCGTCTTTTCAGGAGTGCTTTTTGATCATCTCTATCAGGTGTTGCACCCGCACTTCTCCTTCCCATCTGAACTCACTTCTTCCTCCAGTGGCGCTGGTGAGAATCGTTTCTAATTGATGCGTTTCTTTTTTCAATAATGGAATTATTTCTGACTCTTCCTTGTCCTGATTGCAGTGCTACAAATCGAAGGAGGAGATGAACTTGGTCGTGCCACCGGCTCTCCCAGCCTTGCCGCCTGCTACCACTGGTATAGTAAACTATCCCATCGATGACTTTTTCATATTCCTTGAACCTTCATCTAATCATATTTTATTTTTTCAGCTGTCGTTCCGATTCCAGCGCCCTTTGAGTCTCGCGTTATAATGCCGACAGGCCCCTTCCTGAGACGTCCGTCTTCAAATGGTGCCGTAATGAGTTTGGGCATGCTAAGCGGATACGTCGAAGAGCTTGACGCGGGCGCTCCCCCATCTGCTGCGGATTTCGCTGCGGAGGTTAATCCGATGTTGGCGGCGCTTGTGAATTTTCACGATGGAGGCGTCGTCGAGCTTTGGGTTAATCATTGCAGGGAAATCGAGGTCCTCCTGCATAATCGGAGTTTATGCTCCCTGCTCCCGAGACCTTAGCCGCAAGCAATCAAAGAGCAGTATGGATCGAGCAAAGCGCTTCTTATTTCCGTCACTTGGAACAAGAAGCGGCTTTTAGGATGAGGGAATTTCAAGAGACCTCAAACGAGACGGCTCGTCTGCGTGCTGAGGTTGAGGCGAACGCTGCACAGGTGAAGGCTATCTTCGAGGGCCTTCTGGAACGTATATCAAGTGGGCTAAACCTGAAGCAGATGCTCGATGCCGCCGAGCGTGATGCCCAAGGTCGCGAAGCAGCTCAGCAGGACGCTGGGGAGTAACTTGCATCCTTCTTGCAGCAGCGGGCTCAAGTGGAAGCGGAACTGGCGGTGGTGGCCGATCAGGAGAAGGCATGGAAGGAAGTGCGCGAACAACTGATAGGGCTATTTAAGACGCTTCCTTCCCAGTAGCTACCCTTGTATCAATATACTTGTAAAAATTTTCTTTTTCGAATAAGATGTATCCATTCTTTATTCTTTTGTGCGATTCACCTTGTACTTGATTGAATTAATAAATAAAGATACACATTTTTTTCTTTTTTTTTGCTTTGCAATGTCTTGTATGCTCGTTTGTTTTCTCCTTTCTCTTATTATCAGCATGCTATCTTAATAAACATGGTTAACAGATAATAGAGTAAGCATCTTGGTTTCTTCAAGAGATAGCGATGGCTTAGGCCGCAGGTTCAGATCTGCTGTCTAAGACTTTTCAACTCTATGAGCCGTGAGGGTCTCATAGAGACTTTTCTCCCTACGGATAGAGAGGATCTCGTAGGTAGGTTTTCTTCTTAGGAATCATGAGGATTCTTAAGTGTGTTTTCTCTTGTAAGTCGTAAGGATCCTATAAGAGAATTTTTCCCTTTTACGAGCCGAGAGGACCCGTAAGCGGTTGTTTCCCTCCTTGTCGAAACTCGACTTTTGGAGAGTGAGACCCGTGAATAGTATGCAAAGGACCGTTTTAGATCGACTTGCAGGGTCCCATTGTTCAGGGAGCAAGTTTTTTAGTCCCTGCTGCCTGAGGCTTCATCTTGCAAGTTGAGACGAATCGGGAATTTTCCCGCGGAGACACTGGTTTCTCTACGAGCCGACGCGAATCAGGAGGCTCTCGTCAAGGATTGTTTGTTTCCCTGAGTTGAGGTATTTGCCAAGGATTATTTGTTTCCCTGGTGACAAGGATTATTTGTTTCCCTGGTGTTGAAACGAGTCGAGAATTTTCCACGGAGACACTGGTTGCTCTGCGAGTCGACGCGGATCAGGAGGCTCTCGTCAAGGATTGTTTATTTCCCTGAGTTGAGGTATTTGCCAAGCATTATTTGTTTCCCTGGTGTTGAAACGAATCGAGAATTTCCCACGGAGGCACTGGTTGCTCTGCGAGTCGACGCGAATCAGGAGGCTCTCATCAAGGATTGTTTGTTTCCCCGAGTTGAGGTATTTGCCAAGGATTATTTGTTTCCCTGGTGCCAAGGATTATTTGTTTCCCTGGTGTTGAAACGAGTCGAGAATTTCCCACGGAGACACTGGTTGCTCTGCGAGTCGACGCGGATCAGGAGGCTCTCGTCAAGGATTGTTTGTTTCCCTGAGTTGAGGTATTTGCCAAGGATTATTTGTTTCCCTGGTGTTGAAACGAATCGAGAATTTCCCACGGAGGCACTGGTTGCTCTGCGAGTCGACACGAATCAGGAGGCTCTCATCAAGGATTGTTTGTTTCCCTGAGTTGAGGTATTTGCCAAGGATTATTTGTTTCCCTGGTGTTGAAACGAATCGAGAATTTCCCACGGAGACACTGGTTGCTCTGCGAGTCGACGCGGATCAGGAGGCTCTCGTCAAGGATTGTTTGTTTCCCTGAGTTGAGGTATTTGCCAAGGATTATTTGTTTCCCTGGTGTTGAAACGAATCGAGAATTTCCCACGGAGGCACTGGTTGCTCTGCGAGTCGACACGAATCTGGAGGCTCTCATCAAGAATTGTTTGTTTCCCTGAGTTGAGGTATTTGCCAAGGATTATTTGTTTCCCTGGTGTTGAAACGAATCGAGAATTTCCCACGGAGACACTGGTTGCTCTGCGAGTCGACGCGGATCAGGAGGCTATCGTCAAGGATTGTTTGTTTCCCTGAGTTGAGGGATTGGCCAAAGACACTGGTTTCTTCAGGGTTGGGATGAACCGTCGAGATTTGGCTTCGTTTTCTGGCAGAGCCTGTTGGGAAAGTATGGTTCCCTCTTTATTTGCGCCCTTGGATTGTATACAGGGATCGATGTGATCTTAACTGTAGGGCAAAAGTTTTATCATCATCATTTTTTTTGTTTTATTTCTGCGATACTCTATGATTTTAGCTTTTATATCGCGAAGGTCGCGATTGCCCAATCATTTCGGCTATTTCTCGCGGTGCCCAATCATTTCGGCTGTTTATTTTGTTTTCACTCGCTGGTTTTCATTGCGAGTTGCCCAATCATTTCGGCTATTTTGCATGCATACATTTTACTTTCTGCTTTTTATTGCAAGTTGCCCCATCATTTCGGCTATTTCGTATGCATGTGCGGCCTACTGGCTTTCCGCCGTAAACCTGAAATTAGACACCGATTTTGGCATCAACACCGCTACAACTGGGATATTGCCAGGAGTGAATCATCATCTGCCTCTGTCGATGTCAAACAAAGGTGGCTTAACGATCAGGGTTAAGGTCCTGTCGACTAAGGCTTTCGACTTCGTAAGCCGCAAGGGTTTCACAAAGGTATTTCTCCCTACAAGTCGTGAGAATCTTGTAGGTGTATTTTCTCCTTAGGAATCGTGAGGATTCCTAAGTGTTTGTTTCTCTGTAAGTCATAAGGATCTTACAGGAGGGTTTTCTCCTTGTAAATCGAGAGGACTTATAAGGGTTATGCGAACATATCCCCAGTCACGGATGGATCTAGGTTAGGGAAATGTTTATTCGCGCCCGTGGATTGTATACAAGGGTCAGTATTGAACCACTTGTAGAGCAATATCGGAAGTTGTGGGGGTTGCTTAAGCATAGGTTTAGGTCTCTGTAACTTAAGACTTTCAAATCTTATGAGCCGTGAGGGTCCCATAAGAGAGTTCTCCTTACGAGTCGTGAGGATCTCGCAAGTGTATTTTCTCCTTAGGAATTGTGAGGATCCCTAAGTGTGTTGCTCCCTTGTGAGTCGTAAGGATCTCACGCGGGTGATTTCTCCTTACAAGGTCGAGAGGACCTTATAAGTGTCTTTTAACGAGGTTGCGCCCTTTCAGGTTTTCACAAACACTCACCGGTAGTCCTGCTGTTTTTACTCACGGAGCCCTTTCAGGTTTTCATCCGTGCCCTTTTTTGCTTATGGACATACCGTTTTTATATATTTTTTTTATTCTTCTTGTCAACCTAAAGATGCTGCGGTAGTAATTTAAGGACGTTTCGCTCCTCTATTA
This sequence comes from Agapanthus africanus, assembly GCA_030015575.1. Taxonomy (NCBI): domain Eukaryota; kingdom Viridiplantae; phylum Streptophyta; class Magnoliopsida; order Asparagales; family Amaryllidaceae; genus Agapanthus; species Agapanthus africanus. The sequence goes on along the minus strand of JASDDO010000012.1, from coordinate 448,417,986 downwards.
GGAAGGCTGGCTACTGCTTGTAAAGCTTGAGCTTAGGAAGATAGCGAGCGGACATAGTCGTCGTCATCTATCATTGACCTAAGCTGTGGCTCATTAAGCGTAGTATTTCTTTAGGAAGCGACCATTTATTGGCCTGAAAGGCCTTTCACCATGCATTTCCATGAGTAGATAGGCCCCACCTTGGTAAACTTTGTCTATGATGTACGTGCCTTCATAGTTTGGCTCGAATTTTCTCCGCTTGGCGCGATTGGGGATCATAGGCCTTTTGACCACTAGCACAAGTTCGCCTTGGCGGAATGTCCTTGACCGGGTCAATCTTTCATATGAGCGCGTCATCTTTGCTTTATAGGCCTCCAGATTTTGTTGCGCTATGAGCCGGGTCTCATCGAGGGCATCGAGCTCCTCAAGCCGAAGGTGAGCATTCTCTTCGTCCGTCAGCTCGTAGTGAACCGCCAATCGTAGAGAGGGTAACTCTATCTCGAGGGGGAGTACTGCTTCCGTCCCAAATACCAACGCGTACGGCGTTGTGTTCGTGGCCGTCTTGAACGTAGTTCGATACGCCCAAAGAGCCTCTTGCAGTCTCTCGTGCCAGTCTCTCTTATTTCGGGACACCGTTTTTTTCATGATTTTCGTCAGGGTCTTGTTGAAGGCTTCAGCTAGACTATTAGCTCGCGGATTGTAAACTGAAGAATATCTCCAGTCTATATTATGTTGCTGTGCGAAGCGACTGATCTTGTGGCTTCTGTAGGCTGGCCCGTTATCGGAGATGATCCGTCTTAGCGTTCCAAACCGATATATGACGTGCGTCTTGAAGAAGTGGAGGATATTCTCCATCTTCACTTCCCTCAGAGGTACTGCCTCTGCCCATTTGGAGAAGTAGTCAGTCGTCGCCAGGATGAAACGATGTCCCCTGGAAGATGCTGGTTCGATGGGGCCGACTATGTCAGTTCCCCACATTTCGAATGGCCAGCTAGCCACTGTTGGATGGAGTGGATTTGGATGTTGGTGGATGAAGTCCCCATGAATTTGGCATGAGTGGCATTGCTTCGCATATTCGAGGCAGTCCTGAATCATCGTGGGCCAGTAGTAGCCCATCCGTTTGATCTTCAACTTCATCTTTGGGCCCGCTTGGTGAGAACCGCAGAGTCCGTCATGAACTTCCTGGACGACTCTTTTCGCTTCGTCAGGTCCCAGGCATCTCAATCACAAAGAATCAAATGACCTCTTGTATAGGGTATCATTGACGAAGGCAAAAGACAAAGCTCGTTTTATAAGCTGATGTCTTCAGGACGCATCTTCGGGCGTTCGACGGTATTTGAAGTAGTCTATAAAGACTTCTCTCCAATCCTCGATATTTTCCCGATCTTTTATTTGCAGGGTCGTCTGCTCAGTCGCTCCCTTCTCTTCAGGTGATTCCGGAGATATTTCCGCTGGGGCGAGCACCCGACGACTTTGTACCACGATTCTTACGTCATCGAGGTTCTCATCAGCCAGTTCCTTGGCGAGCTTGGCCAATGCGTCCGCTTTGCTGTTTTCCGCGCGCGGTATGTTTTCCAAAGTATAGGAAGGAATTTGGGTCAACAATTGTCGCACCCTTTCGCCGTATTTTACTAATTATGGTTTGCATATTTGGTAGTCACCGTTTACTTGACTAACGACCAGTTGGGAATCTCCATATATGAGGAGGTTTTCAATTCCCATGTCGATGGCGATCTCGAGGCCTGCTATCAGATCTTCGTATTCGGCTTCATTGTTTGTCCTCGGCTCTGTCAGGGAGAAAGCAAAACGCATTATCCCTCCTTGTGGAGTTACAAAGATGTGTCCTACCCCCGATTTGATTATAGGGGTACTTTGTTTGCGTTTCTTCATGGAAGATGCTCCATCGAAATAAAGCTCCTAACGGGTATCGCCACCGTCGATCGCATCAAACGCATGTTCGTCTGGCAGATCACAATTCAAAGGAGAATTGGCGGGTATCGGATGTTCAGCGAGGAAGTCGGCGATGGCCTGGCCTTTCACTGCCTTGAGAGTTTGATACGTTATCAAGAACTCCATTAAGAGCAGGGCCCATTTAGCGAGTCGTCCCGTTAATATGGCTTTAGACATTAAATATTTAAGAGGGTCCACCTTTGAAATGAGACGGACCTCACGCGCCAACGCATAGTGCCTGAGCTTTGTTATCGCGAAGATCAACGCCGTGCAGTGTTTTTCGATGGGGGAGTAGTTGCTTTCTGCCCCCAGTAGAACTCGACTTATGTAGTAGAGTGCTCTTTCCTTCCCTTGATCATTCTCTTGTGCCCATAATGCGCCCAAGGAGCCTTCGAGGGCGGTTGTATAAAGAATGAGGGGCTTTCCCTTGACCGGAGCAGCCAACACTGGCGGGTTCTGCAGGTATTGTTTGAACTCGTCTAGCGCGCTTTGGCATTTTTGGTCCCAGACGAACGGGGTTCCCTTCTTCATCAGGTGGCTGTAAGGATGACACTTGCCTGAAAGGTTGGCTATAAATCACCGTATATACGCGAGCTTCCTTTGGAGAGACCGCAGCTGTTTGAGAGTCCTTGGCGGAGGCATTTCCATGATCTCCTTGATCTTTGACGGATCTATTTCGATACCCCGGTGTCGGACGATGAATCCCAGGAATTTGCCCGAAGAAACTCCGAATGCACACTTGAGAGGGTTCATCTTCAAGTTGTATTGCCGAAGGCGTTGAAATACGGTCTTCAAATTCTCGAGATGTTCCTCGTATGATTTGCTTTTAACCACGAGATCGTCGATATAACATTCGACGATTTCGTGTATAAGGTCATCGAAGATCTTCTTCATGGCCCTTTGGTAGGTGGCATCGGCATTCTTTAAACCGAAGGGCATCACCTTGTAGCAGAATATTCCCAGAGGAGTCCTGAAGGCGGTGTGCTTCTGGTCTTCGGGATGCATCTTTATCTAATTATACCCTGACGAGCCATCCATGAAGGAGAAAACTTCATGGGTGGACGTATCGTCTATCATCAATTCGGTGACTGGCACTGGGAAATCGTCCTTCGGGCAAGCTTTATTAAGGTCCCGGAAGTCTACGCATATGCGCACCGTCCCATTTTTCTTCATCACCGGGACGATGTTGGCGATCCATTCAGGGTATTGAACCTCCTGGATGAAGCCGGAGTCGATCAGCTTCTTGACCTCGGTGTTGATGCTCATCTCAAGCTCGAGCCGCATTCTTCTTGGCGCCTGTTTAACTGGCTTGACGTCCGGGGATATCTCTAATTTGTGCACAGCAATTTCCGGATCTGGTCCTGGCATCTCGGAATAGTTCCATGCGAAGCAATCTTTGTGCTGTACAAGGACGTCATTTAACGCAGCCACCCTTTCTTCAGATAGAAGCTCGCTGATGAATGTCGGTCGCGGGTCATTCGCTGTTCCCAACTCAATTTTCTTGAGGTTATCTGCAGTGGTATGGATTCCATCTTCCAGCTCTTTTGGCGCAGGCGGGAACTCTGAGATTACCTCGTCGTTGCTGTTTTCGAAGCACCAGGGAAGGTCATCCATGTTCTCGGGCTCTTCTTTTGATATCGTTATCACGTGACAAGTACGAATTCGCTTCCAATCACAGTGCGGAACTGGTTCTTCTTTCGTGGCCTTGGGTTCGTGCTTCTGTGGCGGTGCTACCCTCCACTTGTCAGACAGAGCGAACTTGCCAAGCTGATACTGATCTTCAACCCAATTCTTGAAGGTGAAGCAGTCTTCGAGAGGATGCCCTACCACTCGGTGATAAGAGCAATAGTCCGGGTGAGAGACTTCGCCTGCTTATTCGGGGGTGTTTAGACTCCGGAAGTGTAAGCATCCGATGTTTTAAAGCGAGGTCAAGTATTTTCTTCGTCTTGTCCTGAGGAAAAGAGTATGCTCGACCTATTTTTCTCATGAGGGATAGATCAGAACCGCTCGATTTTCGTTCGCGTGGCCTCTTAGCCCCGCTTCATTGCTGTTGAGCGCCTTTTTCGCGTTTCGACTTGTTTCTGCCTCTGCGTCGGGCCTTCTTTATAACGGGTTGACAAGGAGCGGCATTTTCATCTTTCATGGCCTGTTGGAGAAGGCGTTGCGTTTTGGCTTTCTCGTAGATGACCATTTCGCGGTTATGATCGTCCCGGACTTTTTGACCCGCTTCCCTTATAAGCTTGTCCATTTGTTCTTCGAACGATGGACTGGGCTCTTTTGCATCTGGAACTTTCACTGGCTCAGGATTAGCGTCCTCCTATTGAGCATCCGCTTCTTCATCGAAGTCATACATGACATAGCAGCTGTTTAGTAGCTCTCGTTTCTTTGACCGGATGTATCCAAGTCCTTTTGTCTCTATTCTCCCATTAGGCAGTTTGCGTTGATTCCCGGGAACGTTCCAGACTTTGTCATAGAACTTGGCTTTTCGAACGGTCTGCTTGAAGGATATCCCCTGGCGTTTCAGTAGCTTTTTCAAACCTTCCGTATAATATCTGGGAAGATGGATAGGCTGAAGCCTGTCGAGCGTAGGATCCGCACCATGCCAGATTTCTTTTTCCATTTTGGTTTCTTCAGAGCGGTAGAATAGAATTGCTTTTTCGCTTTCTCGCCTGGGAGGGATATAGAACGTTTGTAGCTCTTCTACATTGTTGATATCAAGTGCATCCAGTTCTTTACGGTGTTTAAGCGGCACCATGGCGACGTGTAGACTTTGTTCTTCGTCAGCGGACGTTTGTATTGAAGGTCGAGCAGGGAATACAGCATGGACCTCATCTTCCGAGTCGCTACCAAAGATCAACGTAGGAGCGGATGGCCCTGGCTTGTTGTGTTGGGGCGGCCCCGAATAAACTATCTCCTCTTCCTCCTCGGTATCACTGCCGAAGACAGGGATGGTGGCGTTAGCTTTGTTTTCCGGCTTGTGACACCTTTCCGTGTCTTCGAAATCTGGTAAGAAGTACTTGGCATCTTCATATTTGCGGACTTCGTTCACGGAAAACGGATTCAGTTCTCCCGCCACGGTATACTCGAGACCATCCTTAGCGTATTTCATACACTGATGTTGTGTAGAAGGGATGACGTTGTACTCGTGTAACCATGGTCGGCCGATCAGAGCATTGTAGCATGTCTTGGCGTCTATGACGTGGAACTTAATGTCCGTGACGAGTAGCCCAAAGCGTAGCGTCAGTATTTCAGACCCAAGAGTTCTTGATGACTGGGAGTCGAACCCAGAGATGGTGATCTTGTCCCGAGCAAGGTGCTGGACACTCATGCGGATTTCTTTTAACACCCGCACATTGAGGAGATTAACGGAGGATCCATTGTCGATCAGGATTTTTGCCTATCTTTATATCGTGGTAGTATCCTGAGACATAAAGAGGGCGATTGTGTTCGCATGTCCCAAGGAGAAGATCTTCATCACCAAAAGCGACATCGGCCGCATGCACTTCCTCCAATTCATCCTTCATCTTTTCCTCGGCTAGGAAAGCTTGGAATTGCCCCGGATCCTGTAGTGCCTTGACTAACGAATCTCTCGCCTCCTTTGATAGCAAAAGGGCGTCAAGAATGCTGAGTTGTGACGGTAGCTTCCTTAGATGTGCTAAGACATTGTAATCCACCTTATTCCTCTTTGGCGGGTCCTTGGCACTTAGCTCCTCCACCACTTGGTCATCTAAGACGATATCTTCAGAGACCTTTTCTTTCCCTTCATCTTTTCTGTTTGAGGGTCCGAGATTCTTTTCGGGAAGCGTGCGATTACGTAGCCGGATATTTTCGCAAACCTTCGGCTCTTCTTCTTTTCTCGAAGTGGACTCTTTAAAGATAGGGGCAAGTTCCAGCTCATCATCAGAATCGCTCCCGAATGTAGGCACTTGTAGCCCGCCGGTGTTAACCATGCGACAATCGCCGGTAGTTCTTTTAAGCCTCTCGGTCGTATTTTCTCGCTCTCTACGAGTTTTACGCTTCTCCCGCTTAAAATGTTGTCGATGAGCAATATATCCTTGCCACCATCTATTGAAGGCCTTGCACTCTTCAGTGGGGTGCGAAATCTTCTGGTGATACAAGCAATAGGAAGGGTGCATTTCCACTTCACCGGTGATGTTTCCTTCGGAGGATGGTAGCTTCATGCCCATTGATATGGCCTTAGCAAACCTTTTCCTCATCTTGAATTGGCTTTTGTCGGTAGTGGAGGTGTTTTGCTCCAGTGGGATCGTCTCAGCTTTTTCATCAAGTCGCTGGCGCTTGGCCCTTTCAAATATAGCCGTCTCGCGTTCTTGATCAGCTTTACTTTTCAACTGAGCTTCATTAAGGAATGCGTCAATTACCTCATCTGATGGCCCCAGAAATTTTGATTCAGGGTCTGCCCCCAGCGTTTCAGTACAAGGAGTCTCCTCATCGTCCATGAACGAATGGGAAATCACATGACAGCTCGCCACATATTCTTCAGATTCATCAGATGAACTTTCTCCCTCATCTTCCTCTTGAAAGACATGATTGAGGAACTCTTGGAATGTAATGGGAGTCCGTGCCTTCTGGTTGTATTCCTCCAGCGTGTCAATTTATTTTTGCAAGTCCGTGCGCTTGTCGCCAGGCTTCACGGGCTTCTTTGATTTCTTTTTCTTCTTCTTCGAAGATCTTGACGGCTGGTTGCGAGTGCTTGAGCCACCACCATCAGTCTTTGGAGTTGGACGTGGCTTCAACATCCCTTCAATGACCTGCGGTTCCAACGGGTTCTTCCACCTAATCGCTGGACATGTCTGAAGATCGTTTAGCATCGTCTTTGTCTTGGCTGATAATACAACCTCCCAAGGAGCTTCTTCAACGACGGAGCATGTTGCCCCCGGCGTATTCGTCCCCTTAGAGGTGTGGGGCTACGGGGGATTCACCTTCCATTTGTCAGATAACGCGAATTTGCCCTGTCGGTATTAGTTTTCAAGCCAATTTTTGAAAACGTAGCAATCTTCGATCGGATGGCCCAGTACTCGATGATAAGGACAGTAGTTGGGCTCATTGACATCACTTGGTTGCAACGGACGTTTTGGATTCGGCAGATTTATGAGTCGGTTGCGCAACGCCAGCTCGAATAACCTTCTCATTTTATCGTGGGGAAAAGAGTAAGAACGTCCTAGCCTCTCCTCAAGGGCTACGTACGGACACATATTATTTTGACGAACAACTGGCTTCGAGTCGCTCGGTTGTTGTTGAGCATTAGCGACAACGATCGCTTTTCCCTTCCCTTTGTCATTTCAGGAGTCCGGCTTTGGAAGAGGGGGTTTATGGCCCATCTGGTCATTTGCGCTAGCTTGTCAATCAAGGCCTGGAAGGTAGTCGGCTTGAAAAACATCATAAATTGCGAGATGGTTGCTTGCGGATCAAGGGTTCCCACAAACATACCCACTGCGGGAGCTTCTTCAATGTGCTGCTCGCACTTCGACCATAAGTTCCGCCACCGTGTATCATATTGAACCCATGTCTCGCCTGGCTTTACCCTGGCGTTAATCAGTGCCGTCATCGGGGTGCGTTCACTGGCGCTTGCAAAACGCTGGGTAAACAGCAGCTCCATCTCTACGAAGGTCTTGATAGAGTCGTTCAGGAGTTCAGAGTACTACTCGAACGCCGTATCTGATAAACTTCCGACAAACTGGCGAAGGAACAGCTTGTCGTCACCGCCGGTGTTGCCGCAGAGTGCCCTGAACTGGGCAACATGCTGGTGAGGATTGCCCGTCCCCTTGTAGACATGGAACTTGGGAATTGTGTAACCTGGCGGGTATTTGATTTGGTCGTACCAACTTGGATATGGCCGCTCCGTTTTTACGACCTGGCCAGCTGCTTCAGCCGCATGATGAACCCGTATTTGTTGGGCTATGTACTTGTCCAAATCAGCTTTGGAGATTGTATCCTCCTTAGCCGTCGACAGAGCTGGCGGAGGATTTGATGTCTCTCCCCTATCGTCTCCAAGGACGATCGGGGGATCTTCGGCCGGAGGATCTTGTTGGATCATCATCCCCACCATGTCTTGGAACAGGAGGCCCATACGTTGTATGTTGGCTGCTTGTTCAGCAGCCTCTTTGTCCTTCTTCTCCAATATTCGGCGAAGGAATTCGGCGTCAGTTTCTTCCTCTTGGCGTTCATCCGAGGACGTTTCAGGGTTTTCTTTTGGCCCAGTATGTGCGGCCATAGCGTTCATCATCTCTTGGAGCTTCTGTTGCTGCTCCTGCGCTTTGGTCATTGATCGCGTAAGTGGTCGATGACCCGTAGATATGCGACTGTCCTCTTTACCAGACGCCACATAGACGGTATGAACTACAATGCCCTCTGACTTAGGGCGTTTGGGTTCACCACCTCTAATATTTGTCGCCGGCACGGGGGTTTTCTCCGGCCTTCTTCTTTTGTGGGCCGTTGAAGTTGAAGGGGACGTTGCAGTGGGCACCCTAGCGATTGTTGTCCTCTGCTTCTTTTTGCACCTTCGTCTTCTTTTGTTGACGAGAGTGATCTGGGTCGATCACGGAGTCTTGAACCCTTCGCCAAACCTTGTATATTTTTGAGGACAGCCGTTGAGGGGGCTGTTCTTGCTTTGTTTCCGGAACTCTCTCCGCGGGCGGAGGAGATCTTTTCAATGTAGCGGTTGGAGAATTCTTACGTACCCTCCTCAGCAGTGCAAAGCTGTTCCCAGTTGGAACAACAGCGTTGACCTCCACCACTGGAGTAGGTGGAGTTATCCCTGAGGGAGAGTTGCCCCCTGCCTTCCTTACTCGCCGCCAATGGCGACGTCGAGCATGACGAGCCGTTGGGACTGGCTCGGAGATAGAGACAGCTTCTTTTTGCCCCCTGTCTGAATGAGGCGCCGCCGGTGTTATCCTCTTAAAGACTGAGGTTGTCCTTTAAGGGGTGATATTCAACCTGTCGAAGACGGATCCTCGAGCAGGGGCAGGAGCAGGAATCGCCAGTCTTGAAAAGACTGACTCTTTGACAGGGGAAGCCGCTTTGATGAATTCTGGAGCAGCAGTTATTGCCTTCCTTAGGACAACCAATTTAGAGTTCTAATCTAGCCTGGCGAAAATAGAGGCTGTTGGTTTGGTAGTGGGCGACCCGTTGGCAGGGGCCGTCGTAGCAGTGAGCCGGTCGAAGACCGACTTCTTATTCACTTCCGGTGCAGGTAATGGCATAGAGAAGCTTATAGGTGGGATCATGGTCCCGAAAAACAGGCCGGTGGTGGCCTGGGTCACCTGTTCTACCGGTAGAGCGAGGAAGGAGGCCGCTTGGGGCCTATATGCTACACTTCCAGGGGAGGTGGAGCGTCCGTTGCAGTAGCACTTCGAGCAGTTGGTGCAGTTAGAGGCCATTGATGCTTGAGTTCTGCGCCAGGCAAAAGACCAAATCTTAGTAACTTAAAATCCGAAGGCAACCATTAACAAACCGCGATTGGTTCGCGAAGACGACACACGAAGTGTGGAGTGGAAAGAGGAAAAGGTCCCACCGGGCGTGCCAGAATCTGTTCCCCTCTGAACGGCGGCCGAGACGTGAGGACGTCTTGCCTGAGATTCGGGGCAGATGCTATTTAGTTTTATCCGTCTACCTCTCCAAAGATGCCATGTTGATTTATGGCACCGTGTATCGGAGGTTTAGACGGATGCGGCCGATGTAGCAGACTTCGTCAGATTCCCCCTCGTTTGAGGGTTTTTTGATTGTGGGGACGCTCTTCCCTGCAGGCGCAAGCCCCTGCAGTTAATTACGCTATCGCATCGCGGTAGCCACTTTCTCCTTCTCCAGAATTTCACTTCATGTGTGTGTGTTTGTTTTGTTTGTGGATGCCCGTGGATTGTATACGGAGACTAAGTTATGCCGTCGCCCATAGGACGTGGATTAGTCCAAATCCGTATTTACTTAGATTTGGGTTTGATGTTTTGGTTTAAGGATATGTTAGCCGTATTTAGGCTAAGATCGACTTAAACATTTGTTAAGGATACGTTAGTTTGATTTGAGACTAAGATCAACTTAACAGGATCGTTTGGATCCGACAAGAGAGCATTTTGGGGCTCTATTGTTCCAGTTTAGGGACGTAGTGGTCCATAGGTAGTTTAAGGACATTGCGGTCCATATTCCAGTTTAGGGACATGGTGGTCCATGTTCCAGTTTAGGGACATAGGGGTCTATATTCTAGTTTAGGGACATGGTGGTCCATCGCCAGTTTAGGGACGTGGTGGTCCATATTCCAGTTTACAGACGTGGTGGTCCATCATTAGTTTAAGGACGTTTCGGTCCAACATTAGTTTAAGGACGTTTCGGTCCAACATTCCCATTTTGGGGTAAATATTAGTTTAAGGACGTTTTGGTCCACGAGTTTAAGGACCCCGCAGTCCATATCGATGTGTGGTCGTCGGGACCCATCACCTCTCTGACGTCGTTGAAGGATTATAACGATGGGTGTCAGAGGAGTTTGGAGATGTACCCTCGAACCGGTCGTAAATTGATTTAGGGAGCAGCCGTGCTCAGTCAATTTAATTTAAGGACTTATGGCCATAACTGGGCTAAGTCCAGTTTCAAGATTCTTTTGTCTTTGGCTTATTGGACCTTTGCTAGGCCCTTGCCCGTTTACTGTATTATTTTTCTTTATTTTGGTTGGGCTCTGCCCCTTTTTAAAATGCATAGCATTTTTGATTAAGCCTGTTAGGCCTTTTAATTGGACTCTGTCCCTTTTCTTAATAATGCAGAGCATTAAATACTCTGACAGTGCCCCATGTGGCTTGTTAGGCGTTCTGCGCCAATTAATGAGCGCAAGCGCTCGTGGAGGTGACACGTGTCACGTTCTGGTGAGCGTAAGCGCAACAGCGCAGTGCGCTGCGTCAATGCGCTGCGCTGTTGCGCTGCTGACACGTGGCGCTTCCTGGCCGCTTGCGCAACAGTGCAGTTTTGGCAAGTGCTGGGCACTGTTAACTTGAGAATATTTTAGATTCAGAACTAGAAGTGCAAAGCACTATTTGTTTTCTTGATCTAATTTAGATCAAAGAAAACAAGTTCTTCTTGTTTTTCTTATCTCGGGGAACCAATGGTTCATAGAAAAGTGCAAAGCACTTATTATTATTTATTTTTATTTTTATTAGGGATCCTTGATCTTGTTCTCATATCAATGATCTGTTCATAAGAGAATTTTCTCCTTTTTCTAAAGGGTTTTTACCTTTTTTGTTCTTGAGGATTTCTCTCCAATTCTTCAGAATTTTCTCTGTTTAATTTTTCACAAAATGTTTTTTTTCCTTTGAATTGAGGTCTAGGATCCTTTTTATAGTGCCCATAAATTAGTTAAATTTGTTAAAGAGATTCTTCTCCGAGTGATTTGGGGAATTTTCCCCACCGTTGGATCTTTGATCCAAGGGCTTCTGTTTTACAGAAGAAAATCTTCTTGTTTTAACAAGAACAGAAAGATCTTATTAGAATTTTAATTCTGTTTGGCGTAAACGCCCCAGCGCTTGACACGTGTCATGCAGCGCACAGCGCAACGCGACTGCGCTAGTGCATCTGCGCTGACACTTGTCGCGCAGCGCAAAGCGCAGCGCGACTGCGCTAGCGCATCTACGCTGACACTTGTCGCGCAGCACAACTGCGCTAGCGCATTCGCGCTGCGCTGTGCGCTGCATGACACGTGTCAAGCACTAGCGCATTTGCACTGACACGTGTCGCGCAGTGCAGTGCTTGCGCAACTAAAGCATTGCTTCCTTTAACTTTGCTTTAAATAGAGCTTTGCTCTGATTAGGTGCACTGCTTTGGGCGCGGCGCTGATGTATCTGTGCCTGACACGTGGCGCGTTGCGCCCGGGATTTGAAGCGTTGCTTCAAAATTTGAATTTTGAATTTCCAACAGAGATTTGCTCTGATTGGGGGAAACAATAGGCAACTCAGTAGTACTCATCATAGAGCACACCATATCACATAGGGTGCGATTTCTCCGCCCCGATATACCAACGTGTTGTGGTGTATACGGAGGAGTAATGCTGAGAGAGAATCTCATTCTCCTTTAGACTAGTCCAGGATCTCCGTGCTCAAGTATTCTCCTCCCTGATCTCATCAAAGGACATAATACTTATACCCTTTTTTTAGTTCTCTACTTCTAACTTATATTCTATGAATTTCTCAAAAGCTTCAGACTTGTGTTTCAATAGGAACACATGTGCGATTCTTGAGAGATCATCAGTGAATGTAACGAAGTATAAAGAACCATTCCTAGCAGGTGTAGATAGGGGACTTTCATACATCAGAATGTATCAATCCCAAGAGTTCACTAACTCTTTCTCTTTTTCCAAACGGAGCTATGGTCATCTTATCTTTGTGACATGACTGGCAAGTTTCACAAGATGTAAATTCAAACTGATTTAAATATGCATCTTTATGTAACTTCAGCTAGTCTGGTCGCATTGATATGACCTAGTCTACAATGCCTCAAGAAGGATTCGTTCATTTCTGTACTCTTCCTCTTGTGTGTGTTCTGTACGTTAAGAACTGTAGTTTGATTTAGAATGTATATGCTTTTAGATAATGTGCCTGAACCGATCAACACTTGGTATAGGAAAATGTTCAAAACATTGTCCAACAATACAAAATTATATGCTTCTTTACTAAATAAAGAGACTGATATGATGTTGTATATCAGGTTCGGTATCTAATAACATTCGTTAAAAATCAATGTATTTGGTAATACAAGGTGATAACAGCCAACAAACTTGGCTGCAACACTTGCACCATTTCCAACTCTTGAAACTTATCACCCATTCTCAGTTCTCTACCTATCTGTAGCCCATGTAACATATTACATATGTGGGATCCTGATCCAGGATCTCATACCCAGGATGTAAAGGATACTGAGAAACAGTTCTCTATAATGAACACACCCGAAGAAGATGCATCAATATGCACTTTCTTCGTTTGGGCGGCATGGGAATCCTGGTAATCCCCTATTTCCCGCTCGGTCTTATAACAATTATAAGTTGGAGCGGGACCAACGTTCCTTAGCTCAGTATAACAAGCGGGTTCGGTCAATACATCCGTATTATTATCTTGATTAAGGCGTGACATGGTCGCTGCCTGGAGAGAGAGAGAAGAAAACACTCAGCGTATGCTCTTGCAAGATTAGATTGGTTATTAATTTATAGCTTCCACTGTTTTAGTCAAATCTTCCTTCAAACTCTAAAAGGAAAGACTAGCCGTGATTAATTACACCCTACAAGTTCGCCAATCTTTCAGCCAGGCCAGTGTCGGTACTTTGGGGGAGGTTCCCCGTGCTTTCGCACGGACCTAATTAAAATAAACCTCGTTTTCCCAGAGGCGTAACCCCGTTGACACCTTTCTAGACACCCACTTGATCAGCTAATTGTAATGTGTAAAACTCTCCCAGGAGTAACTCTTACTTACAGTGGGTATCGGGATCCAACTATCTCATAAAAGGTATGCAATCTCATTGCTAATTTCAACACTTGAAATTCCCGATAATGTTTTGCCCCGAGCAATCTATGACTTTGACAAGGTCAACAAACCATAGATCGCAAGTCAAGTTCAACCCGTCATTTCCTGATTGAATTAAACCCACCCATACGACCCTTGACAAGGTCAACAAAGTCGCACGACTACCCTAATCCAATCGCATCATATGCTTATGCAGATAAGCACTAATAAGCTACCGCACACTACGCCTTGACAAGGTCAACAAACGCAACACGAATACTAACTATTACTTATCTGAAATGACGGAGGGCTACGACAGGTTTTTAAGAAAACCCTTTGCTTAATGAACTTGATATCGTTGTAGAATCGAGTGATTTTGTAAAGGAGTGCTTTTGAGGCTTTTACAAGTTTTGCTAAAGAGATCACTCCCGGTGAAGGGATCTCGGCTCTTTCCTTATCGAATAAGGTGCAGGATATTTAACAAATACCACTATACAAAGCAAAAACTATAAAAGCAATCAAAAGACAAACTGAGTTTGTAGCACTGCTAGTTTCGCTAAAGAGGTCACTCCCGGTGAAGGGATCTCGGCTATTTCCTTATCGAATAAGGTGCTGGATATTCTGCAAGGAATACCATTATGCAAAGCAAGAACTAGAGCTACCAGTTCGAGAAATGTTTCTACAACATTTCTAGGTTTCTTTTATTTCATTAATCTAATTAATGAAGTCCCATTTATTATGCTTCCCAAGCATCACATATGAAACGAAAGCAATAATATATAATATATATCATATATATATAAAATATAATATAAGCATTCATCTCAGACAGTAACATGATCTCATCATAGAACATTGCAGTAGAAGAACATATATGAAATATTGGATATACTAGGATTTCCGTGTTTTATTTTAAGCCTGTATAAAACACGGATTCCACGGACGTGATGAATAGCCAATCTCACACCCCTAGACCTCTACGAGAGCGGCAAGCAACCCTACCAATTCTAGAGTTAGGAGACCCGGCCTCGACTCCTCGAGATGGTCTCCCACTGGACCCTAGAACCCGGTTACTTGTGCTCCCCGCCTTGGGTCTATCCTAATGCGGAAAAGTAAATAATATACAATGGTGACATCATCCTCAATCTGGAAGTGCCCCAATAAAAGAATATTACATATAAAGAGTTTTACATGAATGAAAATGAAAAACTCTCATCTCACATAAAACCCCCGGCTATTCAAACACGACGATCCAATAAAACATATCACAGCAACACATAACATCACATGTCATCAACGTAAGTAAATATGCGTATCCCAATTTTCGTTGACATATAGCACCGAAACCGGCGATACACCACATATTACACTTACGGTCGCAGAAAAGAAAGTGAAAAACTACAACAGTTGGAATCCGCAACCACCTTAGACATCATAAACCCAACGTATCTCATACTTTGGATTTCATGCCTAACCAAATGAATTCCTTAGACATCAAATGCCTAACAATTATAAACCCCGCATTTTAGTCTCGATATTGAAAACACCTTTTAATATCTTGTCAGGCAATTCAACAAGATTTCCGACATCCTGATCGAATGCTCGTCGGAAACTTTAGTAGACGGCCGCACCCCCCGATACCGTCGACGAAGTGCACTAAGGCGGACCACCGCTGCCGCGAGCACCCGAACGGATGCTTTTGGCGACGGGGTTATCCTACAGTCACTTGGTCGGGGCTATGGGGCGTGGCTATCTATTAACTTTACCCGGCGAGTATCCGCGTACACTATGTGATTGCGACGGACTTTTGATCTCATCAAAATCCCGTGGCAACCGATCAATTAAGACTAAACTGCTAGATTTATAACATTCAAACTATTTATCTCATAACTACATGTGGATTCTAAATATTGTATCCCATCACATAATATCCGGATGATGATAAACTCTTCGATCGATTCATCAAAGTCCCACAATTTCCTGACAGCTCAACACTTGAGCACAGTTTTAATAATACCCAGAAGATGTCACAGTACCTATGAACCAGCCGTAGAAGGGTCAAACCAACGCCTCACATGTGACAACGCTAAACTACCACAAACCCTAGGGTTCAAGTGGTGGTTTTGACGACCACATAATCGAGTTAGGTTTACGTTCTTCTAGAGGGTCCACAAAATCTCTTGCATATGTTTCCGAATACGTTAAACTTAGCAAATGGGTTTTTGACATTCGATCGAACTTTCTAACTTCGTCTAGACAACATGCAAAACCCCGAAACAATGTTAAAACTACGAATACGAAACACTCCGATTTGCTTATAGTTTAAGATTACATCACATGCAAAATTAACAAAAATAAACAACTCCTGAAACACCAAACCCAAGTAACTGGAACAAACAAAAAAATTTCAACCCAATTTCCCTTTAGAAATCCGAGGTCGCCGGCCCAGGCCTTTATGTCGCCGGCCATGGTCCGAGGGTATGGGCTCAATTTTGTTGTGTGTTCATGTGGTATCACATAGTACATTCTGCAGTCGTTTAAATAATTTTTTGAACACTTTTCAAAAATGACAGAAACTATAGTTTTGTGCTTCAAGTTTCGGAGTTGTTTCGGTTTCGTGATCTTAAAAAATTCCGTATAAATTTCTAGCAAGGCTATGATACCACTGAAGGGTTACCTAAGACGGCATCAAGGTTTCGGGAGGCATCGTCCATACCAAATTCAAAAATTTGCCGTTTTAGCTAACCCTAACTTAGAATCGTATACTAGAAATCTACGGAATCAAATGCAAACACTTTGCAATAAGTAAAGAGAGCAAGGAATACAACCTTTGTAGACCGATCCTTCACTTCAATAGGTCCATGTAGAAGTCCCTTTCACTGCAATCGTAAACTCCGGACTCTAGAGAGGCTCTACGAAGAAACAAACATGCTTGTTTCGATGACTTCGAGGCTGAAGATGATCTACGTCGAGGAGACACTAACCCAAGCTATTTCTTCACTAGGTCAAGAACTTTGTGAAGAGAACAACCTATACTAAATGGAAAGTAGTAGAGGATGATGAAGTAGGAAGTGGGCTCACTTTAGAATTGATTTTCTCACACTTTTTCTCATAACTCCATTAGAGCTAGAAAGTTTTTGAGGAGGAAGAAGAAGAAGAAGATGAAGTAACTTATCAAATGAATTATTAGTGAGGGTAACAAAGCAAACAAGGGTTAAGCATGTCATGCTTAACCCTTGTAGAGAGTTAACCATGTGCTATGATTAAAGGTTAGGTCAAAAATATCTTAAGCAAGACAAAGAAAAATGGACAAAGTCAAAGATGCTAACAAGCTTCTGCAAGCTTTCAACAAATATCAACCATGACTATTATCCATAAGCTTTGAATTACTTAATGATAATTTAAACCCTAATCTTAACCCTAGCATGGTTTAACCCTCATTAACCCTAGTTGCATTTGTAACCTAGCTTGATAAATTTAACATATATCACATATACATCAATGTATCCAAAGTGAGAAAAGAAATCATAAGTGAACTAATACTAGTTAATGTAATGTAATATATCAAATAATTATACATTAAATTATTAAATCAACTCTTGATTTAATAATCCAGCTATATTATCTATAACCGACTAATATCATATGAATCAACTTATCGAATCAACACTTGATCCGATAACCCGGCTATATCATATATAACCGACCGATATCTCATATCGCAAGAATAGAATACGGTATCTCATATCGTATAAATCTCGGTCCCGCACATATCATATATGTGCTCCTACTCCGTTTCGCTTGAGCCAGGAAACCCCTGTATAGAACTCTAAAGACTCGTCAATACGTCGGCAGCAGGTGATGATCATATCAAACACCCACAAGCGGTCTGCTAAACGTAATGGCCACCCGGGTATTGAGCGATCAGAAGATCAACAAGCAAGACTGCTCACACTCCTGCGAATCTAATCGGTAACACTACCGTACAGTCGGTCTCTTCGTCTGATATGTCGCATATCTCGTCTAGGGGTGGTAAACGTTAACCCCAGTAACTCGATAAGTCGTGTCGATATGAGCCTCATAACGGCTTGAGAAACTATTGATAACACTTACCAATATATCTCTGAATCAATCTTGGCCAAGGACTTCCTGTTATAGCCAATCGAGCACAGCGCAACATCAACTCCCTATACCGGGAGAGACGAAACCCCTCCTATCGCTCATTGCCTCCATGTGACTGTCACGACCCGAAAGAGCACGTGACTGGCCCTCGAACCATATGAAATCTATAGGACTCCATCTGATCCAAGTAAGCCAAAGCCCAGAAATCTAAAACCATTTTAAGAGTAAGTGAAGAAAACTGGTTTAAAGAAGTGAAGGAAAATATGTTTGAAGTCGAGGTTTTTAAATAACTAAGCCGAAGGTGCATTTTTAAAAGGTAAAGTCTTTTCTAAAAATTTCGGCAGAGTTTCTTTTGTAAATACTGGCCCCGAACGGGATACAACAAGCATAACATATATACAATGATAAAAGGCATCCCCAAGCGGGAGCTAGCTCTTCGTCAATTAACGGTCACAACCACACATGCAATATAATATACAACGCCGAAAGGCGAGGATCGATCCAAAAGAAACACAGTAAGCATGAAAACCGTAATCCTACTGAGCGCGACTCTAAGGCCAAATAAAACATCACTAAAGTCTGAGTCTGAAACAATAAACAAATTTGGTTGATGGAAATTCTAGATACAAAGAATAATATAAGTACAATGGTGGTTTTGATGCAAAAGGAACCACCTACCAAATGCAATTCACCCGCAAGGAAGCAATGTGCCAGAAATGCCGCAAAGGAACCTGTACGGCAAAACCTGCAAGAACTGTGGCACAACGGGGGTGAGTTGCCAACTCGTGAATAGAGAATAACTACAAGCAGAAACCGAACGCAAGACATAATCCTAGGTCAAAACGATCAGTACAAAATCCTCAATATAAAACATGCAGCCTATAACAAGGCTAGGGTAAATATCTAACCCGAGTGTAATCTCCTGTGCCTGTGTCAGTGCCTCAGGTAGCAATATAACATAAGAATGAGGTATGAATGCATGAGAACATAATACATGTAAATGAAGAAACTGTTTTCATACTTTAGTGAGATTTTCTTTGTATTTTTAAAATGAGGTATCATAATGAAATCAGCATAAAACAGTGCCTAACATCGGCACAAAACGTAATCCAAATATCCCGATATCTCTGTATCCCAATCACAAAATCTAGGACGCCGTCAGTCCAGACCGGCCCCTACCATCAATCTCAAGACCACGACGGTATCCTCCGGATATCCGACGCGTCAGGTAAAATCACCGGTCGGTAGTGCTCCTCTGCCAGGCTCAACGTCATCACCACATTCATCTTGCTCCGGGGTACCGCACCGGGTCCACCATGTACCCGAAACGGTTCATCCGTCTCCTCGAATCGGGTTTCCAAATCCATCAGCAAACTCATGGTGGACGACTCATACATCATGGGAAAACCGCACTTTTTATTTTAAAAGAGAGAAAATGTTTATCTGTGTTTTTGCGGTTTTCCTCCAAATCCAGAAAATCTCACGGAAATCCAAATCCAAAACATCAGTAACATGTAAAATAGTGAATATATGCATGAGAATCCATGAATGCGGCATAACAATGAATATCAGTATGCATGAAGTAGCAGGTAATAACTACAATGTCTAAACTATTAGCTAATAGGTTATGTCAAGCAATAGTATTTTCTAAGGTGTACGTGACATGGCAATTACCGATGAAGATGTGTGTGAGCCGGCAAGTAAGTGTACGTGGTACATACGCAACATCGGTAATGGTGCTGGTGTCCTAACAGCATGATATCAATAATGGAGTATGAAACATAATATAAGAATGCGATGCAAAGCGAACCAAAAAAAAAGTGGGAGCTGAATCTAGACGCAACTATAACTAATCTGCATTAATCTAATATAAGTCCTACAAATGGTGCCTTTTGAAATATCACGAATCATGGGGTTTTGAAAATAGGGGCTACGGTGTTTTTATGAAAAGATACGCCTTTTGAAATGTCCGTAGATCCCTTGACCTGTCTTTTAAAATACCCACGACCCGCTAGTTTTGAAATAGGTAGAAGTCTAATCTATTCTAACAACTACACTAAACTATACAGCTGAACTAACAAGCTGAGCTACATGTAAGGAAACCGCCTAACATCTGAGTCGATATATATATAGATATAATAGTCGGTGATTCCGCCTCAATAGTATCGCGTACGATACAGTATATCATATGACATCCTCAAGTCATGAGTGCGGATCTATCATCAATGTAAAGCTCATACGGTAAATCGTCGTACGGCATCCCAATAGCTGGGTACGGGTCAATATCACACTATCTCATCACACTTCAGGTATCACTATCAACATATCATATAATCTGGGGTACTATTCTATGTCTAGTATAAATCGATACCATCAATAAAGTATGCATGCGGGGGTAAACACACATCCCAAGCCCGCAAGAATCACATTTCGTATCCCAAATACGAATCATATCACATCACCAATCTCGCGGCACAAAGCCCAATTTCATTGACTCATCTCCAAAGTCATCCAATATCATCAACACAGTGCCAGTATAAGTAATATGCAAGGGTGTGCGTGTAGGTGTAATTCTATTCTAGGGTTCGCGACTATGAACTACACTAGTCACTTCTAACCCTACACTATCCATAATACACCTAACTATCATATATAATAACAACTACGGACTGCGGGGGTGCTATACGCCATCCACCCGACTTCCCCCAGTAGATATAATCTACTCACCTAGCGTCTTCATTTGTGGACGTCGCCACGCGCTTGCTTGTCGTCCCGAAGTCTTCATAGGGTACCTACACATCAAAATATCGTATATGAGCATTAAAACCAAATCAAAGCTAAAACGGCACATGAAATCCAAAATGATACGATAAGAGGCCTATAGGTTAAAACCCATGGCACGCCTTCAAAACCATCAACACATCCTCTATATCGTCGTATAAACGCCAAATAGTCGAGGCAAAACACAATCCACAATTGCAGAATTAAAAATACGGAATACGGAAACATGAATCTAAAACAACAACTTAGGAAATATGTCCCAGATTTTACCCTAGGTCAGTTTATACAAATCTATATATACCAGGGGTCTAACATGAACATGTAGGAGCTACAGAACCAATACGAGCCAAAATGGTGGGACCCAGGCCGCAATTTGCGGCCAATGGGGATAAATTGGCGGCCGGGAAGAAGAAGTGGGAGCTGGGGTCTTGGGGTTAGCTTCCTGGGTGCCTGCACGTGTCACTGTCCAATCAATTTTAATTTAGGGTGTCTCGGGTGATAGCAGATTCAATATACCCTTCACAGATTTCATAAATTCCCCGATATCGATTCCTAAAATCCGTATTATGGTTTAAGCTTCAGGTTTTGGATTTCCAATTCATACACTAGGGTGATGGTATAATCTCTACTGACCTCAATTCCATATTACAACCCATAAATCATCACAACCCTAACTAGCTCATCCACAAGTCCACAATATCACACAATATCGATTCGATCTTAATATGAGGGTAAAGGAAATTCATAAACTAAGTTTAAGGTCCAGAAAATACCTCATTTGGCAACTCAAGAATTTTCTTGAGTTGCCCCGAGTGGCCAAAATCCTTGCTTCTTTAGCACCAAGTGTAGATCTAGGGATTGTGCACACATTTAATGAAATGGAGATTGGGTTTTGGGGTTGTTTTAGAGGTGTTTTGGAGCTTGAAGAGGGGAGGGAAAGGAGGTGTAGGAGCAGCAGCAGGAGAAGGGAGAAGAGGGAGGGAAATGAGGGGAGAAATGGTTAAGTCCTTAGTCAATGAAGCCCATACCTCTCTCTCTCTCACCAACTACCCATTTCTTTATTCTTTTCCTTTTCTTTTTCCTTTTAAAACCCTTCTCACTCAAATAGTAAACCCAAATGAAAAGCATGGCAAGAAAATGCACAAGTGTGAAAAAGTGATATGTGCATGTGTTGCACAAAAAGCTAAAAACCGATTAGCGATTTTTAATCGCGATTAGCACTAAATTAGTGTCAAATTAATCACAAAAACTTTAAAATGTCATAATTCTCTAATTTACCCTATTTTAGAATTTTCCAAAATTTTTCCCCATTTATTTGTATTTAATAATTCCAAAATATTAAAATATTCAATAAAATAATATTAAATTATAAAAATTCCCAAAATTAACATTTTATCTTTTTTGAAATTTTACAATCTACCCCCCTTAAAGAAATTCGGTCCCCGAATTTAAATTTAAACCCCCAATACTAAAACAACTTTTGTAATACTCCAATTTGTCGGGGCTCCGAAGACATCAATACATAGAGAATATCCTATGCGTCTGGTGCGCAAGGAATCAAAATCCATATATGTGTCATACAGGTGTACAAAACAACATCTAGGTGCAACGGGTGTGCACGAAACATCTGTCATAGGCAACGTGTGTGCCTGACAGCAACCAAATCAGGTGCATGTAACATGCACGAAGAATCCCGATTTAGTGCATCTGGCGTGCACCAAAATCGTATATCAAAACACTAAAGGTGCATGAAAACTCTGCTGGAAGTGTAAATCAAATCACTGTATAAGGTGGGCGTGAATTCACAATCAAAACCTCGAATGTAATAACTATGCGCAAAATATAAATATCCAGTGGGTGCATGAAACAAATATCATGGAACTCAGTCATCAAAACTAAATCATGCAAACAGAACGCCCAAAATACCGAAATCCAAAATGACGGATACGTGATAATCGAATCACAAAATCACAAATCATAGTACCGTCGTCGGTAGTTCCTCCTTCGAGGTCGAGAAGGAGTCGGTGCATCCACTGCTAGCAGCGCAAGATATCTACTCGCCTCTTGCTCACGGTCTGGCGCCCTCTGACTCTGGGTCCTTATCTTCTCTGAGGATTACCTATCTCGCAGTCAATCGGCTCATCGGCCCTGTCAGGTGTGCTAACGGGGACGATTCCGTTCTGGCACTTCTCTGGTCACCTATCGGTCAATCCTCACGACCACTCGTGAGGCAGCCCATCACTGGCGTCGGCCTCTGGCTCTCTGAATGCACGTCACATATCTGATCCTGGGTGCAAACATCATTGCAGCAATGTCCTGGAAGGAATCCTGCTCAAGGTCTCTTCCGATCTTGCCTATGCCGAACTGTACAGAGGCTGGCTCTCATGCATAATCTCTTCTCACTCGATAGACATCTGTGTCCTCAACACAATATTTCTCGGAATCTAGTTGCATCCCAATGCCTCTGTAAGCATATCTGACCTCTGGTCTCGACGGGAAGCAATGACAGCTCGTCAGCGTCTCGCCCGAACCTCTGGTTCCACCTGTCTCTATCGTCGTCCACTATGACGTCACGCCATGCATATCTACGCACTGCACTGTTCTCGGCCACGGTCAATCTGAAGTCTCTCACACGGACTCGAAATCGCGTACTCTGTAGCTTCATCATTCTGTAGAAGATGTCAGGCCGAACAGGTCCTCGGGAACACGTCCCAACCATCGGAGGAATACTCAATACTCGTCCGTCCTTGATCGATTCGCAACGCATCTGGGTAAGTTCCTTTATCCGAATCTGGTCAACTACCTCGTCGACAATGCTAACTCTGGCCTGCTGGTTGTGCGCAATATGACCACTCCTGGGTCAGGTCTTCTCGTATAGTATTCCAGAAAGGTCATGTCGAAGTCTCTCTCAAATCTCATCCCTGCCGAATTGCCCAGAAGTCATCATCCCTTGCTGAAGCAAATTCTTGTTCCGGAACGGCTGCATACTTATCGCGCTTCTTTCTGGAAGATATATCCATATACAACGCCTCTGGGTGCGTATCACATCTCTAATGTCAGCGGAGTGGGACGTCATCTCGTCGAAATCTCTTGCGAACTCTTTTCTTCACTCTGCTTCAATGTCGACTGATTCGGACTCGTCTCATCGTGGCTGCATGGACTATGCTCCAACGGCTATACTCGTATCTGGAGTCTCCCAAGCAATGCATCCCATCACATGATATCCGAATGATGTCGAAACATTCGATCGACTCGTCAGAACCTTATAATCCCCCAAGAGATCAACATCTTGAGTACAGTTTAATAGTATCGAGTACATGCTTCAGCGTCGGTGGTCCAGCCGTAGAAGGGCAAACCCAAGCCTCACTAATGGCGCCGCGGAACTGCCGTAAACCCTAAGGTTCAAAGGCTTTCACACGGTCATTAAGTCGAGTTAGGGTTTCATTCTTCTAGAGGGTCCATAGAATCACCTGTATGTCTTTCCGTATACTTTAAACTTGGAAAATGGGCTCCTGACATTCGATCGTCTCAATCGACTCTCAACGAATCTGCGTGAAGTCGTCTCTAGCTGGAATCAATCTATCTGATGACCTCGCATCGATAAACGGACGAACCAAATGTCCTAGTCATTCATCCTCAGGTGACTGGCGACTCGCTATCATCTTTCTAAGTATATGCTCACGCTGCAGCAGCTCCAACCATCTGGGCGATATCTCGTCATTTGCAGCAGCAACTGGCTCATTCACCTGCACGTCGAACAGCGCCTCAATCCTCCAGGAAAGACGACACATTGGCGGTCATCTCTGAATCGGTCTGCTCTAGATCTGAGTAAGACTCTCCACACTGGAAATCTTCAACTCAACTGGGCCCACTCCGGTGCATAAATCGGACGAATCACCTTCGTCTCTCAAATCGAGTAGACTAGCTATAATCTGTCTCATATCTGTCTGGAAGCTCCGACAATCTAAGCTCGTAAGCTCCGAAAGCGACATCCCGTCAATCTCAGCAACAACTGGTCCCTCTGTCTGCACGGTAGGCGACATCATAATCTCTGAGGTATGATGTACATCAACAGTCCTCTCTCAACTGGCAGCTCTAACAATGGCCCGATCATCCGATGCAAAACCAAGCACTCGCCTCCACTTGAGGTCACAGTCATCAATACTAACTCGAGACGTTCCCATGTCACCAGAAAACACAATGGTCAGCCCTCGTACCAGACGAGCTCGCACTGACCGTAACCCTAGCAGCAGCCCAAACTGCGCTCAAACATGGCGACGGGAACCTCAATCGAGTATCGAAGAGAGCAGATCAATGGCAAGAAAGGAAACAACAGATCCAGAGTGGATACACGATCATAAGAAGGAACAGCATCAATGAAGGTATGATCATGGACTAATAGAATCGGGGATCTCAAATGGATGTATAATCATGGATATAAAGAGAAACACTGATCTCGAAAATATGTACATCCTAAGGTTTCTTAAGCGGAGTGGCGTGTCGTAAGTATGTCGCGGAACATACCAACGGTACGTTACTCTACTTTAGTCACCTATTCCATCAACCAAGGGTCATCCTATACGACGAAAGTTCGGGTCTAATACCCCCTCGACTAAGTCTAAGTTCCGTAAGGTCAAGCCTAAGTTCCGTATATATATAAACGCCCTAGGCTCCACATAGTCAAACTTAGACTCGAACCAAGGTCAACCTAGCGCTCTGATACCAACTTTGTCACGACCCGAAAGAGCACGTGACTGGCCCTCGAACCATATGAAATCTATAGGACTCCATCTGATCCAAGTAAGCCAAAGCCCAGAAATCTAAAACCATTTTAAGAGTAAGTGAAGAAAACTGGTTTAAAGAAGTGAAGGAAAATATGTTTGAAGTCGAGGTTTTTAAATAACTAAGCCGAAGGTGCATTTTTAAAAGGTAAAGTCTTTTCTAAAAATTTCGGCAGAGTTTCTTTTGTAAATACTGGCCCCGAACGGGATACAACAAGCATAACATATATACAATGATAAAAGGCATCCCCAAGCGGGAGCTAGCTCTTCATCAATTGACGGTCACAACCACACATGCAATATAATATACAACGCCGAAAGGCGAGGATCGATCCAAAAGAAACACAGTAAGCATGAAAACCGCAATCCTACTGAGCGCGACTCTAAGGCCAAATAAAACATCACTAAAGTCTGAGTCTGAAACAATAAACAAATTTGGTTGATGGAAATTCTAGATACAAAGAATAATATAAGTACAATGGTGGTTTTGATGCAAAAGGAACCACCTACCAAATGCAATTCACCCGCAAGGAAGCAATGTGCCAGAAATGCCGCAAAGGAACCTGTACGGCAAAACCTGCAAGAACTGTGGCACAACGGGGGTGAGTTGCCAACTCGTGAATAGAGAACAACTACAAGCAGAAACCGAACGCAAGACATAATCCTAGGTCAAAACGATCAGTACAAAATCCTCAATATAAAACATGCAGCCTATAACAAGGCTAGGGTAAATATCTAACCCGAGTGTAATCTCCTGTGCCTGTGTCAGTGCCTCAGGTAGCAATATAACATAAGAATGAGGTATGAATGCATGAGAACATAATACATGTAAATGAAGAAACTGTTTTCATACTTTAGTGAGATTTTCTTTGTATTTTTAAAATGAGGTATCATAATGAAATCAGCATAAAACAGTGCCTAACATCGGCACAAAACGTAATCCAAATATCCCGATATCTCTGTATCCCAATCACAAAATCTAGGGCGCCGTCAGTCCAGACCGGCCCCTACCATCAATCTCAAGACCACGACGGTATCCTCCGGATATCCGACGCGTCAGGTAAAATCACCGGTCGGTAGTGCTCCCCTGCCAGGCTCAACGTCATCACCACATTCATCTTGCCCCGGGGTACCGCACCGGGTCCACCATGTATCCGAAACGGTTCATCCGTCTCCTCGAATCGGGTTTCCAAATCCATCAGCAAACTCATGGTGGACGACTCATACATCATGGGAAAACCGCACTTTTTATTTTAAAAGAGAGAAAATGTTTATCTATGTTTTTGCGGTTTTCCTCCAAATCCAGAAAATCTCACGGAAATCCAAATCCAAAACATCAGTAACACGTAAAATAGTGAATATATGCATGAGAATCCATGAATGCGGCATAACAATGAATATCAGTATGCATGAAGTAGCAGGTAATAACTACAATGTCTAAACTATTAGCTAATAGGTTATGTCAAGCAATAGTATTTTCTAAGGTGTACGTGACATGGCAATTACCGATGAAGATGTGTGTGAGCCGGCAAGTAAGTGTACGTGGTACATACGCAACATCAGTAATGGTGCTGGTGTCCTAACAGCATGATATCAATAATGGAGTATGAAACATAATATAAGAATGCGATGCAAAGCGAACCAAAAAAAAAGTGGGAGCTGAATCTAGACGCAACTATAACTAATCTGCATTAATCTAATATAAGTCCTACAAATGGTGCCTTTTGAAATATCACGAATCATGGGGTTTTGAAAATAGGGGCTACGGTGTTTTTATGAAAAGATACGCCTTTTGAAATGTCCGTAGATCCCTTGACCTGTCTTTTAAAATACCCACGACCCGCTAGTTTTGAAATAGGTAGGAGTCTAATCTATTCTAACTACACTAAACTATACAGCTGAACTAACAAGCTGAGCTACAGGTAAGGAAACCGCCTAACATCTGAGTCGATATATATATAGATATAATAGTCGGTGATTCCGCCTCAATAGTATCGCGTACGATACAGTATATCATATGACATCCTCAAGTCATGAGTGCGGATCTATCATCAATGTAAAGCTCATACGGTAAATCGTCGTACGACATCCCAATAGCTGGGTACGGGTCAATATCACACTATCTCATCACACTTCAGGTATCACTATCAACATATCATATAATCTGGGGTACTATTCTATGTCCAGTATAAATCGATACCATCAATAAAGTATGCATGCGGGGGTAAACACACATCCCAAGCCCGCAAGAATCACATTTCGTATCCCAAATACGAATCATATCACATCACCGATCTCGCGGCACAAAGCCCAATTTCATTGACTCATCTCCAAAGTCATCCAATATCATCAACACAGTGCCAGTATAAGTAATATGCAAGGGTGTGCGTGTAGGTGTAATTCTATTCTAGGGTTCGCGACTATGAACTACACTAGTCACTTCTAACCCTACACTATCCATAATACACCTAACTATCATATATAATAACAACTACGGACTGCGGGGGTGCTATACGCCATCCACCCGACTTCCCCCAGTAGATATAATCTACTCAC
This sequence comes from Agapanthus africanus, assembly GCA_030015575.1. Taxonomy (NCBI): domain Eukaryota; kingdom Viridiplantae; phylum Streptophyta; class Magnoliopsida; order Asparagales; family Amaryllidaceae; genus Agapanthus; species Agapanthus africanus. Next base: position 448,390,334 of record JASDDO010000012.1, on the reverse strand, counting down.
CTAGTGTCTTCATTTGTGGACGTCGCCACGCGCTTGCTTGTCGTCCCGAAGTCTTCATAGGGTACCTACACATCAAAATATCGTATATGCGCATTAAAACCAAATCAAAGCTAAAACGGCACATGAAATCCAAAATGATACGATAAGAGGCCTATAGGTTAAAACCCATGGCACGCCTTCAAAACCATCAACACATCCTCTATATCGTCGTATAAACGCCAAATAGTCGAGGCAAAACACAATCCACAATTGCAGAATTAAAAATACGGAATACGGAAACATGAATCTAAAACAGCAACTTAGGAAATATGTCCCAGATTTTACCCTAGGTCACTTTATACAAATCTATATATACCAGGGGTCTAACATGAACATGTAGGAGCTACAGAACCAATACGAGCCAAAATGGTGGGACCCAGGCCGCAATTTGCGGCCAATGGGGATAAATTGGCGGCCGGGAAGAAGAAGTGGGAGCTGGGGTCTTGGGGTTAGCTTCCTGGGTGCCTGCACGTGTCACTGTCCAATCAATTTTAATTTAGGGTGTCTCGGGTGATAGCAGATTCAATATACCCTTCACAGATTTCATAAATTCCCCGATATCGGTTTCTAAAATCCGTATTATGGTTTAAGCTTCAGGTTTTGGATTTCCAATTCATACACTAGGGTGATGGTATAATCTCTACTGACCTCAATTCCATATTACAACCCATAAATCATCACAACCCTAACTAGCTCATCCACAAGTCCACAATATCACACAATATCGATTCGATCTTAATATGAGGGTAAAGGAAATGCATAAACTAAGTTTAAGGTCCAGAAAATACCTCATTTGGCAACTCAAGAATTTTCTTGAGTTGCCCCGAGTGGCCAAAATCCTTGCTTCTTTAGCACCAAGTGTAGATCTAGGGATTGTGCACACATTTAATGAAATGGAGATTGGGTTTTGGGGTTGTTTTAGAGGTGTTTTGGAGCTTGAAGAGGGGAGGGAAAGGAGGTGCAGGAGCAGCAGCAGGAGAAGGGAGAAGAGGGAGGGAAATGAGGGGAGAAATGGTTAAGTCCTTAGTCAATGAAGCCCATACCTCTCTCTCTCTCACCAACTACCCATTTCTTTATTCTTTTCCTTTTCTTTTTCCTTTTAAAACCCTTCTCACTCAAATAGTAAACCCAAATGAAATGCATGGCAAGAAAATGCACAAGTGTGAAAAAGTGATATGTGCATGTGTTGCACAAAAAGCTAAAAACCGATTAGCGATTTTTAATCGCGATTAGCACTAAATTAGTGTCAAATTAATCACAAAAACTTTAAAATGTCATAATTCTCTAATTTACCCTATTTTAGAATTTTCCAAAATTTTTCCCCATTTATTTGTATTTAATAATTCCAAAATATTAAAATATTCAATAAAATAATATTAAATTATAAAAATTCCCAAAATTAACATTTTATCTTTTTTGAAATGTTACAGTGACTCGGGAATATACCCAAAAGACACAGTTTTGCACGTTCTCTTGAACGTGGTAAGGTGGAAATCAAAGCACAGTGGGAATCACACAAGTCACTATGACGATCTCGGGTCTACAGACTAACCTGTACCAGTATCACCAGAGAACTGCCATCTGACGTTAGGTATAATACCATTTGGGATTTCTCGGCGAGTCCGTTCAGTGTACCCAGTCTCCACTGAGCACTCGTATACTGTCTCTGATGTCAAACACCAATGGATATGGGATCATCCATCGTCCATTTACATGGGTCGAGAAGCTATACGCTAGTCTAATCTGGTATATCGATGCCCTGTCTCGATACACTTATGACTAGGAACATTTGAAGGATATATTTAGCGACTACTCTATCCCCACTAGTGTAATCTGCATCATAATCCTGGTAGTCAAGTACTCATCCTAAGGGCTTTATCAACATGTAACATGGAGACAATCATCGTACATGTTAAGATAAAGAGCAGCCAGATAGCATATTATCATGTCGAGCAAGAAAGTCCTCCATATATATGTCCAAGCATCCACTACAATATACATCATATGTACAGTAATGGCCTCTAGGGCATACATATAACTAACAATCTCCCACTTGCACTAGGGCCATCTGTTGTAGTATCCAATACACAACAATCAGCAGTGGTTGTAGTATCCCATACTCAACCATCCTATAAAAGTCTCTCCTGGGAATATGCCTTTGTGAGTGGATCCTCCCTGTTCTCCTCTGTGTCTACTCTCCTAACCTCAATCTCCCTGGAGATCATCCAACTCCATGATCAGGTGATACTACCCGAGAATAAGTATGGATCTCTGATGGGACGGGGGTTCCTAGGCCAAAGCCACAACTCCATTGTCACACAATGGTAGGAGCGAAGTTCATCTCATGAACTTGTATACATCCAGACTATCTCTTTGGTAGCATCCTTGGTAGCAATGTATCCTGCCTTTATCGTCTAGTTTGCCACGGCATCTAGCTTGGATCTCTTCCAACATACCGTCCCTCCACTGAGGGTAAAGACAATGCCTGTGACTGACATTCGGTCGACCTTACCACCCTGGAAGCTATCCAGTGATTCTCCCCAGGATCAATTGATACCATTCTCACTACACCCAGTGAGAATCCTAACATCCATTTAGATCTATCTCCACCCTGGAAGCTATCCAGTGATTCTCCCCCAGGATCAATTGATACCATTCTCACTACACCTAGTGAGAATCTTAACATCCATTTAGATCTATCTCATAGATCCAAAACCTAGGATTTAGGAGGTATCACCTTGATCCCATATGGAGAATCCTTATGATAAGAGGAGATTGACCGAGTGTAGCATAGGAAACTCCTTTCCTATCAAGAGTATGTCATCCACGTACAATACGAGGATCACCACCATACTCCCTACTACCTTTTTGTATATATAAGGTTCATCTACCATTTTAATGAAGTCAAACGCTTTGTCTACCACATCAAAATAGATGTTCCAACTCCGCGATACCTGTTTTATCCCATAAAGCAACTTGCACACGTTTCTGCTGCTCCCACTGTCTATGAAGCCCTCTGGCTGTGTACTTATAGACGCTCTTTTCTAAATCACTATTTAGAAATGCAGTCATGACACCCAACCGCCAGATATCGTAGTCATGGTATGTAGTAATGGCAAGTAGGATCCGGATGGACTTAAGCGTAGGGACTAGAAAAGGTTTCATCATTATCCACACCTGGTTGATGACGAGAACCTTTTGCAACAAGTCTTAGTTTTGAAAGTCTCAACTTTTCCATGCATACCAAGTAATCTTCTCAAGATATACTTGCTCCTGATGGAGATTTAACCCTTTAGATAAAGCAACCAAAGTCCATACGTTGTTGGTGTACATAGATTCCATCTCAGATCGCATAGCATCCAGCTATTCTTAAAGAGTCCCCACTGCTGATGGCCTGCTCGAAACCAGTTGGGTCATCATCTCATTATGTAATCCTCTTTCTCACTGTCATAAAGAAAACCGAAGTATCTCTCAAGTGGGTGAGGAGCCCTACTAGATCGGCGGAGAGGCCGAGGTTCGTTGGGAGCTATTGAATCCTCCGGTTCTACCAAATCATCAGCTGTAGTTTGTATAGCTTGAACTCCTTCCATTTCTACCTTATGACCGCTAATTTCTTCATATGAAATTCCCTTTTCCAAAGGTAGCATGCTAAGAAACAAAATATCTTTTGCTCCTCAGTGTGGTAGAAGATATTCCCTTACGAATGCTTTAGATATCCAACAACCTTCCACAGAACTGACCTTGCCTCGAGCTTGTCCGGATCTTGCTTTTGACATAGTCCGGACAACCCCAAATCTTAACATCCTTAAAAGATGGGCTCTTCCCATACCATATCACATATGGAGTGGTAGGCAATTGATTTGGTTAGAACCTAATTCAATAGGTATGCAGCTTCTCAAGTTCATAACTCCCAAAAAGAAATATGCAACTCAATAGTACTCATCATAGAGCACACCATATCACATAGGGTGCAATTGCTCCGTCCCGATATGCCAACGTGTTGTGGTGTATACGGAGGAGTAATGCCGAGAGAGAATATCATTCTCCTTTAGAATAGTCCAGGAATTCCGTGCTCAAGTATTATCCTCTTTGATCACATCAAAGGACATAATACTTATACCCATTTTGGTTCTCTACTTCTGACTTATATTCTTTGAATTTCTCAAAAGTTTCAGACTTGTGTTTCAACAGGAACATTGTAGGGTTACTAGGCACTCTAACAAGGGTTAAGGAAGCATCAAACATGCCCGTTTAAAATTTTAGCCATGCTGAATACCCTAAGCAAGATCGTTACTAGAAAATTAGGGTTTCAAATGCAAGTAAACTATGTTTACAACTAAGTGAATACGATATACAACCTTTGTAGATCGGTCCTTCACTTCTATTGCTCCTTGTTGAAGTCCCTTCGCTGCGATCGTAGTTCTCCCGGACCCTTGCATGGCTTCACGAGGCGAAAGACGCGTCCTTGCTTGAAGTCTTCGAGGCCGAAGATGATCTACTTCGAGAGGATGCCAACTCAAGCTTCTACTTCACTAACTTGAGAATTAGTGAAGCAAACACCCTAAACTAAAGTGCTAGTCTAGTAGAGGATGGAGAAATAGGAAGTGGGTTCTCTTTAGAATTTTATTTCTCATAAGCTTTCTCACTTTTGATCAAACCGTAGCAAGTTTTTTTCTTTTAACAAATGAGAACGAGAAAAAAAGAAAGAGATGAGGATAATGATCAAGTGAGAAGGCTAACCATAGTGAGTAAGTATCATATACTAACTCTTGTAGAGCCATAACCATAGCTAATTGATTAAGGTTGGGTTAAGAAATATCCATGGTAAAAACAAACTTAGTGGACTTAGTCAATGCATCCACAAGCTTCCACAAGCTTCATGCATTGTGCTAATCCTCCACTAATTTTGTAATTACTTAAAATATAAAAACCCAACATAATATGTAGCATGGTGTAAGTCTCATACACCCTAGTCATGTGTATCATCAACCATGATACAATAAAAGAAAAACACAATTTTAATATATATCATATATACATTAAAGTTGTGCTCATGTGAGAAAAACCCTAAACTGAACAAGTGTTAGTTAATGTAAACTAGTATATAAAATATACAATTATAAAATAAATTATTAAATCAACACTTGACTTAATAATCCGGTCATATCACATATAACCGACTAACATCCAATGTATCGACTTATCGAATCAACACTTGATTCGATAACCCGGCTATATCATATACATCCGATCGATACAAAAAGTCACGAGAATAGAATACGGTATCACATACATGCATTATTCTCGGTCCTGCACATATCACATATGCGCTCCTATTTCGTTTTGCTTGAGCCAGTAAAACCTCTATGTAGGACTCTAAAGACTCGTCAATACGCCGGCAGTAGGTGATGATCACATCAAGCACCCACAAGCCGTCAGCGGTACTAGCTGGACGTAACGGCTACCCGGGTATTGAGCGATCAGAAGATCACCAACCAAGCCCGCTCCTACTCCTGTAGAAGCCTGCCGGTAACACTTCCCGTACAATCCGGTCTCCTCATTTGATATGTCGCATATCAAGTCTAGGGGCGGTAAACGTCAGACCCCAATAACCGATAAGTCATGCCGATGTGAGGCTCAGAACAGGTCGAGAAACTACTGGTAACACTTACCAGTAAATCTCTAAATCAGCCCTGGCCAGGGACTTCCCTGTTATGGCCAATCGAGCACAGCACAACATCAACCCCCAATACCGGGAGAGATGAAACCCCTCCTATCGCTCATTGCATCCATGTGACTCGGGACTGTACCCAAAAACAACCGTTTTGCACGCCCTCATAGACGTCGTAAGGTGGAAATCAAAGCACAGTGGGAATCACACAAGACTCTATGACGATCTCGGGTCTACAGACTAACCTGCACAAGTGTCACCAGAGAACTGCCATCTGACGTGAGGTATAATACCATCTGGGAGTTCTCGGTGAGTCCGTCCAGTGTACCCAGTCTCCACTGAGCACCCGTATACCATCTCTGATGTCAAACACCAATGGATATGGGATCATCCATCGCCCATCTCATGGGTCGAGAAGCGTATACGCTAGTCTACACTGGTATATCGATGCCCCGTCTCGATACACCCACGACTAGGGACCTTGAAGGATGTACTTATGGACTACCATGTCCCCACTAGTATGATCCACATCATAGTCCAGGCAGTCATGTACACATCCTAAGGGCTTTACCAACATGTAACGATAAGACAGTATAAAGAGACAAGTATACATGTTAAAGTAAAGAGCAACCAGATAGCATACTATCATATCGAGTAAGAAAGTCCTCTCTATATATGTCCAAGCATCCAATATAATATACATCATCTGTACAATACTGGCCTCTAGGGCATACATACAACTAACAATCTCCCACTTGCACTAGGGCCAGCTGCTGTAGTTGTAGGGTTCCTAGGCACACTGATGAGGTCTCACAAGCCATCAACCATGCCAATTTCAAATTTTACGGTGCCGAGAAACCCTAGACTAGATCGTTAACTAGAATTTTAGGCGAAACAAGAAGCTAGTTAACAACTTAACTAAAGGGTAAACGGAAATACAACCTTTGTAGATCCGGTTCTCCACCTCCATAGCTCCGCGATGAAGTCTCCTCGCTGCGATCATCGGATCCCGGGCTCTAGCGTCGGCTTCATCGGAGAAATGGGCGGGCTAGGTCGTCGGCTTCGATGCCGAAGATGATCTACGTCGAGGCAACACAAGATCAAGCTCCAACTTCACCAAGTCAAAAAACTTGTGAAGAAAACACCCTATACTACTTGGCAAGTGGTAGATGATGAAGAAATAGGAAGTGGGTTCACTTTAGAATTGGATTTCTCACTCATTTCATCAAGTCACCATTGATGGTTGCAAGCTTTTCTTCTTGAAGAAGAAGAAGAAGAAGATAAGAATATATTAAGTTATTTGAAAAATGGAAATAAAAACCATTCTTATCATTTTAGCAACCATGGTTAAGCTAACAAGTGTAGAGAATAAACTATGGTTCAAGTGAATGGTTAGGGTTAAGGAAAGAAACAAAATGGTCAAACTATTCAAAGCTTCATGAAGCTTCAAAGATAATCCAAAGTTTGCCACCATTTTATTTCTTTCTCAAATGAATAAATAAATAAATAAATAAGCAAATAAAGCATATGAAACCCTAACCATTAACTAACCATGGTTTAATTCAAACATACACCCATGTTAGCATGTATCATCAAACATGATACAAACTTGTGCACAAAAATATATCACATATACAATGTGCACATCAAGTGAGAAAATCCATCTTAAGTGAACAAATACTAGTTAATGTAAAGTAACATATCAAATATATAACTATACATTAAATCATTAAATCAACACTTGATTTAACGATCCGGTCATATCGCATATAACCGACTAATATCAAGTGTATCAATGTATCGAATCAACACTTGATTCGGTAACCCGGCTATATCACATATAACCGACTAATGATACAAATCGCGAGAATAGAATACAGTATCACATACTAGTATAATTCTCGGTCCCGCACATATCTCATATGCACTCCTATTTCGTTTCGCTTGAGCCAGGAAACCTCTGTGTAGGACTCTAAAGACTCGTCAATACGCCGGCAGCAGGTGATGATCATATCAAACACCCACAAGCCGCAAGCGGTCTGCTAAACGTAACGGCCACTCGGGTATTGAGCGATCAGAAGATCGACGAGCAAGCCCGCTCACACTCCTGTGAATTCAACCAGTAACACTTACCGTACAGTCCGGTCTGTTCGTCTGATATGTCGCATATCTCGCCTAGAGGTGGTAAACGTCAGACCCCAATAGCTCGATAAGTCGTGTCGATATGAGGTCTATAACAGTTCGAGAAACTACTGGTAACACTTACCAGCAAATCTCAGCAACCCTGGCCAGGGATTTCCGGTTATAGCCAATCGAACACAGCGCAACATCAACTCCCTATACCGGGAGAGACGAATCCCTTCCTATCGCTCATTGCCTCCATGTGATTCGGGACTGTACCCAAAAACCACCGTTTTGCACGCCCTCTTGGACATGGTAAGGTGGAAATCAAAGCACAGTGGGAATCACACAAGACTCTATGACGATCTCGGGTCAACAGACTACTCTGTACCAGTGTCACCAGAGAACTGTCATCTGACGTAAGGTATAATACCATCTGGGAGTTCTCGGCGAGTCCGTCCAGTGTACCCAGTCTCCACTGAGCACCCGTATATCATCTCTGATGTCAAACACCAATGGATATAGGATCATCCATCGCCCATCTGTATGGGTCGAGAAGGTATACGCTAGTCTACTCTGGTATATCGATGCCCCGTCTCGATACACCCACGACTAGGGACCTTGAAGGATGTACTTGTGGACTACCATGTCCCCACTAGTATGATCCGCATCATAGTCCAGGTAGTCAAGTACACATCCTAAGGGCTTTACTAACATGTAACGGAGAGACAATTAGTATACACGTTAAGGTAAAGAGCAACCAGATAGCATACTATCATGTCGAGCAAGAAAGTCCTCCCTATATATGTCCCAGCATCCACTACAATATACATCCTATGTACAGTAATGGTCTCTAGGGCATACATATAACTAAAAATCTCCCACTTGCACTAGGGCCATCTGTAGCAGTGGTTGTAGTATCTCATACTCAACCATCCCATAAAAGTCTCTCTCTGGGAATAGGCCTTCGTGAGTGGATCCGCCGTGTTATCCTTTGAGTCTACTCTCCTAACCTCGATCACCCTGGAGATCAATCATCTCCATGATCAGGTGATACTGCCTTAGAATATGTCTGGATCACTGATGGGACGGACGTTCCTTGGCATAAGCCACAACTCCATTGTCACACAATGGGAGGAACTAAGTTCATCTCATGAACTAATATACACCCAGACAGCCTCTTTGGTAGCATCTTGAGTAGCGATATATTCAGCCTTTAATCATCTAGTATGCCACGGTATCTAGCTTGGAACTCTTCCAACATACCGTCCCTTTACTGAGGGTAAAGACAATGCCTGTGACTGACATTCAGTCGTCTTTATCACCCTGGAACCTTTCCAGTGATTCTCCCCAGGATCGATTGATACCATCTCACTACAACTAGTGAGAATCCTAACATCCATTTAAATCCATCTCATAGATCCAAAACCTAGGATTTTGTAGGTATTACTTTGATCCTATATGGAGAATCCTAGTGATAAGCGGAGATTGACCGAGCATAGCATAGGAAACTCCTTCCCTATCAAGAGTATGTCATCCACGTACTCTACGAGGATCATCACCATACTCCCTACTACCTTTTTTGTATATACAAGGTTCATCTACCATTTTGATGATGTCAAACTCTTTGACTAACACATCAAAACAGATGTTCCAACTCCGCGATGCCTGCTTTAACCTATAAAACATCTTGCACACGTTTCCGCTGCTCCCACTGTCTACGAGGCCCTCTGGCTGTGTACTTATAGACGCTCTCTTCTAAAACACCATCTAGAAAAGCAGTCATGGCACCCAACCGCCAGATATCGTAGTCATGGTTTGTAGCCGTGGCAAGTAGGATCTGGATGGACTTAAGCATAGCTCCTTAGAAAAGGTTTCATCATTATCCACGCCTGGTCGATGACGAAAACCTTTAACAGGTCTAGCTTTGAAAGTCTCAACTTTTCCATGTACACCAAGTAATCTTCTCAAGATATACTTGCTCCTGATGGGGATTTAACCCTTCAGATATAGCAACCAAAGTCCATACTTTGTTGGTGTATACCATCTCAGATCGCTAAGCATCCAGCCATTCTTACAGAGTCCCACTCCTGATGGCCAGCTCAAAACTAGTTGGGTCATCATCTCATGATGCAATCCTCGCTCCCACTGTCATAGAGCAACCGAAGTATCTCTCAGGTGGGTGAGGAACCCTACTAGATCGGCGGAGAGGCTGAGGTTCGTTGGAATCTACTGAATCCTTTGGTTCTGTCAAATCATCAGCTGCAGTTTGTATAGATGGAACATTTCCAATTCTACATAACAGACCTTGCCTCGAGCTTGTCCGGATTTTGCTTTTAGACATAGGCCGGACAACCCCAAATCTTAACTAACTTAAGATATGGGCTCTTCCCTTTCCATATCTCATATGGAGTGGTAGGCAACTGATTTGATTTGAACCCTATTCAATAGGTATGCAGCTTCTCAAGTGCATAACTCCCAAAAGGAAAAAGGTAACTCAGTAATACTTATCATAGAGCACACCATATCAAATAGGGTGTATCTGCTCCGCCCCAATATACCATCGTGCTATGGTGTATACGGAGGAGTAATTCTGAGAGAGAATCTTATTCTCCTTTAGAATAGTCCAGGATTTCCGTGCTCAAGTATTCTCCTCCCTGATCTCATCATAGGACATAATACTTATACCCGTATTTTGGTTCTCTAGTTCTAAATCATATTCTGTGAATATCTCAAAAGGTTCGGACTTGTGTTTCAACAGGAACATATGTCTGAATCTTGAGAGATTATCAGAGAATGTAATGAAGTACAAAGAACCGGCCTTGGCATGTGTAGACAGGGACCTACATACATCAACATGTATCATCCCAAGAGTTCACTAACTCTTTCTCTGTTTCTAGTAAACAGAGCTATGGTCATCTTATCTCTGTGACATGACTGGCAAGTTTCACAAGATGTAAATTCAAATTGATTTAAATATGCATCTAAATGAAACTTAGCTAGTCGGGTCGCATTGATATGACCTAGTCTACAATACCTCAAGAAGGATCCGTTCATTTCTGAACTCTTCCTCTTGTGTGTGTTCTATATACTAAGAACTGTAGTTTGATTTAGGACATCATTGCTTTTAGATAACGTGCCTGAACCGATCAACTTTTGATATAGGAAATGTTCAAAACATTATCCAACAATACAAAATTTTGTCATTTCTTTACTAATAAAGAGACTGATATGATTTTGTATATCAGGTTCGGTATCTAATAACATTCATTCAGAATCAATGTATTTGTAATACAGGGTGACAGTGACCAACAGACTTGGCTGCAACACTTACCCCGTTTTCTGCCTTATGAAACTTATCACCCGTTCTCAGTTCTCTACCTATCCGTAGCCCTATGTAACGTATTACATTAGCGGGATCCTGATCCGGTATCAAATACCCAGGACGCATAGGATACTGAGAAACAGTTCTTTGTAACGAACAAACCCGAAGATGATGCATCAACATGCACTTTCTTCGTTTGGGCGGCACGGGAAATCTGGTATTCCCCAATTCCTGCTCTGTCTTATAACAATTATAAGTTGGAGCGGGACCAACGTTCCCCAGCTCAGTATAACAAGCGGGTTCGGTCAATATATCCGTTTTATTATCTTGATTAAGGCGTGATATGGTCGCTACTTAGAGAGAGAGAGAAGAAAACACTCAGCGTGCGCTCTTTCAAGAATAGGTTGGTTATTATTTTATCTAATCAGGATGGCTCCCACTGTTTTTATCAAATCTTCCTTCAAACCCTAAAAGGAAAGACTAGCCGGGATTAATTACACGCTACAAGTTCGCCAATCTTTCAGCCAGGCCAGTGTCGGTACTTTGAGGGAGGTCCCCCGTGCTTTCGCATGAACCTAATTAATGTAAACCTCGTTTTCCTAGAGGCGTAACCCCGTTGACACCTTTCTAGACACCTACTTGATCAGCTAATTGTAATGTGTAAAACTCTCCCAGGAGTAACAATTACTCGCAGTGGGTATCGGGATCCAACTATCACATAGAAGGTATGCAATCTCATTGCAAATTTCAACACTTGAAATTCCCGATAATTTTGCCCCTAGCGTCCTATGACCTTGACGGAGGCCAAACTACCCATAGTCCGCTAGTCAAGTTCAACCCGTCATTTCCTGATTGAATTAAACCCACCCGCACGACCCTTGACGGAGGCCAAACAACGCCGTACGAATACCCTAATCCAATCGCATCATATGCTAGCAGATAAGCACTAGTTAGCTACCGTACACTACGCCTTGACGGAGGCCAAACTACCGCAGCACGAATACTAACTAGTACTTATCTGAAATGACGGAGGGCTACGACAGTTTTTTCTGAAAACCTACTGCGTAATGAACTTGAAATCGTTGTAGGATCGAATGAATTTTGAAATGGAGTGTTTTTTAGGCTTTTCTAGTTTTGCTAAAGGAGTCACTCTCGGTGAAGGGATCGTCGGTCCTTTCCTCGTCGAATGAGGTGCGGGATATATCATATATATCACTGTGCAAAGCAGAACTCTTAAAAGCAATCAAAAGACAAACCGAGTGTGTAGCATCTGCCAGTTATTGCTAAAGGAGTCACTCCCGGTGAAGGGATCTCGGTCCTTTCCTTATCGAATAAGGTGCAGGATATATCATATATATCACTGTGCAAAGCAAGAACTGTAGCTACCTGTTTTATTTTGAAATTGGATTCTACAACATCTTTAGGTTTCTTTTATTTCATTAATCACATTAATGAATTCCCATCATTTAAGTACCTAAACATCACAGATAAATACGACATACACTTATGCCATCCGCATTCGCCTCGATGTCTCCTCGTGCACCGTTAGGTTAGGTAACTAACGGCAGAGCGGGACAGGGCTAGCGCGGGTGTAAAACATAAGTAACGCCTATATAATATATCATATATACTATATACTGTATCTATCACGGAACATGACATGATCACATCACAGATATCGCAGCAGAAAATATCATATGAATTATTGGATATACTAGGACGTCCGTGTTTTCAATACGAGCCAGTATAAAACACGGATTCCACGGTCGCGATGAATAGCCAAACCCACACCCCTAGACCCCTACGAGAGCGGCAAGCAACCCTACCAATTCTAGAGTTAGGAGACCCGGACTCGACTCCTCGAGTTGGTCTCCCACTGGACTCCAGAACTCGGTTACTTATGCCCTTCTCCTTGGGTCTATCCTAGTGCGGAAAAGTAAATAATATACAAATGGTGACATCTTCCGCAACCTGGAAGTGCCCCAATAAAAGAATATTACATACAAGTTTTTACATGAATGAAAATGAAAAACACTCATCTCACATAAAAAAAACCCGGCTATTCAAACACGACGATCCAATACAACATATCTAGCAACACATAACATCACATGTCATCAACGTAAGTAAACATGCGTATCCCAATTGTCGTTGACATATAGCAACGAAACCGGCGATATCACATATTACACTTACGGTCACAGAAAAGAAAGTGTAAAACTACAACAGTTGGAATCCGCAATCTCTTTAGACATCGCATGCCTAATCAAATGAATTCCTTAGACATCGCATGCCTAACAATTATAAACCCCGCATTTTAGTCTTAAAATCGAAAACACTTTTCAATATAAAGTCGGGCAATTCAACAAGATTCCCGAAAAACTGATCGAATGCTCATCGCAAACTTTAGTAGGCGGCCGCACCCCCGATACCGTCGACGAAGTGCACCAAGGCGGAACACCGCTGCCGCGAGCACCCGAACGGATGCTTTCGGCGACGGGGTTCTCCTACAGTCACTTGGTCGAGGCTAAGGGGTGTAACTGTCTATAAAGTTTACCGGCGAGTATCCGCGTACGCTACGTGATTGCGACGGACTTTTGATCACATCAAAATTCCGTGGCAACCGATCAAGTGAGATTAAACCGCTAGATTTATAACATTCATTCAGTTATCTCATAACTATTTGTGAATTCCAATTATTGTATCACATTCCAGATAAACAGAAAATGTTAAACTTTCCGATCGAACAGTCAAACACCCAAGTTTTCCCGAAACAGCTCAACACATGAAATAAGTTTAAAAACATCCAGTTCATGCTTCAGTACCAACGGTCCAGCCGTAGAAGGGTCAAGCTAACACCTCACATGTGGCACGCCGTACTGCCCCAAACCCGAAGGTTCAAAGGGCAGTTCAAGACGGTCACATAATCAAGTTAAGCTTTGTTGTCTTCTAGAGGGTCCATCGTGTTACTTGCACTACTTAGAACGTTACTAAACCACGGAAAGATCCAACACTTGGAAATTTTCTGGCAGGGAAAAAAGTGGGTATTTATATCCGGTCGAACTTTTTAACATATTCTAAATATCCGGAAAACCCAACGAAATTAAAAATTCCGATCGAAACGACGACTACAAAATAAACCCCAAAATACTCAACTCTTGAGTCAGATAAAAATACCCAAAAAATATCAGGGAATAAAAATAAAACATTACTGTGCAAATATTATAGGGTGACGTCACTAAGTTGCGGCGGAACCGCCGCACGAGCCATGCTAGTGCCGCGGTTCCGCGGCGGTTTAAGCTCCAAACAGTGTCGTATTTGCACAGTAATTCTTACAATTTCCTGCTGAATCTTTTAAGAATTTTTAATTCGGAAAAATCCCAGATTTTAAAAATGGACCAGAGAGGGGTGTATTTCGTCGTATTTGGATTCGATCGGGGTTCTAACTTCGTTAACGCATCGCCTAAGGCTCTAGCTAGGCTCTGATACCACTGTAGGGTTCCTAGGCACACTAATGAGGTCTCACAAGGCATCAACCATGCCAATTTCAAATTTTACGGTGCCGAGAAACCCTAGACTAGATCGTTAACTAGAATTTTAGGCGAAACAAGAAGCTAGTTAACAACTTAACTAAATGGTAAACGGAAATACAACCTTTGTAGATCCGGTTCTCCACCTCCATGGCTCCGCGATGAAGTCTCCTCGCTGCGATCATCGGATCCCGGGCTCTAGCATCGGCTTCATCGGAGAAATGGGCGGGCTAGGTCGTCGGCTTCGATGCCGAAGATGATCTACGTCGAGGCAACACAAGATCAAGCTCCAACTTCACCAAGTCAAAAAACTTGTGAAGAAAACACCCTATACTACTTGGCAAGTGGTATAGGATGAAGAAATAGGAAGTGGGTTCACTTTAGAATTGGATTTCTCACTCATTTCATCAAGTCACCATTGATGGTTGCAAGCTTTTCTTCTTGAAGAAGAAGAAGAAGAAGAAGATAAGAATATATTAAGTTATTTGAAAAATGGAAATAAAAACCATTCTTATCATATTAGCAACCATGGTTAAGCTAACAAGTGTAGAGAATAAACTATGGTTCAAGTGAATGGTTAGGGTTAAGGAAAGAAACAAAATGGTCAAACTATTCAAAGCTTCATGAAGCTTCAAAGATAATCCAAAGTTTGCCACCATTTTATTTCTTTCTCAAATGAATAAATAAATAAATAAATAAGCAAATAAAGCATATGAAACCCTAACCATTAACTAACCATGGTTTAATTCAAACATACACCCATGTTAGCATGTATCATCAAACATGATACAAACTTGTGCACAATAATATATCACATATACAATGTGCACATCAAGTGAGAAAATCCATCTTAAGTGAACAAATACTAGTTAATGTAAAGTAATATATCAAATATATTACTATACATTAAATCATTAAATCAACACTTGATTTAACAATCCGGTCATATCGCATATAACCGACTAATACCAAGTGTATCAATGTATCGAAACAACACTTGATTCGGTAACCCGGCTATATCACATATAACCGACCAATGATACAAATCGTGAGAATAGAATACAGTATCACATACTGGTATAATTCTCGGTCCCGCACATATCTCATATGCACTCCTATTTCGTTTCGCTTGAGCCAGAAAACCTCTGTGTAGGACTCTAAAGACTTGTCAATACGCCGGTAGCAGGTGATGATCATATCAAACACCCACAAGCCGCAAGCGGTCTGCTAAACGAAACGGCCACCCGGGTATTGAGCGATCAGAAGATCGACGAGCAAGCCCGCTCACACTCCTGTGAATCCAACCAGTAACACTTACCGTACAGTCCGGTCTGTTCGTCTGATATGTCGCATATCTCGCCTAGAGGTGGTAAACGTCAGACCACAATAGCTCGATAAGTCGTGTCGATATGAGGTCTATAATAGTTCGATAAACTACTGGTAACACTTACCAGCAAATCTCAGCAACCCTGGCCAGGGATTTCCGGTTATAGCCAATCGAACACAGCGCAACATCAACTCCCTATACCGGGAGAGACGAATCCCCTCCTATCGCTCATTGCCTCCATGTGATTCGGGACTGTACCCAAAAACCACCGTTTTGCATGCCCTCTTGGACATGGTAAGGTGGAAATCAAAGCACAGTGGGAATCACACAAGACTCTATGACGATCTCGGGTCAACAGACTACTCTGTACCAGTGTCACCAGAGAACTGTCATCTGTCGTAAGGTATAATACCATCTGGGAGTTCTCGGCGAGTCCGTCCAGTGTACCCAGTCTCCACTGAGCATCCGTATATCATCTCTGATGTCAAACACCAATGGATATGGGATCATCCATCGCCCATCTGTATGGGTCGAGAAGGTATACGCTAGTCTACTGTGGTATATCGATGCCCCGTCTCGATACACCCACCACTAGGGACCTTGAAGGATGTACTTGTGGACTACCATGTCCCCACTAGTATGATCCGCATCATAGTCCAGGTAGTCAAGTATACATCCTAAGGGCTTTACTAACATGTAACGGAGAGACAATTAGTATATACGTTAAGGTAAAGAGCAACCAGATAACATACTATCATGTCGAGCAAGAAAGTCCTCCCTATATATGTCCCACCATCCACTACAATATACATCCTATGTACAGTAATGGCCTCTAGGGCATACATATAACTAACAGTAGTATCGCATACCGAGCATCCCGAAGAGTCTCTTAAACTGTATCTGGGGAATGGCCTTCGTGAGTGGATCCGCAGTGTTGTTCTTCGTGTCAACCCTCCTGACCTCGATCTCCCGGCGATCAACTATCTCCCGAATCAGGTGATACCGCTTCAGAATATGCCTGGATCGGTGATGGGACCTGGGTTCCTTGGCCAAAGCCACCGCTCCATTGTTATCGCAATACAAAGGTATTGGATGATCAATGGATGGAACCACTCCAAGTTCAGTAATGAACTTCTTGATCCAGACAGCCTCTTTGGTAGCATCGTTGGCAGCGATGTATTCAGCCTCCATCGTCGAGTCTGCCATGGTTTCCTGCTTGGAACTCTTCCAGCTAACCGCCCCTTCGTAAAGGGTAAAGACAAATCCCGACTATGACTTAGAGTCATCCTTATCACTCTGGAAGCTCGAATCGGTAAAGGACTCCATCTGGAGTTCTCCATTACCATACACCAAGAGCATCTCTTTAGTCCTTCGTAAGTACTTGAGAATGCTCTTCACGGCTGTCCAGTGACTCTCTCCAGGATCAGCTTGATACCTACTCATTACACTTAGTGAGTATGCTACATCGGGTCGGGTACATAGCATCGCGTACATGATAGAGCCTACAGCCGAAGCATAGGGTATCCCTTGCATGCGAGCTCTCTCCAAATCAGTCTTGGGAGACATCTCTTTGGAGAGAGTGAGCCCTAAGATCGTGGGTAAAAACCCACGTTTGGACTCTTCCATACTAAACCTTTTTAGTATGGTGTCAATGTACCTGGATTGGGACAATCCCAATATCCTTTGTGATCTATCTCTATAGATCATAATTCCCAGTATGCAGGAGGCATCACCTAGATCTTTCATTGAGAATCTATGTGATAAGAAGAGCTTGACCGATTGCAGCATAGGAATGTCATTTCCTATCAAGAGTATGTCGTCCACGTACAATACGAGGAAGACAACCTTACTCTCTGCCACCTTCTTGTAGATACAAGGTTCATCTACATTTTTGACGAAATCAAACTCTTTGATAACGACGTCAAAGCAGATGTTCCAACTCCGCGATGCTTGCTTTAATCCATAAATGGATTTAAGCAGCTTGCACACCTTCCCGCTGTTCCCACTATCTACGAATCCCTCTGGCTGAGTCATGTACACGCACTCTTCTAAATCACCGTTTAGAAAGGCGGTCTTAACATCCATTTGCCAGATTTTGTAGTCATGATATGCAGCGATGGCAAGCATGATCCGAATGGATTTAAGCATAGCCAATGGAGAAAAGGTTTCGTCATAGTCCACACCTGGTCTTTGACGAAAACCTTTTGCAACAAGTCTAGCTTTGAAAGTCTCCACTTTCCCATCTACACCAAGTTTTTTCTTGAAGATCCACTTGCTCCCAATGGGTTTTACCCCTTCAGGAGCAACTTCCAAAGTCCATACTTTGTTGGTGTACATGGATTCCATCTCGGACCGCATTACATCCAGCCATTTCACTGAGTCCCCACTCGTGATGGCCTGCTCGAAGCTAGTTGGGTCATCATCAACCATGATGCAATCCTCGCTCCCACCATCCATGAGAAAACCGTAGTATCTCTCAGTTGGGTGAGGAACCCTACTAGATCGGTGGAGTGGCTGGGGTTCATTGGGAACTACCGAATCTTTTGGTTCTACTAAATCTTCAGTTTGAGTTTGTGTAGCCGGAATTTCTTCCAGTTCTACCTCGTCGCCACTAATTTCTTTTGCAAGAAATTTCTTTTCTAAAAAGGTGGCATGTCGAGAAACAAACACTTTTTATTCCTCAGTATGGTAGAAAAGATATCCATGTGAATGTTTGGGATATCCCACAAACTTGAATAGAACTGACCGTGCCTCGAGTTTGTCCGGATTTTGTGTTTTGACATAGGCCGGACAACCCCATATCTTAATTCGTTTAAGACATGGTCTCTTCCCACTCCATATCTCATATGGTGTGGTAGGTAAAGATTTAGATGGAACTTGATTCAATAGGTATGCTGCTGTCTCCAGTGCATACCCCAAGAAGGAAATACGTAACTCAGCTGTGCTCATCATAGAGCGCACCATATCTAATAGGGTGCGGTTCCTCCGTTCAGATACACTGTTGTGATGTGGTGTATATGGAGGAGTTAGCTGAGAGAGAATCCCATTCTCTTTTAGGAAGTCCAGGAATTCATTGCTCAAGTATTCACCTCCTCGATCAGATCGAAGGATTTTAATACTTTTCCCGGTTTGGTTCTCGACTTCTTGTTTATATTCTCTAAATTTCTCAAAAGCTTCTGATTTATGTTTCATCAGGAACACATATCCGAATCTAGAGAGATCGTCAGTGAATGTAATGAAGTACACAAAACCATTCCTGGCATGTGTAGACATGGGGCCGCATATATCACTATGTACAAGTCCCAAGAGTTCTGTAACTCTCTCTCCGTGTCCCGTAAACAGAGTTTTGGTCATCTTGCCTTTGAGACATGACTGGCAAGTGTCATAAGATGAAAATTCAAACGGATTCAAATATCCATCTTTATGCAACTTAGCTAGTCGTGTCACATTGATGTGACACCGTCTACAATGCCACAAGAAGGATTCGTTAATTTCTGAACTCTTCCTTTTGTGTGTGTTTGTTATGCTCAGAACTATTGATTGATTTAGAACATAAATGCCATTGCACAACGTGCCTGATCCAACCAACTTTTGGTTTAGGAAAATGTTCATAACATTATCCTGTAATACAAAATTATATCCCTCTTTACTCAACAAAGAAACCGATATAATGTTGCATATCAGGTTCGGCATGAAATAGGATTCGTTCAGAATCAATGTATTACCTATTGGCAATACAAGGTGATATCCCTCGACGGTTTTAGCTGCAACAATTGCACCATTTCCAACCCTTATGTCTTTATCACCTTCTCCAAGTTCTCTACCTTTCCTAAGCCCATGTAACTGATTACATATATAGGATCCTGACCCGATATGTAATACCCAGGACGTAGAGCAAATGGAGAAACAGTTCTCTGTAACGAACACACCCGAAGAAAATGCATCAACATGTACTTTCTTCATTCGGGTGGCATAGGAATCCTGGTATTCCCTTATATCATGTTCAGTCTTATAACTCTTATAAGAAAGAACGGAACCCAGCGTTCCCCAGCACAGTATAACATGCGGGTTCGGTCAATACATCCATATTATTATCTTGATTAAGCCATGATATGGTCGCTACCTGGAGAGAGAGAGAAGAAAACACTTTAGCGTACGCTCTTGCAAGATCAGATTGGTTATTATTTTATCTAATTAGGATGGCTCCCACTGTCTTTATCAAATCTTCCTTCAAACCCTAAAAGGAAAGACTAGCCGGGATTAATTACACCCTATAACTTCGCCAATCTTTCAGCCAGGCCAGTGTCGGTACTTTGAGGGAGGTTCCCCGTGCTTTCGCACGGACCTAATTAGAGTAAACCTCGTTTTCCCAGAGGCGTAACCCCGTTGACACCTTTCTAGACACCTACTTGATCGGCTAATTGTCCTGTGTAAAATTCTCCCAGGATTAACAATTACTCGCAGTGGGTATCGGGATTCAACTATCTCATAGAAGGTATGCAATCTCATTGCAAATCTCAATACTTGAAATTCCCGATAATATTTTGCCCCTAACCCCTATGACCTTGACAAAGGCCAACAAATCATAGGATGCTAGTCAAGTTCAACCCGTCATTTCTGGATTGAATTAAACCCACCCGCACGTCCCTTGACAAAGGCCAACAAGGTCGTACGACTACCCCAAAATAATCTGCATCATATGCATAGACAGATAAGCACCATTTAGATACCGCACACTACGCCTTGACAAAGGCCAACAAACGCAGCACGAATACTAAACGGTTCCTATTTGAAATGACGGAGGGCTACGACAGGTTTTTCTGAAAACCTATTGCGTAATGAACTTGATATCGTTGTAGAATCATGTGAATTTTGAAATGGAGTGATTTTGAGGCTTTTATAAGTTTTTCTAAAAAGGTCACTCCCGGTGAAGGGATCTCGGCTCTTTCCTTATGGAATAAGGTGCAGGATATATCATATACATCACTATGCAAAGTAAAACTCCAAAAGCAATAAAAAAACAAACCGAGTTTTGTAGCATCTGCCAATTTTGCTAAAGAGGTCACTCCCGGTGAAGGGATCTCGGCTCTTTCCTCATCGAATAAGGTGCGGGATATATCATATATATCGCTATGCAAAGCAAAACTGTAGCTACCCTTTTTGAAAAATTTGATTCTACAATATCTTTTAGGTTTCTTTTCTTTCATTAATCATATTAATGAAGTCCCATCATTTAAGTCACCTAAACATCACAGATAAATACGACGTACACTTATGCCATCCGCATTCGCCTCGATGTCCCCTTGTGCACCGTTAGGTTAGGTAACTAACGGCAGAGCGGGGCAGGGCTACTGCGGGTGTAAAACATAAGTAACGCCTATATAATATATCATATATACTATATACAGTATTTATCACATCACATGATCACATCACAGATATCGCAGCAGAAGAAACATATGAAACATTGGATATTCTAGGACGTCCGTATTTTATTTTGAGCCTCTATAAAACACGGATTCCACGGTCGCGATGAATAGCCAAACCCACACCCCTAGACCCCTACGAGAGCGGCAAGCAACCCTACCAATTCTAGAGTTAGGAGACCCGGACTCGACTCCTCGAGTTGGTCTCCCACTGGACTCCAGAACCCGGTTACTTGTGCTCTCCTCCTTGGGTCTATCCTAGTGCGGAAAAGTAAATAATATACAAAAGCTGACATCAACCTCATCCCGGAAGTTCCCCAATAAAAGAATATTACATACATTTAAATTTACATGAATGAAAATAAAAACTCTCATCTCACATAAAAAAAACCCCGGCTATTCAAAACGCGACGATCCAATATAACATATCCAGCAACACATAACATCACATGTCATCAACGTAAGTAAATATGCGCATCCCAATTGTCGTTGACATAAAGCAACGAAACCGGCGATATCACATATTACACTTACGGTCACAGAAAAGAAAGTGTAAAACTACAACATTTGGAATCCGCAATCTCTCTAGACATCGTAAATCCGAAATATCACATATTTCGCATTTCATGCCTGACTGTACGAATTCCACATATTGTATCACATTCCAGATAAATAGACAGTATTAAACTTTCCGATCGAATAGTCAAATACCCAAGATTTCCTAAATAGCTCAACACTTGAGCGGAGTTCAAAAATTTCAGAATACGTCACAGTAGCAACGGTCCAGCCGTAGAAGGGTCAAGCCAATGCCTCACATGTGGCACGCCGTACTGCCCCAAACCCTAAGGTTCAAAGGGCAGTTCAAGATGGTCACATAATCGAGTTAAGGTTTGTTGTCTTCTAGAGGGTCCATCGCATCACATGCACGTTTTTCCGAAAGATTTAAACCCGAGAAAAATTCAACACTTGAATGTTTTTCGTGCCGGGAAAAATTGAGTTAATGATATCCGTTCGAACATTTTAATACTTTCTAAATTATCCGGAATAACATAACAAAATTAAATTCTCCGATCGAATCGATGATTACAAAATAAACCCCAAAATACTCAACACTTGAGTTAATTTAAAAATACCCAGAAAATACTAATAACAGAGATAGAAATTACAGTGAAAAATTTAGTGCATGCTTCCTCATTACTGCCGCGGATCAGCGGCCCAAGGGAGGTACGGCCGCGGTTCCGCGGCGGTTTGGACGGATGGTGCGCTCAAATTTCACCGTAGTTCTTAGAAAACCCTGCTGATTTTTTTAGGTATTTTTAATTCTGAAAAAACCCAGTTTTTAAAAATTGTACAGAGAGGGGGTTATCTTGACGTGTTCGGGTTCGTTCGGAGTTTTAACTTCGTTAACACATGACCTAATGTTCTAGCTAGGCTCTGATACCACTGTAGTGTTACTAGGCACTCTAACAAGGGTTAAGGAAGCATCAAACATGCCCGTTTAAAATTTTAGCCGTGTCGAATACCCTAAGCAAGATCGTTACTAGAAAATTAGGGTTTCAAATGCAAGTAAACTATGTTTACAGCTAAGTGAATACGATATACAACCTTTGTAGATCGGTCCTTCACTTCTATTGCTCCTTGTTGAAGTCCCTTCGCTGCGATCGTGGTTCTCCCGGACCCTTGCATGGCTTCACGAGGCGAAAGACGCGTCCTTGCTTGAAGTCTTCGAGGCCGAAAATGATCTACGTCGAGAGGATGCCAACTCAAGCTTCTACTTCACTAACTTGAGAATTAGTGAAGCAAACACCCTAAACTAAAGTTCTAGTCTAGTAGAGGATGGAGAAATAGGAAGTTGGTTCTCTTTAGAATTTTATTTCTCACAAGCTTTCTCATTTTAGATCAAACCCTAGCAAGCTTTTTTCTTTTAACAAATGAGAACGAGAAAAAAAGAAAGAGATGAGGATAATGATCAAGTGAGAAGGCTAACCATGGTGTGTGAGTACCATATACTAACTCTTGTAGAGCCATAACCATAGCTAATTGATTATGGTTGGGTTAAGAAATATCCATGGTAAAAACAAACTTAGTGGACTTAGTCAATGCATCCACAAGCTTCCACAAGCTTCATGCATTGTGCTAATCCTCCACTAATTTTGTAATTTCTTAAAATATAAAAACCCAACATAATATGTAGCATGGTGTAAGTCTCATACACCCTAGTCATGTGTATCATCAACCATGATACAATAAAAGAAAAACACAATTTTAATATATATCATATATACATTAAAGTTGTGCTCATGTGAGAAAAACCCTAAACTGAACAAGTGTTAATTAATGTAAACTAGTATATCAAATATACAATTATAAAATAAATTATTAAATCAACACTTGACTTAATAATCCGGTCATATCATATATAACCGACTAACATCCAATGTATCGACCTATTGAATCAACACTTGATTCGATAACCCGGCTATATCATATACATCCGATCGATACAAAAAGTCACGAGAATAGAATACGGTATCACATACACGCATTATTCTCGATCCTGCACATATCACATATGCGCTCCTATTTCGTTTTGCCTGAGCCAGTAAAACCTCTATGTAGGACTCTAAAGACTCGTCAATACGCCGGCAGTAGGTGATGATCACATTAAGCACCCACAAGCCGTCAGCGGTACTAGCTGGACGTAACGGCTACCCAGGTATTGAGCGATCAGAAGATCACCAAGCAAGCCCGCTCCAACTCCTGTAGAAGCCTGCCAGTAACACTTCCCGTACAGTCCGGTCTCCTCGTCTGATATGTCGCATATCAAGTCTAGGGGTGGTAAACGTCAGACCCCAATAACCGATAAGTCGTGCCGATGTGAGGCTCATAACGGGTCGAGAAACTACTGGTAACACTTACTAGTAAATCTCTAAATTATCCCTGGCTAGGGACTTCCCTGTTATGGCCAATCGAGCACATCGCAACATCAATCCCCAATACCGGGAGAGACGAAACCCCTCCTATCGCTCATTGCCTCCATGTGACTCGGGACTGTACCCAAAAACCACCGTTTTGAAGGCCCTCATGGACATGGTAAGGTGGAAATCAAAGCACAGTGGGAATCACACAAGACTCTATGACGATCTCGGGTCTACAGACTAACCTGCACAAGTGTCACCAGAGAACTGCCATCTGACGTGAGGTATAATACCATCTGGGAGTTCTCGGCGAGTCCGTCCAGTGTACCCAGTCTCCACTGAGCACCCGTATACCATCTCTGATGTCAAACACCAATGGATATGGGATCATCCATCGCCCATCTCATGGGTCGAGAAGCGTATACGCTAGTCTACACTGGTATATTGATGCCCCGTCTCGATACACCCATGACTAGGGACCTTGAAGGATGTACTTATGGACTACCATGTCCCCACTAGTATGATCCGCATCATAGTCCAGGCAGTCAAGTACACATCCTAAAGGCTTTACCAACATGTAACGATAACACAGTATAAAGAGACAAGTATACATGTTAAAGTAAAGAGCAACCAGATAGTATACTATCATATCGAGCAAGAAAGTCCTCTCTATATATGTCCAAGCATCCAATATAATATACATCATCTGTACAATACTGGCCTCTAGGGCATACATACAACTAATAAACATATGTCCGAATCTTGAGAGATCTTCAGAGAATGCAATGAAGTACAAAGAAACGGTCCTTGCATGTGTAGATAGGGGACCTATATACATTATCATGTATCAATCCCAAGAGTTCACTAACTCTTTCTCTGTTTCCAATAAACATAGTTATGGTCATCTTATCTTTATGACATGACTGGCAAGTTTCACAAGATGTAAATTCAAACTGATTTAAATATGCATCTTAATGTAACTTCAGCTAGTCGGGTCGCATTGATATTACCTAGTCTACAATGCCTCAAGAAGGATTCGTTCATTTCTGAACTCTTCCTCTTGTATGTGTTTTGTACGTTAAGAACTGTAGTTTGATTTAGAATGTATATGCTTTTAGATAACGTGCCTGAACCGATCAACTCTTGATATAGGAAATGTTCAAAACATTATCAAACAATACAAAATTATATCCTTCTTTACTAAATAAAGAAACTGATATGATGTTGTATATCAGGTTCGGTATCTAATAACATTCATTCAGAATCAAAGTATTTGGTAATACAAGGTGATAACTACCAACAATTTGGCTGCAATACTTGCATCGTTTCCAATTCTTGAAACATATCACCCATTCTCAGTTCTCTACCTATCTGTAGCCCATATAACATATTACATATGTGGGATCCTGATCTGGTATCTCATACCCAGGACGTAGAGGATACTGAGAAACAGTCACCCGAAGAAGATGCATCATCATGCACTTTCTTCGTTTGGGAGGCACGGGAATTCTGGTAATCCCCTATTTCCTGCTCGGTCTTATAACAATAATAAGTTGGAGCGGGACCAACGTTCCCCAGCTCAGTATAACAAGCGAGTTCGGTCAATACATCCATATTATTATCTTGATTAAGGCGTGACATGGTCGCTACCTGGAGAGAGAGAGAAGAAAACACTCAGCGTATGCTCTTGCAAAATTAGATTGGTTATTAATATTTCTAATCAGGATGGTTCCCACTGTTTTAGTCAAATGTCACGACCCGAATAGTACAGAACATGACTGGCACTTAGACTACGAAACGTCTCGAGGCGCACGTAATCTAAGTAAGCCAAAACCCAGAAATCCAAACCAAGTAAAGCAGTAGAGTCAAGGAAAAACCAATTTTAAAGCAAGAAGTTTTAAAACATAAGCCAAAGTATGCATTTTTAAAATCTCAAGTCTTTTCTGAAAATTTCGGCAGAGTTTTCTTTGTAAAAACTGACCCCAAACGGGTACAAACCTGATGAAGCATATAATGAATAAAAGCATCCCCAAGCGGGAGCTAGCTCTTCGTCAATTGACGGTCACAACCACGCAAGCAATATAATATACAACACCAAGAGGCGAGGATCAAACTCAGGATAAAAATCCAACATCATCAAAAAACCAGAAGAAAACCATATAATACAGCGCGCGACTCTAAGGTCGAAAGAATATACACTGGTCTCCTATCTCTATCAAATATACAAGTCTGGTTGATGGAGTTTTACTAGATACAACTGGAATAACAAATATACAATGGTGGTCCTGATGCAAAGGGACCCACCTACCAAATCAATCACCCGGAAGGAACAGTGTGCCAGCAAAGCCGCAACGAAACCTGTATGGTAAAACCTGCAAGAAACTGTGGCACAACGGGGGTGAGTTGCCAACTCGTGAGTAGAAAACATCTACGAGTAGAAATCGCATGCATAACGCTATCCTAGCTCATATCAAGTAATATCCTCAAATAAATATCCTGATCCATCTACACATAAGTGCAATACCACGTGCTCGTGTCAGTGCCTCAGATAGCAACATATCAAATATATGTTGTATGAATGCATTACTAATGGAAACAGAATACATCATGAATGAGACAACTGTTTCTTTATTTAATGAGATTCATGTATGTGTATAAATCGAATATCATCAATGAAATCAACAGAGAAATCAGTGCCAAGCATCGACACAAAACCTGAATCTCAATATCTCGATATCTCAGGCTCCGGCTATCCGGACTTGCCTGTATCATCAAATCTCAATATCTCAGTGTCTCAAATCTCAATATCACAATATCTCAATACCTCAGGCTCCGTCAGTTCGGATCGACCCATATCATTAATCACACGACCACGAACGGTATACTCCGTATATCCGCCGTGCCAAACAATCACCGGTAGGCAGTCTGCCCCTGTCGGGCTCATCGTCTACAACTCGAGCTTCTTACCCCGGAGTACCATACCGGGTCCACCATGTACCCGCAGACGGTTCATCCAACTTCTCGAATCGGGTCTAAAAAACCATCTCAGAATCGAGAAAACATCATGGTGGACAATACTTATCATATCAAGGAAAACCACATCTATCTCTTTAAAACAAATCATCAGTTTATAAAACTTTCACATGCGGTTTCCAAATCCAGAAATCTCGAGAAGGATCCGAAATCATCAAAATCATGATGTCAATAAACAGTGAATACCGGTATAAATATCCATAATACTGCATGACCAATGAATATATGAATGCATCTGATATCATGCAATAAATGCAATAGTTAAACTAGCATATGAAAGCTATAACATATTGAAACTATCAATTAGCAAGCTATGTCAATGAATAGTATTCTCTACAGTGTACGTGACATGGCAATTACCGATGAAGATGTGTGTGAGCCGGAAAGCAAGTGTATGTGGAGCATACGCATCATCGGTAATGGTGCTGGTGTCCTGACAGCAGGGTTTCATAATAATTACAGATAACATATGTGTGAGCATGCAATGCGATGAAACATCATGAATATATAGAAAGCGATATGATAACAGCAACACTGAAGAATAAACCTACCCAAAATACGAGTCATACCATTTGGTGTTTAAAATACTCACAATGCTCCACTTTTGAAAACGAGTATGACTCGAGCCCAGTCAAAAGGGTAAGGGAATCCACCTAAGTCTGAGTCGATCTATATATATAAATCTAGTAGTCGGTGATCTCGCCTCAATAGTATCACGTACGATACAATAAATAATATGACATCCTTGGGTCAAGAGTGCGTATCTATCCTCATAACTATATCTCATACGGTAAATCTATCATACGGTTTCCCAAATCTGGGTACGGTCAAATATCACATTTATCTCATTATTCATCTGGTATTCACATCATCACATATCATGAACAGGAGGTACTGATCTAAGTCTAGTACACTACTAATATCATCAACACATATGTACGCGTATGTGTGAAAACACATCGCCTAAAGATCCGCTATAAAATTATGTCGTATCTCCTAATACGAACTAAATCACATCACCGATCTAATGGCACCAAGCCCAATCTCATCGACTCATCTCCAAATACCATATACTATCCTCAACATCCATACATGTGTATATGAATATGTATATGCATAGTCCCATACCCATGCATATATACATATATACACATCCCCATATACGTGTCACGTCCCGAAAGTACGGAACATGACCGGCACTTAAACTACGAAACGTCTCGAAGCGTACGTAATCTAAGTAAACCGAAAACCCAGAAATCCAAACCAAGAAAAGTAGTAGAGTGAAGGAATACCAATTTAAATCAAGTAGTTTTAATAACATAAGACGAATTATGCGTTTTTAAAAACATAAAATATTTCCTGAAAATTTCGGCAGAGTCTCCTTTGTAAATACTGGCCCCCAAACGGGATACAACATGAATAGTATACGAAATCAATAAAAGGGCATCCCCAAGCGGGAGCTAGCTCTTCGTCAATCGATGGTCACAACCACACAAGCAATATAATATACAACGCCAAGGGCGAGGATCAAAACTCAAAAGGAAACTCAAAACCACAAGAAAACCACAGAAATATAACGCGCGACTCTAAGGTCGAAAGAATAACATCACTGGTCTCTATCTCAAAAATAAATACATGTTTGGTTGATGGAACTTCTAGATACAACAGAGTAATAATATACAAGTTATATAATGGGGGGTACGATACAAGTAAACCCACCTACAAGCAAATCACCCGAAGGAAACTATGCCCGCAAGCCGTAAAGGAACCTGTACGGTAATCCTGCAAGAAAACTGGGGCACAACGGGGGTGAGTTGCCAACTCGTGAATAGAAAAACATCTACGCACAGAAATCGCATAAATAACGCAACCTAGGTCAAAGATCATAATATATCCTCGGTTATATATATAACATGCAACCTATAACAAGGCTAGGGTAAATATCTAACCCGAGTGTAATCTCATGTGCCCGTGTCAGTGCCTCAGGTAGCAATATATCATGAATGAGGTATGAATGCATGGAAACAGAATACATGTAAATGAAGAACTGTTTTCATAATTTAGTGAGATTTCCTTTGTATTTTTAAAATGAGGTATCATAATGAAATCAGCATAAAACAGTGCCTAGCATCGGCACAAAACGTAATCCCAATATCTCGATATCTCTGTATCACAGTCTCTGTACCTCAATATCTCGAAATCTCAATGTCTCAATCACAATATCTAGGGCGCCGTCAGTCCAGACCGGCCCCTACCATCCATCTCAAGACCACGACGGTATCCTCCGGATATCCGACGCGTCGGGTAAAATCACCGGTAGGTTGTGCTCCCCTACCAGGCTCACATCGTCATCATCACGCGCTTCTTGCCCCGGGGTACCTTACCGGGTCCACCATGTACCCGAAACGGTTCATCCGTCTCCTCGAATCGGGTCTCGAAATCCATCAGCAAACTCATGGTGGACGACTCATACATCATGGGAAAACCGCACTTTTTATTTTAAAAGAGAGAAAAGGTTTATTTATGTTTTTGCGGTTTTCCTCCAAATCCAGAAAATCTCATGGAAATCCGAATCCAAAATCTCAATAACACGTAAAATAGTGAATATATGCATGAGAATCCATGAATGCGGCATAACAATGAATAACAGTATGCATGAAGTAGCAGGTAATAACTACAATGTCTAAACTAATATATGAGGCAAGTACACTAATATCATGTCTAAACTATTAGCTAACAGGCTATGTCAAGCAATAATATTTTCTAAGGTGTACGTGACATGGCAATTACCGATGAAGATGTGTGTGAGCCGGCAAGTAAGTGTACGTGGTACATACGCATCATCGGTAATGGTGCTGGTGTCCTAACAGCATGATATCAATAATGGAGTATGAAACATAATATAAGCATGCGATGCGAAGCGAACCACAATAATGAGCGGGAGCTGAATACTAGACGCAACTATAACTAACCTGCATTAATCTAATATGAGTCCTACAAATGGTGCCTTTTGAAATAACACGAATCATGGGGTTTTGAAAATAGGGGCTACGGTGTTTTTATTAAAAGATACGTCTTTTGAAATATCCGTAGGATCCCTTGGGCTGTCTTTTAAAATACCCACGATTCGTTAGTTTTTGAAATAGGTAAGAATCGAATCTAATCTAACAACTAAACTAAACTAAAGGGCTAAGCTAACAAGCTGGACTACAGGTAAGGAAACCGCCTAACATCTGAGTCGATCCATATACATACCTGTATATAAATTAGTTGGTGATCCCGCCTCAATAATATCATATCTGATACCATATCTATAATCAGACATCCCAAGTCAAGAGTGTGGATCAATCATCAAGATATAGCTCGTACGTAAATCCGTCGTACGGCATTCCCAAATCTGGGTACGGGTTAATAACATATTCCTCACACCATTCCTCTGGTATTCTCTTTATTCAAGATCATAGTCTAGGGTACTGACCTATGTCTAGTACAATACTAATATCCTCAATATACTCATGATCTGACTACTGATCGACAATCTCGTACAAACCGATATCGTCAGCACATATCATCATCAAGGGGTATACATCGCCCGATACGGCCTAATATCAATATCCTAGCATATCATGCCTCATATCACGATCACATGTCGACCATTTTATTTATAACACTATTCACCCGTATCGCCGCCCCAAGATCCGCTATAACACCAGGACATACCTCAAGTACGAATCCTGCCATATCACCGATATCACAACCACAAAACAAATCTCATCGACTCAGCTCAATCCCAAGTATCATCCTCAAATCCGTATATGAACACATAGTCCCATACCCATGTGAACACATAACTATAAAGAATCCCATGAGCACATATAAATAGGAATGTATGCAAGTATGTATGTGTAGAGCAACACTACCCTAAGGTTCACAACACTAAAATAATCCAACACACCAGTATCCATCCTAAATATCGTTATTAATCCCAAATAATATATAATAATTGTTGGTGTGTATACGCATCCGTATACACCACCACGGACTGCGGGGGTGCTATACGCCATCCACCCGACTTCTCCCCGTAGATATAAATCTACTCACCTGGTCCTCGCTCGCCGGTGCCGACGTCGCCACGCGCTTGCTTGTCGTCTCGAAGTCCACATGGGGGTACCTACATATCATAACGCACCGCATCGCATTAAAATCCGACTCATGACCAAAACGACACACGAATCCCACATAGGTCAAAACCTATGGTTGCTTCCACAAATCAACCCAAAAACCCTCGACATCGGCGTACAAACGCCAGACCATCGAGATAAACCCAAATACACTCATTTGCACATTCACGAACACTAATTTTAATATAAAATAGGTTAAAACTCACAAAAACCCCAAATTCACTTTAAAAGCCGTTTTTCCGAAAAACTAGCAAGCAAAATTTCCCGTTTTAGTACAAAACTCGACGTTTCAACAATTCTAGCGGCCATAATACTTATTAAATAACTTAAATAAGTCATATAACCCATAACCACAATTTAATCTCATCAAACTATATATGTTCAAAAAAACTAGTTTGCAATTTTACCCAAATTTCAACCATTTTAGCAAAAATGCATAAACAACAATTTAGTTTGGATTTGCATGATCTAAAATATTAAAATACAATTTAAAATGTTAATAATACCATGGATACCCTAATTAGATTTTTATCCCAATTGATTAATTAAATTACCAAAATCTAGTTAACCAAATTAGTGTAATTATCACAATTTTTAAACTAACAATTAACAACCAGCTACTAACTTATTTTAACATGTCATAAGAGCTTAAATACATTACACAACCATACACCAATTTCACAAAACCCTAACTTGCATTCAAGTTCTTCTCTTGAATTTTCATCACACAAACCACAACAACCAATTTAACACTTATAAACAAAATCATATAAGCAACTGATCAACAAACAACCATGGGGCACAAAATTTATACCTCACAAATCCATGATCAAACATGAAATCTAGACCTCCAAAATGAAATCCTTGCACCAAGATCCATGCATCTAAGGCTATACTAAAATGGGTAAGAACTAGATTTAGATTTTGGGATTTTTTTGATGCGTATTTGATGAATTTTTTTGAAGCAAAAGAGATGGAACAATGGGGGGGGGGGAGAAAGAGGGTTGTTGTGCAGGAATTTTCGGCCAGCAAGGGAGTGGGGGAGGAGAGAGAGGGAGGTGGAGAAAAATGGGGAGAAAAAGACAAAGTCTACACCCCCTTTTGACTTTCTTTCATTTCCCTTTTTCTTTTCTTTTGAAAGGTGAGGTAATTGGAGAGAGAGAGGGGGGGCTGTCAAGGTGGGGCCGGCCATGTGGGGAGGGGGAGAGAGGGTGAGGTGTGGGTGTGTGGGTTAGGGAAAAAGATGAATGTATTACCCCAATTCCCATTAACACTAATTTCACCGAAAAAAGCCTTTTTCTTCGATATTTTCTAAACCGTTTTAGCAAACGATTTCATTTCAAAAACTACATGATAAAATTTTATTTAATGTTTTATGATGCACAAAATTTGTTTCAACTCATTCTAATTTGTAATTTTTCCTAATTAAATGTATTAGTGACGGCTTAAAATAAGAATAAAATAATTTTTTTTCAGAAAATTTGAAATTTCACCAGTGGCTCAATAAACACCAAATACTAGCAATTACATAGCTAGAATATGTATATTTAATTTTATAATAAAGATATTTGCATTTTGACTTTTTACAGAAAACCCCCTTATTTTACCGTTTTTTTCGAAATTTCACCGAAACGATTTTCAAAACGCTACATTACGCACAAGAAAGTAAATGTATGCGGATGTGTGTGTGCGTGTATGCAAATCTTTACTCTAAGATTTCGTGACTAAGAAATCCACTAAAGTCCTTTCTTCAATTCTCGCTAACACTAAATCCATGATCTCCTAAATCTTCTCTTGCTAAGTGTTCATATCTCTCAACAATATATAAATGTATATCTATATCACATCACATCAATCTCACAACATTGCGGGGGTGCTATACGCCATCCACCCGACTTCCCCCGTAGATATAATCTACTCACCTGCTCTTGCTTGCCGATGTCGATGCCGCCATCCTCTTCTTCATTGCCTCGAAATCCCCGTGAGGTACCTACATATTACATCATAGCATCGTAAACGAAATCACGCACAAAACCCAAAATGTCGTACGAAACACCGATAGGTTAAAACCTATAGTCTCGCATGCAAAACACAACCAATAACCCTATTCGTTGGCGTTCAAACGCCACACGACGGAAACACAATATTAAATACCAAAACCAAATTTCATAAAACCCGTAAAACAAATCCAGCAACTTAGAAAATATGCTCCAGATTTTACCCTAAATGGAATTAGCCAATTTTGCATATGTGGAGGGTCTAATTTACTGGAGATAAAGCCCTGGAACAAAAACGAGTTGATTCCCCACTGCTATGGCCGCAAATTGCGGCCAGAAAGAATTTAATTGCGGCCTGGGTCACTACTACAAATAAGGGTTGCCCCTACGGATTTATCGGTAGGGGCAAACCACTGCCCGTACGGAGATGTGCGTAGGGGCGAAAAAAGACCCCGTAGGTGCAAAGGCCGCAGGTGCAAGTTGAAGCCCTGAACTTTCCCCTACGGGCAAAATCTTGCCCCTACGGAGTTCTGTGTAGGGCCGGTTTCACCTACGGAGTAGGCCATAGGGTAAAAGAAGTTATATTATTTACGGTTTTTTTAAATATATTAACTGTACCTACGGAGATAGCCGTAGGGCCACGTACTATCCCCTACGGATATCTACGTAGGTACTTATCCGTAGGGGCAAAATATCAGAAATCCTGATATTTTTCCCCTACGGATAACTCCGTAGGGGCTAAACAATGGCCCCTACGGACATATCCGTAGGGACACTCCCAACCCCCCTGGTACTGAGATCAGGGGGGAAATATCAGTTACTGCTGATATTTTGCCCCTACGGATATAGCCATAGGGGCAACATGTGTACCTACGGATTAATCCGTAGGTACATATTATCTGTATTTTTTTTTAAAAAGGGCTGCCTGATTTTTTCCCGCCCTGTGCACAATAATATATATAACAATAAAATATAAAATTAATCATCACACAACATATATCGCAGTATTCATAATCACATCTCACGCATATAATATACAAAAGAAACCCAAAAACTGAATATGATATAAATATAAACCAATATCAATATCAATATCATTTCAAAATGTAGTACAATATGTATGATATAAATAAATACATGTTTCAAAAAATATGAATCAAAAAGCTACCCTAGCTCGATCCAGCTCCACCCCTGATAAATGATAGAATCAAGCGCGCCTGGTCCTCGGTCAATAAACCCTGCAATTCGGCGCGTGCGGGAGTCTGAGCGGCCTGTGGAGCTGGCAATGTAGTATGCGCAGCCGCCTTCGAGGTAGTCGCTTGCGGAGCCGCGGCTGCGAGAGTCTGAGCGGGCGGTGGAGCTATAGGAGCTGTCTGCGGAACAGCAGCCGATGTAGTGGCTTGCGGAGCCGCAGCCGAAGGAGATGCATGTGGAGGCTCGGTCGATGTACCCTGTCGCGTCTGGATAACGTGTGTAAGAAGCGTGTAAGAACTGTGTATTATTCGAATTCGTATCATTATTAAGTTATTTTGAAACCCCATTTGGATATCTAGTTTGGAAAACCGTTGTTTATTTTAATTACATATGTATGTATGATTAATCAAACTTAAGTCTAAAACCAAATAAGCTCAAGCTACGTACTAATTATGGATATGTTGATATCTATAATATGATATGATATTTTACTATAAAGTAGTATACATACCAGCATCTCCTTCAACTCCTGAACGGTGCCCTTCAAGCTCTCCAGTTCCTGATGGACACGTCGCTCACTGGAGACGGAGGAAGTAACCGCCGGGGTGGAGTCCAACCTCATATGGGCCCTGCTAGGGCCCAGTCCCCGGCCTCTCTCCCAACCTCCGTGGTGCCCTCTGTGTGCGGCGTCCAGAACTGGGGTCAGCAGCCTCGGATCGCTCTGTCCGGTAAAATCGATCCCCGAGGCCTCGGCCTGCTCAACCACCCGCTCCTACACCCACATTAAGCAGTAAAGTATAAGTATAAAATTTAAACTTGAATCTTCCAAAACTAAAATTTCAAATTTGGGTAGAATAAATATTAACACTTACGCAATACTCCTGGGTAGCAACGTCGGGATATCGAAGCTCGCCCGTGGCGGGATCTGTCGAGGTGCCGTGGACGGCAAGATATGCGGACAGCACGCTCGGTGTACCACTTGACGCCACGGTCCGAGCTGTCTACAATATTAGAAAATAACTCTTAATATTAGAAATATTAGAAAATAACTCTTAATATTGCAGAATATCACAAAGGTCGGTCTATTGTAATTTACCGATAACTCCATGGCTCGAGTAATATTTCTCGAGCCACCTGTGTAAGTAGGGCGACCCCTCTTCGCCGACTTCCTGTTCTCTGTATTCTGAGCGGCCTGTTTCTACACAACGCATTAACATTTAGTTTTCTAATTAAGGAACACAAAAAATAAATTATATCCTAAACAATGAATTGCATTTAAAATACATACCTGTTTGCGCTGGGAGTCGAAATATTCGCACAATAGAGGTCATGTCTCTACGTCGACTCTCGCAAACGCCGAAGTAGATAGGAGGGCCGCTCTCTCTGCCTCGGGGGTCGCCATCCACAGGGAGTAGCAGTCGGCCTTTAGCTCATTCCTGTTGTATCGGACCTTGGCCTGATGTTCTTCATCAGGCCATTGTACAGAGCATGAAGGTCGAGCACCCTCCCCGGATGATCAGGGTCGGCTACAGGCTGAAAATCGTAATCCAACCGAAAATACAAAAAAAAACATTGTTATTAGATTGCAAGTGTTAATAATAAATATGATAAGCGGATAGATCAACTGAAAATATATATTAATACGTACCCGAGCCTGATCAAAGAAGATGGCGAATGAGCGCTGGTGCGGCTCGCCCCACTCAACGTGAAGTGGATAGTTCTTCACGAGCCGGCTCTCGTCCCCCATATACCGGCCAAACCTCTCGGTATGAGGACCGGTATAGCGATAGTCAAGGGTAAAAAAAGGAGGAATGCTGCCTCCCCCTAGCTCTGTCAGGCCTCAGCCTATGGGACTGATTCGGGCCTCGAGTCCTCCTCTGGGGATGGGGAGGCCCTGCGTCTGCACGAAATATCAAGACAATCAATATTAAGATAAAGTTGTATTAAGAAATCAAGGTTAAATGAAAATTCAAGTGTGATATATACCTCCGGTGACTAACGCACGAGCCTGGGCCCGGGCAGCAGCACGAGCAGGACGATAGTTCCTCCGGTGAGGAACAACCGGGGTCCCAGATGCGGACGCATCCCCTCCAACTAGAAAATAAACATTGACGCTAAATTTCCATGAAGTTCATGTTTATTCTATAGAGCATATGTAAAATGAATAAATATTTTAAATTTATTCATACTAACCTGCAGACGATGCGGAGGGTATGGAAGCGACAGGAGTGGCCCCTACGGAAGATGTGGACGCACCACCTATAATTAGACAATTAAAAATAGATTATATAAGTAATTGCAAAAAGAATGTGTAGATCAATAATATAACGTTCTAAATCAATATGCATGCACTATAGGATATATAAACATACCCGCAGGTGCGGTGGTGTTACCACCTACAGGTAGACAATAATAAAAATTGCTAAGTAAAAGCAAAAGGAATGTGTGTATTTATGATATAGCATTCTAAATCAATATACATGCACTATATGATATATACACATACCTGGAGGAGCGGGGGTGGCCTCTGTCCCAGATGTGGACGCATCACCAACAACTAGACAATCAAACATTGACAATATAAGTAATTTTGACATAAACATGCATGAATATCTGTAATATTACATTCAAAATGGATATGCGTGCAGTATACCTGGAGGTGTGGCAAAATCCACACGGAAGGAGGCAACCGAAAGGGTCTCCGATCTAGGTGCAAGACCGGCCCTCTGAAGCTCCCTACGGAGCTCTCCGGGCGGCAGAACCGCTCTGCCTCTGCCACGGCTGGAGCTCCTTCCGCCCCTCGCTGCTCCCGACATCGTCATCAAATCTAGATAAACGGTTCGTGGACGCATTAGACAATCATTAAAAGTATTGACTATATATGTATAGAGCGTAAAATGTGAAGTAATAATATAACATTACCGATAACTTTTTTCGTTTCGTGGACGCATTATATATATCTACTTGGATTTCATCGTCGATGTCATTTCTAACCCACGTAACTTCATGATCGGTCGAAGACAACCCGTCCTTCGAAACAGACGGTCGGAGCACTTTAAGCCTTCTCTCTTCTTCGTCCTCATCGCTGTCCTCGAATTCTGGGACATCGTAGACATCTCTGGGTTTCCATCGGCATACAACACTCCATCCCGGATGCTTCAAACACTGTGAGTAGTATACTTGGAACGCTTGGTTCGGAAAGATAAACGGATCTTCCTGACCGTAAAATCGAAGTGTGTTCACACTGGTCAATCCATATTCATCTTTCCAAGTCCCAAGATTGCTTCTCCACCTGTCCGTATCGGTTCGCGGATCATACCAAGTACACTGGAATATATAAAAGGGTTCTGATCGTCCGGGATAGTGGATGCCGAGTATACAATTTAAGTACCCATAGTAAATCACACCGTTCGATCCTACCATCGCAATCCCACTATTCTGAGTGGTTCTAGATGTTTCTATATCCTTAACTTCGAATTTGTATCCAAGGACACCAAATCCTTTGTAATATGCAACTTCCATACTAGGAAATTGAGCTAAACATCTTGAATCACTCTTAAATGATGCAGACAAGTTCGGATCGTGGATCTAACAAAATTTTTTTACGACAAATACATAACGATAAAAGTTTAGATTAAAACTGATAGCAATAAAATGTTATTCGAATAACTTACATGATCTGTGACCCAATCACAAAAATTATCCTGATGGTATTTTTCCAAACGTTCTTCGTTCCAATCAGTATGCCCCTCACGTACCTCGTTAAAATGAATTCTGTTTTCGACAAATAATTGTGACATTAATATTATATCATTTCATACACACACAAACACAGATATAACAATTAATCCAAAAAAACTTACTCTCTAATTTGTTCAAGACATGCACAATTAAGCAAGATAAACCGGTATATCTTGTTGATAAACATAGTGTCTACCCTCTTATACTCGGCTTTACCATATGGCCCGTCTTGAATTCTTTGTGGTCGGTTAAGCCTTGTCTCAATGTTCTCATCCAGATAGCGGGAACAAAATGTGGTTGCTTCATCAAGAAGATAACCTTGCATGATAGAACCCTCTGGTCGATTTTTATTGCGTATATACTTTTTAAGAGTGTAGAGGTACCTAATGAAAATATGTTGAATAAATAAATACGGGTATACAGGACAACAATAAATTTATAAATTGCGCGAAACGAAAAATTACACGTACCTCTCGACGGGATACATCCATCGATATTGTACCGGTCCGGCTAACTTCGCCTCAGTTGTAAGATGAACCGTCAAGTGTATTATGATATCGAAGAATGACGGTGGGAAAATACGCTCAAACTTGCAACGTATCAACGCAATAGAATTTTCTAGTTTATCCAGCGTCGCAACCTCCAGTGTTTTAGCACACAACTCCCTGAAAAAACAACATAGGTCGTTGATTACTAGACCAACCGAGTCAGGGAGAGAAGCCCTGATGGATAATGGAAGAAGGTGCTCTACGATAACATGGTGATCATGACTTTTCAGCCTATCGATCTTGCCCTTCATAATTTTTATTTTCTTGCTGAATGATCCTGAGAAACCTGTGGGGACTTTCAAATCATGCAACACCTGCAGGAATCTTTTCTTCTCCGGTTGTGACATATGATAAGCGGCATTGGAAAGTACAAACTTTCCCGGTTTACCCGCTACCGGTCTAGGGTGCAATTCACTTCTTATTCCCCACTCTTGTAGATCCATCCGAGTATTCATGTTGTCTTTCGATTTCCCGTCTTTACAAAGAAGCAAGTTAAGTATGCGCTCTGATACTCCCTTCTCTATATGCATGATGTCCAGACAATGACGCACTGAATTTGTAGACCGGTACAGAATCTCTTAGAAAATGCTTAACTTGTTCCAATATGGTGGTTTGACCTGTTTCGTCGGATCCATCCCGAAGGTCACGTTATTGTAACCATCCCATTTAGCAGTCATGTCCTCTCCGGATAATGGGGATGGAGGTCCAAGAAGCTCCTGATGACCATCAAAGTGAACCGTGTCTAACCTATAGGGGTGGTCTGGAGGCAGGAAACGTCGATGGCCGCAATAACAAACCTTCCTGCTAAAATTCAAGAATTTTGATGTTGTGTGTTCATGGAAATGAGGACATGCTTTGTGACCATGTACGGACCAACCTGATAGCATTCCATACGCAGGAAAGTCATTAATTGTCCACATTAAAGCCGCACACAGTATAAAGGTTGTATTTGTGTTTGCATCATATGTCTCTACACCATCAATGAACAAAGATTTCAACTACTCGATCAGAGGTCGGAGATAGACGTCGATATTGTTCCCCGGTGAGTTTGGTCCGTCGATAAGAAGAGGCATCATAAAGTATGATTGGTCCATAGCCAACCAAGGCGACGGATTATAAATTATCATTACAACGGGCCATGTGCTGTGACTTCCAGCTATATAGTTGAATGGGCAGAAGCCATCAGTAGCCAGTCCGAGCCGGACATTGCGAGGATCGCTACTGAATATTGCGTGCCTCCTATCGAAATCCTTCCATGCCGGTGAATCTCCTGGATGGCTCATTTTTCTATCTTCGCTTAGAGGAGCACGGTGATGCCAAATCATTGCCTCGGCTATTTTCTTGCACCTGAATAGCCTCTGTAGCCTTATGGGAAAGTATCGTGCTATCTTCACAGGTATATCAGGCTTCTTATCAGAATCTTTCGGCTTATACCTGGCCTCTCCGCATGTTGGACACTCTTTCAAATCTGAATTCTCTTTCCAGTACAACACGCAATTTTTAGGACATGCTTGAATCTTCTCGCACTTTAGACCCAAATCAGACATCATCTTCTGGGCTTCGTACCAGCTGTCGGGCACATTATTTCCCGGAGGCATAGAATCTTTCAAGAACGAAAGAAGAATTATGAATGACTTGTTGCCCATCCATTTAGGCACTTAATCTGGAAAAGTTAGACGAATCATGAGAGGGTGGAATACTTCGCATTCTCATAAATTGGTTTCCTAGCATCATTCATGAAATTTTCATATTTATCCGCACGCGGTCCTTGACCGGAAGGAATGTCATTTTCGGTACGAATAGATTCACCTAGGGCAGCCTCTACCATATCCTCCATTTCTTCTGATGGAAATAAATTACCGTATCCTGCCGCATTACCGAATTCTTCTTCTTCTCCTGCCGCATTATCGTGTTCCCCTTCTTCTTCTGCCGCAGTACTGCATTCTTCTCCTTCCCCGTGATATTTCCAAGTTGTATAAACTCTAGTAAACCCATGTTTTACAATATGAAGCTCTGCCAATTCTACCTTCTGCCAGTACTTATTGCCACATCTATCGCACGGACAGAGAATCTTCTCTATTACGATCTTATTATGTGCGCGTGCAAATTCAAGGAAAGCAGCAACTCCTGCGACAAACTTAGGTTGCATACGTTGTTTCCAATCCACATACATCCAGTCCTTAACTCTGACGTACTCATGGGCCATATTAGACTGTATAACATATAAATTGTAGGTTATGCTGACTATATTGAGAAATATAAGAACGGGATAGTTACTGACAAAGGAGAAAATCCGTGTATATGCTTTGTGTGTGCGTTTGTCGTTGAAAAGAATAAATTATCGCACGTATGATAACCGATAGACGGGGACTAAGTGGCGCTTTTAGTTTCATACATGAGTATCGATGAGAATATGAAGGT
Organism: Agapanthus africanus; assembly: GCA_030015575.1. Taxonomy (NCBI): domain Eukaryota; kingdom Viridiplantae; phylum Streptophyta; class Magnoliopsida; order Asparagales; family Amaryllidaceae; genus Agapanthus; species Agapanthus africanus. The sequence goes on along the minus strand of JASDDO010000012.1, from coordinate 448,348,862 downwards.
TTCATATTATCATATATTGGTTTTAACTTGAACATCTCGAATCGCTCTCTAATTATGCGTTTGTTGTGTATTCTTGTTGTATGTGTGTGTTTCGGCTGTCGGGGGTAGGTTTCTATCCCATTAAGAATGTATAGAGCGAACACCCATCACTTGTGCTTTCAACCGTTTCGAGTAAATTTCGGCAGCACCTCCCCGCTGTTCTCCAAGTACAGTGTAATAGAATAGATAATCATTTCAAAGCTGTGAAACAACGTTGAAATGAACATCTAATCTATCTTTGTATACGGAGAACCAGCGGAAAGGTACCGACGAAATATCTCGAAACGGATGAAAACACAAGTGAATGAAGGCGTTTGCTTTATACATTCTTAACTTGTCCACACGGGACAAATCTATGGGTTACCATATGATTGAATTTTCTCGTCGCGTAGACTATACGACGGTTGTTAGTATCGAGCTATACTGTCCGATATTTAACAACCTTCGTATAGTTCTATGTCACGACGAGCATCGCACGTATGTTAACCGATAGACGGGGACTAAGTGGCGCTTTTAGTTTCATATATGAGTATCGATGAGAATATGAAGGTTTCATATTATCATATATTGGTTTTAACTTGAACATCTCGAATCGCTCTCTAATTATGCGTTTGTTGTGTATTCTTGTTGTATGTGTGTGTTCCGGCTGTTGGGGGTAGGCTTCTATCCCATTAAGGAGCGAACACCCATCACTTGTGCTTTCAACCGTTTCGAGTAAATTTCGGCAGCACCTCCCCGCTGTTCTCCGAGTACACTGTAATAGAATAGATAATCATTTCAAAGCTGTGAAACAACGTTGAAATGAACATCTAATCTATCTTTGTACACGGAGAACCAGCGGAAAGGTACCGAAGAAATATCTCGAAACGGATGAAAACACAAGTGAATGAAGGCGTTTGCTTTATACATTTTTAACTTGTCCACACGGGACAAATCTATGGGTTACCATACGATTGAATTTTCTCGTCGCGTAGACTATACGACGGTTGTTAGTATCGAGCTATACTGTCCGATATTTAACAACCTTCATATAGTTCTATGTCACGACGAGCATCGCACGTATGATAACCGATAGACGGGGACTAAATGGCGCTTTTAGTTTCATATATGAGTATCGATGAGAATATGAAGGTTTCATATTATCATCGAGTATCATATATTGGTTTTAACTTGAACATCTTGAATCACTCTCTAATTATGCGTTTGTTGTGCATTCGTGTTGTATGTGTAACATGATTTTAAACCATTGAGATCAAGATTGATAGAACTGATCATCCTACATTGCAATGGCATTCATCAACCAAAAACTATTATTGCAATGACATTCATCTATAACAATCAACAATTAAAACTACAAATGTGGGATACTGATATCATAAAGCGTTATACGCAACATATGAATTCACATGACTGAAACATGCATCAAAAAAATATGTTCATCCAAAAGAAATGCCACTGTCAACAAATATAGACAAATACGTCATAAAAACAGTAACTAATTAACAAGTTGATAAGCATCTGGATCAAGAAAATGATAGGAAAAAATTGACTATGATCTATAATGACAAGTCTATTACTATGACTCTCGACTAACAAAGGTGGCTTTTCGTCCTCGGTAGCTTGATAATTGGGATTTCATGGCGAATAAAAATATGCATATGCCGTTTGAACGGGAACTTCAATAGGAAACTCAATGAGGTCGGGTGTACTGAAGTACACTTTGTATTTCGCTATATCAGGTGATGAAGCCCAAGCCCTAGCTAGCCCCAGCCCCACCCCAACCGAACCCTATCGAAGGTAAAGAACGTCTTTACACTTTCATATTTCTATTAATGATGCAAGTCTCCACCAAGTCAAATTCTTGCAATATCTTTCTTTTTAGAGTATGTCTAATTTAATAGATAGAATTTTCAAAGTTGGGCAACCAAGAAAAAGTAACAAGGGATTTTACATACATGCCAAAGCTTTGATTATTTATTTATTTATTTTCCATTTCATATTAGTACTTTTATATGTTTGATGATGGCAAGAAATACAAATTATATTAGAACATTGTACATACCTAATTTCCACTTGAAATCGGTTTTTTCTTTTATCAGTACTCGTTGACATATAGTAACAAACAATGTTTGATTAGAAGGACCCAAGATTTTCTCGATCAGCAATAATTTTAGTAATCAAACTAGGCTAAAATTGCTGGAAATTCCTCTCGGTTTTGCCAAATTCAGGAAACCCCCACCCCAACCAAACCCTAACCCCAGACCCAGCCCCAGCCCAGCCCCAACCTAACCCCAGCCCCAGCCCCAGCCCCAGCCCCAGCCCAGCCCCAACCTAACCCTAACCACAGCCCCAGCCCCAGCTAACCCCCAACCCCAACCCCAACCCCAACCCCAACCCTAACTCTGGCCCCAGCCCTAGCCGAACCCCAACCCCAACCCTAACCCTAACCCCAATCCCAACTCCAACCCCTGCCGAACCACAACTCCAACAGCAACCCTAACCCTAAATAATCAAAAATTTGTTTAGTTGAAGATTTAATAACCTGTGCGATGGAGGAGATGATCGATCGGTGGCGACGACGAAACGGAGGCAGCGACGAAAACGGCGTGACGAGGAAGAACGGTGACGTGCGAGAACGGCGGTGGCGACGACGAGAACGGCGGTGGCGACGACGAGAACGGCAGGAATGATTTGGGGATTTTGGTTCACGCGCGATCGAGAGAGAGAGAAATAGATAAGGGGCGTAGACGATCTGTGCCTTTTTAATTAAATCGCTATTTAGTTGCCCCTACGGATTTGTCCGTAGGTCCTTGGTTTGCGGCTCCGTAGGGGCAAACACCAAATTAAGATTTAATATTTTTACTCTTGAACGTCTTGGACCGTAGGGGCAACCTTCTAGCCCTACGGCTTAATCCGTAGGGCCAAAATAAATCGGCCCCTACGGATTTCAATATCCGTAGGGGCAACCCCCTATTGTAGTAGTGGGTAGAGGGTTATAGGCTAGGGTTTCAGTGGGGGGTCCTAGGTTACCTGCTTGTATTTCTGTGTTTGCTAATTAATTTTTCAGATCCCCGAGTGTTTGCAGATTCAGTTTTCCTATCATAATTCTCACAATTTCAATGTCGGCAGAAATTCAAAGTTCGCGTTTCGGGGTTAAGTCTCTGGTTTGGGTCTGAATTCTAGCACTAGGGGGTTTGTGTAGTCTCTACTAAGCTCAATTATGCTTTAGGAATCAATTCAAACCCTAATCCTTTTCTAGGAATTTCCAAACCCCACTAGACATCACATAATCATTTCTAAACATGCATGGAAGCTAAAGTAACCCAATTTCTACACTAATGGTTCAGAATTTACCTCATTTGGCACTCATGAATCCCCTAGGGCACCAAAATGCAAACTTCCTTGGTCCAAAGTGAAGCTTGTGAGCTTGTGCACACATTTTGTGAAAGTGGGATGGACTTTTAATGGGTTTTTTATGGATTGTGAGGAGGTGAGAGGAAAGGGAGAGAGAGCAGCAACAACAGCAGCAAATGTGAGAAGGAGAGGAGAGAAAATGAGTGAATGATTGAAGAGAGAATGGCTCAAGACCAAGGTTTGACCCCTCACCCTCTCTTTCTCTCTCTTGCCCATACCTCTATTTTCTATTCTTTTCTTTTCTTCTCTCTTCTCATAATAAAACCCAAATCAAGCATGAAGAAATAAGGTAAAGCCATGATAAAATGTAACAAGTGTTAAAATGACATGGTGCGTGTTTTCCACAAAACAACTTTAATGCGCGATTAGCGATATTTAATCGCGATTAGCACTAAATAGTGTATAATAAATCATAAAATTTCATAATTTGCTTAAATCACATAAAACACTCTCTTTTCAGTAATTTCCATAATTTTCCAAATTTTTCCCAATTTATCGGTATTTAATTATACCGCCCTATTCAACTATTCAATATTTTATTATTAATTATAAAAATTCCCAAAAATAATATTTTATTTTTTTGAAATGTTACAATCTTCTCCCCTTAAAGAAATTCAGTCCCCGAATTTAAATTTAAACCCCTCAAATACAAAAACATTTCAGTAAAAGTCCAAGTCGTCGGGGCTCCGAAATCATCAATACGTAAAATGCATCGTAGCGCAATGCATGCACATGAACAATGAGCAGATAACTCAAAATCGAAACTCCGTCAAGCATCCCGCAATCATCGGAGTCATGGTGAAGACACCAATGTCAAATCCAATACGAAAACCAATGTGATATAAATCAAAACTGTACATGTAAACATCTGAAGGAAATGCATGCCAAACCTTTCATGTTGTTGTGCGTTGCGCACAACACTGCACAGTGGCGGACGTCTATTGTAAGACAATAACTATATATATACTTATCCTTTGTTTAATATGTACGTCTCGCCGTTTTTGAAAATAATTTAGAAGGGTTTCCTTGTTTTAAACGTAGGTAAATACTGAGACTATAGCTCCCTTTTTGGAAATCCCCTCGGTAACTATCAATGCATGCAAAATATATCCAGGTTCTGTTCTCTGACTAGTCCTGCTTAGTACGAAAACAAATAGCAAATATCATAAAAACGTACTGCTCCATAAGGAATCAATCTCAAAGTGTGCGTATGAATACTACGTGCGTCTGGTGCGCACGGAAATCGAAATCCATGAATGTGCCATACATGTGCATAGAAACAAAATCTAAGTGCAACGGGTGTGCACTAAACACCTATCAAAGGCAACGGGTGTTCCTGACAACAATATCAGATGCATCTGGTATGCACAAAGAAGCCCGATTTAGTGCATCTGGTGTGCATCAAAATCACATCAAGCGTCTAAAATGCGCAAAAAATCCAACCCAACCGCGTCAGTCCGTGAAAAGTATCTAGTGCAGTAACATGCATGAAAACGAACATCAAGTGCAGACGCGCACAAAACATAAATCTGGTAACAAAAATGCTCAAAGACATAAATCGGGTGCAACCAAGGTACGGAGTATAATTCCGGTGCAACCAATGCACAAAATACCTAGCTGGTGCAACAAATTCTCGAAATATGAATCCGGTGCATCCAGTGCACAAAATACAATACAGCGTAACAATCGCACAAAAATACAAATATGGTGCATCAAGTGCACAAAATATCAACTCCAGTGCATCCAGTGCATGAAATATCAAATACAGTGCATCTAGTGCACGAAATACCGAATACAGTGCATCCAGTGCACGAAATACCAAATACAGTGCATCCAGTGCACAAAATACCAAATACAGTGCATCAATGTACAGCGTAAAAACCTAGTGCAACAACTGCACAAAATACAAATCGAGTGCAACAAGTGCATGGAAATGCATCAATAAGTCAAATGCGTATAAAAAAGCAACACCGAGTGTGCCAAGGTGTATAAAATTATAAACGCGTGCAACTGCATGCACAAAACACATATCCATGCACTACAAGCACATGTAAGCTATACCGAGTGCAAAAACCAAATCGAGTGCATACCACCTGCACAAAAATCAAATCAGCTGTATGCAATCCATGAAATCATGAACATGTGCACCCAAGGCGCAAAACTGAATCAAGTGCAATAAACCTGCACAAATCATAAATCAACACAACGGTGTATGAAGTATATCTCAAGTGCAATAACTATGCACAAACGTAAATACTCAGCAGGTGCAGCCATGGTGCACGAAAACAAATATCATAAAACTCAGTCATCAAAACTCAATCATGCGAATAGATCGCCCAAAATACCGAAATCATGTATGGCGGAATAGTCCCGCTCAAACACATCCTCTAAGAATTCTCTGGCCAACTGTCGTGGTCACTCATAACATGTTTCGTCGACGGTGCTGAACTCTGGCCTGCTGGTGTGCGTTAAATGACCGATCCTGGGTCCAAGTCTCCTCGCATAGTATTCCAGAAAGGTTCTGTCGAAGTCTCTCCCAAATCTTGTTTCTTCCGAACTGTCCGGAAGTCATCATCCTTTACTAAGTCTCTTTCTTGTTCCGGAACGGCTGCATATTCACCGCGATTCCTTCAAGAAGATATATCCATATATAACGCCTCTGTATGCGTGTCACATCTCTGATGTCGGCGGAGTGGAACATCATCTCATCAAGATCTCGTACGAACTTCTTACTCCACTTGTCTCTATTGTCGACTGCTTCGGACTTGTCTCTTCGTGGCTGCATAGACTATGCTCCAACGGCTATACTCGTACCTGGAGTCTCCCAAGCAATACATCCCACCACATGATATCCAAATGAAGTCGAATCTTTCGATTGATTCGTAAAAGTTCCATAATCCCCCAAGAGCTCAACATCTTGAGTACAGTTTAATAGTATCGAGTACATGCCACAGCACCTGTGGACCAACCATAGAAGGGCAAATCCAAGCCTCACTAATGGCACCGCTGAACTGCCACAAACCCTAAGGTTCAAAGGCGTTCCATGGTCATTATGTCGAGTTAGGATTTCATTCTTCTAGAGGGTCCATAGCATTACTTGCATTTGTCTCTGAATACTTTAAACATGGAAAATGGCTCCTGACATTCGATCGTCTCTATCGACTACCAACGTATCTGTGTGAAATCTACTCAAGCTGGAATCAATCAATCTGATGACCTCGCATCGGGGTAAGCGAACGAACCACATATCCTAGTCATTCATCCTCATGTGACTAGCGATCTTCTATCATATCTCTAAGTACAACTCGTACTGCAATAGCTCCAAGCATCTGGGGTGATATCTCATCCTTCGCAGCAACAACTAGCTCATTCGTCCGCACGCTGAACAATGCATCAATCATCAAATAATCGGTGCATGGACGGTCATCACGTTTTGGCTGGACTCTAACAGTGGCCCCATCCTCTGGTGCTGATCTGCACGACCGAGAAATCTCGTAAAATCGATCATCAAACGCTCATGGCGCGAAAACACAATAAAATGACAACTCTATGCAATCGTGTGTCCCTGGAATCACGCCTTGGTCAGTCCTCGTCCGTGACGAGCTCGTGCTGACGCAACTCTAGCCGTAGCTCTCTCTGCCCGTGTAATCATGGCAGCAAAACCATAAACCGACACTAGGGAGGATAGATCATAGGAATGAATATGATACTGTACAAGGAAATATACATTCTAAGGCTTCTTAAGCGGAGTAGCGTATCGTAAGTATGCCGCGGAACATACACACGGTACGTCACTCTACTAAAGTCGCCTACTATATCAACCAAGGGTCATCCTACACTCAGGAGGTAAAACCTAACGCTCTGATACCAATTTTTTCACGATCCGAAAAGTACGGAACATGACCGGGACTTAGACTACGAAACAGCTCGAGGCGTACGTAATCTAAGTAAGCCAAAACCCAGAAATCCAAACCAAGTAAAGCAGTAGAGTGAAGGAAATACCAATTTTAAAGAAAGAAGTTTAACAACATAAGCCGAAGTATGCATTTTTAAAATCTCAAGTCTTTTCTGAAAATTTCGGCAGAGTTTTCTTTGTAAAAACTGACCCCAAACGGGTATAAACATGATAAAGCATATATAATGAATAAAAGCATCGCCAAGTGGGAGCTAGCTCTTCGTCAATTGACGGTCACAACCACGCAAGCAATATAATATACAACAACGAGAGGCGAGGATCAAACTCAGGATAAAAATCCAACATCATCAAGAAAACCATAGGAAAACTATATAATATAGCGCGCGACTCTAAGGTCGAAAGAATATACACTGGTCTCCTGTCTCTATCAAATATACAAGTCTGGTTGATTGAGTTTTACTAGATATAACTGAAGTAACAAATATACAATGGTGGTCCTGATGCAAAGGGACCCACCTAGCAAAGCAATCACCCGGAAGGAACATTGTGCCAGCAAATCCGCAACGAAACCTGTACGGCAAAATCTGCAAGAAACTGTAGCACAACGGGGGTGAGTTGCCAACTCGTGAGTAGAAAACATCTACGAGTAGAAATCGCATGCATAACGCTATCCTAGATCATATCAAGTAATATCCTCAAATAAATATCCTGATCCATTGATTGAATGAATTCTCGGTGTGTAGGTAGAAAATATATAGAAATCACAACCAAAGAAATTTTGACCGCAATCAATAACGGTGTCGTATGTAGCGCGTTAGCGAGTGCGGATCGTCCACAGGGAAAGTGTTATCCGTTCGAATTTGAATTAGATGAATTGAAAATTAAAGAAAAGTGAAAAGACAATTTAATTCAAGATTTATAAAATTGAAGTTCAAGAATTATCTAGATCTAAATCTAAAATCAAGAAAACATTTAAAATCAAGAATTAAGAATTGATGATGTCCAATCGATTTAGGTTTCAAGAATTGAAGTGAGGCTCGTAGGAATCGATCGAATCTATAGACGTGATGAAAACTATTGATTACGTTTTCTTATCCATTGATGATTTGATACTAGATCGATGACAATCAACGAGAATTTGGGATTTCTTGCGGAAACTTGGGTTTCATCATCTATCCCTTGTCCTTTCGTTGATTTCATTCACATTCTAACCTCTAGTAAATTCAAGAATCGATCGTGGATCACTAATTAAGAGCGAACACAATCAAGAAAGTATCGCTCGAAGCTAAGTTGTCGATTCTTCAATTTACTAAAGTTTACAAAACTCATAGGACTTATGAATCGTCTCAAGATTTGTAACATCATCATCTATTGATTCTCTCGACTCCTTCACGAGCGGAGTTTTACTCAAACATCATAACAAGAAACACAATCAAGAATTGAGATCTAATCATGATGCAAGAATGTAAAGAAAGCAAGATAAAGAATTTCACCTTTTATTTATCAACAATTTTGTTACAATTCTCTCAAGATCTACAATGAGGAAAGAACTCGATCGTCGATTTGGATTCGCTCGTCTTCGTGAGTCGCGGATCGTCTTGGATCACTTGCTCGGATGAAGATCGGCTTCGCTCCTAAAAGGTTAAAGGCTTCTTTCTTGAATTGTACTCGGGGATCTATAATTTGGCTTTGGATTAGATTGGATTAGGGTTAGGGTTTGAATGCACAAGTTGTGTCATTCAACTTGTGTGTGTAATGGTTAATGAACAACCTAATACCCTAGATCTAGGTTTCCTTTTATAGCCATCTTAACCCTAGATCTAGAATTCAAATTTCAAATTTCCCTCCAAAAGTTTGTTAGAGAAAGGCTTCTAGAAGAAGTTTGTTGAAGGGAATATTCTAGAATAAGGTATATTCTAGGGCTAGGTTGTTGGGTCGAGCCTTCTGGATGAAGCCACGTGTGATTCTGGAATCTTCTGGAAGCTAAGGCCGTTACCGGAGCCACGTGGAGGAAAACTGAGGAGATGATGTCATCAATGCGCCACGGATCCGCGGCGCCAAGGCCCTTCTGGCCGCGGATCCGCGGCGCATTGATTAGCCTTGGGGCATGGAACTTCTGGGCCGTTATTGGGCTGACTTTGTGGCCTTTGTAAAATGTGTGGAATCTCATTTTGCTTTCTTTATTTCTGCCAGATCTCAAGTCTTGGACTTGGCGTATTTTTCTCAGCACTTTTGACAGTTTCGGCTTTTTTCCTGCAATTTCCTGCATAGATTCTTGAGACAAGTGTTGCGCTATACACAGATTATGCGATGCAATGATAAACACTCAATTTCCCTCAAAATGTCAGTTTTAAAGTATAACACAAGTAATTTGGTATTTTACGGCTGTTTTGCTAATATGTGCTCTATTCATACCGAACACCTTTAGATGATTGCAAATAGTAGGGAAATTATCGTATTAAAAATGCAATATTTTCGACTGATCAAATTCCCCCAAACTTATTTTCGGTCGTCTCGAGCGAATTGTTTTATTAAAAAGAGAAGGAGAAAATAAAGAAAGAGAAAAACTAACTAGCACACTTTCGTAGGCAACACGATTGCACTGAGCACGTGCAACAAGCCTTTAAACCTCTAGGTGTCCCTAGTAGGAGGAGTGTTGTCTCCTGAGGGTTTTCAGCGGATTGCACCCACAAAATCCCATAATAAAAGGAAGACCGTGAAATTACATATAAAGATAAGAATTGTAAAAGAAAAGATTTGAAAATTAGAGTTTCCAACTATACTAGCTTTTCAGTTGTCATGAGCCCTATCTTAATAGTCATGAAAAAAATGTCAGAAATCACATCATCCCTCAATAAAACATCGTCTTTATTCTTCATTCCTATCTTTATTCAAACATCGATCATATAACCCTACGTGTGTGTGAAGAACATCCCTACACCCGGAGAATTCAATTCAAGCTATCATACTCTTGTCCATCTGCCTCAGTACTTTTTAATTAATGAATATTTAGATTTGCTCACACATTTTCATGCGACCGTTAATACTTCTTGAGGTACTAACCGACCGATTACTCATGTGCTAGCTTATACGGTGTTTTTCTTCGTCTTGCACCACCTAAGGCTTAACAGTGACTCCTAGACCAGTTGGTCTAAGGCACTAGGTGAAGAGGCACCCTCACTATATTTTTTTATTGCTGCCTTGGCGATAACAAAACCAATATTCATTTTTCTCACCATTTTATATTTTATTCATATTTTTTTATTTCCTTCATATTTTTGCTTTTAGACAAGAGCATTTCAAGGTATCATCTATTATCCCGAGCTTCAAGACGTGTGTAAGTGCGAATAGCAAGGTATCAACGTTCAAAATGTTTGGCTTCCAGAATAGAAACTATTTTTCAGACTTATTTTTATCCTCAGATTAGTGACTTTCTTCATCTTACTAACCCTTGGGACAACGGCTCATAACTACTTATTACTAGTTCGTATAAGAAAACTTCTAATTTTCTTGGTTTTCTTAAATTTTTCTAATCTTTTGGATGTAATTTTTCACTATCTAATCTTTTATTATCTTATTTATGTACAAAAATATTTTTTTTTTTTGAAATTTTTGAAATTTTTATAGGTTTTAAAAGTGTTTTGTGCTTATGCAAAGTATGATGCAAATGATGCGAAAATAAGCACAAACCTCCCCCAAACTTGTTTTCAACAGTGTCCTCACTGTTGCCAACTGCGAAATCTCAAAAACCTGTAAGCCTGGGAGGAAATTTATTAATGGGGGAAAAATATTTAAGTGAAGGTCCTCCCCCAAACTTATTCTTTTCACTCACCTCCATTCAAAAGATGATACAGTAATTTACAGGACATGGAGGTGAGACGGAGGAATTTTAATCAGGATAAAATGGCTCCTGTAAGAACAGGAGCTCCTCCGTGGGGTCAGTGGAAAAAATGGCTTTAATATATGTCCATTCACTTTGAAAAATGTACCGTTTTTAACATTTTCTACCTCAACTGCCCCGTGCGGGTATACAGGCCGCACAATAAAAGGTCCCTTCCACCGAGATCGTAGCTTACCCGCGTGAAGGTGTAATCGTGAATCATAAAGAGGACTTGTTGACCAGGTGTAAAAGTTTTCCTCAAAATGTTTTTATCGTGAAATACCTTAGTCCGATTCTTTACAATTACAGCGTTATCATAAGCTTCATCGCGGAGTTCGCTTAGCTCGTTTAATTGCAGCTTCCGAAAGTTGCGGGCTTGATTCAAGTCAAAGTTGATTTCTTTAATAGCCCACATTGGTTTGTGCTCAATCTCAACTGGCAAGTGACAAGCCTTCCCAAACACTAACCTATAAGGAGACATCCCTAGATCGGTTTTATATGCAGTTCGGAATGCCCAAAGAGCATCCGTCAATTTGGTCGACCAATCTTTTCTATTCTTTGCAACAGTCTTCTTCAGGATTTTTTTGACCTGTTTATTTGAAATCTCAGCCTGCCCGCTCGTTTGGGGATGATAGGGTGTGGAAAGTTTGTGGTTGATTGCGTATTTCCGCATCAAAGTCTCGAAAGACTGTTGCAGAAATGTGTCCTGTTATCGCTAATGATAGCGCGTGGGTGTCCAAATCGCGGAAAGATGTTTTCTTTTAAGAACTTAATGACAACCTTCTTGTCATTAGTGCGACAAGGAATAGCTTCAACCCACTTTGAGACGTAATCAACCGCAAGCAGTATGTACAGATTCCCAAAGGAGTTGGGAAAAGGACCCATAAAGTCAATGCCCTAAACATCGAAAATTTCAACCACTAAGATGGGTTGCTGTGGCGTCTCATTTCTCCGGGAAATCCTACCCGTGTGTTGACACTGTGTATAGGTTTTGCAAAGATCAAATGCGTCTTTGAACAAGGTCGTCCAATAAAAACCGCATTGCAAAACCTTCTCCGTCGTCTTTTTAGGACCGAAGTGACCCCCACATGCCTGATCATGACTAAAAGATAGAACACTCTTGAATTCCTCATTCGGGACACACCGGCGAATGATCTGGTCAGGACAATACTTAAATGGATATGGTTCATCCCAGTAAAAGTGTTTTACTTGGGATAGAAAACGATATTTGTCTTGTTTTGACCAATCGCTGGGTATCAGTCCCGTAGCAAGATAGTTCACAATATCCCTGAACCAAGGTTCATCGGATACGTTCAAGAGTTGTTCATCCGGAAAAGAATCATTGATCGGCAGGGTCACAGGTGAAGAAGAGATGCGTGAAAGATGGTCGGCTACAACGTTTTCACATCCTTTCTTATCTTTAATAACAAGATCAAATTCTTGTAATAGAAGGATCCAACGTATTAGCCTACCTTTAGCATCCTTCTTCGCCAAAAGACGTTTCAAGGTGGATTGGTCAGTGTACACAACAATTGGTGAGCCAATCAAGTAAGGCCTGAATTTTTCTAATGCAAATACAACTGCCAAAAGTTCTTTTTCGGTATAGTTAATTTGAGCATCGTTCAGGGTCTTACTAGCATAATAGATCACGTGTGGCATCTTTTTAATGTGTTGTCCTAAAACTACACCAACTGCAAAATCTGATGCTTCACACATAAGCTCAAAAGGGTGGTCCCAATCTGGAGAAGATAGAACGGGGGCTGTAGTGAGAGAGTGTTTGAGTGAGTCGAATGCTGCCTCACAATCTGAGTCAAAGTGGAAGGTAGTATCCTTGGCCAAGAGAAGAGTTAAAGGTCTAGTAATTTTGCTAAAATCCTTAATGAATCTCCTGTGAAAGCCTGCATGGCCAAGAAATGATCGGATATCCTTGACGCTTTTGGGATGAGGAAGGTTTTGAATGACATCTATCTTAGCTCTGTCAACCTCAATGCCTTTTCGTGAAATAATATGTCCAAGCACAATTCCCTCTTGGACCATGAAATGGCATTTTTACGAATTCAAGATTAAGTTCTTCTCTTTGCAACGAATAAGAACTACGTCAAGATTCGATAGGCAGTCAGAAAAAAAGTCTACGAAAATCGAGAAATCGTCCATAAAAATCTCCAAAAAATTCTCGACCATGTCTGAGAATATCCCCATCATACACCGCTGAAATGTAGCGGGAGCATTGCATAACCCAAAGGGCATGCACCTATAAGCAAAAGTACCAAAAGGACAAGTAAATGTGGTTTTATGTTGATCCTTTTTGGCAACGGGGACCTGATTATATCCAGAGTATCCGTCCAAAAAGCAATAATACTCACGTCCAGCTAAGCGTTCCAGCATCTGATCAATGAAAGGTAGAGGAAAGTGGTCTTTCCTCGTAGAGACATTGAGTTTTCTGTAATCAATACATACACGCCACCCAGTTTGAGTGTGTGTCTGAATTAACTCATTTGCCTCATTGGTAATAACTGTGATGCCAGATTTCTTAGGGACAACATGAATTGGACTCACCCATTGGCTATTGGAGATTGGGTAAATGATACCATTGTCAAGGCATTTGACGATCTCTTTCTTCACCGCATCCTTCATGATGGGGTTTAACCGTCTTTGTGGTTCTCGGGTTGGTTTGGCATCATTCATCAAGTGTATATGATGTTCTACAATCAAAGGACTAATCCCTTTGATGTCCTCCATGCTCCAACCAAACGCCTGCCTATTAGATCTCAATACCGTCAAAAGTGCATTCTCTTGCTCTGATACTACAGAAGTGGATATGATAACCGGTAAAGACTCATTCTCGCCTAAATATGCATATTTAAGATGAGAAGGTAAAAGATAGAGATCTAATGCTGGCGGAGAAATAATAGAAGGTGGGATCATCGAATGATTTTCGGAGTCACAAAGAAGCTCATAGCCTGTGAAAGATACAGACTCAGATGGTGATGAGTCAAGAGTGTCAGACTCAAGCATGGAAAATGTGTCCTCACTAAGATGTGCAAGATCAAACATTGATGTGGCAGTGTTGTCAAGATCTTCTAAGCAAAGTTCATCAACTCCGCAACTTTCGGGAGCAATCTCATGGACAGAGCACACATCAAGTATATGAGCAGAGGGTTCAGATGGCTGACTTCCAATTTTGTAGATGTTCAGTTCAATTGTCATCTTTCCAAATGATAAGTTCATTGAACCTTTTCTACAGTTAATGACAGCATTGGAAGTGGCAAGGAATGGTCGACCCAAAATCACAGGAATTTGGCTCTGTGGGTTTGCTACAGGTTGTGTATCTAGAACAATGAAGTCCACAGGGAATACAAATTCCCCGACTTTTATCAACACATCCTCTAGTTCACCCCTAGGTTTGGTGATTGAACGGTCTGCCATTTGGAGAGTGCAGTGAGATGGTTTCAACTCTCCAATCCTTAACTGCTCATAAACAGAGTATGGAAGCAGGTTAACACTTGCGCTAAGGTCTAGAAGAGCACGGTTGATGTTTTTACCCCCAATAGAAATTGATATCATAGGACATCCTGGGTCCTTACGTTTCTTTGGTAGATGTGGGGTAAAAGCAGTGCTAACATTATTAGTCATGAAGACCTTCTTTGTCACTTGATTCTTCCTTTTCCTAGTGCACAAGTCTTTAAGAATTTTCGCATAAGCGGGGACTTGTTGAATAGCATCTAGGAGAGGGATGTTGATGTTAACCTGTTTGAACATTTCCATAATCTTCTCCATATGTGGACTCGATTTGTTACCCCTTAACCGATTAGGATAAGGAGCTTTAGCAATAAGAGCTGGGTCCATCATAGGAGAAGGTGGTGTGTGTAGACGTGATCCCAGAATAGGAGTGGGAGATTGTTAGTTGTATGTATGCCCTAGAGGCCAGTATTGTACAGATGTTGTATATTATATTGGATGCTTGGACATATATATAGAGATGACTTTCTTGCTCGATATGATAGTATGCTATCTGGTTACTCTTTATCTTAACATGTACACTAGTCTCTTTACACTGTCTTGTAGTTACATGTTGGTAAAGCCCTTAGGATGTGTACTTGACTACCTGGACTATGATGCAGATCATACTAGTGGGGACATGGTAGTCCATAAGTACATCCTTCAAGGTCCCTAGTCGTGGGTGTATCGAGACGGGGCATCGATATACCAGAGTAGACTAGCGTATAAGCTTCTCGACCCATGAGATGGGCGATGGATGATCCCATATCCATTGGTGTTTGACATCAGAGATGGTATACGGGTGCTCAGTGGAGACTGGGTACACTGGACGGACTCGCCGAGAACTCCCAGATGGTATTATACCTCACGTCAGATGGCAGTTCTCAGGTGACACTTGTACAGGTTAGTCTGTAGACCCGAGATCGTCATAGAGTCTTGTGTGATTCCCACTGTGCTTTGATCTCCACCTTACCACGTCCATGAGGGCGTGCAAAACGGTGGTCTTTGGGCACAGTCCCGAGTCACATGGAGGCAATGAGCGATAGGAGGGGTTTCGTCTCTCCCGGTATTGGGGGTTGATGTTGCGCAGTGCTCGATTGGCCGTAGCAGGGAAGTCCCTGGCCAGGGCTGATCAGAGATTTGCTGGTAAGTGTTACCAGTAGTTTCTCTACCCGTTATGAGCCTTACATCGGCACGACTTATCGGGTTATTGGGGTCTGACGTTTACCACCCCTAGACTTGATATGCGACATATCAGACGAAGAGACCGGACTGTATGGTAAGTGTTACTGGTCGGATTCGCAGGAGTGTGAGCGGGCTAGCTCGTCGATCTTCTGATCGCTCAATACCCGGATGGCCGTTACGTTTAGCAGACCGCTTGCGGCTTGTGGATGCTTGATATGATCATCATCTGCTACCGGCGTATTGACGAGTCTTTAGAGTCCTACACAGAGGTTTCCTGGCTCAAGAGAAACGAAATAGGAGCGCATATGAGATATGTGCGGGACCGAGAATAATACCAGTATGTGATACTGTATTCGATTCTCGCGATTTGTAACATTGATCGGTTATATGCATTATAGCCGGGTTATCGGATCAAGTGTTGATTCGATAAGTTGTTACTATTGATATTAGTCGGTTATATGCGATATGACCGGGTCATTAAATCAAGTGTCGATTTAATGATTTAATGTATAATTATATATTTGATATATTAATTTACATTAACTAATATGGGTTCACTTTAAATGGATTTTCTCACTTGATGTGCATGATGTATATGTGATATACTTTTGTACACTTATTTGTATCATATTAGATGATGCATGTTTATTTGGTTAAGCGTAAAGAATAAACCCATGGTTAAGAGGATAATTAGGGTTTTGATTTTATCACACATTTATTTATCCATTCCTATTATTTAAATTGTTTTATAAAAACAAAATGGTTTTCTTTTGTCATGAAGCTTAATGAAGCTTCATGAAGGTTTGACTCAAGACCATTTTGTCTTTATGCTAAACCCTAACTATTCCCACTTACCATGGTTTGCTCTCTACACTTAACCCATGTTAGAATTATGATAAGTATTGCTTTTTCTTTTATTTTAAATATACTTATCATAATACTAGCTCATCTTCTTCTTCATCTTCAAGTTAGAAACCTTGAAGCCATTAATGGCAACTTGAGCTTGAGAGTGAGAAATCCAATTCTAAAGAGAACCCACCTCTTATTTCTTCACCCTCTACCTCTAGCCAAGTTGTAGAATGTGTTTTCTTCACAAGTTTCATCACTTTGTGAAGTCGGAGCTTGAACTTGCGATGCCTCGACGTAGATCGTCTTTGACACGAAGCCGGTGACCTAGCTCACCCGTTTCTCCGACGAAGCCGACGCTTGAGCTCGGGGTTCGACATGGACAGCGAGGAGACTTCGTTGCGGAGCCGTGGAGGTGGATATCCGGATCTACAAAGGTTGTAATTTCCATATCCAAGTAGTTAAGTGTTAACTAGCTTACTTTTCGCCTAGATTTCTAGCAACGATTCGTAGTCTAGGGTTTCCCGGCACCATTTTTTTTTGAAATTGGCATGTTCGATGCTATGTGAGACCTCTATAGGGTGCCTAGGAACCTTTCACTGGTATCAGAGCCTAGCTAGAGCCTTAGGCGAAGTCTAGACGGAGTTTGAAACCCGGACGAACCGAAAAACCAACCCCGAAATAGCTCTCTGGAAATTTTCCGAAAATGCGGATTTTTGTGTATTAAAAATGCCTAAAAAATTCAATAAATAATTATAAGAATTACTGTGCAAACTCAGGCGAAAGATTCATCTAAACGGCGGCGTAACCGCGGCAGAAGCCCAGCTTCTGCGGCGGTTCCGCGGTCCACTGGTGACGTCATCATGTCTTTTCTGCACAGTAATTCCTATTTAATTATTCTGGATTTTCTGGGAATATTTAAAATTTATTCCAGAGTTGAATGTTCTGGGTTGTTTTGGGGATTCAATTATTCGTTCGGGTTATCAAATTTCGTCTTTGTGTATTTCCGGATAATTTATAGAATATGTTAAGTAGTTCGACCGGATATAAATACCCAACTTTTCCCCTGTCGGGAAATTTCCAAGTGTTGGATTTTTCCGTAGTTTAACGACGTTCTAAGTAGTGCAAGTAACGCGATGGACCCTCTAGAAGACAACAAACCTTAACTCGATTATGTGACCGTCTTGAACTGCCCTTTGAACCTTCGGGTTTGGGGCAGTACGGCGTGCCACATGTGAGGCGTTGGCTTGACCCTTCTACGGCTGGACCGTCGGTACTGAGGCACGAACTGAATGTTGTTAGACTTATTTCATGTGATGGACTGTATCGGGAAAACTTGGGTATTCGACTGTTCGATCGGAAAGTTTAACATTTTCTGTTTATCTGGAATGTGATACAATAATTGGAATTCACAAACAGTTATGAGATAACTGAATGCATGTTATAAATTTAGCAGTTTAGTCCCATATGATATTGAAAAGAGTTTTCGATAATCTGACTAAAATGCGGGATTTATATCTGTTAAGCATGTGATGTCTAAAGAAGTTGCGGATTCCAATTGTTGTAGTTTTACACTTTCTTTTCTGTGACCGTAAGTGTAGTATGTTCATATCGCCGGTTTCGTTGCTATACGTCAACGAAAATTGGGGTATGCATACTTACTTACGTTGATGACATGTGATGTTATGTGTTGCTGGATATGTTATATTGGATCGTCGTATTCGAATAGCCGGGGGTTTTTATGTGAGATGAGTGTTTTTCATTTTCATTCATGTAAAAACTTGTATGTAATATTCTTTTATTTGGGGCACTTCCAGGTAGCGGAAGTTGTCACCCTTTGTATATTATTTACTTTTCCGCATTAGGATAGACCCAAGGAGGGGAGCACAAGTAACCGGGTTCTGGGGTCCAGTGGGAGACCAACTCGAGGAGTCGAGTCCGGGTCTCCTAACTCTAGAATTGGCAGGGTTGCTTGCCGCTCTCGTAGGGGTCTAGGGGTGTGGGATTGGCTATTCATCACGACCGTGGAATCCGTGTTTTATAATGGCTCGTATTGAAAACACGGACGTCCTAGTATATCCAATATTTCATATGTTTATTCTGCTGCGATATCTGTGTTGTGACTTTGTGATGGATATAATATATAGTATATATGATATATTATATAGACGTTACTTATGTTTTACACCCGCTCTAGCCCTGCCCTACTCTGTCGTTAGTTACCTAATCTAACGGTGCACGAGGGGACATCGAGGCGAATGCGGATGGCATAAGTGTACGCCATATCTATCTGTGATGTTTAGGTATTTAAATGATGGGACTTCATTAATGTGATTAATGAAAGATAAGAAACCTAAGATGTTGTAGAATCAGATTTTAAATAAAACAGGTAGCTACAGTTCTTGCTTTGCACAGCGGTATATATGATATACCCCGCACCTTATTCGATGAGGAAAGGACCGAGATCCCTTCACCGGGAGTGACTCCTTTAGCAATAACTGGCTGATGCTACAGACTCGGTTTGCTTTTGAATGCTTTTGGGTTTTTTCTTTGCACAGCGATATATATGATATATCCCGCAGCTCATTCGACGAGGAAAGGACCGAGATCCCTTCGCCGGGAGTGACTCCTTTAGCAAAACTAGAAAAGCCTCAAAATCACTCCATTTCAAAACTTCATTTGATTCTACAACGATATCAAGTTCATTACGCAATAGGTTTTCAGAAAAACCTAGCGTAGCCCTCCGTCATTTCAGATAAGTCCTGTTTAGTATTCGTGCTGCGTTTGTTGACCTTGTCAAGGCGCAGTGTGCGGTAGCTAACCAGTATTTGTCTGTTTATGCGTATGATGCAGATTGGGTTAGGGTAGTCGTACGGCCTTGTTGACCTTGTCAAGGGTCGTACGGGTGGGTTTGATTCAATCAAGAAATGACGGGTTGAACTTGACTTGCGGTCTATGATTTGTTGACCTTGTCAAGGTCATAGATCGTTCGGGGCAAAATATTATCGGGAATTTCAAGTGTTGAAATTTACAATGAGATTGCATACCTTCTATGAGATAGTTGGATCCCGATACCCACTGCGAGTAAGAGTTACTCCTGGGAGAGTTTTACACATTGCAATTAGCCGATCAAGTAGGTGTCTAGAAAGGTGTTAACGAGGTTACGCCTCTGGGAAAACGAGGTTTACATTAATTAGGTTCGTGCGAAAGCACGGGGGACCTCCCTCAAAGTACCGACACTGGCCTGGCTGAAAGATTGGTGAACCTGTAGTGTGTAATTAATCCCGGCTAGTCTTTCCTTTTAGGGTTTGGAGGAAGATTTGATAAAAAGCAGTGGGAGCCATCCTGATTAGATAAGATAATAACCAATCTGATCTTGCACGAGCATATGCTAAAGTGTTTTCTTCTCTCTCTCTCCAGGTAGCGACCAGTTCATGCCTTAATCAAGATAATAATATGGATATATTGACCGAACCCGCATGTTATACTGTGCTGGGGAACGTTGGTTCCGTTCTTTCCTATAAGAGTTATAGGAATGAACAGGATATAGGGGAATACCAGGATTCCCATGCCACCCGAATGAAGAAAGTACATGTTGATGCATTTTCTTCGGGTGTGTTCGTTACTGAGAACTGTTTCTCCATTTGCTCTACGTCCTGGGTATTAGATACCGGGTCAGGATCCCATATATGTAATCAGTTACATGGGCTTAGGAAAGGTAGAGAACTTGGAGAAGGTGATAAAGACATTAGAGTTGGAAATGGTGCAATTGTTGCAGCTAAAACTGTCGGGGAATATCACCTTGTATTACCAACTGGTAATACATTGGTTCTGAACGAATGCTATTACATGCCGAACCTGATATGCAACATTATATCGGTTTCTTTATTAAGCAAAGAAGGATATAATTTTGTATTACAGGACAATGTTATGAACATTTTCCATAACCAAAAGTTGGTTGGATCAGGCACGTTATGCAATGGCATTTATGTTCTAAATCAATCAACAGTTCTGAGCATAACAAACACACACAAGAGGAAGAGTTCTGAACTCAACGAATCCTTCTTGTGGCATTGTAGACTGGGTCACATCAATGTGACACGACTAGCTAAGTTGCATAAAGATGGATATTTAAATCTGTTTGAATTTTCATCTTATGACACTTGCCAGTCATGTCTCAAAGGAAAGATGACCAAAACTCCGTTTACGGGACACGGAGAAAGAGTTACCGAACTCTTGGGACTTATACATAGTGATGTATGTGGTCCCATGTCTACACATGCCAGGGATGGTTCTTCATACTTCATTACATTCACTGACGATCTCTCTAGGTTCGGGTATGTGTTCCTGATGAAACACAAATCAGAAGCTTTTGAGAAATTTAGGGAATATAAACAAGAAGTTGAGAACCAAACCGGAAAAAGTATTAAAATCCTTCGATCTGATCGAGGAGGGGAATACTTGAGCAATGAATTTCTGGACTTCCTAAAAGAGAATGGGATTCTCTCTCAGCTGACTCCTCCATATACACCACAGCACAACGGTGTATCAGAACGGAGAAACCGCACCCTATTAGATATGGTACGCTCTATGATGAGCACAGCTGAGTTACCTATTTCCTTCTGGGGTTATGCGCTGGAAACAGCAACATACCTATTGAATCAAGTTCCATCTAAATCTGTACCTACCACACCATATGAGATATGGAGTGGGAAGAGACCATATTTTAAACGAGTTAAGATAAGGGGTTGTCCGGCCTATGTAAAAAGGCAAAATCCGGACAAGCTCGAGGCACGGTCAGTTCTCTGCAAGTTTGTGGGATATCCAAAGAATTCATATGGGTATTTTTTCTACCACAGTGAGGAACAAAAAGTGTTTGTTGCTCAGCATGCCACCTTTTTAGAAAAGGAATTCCTTGAAAAAGAAATTAGTGGCAAAGTGGTAGAGCTGGAAGAGGTTCCAGATACACAAACCGTAACTGAAGATTTAGTGGAACCAGAAGATTCAGTAGCTTCCAATGAACCTCAGCCTCTCCGCCGATCTAGTAGGGTTCCTCGCCAACCTAAGAGATACTACGGTTTTCTCATGGATGGTGGGAGCGAGGATTGCATCATGGAGGATGATGACCCAACTAGCTTCGAGCAGGCCATCACGAGTGGGGACTCAGTGAAATGGCTGGATGCCATGCGGTCCGAGATGGAATCCATGTACACCAACAAAGTATGGACTTTGGACGTTGCTCCCGAAGGGGTAAAACCCATTGGGAGCAAGTGGATCTTCAAGAAGAAACTTGGTGTAGATGGGAAAGTGGAGACTTTCAAAGCTAGACTTGTAGCAAAGGGTTTTCGTCAAAGACCAGGTGTGGACTATGACGAGACCTTTTCTCCAGTGGCTATGCTTAAATCCATCCGGATCATGCTTGCCATCGCTGCTTATCATGATTACGAAATCTGGAAAATGGATGTTAAGACCGCCTTTCTAAATGGTGATTTAGAAGAGTGCGTGTACATGACTCAGCCAGAGGGCTTCGTAGACAGTGGGAGCAGCGGAAAGGTGTGCAAGATGCTTAAATCCATTTATGGATTAAAGCAAGCATCGCGGAGTTGGAACATCTGCTTTGACGTCGTTATCAAAGAGTTTGATTTCGTCAAAAATCCAGATGAACCTTGTCTCTACAAGAAGGTGGCAGAGAGTAAGGTTGTCTTCCTCGTATTGTACGTGGACGACATACTCTTGATAGGAAATGATATTCCTATGCTGCAGTCGGTCAAGCTCTTCTTATCACAAAGATTCTCAATGAAAGATCTTGGTGATGCCTCCTGCATATTGGGAATTAGGATCTATAGAGATAGATCCAAACGGATTTTGGGATTGTCCCAATCCAGGTACATTGACACCATACTAAAGAGGTTTAGTATGGAAGAGTCCAAGCGTGGGAACTTACCCACGATCCCTGGAGTCACTCTCTCCAAAGAGAAGTCTCCCAAGACTGATTTGGAGAGAGCTCGCATGCAAGGGATACCCTATGCTTCGGCAGTAGGCTCTATCATGTATGCGATGCTATGTACCAGACCCGATGTAGCATACTCACTAAGTGTAGTGAGCAGGTATCAAGCTGATCCTGGAGAGAGTCACTGGACAGCTGTGAAGAGCATTCTCAAGTACTTGCGAAGGACTAGAGAAATGTTCTTGGTGTATGGTAACGGAGAACTCCAAGTGGAGTCCTTTACCGATTCGAGCTTCCAGAGTGATAAGGACGACTCTAAGTCGCAGTCGGGCTTTGTCTTTACCCTTTACGGAGGGGCGGTTAGCTGGAAGAGTTCTAAGCAGGAAACCGTGGCAGACTCGACGATGGAGGCTGAATACATCGCTGCCAACGATGCTGCCAAAGAGGCTGTCTGGATCAAGAAGTTCATTACTGAACTTGGAGTGGTTCTATCCATTGAGCGTCCAATACCTTTGTATTGCGATAACAATGGAGCGGTGGCTTTGGCCAAGGAACCCAGGTCCCATCAGCGATCCAGGCATATTCTGAGGCGGTATCACCTGATCCGGGAGATAGTTGATCGCCGGGAGATCGAGGTCAGGAGGGTAGACACGAAGAACAACACGGCGGATCCACTCACGAAGGCCATTCCCCAGACACAGTTTGAAAGACTCTTCGGGATGCTCGGTATGCGATACTACAGCAGCTGGCCCTAGTGCAAGTGGGAGATTGTTAGTTGTATGTATGCCCTAGAGGCCAGTATTGTACAGATGTTGTATATTATATTGGATGCTTGGACATATATATAGAGATGACTTTCTTGCTCGATATGATAGTATGCTATCTGGTTACTCTTTATCTTAACATGTACACTAGTCTCTTTACACTGTCTTGTAGTTACATGTTGGTAAAGCCCTTAGGATGTGTACTTGACTACCTGGACTATGATGCAGATCATACTAGTGGGGACATGGTAGTCCATAAGTACATCCTTCAAGGTCCCTAGTCGTGGGTGTATCGAGACGGGGCATCGATATACCAGAGTAGACTAGCGTATAAGCTTCTCGACCCATGAGATGGGCGATGGATGATCCCATATCCATTGGTGTTTGACATCAGAGATGATATACGGGTGCTCAGTGGAGACTGGGTACACTGGACGGACTCGCCGAGAACTCCCAGATGGTATTATACCTCACGTCAGATGGCAGTTCTCAGGTGACACTTGTACAGGTTAGTCTGTAGACCCGAGATCGTCATAGAGTCTTGTGTGATTCCCACTGCGCTTTGATCTCCACCTTAGCACGTCCATGAGGGCGTGCAAAATGGTGGTCTTTGGGAACAGTCCCGAGTCACATGGAGGCAATGAGCGATAGGAGGGGTTTCGTCTCTCCCGGTATTGGGGGTTGATGTTGCGCAGTGCTCGATTGGCCGTAGCAGGAAAGTCCCTAGCCAGGGCTGATCAGAGATTTGCTAGTAAGTGTTACCAGTAGTTTCTCTACCCGTTATGAGCCTCACATCGGCACGACTTATCGGGTTATTGGGGTCTGACGTTTACCACCCCTAGACTTGATATGCGGCATATCAGACGAAGAGACCGGACTGTATGGTAAGTGTTATTGGTCGGATTCGCAGGAGTGTGAGCGGGCTAGCTCGTCGATCTTCTGATCGCTCAATACCCGGATGGCCGTTATGTTTAGCAGACCGCTTGCGGCTTGTGGATGCTTGATATGATCATCATCTGCTACCGGCGTATTGACGAGTCTTTAGAGTCCTACACAGAGGTTTCCTGGCTCAAGCGAAACGAAATAGGAGCGCATATGAGATATGTGCGGGACCGAGAATAATACCAGTATGTGATACTGTATTCGATTCTCGCGATTTGTAACATTGATCGGTTATATGCATTATAGCCGGGTTATCGGATCAAGTGTTGATTCGATAAGTTGTTACTATTGATATTAGTCGGTTATATGCGATATGACCGGGTCATTAAATCAAGTGTCGATTTAATGATTTAATGTATAATTATATATTTGATATATTAATTTACATTAACTAATATGGGTTCACTTTAAATGGATTTTCTCACTTGATGTGCATGATGTATATGTGATATACTTTTGTACACTTATTTGTATCATATTAGATGATGCATGTTTATTTGGTTAAGTGTAAAGAATAAACCCATGGTTAAGAGGATAATTAGGGTTTTGATTTTATCACACATTTATTTATCCATTCCTATTATTTAAATTGTTTTATAAAAACAAAATGGTTTTCTTTTATCATGAAGCATAATGAAGCTTCATGAAGGTTTGACTCAAGACCATTTTGTCTTTATGCTAAACCCTAACTATTCCCACTTACCATGGTTTGCTCTCTACACTTAACCCATGTTAGAATTATGATAAGTATTGCTTTTTCTTTTATTTTAAATATACTTATCATAATACTAGCTCATCTTCTTCTTCATCTTCAAGTTAGAAACCTTGAAGCCATTAATGGCAACTTGAGCTTGAGAGTGAGAAATCCAATTCTAATGAGAACCCACCTCCTATTTCTTCACCCTCTACCTCTAGCCAAGTTGTTGAGTGTGTTTTCTTCACAAGTTTCATCACTTTGTGAAGTCGGAGCTTGAACTTGCGATGCCTCGACGTAGATCGTCTTTGACACGAAGCCGGCGACCTAGCTCACCCGTTTCTCCGACGAAGCCGACGCTTGAGCTCGGGGTTCGACATGGACAGCGAGGAGACTTCGTTGCGGAGCCGTGGAGGTGGATATCCGGATCTACAAAGGTTGTAATTTCCATATCCAAGTAGTTAAGTGTTAACTAGCTTACTTTTCGCCTAGATTTCTAGCAACGATCCGTAGTGTAGGGTTTCCCGGCACCATTTTTTTTTTGAAATTGGCATGTTCGATGCTATGTGAGACCTTTATAGGGTGCCTAGGAACCTTTCAGAATCTTCTGTGGAGGAATAGAAGAGGTGGGCTGAGGTGTCGAGCCTAGAGGGAAACGGAGAATAGGCTCGTGAGAAGGCGGTGGGATAGAAGAACAAGGATCAGAAGTAGAAGTGTGTGTGTAAGGAAAGGTATCAGCCGGGGTGTTATTGATAGATTTTTCAGTATCATCAAACTCTTCCCCAACATGATTATTCAGCACTCTTCCTGATCTCAACGTTGTGATGGCATTTACATTGTAATGCCCAGGATTCGGTAGGGGTTGAGACGAAAGTTTCCCTTTCTCTCTCGCACTCATTTCGGATTTTAGTCGGCCAATTTCTGCTTCTATTGATTTTAAACTCTCAGCTTGGAGGTCAGAGTTTTTCTCAAATTTTTCGAGGGAAGACCTAAATTCAGCCGACATTCGTTTCATGTAAATTTCAAAAGTCCGTTCGAGTGAAGCGGAGAGATCAGTACCAATCAACTGTGCAGGATTATATGGTGCATATGTGTTGACTGGATCTTGAAATTTTTGTGATTGGTAGGGGTGCTGGGTCAGTTGAAATGGTTGCTGTTGTGGTGGAAGAGCCCTTTGAAAATTGTTTTGGTATGGAACCGTGTTTTGATTTTGTGATTGGTTCCAAGCAAAATTAGGGTGATTCCTCCAACCCTGATTATAAGTGGAAGAAAATGGATCGTTTCTAGGTCTTTGAAAAGCAGCATTGGTATACTCATGACCTTGAAACGAAGAATTCAATGGACATTCTTCCGTCAAATGAGAAAGATCAGAACAACATCCACATACAGTTTTGGAGGGTGACATTTGATTTAGGGCGGCAGCTAAAAATTTGTTTTCCATAGTCTTGAGTTTCTCTTGTATAGCTGAAATTTAAACTCTAACTCCTATGGAAACATCCGACTGGTTATTGCCACCCCTAGACGATTGACTCACACCCTCCCACTGTAAATATTTTTCAGCGAAATCTTCTAGCAATTTCCAAGCTTCCCCATCATCTTTGGTCATAAAATTGCCTTGACACATGGCTTCAAGGTTCTGTTTAGTGGTAGGGTTAATTCCCTCATATATGATTCGGCACAGATCCCATCTAAGGATTCCGTGATGTGGGCATTGAACCAACAGATCCTTGAAGCGTTCAAAACACTTCGAGAATGGTTCATTTGGAAGCTGGGTAAATTGATTTATTTCACTACGGACTCGAGCTGTCTTGTGATTCGGGTAGAATTTCTTAAGGAATGCTGCAACGAATTCTTCCCAATTTGTAATGGAATGTGTGGTAATGTTATACAGCCACTTCTCGGCTATATCGCACAAGGTGAATGGGAGAAGACGGACATGCATATCATCCACAGAAAGTTATGACGTACCCATCATTGCGCATACATTTTCAAATTTTGTAATAAAGACATATGCGTCTTCAGACTCGAGACCGTGGAATTTGGGTAGAAGGTTGATGTATTGGGGTTTAATCTCAAAATTGTCCTCGTTGGCTGGTGGAATGGATAGACAGGTCGAAAGAGGACCCCGCATAGGATAGCACCTCTCTTGGAGAGAGATGTGGGGTAGTGGTAAAGAAGTTCGATGGAGAACCATCTATCGATGTGGGTGTGGTGGTGGGTAAAGAAGAAGTAAATGTAGAAATACCGACTTTGGAGTCGATCGGGGGAAAACGCGGACAAGACGGGCACTAGAATCCCGTGTCCAGCCTATCTTGCACTAAAGGATTAGTACAAGTGGCAGCGTTAAGATAATTAGGGGAAAGAATGAAGTGGTGTTTGTTTTGAAAAAGATACGGATTTTTGAAAAAAATGATGCAAATCGCAACAAATGCACAAGCAAAACCCTAAGTCTAATGGTCACCTAGGTCAAGTCTCTAGACCGCTCCTAACTGCCAGAAGACAAATCGCAGGATCAATCCTCTACTGCCTCTTTATCCCTCCTGTGGCCAGGTAAGTAGGAGGTTCTCCACTACGTAAGTAGTAGGCCTAATTAAGTAACCATTTGCCTTAGACACACTTGTCATAGACACCACAAAAGAAACGCGGATAAGGAATATATTACCCACGACCTTCTCCTGTCCTAAGTGAGCGCGACGGTCCTTAGAGTCATGTCTAAATTTCTTTTAGTTAATGAGGGTAATGCGGATGCAAGTTTATGATTTTCGGGGCTTAGGAAAGGTAATGAACTCCCCACCTAATCTGAATTTGGTCTTTGCCCCTTAAATTCCGTATTAAAAAAATGCAAACAACCAAGATAAAAAACGCACAATTTTTTTATTTTTTGCGGCGCTGCGAATTATTTACAAAGAAACCTTCAGCAAATTTGTTATTGGAGCAGATTGAGGAAGAGATAAGAAAGTTAAGAAGTCACCTGAGAATTTTCGTACAGAGAAGCAACAATATCACCGCGATTCCGACGCAATGATCGCCTAATGCCGCGCTTCCGCCGCGGTTCTACAAGATCACTGCACAAAATTTTACAGAATGCCTCTGTTCACCTCCTGAGCTCTCTGGAAAATTCAAAATATTTTTTCTCAAGCTCCACAGTTTCCATATTTCCTTGCAACAAATCACAATGAATCGTTTAGTGTTTGTGCGAGTTTAGATCCAAAAATTCTAATGGAATAAATTTTTCAAATCAAATTTCAAAAACAAACGAATTAGCGCACTATCCCCGGCAACGGCGCCATTTGGCTGAATGAATTCTCGGTGTGTAGGTAGAAAATGTATAGAAATCACAGCCAAAGAAATTTTGACAGCAATCAATAACGGTGTCGTATGTAGCACGTTAGCGAATGTGGATCGTCCACATGGAAAGTGTTATCCGTTAGAATTTGAATTAGATGAAGTGAAAATTAAAGAAAAGAGAAAAGACAATTCAATTCAAGATTTATAAAATTGAAGTTCAAGAATTATCTAGATCTAAATCTAAAATCAAGAAAACATTTAAAATCAAGAATTAAGAATTGATGATATCCAATCGATTTAGGTTTCATGAATTGAAGTAAGGCTCGTAGGAATCGATCGAATCTATAGATGTGATGAAAACTATTGATTACGTTTTCTTATCCATTGATGATTTGATACTAGATCGATGACAATCAACGAGAATTAGGGATTTCTTGCGGAAACTTGGGTTTCATCATCTATCCCTTGTCCTTTCGTTGATTTCATTCACATTCTAACCTCTAGTAAATTCAAGAATCGATCGTGGATCACTAATTAAGAGCGAACACAATCAAGAAAGCATCGCTCGAAACTAAGTTGCCGATTCTTCAATTTACTAAAGTTTACAAAACTCATAGGACTTATGAATCGTCTCAAGATTTGTAACATCATCATCTATTGATTCTCTCGACTCCTTCACGAGCGGAGTTTTACTCAAACATCATAACAAGAAACACAATCAAGAATTGAGATCTAATCATGATGCAAGAATATAAAGAAAGCAAGACAAAGAATTTCACCTTTTATTTATCAACAATTTTGTTACAATTCTCTCAAGATCTACAATGAGGAAAGAACTCGATCGTCGATTTGGCTTCGCTCGTCTTCGTGAGTCCCGGATCGTCTTGGATCACTTGCTCGGATGAAGATCAGCTTTGCTCCTAAAAGGTTGAAGGCTTCTTGCTTGAATTGTACCCGGGGATCTTGAATTTGGCTTTGGATTAGATTGGATTAGGGTTAGGGTTTGAATGCACAAGTTGTGTCACTCAACTTGTGTGTGTAATGGTTAATGAACAACCCAAAACCCTAGATCTAGGTTTCCTTTTATAGCCATCTTAACCCTAGATCTAGAATTCAAATTTCAAATTTCCCTCCAAAAGTTTATTAGAGAGAGACTTCTAGAAGAAGTTTGTTGGAGGGAATATTCTAGAATAATGTATATTCTAGGGCTAGGTTGTTAGGTCGAGTCTTCTGGATGAAGCCACTTATGATTATGGAATCTTCTGGAAGCTAAGGCCGTTACAGGAGCCACGTGGAGGAAAACTGGGGAGATGATGTCATCAATGCGCCGCGGATCCGCGGCGCTAAGGCCCTTCTGGCCGCGGATCCGCAGCGCATTGATTAGCCTTGGGGCATGGAACTTCTGGGCTGTTATTGGGCTGACTTTGTGGCCTTTGTAAAATGTGTGGAATCTCATTTTGCTTTCTTTATTTCTGCCAGATCTCAAGTCTTGGATTTGGCGTATTTTTCTCAGCAGTTTTGGCTCTTTTCCTGCAATTTCCTGCACAGATTCTCGAGACAAGTGTTGCGCTATACACAGATTATGCGATGCAATGATAAACACTCAATTTCCCTCAAAATGTCGGTTTTAAAGTATAACACAAGTAATTTGGTATTTTACGGCTGTTTTGCTAATATGTGCTCTATTCATACCGAACACCTTTAGATGATTACAAATAGTAGGGAAATTGTCATGTTAAAAATGCAATATTTTCGACTGATCATCCATCTACACATAAGTGCAATACCACGTGCTCGTGTCAGTGCCTCAGATAACAACATATCAGGTATATGATGTATGAATGCATTACTAATGGAAAAAGAATACATCATGAATGAGACAACTGTTTCTTTATTTAATGATATTCATGTATGTATATAAATCGAATATCATCAATCAAATCAACAGAGAAATCAGTGCCAAGCATCGACACAAAACCTGAATCTCAATATCTCGATATCTCAGGCTCCGGCTATCAGGACTGGCTTGTATCATCAAATCTCAATATCTCAGTGTCTCAAATCTCAATATCATAATATCTCAATACCTCAGGCTCCGTCAGTCCGGATCGGCCCATATAATCTATCACACGACCACGAACGGTATCCTCCGGATATCCACCGCGCTAAACAATCACCGGTAGGCAGTCTGCCCCTACGGGGCTCATCGTCTACAACTCGAGCTTCTTGCCCCGGGGTACCATACCGGGTCTACCATGTACCCGCAGACGGTTCATCCAACTCCTCGAATCGGGTCTCGAAAACTATCTCAGAATCGAGAAAACATCATGGTGGACAATACTTATCATATCAAGGAAAACCGCATCTATCTCTTAAAACAAATCGTCAGTTTATAAAACTTTCACATGTGGTTTCCAAATCCAGAAATCTCGAGAAGGATCCGAAATCATCAAAATCATGATGTCAATAAACAGTGAATACCGGCATAAATCTCCATAATACTGCATGACCAATGAATATATTAATGCATCTGATATCATGCAATAAATGCAATAATTAAACTAGCATATGAAAGCTATAATATAATGCAACTATCAATTAGCAAGCTATGTCAATGAATAGTATTCTCTACAGTGTACGTGATATGGTAATTACCGATGAAGATGTGTGTGAGCCGGCAAGCAAGTGTATGTGGAGCATACGCATCATCGGTAATGGTGCTGGTGTCCTGACAGCAGGGTTTCATAATAATTACAGATAACATATGTATGAGCATGCAATGCGCTGAAACATCATGAATATACAGAAAGCTATATGATAACAGCAACACTGAAGAATAAACCTACCCAAAATACGAGCCATACCATTTGGTATTTAAAATACTCACAATCCTCCACTTTTGAAAACGAGTATGACTCGAGCCCAGTCAAAAGGGTAAGGGAATCCACCTAAGTCTGAGTCGATCTATATATATATAGTAGTCGGTGATCTCATCTTAATAGTATCACGTACGATACAATAAATAATATGACATACTCGAGTCAAGAGTGTGGATCTATCCTCATAACTATATCTCGTACGGTAAATCTATCGCACGGCTTCCCAAATCTGGGTACGGTCAAATATCATATTTATCTCATTATTCATCTGGTATCCACATCATCACGTATCGTGGACATGAGGTACTGATCTAAATCTAGTACACTACTAATATCATCAACACATATGTACACGTATGTGTGTAAACACATCGCCTAAAGATCCGCTATAAAATCTTGTCGTATCTCATAATACAAACCAAATCACATCACCGATCTCATGGCACCAAGCTCAATCTCATCGACTCATCTCTAAATACCATATACTATCCTCAACATCCATACATATGTATATGAATATGTATATGCATAGTCCCATACCCATGCGTATATACATATATACGCATCCCCATATACGCACAAGAAAGTAAATGTATGCGTATGTGTGTGTGCGTGTATGCAAATCTTTACTCTAGGGTTTCGTGACTAAGAAATCCACTAAAGTCCTTTCTTCAATTCTCGCTAACACTAAACCTATGATCTCCTAAAGTTTCTCTTGCTAAGTGTTCATATCTCTCAACAACATATAAATATATACCTATATCACATCACATCAATCTCATAACTTTGCGGGGGTGCTATACGCCATCCACCCGACTTCCCCCGTAGATATAATCTACTCACATGCTCTTGCTTGCCGATGTCGATGCCGCCATCCTCTTCTTCATTGCCTCGAAATCCTCGTGAGGTACCTACATATCACATCATAGCATCATAAACGAAATCACGCACAAAAACCAAAATGTCATACGAAACACCGATAGGTTAAAACCTATAGTCTCGCATGCAAAACACAACCAATAACCCTATTCGTTGGCGTTCAAACGCCACACGATGGAAACACAATATCAAATACCAAAACCAAATTTCATAAAACCCGTAAAACAAATCCAGCAACTTAGAAAACATGCTCCAGATTTTACCCTAAGTGGAATTAGCCAATTTTGCATATGTGGAGGGTCTAATTTACTGGAGATAAAGCCATGGAACAAAAACGAGTCGATTCCCCACTGCTCTAGCCGCAAATTGCGGCCAGAATGAATTTAATTGCGGCCTGCGTAGAGGGTTAGGGTCTAGTGTTTCAGTGGGGGGGTCCTAGGTTGCCTCCTTGTGTCTCTGTGTTTGCTAATTAATTTTTCAGGTCCCGGAGTGTTAGCAGATTCAAATTTCCTATCACAATTCTCACAATTTCAATGTCGGCAGAAATTCAAAGTTCGCGTTCCGGGGTTAAGTCTCAGGTTTGGGTCTGAATTCTAGCACTAGGGGGTTTGTGTGGTCTCTACTAAGCTCAATTATGCTTTAGGAATCAATTCAAACCCTAATCCTTTTCTAGGAATTTCCAAACCCCACTAAATATCGCCTAATCATTTCGAAACATGAATGGAAGCTAAAGTAACCCAATTTCTACACTAGTGGTTCAGAATTTACCTCATTTGGCACTCATGTATCCCGTAGGGAATCAAAATGCAAACTTTCTTGGTCTAAAGTGAAGCTTGTGATCTTGTGCACACATTTCGTGAAAGTGAGATGGACTTTTAATGGGTTTTTGATGGATTGTAAGGAGGTAGAGAGGAAAGGGAGAGAGAGAAGCAGCAGCAGCAGCAAATGTGAGAGGGAGAGGAGAGAAAATGAGTGAATGATTGAAGAGAGAATGGCTCAAGACCAAGGTTTGACCCCTCACCCTCTCTTTCTCTCTCTTGCCCATACCTCTATTTTCTTTTCTTTTCTTCTCTCTTCTCATAATAAAACCCAAATCAAGCATGAAGAAATAAGATAAAGTCATGATAAAATGTAACAAGCGTTAAAATGACATGGTGCGTGTTTTGCACAAAACAAGCTTAATGCGCGATAAGCGATATTTAATCGCGATTAGCACTAAATAGTGTATAATAAATCATAAAATTTCATAATTTGCTTAATTCACATAAAGCACCCTCTTTTCAATAATTTCCATAATTTTCCCCAATTTATCGGTATTTAATTATACCGCCCTATTCAACTATTCAATATTTTATTATTAAATTATAAAAATTCCCAAAAATAATATTTTATTTTTCTAAAATGTTACATCAAATCTTCATTCAAACCCTAAAAGGAAAGACTAGCCGGGATTAATTACACCCTACAAGTTCGCCAATTTTTCAGCCATGCCAGTGCCGGTACTTTGAGGGAGGTTCCCAGTGCTTTCGCACAAACCTAAATAAAATAAACCTCATTTTCCCCGGGGCGTAACCCCGTTGACACCTCTCTAGACACCTACTTGATAGGCTAATTGTAATGTGTAAAACTCTCACAGGAGTAACTCTTACTCGCAGTGGGTATCGGGATCCAACTATCTCATAGAAGGTATGCAATCTCATTGTAAATTTCAACACTTGAAATTCCCGATAATATTTTGCCCCTAGCAGCTATATGACCTTAACATAGTCAAAAAATCATAAGTGCTAGTTAAGTTCAACCCGTAAATTTCTTGATTGAATTAAACCCACCTGCACGGCCCTTAACATAGTCAACAAAGTCGCACAACTACCCTAATCCAATCGCATCATATGCTTATGCAGATAAGCATTAATTAGCTACCGCACACTACGACTTAACATAGTCAACAAACGTAGCACGAATACTAACTAGTATTTATCTGAAATGACGGAGGGCTACGACAAGTTTTTAAGAAAAACTTTTGCGTAATGGACTTGATATCGTCGTAGAATCGAGTGATTTTGAAAAGAAGTATTTTTGAGGCTTTTACTAGTTTTGCTAAAGAGGTCACTCCCGATGAAGTGATCTCGGCTCTTTCCTTATCGAATAAGGTGCTGGATATTCTACAAGGAATACCGCTATGCAAAGCAAAAACTATAAAAGCAATCAAAAGACAAACCGAGTTTGTAGCATCTGCTAGTTTCGCTAAAGAGGTCACTCCCGGTGAAGGGATCTTGGCTCTTTCCTTATCGAATAAGGTGCTGGATATTCTACAAGGAATACCGCTATGCAAAGTAAGAACTAGAGCTACCAGTTTTTAAAACAAGTTTCTACAATATCTTTTAGGTTTCTTTTATTTCATTAATCTTGTTAATGAAGTCCCATTTATTATGCTTCCCAAGCATCAGATATGAAACGAAAGCAGCAATATTAATTATATCTCATATATATAATATATAGGCATTTGTCTCAGAATATAATCAATGATCACATCACAGAATATCGCAGCAGAATAAAACATCAACATATGAAATACTGGATATACGAGGATTTCCGTGTTTTAGATTAAGCCAATATAAAACACAGATTCTACGGTCGTGATGAATAGCCATTCCCACACCCCTAGACCCCTACGAGAGCGGCAAGCAACCCTGCCAATTCTATAGTTAGGAGACCCGGTCTCAACTCCCCGAGATGGTCTCCTACTGGACCCTAGAACTCAGTTACTTGTGCTCCCCGCCTTGGGTCTATCCTAATACGGAAAAGTAATAATATACAATGGTGACATCATCCTCAACCCGGAAGCGCCCCAATAAAAGAATATTATATACAATGAATTTTATAAGAATGAAAATGAAAAACTCTCATCTCACATAAAACCCCCGGCTATTCAAAACACGACGATCCAATATAACATATCACAGCAACATGTAACATCACATGTCATCAACGTAAGTAAATATGCGTATCCGAATTGTCGTTGACATATAGCACCAAAACCAGCGATACACCACATATTACACTTATGGTCGCAGAAAAGAAAGTGAAAAACTACAACAGTTGGAATCCGCAACCACCTTAGACATCATATGCCTAACCAAATGAATTCCTTAGACATCGCATGCCTAACAATTATAAACCCTGCATTTTAGTCTCGATCTCGAAAACACTTTTCAATATCCAGTCGGGCAATTCAACAAGATTCCCGACATTCTGATCGAATGCTCGTCGGAAACTTTAGTAGACGGCCGCACCCCCGATACCGTCGACGAAGTGCACTAAGGCGGAACACCGCTGCCACGAGCACCCAAACGGATGCTTTTGGAGATGGGGTTCTCCTACAATCACTTGGTCGGGGCTATGGGGCATGGCTATCTATTATGTTTACCCGGCGAGTATCCGTGTACACTACGTGATTGCGATGGACTTTTGATCACATCAAAATCCCGTGGCAACCGATCAAATGAGACTAAATTGCTAGATTTATAACATTGAAATTAGTTATCTCATAACTACTTTTGTGGATTCCAAATATTGTATCCTATCACATGATACTCGGACGAACATTAAAATTTCGATCGATTCATCAAAGTCCCACAATTTCCCAACGGCTCAACATTTGAGCACATTTCAACAATACCCAGAATATGACACAGTACCTATGCACCATCCGTAGAAGGGCAAACCCAAACCCCACTCATGTCGCCACGGAACTACTAGAAACCCTAGGGTATGATTGCGGTTCCGCGATCCAAAAAAGTCGAGTTAGGGTTTCATCCTTCTAGAGGGTTCATAGGATTACTTGCATGTTTTTTCGAATACGTTAAATTTGGAAAAATGGGTTTTTGACATTCGATCAAACTTTTTAACTTCGCCTAGACAATATGTGAATAACCCGAAACATTGTTAAAACTATGAATATGAAACATTCCGAATTGCTTATAGTGTAAGATTACATCAAATGCAAAATTAGCAAAAACAAACAACACCTGAAACATCAAAACCAAGTCACTGGAACACACACAAAATTTCAGGGGGGCTCAGATTTGGCCGAGATCACACATGTCATGGCCAGCCATTTTTTTCCAGAATGCCCTGAAATTTTGACTGTGTTCATGATATATCTCATACATCACTCTGTACTTGTTTAAAAATTTTTTTGAACAACTTTTAAATTCGACAGAAACTTGTTTTTCGCATTTCAAGTTTTGGAGTATTTCGGTTTCGTAATCTTATCAAAATCCGTATAAATTTCTAGCATGGCTTTGATACAACTGTAGGGTTACCTAGCATGGCAGCAAGGTTTCGGGAGGTATCATCCATGCCAAATTAAAATTTTGCCGTTCTCGCTAACCCTAAACATATAATCGTTTACTAGAAACCGACGGAATATTATGCAAACAACTTCACATATGAAAAGTGAGTAAGGAATATAACCATTGTAGACCGGTTCACTTCATTAGCTCTGTGTAGTTGTCCATATGATGTGATCGTAAACTCCGGACTCTAGAGAGGCTCTCTTGAAGAAACAAACATGCTTGCTTCGAAGACTTCGAGGCCGAAGACGATCTACTTCGAGGAGACACTAACCCAAGCTATCTCTTCAATAATTATGGAATTAGTGAAGAAAACACCCTATACTAAATGGTAAGTAGTAAAGGATGATGAAGTAGGAAGTTTGCTCACATTTGATTTCATATTCTCACTAGTTTTCATCACAAACTCAAACCCTAGAAAAGTCTTTTCTCTTTGAGCTCATGAAGAAAATGAAGAATTATCAAGAGAGAATGAATTATTGTTTTGAGGTTAAAAATGCAACCAAGGGTTAAGCATGGCATGCTTAACCCTTTTAGAGACTTAACCATGAGCTAGGGTTAAAGCTAGGTTAACAAATATCTTAAGGTAGACAAAAAGGGTGGACACAGTCAAAGAAGCCTACAAGCTTCTTGCAAAATATCAACCATGACTAATTCCATAATTTTTGAATTTCCTTAATAATAAACATAAACCCTAATCTAACCCAAGAATGGTTCAAATCTCATAAACCCTAGTTGCATTTGTAACCTAGCATGATACATTTAACATATATCACATATATATCAATGTATCCAAAGTGAGAAAAGAAATCATAAGTGAGCTAATACTAGTTAATGTAATATAATATATCAAATATATAATTATAAATTAGATTATCAAATCAACTCTTGATTTAATAATCCATCTATATCACCTATAACCGACTAATATCATATGAATCAACTTATCGAATCAACACTTGATCCGATAACCCGGCTATATCATATATAACTGACAGATATCTCATAACGCGAGAATAGAATACGGTATCTCATATCGTATTGTAGGGTTACTAGGCACTCTCACAAGGGTCTATAAGGCATCAACCATGCCCGATTTAAAATTTAGACGTGCCGAACAACCCTAATCAAGATCTTTAAACTAGAGATTAGGCGAAACAAAGTATGTTAAACACTTTAACATCTAAGAGTTTGGGATTACAACCTTTGTAGTCCGGTCCTTCATTTCTAAAGCTCCGTGTTGAGGTCTCTTCACTGCGATCATCGAGTACCCGGACTCTAGAGAGGCTCCACGAAGAGAAAGATGCAAGCTTGCTTCCGATCTTCGATAACAAAGATGATCTACCTTGAAGTTTCTTTAACACAAGATCTCACTCACGAATGAAGTGAACATCCTAATCTAAATGGCTAGGATAGATTAGGATGATGAAGTAGGATTTTAGCTCTCATTTGTTTTCTTAATCTCACTCATTTTCATCACTAAAATCAAAGCTAGAAAGCTTTGCAAGGAGGAGGAAGAAAATGAATTACTTTGAGATGAATAATGAATCCATGTGAGGTTAGAAATGCAACCATGGGTTAAGTATGATAACTTCACCCATGTAGAGAATGAACCATGGTTAAAGGGTTGGGTTGGGTTAACATATATCATAACAAATATCTTTAGAAAATATCTTTAGTAAGAAACAAAAGAAAACCTTCTAGAAAAAATTTACCCAAATCAAACCTTAATCATGTTTAATCTCCACTAATCACGTTGCATTAATAACCCTAACATGTTACAATATTATATATCACATATACAATATTTATTGTAACAAAATAAAATAATACAATTAACATATATCGCATATATATCAATGTATTACCCGAGTGAGAAAAAGAAGTTTTTTTTGAGCATATACTAGTTAATGTAATTTAATATATCTAATATATAATTATACATTAAATTATCGAATCAACACTTGATCCGATAATCCAGCTATTTCATAAATAACCGACTAATATAATCTGTATCAGTTCATCGAATCAACACTTGATCCAATGACCCGGCTATATCCCATATACCCGGCAGATATCTCATATCGCGAGAATCTAATACGGTATCACATACACGCATTGTTCTCGGTCCCGCACATATCATATATGTGCTCCTACTCCGTTTTGCCTGAGTCAAGAAACCTCTGTATAGGACTCTAAATAATCGTCAATACGCCGGCAATAGGTGATGATCATATCAAACACCCACAAGCTGCAAGCGGTCAGCTAAACATAACATCCACCCAGGTATTGAGTGATCAGAAGATCAACAAGCAAGCCTGTACATTCTCCTGCGAATCCAATCAGTGACACTCCCGTACAGTCCGGTCTCTTCGTCTGATATGTCGCATATCTCGCCTAGGGGTGGTAAACGTCAGACCCAAGTAGCTTGATAAGTCATGTCGATATGAGATCTATAACAGTTCGAGAAACTACTGATAACACTTACCAGTAAATCTCAGCAACCCTGGCCAGGGATTTCCAGTTATAGCCAATCGAACACAGCGCAACATCAACTCCCTATACCGGGAGAGACGAATCCCTTCCTATCGCTCATTGCCTCCATGTGATTCGGGACTGTACCCAAAAACCACCTTTTTGTATGCCCTCTTGGACGTGGTATGATGGAAATCAAAGCACGGTGGGAATCACATAATACTCTATGACGATCTCGGGTCTACAGATTAACCTGTACCAGTGTCACCAGAGAACTGCCATCTGTCGTGAGGTATAATTCCATCTGGGAGTTCTCGGCGAGTCCGTCCGGTGTACCCAGTCTCCACTAAGCACCCATACACCATCCTTGATGTCAAACACCGATGGATATGGGATCATCCATCGCCCATCATATGGGTCAAGATGCGTATACGCTAGTCTACTCTGGTGTATCGATGCCCTGTCTCGATACACCCTCGAGTAGGAACAGTTATAGGATGTACTCGTCGACTACCGTGGCCCCACTATTATGATCTCATCATAGTCCCAGTAGTCGAGTACATATCTTTATCAACATGTAACATAGAGACAATCAGAGTACATGTTAAGATAAAGAGCAACCAGATAGCGTACTATCATGTCGAGCAAGAAAGTCCTCCCTATATATGTCCAAGCATCCACTACAATATACATCGTATGTACAGTAATGGCCTCTAGGGCATACATATAACTAACAAGTATCAATCTCGGTCCCGCACATATCACATATGTGCTCCTACTCCGTTTCACTTGAGCCAGGAAACCCCTGTGTAGGACTCTAAAGACTCATCAATACGGAGGCAGTAGGTGATGATCATATCAAACACCCACAAGCAGCAAGCGTTCTGCTAAACGTAACGGCCACCCGGGTATTGAGCGATTAGAAGGTCAACAAGCAAGTCTGCTCACACTCCTGCGAATCCAATTAGTTCTCTACCGTACAGTCCAGTCTCTTCGTCTGATATATCGCATATCTCGTCTAGGGGTGGTAAACGTCAGACCCCGGTAACTCGATAAATCGTGTCGATATGAGGCTCATAACCGGTCAAGAAACTACTGATAACACTTACCAGTATATCTCTGAAGCATCCTTGGCCAAGGACTTCCTGTTATAGCCAATCGAGCACAGCGCAACATCAACTCCCAATACCGGGAGAGACGAAACCCCTCCTATTGTTCATTGCCTCCATGTGACTCGGGACTGTACCTAAAAGCCACCATTTTGCATGTTCTCTCGAACGTGGTAAAGTGGAAATCAAAGCACAGTGGGAATCACACAAGACACTATGACGATCTCGGGTCTACAGACTAACCTGTACCAATGTCACCAGAGAACTGCCATCTGACATTAGGTATAATACCATCTAGGGGTTCTCGGCGAGTCCGTTCAGTGTACCCAGTCTCCACTGAGCACCCGTATACTGTCTCTGATGTCAAACATCAATGGATATGGGATCATCCATCGCCCATCTACATGGGTCGAGAAGTTATACGCTAGTCTACTCTGGTATATCGATGCCCTGTCTCGATACACCCTCGACTAGGAACATTTGAAGGTTGTACTTAGCGACTACTCTGTCCCCACTAGTATGATCTGCATCATAATCCTGGTTGTCAAGTACTCATCCTAAGGGCTTTATCAACATGTAACATTGAGACAATCATCGTACATGTTAAGATAAAGAGCAACCAGAAAGCATACCATCATGTCGAGCAAGAAAGTCCTCCATATATATGTCCAAGCATCCACTACAATATACATCGTATGTACAGTAATGGCCTCTAGGGCATACATATAACTAACACGATACTCATAGAAGAACATACCGGATTGTATGGATATTGTCACTGTCAGGTTCAGTAGGGTTTCAGGATGAGTTCGCTCGTCGGCCTCCCTTTCGCTCAATACCTGGGTAGCCGTTACGTATAGCTAGTGCCACTGACGTGCTTGTGGTTAAACCCACTGTCAGCGTATTGACGAGTCTTTAGAGTCCCACACAGAAGGTTTCCCTGGTTCGGGAGAAACGTTGTAGAGGCCGTATAGTTTTATGGTAGGGTTCGATCATATACGTGCACTTGTGCACGGATCATGATCGGACAGATAATACTAGTAGGATTTGGTTTAAGCCGGATCCTAGTATTATATTGTTGGATTATTTTCGTCTCAATGTATTCGTATTCAGTCGGAATACGGATGCAGGTATGTATATACGGATGAGGGGTATTCTTGTAATTCGTTACGAGTTTACTTTGAAGATGCCATTTCTTTTTTGTTTTAAACATTTGGATTAATGTTTATTATGTGGAAATTGTGAGGTTAAGTCTTGGCACTTGGGCATTAATTGTGGCATGACACATGAGTGCAAGTCTTGGCCTTGTGCATTCATGGTGGCATGTGCACTTGGTGACTCATGGTATTGGGTTTGGTATGAGATATTTGGTGTTGGGATTTTTCTTCACTTGCTCAACACAAAATACCTCACACTCATAAGAAAAACAATAGATAGTTTTTCTCCACTTATTTTTCTTTTTATGCCAAATCTTGAGCTCACACTATTTTCCAATGGCTTCTTCTTAAAACTCCACCCATTCCATCTCATATGTTGAGAATCCTTGGGTGTTTTGAGACAAAGTATTCTCATATAATCTCTTCTTCATCTTGTGCATCTAGGCTAGAAAACTGGATGCCCAAGTTGCTTCGGTTTTGAAGCGGGAGCCCGTATTACGAATCCTCGACGTGGATTGTCTTCGA
This sequence comes from Agapanthus africanus, assembly GCA_030015575.1. Taxonomy (NCBI): domain Eukaryota; kingdom Viridiplantae; phylum Streptophyta; class Magnoliopsida; order Asparagales; family Amaryllidaceae; genus Agapanthus; species Agapanthus africanus. The sequence goes on along the minus strand of JASDDO010000012.1, from coordinate 448,307,070 downwards.
AGAGGGAGACCGGAGAGCGAACTTGTTCGAGGCAGCCTCAACGAGCATAGGATAGAGGTTGAAGTCCAAAAGACACGGATTGATCGGTATAACCTCTCTAAACTCTTTACAGGTACTAGTATAGGGTTAATTTTTACGATCCGTCTATTAGGGTTCCGTTAGCGACGATTTTTAAAAGTTTTTGTTCCACGTTTGGCCACGGATTGAAGGCCGGGGCGCTGGCGTAGACTTACACACCTTTTACTTGTTTTCGTGTCATACACACCTTCGTGATTGTGCAATAGTCTTTATCATAAGATAAAATCTTCATATCTCTGTTTTAAAATATTTTTTATAAAAACTTGTCTTTAGTCAAGATTATTCTCAGACAAAGAACCGTCAGGAATTTTAACTCGGAGAGAACACTTGCTTGACATTGTTTTAAATTAGACTTTCTAAGCTTCTTAGTGAGTTTTGGGCCAATGCACCCAAACCAGTTGGATTTAGGGCATTAGGTGTAAAGACACCCCAGCAGACTTAATTTCCCAAGTTACCTAGGCCCTAAAACAAAATGACTCATTTTAGAATGAAAATCATAACAATTCAATGCAAACGGAGATATAGCCGGATATGTCCAGTTGTTCAATTATTTTCAGGATAAAAGACGTGTTTGTGTGGATCAGGTGTGTAATCACTCCAATCAAGTTCCAGATAGGTTATTCTTCAGAATTAGTTCCTATTAAGGTTTCAATGATATCCCTTCATATCCACTTTACTTTATAAACTATTCTTGATATTACTTATTTCGGAACAAACCTGTTTGATCCTCAAAAAAATAGTTTATCAATTTAAAAGTTTTAAGACATATCAGACTTGTCACCTCATTTTCAAAACTCACGACACGTGTAGTGTGATGTAAAGACGTATATTAGCTACGGTTAATACTCAAAGGAGGATTATCTTTCAGGTTTTCAAAATCTAAAAATAGGATTTAGTTGGTCCTATCTTATCAAACTAAACCGTTGGGATTTCGAATCAGAGTTCTTCCACTAGCTAACTTGACGACAAAGTTTTTATGCTTTTGGAAAATTTTCTGATTTTTGTGGGTTTTCGAATATGTATGAAAATGAAGAATATACAAATGAATGCAAAAGATAGAGATGCTTACTGAGCACACCCCCAAACTTAAACTTGACAGTGCCCTCACTGTCTTGCTACACCAAGAGGGTCAAAATTGTTGAGGGGTCATAATCGTTTGTTCTCTTTTTTTTTAATAAAAGAAAAAGAAACCAAAAGTATATACACAAAAGGGCCCTCCCAAACTTAAGTGAAACAGTATTTCCACTATTAAGCGTTGAAGTTCAAAGTTGGGGGAGGGAACAGTTTCAATCTATACAAGGCCTTACATAGGCCAAAATTTAGCACCAACCATTCAAAAATGTTATCGTGATTTGCCCAGGGTTGGTGGAAGAATGCGTAGAGAAGAAAAATGAAGGATACGCGAGACGGTGTATGGATGGAAGTGGTATACGGTCTCGATATACGAGGAGATGGATGGAAGGGAGAAAGAAATGGAGTGCGAACTTGAGATTGAAAATTGATTGAATGAATTAGTACAGTCTGTACTGATTTGAAACTGGAATTGTTTAACTGCATTAATTTATCAATACTATGAGAAATGGGGTCAAACCTTTCAAGATTCGCAAGAAAACATGGGTTCGAACTTGGGGAACCAGATGAAAGAAATGAAGTCGATACGGCGTCTTGCAAAGTTGAAATGAGGGAGGGAAGCAACTGAGGAACGGTAATAGTTAGAAACTCAGGAGCATGTTCTCAGTCAATGGAAGGGACATGATGAATCAGAAAATCTGACTCATCCAACAAAACGTGTATATCCTCAAAGATATCCTCAAAATTCTCTACAAAATCAAGATCATCCATGCATTCGTCCAAATCTTCATTAATAAACTCACGATGTAAATGGGGTTCAGGAGAAACAGTTAAAGGTTCAGGATGATGTCCACTCGGTTCTGAAAGAAAGTATTGAATTGGTGAGAAAAACTCACCCAAATTTGAGGGTTCATCATCGAAATCATCCCCAATATCAATATCCTCAATCAACATAAAGTTCTCAAACATCTTAATAAATGCATGGTTTTCAATCGGTTGGATTTCTAGATTAGGGATGCAAAGATCAAATGGAGTGGTATCGGTTTCACTTCAAAGGGACCATTCATAATCGGGTAAATCAAACACTAAGTAGTCGTACAACTTATTAAACATTCTATCTTCAATTGGTGAATCAGTTGGGATACTCGATAGACTTTCGGAGTTGGAGTTGTGTAAATCAATTGGGAATGGGTAGGCTTGATTTTGAAGGGTAGATTGCGCATTTTCACTACTCAAATCATCAAATTGCTCTATTGCCATATCATACATGGGAAAGTTTTGAGCTAGTTAGGAACTAGATGCTGGTTCATAAGGTTGTATGAGGGAAGCCATGGATGCATTCAATTCTTCCATTTGTCGGCATGAAACTACCTGAAATTCTTCTAGTGATTGTTCCAAACTAGACATGGGTTGTGAAGGATTTTCAAAAATTCAAATTCATTTGGATAAGTGAAATCCCCAAATTGATGTTCAGAGGCAATGTCTAGTGAAGGTGTGAAAGTTGGGCCGGATTGATAGGAATCGAATGGTTGTATGGAATAAGAAGGATTATGATCAACATCCGGATAGAAAGATGGTTGGAATTGTTGTCTTAAAGAATTTGGAGTGGTGAAAGGCATGAACGATCGGTTACGGAATTGTGCAATACGTTCAGCAATAGACATCGGTTTAAGAGTCGTCACGTTACCCTTATAAGTGATATCAACATGAGGAGGGGTGAAAGTTTGAAAAGGTTGATATGACGTGGATTTTGGTGTCCAAGTGGTATTCCTATAAGTGTCTATCCGATCTTTTAAGGAAATTTTTGGCATGGATGGATCGTTTGACATTCTACCAAAATAAGAGCCGTATGAAGTAGTATCTTGCGGAGGGTACCAAAGTTCGGCAAGAGTTGGTCGATATGGGGTACCCATGTATGAAAAGAAGAAGAAGAGATGAAAAAGGTTGTGAGGGGTTTTTTTGTTATTTTTTTATGTCAGTTATCATCAAAAGAATGAAATATACAAACAAAAGGTAAAAAAAATCATGACACAATACCACACACCTAATCGGTCTAGGGTTCACCTGGGTCAACTGAACCTGCTCAAGAACTTGATTGTTGAAGTAAAACTGTGTCGAGAAACGGGCTCAAGATATACCGATCACGAGGCCAGATAAGTGCAGAAATAAGGGAAGGTTTTCCAACGCTTTCGCGAAATTCCTTAATTAGAATAACCTTTTCTCTTTTGGCGATTGCGCCGTGAACACATTGCCTAGTTATCCTGTGAATGATATACCGTTAAGCGATGTTCTAAACACAGTCAACTTCTCCTAATGAGCGTGAAGTCTTTAAAGGCTTAAAATCTAGTTTCTTTTTAAAATTTGTACGGGTAAACGTATGCTCAATTTTGTGATTTGTAGGCCACGGAAAAGGTGATGAAATCCTTTACCATATGTTGTGGGGTTTGCTTGCCTTAAGTCTTTATTAAAGAATGCAATACGTAATTCAATTAAAAAGTTGTTTAAAACATCAAACAATTGTTTTTTTATATTTAAGCGCGGCGCTGCAACAAATATGGGTTCAATTTTAGCGTTTGGCAGCGAACTTGCAAAGAATCCAGCAAAGATAGAATAGTGGATGCCTCGGATTTGAGAAAGAGGGTGTTTTTAGGAAATACGTAACGATAGGTTTTGGGTTAAGAAACCCCCATTGAATTGAATCCGATCAGCTTGAAAAGTTCGTTTGCGCGGGTCAAACTACCCGGATTTTTGGCACTGTACTTCAGTATCACCTTAGACTTGAATGTATACTTTTCTCCGTACGATAGCAGTTCGCAACTCCTTAAAATATGAAAATGTTGGAAAAACAGATATTTAGTGCGAAAAAGAGATATGAGTGCCCAAACTCCTGCACACACAAAATTATGTAAATAAAGTAATAAAAATGGAGTACTAACAGAACACCGGAGTAAACCCAAAAAGAATTTTTCCAAACCCTTCCAACAAAACCGGCGGTAGCGGGCAAATTTAAAAATTAGGTGTTCATATTTTGTGTGGTTGCTCTGTGTTATCCTAGTATGCTACTGTTATTTTTTGATTTTTCTATTTAACCACGGAGTGTTAGCTGGTCAAATTTGTAGAGAACAAAAGGTTAGAAATGTCAATTTTTGTTTTGTTTTTTGAAATTTTTCGATTTTTAGTTTTGTTTTTTTCAGAATAGTGTTAGTGCTATAAACAAGATATACAGAGATTAACCCGAAATAATATGAATAAAAACGTTACCATCTCTCCGGCAACGACGCTATTTGATTGAGATGAGATTTTACGTGTCGTATCTTAAGTTTTAAAGTTAACCGCAATCAAGACGGCATCGCGTGTAGCTAGCCGTGATGAGTACGGGTCGTCCCCAGGGAGATAATGCGTTTTGCGTTTTACGTTTTTGTTTTCACGAGTTAAGCCGAAGGTCGGAACGAGTTCGATTCTAACATATATGTTTGTATATGCAACGAAACGCTTGTTAGGGACAGAGATAGGTTCGTGTAAGTTAGGAAAATCCATACTCATTCCTTTGTGCTTATCTTGACTATTGAAGCTAGAGTAATCGGCAACAAAGTGGATTAGGGTGTTTAAGCACGATATTAGTGAAATCCGGCTTATTAACCCTTGTCCATCCGTTATTGTCTCTTGAATTTCACCTCCGGCCAAGCTAAACGCAACCGTTCATGGTTAGGGATCACCAATACCGTGATAGGATAGGATGCCTAACGGAGCGCTTGTGTGAGGTTTGGACAGAGTTCAATTAGTAAGTATCTGGAAAAGGAAATGAGCAAAAGAGATTCTTAACTTACATAACCATTCTCTTTCTCTAACAATATTACTATTCACAAATCATCACAAAGATTAAAAGAAGATATAAAAGAGAAGAGATCAAAGGAAAACATATTGCAAGTAAGTAAATGGTAAGAAAGTAAAGTGCAAGAAAGTAAGAAGTAAGAAAAATACTAAGAACCATATTGAAAAAATAAAAGCTTCATTCAAGTTTAAAATGATGATACATGCTATGAATTCAAATACTAAAATCTAACCTTGCAAGCTCGGTTAAGATGTTTCAAGATTAGATAAAATAAAAGAAATCAAGATTAACCAACTACTATGTACAAAGTTTTAACAAAATTACAAAATGAAAATAGAATGAGGTGGTCAAAGTATGGCTAAGTATATCCTTCAGCTTTCTCTCTGTTCTTGTATTTATAGGTACTTCATCAACAAAAACAAACAATATAATTGAGATGATGTGACAACTAGGAATGACCGGATGAAAAATGGAGCCAAAATGATAAGATTGGACTGGTGGTAGTGGTTGTTTAGGGTTTCTGCCGGTTTACTGTCGTGTGGTGGGGCCCGTTTTCTTGTGGTGGTCATATATCCTCTTCATGATCTCACTAGTATTGTTTGATTCTTCTATATTAATTTAGGTTGTAATCTGTAGATTTGGAGGGAAATTGTAATTTTAAATCACATCACATCTTTATTTCCACTCATCACAAGCCCACTTGCCTCATCTACTTGCACAAGTCATGATTTTCGTATGCCCACTTGTGCTAGGCTGTCCTACCAAGGTTCATGCATCAAAAGAGGTTTGTGTTCACACTTGTATTGTTGCATTATGCTTGATAAAAAATGTGTACACTTGTTTGTTGCAACAAGAAACTCTTTGAATATTGATCGGTTTTCTATTCTGGTTGTAGTGTCGACTCACAAATGTCGTATCCGTGTATTTGAGTGTGTTTCCAGTGTTTTATCATGAATACCAGTAATATGTATTTATTGAGCAGACACGGGTTAATAGTACCAATATATCACAAAAATGATAATGAATGAGCGGTATTGAAATGCAGTTTTTCGTAATGATTAAGTACCCATCTGGAGTTTTGATGCTCTTTAGCACCTCACAAAATCTTTTCATATCCAATTTCGACATTATGTGGCTCGAATCTAGTAATTCATAGATACCATTATCATGAAGTACCGGATGCAATTCCTGTCGGATTCCAAGCTCCTCCAAGCACTCACGAGCATTCAACTTATCCTTAGACTTAGAATCATCCTGTAACAATGTGCCAGCAATATTATCAAACATATTCTTCTCTACATGCAAGACATCAATATTGTGCCGAATCAATAGATGTTTCTAGTAAGGAAGATTTCATAATATAATTTTCTTCTTCCACGCACTCAACAATTTATTATCTTCGGATCGATTCTGTTTTTTTTGTTTATTGAAGAAACCATCTGAGTTAAAACAATTAGAACCTTGCTGGAATTAACATGATGAAATATGCTCGAAAATTTCTATCCCTGACAATTGTTTAGGTGCTTCACCCTTTTCCAATATTCCATCAAAATTATTTTCCATCTTTCTGTACGGATGATTCGCCGATAGTCGCCTATGATGAAACCAGTAGCAAAACTTACCACGTGTCTTAAGCTATAGGGCACTGTAATCAAGACCACATGATGGACATATATGCTTTGTGCAGGTAGACCATCCAGATAACATGTCGTATGCTGGAAAATCATTGATTGTCCAAATAACAGCCGCTCGAATTCTAAACTTCTCCTCAATGTACGCATCATATGTCTCTATTCCATGTTCCCAGAGTTCTATCAACTCTTCAATTAAAAGTTCCATATAGACGTCAATGTTCTGGCTAGATGAATATTTTCTAGGAATTAATAAGGAAAAAATCATATACGGTTGCTTTATACACATTCATGGAGGCATATTGTAAGGCATAAGCAATATCGGCCACGTGGACCAACTAGAGCTCATGAGTCCGTAAGGCATGAAACCGTCGGCTACTAAACCTAGACGTACATTCCTCCGCTCATCCATAAACTGATCAATGTTTACCGCCGAAAAATGGACTGAGACGTTGAGACGTCTAGCCTGAATTTGGGGGCAGATGCTATTTGGAAATATCCATCCACCTCTCCGAAGATACCAAGCTGATTTATGGCACCGTAATCAGAGGTTTGGATAAATGTGACCGATATAGCAGATTTTATCAGATTCCCCCTCATTTGTGAAGAGTTTTTGATTGTGGGAATGCTCTTCCCTGTAGGGAGTTAATTACGTTATCACATTACGATAACCACTTTCTCCTGCTCCGGTATTTCATTTCGTGTCGTGTTATATATTGTTTTTTTATGAGGTTGCTCTCGGATTGTATAGGAGACTAATCTTGTCATGCCCGTAGGGTGCGGATTAGTCTAAATCAGTACATATATTTTCATGATATGGGTTAAGTATTTTCTTGACGGGGTCCATGTTGGTAGCTTAGTTTTCCAACAGGAATGAATTTAGGACGCATTTCTCATATTTGTGAGGTCCATCGGTTCATATGAAATTTGGGCTTTATCTAAGGGTCGTTAGTCTTATTTGGGACTAAGATCAACATAGATATTTTGGGTCAAGCACTTACTTGATAGGGTCCGCGTTGGTAGCTTGGTTTGTTAGCTGGAATGAACTTAGGATGCATTTCTCACATTTGTGAGGTCCATCCGTTCATGGAAAACTTGGGGTTTGATCTAAGGATCGTTAGTCATATATGAGACTAAGATCGACTTAGGAACAAATGAGCATATGGGCTCAACTGATCATTAGATCATATATGAATAACCCATGGATAGTATACGGTCGTTAGTATGGATATAGTTCGCAGGGCAAAACATATTAGTTTAAGAACATCGCGCTCCATTATCACTGTGTTTGGGGCGACACGTTAGTTTAGGGACATTTCGGTCCAATATTCCCGTGTTTGGGACGAAGTAAGAGGGGCTGTTGGTTGCTGGACTCGCCATCTCTTTGAAGACGCTGGGGAATTACAACGACATATATCAGAGGTGTGGAAAGATGTACCCTTGAACAAAATCCCGTATTTGAGGGAAAAGATCATGGTGGATCTAAGAATCATTAGTCTTATATGAGACTAAGATTAACTTAGAAAATATAAGATGAAGATCATTAGTCATATATAGGACTAAGATCAGCTTGGATATCATTGAAGAAAGATCATTAATTGTATGTGGGACTAAGATCGAATTGGAAATTACGAGCATATAGGCTCAGTTAATTTAAGAAGAAACTTAAGCTTCACAGACTTAGCCAATTTGGATTAAGATTGAGTTTCTATACCCCCAGCAGTGCTAAGCACTCAGTCATGTATCACTCACGTGTGATTCATATGAGGCGCTGAGTTCTTGGGCGCTGAGGTGCAAAGTTCTTGGGTGCTCACGTATATTTCGCGTGAGGCGCTGAGTTCTTGGGCGCTAGCGTGTGTTTCACATGAGGCGCTGAGTTCTTGGGTGCTAGCGTGTGTTTCACATGAGGCGCTGAATTCTTGGGCGCTCATGTGTGTTTCACGTGAGGCACTTCTGATTAGTCTAAAATATTGCATATTTGTATGGACATTTACCCTATTATTATTAAGTGCTAAAATGTGTTAATTGTAAATAAAGAACATATGTGGGTTTATTTGTAAAAGTTTATTATCATATGTTTCTTCATTTATAATTAATATAATTAGGGAAAATATATGCATATAATATTTAAATGAAATATTATTAATTAAAATATACATATTATATCAAATATTCCTAATTAATATCTTAAGATAAGATATCATATAAATGATTGGAATAATATCTCAAAAATACTAAATACTACTAACACTTTGATTTGAGATATTATGCAGGTATTATAAAAGATTAGCTCGGGTTTGAAATCTTTGTAGGAGATCCAAGTCAAATCGGGATATCGAAACCGAATTTGCCAAATTTTAGAAGCAAATCGAGGAATCTAACAACGGCAGAGACTCGGAGAAATATTTTCAGAATCTATATATCAAGAGGATCTCTAAATATCAAGAAGAAAAGACAGAAAAAATCCCAAGATCTAAACCAACAACATGGCGGCAGATCCACGGTCAAACGTAGCAATAGGCGACAGTTCCGCGGTCCTTTAGTGGCCGTTGGATCTGGGATTTTGGGGGCATGATCGTAATCACACCTAATCCAACATGGAATCTAAGGTTTGTATTTTCAGGGGCACTATAAAGGACCGAGAGCTATGCATATTAAATCATTATCAAAATCCAATATATACCATCTAATCATCTATTCATCTACCTCCATAAAGAGAGAGATCTACGAGCGAAACTAAGGTTCTTGTAATCTACTTTTGAAGGAGAAAAATTATAATGCAATAGTTGATTAATAAAGATAGTTTTTTGTTTTAATTCTTTTTGCATTTACTTTACGCATTACTTTTCCGCATTAATTTTACGCATTACTTTTCTGCACTTTTAATTATGGTTTCATTCATCTTCAACATTTCTTTTAAATCGCTACTAAGCAGGAGCGAGTAATTTCTTCCTTGCTAGGATTTGTAGGATATGGTAGAATAATGGATGAAATATCTTTTAACTTCTTTTGACATTTTAATGTTTATAAAGTTTAGCAAAATAAATGTTAACTCTCTTATCGGGCGCGCTATCAATTAATGATAGTCACGACCATGATTTGAGATTAGTTAATAATTGTTTTGTTAAGAGCTTGAAATTAATAGAGATCAATGGAAGGACAAGGGGCAGTAGTAGGAAACCCTAATTCCCTCCAAGAACCCCTAATCCACATTCATCGCTATCTCTATAGTTTTAAACAATTAATAGATAAAAATAATCATTTCTAACATTCATCTATTAACTACTACGTCCTATAAAGCCTACAAGAATTTCTATTATAAAATTTTCTATCCATCTTAGTTTAAAACGACAACAATCCATCCTCTCTTTTATCAACTCATCTAAAGAAAGAAAAGAAGTTCACGTTTTCTTGCGGACAACCCGTACTCATCACGGATAGCTATTTGCGACACCGTCTTGATTGCGGTTATTTACAAACATACACAACAAACCTTTCGCACACAATCAACTGCATTCTTACAGATTTAATCTCTGTTGATGTTTTTAGAGAAATTAAATCACCGTCAATGGTATTTTGACCATTAACGATCACAAAAAACTACTATTTTACGGATTTAGGATCAAGTTCTTCAAGAACTAAGTTCTTGATTATGAAGGTACTAAGTTCCTGAAGTATTATGGACTCCATTTAATTCATGTTCTTCTCTCATATCCTTTTTAACCTTGTTCTTCCCTGAATTCTTGATTCTCAAGAACAAGATCTTCCCGATGAGAATTAAATTCTCAACTTATGCGAGACTTGTCTTGTGGATCTCAGATCTAGAGAAAGAATTAAGTTCTTTTAAAGCGTTAAACCCTTAGATATGATATGATATGATAGGTAATGGAGATATTTTGGTCTCTGCGTTTTTACCTATGGTTTAAGAGTAAGAAGATCTTTTTCTTCCAAGAGAATTAAATTCACTGTTGCCAAATCTTTTGGAGGGCCTTCTGTATTTTTTTTACAGAACCTTATGGGGGATCTTCTCTCTCTAGATTTAATCTCTTTGCTCCTATATATAAGAGAAGAGAAAAATTAATCTTTTAAGAAAATCTCTCATTGAGAGATCATGATTGATTTCATAATCAATCAAATTGATCTTAAAGATCAGCCGGTAAATTTTATTCACCGTTGGATTTTTAATCCAAAAGTTCTCTGTTTAACAGAGAAAATTTCTTATTTGTTTTAACAAGATTAGAAAAATATTTTCTTAACATAGAATTTTATTCTATCATATGAATATCTTGTTAGTTTAACAAAATTAGGAAGATATTTTCCTAACATAGAATTTTATTCTATCATATGAATATTTTGTTAGTTTAACAAGATTAGGAAGATATTTTCCTAACATAAAACTTTAATCTATTTAACAAAGAAGATCTTTTTTATTTTAGAAATATTAGTGAAATATTTCCCACATAAAATTTAATTCTATCAGATGGTTTAATTGGTGATATTTTATCACCATTGGATTTTAAATCCAAAGATTCTCTGTTAGACAAAGATCTTTCCATATTAGAAAGACCATGAAAAATATTTTCCAAGTAGAATTTAATTTTCTCACATAAAATTTGATTCTATCAGATGGTTTAATTGGTGATATTTTATCACCATTGGATTTTAAATCCAAATATTCTATGTTAGAGAAAGATCTTTCCATTTTAGAAAGATCGGGAAAAATATTTCCCAAATAGAATTTAATTCTATCACATAGAATTTAATTCTATCAGATGAGAGCATTTTAAATTGGGCACTCATGTGTTATCACGTGAGCGATGCCAAAAAAATGCGGTAAGAGAACTCACATGTTCAACACATGGATGCTTTAACGCGTGGGGGCTATCACAGGATTTAATCCTATCTGAAGCCGGTACTCACATGCTTTGCATGTGAGTGCTCACATGCTTTGCATGTGAGTGCTCACGTGTTTAACACGTAGGCGCTGCTATAGAATTTAATCCTAAATGCAGCAGGTACTTACGTGCTTTTCACGTAAGTGCTCACGAGCTTTGCATGTAGAGGCTGTCATAGGATTTAAATCTATCTGAAGCCGCTACTCACATGCTTTGCATGTGAGAGATCACATGTTTAACACGTGGGGGCTGCTCTCTTTTTTTATAAATGGAATAGCAAGCTTCAAGCCAAAAAAAATTTGGCAGGAACAATCAAGACCGTCTAATTTCTTCCATGATTTTGCATCAGCCGGATGTCTCAGCTTCCTGTCTTTGATTCGACGATCGGAATGCCATCACATGCTCTTTGCCGTATCTTTTGAGATATATAAATTTTGTAACCTCTTAGCCAGGGGGAAATAACGAAGGATTTTGGCTGAAGTTTTCTTGCTCTTTTTGCTGACATCGGACGTTTCTGCGTTTGAATTTCGCTTAACATTTTTCCATCTAGACAAATTGCAAGTGGGACACTCATCGAGAGACGCGTAATCCTTGCAATATAGCACACAGTCATTGGAACATGTATCAATCTTCTCATACGGGAAACCAAGTGTCTTAACAATCTTTTTTTTTTCTGGTAATGATTCTCTGGAATGCTTTCCTTTCCCTTAGAAATTGCTTTGCGTAGGAGATCAAGAAGAATGTCAGAGTGCTCGTTAGCCATCCCGCTAATTATCTTCAGATGGAGGAGCCTTATTACAAATGACAGCCTACTAAATTCCGTACAGATCTTGTTCGTTTTTCTTCAGAAATTTTCTGAAATTCTTCTAATTCACTGGTGCCTTCAGACTGTTTGACATTATTCATTTCCTCTACAGCAAATAAATCTTCCAAAATTTCATGTGTGTCATCTATCCTATCACCCGTCGGCAATTCAGCTTGCGAAGCTGCGGTCTCATTATCCATCCTCGTTTCCTCGTCACATATTCTCTCGCTATGGTAATTCCAATGTATGTAGTTCGGTTCAAAACCCTCTACAAACACATGTTCTTCTATCACTGCACATCGAAAACAGGCTCTATTCTTACATTTTTTTTATAAGGACAAAACTAGAGTCTGTCTCGGCTACGCTTTGGGTTCTTATCTACGTAATCTAAAAATTCTTTGAGACCATCTTTAAATCTGGTGTCTCCCAAACTATACATATTTTTTTCCCTATGTGTATAAACGATTTATCCGGAAGAATTCTTATCTGTTATCATAAGATAATAATACGAGTTTAACATATCTTGTGAGTTTATTACAAGCTCATCATTAAATAAATTTTTAAGTTTTCAATAAAATTTCATGATGTGGATGCATCAAAGTATGTAAAGTCATTTAAGATTGGCGTAAGTACTCAGGGAAAATGGTTGGGACAAATAATTAGTTTCACGGCTGTCAGGGATAAAGGTCCTAATTCCCATTACAAATGCAACACTCGCATTTCACATTCTCCTGTTTTTCTTCCATTTCGAGAAATTTTGGTAGCACTTTCCCCTATTCCCTGTGTCTGTACATAAATCTGTACACGAAGAACAAGTGAAAAGCTCCGTCGAAACTTCTCGAAATGGACGAAAATATAGGAGGATGTGAGATGTGAGTCTTGTTGCATTCATAACATGTCCAAACTGGAAAAATCCGACAATTACTGTATGTCAAATCCCCTCGTCGAATGCTATACATATATTTAAAAAAAAATGAACATGAAGTTCGACTCTCACAAACATTTGTGATCCTATTTGACGGAAAAAAGATTTGATATACACTAATTGTAAGACAGGAAACTATAGGTCGATCCTAAACAAGTTTAAGACTTTTCGATCTTAAACTTACTAATTAAATGATAAAATAAAACCCTGCTTAAGTTTCTAATCAAAATTTTAGGGTTTCTCCTAAAACATTTTCAATCGTTTTTTAATTAGGGTCTCGGTTCACTAATATCTAGTCTTAATTAATGTTTCTTAATTAGTGTAATTAATGTTATATCTTAATTCATGTTAACATTGGAGTTTCTTATAGTTAGGTTTTTCCGGTCTCTAATTATGGTTTTAATATTTTTAACTTAAGATTATCTTAATTTGTTAATTAGGGTTTATAAGTTGTCATTAGGGTATTTTTAGGCTTTATAGATTCTTCAATACCTTAATTTGTAATTAGGGTTTATAATTTATAATTAGGTTTTTTTAGAGTTTATAGATTCTTCAAATCCTACAACCCAACATCAAACAATTTCTTCATCCTAAAACCTAACACCTAACTTATCTTCAGTTCCTCACATTCAATATTATCTCAAATCCAACAAAATTTTGTATTCCACATTTAATTTTTCGTAGAATTCTGCAATCAAAATAGAATAAATTTATAACCCTAACATTCATATTTAATTCAAAAAATCATAACCTAACATCCACGTCACAATTTCATAATCTAACATCACAATTACATAACAATTTCATAATCCACATTACAAATAATAACTTAATTGAAAAAATAATAATTTTAAACGGGGGACCTAACCGTTTCATCAGATTTTGAACAACCAAGATGATGTCAATCACTTACAACAACAAGAGCAATACATAAAAAAATTAGACAATAAAATTGAAATTTTTTTGGAGAAATTGGGGAAGAAGGAAGTGAAAATCACCTTGCATAGGAAGAGCTCCCGGTTGGGGAAAAATTTGGTGATGAATGGGGAGAGAGGAAGCTCCTCGCGGGCTAAATGGGCATAGATCATTAGCAACCGTCTATTAAAAACTAAACGGTCGCTAATAGTATTAGCGACCGAGTATTAGAAGCCGTACATTGTATACGGTCTCTGATACTTTATTAGCGACCGTTCAAATATGAACGGACACTAATATACTGTCCCTAATACTTACGTTTTCTAGAAGTGAAGAAGGAGGAGGAGGAAGAAGAGGTAGTCATAACAAATGAACTAAGTGTTGGTTGAAAAAGAGAATGGCTCCATAGTATTTTACAACCATGAAAGAAAAATGTCTTACTATTTTTTGCATAAACTAATGAAGCCGATTCCTCTCTACATGTCTCAACCATACTCAAATGCCACCTCATCCTCCACCTCATATTTAATTTTTCTAAAGAAAATAAATAAATGAGGTGTCCTTCTTATAGAAATACTTCCGTATAAATACGGAATACTTCCCGATATACTTATCAAAATAAATATACGCGTATCCGTCTAAATATACGAATAGCTAAGAGAGAGAAAATAGTGGACAATAATACTAGAATATATATATATATATATATATATCAAAACTTGATTTAATAATCCGGCTTAATTTTAAACCGGCTAGTATTATCAACCTTCTGATTAAAGTCCATGTAGCTTGTACACGAATTTAATCGGACCCCTGTATGTACCAACATACGTCATCTACATCATATCGTTTGAATCGGGAAAACCCTTTGTGTGGGACTCTAAAGACTCGATAATACGCTGACAATGAGTTACTGGATAAATCCATAACCATAAGCACGTCAGCGACACTAGCTGTATATAACGGCTACCCATATATGTGCCGAAAGAGAGGTCGACAATCAAGTACGTCGTACCCTACTGAGCCTGAATATGAAAATCTCCATCCTGTCCATTCTCTTCGTCTAAGAGTATCACAAATTGAGTCTAGGGGGTGGATAACGTCAGGCCACTAATAACCCGATAAGTCGTGTCGGAATCAAGCTCATCACCAATTGAGAAACTACTGAACTCCTATCAGTAAGTCTCATCCACCGTGGCCATGGATTTAGGGTGATGGCCAACCAAACACACCGGGATATCGACTCCTAATACTAGGAGATATGAATCCCTGACAATCGCGCATTGCCTCTATGTAGTTCGGGACTGTTGTTGGATATAGCGCCCTCAAGGCAATTATTGTGATTGCAAGTGGGCAATTATGATAATTGAGTGAGGACCTGTATAGGTATAACAGTCTTACTCGAGATGATAGTATACTATTTAGTTTGTCTTCATCATTGATGAAGCCTATAGGATTGTTTCTTGACTACCAGCATTATGATGGCGATCATATATGTGGGAGCTGGGTTGTCCATAAGCACGTTCTTAAATGTCCCTAGTCATGGGAGTATCGAGACTGGACATCGATATCCCGAAGTAAACTAGTGTATATGTTTCTGACCTCGATGAGGGGCGGTGGCCGGTCTCACAGGCCATTGGTGTTGGGTTACCTAAGATAGTATACAGATGCTCACTGAAGGTGAGTATACTGGACGGACTCACCAAGAACTTCTACATGGTATTATATCTATCATCAAATGGAAGTTCTCAGGTGGCATGAGTACAGGTTAGTCCTTTGACCTGAAGTCGTCATTTGTTTCGTATGAGTTTCCAATGTACTTTGATTACTAACCTACACGGCACAAAGGAGTCATGCAAACAGGTTTTAGTTGGGTGCAGTCCCGAACCACATGGAGGCAATGGTCGACTTTCAGGGATTCGTCTCTCCTGGTATTAGGAGTCGATGCCGCGCTGTGTTAAGTTGGCTATCACCAGAAATCCGTGGCCATAGTGGATGAGATTTAATGATAGTTGATCAGTATTATCTTTTTTGGTGATGATCTTGACTCAGACATGACTTATCGGGTTAGTAGGGATCTGACGTTATCCATCCTCTAGACCCGATATGCGATACTTTTTGATGAAGAGACTGGACTGTATGGAGATTATCACATTCAGGATCAGTAGGGTAAGGACGCACTTGATTGTTGACCCCCCTTTCGACAAGTACTTGGGTGGCCGTTATGTACAACTAGTGTCGCTGACGTCCTTATGATTAAACCAACTGCCAGCGTATTGTCGAGTCTTTAGATTTCCACACAGAGGGATTTCCCGGTTCAGGCGATAGATGTAGGAGCCGTACGTTGGTACATGTAGGGGTCCGATTAAATACGTGTACGGGATACACGGAATTTAATCGGGCGATTGATAATACTAGCCGGCTTAGGATTAAGCCGGATTATTAAATTAGGATTTGATTTAATAATTTATATATGTATTTTGATACATATATTTTAGTATTATTGTTCTCTATTCATTTTCTCTCTTTGGTGCTATCCGTATTTTTTTTACGGATACGCGTATATGTAGCGTTACGTATACCAGGTGAAGTATTCCGTATTTATACGGGAATGCTTCTACAAGAAGGACACCTCATATTTGATTTTCTTTTTAGAAAATTAAATGGAAATGAGGTGTAAAGTGAATAGTTATGAAGTATGGTTCTTTGCATGTAAAGAGGTATGGCTTGGGAATTTTATATTGGTAAAATCGTTTGTATTCACTATTGAACCATGATTGTAAAAAGGCAAGCCATTCTCATTTTCTACACTTGATGTTATTTCCACACTTGAGCCTCATGCTTCATGGTTTCATCATCACCTCTTCTACTTCTTCTTTCTCTTGCTCACTTGAGCTTGAGAAAAAGAAAGAAAAGTTTAATGATATATTCCTACATCACCGACCATCCACACCTAGCGAGTTTGGATCATCGGTTAGAATCTCCTCCGGTTTTCCTCAAGTGGATCGTCTTCGGCGAGGGTGGTCGATTTTCAAGCGCGATCCCGGCGGCTACAAGCTTGGAGGGGTCTTACACAATTGGGTGGACATGCGACAAAGATTGTAGTTTCTCAAGCCTTGCAATCTTAATTAGCTAGTTTAGGTTTTTGGATCGTATCCTGGGTTTTACGGGCGTTCGGTGCTCGTGTAAAAAAAAATTTCGCTTCACCGCGGCCTTCGCGGCGCGGGCACCGAAACCCAACATGGTATCAGAGCCACTCCATAAACCTTAACTAGCTAGTTTGTACTTATTTAGAGTTTTGATCGACGGATTTTTCTGAATCACATTTCTAAATAATTGCTTGATGTTCGAATTTTAATGTTGTTCAAAAAATTGTTATGGTTGCTTTAAAATTATGTGCAGGAAATACTAGAGGCTACAAAGAAATTGGAGCACATTAACCCAAAGTTTGGCCGCGGAACCGCCGCCTAACATGGCATTTGGCCACAGGTTCCGCGGTCATCTATGGGCCGTTGTGCTCCAACTTTCTTCCGGTGCTTTAGGATATAGAAATGTGATTTTTGGGATATTTGGTTTTGGCCCAGATTTGTTCGAGTGTTGGTTTGTTCTTAGGGCCAATGCGGAAAGTTTTAATCGATCGAAATTTTGAATTCGTGGCTTTCAGTGCGTTTGTTAGTTTCTGCGACCGTGAATATCATAGCGCGGTACAGTCCGACTAGTTTCTATATGTACAATCAGACGGGTTTACGAACATGATATTCACGTTGATGTTCTGTGTTGCACTGATATTATAGATGGATTGTCATGGTGGATAGCCTTGTCTGCAATGTTAGATGTATAGTTCAGATTCATTTGTATATTCATTATTGCGGGGCAAGCGTCCGATATGTGGACTGCCGTTTCTGCCAGTTTGTATATTCTTTTATTGGGCCACGACCGGGTTGAGATCAATATCACCGTTTTATATATATATTCTTTTCTGTACTAGGATTACCCCGCGGAGGAGTGCTCGAATAGCTGGGTTTTAGAGGGCAACATGCCCACATCTCATGGCGTTGAGACCGGGGGGGCCTTACTCTAGAATTGACGGGCTATTCGCCGCACTCGTAGGGGGTATAGGTTGACCCATGGAAGGGTGCTCAAGTTATCGGATTCCGCGAAGTGCTGGGTGGCCCATTCACTTTGTTGATTGGGGTTGCCTCATTTCGGGGATTAGCGGGTAACTTTCCGCACTCGTTGGGGTCTAGGTCCTTCATTGCACTGGCTATCCACACGACCGGGGAACGTCGCGTCTCATTTATGGCTCAAATGAAACGCGGGGCTCCTAGATTATCCGCTATTCTATATTGTTGTTCGCATGCTCGCGATGATTTTTATCTTCCTGTGATGACTATTTTCTGCCTGTGATGTTGATATATATATTATATATTTAGTAGATGCTTCTATATGTTTTGCATCTGCGCTAGTCCTGCCCCCGCTCTGCCGTTAGTTAAGTAACCTAACAGTGCATGACAGGGCCCCGTGGCAAATGCGGATGGCATATAAATAGCATGTTATTTTTGGTTGTTTCTTTTGTGGCTTGGAAACATAAAATAATGGAAACACATTATATGAATAATGCAAGGAAAAATAACCTAAATGATGTTGTCGCAACCAATTTTAAAATTACTCGATTTTTTTCAAAAATCATAGGCATATTCCTTTGCTTTGCATAGAGGTATTCGGTTAGGAATATCCCGCACCTCATTCTATGAGGGAAGAGCCTTGATCCCTTCACTGGGAGTTCGCTCTTAAGCACAAGTTTATGTTACTAGTTTTAAAAAGTGGAGCTTAAACCACTCCATTTCAAAACCACTGGTGTTTCTTCAACGATATCTAGTTCATTATGTTAAGGGTTTTTCACCAAAAACCAGTCGTAGCTCTTTGTCATTTCAGAAAGGTAGTGCCTAGTATCCATGCTATGTTTGTTGGCATACGTCAAGGCATGTTGTGTGGTAGCTATGTGTTATTTTTCTATAGCATGGATTTGCATTAATTTAGGACAGTCATACAGCCTTGTTAGCATCCGTCAAGAGCGAGTATGGATGGGTCTGAATTAATCAGGACACTGACGGGTGGAACTTGACTTGTGCTTTATGATTTGTTGGCATCCGTCAAGATCATAAGACGCTTAGGAAAAAAACCATATCGGGAGTTTCAAACATATGGGAAACTTGCCAAGTCTGCGCATACATTCTGGAGTGTAGTAATTTTGGCCGGCTTCCGTCAAAATTATCACACAATGATAGTTGGGTCCCAATTCCCACTGATGAGTATGTATTACTCCTCGGGAGATTTTTCGCTTCACAATTAGCTAACCTATTAAGTGTCTAGAAAGTGTTAACGAGGTTATGCCTCTGCGGAAATGAGGTTATTAATTGGGTCCGTGTGAATGCACAGGGGACCTCCCTCGAAATACCAACACTGGCCTGGCTGAATGGTTAGCGAACTTGTAAAGTGTAAATAATCCCGACCAGTTCTTCTTTTAGGGTTTGATGGAGAATTCGAGGAAATATTGGGAGCCATACTGATTAAATAAAGTGAAAATCAATCTAATCTTGATAGAGTGTACGCTGAGTGTTTCTTTTCTCTCTCTCTGATACAACAACCTATGACTTTCCTTAAAAACTCATGAACCAAATTAACCAAACCTTCTTACACCCTCGGGCTTCGGATTGTCATGATTCATGACAAAGTCGCACATATCCCTGCCACTCCTACTTTACCCTTTGCATTTCTTCCGAACACGTCATATCACTACGATGATCCATATCACTTGGAACGATCATCATATAGTTACATACGAACTCGAAGAAGTTACTTCAGTCGAGAATGGCCACTCTGAAGAAATTGAATATGATTATTCGGCAGTCTCTTCCCTTTACATTCTCTCAGGTTGCGAGATCTCCTTGTATTAGGAGAGTACATCTATTATGTTTATTAGATAATTTTCTTCCAAACCTTAGGCTAGTGCCGAAAGGTAGGGAAGGAAGAAAATCAATTAGCCTAAGTGCGGTGTGCAGAAGGTAAGATGTAGAGACATATAAAAGGACCGAAGTGAGGGCAAAGGAAATTGCGACTACTACCATGAATCTGGATAATGGAAAAGGCATTACTAAAAATACCTGACCACCCCCTATGAAACATTTTCATATTTCAATATTTCTGTGTACTTGTAAAATAGAGAATTGTTTTCCTAATCAATTCTGACTCAGGGTATGAATTTACCAGATTTGCATTTCACATCTGTACGGTGTTACAGATGATGAGTAGGAGTAGAATATTGGAAAATGAGCGATTTGATCCTCAATATCAGAGTTCATTTCAATTGGTGATATTGGATTAAATAGCTTGGTTTTGCTTAAACGACAAATATTTGGTTTCAAATAACCGTTGTTTTGCACTAAATTTTAAAATGAAATATATGAACCTTTAATTTTTAAAGTGAGATATACATTTTGAAAATTGTGTTATAAACATTTACCTTTATCAGTTAAGGATAAGGTAAGGTGCATTGAATAACGGTGTAAGACATTCTTAACTAAGATACAGTTTTCAATTTACAAAACACAGAATTTGAGTTGGTATACTTTTGGGACTTATACATGGAAATGTATTTTGTCCATTGTTCTTCGGAATAAGGGGTTGATACTCTTACTTCATTCAGGTTTACCCATGAGTTCTCTAGTTTTAGACACGCATTTATTGTAATGCAGGATCCAAAGATTTTGAGAAATTTATAGGTATAAGAATAAACTAGAGAACCATACGTTGGAAGTATCAGGATTTTTCGAGGTGATCGAAGATGTAGATACTTATGATAGGTATTCCATCGTAGTAATATTGAGAACTTGATTCTCTCGTGGGTTACTCATACGTGGGTGCGCTCCATGATGAGTAATTCTGTATTGGACTTTTTCCATTAAGTGATATACACTAGGAATAGCTGCATGACTTTTGGATCTGGTTCCATCTAAATTTGTGCCTTGATTCTATATGGACATAGAATGGTTACATATCCTAATATTATTAAGATATAGAGTTATCTGGTTTCTATAAAAGAAGAATCCAGAAAAACTCGAGGTACGCTTCGGTAATGGCGGTTTGTGGATTATCCTAAGCATTCGCTAGGATTTTGTTTCTACCATTTTCAAGATCAATAGTTACATTGTTCTTGACTTACCACCATTTTATAAAAGGAATCTTTTTGCAAAAGAAACTAGTGGGAGTATGGTAGAATTGGAAGTGATTCCAGAACCACAAACGGTTACCGAAAATTTGGTAGAACCTAAGAATTCAATTGGACTTGATAAACCATTAGCCACTCCGCAGATTTTAGTAGGCGACCTCAGATAGCCGAGAGATACTTCGGTTTTCTCGTAGACGGTGACAGGGAGGTCAGCATCATGGTGATGATGGTCCTATTAGTTTTCAGCCCATCATAGGAAGTGATGATTTCCAGATGACCAGATACTTCATATCCAAGGTGGATTCCACGCACTTCAACAAAATTATGGATTCTGGACTTTTCTTGGTGCTCCTGAAGGGGTAAAACCCATAAGGAGCAAGTAGATCTTTTCGAGATCTGTGCAGGTGGAAAGGTACTAACCTAATAAGGCTACACTTTTTGTAAAGAGTTTTTAACAAATACCCGTTGTGGATTGTGATGAGACTTTTACTTCATTGTCTATGCTAAAACCCATACGGATATGGCTTGGCACTGCTATTCCCCCTACTTGTCATCAGCAGATCATGGGAAATGGTAATTTCCAGGTAACCAGATATATCATACCCAAGATGGACTCCACGCACTTCAGCAAGTCATGGATTTTGGACTTTGCTGTGTGCTCCTGAAGGGGTGAAGTCCATTAGGAGCAAGTAGATCTTTTGGGATCTGTGCAGGTGGAAAGGAACTAACCTAATAAGGCTAGACTTTTTGTAAAGAGTTTTCATCAAATACCTGTTATGGATTGTGATGTGACTTTTAATTCAGTGTCTATGCTGAAGTCCATATGGATATGATTTGGCGCTAATGCAGTTCATGGCTATGATATCTGGCAGGTAGATGACTATAACATTTTTCCAAATGGAATTTGGAAGTGTATGTGTATATGACTCTACCAAAAGGTTATCGTAGTCAGTGGGAGTAACAGAAGGTGTGCAAGTTGCTTATGTCTATTCATAGTCTGAAGCATGGATAGCGGAGACGGATCATCTGTTTTGATGTGACAGTTGTTGGGTTTTCTTAGCACCTCATCATGGTTTGGGTTGCATCAAGTATGCTACAATAAAAAATTTTGGGGTGCCAAGTAAACCTACCTAAGATCAAACTAGAAACTAGGGTAGCAAAACATAGTATCACATACTAAAAGAGAGTCTAACACTAAGAGATGAGAAATACAACCTTTGTAGATCTCCCCTTTGTGACTTCTTGGATCTATTTGGTGTTTGGACGGGTCCGCTTGAGTCCTTCTTTGTCCACGATGATCCACCGTGGAGTACCTTGGCTCAAACTCCTTGCTTCACTAGAACAAAGTAGAAGTGATGTAAACAACCTAAACTAGTAGGCTAAACTAGTGTAGATTGATGATGTGGGTTTAGATCTCACTTAAAAATCTTTTCTTTTTATCTCCTTCACTCACTTTTGAAGAGGTAGTAAGTTTTGATGAAGAAGAAGGAGGAGAAGGCTAAGCAAGCTCAAGATCATTTTTTATGCCAAAAATAAAAAGAATAATGAATATATAAGAGAGAGAGTCAGACTCACTCAAAACCATGGTTCTAAAATATCTAGATATTTTGTGATTGAGTCAAAGAATTAATGTAGAGATTAAACCATGGTTTAAATCATGGTCAACTAAAGAAGTGTGTTGAAACAAAGCAACCATAATTTAATCCTAATTAATCCTTTAATCAACAATCAAAATATACAAATATTTAACTATGTGAGTCTTGCATAGCCAACTCCAATGTATCATCAACCATGATACATGTATGCATGCATGTGTGCATTCATATCAACATATGTACAAACATACATTCATGCATACAATAAATAATAAAGAAAAGGTTATAAGTAAAATGGCTAATGGTCATTAATATTAAATCAACAATTGATTTAATAACCCGGTCATATCACATACGACCAGACCAATAGTAACCGCCTGAATATAATGCGGTATCATATACACGCATTTAATCAAGCACCCGTGTACATCGTTTCGCCTGAGCTAGGTAACCCCTTTGTGGCACTCTAAGACTCGTCAATACACCGGCAGCAGGTGATGATCATATTAAACACCCACAAGCCACAAGCGGTCAGCTAAACATAATGGCCACCCGGGAATTGAGCGAGCAGAAGAAAAACAAGCGAACCTGTCAAAACTCCTGTCGAGCCAACCGGTAACACTTGCCTTACAGTTCGGACTTTTCGTCAGATATGCTGCATATCGAGTCTAGGGATGGTATCATCGACCCCAATACTCAATAAGTCATTCCGTTGTATGGCCTATAACAGATCGAGAAACTACAGATAACACTTATCAGTAAATCTCATCAGCCCTGACCAGGGACTTGCTGATATAGCCAATCGAGCACAACACAACATCAACCCCCAATACCGAGAGAGACGAAACCCCTCCTATCGCTCATTGCCTCCATATGTCTCGGGACTATACCCAAAAGCCACCTGTTTGCATGACTCAGTAGAGCCGTGGTAGGGTGGAAATCAAAGCACAGTGGGAGAACACACAAGACTCTATGACGATCTCGGGTCTACAGACTAACCTGTACCAGTGTCACCTGAGAACTGCTATCCGATGATAGACATAATACTACATAGGAGTTCTCGGTGAGTCTGTCCAGTGTACCCAGTCTATACTGAGCACCCGCATACGATCTTGATGTCGAACATCAATGGATGTGGGATCATCCATCGCCCATCACATATGTCTAGTATCGTATACGCTAGTCTACTCTGGAATATCGATGCACCGTCTCGATATACCCATGACTAGGGACATTTTAGGATATGCTTTATAAACTACTAAAGTCCCACTAGTATGATCTGCATCATAATCACAGTTGTCAAGCAAATATCCTCAGGGCTTTATCAACATGTACAAATGAATAAAAGCATGATCAAGTGAACATGTCAGATAAAGAGTAACCAGATAGCATACTATCATGTCGAGCAAGAATGTCCTCTGAATATATATACATGTATAAATACATCCACTATCAAATAATGTCATCTATGGCATACATATATCCAACAATCTCCCACTTGCACTAAGGCCAGTTATTGGCATATCTCATACCCAATATCTCAAAAAGTCGCTCATGCTGCGGCTGAGGGAGAGCCTTGGTGAGTGGATCCGCGGTGTTATTCTTTGTATCTACTCTCCGAATCTCGATCTCGCGGCAATCAACTATCTCCCGGATCAGATGATATCGCCTTAGGATCACTAGTAAAATAGGGGTTTGCCCCTACGGATAGTGTAATCCGTAGGGGCAAAAATAACTTGGACCTACGGATATATCCGTAGGTCTAAATGGTTGCCCCTACGGGCAAAGACGTCCAAGAATAAAAATATTAATTCTTAATTAGGTGTTTGCCCCTACGGATCCGCAAACAAAGGACCTACGGATATATCCGTAGGGGCAAGTAAATATCGATTTAATAAAATCCCAGATCGATCGCCTACGCTCATTTCCCTCTCTCTCTCGATCGGGCGCGAAAATAAGGTTAGGGTTTCGTCGCCACTGGAGTTCGATCGCCTACCCCAATGCGCCACGCCGTCGCCGCCAAGGTTGTTCTCCTAGTGGCCATCGCCGGTTTCGTCGCCACTGGAGTTCTCGTCGCCACCGCGGTTAAGGTCGTCGCCACCGCCGTTCAGATCGTCGCCCCTGCCCCAGCAGCCGTTCAGGTGAGTAAATCTCGAGGTAAGTTAAAGAATTTATTGGATTATTTTGGGCTTAAGGTTCATGGCGCGCGAGTTGGCCTGGGTTGGGCTGGGGTCGCGGTCGCAGTCGCGGTCGGGTTAGGGTTGGGGCAGGGGCTGGGCTGCGGGGTCGGGTTCGGGGTCGGGGTCGGGGAAGGGGAAGGGGAAGGGGAAGGGTTAGGGTCGGGGTCGGGGTCGGGGTAGGGTTAGGGTCGCAGTCGGGGTAGGGTTAGGGTCGGGGTCGGGGTCGGGGTCGGGGCTGGGTAGAATTTATCAAATTTTTTATTGGGGGTGCGGCTGGGGCTGCGGGCTGGGGCTAGGGCTGGGGAAGGGGAAGGTCAATTTATCAAATTTTTAACAAGATTTGTATTAGTTTGCAAGAACACTTAAGTTTATCACAAAATATTGTTTGGGTTTTCGATTTATATCTTGAGAATAATGGAGGAAAGATGCCATAGTAGGGAATTCCCTCCTATGGCGTCGAAAAAATACCCCTTTCATGGTTTTTTCCGACGATCGGCACCCAACATCTTCATTGTCATCATCTAAGATGTGGGTATACCAAATTTCAAGTGATTCTACAACTTTTTCACCGTTGATTTAGCAATGTAAAAAGTTCTATTGTCGGCAAACCGTTAATTTTGAACCCACTAAATCAACGGTGAAAAAGTTGTAAAATCACATGAAATTTGGTGTACCCACATCTTAGATGATGACGATGAAGATGGTGGGTGCCGATCGGCGGAAAAAATTAGGGAGAGGGTATTTTTTCGACGC
This sequence comes from Agapanthus africanus, assembly GCA_030015575.1. Lineage (NCBI taxonomy): Eukaryota > Viridiplantae > Streptophyta > Magnoliopsida > Asparagales > Amaryllidaceae > Agapanthus > Agapanthus africanus. The sequence goes on along the minus strand of JASDDO010000012.1, from coordinate 448,281,162 downwards.
CATAGGAGGGAATCCCCTCCTATGGCCTCTTCCCTCCATTAATCTCTTATATCTTTTAGCGGTATGTATCCGTTGTCCCAAATTTTGAATTATCTTATACTAGTATTTATGCATGTGCAGATCTTCTTTATCCTGACAAAAGATCCATATCCATTATCTTAACTTAAAATCCTTTAGAGGGTGCTAATCCTAAATAACAACAAAATGATGTTAAATATTTCATCCGATTTTCACAAGATCATACTTGAAAAAAATGCAACTACTTTCACAATTTCACAATCCTAACCAACTCCCAATTTATTATGGTATTCGATCATAACTTGAGAACAAATTCTCTTTTCTATTGCCATCCCATATCAAACCCTAGAATCGTGGGCCATTTCAAATTACACCAAATTGAGGCAAGAATTGGATGAAACCAACATAACCAACAATAAAGAGCTTTATTTGGTAATATATATTGATGAACAATGGTTGCTGTGTTAAATCCAACCCTCACATCACATGCATATCAATAAAGGAGAGGACTGACCAAAATGTTGAATTTTAACAATTGTGAAAGTTCTTCGGTCAGGATGTAACAGAAATAAGGAAAAAAAACCTAAAATATTTTTCACAAAAAAGAAAAAGCAAGCTTCTCTCCCATATCATTAACAAAGCTTATCACTTTTGATTCTCGAAATTATTTTACATTATATTTTCATTCAAAACGTTTTGCTAGTTTGCTCACCAGCTGTTTGATAAAATTCCTAAACTATTTTTACTTTCCTTGCTCACAATTGCTCTTGACTACGTACAAATCTTGAAAACCCATTAACGCTCTTGCAATAATATGCAAAATCACATGAGGATTCACATTCATCACCACCACCTAAGGCTAGGGTTTGGGCTGGGGCTGCGGCTAGGGTTGTGCGTCCTCAAGAGGGCGATCATAGGATCGGTGAAGTGAGGTGGCTGGATATGAGATACGATGGATTTCCATGTGTTCAATGGAATGCTGAGGGTCAGAGTCGGTTATTTATATATCTCCCAAAAAAGAATGAGTTTGTTATCAAAGGTGTATTGATTTCTACATCAAGGAATATCAGTTATATGTCATTCAGTGACTAAGTCTGTTTCTGGCCCAACCATATTTATGAATCCTTTCTTCTTTTTCCTTCTTACGTATATTTACTAGTTCAGACTGTATGCACCTCTGCAATCAACGCCGAGAACTTATACATTATAGGTTAATAGACATATGCTATGAAATCACGGTGCATATCGAATTCATGATATGTTATAGTCCCTCATTATTTTTACTGTGGTGAGAAAGCAGTCGCTGGTGGCCACAAGCCATAGAATTGGCAGTTGTCCTACCTAAAATAACAACTTTTATACTAAAAAATTATGTATGCCATTAGTTAGTAGTTTATGTTTTTTAGACGCAAAAGCCATTTGAGAAATACTTTTCCAACCCACTATTAATCCATATTCTCAATATAGTCATTGAATTTGCACGCGCACATAATAAGAAGGAGAAGACAATAATGTGGCAGAAGAAGAAGAAGAAGACAGTAATGTGGCAGAAGAAGAAAAAAATGACATTCCTCGTTCTCTGTTTCAGCATCAATCTTCTGATATGAACTAATGATGGCTTTCACATAGGCTTTTCCCTTTAGAGACTTCTTAGTGTCAAATGGAAAGCATAAATCAGATTTTTGCAGGTCGGGTTCTTCTATGACTTTCAAGAGTCTCAACTGATTCTGTTAATTATACTCTAGTTGGGTGGTACTTTTACAACTTCTCACTGCAGGTGCGCTCTCTAATATCCATTTTGAATGTAATATTATCGATATTCAAAATGGATATTAGAGAGCGCACCTGCAGTGAGAAGTGAGAAGTGGTAAAAGTATCACCCAACTAGGGTGTAATTTACAGAATCAGTTGAGACTCTTAAAAGTCATAGAAGAACCCGACCTGCACAAATCTGATGTATGCTTTCCATTTGACACTAAGAAGTCTCTAAAGGGAAAAGCCTATGTGAAAGCCATCATTAGTTCATATCAGAGGATTGATGCTGAAACAGAGAACGAGAAATGTCATTTTTTTCTTCTTCCGCCACATTACTGTCTTCTCCTTCTGCCACATTACTGTCTTCTCCTTCTTATTATGTTCGCGTGCAAATTCAATGACTATATTGAGAATATGGATTAATAGTGGGTAGGAAAAGTATTTCTCAAATGGCTTTGGCGTCTTAAAACCATAAACTACTAAGTAATGACATACATAATTTTTTTAGTATAAAGGTTGTTATTTTAAGTTTTTCCTTATAGAGATATGATCTAACTGCATCTATCAACTATAAGTGTGCAGAAAATTATGATAAGAAATCATAAGAAAGGGTCGTAGCCATGCATAACCTTGAATCTACATACCAAATCATGCAAAAGCATGCACTTATTGTCATCTTGCCTTGGAATATAAAATATCTTGGAAGACTATAAGCGAGCATTTAAATCTTGTTAGCTTTTGACTTCAACATATATTTTTCTCAAGTATCATGAAATATACTTGCTCCGTATAAACCGTTTTCAGGAAGATGGATTAATAATGACAAATTATCCATTGTGACTCACTAGGTTAGAATTTTCTCTTCTATTAACCATCTTTCTAATCAGCTTGGTAAATTTATTCGGAACCGGCTGCGAATCATTAAAAGACATGCATAAGAAAGAAAACTAAAATACAGATATATAGTATACCGATACATCGAAACTTCATAGTTGCGATGGCAATCCAGAAATATTTATTTCTACACACGTGGTGCGCGTGCGAATGCGTCAGGCATCATGGACAAATATTTCATAACATGGAAAGTATTATTCGTATAAAGTAATTAAAACTTTTAAAAAGCTTGGGTAGAGATATTTTCTTAGGTGATGCAATCATATCATGAGGACTAAATTTAAGCTATTATACATATGCTTATGTATTTTTCTAATCTAATATATCACACACACAGAGAGAGAGAGAGGGGGGGAGAATACCAGGTAGATAGAGAAATCAGTTAGCAGGATCCTGAAGAAATGGAGTCCACAGCATTGCTCATCATCATCATCCGTGATCCCTTTGAAAAAATATTATCAAAGGGATCATGGATGATGATGATGAGCAATGCTATGGACTCCATTTCTTCAGGATCCTGCTACCTGATTTTTTTACCTACCAGGTGTTCTCTCTCTCTCTTTCTGTGTGTGTGTGTGATATTTTAGGTTAGAAAAATACATATGCATATATATAATAGCTTAAATTTAGTCCTCATGATATGATTGCATCACCTAAGAAAATATCTCTACCCAAGCTTTTTAAAAGTTTTAATTACTTTATACGAATAATACTTTCCATGTTATGAAATATTTGTCCATGTTGCCTGACGCATTCGCACGCGCACCACGTGTGTAGAAATAAATATCTCTGGATTGCCATCGTAACTATGAAGTTTCGATGTATCGGTATGCTATATATCTGTATTTTAGCTTTCGTTCTTATGCTACTCTTTTAATGATTCACAGCCGGTTCCGAATAAATTTACCAAGCTGATTAGAAAGATGGTTAATAGAAGAGAAAATTCTAACCTAGTGAGTCACAATGGATAATTTGTCATTATTAATCCATCTTCCTGAAAACGGTTTATACGGAGCAAGTATATTTCATGGTACTTGAGAAAAATATATGTTGAAGTCAAAAGCTAATAAGATTTAAATGCTCGCTTATAGTCTTCCAAGATATTTTATATTCCAAGGCAAGGTGACAATAAGTGCATGCTTTTGCATGATTTGGTATGTAGATTCAAGGTTATGCATGGCTACGACCCTTTCTTATGATTTCTTATCATAATTTTCTGCACACTTATAGTTGATAGATGCAGTTAGATCATATCTCTATAAGGGAAAACTTAAAATAACAACCTTTATACTAAAAAAATTATGTATGTCATTACTTAGTAGTTTATGGTTTTAAGACGCAAAAGCCATTTGAGAAATACTTTTCCTACCCACTATTAATCCATATTCTCAATATAGTCATTGAATTTGCACGCGAACATAATAAGAAGGAGAAGACAGTAATGTGGCAGAAGGAGAAGACAGTAATGTGGCGGAAGAAGAAAAAAATGACATTTCTCGTTCTCTGTTTCAGCATCAATCCTCTGATATGAACTAATGATGGCTTTTCCCTTTAGAGACTTCTTAGTGTCCAATGGAAAGCATACATCAGATTTTTGCAGGTCGGGTTCTTCTATGACTTTTAAGAGTCTCAACTGATTCTGTAAATTACACCCTAGTTGGGTGGTACTTTTGCCACTTCTCACTGCAGGTGCGCCCTCTAATATCCATTTTGAATGTAATATTATAGATATCCATGCCTGTTTATGTCAAAATTACTTATATTGTCAATGTTTGATTGTCTAGTTGTTGGTGATGCGTCCATATCAGGGACAGAGGCCACTCCCGTTCCTCCAGGTATGTTTATATGTTATATAGGGCATGTATATTGATTTAGAATGCTATATCATAAATATACACACATTTCTTTTGCTCTTAGTCGTCCAACTCATTATCATGGGCTGCTTGATGAGATTAGATTTGCGCCTGATGATCTACAAGAGCTCCTTCACTCCCTGTCATATGTGTAAGCAGCGCTATATGCGAGTTTACCTTGTTAGTATGTATGTACTGAAATTAATTAATATTATTCAAATTTTGATACATGCAGATACCAGAGGAGCACATCTTCTATCTCTGTAGGTAAGGCTTTGAATTTGTTGATTTTGGTGTTTCTTGTCAATTTTATAGACCCGTATGTGCTTAATATAATGTTCTGACAGTTGCTAGGGGAAGGCAACATTCGAGGCTGCTGACCCCAGTCCTAGACGCCGCACACGGACGGCACCACGTAGGTTCCCAGAGGCTGAGGACTAGGCTCTAGCAGGGCCCATATGAGGTTGGACTCCACCCCGGTGGTTACTTCCTCCGTCTCCAGTGAGCGACGTATCCATCATGAACTGGATAGCTTGAGGGCCAGTGTTCAGGAGTTGAAGGAGATGCTGGTATGTATACTACTTTATAGTAAAATATCATTTCATATTATATACATATCAACATATCCATAATTAGTACGTAGCTTGAGCTTATTTGGTTTTAGACTTAAGTTTGATTAATCATACATACATATGTAATTGAAATAAACAACGCTTTTCCAAACTAGATATCCAAACAGGGTTTCGAAATAACTTAATAATGATACGAATTCGAATAATAAACAGTTCTTACACGCTCATGTAGCACACGTTATATCCAGACGCGACAAGGTAGATCGGCCGAGCCTCCACACGCAACTCCTTCGGCTGCGGCTCCGCAAGCCACTACATCGGCTGCGGTTCCGCAGACAGCTCATGTAGCTCCACCGCCCACTCAGACTCCCGCAGCCGCGGCTCCGCAAGCGACTACCTCGACGGCGGCTGCGCAGACCACATGCCGCTCAGACTCCCGCTACCGACAAATTGCATAGTTTATTGACCGAGGAGCAGGCGCGCGTTATTCTATCGTTATTCAGAGGTGGAGCTGGACCGAGCTAGGGTAGATTTTTGGTTCTTTTTTTTGAAACATGTATTTATTTATATCATACACATTGTACTACATTTTGAAACGACATTGATATTGGTTTGTATTTATATCATATTCAGTTTTTGGGTTTCTTTTGTATATTATATATATGCGTGAGATGTGATTATGAATACTGCAATATATGATTTGATTGATGTATATATTATTGTGCACAGGGCGGGAAAAATCAAACAGCCCACTTTTAAAAAAAAAATTCAGATAATATGTACCTACGGATTAATCCGTAGGCCAACATGTTACCCCTACGGATATAGCCGTAGGGGCAAAATATCAGCAGTAACTGATATTTCCCCCAGATCTCAGTACCGGGGGGGTTGGGAAAGCCCCTACGGATATATCCGTAGGAGCCACTGACTATCCCCTACGGCTTTAGCCGTAGGGGCTACATATCAGGAATCCTGAATTTATACCCCTACGAAATCGTACCTACGCATATATCCGTAGGGGATGGTACATGCCCCGACGGTTATATCCGTAGGGCAAAGTAATTTATTAAAATAAACCGTAAATAATATAAAATCTTATACCCTACGGCTTAAGCCGTAGGGGCACATGGACCTACACATATATCCGTAGGGGCAAGAATTTGCCCGTAGGGGCAAGTTCAGGGCCTCAACTTGCACCTGCGGCCTTTGCACCTACGGGGTATTTTTTCGCCCCTACGTATATATCCGTAGGGGCAGTGGGTTGCCCCTACGGATAAATCCGTAGGGGCAACCCTTCTTTGTAGTAGTGGATGTGTCTGGATCGCTGATGGGACCTGGGCTCCTTGGCTAACGCCATAGCCCCATTATTATCACAATAAAATGGTATTGGATCAATAATGGTTGGAACTACTCCTAGCTCCGAAACGAACTTCCTTATCCAAGCGGCTTCCTTGGCGGAATCATTTGCAGCAATGTACTCAGCTTCCATCGTAGAGTCTGCAACGGTATCCTACTTGGAACTCTTCCAACACACCGCCCCTTCATTGAGGGTAAATACAAACCCAGAGATAGATTTGTTGTCGTCCTTATCGCTCTGGATGCTCGAATTGGTAAAGGCCTCCATTTGGAGATCTCCATTACTATACACCAAGAACAATTCTTTAGTCCTTCACAAGTACTTAAGAATGTTCTTCACAGCTGTCCAGTGAGTCACCGCTCGTGATAGCTTGCTGAAAACTAGTAGGATCATCATCCTCCATAATGCAATCTTCTCTATCACCATCAATAAGGAAACCGTAGTACCTCTCCGGTGGGCGAGAAGTCCTACTAGATCTACGGAGTGGCTGAGGTTCATTAGTCCATGTTGCAACATCAGGCTCAACCAAGTCGTCATTTGTAACTTGTGTCTCTAGAACCTCTTCTAGGTCTACTACATTGCCATCTGTATCATTTGTAAAAAATTCTTTTTTTCTAAAAATGTGGTATACTGAGAAACAAACACATTTTGTTCCTCCTTATGGTAGAAAAGATATCCATAAGAATTCTTTGGATATCCCACAAACTTACACATGACCGACCGTGTCTCGAGTTTGTCCGGATTCTGCTTTTTGACATAGGCCAGACAACCCCAAATCTTAACTCGTTTAAAAGATGGTCTCTTCCCATGCCATATCTCATATGGTGTGGTAGACACGGTTTTGGTTGGAACTTTGTTCAATAGAAACGCTGCAGTCTCCAATGCATGCCCCAAAAATGAGACAGGTAACTCAGTATCACTCATCATGGAACGTACCATATCTAATAGGGTCCGATTCCGACGTTCTGACACACCGTTGTGCTGTGGTGTGTAGGGAGGAGTGAGCTGAGAGAGAATCCCATTCTCTTTTAGAAAGTCTGAAAACTCTGTACTGAGGTACTCTCCACCTCGATCCGATCAAAGTATCTTGATGCTCAATCCGGTTTGTTTTTCTACTTCAAGTTTGTACTCAGTGAATTTCTCGAAAGCTTCAGACTTATGCTTTATTAAAAACACATGACCGAATCTTGAGAAATCATCGGTAAAAGTTATAAAGTAAGAAAAACCGCTTCTAGCCTGTGTAGATATTGGCCCGCATACATCACTATGTAGGAGGCCTAAGAGCTCAGTGGCTCTTTCTCCGTGTCCTGTAAACGGAGTTTTGGTCATTTTACCCTTGATACAAGATTGACAAGTCGCATAAGATTTATATTCAAAAGGATTCAAATATCCATCTTTATGTAGCTTGTTTACTCTTGTTTCGTTAATATGACCAAGTCTACAATGCCAAAGAAAAGCTTCATTTATATCTGAAATTTTTCTTTTATTAGTCTGTTGTATGATGAAAACCGTGTGTTGATTTAGGACGTATATCCTGTTATTAAGTGTACCATACCCAACCAACATTTGATTCAGGTTAATGTTCATAATATTGTTCTGCAATACAAAATTATATCCTTCATTGTCTAACAAAGAAACGAATATTATATTACAAAGCATACTAGGTATATAATATCATGGGTTCAAAACCAATATACACCCTGATGGCAACCCCAGGTGATACTATTCCACTGAAACCGCATGTACATTGGAACCATTTCCAACCCCGAGAGTATGGTCACCTGTCTTCAAAACTCTGCTATTTCTCAGCCCTTGCATAGAATTGCATATGTGAGAACCTGAATCGGTATCTAATACCTGGGAAGTAGAGTTTATAGAAAAACTATTTTCTGTCACAAACACACCTGAAGCGAAAGCATCACCATGCTTCTTCTTTTTGAGATCCAGGTACTCAGCACAGTTGCTCTTCCAGTGTCCCGCTCTGTGGTAGTAATAACACTCCCCTTTCTCCGATTCCCCAGCCGTGGACTTGTCTTTCAACTTAGCCTTTTTAACTCCACCTCTAGGTTTGGTGGGTTTCTTCTTCATCTTTCTCTCTACCTTGGCTTTTGGGCGAGAGGAGGAAGATAGCCCAGCAATCAAAGCGGGAGTCTTCACTGCTTTGAGCCTGCTCTCTGTACTTCTCAACATATTGAGAAGTTCCGGTAAGGACTTCTCCATATTGTGCATGTTGAAGTTTACTACAAATTGAGCAAAAGCAGGGGGAGAAACTGTAGAATAATATCAATATTGTTCGTTCTCCACTATCCATCCGAGGTTCTCAAGCTCTTCAATAAGAGCTATCATCTTCAAAACATGGTCACCTACTGGTGTGCCAGGGGCCATCTGCATCTGAAACAATTTTCGTGATGCTTCGTATCTCAGGGTCCGAGATTGCTCTCCATACAACTCTTTTGTATGGAGAAAGATGGATTGAACATCCATCTGCTTGTGCTTCTTTTGATGTGTGTTATCCATCGATGCAAGCGCGAGGCATTTGACCGTGGCACAGTCAATTTCCCATGTTTTGCGGATCTCCTTGTCCACAACTGAAGATTTAGGACCTGGGACGGGTGGGGCTGGGGCTGTGAGGACATATGATACCTTATCATAAGTTAGGGCAGTGTTAATGTTCCTCAGCCAGTCTTTATAATTGGTCCCATTCAGTTTATTTTTCTCTAGTAGAATCTTAAGTCCTGTCATTGGTATCTGCCATTAATAGAGAGAGAAAAATACACTCAGCGAAAGTTCTTGCAAAGATCAGATTGGTTATTATCTTATCTAATCGATGTCTCCCACTGCTTTTATCAAATTTTCCTTCAAACCTTAAAAAGAAAACAAGCCAGGACTAATTACGTTCTATAACTTCGCTAACCGTTCAGCCATGCCAGTGTCGGTACTTGAGGGAGTTCCTCGTGCTTTCGTACGGACCAAATTAAAGTAAACCTCATGTTCCCAAAGGCGTAGCCCCGTTGACACCTTTCTAGACACCTAATAGGTTAGCTGATTGTAGAGTGCAAAACTCTCCTAGGAGCAACTCTTCCTTATAGTGGGATCGGGATCCAACCATCATATGGAAGGTATGCAATCTCATTGCAAATTTCAACTCTTTAAACTCCCGATATGGTTTTTACCCCTAGTACTCATGACCTTAACTATGGTCAACAAATCATAAGCACCAGTCAAGTTCTACCTGTCATTTCTCGATTAATTAGACCCAGTTATATGACCCTTAACTATGGTCAAAAAATTCATATAATTGTCCCAAGTAATCACATCATATGCAGTGTAGGAAGACATAATTTAGCTACCGTACACTACGTCTTAACTATAGTCAACAAACGTAGCACGAATACTAAGTACTCTACTTCCTAAAATGATGGAGGGTTGCGGATGGTTTTTAAGAAAACCTTTAACGCTTTGAACTTGATATCATCGTAGAATCAAATTGTTTTCAAAAGGAGTGGCTTAAGCTCCGCTATTTTGAAATGTACCATTTTCGTAAAAAAACGAGTGGGTTTCAAATTCGATTCTACAACATCCTTTTAGGTTTATTTTTCTTTACATTAATCACATTAATGTAGTCCCATCATTTAAAGTCTTAAGCCATCACAGAAAAGAAACGAAAATAGAACGTACATTTATGCCATTCGCATTCGCTACGGTGTCCCGTTATGCACCGTTAGGTTACTTAACTAACGACATAGCGGGACGGGACTAGCACGGATGTAAAACATAAGCAACACTTAATATATATCATAAATATAATAATACCATTCGTCTCATCATATAAAGCGATCTCATCACAGAATATCAACAGCAGAAGCATATATATGAAAATATAGGATATACTAGGAGTTTCGTATTTTGTATTTAGCCAACGATAGAAAATACGGATTCCACGGTCGTAATGAATAGCCAATCCCACACCCTCGACCCCTACGAGAGCGGCAAGTGACCCTACCAATTCTAGAGTTAGGAGACCAGGTCTCGACTCCTCGAGATGGCCTCCTACTGGACTCTAGAACCCGGTCACTTGTGCTCCCCATCTTGGGTCTATCCTAATGCGGAAGAGTAAATAATATACATCAAAGGTAACATCATCCTCAACCCGGATGTGCCCCAATAAAAAAATATTACATACAATGAATTTTACATGAATGAAAAAGAAAACTCTCATCTCACGTAAAACCCCCGGCCATTCAATCATGACGATCCTATACATCATATCACAGCAACACATAGCATCACATGTCATCAACGCAAGCAAGTATGCGTATCCCAATTGTTGTTGACATATAGCAACGAAACCGGTAATACACCACATACTACTCTTACGGTCGCAGAAAAAGAGAGTGAAAAAGCATCAATAATTGGAATTCGCAACAACCATAGACATCATATGCCTAACAATTATAAACCCCACATTTTAGTCTCGATATTTAAAATACTTTTCAATATCAATTCGGGCAAATTAATAAGATTTTCAACATCCTAGTCGAATCCTCGTCGGAAACTTTAGTAGACGGCCGCACTCCCGATACCGTTGACGAAGTGTACTTAGGAGGAAGATCGCGGCCGAGCACCCGGACAGATGCTTTTGGCAACGGGGTTCTCCTACAGTCACTTGGTCGGGGCTATAGGGCATGGCTATCTATTAATATTATCCGGCGAGTATCCGCATACATAATGTGATTGCGATGGAATTTTGATCCATATCAAAATTCCGTGGCAACCGATGAATTGAGACTAAATTGGTAGATTTATAAAATACTAATCAGTTTTCACAAATCCGATTATTGTGGATTACAAATATTGTAACATAATCACAGAAAACTAGACGACGTTAAATAATTCGATCGAATCAACGAATTCCCAAAATTCCCAGAGAGCTCAACACTTGAGCAGTGTTAGAAATACCCAGAGACATACCCCAGTACCTATGGACCAGCAGCTGAAGGTTCGTCCCTTGCCTCCATAGTGGCGCCGCGAAACCGCCACCAAAACTATGTTTTGGCCGCTGTTCCGCAGTCACTAAAGCGAGTTAGGGACTCGTTCTTCAGGTGGGTCCATAAAATAACCTCCATGATTTTCTGAGAACTTTTAACATGAAAAAATCCAAACTTTTTGAAAATTTCCAGAGAGCGGGTAACAATGGTTATTTGGAGTTCGTTTTGAACTTTTAACTTCGTCTAGAGTACACCTAATGATCTAGCTTGGCTCTGATACCACTGTTGGGTTTTCCTAGCACCTCATCATGGTTTGGGTTGCATCAAGCATGCTACAATAAAAAAATTTAGGGTGCCACGTAAACCTACCTAAGATCAAACTAGAAACTAGGGTAGCAAAACATAGTATCACATACTAAAAGAGAGTCTAAAACTAAGAGATGAGAAATACAACCTTTGTAGATCTCCCCTTTGTGACTTCTTGGGTCAATTCGGTGTTTGGACGGGTCCGCTTATGTCCTTCGTTGTCCACGACGATCCACCGCGGAGTACCTTGCTTCACTAGAACAAAGTAGAAGTGATGCAAACAACCTAAGCTAGTAGGCTAAACTAGTATAGATTGGTGGTGTGGGTTTGGATCTCACTTAAAAATCTTTTTTTTTTATCTCATTCACTCACTTTTGAAGAGGTAGTAAGCTTTGAGGAAGAAGAATGAGGAGAAGGCTAAGCAAGCTCAAGATCATTTCTTATGTCAAAAATAAAAAGAATAATGAATATATAAGAGAGAAAGAGTCACACTCACTCCAAACCATGGTTCTAAAATAACTAGATATTTTGTTATCGAGTCAAAGAATTAGTATAGAGATTAGACCATGGTTTAAGTCATGGTCAACTAAAGAAGTGTGTAGAAACAAAGAAACCATGATTTAATCCCAATTAATCCTTTAATCAATAATCAAAATATATAAATATTTAACCATGTGAGTCTTGCATAGCCAACTCCAATGTATCATCAACCATGACACATGTATGCATGCATGTGTGCATTCATATCAACATATGTACATACATACATTCATGCATACAATAAATAAATAAAGAAAAGGTTATAAGTAAAATGGCTAATGGTCAAGAACATTAAATCAACAATTGATTTAATAACCCGATCATATCACATACGACCTGACCAATAGTAACCGCCAGATTATAATGCGGTATCATATACACACATTTAATCAAGCGCCCGTGCATATTACCATATGCACCCCCACATCGTTTCACCTGAGCTAGGTAAGCCCTTTGTGGGACTCTAAGACTCGTCAATACGCCGACAGTAGGTGATAATCATATCAAACACTCACAAGCCGCAAGCGGCCAGCTAAATGTAACGGCCACCCGGGTATCGAGCGAGCAGAAGAAAAACAAGCGAACATGTCAAAACTTTTGTCGAGCCAACTGGTAACACTTGCCGTACAGTCCAGTTTCTTTGTCAGATATGCTGCATATCGAGTCTAGGGATGGCATCGTCGACCCCAATAACTCAATAAGTCATGCCAATGTATGGCCTATAACAGATCGAGAAACTACTGATAACACTTATCAGTAAATCTCATCAGCCCTGGCCAGGGACTTGCTGATATAGCCAATCGAGCACAACGCAACATCAACCCCCAATACCATGAGAGACGAAACCCCTCCTATCGCTCATTGCCTCCATGTGTCTCGGGACTGTACCCAAAAGCCACCTATTTGCACGACTCAGTAGAGCTGTGGTAGGGTGAAAATCAAAGAATAGTGGGAGAACACACAAGACTCTCTGACGATCTCGGGTCTACAGACTAACTTGTACCAGTGTCACCTGAGAATTGCTATCCGACGATAGATCCCGGTGAGTCCGTCCAGTGTACCCAGTCTCCACTGAGCACCCGCATACGATCTTGATGTCGAACATCAATGGATATGGGATCATCCATCGCCCATCACATGGGTCTAGTATCGTATACGCAAGTCTACTCTGGAATATCGATGCCCCGTCTCGATACACCCACGACTAGGAACATTTTAGGATATGCTTTATAAACTACTAAAGTCCCACTAGTATGATCTGCATCATAATCACAGTTGTCAAGCAAATATCCTCAGGGCTTTATCAACATGTACAAATGAATAAAAGCATGATCAAGTGAACATGTAAGATAAAGAGTAACCAGATAGCATACTATCATGTCGAGCAAGAATGTCCTCTGAATATATATACATGTATAAATACATCCACAATCAAATAATGGCCTCTAAGGCATACATATATCCAACAACAGTCAAGTTAATTGACTTCATCAAAATAGAAGATGAACCAAGTAAGAAGGATGTACGGAGAACAGTTAGGGATTTGGATGACATACTCCAAATAGGAAGTGATGTTCTATACTACAATCGGTTAAACTTTGGTTGTCACATAGTGTTTTTTCCACGTTAGATATGGATAGTATATCAGGGTTTCTGGTGACTAGATCTAGATTTTGGATGTTTCCCAAATCTGGTACTTAGACAGCATTCTAAAAGTATTTTAGAATGGATGACTCCTGGCAGGTAGTGTATCAGCAGGTGATGGAGTCACCCTCTCTAAAGAGATATCTTCTGGGCTGATGAAGAGAGGGACTGGCATGAATGACATATTATTTGCTTTGGAAATTGAGTCAATCATACAATGCCTTGTACAAAATTAGATGGATAATATATCAGGGATTCTTCTTTTAGATCTAGATTTGGGAAGTTTCCCAATCGAGTACTTGGACAGCAATCTAAAAGTATTTTAGAATGGAATACTCCTGGCGTGGTGTTGTACCCGCAGATGATGGAGTCACCCTCTCTAAAAGGGATGTTTTCTAGACTGATGTAGAGAGGGGCTTGTATGAATGACATATCATTTGCTTAGGCAATTGAGTCAATCATGCAATACTTATACAACACCAGATATTGCTTATCCACTTTCTGCAGCAAGCAGATATTAATCCAATCCTGAAGAAACATTGGGAAGCAGTAAAGAACATAAGAGGATGTTCTTGGTATAAGATAACGACAGTCTCCTGTGGGAGGCGGTTATCGGTTCAGGCTTCCAGGATATCCTGGATGACAGAGATGTTGTTAGAGTTCTAAGTTTAGCCTCTTCTGAGAATCAGTGTATTGGATAATGTTCCGATAGGGATATTAAGATAATCACTGAGGCTATTTCTTGAACACAATGAGTTTCAAAAACATAGTTTGCGAAACTTATTAGTGGAGAAGTTTGGTATTCGGTAGCACAAGAGCTGTGGGTACGCGATACCGCAATAATGGGCCTTAAGTGCAAGTGGGAGATTGTTGGATATAGTGCCCTCAAGGAAATTATTGTGATTGTAAGTAGGAAATTATGATAATTGAGTGAGGACCTATATAGGTATAACAGTCTTACTCGAGATGATAGTATGCTATCTGGTTTGCCTTCATCGTTGATGAAGGCCATATAATTATTGCTTGACCACCAGTATTATGATAGCAATCATATATGTGGGAGCTGGGTATGGACATCCTTAAATGTCCCTAGTTGTGGGAAATCGAGACTGGGCATCGATATTCCGGAGTAGACTATGTTAGTTATATGTATGCCCTAGAGGCCATTATTGTACATGATTGTATATTATAGTGGATGCTTGGACATATAAAAAGAGGACTTTCTTGCTCGACATGACAGTATGCTATCAGGTTGCTCTTTATCTTAACATGTATACTAGTATTATTATACTGTCTCTCACGGTTACATGTTGATAAAGACTTTAGGATGTTAGTTTGACTACCAGGACTATGATGCAGATCATACTAGTGGGGCCAGGGTAGTCCACAAGTACATCCTTTAATTGTTCGTAGTCGAGAGAGTATCAAGACAGGGAATCGATATTCTAGGGTAGACTAGTGTGTACGTTTCTTGACCCTATATGGGGCGATGGGTGATCCCACATCCATTGGTGTTTGACATCAGAGATTGTGCACAAGTGCTCATTGGAGAATGGGTACACGGAACAAGACTCACCGAGAACTCCTTGATGGTATTATACCTATCGTCAGATAGCAGTTCTCTGGTGACACCGGTATAGCTTAGTCTGTAGACCCGAGATCGTCATAGAGTCTTGTGTGGTTCCCACTGTGCTTTGATTTCCTCCCTACCACGGCTCAAAGGAGTCATGAAAACAGGTGGATTTTGGGTACAGTCCCGAGTCACATGGAGGCAATGAGCAATAGGAGAGGTTTCGCCTCTCCTGATATTGGGAGTTGATGTTGCGCTATGCTCGATTGGCTATAAAAGGAAGTCCCTAGCCAGGGATGTTGATGAGATTTACTGGTAAATGTTATCAGTAGTTTCTCGACCCGTTATGAGCCTCACATGACTTATAAAGTTATTGGGGTCTGAAGATTCCACCCCCTGACTCGATATGAGACATATTAAACGAAGAGACCGGACTGTACGGTAGTGTTACATATAGTCTTTGCGGGAGTTTGGACAAGCATGCTTGTTGATCTTCTGATTGCTCAATACCTGGGTAGCCATTACGTCCAGCTATACCGCTGATGGCTTGTGGGTGACTGATTTGAGCATCACCTACTGCTGGCGTATTGACGAGTCTTTAGAGTCCCACACAGAGGTTCCTAGCTCAATCGAAACGAAGTAGGGCACATATGTGATATGTGCGGGACCGAGATTAAATACGTGTATGTGATACCGTATTCTAATCTCGTGATATAGTTATATGTGATATAACCAGATTATTGAATCAAGTGTTGATTCAATAATTTGTTATATTTATATTTCATATACATAGAAATGATATTAGTCGGTTATATATGATATAACCGGATTATTAAATCAAGTGTTAATTTAATAATTTGATATATATGTATATATTTGATATATTAATATATGTTAACTAATATTAGCTCACTAAAGAAGTTTTTCTCTTGATTATATATATGATGATATATATAATTGTGTGATATATATAGATATTTGTGTGTGTGTGTGTATAGGTTAATGGAGGAAAGGTGTCATATGAGGGAATTTCCTCCAATGGCGTCGGAAAAATACATGCTCCGTGATTTTTTTCGTCGATCGGCATACATCACTTCCATCTTTATCATCTAAGATGTGGATACACCAAATTTCATGTGATTATACCATTTTTTTCACCGTTGATTTAGTTGATGCAAAATTAATGGTTTACCGACAATAGAACTTTTTACATTGCTAATTCAACGGTGAAAAAGTGGTGGAATCACATGAAATTTGGGATATGTACATCTTAGATGATAACAATGATGATGATGGGTGCTGATTGTCGGAAAAAATGGTGGAGGTTGTATTTTTTGGACGCCATAGGAGGAAATTCCATCTTATGTCCTCTTTCCCCCATTATTCTCATATATATATTATATATATTATTGTGTCATGCTAGATGATACATTGGACATGGGTGTATGAGACTCAACCAAACTAAAGATAATTTGGGTGATTTAATTATTAAAGGATAAACCAAAATTAGGTGAAAATTGCCATGGCTTAAGATGCTTGTGGAAGTATGTAGAAGTCTTGACTTAGTCCACTAATTTTGTTTTACTCTAGATATTTATTAACCCAACCATTATCTCTAGCCATGGCTAAGTCTCTATATATATCTCTTGTGATATTTTTCACCATGGTTGATTCATTCATCATCTTCTTCATCTCATTTTGCTCTCTAGCTTTTGGTGAGGTGATAAAAGAAAAAGAGAAATAAAATTCTAAAGTGAGCAAAATTCCTACTTCACCAATCTATACCAAACTAGCCCTTTAGTATAGGTTGTTTATTTCACTAATACCATAGTTAGTGAAGAGGTAGTTTGAGTTAGTGATTCCTCAAGGTGTATCATCTTCGGCCTCGAAGATCCCTTAGCAAGCTTGTTCCTTTCGCCTAATGGAGCCTAAGAAGAGTTCGGGGGACCACTACTTGGAGTTAAGCGACTATTACTTAGAGCTTTAGAAGTGAAGGACCGGTCTACAAAGGTTGTATTCCTTTTTCACTTAGAGTAAAGTTTTTTTACATGCTTATAAACCCTAATTCTCTAGTTCGATTCTAGGATAGCTAGCAATATCACACTAGATTTTTTAAAATTGTATACTTGATACTTGGTGATCTACTTGGTGAGTCGAGAGGTGGTGCTCCACCATCTAAGGACATATCATGGTGGAATGAAGATGTAAAGGCTGCTATTAAAATTAAAAGGGATTCTTATAAAGATTTGAAGAAAAGTAGAGATGTGGAGAGATTTGAGAAGTACAAAATGGCTAAAAAGGAAGTTAAGAAAGCTGTTCGGGAAGCTAAATCTAAGGTCTACAAGGAGGTGTACGAGAAATTAGACACTAAAGAGGCTGCAAATGATATATACCGGATTGCTCGAATGCGGGAAAGGAAGACTAGAGACTTATGTGCGGTGAAGTGTGTCAAAAATGAAAATCAGAAGGTTTTAGTTCGAGATGAGGATATCAAGGAAAGATGGAGAGATTATTTTGACAAATTGTTCAATGAGAGCTTTACTAAGAATTTGGATAGACTTGTCATTCAATCTCAAGATATAAATCGTGATTTCATGCGTAAAATAAGACTTACTGAGGTTAAAGAAGCTTTGAACAGAATGGGTTTAAGAAAAGCGGTTGGTCCTGACGGGATTCCTATCGAGATTTGGAGATGCTTAGGCGAAATAGGCGTTAAATGGCTGACAGATCTGTTTAATAAGATTTGGCAGACAAAAAAGATGCCAAATGAATGGAGGAAAAGTATCCTTGTACCTATCTACAAGAGTAAGGGTGACATTCAAAGTTGCTCAAACTACCGTGGAATAAAACTAATGTGTCACACCATGAAACTTTGGGAGAGGGTGATTGAACACAGGCTAAGGAAGGATATTAAGATAACAGAGAACCAATTTGGGTTCATGCCTGGACGATCGACGACAGAGGCGATTCATTTGCTTCGTCAACTTGTCGAGCGCTTTCGAGAGAGGAGAAGAGATTTGCATATGATATTTATTGATTTAGAAAAAGCGTACGACAAGGTACCTAGAGAGGTATTATGGGGGACAATGATGAAAAATGGGGTCCCCGTCAAGTATATTGACATAATCAAGGATATGTACGACGGAGTAGTGGCAAATGTCAGAACTTGCGGTGGCTTAACAAGTGATTTTCCGATTACTATTGGTTTACATCAAGGATCTGCATTAAGTCCTTTCCTGTTTACCATCGTGATGGATGAGCTTACTAGAACTATCCAAGATGAAGTCCCTTGGTGCATGCTATTCGCTGATGATATTGTTCTAGTAAATGAGAAGAAAGCAGGGGTTAATGCCAAATTGGAATTATGGAGACAAACATTGGAATCTCAGGGATTCAGATTGAGCAGGTCCAAGACAGCATATATGCACTGCAAATTTAGTAGCCAGAGAAATCAAAACCATATTGGTATAACATTGGAAGGGCAAGAGATATCACCGAGCGACCAGTTTAGATATCTAGGTTCCATCATCCAAAGGAATGGGGAGATCGATAGTGATGTTAATCAAAGGATCCAAGCTGGTTGGTTGAAATGGAGGAGTGCAACAGGGATTTTGTGTGATCGTAACTTTCCGTTAAAATTGAAAGGGAAGTTTTATCGGAGCGCTATTCGGCCTTCCTTATTATATGGTACAGAATGCTGGGCTCCTAAGAAGCATCATACACAGAAGATGCACGTAGCGGAGATGCGCATGCTTCGTTGGATGTGCGGTAACACTAGAAAAGACAAGGTACGAAATGAGGATATTCGTGCAAAAGTTGGTGTAGCACCCGTGGAGGAGAAGATGCGGGAAAACCGGCTTAGATGGTTTGGTCATATGCGACGCAGACCTATGGAAGCACCGGTTCGACGAATAGATACTCTCGATATGGGTAATGGCAAAAGGGCAAAAGGGAGACCGAAGAAAACATGGATGGAGGTGATACGAAACGATATGGTTGCCAAAGGACTCAATGAAAGTATATTGTTCGATAGAAGTGAGTGGAGACAGAGGATTCATATGTTGGACCCGGCGTGATTCTCATGTTGGTTCATGTAGCCTACCCCTTATGCTTGGGATAAAAGGCTCAGTTGTTGTTGTTGTTGTTTGATACTTCTAAAAACCTAGTAGTAGTGCTAAGATATATTTTCATGGTATCAGAGCCATGCTAGAGCATTAGGAGTGGTCCAGACGAAGTGAAAGTGTCAGATCAACTTTTCGAAACCCTAAAATCCTAGTTTCTGGAATTTTTTTCAAAAGTTGGAATTTTTTTGATTAAAAATTCTCAGAAAATTATGCATGTTATTTAATGGATCCCCAAGAAGTTCGATGCCCTAACTCCAACAAACTGTCATGGAACCGCCGCCAAACGCATGGTTTGGCCGCAGTTCCGCCGCAATATTGAGGGGTTGTTGGCTCGTATTACTTATGTTGCTCCATCTTGTTATTTAGTACTCTCTGGGTATTTTTAGTTAGACTCAAGTATTGAGGTCTTTGGGTTTTCTGTGTGTTTGATAATTCGATCGAAATGTTTAACATTGTCTAGTATATTTTGATATATGATACAATATTTAGAATCCACAATAATTAGTTTTGTGAAAACTAATTAGTGCTATGTAAATCTAGCAATTTAGTCTCTTTTGACAGATTGCTACGGAGTTTCGATTCTGATCAAAACTCCATCGCAATCTCGTATAGTACGCGAACATTCGCCGGGTAACACTAGTAAATAGCCACACCCTATAACCCCGACCAAGTGACTATAGGAGAACCCCGTTGCTAAAAGAATTCGCTCGGGTACTTGCGGCCACGGTGTTTTGCCTAAGTACACTTCGTCGACGGCATCGGGGGTGTGGCCGTCCACTAGAGTTTCCAAGGAACGTTCGATCATTTGTCGGGAATCTTGTTGAAATGCCCGACTGGTTATTGTAAAGCGTTTTCAATTCAAGACTAAAATGCAAGGTTTATAGTGTTAGGCATGAAATCCGGAGTATGCGATATTCCGGGTTTATGTTGTCTAAGGATGTTGCGGATTCTAATTATTATAGTTTTCATTTCTTTTGTGCGGCCGTAAGTGTAATATGTGTTGTATCGCCGATTTCGTTGCTATACGTCAATGACTTTCGGGATACGCATATTTACTTACGTTGATGATAAGTGATGTTATGTGTTGCTGTGATATGTTATATTGGATTGTCGTATATGAATAGCCGGTGTTTTTTGCGTGAGATGAGAGTTTTTCATTTTCATTCATGTAAAAATTTGTATGTAATATTGACACTTCTGGGTTGAAGATGATCTCACCATTGATGTATATTATTTACTTTTCTGCATTAGGATAGACCCAAGCGGGGAGCACGAGTAACCGGGTTCTAGAGTCCAGTAGGAAACCATCTCGAGGAGTCGATACCAGGTCTCCTAACTCTAGAATTGGTAGGGTTGCTTGCCACTCTCGTAGGGGTTAAGGATGTGGGTTTGGATATTCATCACGACCGTAGAATCCGTGATTTTTTACTGGCTTAATTTTAAAACACGGACCTCCTAATATATCCAATATTTCATATGTTGACTTCTGCTGCAATATTCTGTGATGATATCATATAAATGGGTGAGATGAATGTTTTATATTATATGTATGATATATAATAAATGTTGCTTATGTTTTGCATCCGCGCTAGTCCTGCCCTCGCTCTGCAATTAGTTAAGTAACCTAACGGTGCATGACGGGACCCCGTGGCGAATGCGGATGGCATACGCATACGTTCTATTTTCGTTTCTTCTGTGATGTTTAGGAAGAATAATTGATGGGACCTCATTAATAAGATTAATGAAAAGGAAAGAAAACTAAAGATATTGTAGAATCAGATTTTCAAAAAGGTAGCTATAGTTCTTGCTTTGCATAGTGGTATTCCTTGATGAATATCCAGCACCACTTTCAATAAAGAAAGAGCATAGATCGCTTCACCGGGAGTGACCTCTTTAGCAAAAGATAGCAAATGCTACAACCCACTCGGTTTATTTTTAAAAAACTCGATTTTAAAAGCGGAGCTTAAACCACTCCTTTTCAAATCACTCGATTCTACAACAATATCAAGTTCATTACGCAAAAGGTTTTCTTAAAACCTGTCGTGGTCCTCCGTTATTTCAGATAAGTGTTATTTAGTATTCGTGCTACGTTTGTTGACCATAGCCAAGATTTAGTGTGCGGTTGCTAATTAGTACTTATCTACAACCATATGATGCGATTGGATTAGGGTAGTCGTACGACTTTGTTGATCATAACCAAGGGCCGTATGGGTGGATTTAATTCAATCAGGAAATGACAGGTTGAACTTAGCTAGCTCTTATGATTTGTTGACCATAGTCAAGGTCATAAGTTGCTAGGGGCAAAAACATTATTGGGAATTTCAAGTGTTGAAATTTGTAATGAGATTGCATACCTTCTATGAGATAGTTGGATCCCGATACCCATACGAGTAAGAGTTACTACGGGGATAGTTTTCCACTTTACAATTAGCTGATCAAATTGGTGTCTAAGAAAGGTGTTAACGGGGTTACGCCCCTGCAGAAACGAGGTTATTTAATTAGTTCCATACGAAATCATGGGGAGACTCTCTCGGAGTATCAATACCTGCCTGGTTAAACGATTGGCAAACTTATAGGGTGTAATTAATCCCGGCTAGTCTTACCTTTTAGGATTTGAAGGAAGATTTGATAAAAAGAGTGGGAGCCATCCTGATTAGATAAGATAATAACTAATCTAATCTTACAAGAGCATACGCTAAAGTGTTTTCTTCTCTCTCTTCTAGGTAGCGACCATGACACGCCTTAATCAAGATAATAATATTGATGTATTGACCGAACTCGCTTGTTATACTGAGCTGAGGAACATTGGTTCCGCTCTACCTTATAACTGTTATAAGTTTGAGCAGGAAATAAAGGAATACCCGGATTCCCATGCGACCCAAGCGAGAAATGAGCATGTTGATGCATCTTCTTCGGGTGTGTTCGTTACCGAGAATTGTTTCTTAGTTTGTTCTACGTCCTGGGTATTAGATACCAGATCAGGATCCTACATTTGTAACATGTTACATGGGCTAAAGAAAGGTAGAGAACTGGGAATAGGTGATCATTTTCTCAGAGTAGGGAATGGTATAATGGTTGCAGCCAAAGCAGTTGGCACATATCACCAAGTATTACCTAATGGTAATACATTGGTTCTAAACGACTGTTATTACGTACCAGAAATGATGTGCAATATTATATCAATATCTATAATACATAAAGATGGATATAATTTTGTATTGGAGGATAATGTTATGAACATTTTCCTAAATCAATTGTTGATTGGTTTTGGCACGTTAAGTAACGGTATATACGTTCTGAATTAAAATACAGTTCTTAATATACAGAACACACACAAGAGGAAAAGTTCAGAAATGAACGAATCCTACTTGTGGCATTGTAGACTAGGTCATATCAATTTGACACGACTTGATAAGTTATATAAGGATGGATATTTGAATCTGTTCGAATTTACATCTTATGAAACTTTCCAGTCATGTTTCAAAGGTAAAATGACTAAAACTCCGTTTACTGGACACGGAGAAAGAGCTACTGAACTCTTAGGACTGATACATAGTGATGTATGCGGTCCCATGTCTACACATGCCAGAAATGGTCCCGCGTACTTTATTACATTCACCAATGATCTCTCAAGATACGGACATGTGTTCCTATTGAAACATAAGTCTGAAGATTTTGAGAAATTCAAGGAATATAAGTGCGAAGTAGAGAACCAAACGGGTAAAAGTATTAAAATCCTTCGATCTGATCGGGGAGGAGAATACTTAAGCACGGAGTTCTTGGATTATTTAAAAGAGAATGGGATTCTCTCGCGTCTTACTCATCCGTATACAATGTTAGTGTATATGCCCTAGGGGCCATTATTGTATCATACTTGTATGTATATTACTTAATGGAAGCTTGGGATATTCACGGTTGTATATACAGTCTTGCTAAAAATGGTAGTATGCTACTTGGTTTGTGTCTACTTTAAATATGTGTATATGTTTCTTGTAATGTATCACTCATACATATTAGTAGAGCCTATAGGATCTTTGCTTGATTACCAGCGTTGTGATGGCAGTCACACTAGTGGGGGCTGGGTAGTCTATAAGCAACATCCTATACTTGTCCCTAGTCGTAGGATTATCGAGACTGGGAATCGATACTCCAGAGTAGACTAGTGTGTACGCTTCTCATCCCAGTTGGGGAGATGGTCTGTCCCACAGCCATCAGTACGTCGTACTGGAGATAGTATACAGGTGCTCGTTAGGTTACGGGTACACCGGACAGGACTCGCAGGGGAACTGTTGGTTGGTATTATACCAATCGTAAGTTAACAGTTTCCAGGTGACATGAGTACAGCATAGTCCGCAGACTTGACACTGCTACATCGCCTCAAGTGTGTCCCACTGTTCTTAGATTGCTACCCTACCACGGCTCAAAGGAGTCGTGCAAACAGGTAGCAGTTGGGTGCAGTCCCGAGCACTTGGAGGCAGCGGCAGTTAGAAAGGATTCGTCTCTCCCGGTATTGGGAGTTGATATCGCGATGTGTCAGAGAGCCATTACGCTGAGTCCCTGGCCAGGGCAAGCGAGATTTACTGGTAGGTTCCAGTAGTTTCTCAGGGTGTAATGGGCTACGCTCCGACATGACTTATACCGCTATTAGAGGACTGACGCTTGCCGCCCCCTAGGCTAGATATGCGATAGTCTTAGACTAACAGACCGGACTGTACGGAGATTGTCATATCAGGCTCGGTAGGAGTTCGGATGGGTTTCCTCATCGGCCTTCTTATCGACATCTACCTGGGGACCGTTACGTACAGCTAGTGCCGCTTGCGGACTGTGGTTAAACCCACTGCCAGCGTAGTGTCGAGTCTTTAGAGTCCCACACAGAGGGTTTCCCTGCTCAAGGCGAAACGATATAGAGGTCGTATGGTTTTACGACAAGGGTTCGGACGCATACGTGTGTTTACGCATGTACGACGTTCGGACAGTTTTTACAAGCCGGCTTTGGTTTAAGCCAGATTCTAGTATCAGGTTATTGGATTTATACAGTCTAAAGTTTTTCCATGTTTTCACGGATTGGAGGGGCGTTCTCGTAATTTTCCGGGAAGCTTCTAGATGCATGGTGACTTGGGGGTTAAGATGGCATAAGCATTTATTTCTTAATGACTCATTTGTGTGATTCATCCATGGAGTTAATGCTTCATTTATTGAGCTAATGACTCATGAGATGAATCACACAAGGTGAATGCATCGACCATGATGATTAATGATGTATATTATTTATTTGATAAATTGGTATGGTTGATATATTCAAATGAGTTCATTTTTCAATATCATTCTTATCATCACCTTCTCTCTCCTCAAGCTCTCTCATTCTTGAAACCCTAACCCTAACCTCTCATGTGTTGAGATCAAGGGTTAGCTAGACTAATACATCCATAACCTCACTCTATATCCCCTAGGTAGCTTAGATTAGCAGTTTGAGCAACCTAGTTATCTCAAGTTAGAGATCAAGCTTGGCGTAGGAGCTCTCGGGTGGATCGTCTTTGACTCGAGGAGGCCGTTGAGGTACCGATGTTCCAAGGAGCCTACGAGGAGTGGAGAACAGCGATGAAGACCCGAAGGACAAGTAATGTGAGGTATAACTTCGAATCCGAGTAGTTAAACCTCTCGTAGTTTGCTAGTAACGGTTTAGATACGATTCATGCGCTCAAGTCCGTGTTACGAAGCTTTGATAATCGTTTTTCATGTATTCCGCCTCCCCGCAAGTTCGTGGGGTGCGTGACATGGACTTACAGTGGTATCAGAGCCAACTAAACCATTACTAGCTTGTTAGCAACTAATTAGAAGTTCGATCGACGGAAAACACGAAAACAACACCCCGAACACCCTAACAGTTTCTGTTAATTTTAAACATGTCTAAAAAATTATATGATATGCCTTAAAATTCACAGCAGGGAAATATAAGAATACTGGGAAAATACGAGCCCCGAACTCGGCAAGACGGCCACGGATCCGCGGAAAGAAGGTGCTTTTGGCCGCGGATCCGCCGCCGAGTCAACTCCAAGTTGACTCGGATTTGCTCAGTAATTCATATTTTTTGGTGTTTTGGTTTCCTGTATGTTCTGTTTCTACCCAGGTTACTTCAGTGCTGGTTTGCTTTTGGGGTAGACACGGATAAAGGTTGTCGATCGATGTTCTAAGTTATTTGCTAATTGGGTTTTTATCTGTAATGTTTAATGTGTTCGTAAACCTCCCCTAACTGCTAGTATGTCGGTTGGCAGGGGGTTGCATATTTCTGTAATGTTTACTGTTTGTGTATATGGACTTGATTAGAGTGTTGTGATGATTAGCCGGGGTTTGAGATGGGTTTAATATTCATTCATTCGATGTAAATGTAATATGATGTAATATTCTTTTGCGGGGGCACATCCAGGTTGCGGTTGTATCCACCGTTGTATTATTTCTTTTTTACTGTTTTTGCTCCTAGGATAGACCCAAGGCGGGGTACATAAACTACCGGGTACGTTGAAGTGTTTAGTGGCCTACCCACGTTGTTGAGGGAGACCGCTTCACTTCGGGTACTTGGCGGGTAGTTTGTCGTACCCGTAGGGGTCTAGGTTTGGGGTAATGGCTATTCATCACAACTGTGTAATCCGTCTTTTATTGCAGGCTCAAAGCAAATGCGGATTGCTAGTATATCCAATAAAGTTCATCAGTGATCTGGAATGCTTATTATTGCGTCTGACGAATGTACAATATCTATATATGATAGCTATTAGACGTCACTTATGTTTTACACCCGCCCTAGCCCAGCCCCCACTCTGTCGTTAGTTAAGTAACATAACGGGTGATGATGGGACCCCGTGGCGAATGCGGATGGCATAAGAGGACGTGGTATTTTCGTTGTTTTCTGCAATGATAGGATAAATGATGGGACGCATTATTATAATGCAAAGAAAATAAACCAAAGTTTAATCGTTGGAACAAATTTAAAAGAAACCACTCGGTTATTTTAAAAGATCAGAATTTTTAATTGCGGAGCTTTAACCACTCCTTTTAAAAAGTATCAGGTTCCTTCGATTATATCAAGTTCACTACGTTCACGGTTTTGCCAAAACCATTCGTAGCCCTCCGTCATTTCATTTAAATATTCAGTAGTATTCAAGCTATGTATTTTGACCTTCGCCAAGGCATAGTGATTGGTAGCTGCTGAATATTTATCTGTAGCATAGATAGATGCGTTGGTTTGGAACAGTCGTACTACTATTTTGGCCTTCGTCAAGGGTATGAACGGGTGGGTTCAAATTAACCTGGATAATGACGGGTAGAACTTGACATGTGACTTATGATATGTTGGCCTTTGTCAACGTCATAAGAGCATGGGGAAAAAATTTATATCGGGAATTTCTAAAGAAACTGAAATTTGCAGAGAGAGCATACCATTTTGGAGTTTGATGAATGATGGTAGGATTCCTTCAACATTATCATACGATGATATTTTGGATCCCGATCCTACTGTGAGTATATACTACTTATCAGGAGATTCGTCACTTAACGATCAATGCTATAAACCAAGTAGGTGTCAAGAAAGGTGTCAGCGGGGCTACGCCCCCAGAGAAAAGAGGTTATTTAATTAAGAAACTCCGCGAAAGCGTTGGAAAACCTCCCTCGAAGTATCGACACTGACCTGGCTGAACGGTTAAGCAAGAATTGTACGGTGAGAATAGTCCTGGCTAATTCTTCTTTTATGGTTTGAGGAGGGATTCGAGAAACAGTGGGAGCCATCATGTTTAGATAAATTAAAAACCACTCTAAACTTGCAAGAGCATCATGCTAAAATGTTTTCTTCTCTCTCTCTCATTGCAGCAACCTTATGACCACACATAGGTTACATCTAGATAACAAATTGACTGAATCTGACTTATATGACTGGCAAAGATCGGTCCAGATGTCCATTGCCTATGACAAGCTGGACCACCCTATTACTACTCAAGATCCCGCCGTCCCAGGTCCAGTTTCCACCGTCACGGATATGGATATCCGCCAGACAAGGGAAAAAGATATAGCAAAAGACAAATGCCTCGTGTTAGCTTCAGTTGATGGTGTATACCAGAAGCAGCACGAGAAGATGGACTCAGTTTCCATCTTTCTCCATAACAAAGATTTATATGGAGAGCAATCTCATATCATAAGATATGAGACCTCGACCGAATTAATTCAAGCGAGGTTGGCCGTCGGGTCATCTATAGGGGACAACGTCCTTACAATGACTAGCTGTATTGATCAGCTCAAGGACCTGAAGACCACGTTGGAGAACGAGTCAGATACTGACTTGATTCTACAGTCTCTACCTTCTACCCTGAAGGAAACCAGGGAAGTAGAAGGAAAGAGAAGGGCAAAAGTTTCGGGACTGGATATAGTAAAAGAAGGACGTTCCTATTGTTATGGGATTGGGTATTGCAAGTAAGATTGCATGGCTTTAGAAACCAGGAACCAGGATACGAAGCATGTTGTGGCTTCAGCCTCAAATGTGTTTGTAATTGAGAACTGTTTGTCAATAAACTCTACTTCCTGGGTACTAGATACCGGAGCAGGATCTCATATCTGTAATTCATTACATGCTTTGAGAAACCGTAGAGTTATAAAGGTAGGTTATTGGTCTCTCAGAGTTGCAAACGGAATGAGCGTGGACGCTGAATCCATGGGAGAATATCGCCTAGGTTTGACAAGTGGGCATATATTGATTCTACGTAACTGTTTGTATGTACCTAGTATGACTTGTAATATCATATCAGTGTCCTCACTTTTGAGAGAGGGATATGATTTTACATTCGTAAGCGATGTAGTTAACATCCACTTAAATCAAGTTTTGATTGGGTCTGGTACATTAGATAATGGTATATACGTATTAAGTCAAGCTCAGGTTTTCAATGTCCAGAACACACTTAAAAGAAAGTCTCCAGAAATAAATCAGGCTTTCGTATGGCATTGTAGACTAGGTCACATCAATGAGAGAAGGTTGACAAAGTTACATAGAGAAGGATATTTGAATCTGTTCGAATATCAATCTTATGCTACTTGTGAATCTTGTCTCATAGGAAAGATGACAAAGACTCCGTTCACTGGACACGGAGTAAGAGCAAGCGAGCTCTTGGGACTCGTACACAGTGACATGTGCGGTCCAATGTCTACACATGCGCGAGGTGGTTATTCCTTCTTCATTACTTTTACGGATGATTTCTCTAGGTATGGATATGTCTTCTTAATGAAGCATAAATCCGAGGCCTCTGAGAAATTCCAAGAATACAAGAATGAAGTGAGAAAAAAAACAAGCAAGAGTATAAAAACACTGAGATCTGATCGAAGTGGTGAATACTTAAGTGCCGAGTTCCTGGGTTACTTAAAAGAGAATAGAATTCTCTCTCAGCTTACTCCTCCATACACGCCACAACATAACGGTGTATCAGAAAGGAGGAATCGAACCCTATTAGATATGGTTCGTTCCATGATGAGTAAGGCTGAGTTACCACGATCTTTCTAGGGTTATGCGCTAGAATCAGCTGCATATCTTTTGAACAAGGTTCCAACCAAAACTGTGCCTACCACACCATATCAGATGTGGAGTGGGAAGAAACCCTGTCTTCAGTACCTGAAGGCATGGGGATGTCCAGCTTTTGTTAAAAAGCAGCATGTGGAAAAGCTCGAGGCACGCTCAGTACTGTGTAAGTTTGTAGGATACCCAAAGAACTCCATGGGGTATTTTTTCTATTACGCAGAGGAACAAAAGGTTTTTGTTTCTCGTAATGCCCATTTTCTAGAACATCAGTTTTTAGAAAAGGAAACAAGTGGGAGCGAAATAGAACTGGAAGAAATTCTAGAACCACAAACTACTACTGAAAGTATGGTAGAACCTGAGGCTTCAGAAGAAAGGGACATCCCGACGCCACTCCGCAGAAGTAGTAGGCAATCTCATCCGCCCGAGAGATACTACGGTTTTCTCATAGACAGGGATAGAGAGGATTGCACTGTTGACTATGATGAGCCTACTAACTTCCATCAAGTCATTCAGAGCGGTGACTCAGTAAAATGGCTGGATGCAATGCAGACCGAAATAGAGTCTATGTACACTAACAAAGTATGGACTTTGGACATTGCTCCAGATGGGGTAAAACCCGTAGGATGTAAATGGATCTTCAAAAAGAAGATTGGTGTAGATAGACAGGTTGAAACCTATAAGGATAGACTTGTTGTAAAGGGTTTCCGTCAAAGACCTGGTTTGGACTATGACGAAACCTTTTCTCCAGTGGCTATGCTCAAATCTATTCGGGTCCTTCTTGCTATCGCTGCCTTCCACGATTACAAGATCTGGCAGATGGACGTAAAGACGGCCTTTCTAAATGGAAATTTGGAAGAGAGCGTCTATATGGATCAGCCAGAGGGATTTATTCAGAGTGGGAGCAGCGGTAAAGTATGCAAGCTGCTTAAGTCCATTTATGGACTAAAGCAGGCATCGCGAAGTTGGAACATCTGTTTTGATGATGCTGTCAAAGACTTCGACTTTATCAAAAATCCAGACGAACCTTGCATATACAGTAAGATTATAGGGAGAGCTGTAGTATTCCTCGTCTTGTACGTGGATGACATTCTCCTAATAGGAAATGATATTCCTATGTTACAGTCAGTCAAAAGATTCTTGTCACATAAATTCTCCATGAAAGACCTGGGTGATGCCACCTACATTCTGGGGATCCGGATCTATCGTGATAGATCAAAGAGAATGTTGGGACTTTCGCAGTCCAGGTACATAGACACCATAGTGAAGAGATTCAGTATGGATGATTCTAAGCGCGGTAACCTACCGGCTTGTTACGGAATCACCCTCTCCAAAGAGATGTCTCCCAAGACTGATTTGGAAAGGGATCGCATTTCGATTATACCCTACACTTCTGTGGTAGGCTCTATAATGTATGCGATGTTATGTACCAGACCAAATGTAGCATACAAATTATGCGTTGTAAGCCGGTATCAGGCAAACCCAAGGGAGAAGCACTGGATAGCAGTAAAGAACATTCTCAAGTACCTGAGGAGGACTAAGGAGATGTTCTTGGTGTATGGCGGAAAAGACCTCCAGATGGAGGCCTTTGCCGACTCCGGCTTCCAGAGTGACAAGGATGACTCCAAGTCCATGTCGGGTTATGTCTTTACCCTCAATGGAGGGGCGGTCTGTTGGAAGAGTTCCAAGCAGGAGACCGTTGCTGACTCAACAATGGAAGCGGAGTACATAGCTGCTTGCGATGCCGCAAAAGAAGCTGTCTGGATGAAAAAGTTCCTCATAGAACTTCAGGTGGAACCTACCAGTGTTGATCCATTACCTTTGTATTGTGACAACAACGGCGCTATAGCTTTAGCGAAGGAACCTAGGTCCCATCAGAAGTCCAGACACATCTTAAGGCGGTATCATCTGATCAGGGAGATTGCAGATCGCCGGGAGATCGAGATAAAGAGAGTAGAGACAGAGAATAACATTGTTGATCCATTCACAAAGGCCATTTCTCAGACACAGTTCGAGAGGCTATTCGAGATGATAGGTCTACGATATGCCAGCTCATAGCCCTAGTGCAAGTGGGAGATTGTTAGTGTATATGCCCTAGGGGCCATTATTGTATCATACTTGTATGTATATTACTTAATGGAAGCTTGGGATATTCACAGTTGTATATACAGTCTTGCTAAAAATGGTAGTATGCTACTTGGTTTGTGTCTACTTTAAATATGTGCATATGTTTCTTGTAACGTATCACTCATACATATTAATAGAGCCCATAGGATCTTTGCTTGATTACCAGTGTTGTGATGGCAGTCACACTAGTGGGGGCTGGGTAGTCTATAAGCAACATCCTATACTTGTCCCTAGTTGTAGGATTATCGAGACTGGGCATCGATACTCCAGAGTAGACTAGTGTGTACGCTTCTCATCCCAGTTGGGGAGATGGTCTGTCCTACAGCCATCAGTACGTCGTACTGGAGATAGTATACAGGTGCTCGTTAGGTTACGGGTACACAGGACAAGACTCGCAAGGGAACTATTGGTTGGTATTATACCAATCGTCAGTTAACAGTTCCTAGGTGACATGAGTACAGCATAGTCCACAGACTTGACACTGCTACTTCTCCTCGAGTGTGTCCCACTGTTCTTAGATTGCTACCCTACCACGGCTCAAAGGAGTCATGCAAACAGGTAGCAGTTGGGTACAGCCCTGAGCACTTGGAGGCAGTGGCGGTTAGAAAGGATTCGTCTCTCCCGGTATTGGGAGTTGATATCGTGATGTGTCAGAGAGACATTACGCAAAGTCCCTGGCCAGGGCAAGCGAGATTTACTGGTAGGTTCCAGTAGTTTCTCAGGGTGTAATGGGCTACGCTCCGACACGACTTATACCGCTATTAGGGGACTGACGGTTGCCGCCCCCTAGGCTAGGTATGCGATAGTCTTAGACGAACAGACCGGACTGTACGGAGATTGTCACATCAGGCTCAGTAAGAGTTCGGATGGGTTTCCTCATCGGCCTTATTATCGACATCTACCTGGGGACCGTTACGTACAGCTAGTGCCGCTTGCAGTCTGTGGTTAAACCCACTGCCAGCGTAGTGTCGAGTCTTTAAAGTCCCACACAGAGGGTTTCCCTACTCCAGGCGAAACGATTTAGAGGTCGTATGGTTTTACAACAAGGGTTCGGACGCATACGTGTGTTTACACACGTATGGCGTTCGGACAGTTTTTACTAGACGGCTTTGGTTTAAGCCAGATTCTAATATCAGGTTATTGGATTTATACAGTCTAAAGTTTTTCCGTGTTTTCACGAATTGGAGGGGCGTTCTCGTAATTTTCCGGGAAGCGTCTAGATGCATGGTGACTTGGGGGTTAAGGTGGCATAAGCATTTATTGCTTAATGACTCATTTGTGTGATTCATCCATGGAGTTAATGCTTCATTTATTGAGCTAATGACTCATGAGGTGAATCACACAAGGTGAATGCATCAACCATGATGATTAATGATGTATATTATTTATTTGATAAATTGTTATGGTTGATATATTCAAATGAGTTCATTTTTCAATATCATTCTTATCATCACCTTCTCTCTCCTCAAGCTCTCTCATTCTTGAAACCCTAACCCTAACCTCTCATGTGTTGAGATCAACGGTTAGCTAGACTGATACATCCATAACCTCACTCTATATCCCCTAGGTAGCTTAGATTAGCACTTTGAGCAACCTAGTTATCTCAAGTTAGAGATCAAGCTTGGCGTAGGAGCTCTCGGGTGGATCGTCTTTGACTCGAGGAGGCCGTTGAGGTACCGATGTTCCAAGGAGCCTACGAGGAGTGGAGTACAGTGATGAAGACCCGAAGGACAAGTAACATGAGGTAAAACTTCGAATCCGAGTAGTTAAACCTCTCGTAGTTTGCTGGTAACGGTTTAGATACGATTCATGCGCTCAAGTCCGTATTACGAAGCTTCGATAATCGTTTTTCATACATTCCGCCTCCCCGCAAGTTCGTGGGGTGCGTGACATGGACTTACATACACCACAACACAACGGTGTATCGGAGCGGAGAAATCGCACCCTATTAGATATGGTGCGCTCTATGATGAGTACTGCTGAGTTGCGTATTTCCTTTTGGGGTTATGCGCTTGAGACAGCCGTATACCTATTGATTAGAGTTCTAACCAAATCTGTGTTACCACTCCATATAAGATATAGAATGGGAAGAGACCATCTCTTAAACGAGTTAAGATATGGGGTTGTCCGACCTATGTTAAAAAGCAAAATCCGGACAAACTCGAGGCAAGGTCTGTTCTGTGCAAGTTTGTGGGATATCCAAAGGATTCCTATGAATATATCTTCTACCACAGTGAGAAACAAAAGGTGTTTATTGCTAAACATGCCATCTTTTTAGAAAATGAATTTCTTATAAGAGAAATTAGTGGTAATGAGGTTGAACTGGAAGAAGTTGCAGCCACACAAACAACAACTAATGATTTGGTGGAACCGGAGGATTCGATAGTCTCCAACGAATCTCAGCCACTCCGCAGATCTAGTAAAGTTCCTTATCCACTTGATAGATACTACGGTTTTCTCGTAGACAGTAGGAGCGAGGATTGCATCATGGAAGATGATGACCCAACTAGTTTCGAGCAGACTATCACCAGTAGGGACTCTGTGAAATAGCTGGATACTATGCGATCTGAGATGGAATCCATGTACACCAACAAAATATGGACTTTAGAAGTTGCTCTTGAAGGGGTAAAACCCATTTGGAGCAAGTGGATCTTTAAGAAGAAACTTAGTGAAGATGGAAAAATTGAGACTTTCAAACTAGACTTGTAGCAAAAGGTTTTCATCAACGACCAGGTGTGGATTATGATGAAACCTTTTCTCCAGTGGCTATGCTTAAGTCCATCCGGATCCTACATGCCATCGCTGCATACCATGAGTATGAAATCTGGTAGTTGGACGTCAAGACCGCTTTTCTAAATGGTGATTTAGAAGAGAGTGTGTACATGATACAGACGAAGGGCTTCGTAGACAGTGGGAGCAGCGGAATGGTGTGCAAGCTGCTTAAATCAATTTACAGATTAAAGCAGGTATCGCGGAGTTGGAATATCTGTTTTGATATAGCAGTCAAAGAGTTTGACTGCATCAAAAACGTAGATGAACCTTGTTTATACAAGAAGATTGTAGAGAGTAAGATTGTCTTCCTCGTATTGTATGTGGATGGCATACTCTTGATAGGAAATGATGCTCCTATGCTACACTCGTTCAATCTCTTCTTATCACACAGGTTCTCCATGAAAGATCTGGGTGATGCCTCCTACATCTCGGGTATTAAGATCTATAGAGATAGATCTAAATGGATGTTGGGATTGTCCCAATCCAGGTACATTGACACCATACTAAAGAGATTTAGTATGGAAGATTCTAAGTGTGGTAATTTACTTACTTGCTTAGGGATCACTCTCTCCAAAGAGATGTCTCCCAAGACTGATTTGGAGAGGGCTCGCACGTAAGGGATACCCTATACTTCGGCAGTCGGGTCTATCATGTATGCAATGTTGTGTACCAGACTGGATGTAGCTTATGCACTTAGTGTAGTAAGCAGGTATCAATCGAATCCTGGGGAGAATCACTGGATAGCTATGAAGAACATTCTTAAGTACTTAAGAAGGACTAAAGAAATGTTCTTGGTGTATGGTAACGGAGAACTCCAGGTGGAGTCGTTTACTGATTAGAGCTTCCAAAGTGATAAGGAAGACAGTAAGTCGGTCTCGGGTTTTGTCTTCACCCTCAATGGAGGGGAATTATGTTAGAAAAGTTCCAAGCAAAATACCGTTGCAGACTCGACGATGGAGGCTGAATACATCGCTACCAACGATGCCACCAAAGAGGTTGTCTGGATGAAGAAGTTCATAACTGAACTTGGTGTGGTTCCATCCATTGAGCATCCAGTTCATAGCTGTGGTTTTGGCCAAGGAAACCCAGTACCATCAGCGATCCATACATATTCTTAGGCGGTATCACCTGATCCAGGAGATAGTAGATCGCCGGGAGATCGAGGTCAAGAGAGTTGACATGAAGAATAACACGGCGGATCCATTCCTGAAGGCCATTCCCCATACACAATATGAGAGGATTTTTGGGATGTTGGGTATGCGATACTACGACAACTGGCCTTAGTGCAAGTGGGAGATTGTTAGTTATATGTATGCCCTAGAGACTATTATTGTAAATGATTGTATTATAGTGGATGCTTGGACATATATAGAGAGGACTTTCTTGCTCGACATGATAGCATGTTATCCGGTTGCTCTTTATCTTAACATGTATACTAGTATTATTATACTGTCTCTCACTGATACATGTTTATAAAACCCTTAGGATGTTAGCTTTACTACCAGGACTATGATGTAGATCATACAAATGGGGATAGGGTAGTCCACAAGTACATCCTTTAATTGTTCCTAGTCGAGAGAGTATCGAGACAGGGCATCGATATTCCAGAGTAGACTAGTGTGTACGTTTCTTGACATTGTATGGGGCGATGGGTGATCCTACAGCCCTTGGTGTTTGATATCAGAGATTGTGCATAGGTGCTCATTAGAGAATGGGTACACCGAACATGACTCGCCAAGAACTCCTAGATTGTATTATACCTATCGTCAGATAGCAGTTCTCTGGTAACACTGGTACAGGTTAGTCTGTAGACCCGATATCGTCATAGAGTCTTGTGTGGTTCCCACTGAGCTTTGATTTCCTCCCTACCACGGCTCAAAGAGTCATACAAACAGGTGGATTTTGGGTACAGTCCCGGGTCACATAGAGACAATGAGCGATGGGAGGGGTTTCATCTCTCCCGGTATTGGGAGTTGATGTTGCGCTATGCTCGATTGGCTATAACAGGAAGTCCCTGGCCAGAGCTGTTGATGATATTTACTGGTAAGTGTTATCAGTAGTTTCTCGACCCGTTATGAGCCTCACATCGGTATGACTTATCAAGTTATTGGGGTCTGACGATTCCACCCCAGACTCGATATGCGACATATCAGACGAAGAGGCTGGACTGTACGGTAGTGTTATTTATAGGCTTTGCGGGACTTTGGAAAAGCTTGCTGGTTGATCTTCTGATCGATCAATACCTGGATAGCCGTTACGTCCAGCTAGTACCGCTGAAGGCTTGTGGGTGACTGATGTGATCATCACCTACTGCTGACGTATTTACGAGTCTTTAGAGTCTCACACAGAGGTTTCCTAGCTCAAGTCAGTTTCACTATGTGTTGTTAATTGAAAACTGATTTCCCAATTAGGTCCTTACTCCAGGGTATGTATTTACCTGGTTTGATTCTCACATCTGTATTGTTTTACAGATGATGAGTGGTAGTAAGTTATTGGGAATTAAGTGATCATCCTCATTATATCAGAATTCGTTGAAATTGGTTATATTTGAGGAAATCGCCTGGGTTGTTTGCCGGGCGGCAAGTATTTGGTTTTGAATACCCGTTGTTATGCACCGATTTCAAACTGATATATCTGTACGTTTATTTTTATAAAGTGAGATATAACTTTTTGAGATTATGTCCATGATATTTACCTATATAAGTTGATGGTTAGGTAAGGAGCATTCAACAGCGGTGTAAGTCTTCATAACCATAGTACAGTTTTCAACCTACGACGCACAGGGTTTGAGTTATTAAACCCAGGGGACTTATACAAAGTATTGTCTGTTTTCCAATGTCCATTAGGACAAAGGGGTTGGTCCTTGTACTATATTCTGTTTACTTATGACTTCTCAAGTTTTGGACAAGTGTTTCATAGAAATACAAGGTCCAAGTTTGAGAAGTTATAGGTACAAGAATAAAGTAGAGAACCAGGTGTCTCAAGTATCAGGATTCTTCAAGATGATCGAAGATGTAGATACTTGTATGAGGTATTCATTTGATAGTAATAATTTTGAGAAACTTGTTTCTCTTTCAGATTACTCATAATTGGACTTACTCCTAAGTTGAGTAATGATGATCGGCCTCTCTCCATTTAGTTGACATGCACTGGAGACAGCTGCATGATTTGAATCTGGTTTCAATTAAATTAGTGCCTTTGTTTCTATATTAGATATATATAGAATCAATTTATATCTTAACGATGTTAAGGTATAGGGAGTCGTTCGGCTGATGCTTAAAACCAGAATCCGGATAAACTCAATGCACGTTTCAGTTATGGCTGTTTGTAGGTTATCCCGGGCTTTGACGAGGGCTAACTTTCTACCATCTGGAAGATCAATAGAGATATTGTTCTTGACCCGCCACAGTTTTAGTAAAATGGATTTTTTCAAAAAATGGTAGTGGGAGTATGGTAGAACTGGAAGTGATTCCAAAACCACAAACGATTACCGAAAATTTAATAGAACCTAAAGATTCAATCAGGTTTAACATTCCATTAGCCACTCCGCAGATATGATGGGTAACCTCAGGCGCCCGAGAGATACTTCAGTATTCTTAAAGACGGTGACAGGGAGGTTTTGTTTACCCAGACTTGACACTACTGTTGTTCCAGACTGTGAGACCCGGCAGGAGGATGAGTATAGCGTCGTCCTAAACTAGCTTTAGAAGTGCATATTTATATGATTCTGCCAGAGGGTTGTCATAATCAGTGGGAGCAGCGGAAACGAAGTGGAAAAGTAGCTTATGTCTATTTATAGATTAAAGCAAATATGGCGGAGATAGATCATCTAATTTTTGATGTGACGGTCATAGGCTTTAACTTCATCAGAATAGGGGATGGATCTGTTAAGAAGGTAGTAGGGTGTGATGTCCTGGTATTTGGATAACATACACATAGTAGGAAGTGAAATTCCTATACTACGATCGGTTATACTGTGGTTTCTCCACATAGGATATAGATATTATATAAGACATTCTGGTTACTAGATCTATGGTTTTAGATCTAGATTTAGGAAGTGTCCCAATCTGGGTACTTAGACAGTATTCTAAAAGTATTTTAGAAAGGACGGCTCCTGGTATGGTGGTGTGCCTGCAGGTGAAGGAGTCACCCTCTCTAAAGGTGTCTTACAGACTAAATGGGGGAGGGATGTGCATGATTGACATATCACTTGCTTAGGCAATTGAGTCAATCTAGAGATGTCAAGTACCACACCAGATGTTGTTTTTGCACTAGATGCAATAAATTGATATATTAATCCAATCCTGGAGAAAACGATTGGAAGCAGTTTATGAACATAAGTGGATGTTCTAGGGATTTGATAACGGCAGCTTCCTTTGGGAGACAGTTATCATTCCAGGCTTCCAAGGTGACCTGGATGACAGAGTGATTGTCCGAGTTATAGTTTTCCCTCTGACGAGGGGCAGTAGTTTGGACAGGTTGTCCAAGTGGATACTGAGGAAGGTATGGCGCAGTATACTGATTAAGTTCAGTAGACGATACAGTCTAAGAAATTTTCTGGATTTGGAGTTCATTTATGAACTGGGTCCCATCAGATATCCAGACATATTCTAAGACTGATATTGCTCATTTCTGGAGATATCTTACTCCGCGAAGTTGAGATATAGAGAGATATAGAAAGAAACACTAGAGCGGATCCACTTACTAAGACTATTTCTCGAACGCAATAGTTTTACAAACGAGGTTTGTGAAACTGATTAGTAGAGGAGTTGGGTGTTCGGTATCACACGGGCTGTGAGTATGCGACATCGCAATAATTAGCCTTAAGTGAAATTGGGAGATTGTTGGCTACAGTGCCCTCAAGGCAATTATCGTAGTCGCAGGAACGTGATTATGATAATTGAGGGAGGACCTATACCGATAAAACAGTCTTACTCAAAAATGATAGTGTGCTATCTGGTTTGTCTTTATCATCATATATATGTTGATAGAGCCCATAGGATTCTTGCTTGACTACCAGCATTGTGATGGCGATCACATACGTGGGAGCTGGGGGTCTATAAGCACATCCTTAAATGTCCCTAGTCATGGGAGTATCGAGACTGGGCATCGATACTCCAGTGTAGACTGGTGTGTACTTATCTAGACCCTAACGAGGGGCGGTGGCCGGTCTTACAAGCCATTGGTGTTAGTTGTTCACCTAAGATAGTATACAGGTGCTCATTGGGTTATGAGTACACTGGACGGACTCGCCGGGAACATGCTAGTTGGTATTATACCTATTGTCAAACAGCAGTTCCCTGGTGACATGTGTACGGGTTAGTATGTCGACCTGAGATCGTCATTTGTCTTGTGTGAGTTCCCACCGTGCTTTGATTACTACCCTATCACGGCTCAAAGGAGTCATGCGAACAGGTTTTAGTTGGGTACAGTCCCGAGCCACATGGAGGCAGTGAGCGGATTGTCAGGGATTCGTCTTTCCCGATATTGGGGGTTGATGTCGCGCAGTGCACGGGTGGCCATCACTACAAATCCTCGGCCGGGGTATGTGAGAATTACCGATCCAGGATCGATAGCTTCTCAGGTAGTGATGGGTTTCATACCTATAGGGTTCCTAGGCACGCTCAAGAGGTTCCACAAGGCATCGACCATACCAAATTCTAATTTTTCCGGTGCCGAGAAACCCTAATGTAGATCGTTAACTAGAAATTAAGCGAATCAACAATCTACTAAACTGCTTTAGTACTAAGTGAATGGAAATACAACCTTTGTAGATCCGGTCCTCCACTTCCTTGGCTCCGTGTAGACGTCCCTCCGCTGCGATCATCGAATTCCGGACTCTGGCAATGGTTTCGTCAGAGAAATGATCGGGCTAGGTAGTCGACTTCGATGCCGAAGATGATCTACGTCGAGGCTGTAGGGTTCCTAGGCACTCTCAAGAGGTCTCACAAGGCATCAACCATGCCAATTTCAAAGATTACAAGTGCCGAGAAATCCTAGACTAGATCGTTAACTAGAATTTTAGGTGACAAAAGAAACTTGTTAACAACTTAACTAAAAGAACGGAAATACAACCTTTGAAGATCCGGTCCTCCACCTCCATAGCTCCGCAATGAAGTCTCCTCGCTGTCCAAATCGAATCCCGGGCTCTAGCGTCGGCTTCATCGGAGAAATGGGCGGGCTAGGTCGTCGACGTCGATGCCGAAGATGATCTACGTTGAGGCATCACTAGATCAAGCTCCCACTTCACCAAGTCATGAAACTTGTGAAGAAAACACCCTATACTACTTGGCAAGAGATAGAGGATGAAGAAATAGGAGATGGGTTCACTTTAGAATTGGATTTCTCACTCTTTTTCTCACTTTGCCATTGTTGGTAGCAAGCTTCTTCATGTGTAGAAGAAGAAGAAGATGAAGAATATTATGATGAGTTTTTTAAAAAGGAAATGAAAAAGAATACTTATCATAATAATAACCATGGTCAAGTGTAGAGACTAAACTAAGGTTAAGTGAATGGTTAGGTTAGGTATAAGACAAAAAATGGTCAAAAGGTCAAAGCTTCATGAAGCTTCAA
This sequence comes from Agapanthus africanus, assembly GCA_030015575.1. Taxonomy (NCBI): domain Eukaryota; kingdom Viridiplantae; phylum Streptophyta; class Magnoliopsida; order Asparagales; family Amaryllidaceae; genus Agapanthus; species Agapanthus africanus. Next base: position 448,240,525 of record JASDDO010000012.1, on the reverse strand, counting down.
CAAGCTTCATGAATGAATGCAACCATTTTATCTTTTCATGCCTTAAAAGGAAATAACCTAAATAAATAGTTAAGATAATCAAAACCCTAACCATTTAAACAACCATGGTTTAATCTTTACACAAACACAAGTGAGCATGTATCATCAAACATGATACAATCAAGTGCACACAAAAATATATCACATATACAATGTGCACATCAAGTGAGAAAATCCTTTTAAAGTGAACAAATATTAGTTAATGCAAAGTAATATATCAAATATATAATTATACATTAAATCATTAAATCAACACATGATTTAACGATCCGGTCATATCGCATATGACCGACTAATATCCAATGTATCGGCTTATCGAATCAATCCTCGATTCGAAAACTAGGTTATATCGCATACAACCAATCGACACATTCATCGCGAGAATGGAATACGGTATCACATACACGCATTATTCTCGGTCCCGCACATATCTTATATGCGCTCCTATTTCGTTTCGCTTGAGCCAGGAAACCTCTGTGTAGGACTCTAAAGACTCGTTAATACGCCGGCAGCAGGTGATGATCATATCAAACACCCACAAGCAGCAAGCGGTCTGCTAAACGTAACGGCCACCCGGGTATTGAGCGATCAGAAGATCGACGAGCAAGCCCGCTCACACTCCTGTGAATCCAACCAGTAACACTTACTGTACAGTCCGGTCTGTTCGTCTGATATGTCGCATATCTCGCCTAGGGGTGGTAAACGTCAGACCCCAATAGCTCGATAAGTCGTGTTGATATGAGGTCTATAACAGTTTGAGAAACTACTGGTAACACTTACCAGTAAATCTCAGCAACCCTGGCCGGGGATTTCCGGTTATAGCCAATCGAACACAGCGCAACATCAACTCCCTATACCGGGAGAGACGAATCCCTTCCTATCGCTCATTGCCTCCATGCGATTCGGGACTGTACCCAAAAGCCACCGTTTTGCACGCCCTCTTAGACGTGGTAAGGGGGAAATCAAAGCACAGTGGGAATCACACAAGACTCTATGAAGATCTCGGGTCTACAGACTAACCTGTACCAGTGTCACCAGAGAACTGCCATCTGACGTAAGGTATAATACCATCTGGGAGTTCTTGGCGAGTCCGTCCAGTGTACCCAGTCTGTACTGAGCACCCGTATATCATCTCTGATGTCAAACACCAATGGATATGGGATCATCCATCGCCCATCTGTATGGGTCGAGAAGGTATACGCTAGTCTACTCTGGTATATCGATGCCCCGTCTCGATACACCCATGACTAGGGACCTTGAAGGATGTACTTATAGACTACCATGTCCCCACTAGTATGATCCACATCATAGTCCAGGTAGTCAAGTACACATCCTAAGGGCTTTACCAACATGTAACAGAGAGACAAACAGTATACACGTTAAGGTAAAGTGTAACCAGATAGCATACTATCATGTCGAGCAAGAAAGTCCTCCCTATATATGTCCCAGCATCCACTACAATATACATCCTATGTACAGTAATGGCCTCTAGGGAATACATATAACTAACAATCTCCCACTTGCACTAGGGCCATCTTTAGCAGTGGTTGCAGTATCTCATACTCAACCATCCCATAAAAGTCTCTCTATGGGAATAGGCCTTTGTGAGTGGATCCGCCGTGTTATTCTCTGAGTCTGCTCTCCTAACCTTGATCAGCCTGGAGATCAACCATCTCCATAATCAGGTGATACTTCCTTAGAATATGTCTGGATCACTGATGGGACGGACGTTCCTTGGCATAAGCCACAACTCCATTGTCACACAATGGGAGGAACTAAGTTCATCTCATGAACAAATATACATCCAGACTAACTCTTTGGTAGCATCTTAAGTAGCGATGTATCCAGCCTTTATCGTCTAGTATGTCACGGTATCTAGCTTGGAACTCTTCCAACATACCGTCCCTCTACTGAGGGTAAAGACAATGCCTGCGACTGACATTCAGTCGTCCTTATCACCCTGGAACACTTCCAGTGATTCTCCCCAGGACCAATTGATACCATCTCACTACAACTAGTGAGTATCCTAACACCCAAATAACATCTATCTCATAGATGAAGACTCAGGATTTAGAAGGTATCACTTTGATCCTAATTGGAGAATCCATGTGATAAGCGGAGATTGACCGAGCGTAGCATAGAAAACTTCTTTCTTATCAAGAGTATGTCATCCACGTACTCTACGAGGATCACCACCATACTCCCTACTACCCTTTTGTATATACAAGGTTCATCTACCATTTTGATGAAGTCAAACTCTTTGACTACTACATCAAAACAGACGTTCCAACTCCATGATGCCTGCTTTATCACATAAAACATCTTGCACACGTTTCCGCTGCTCCCACTGTCTACGAAGCCCTCTGGCTATGTACTTATAGATGTTCTCTTCTAAATCATTATTTAGAAAAGCAGTCATGGCACCCAACCGCCAGATATCGTAGTCATGGTATATAGCCGTGGCAAGTAGGATCTGGATGGACTTAAGCATAGCTACTTAGAAAAGGTTTCATTATAATCCATACCTGGTCAATGATGCAAACCTTTAACAAGTCTAGCTTTGAAAGTCTTAACTTTTCCATGTACACCAAGTAATCTTCTCAAGATATACTTGCTCCTGATGGGGATTTAACCCTTCAGATATAGCAACTAAAGTCCATACTTTGTTGGTGTATAAGGATTCCATCTCAGATCACTAAGCATCCAGCCATTCTTACAGAGTCCCACTCTTGATGGCCAGCTCGAAACTAGTTGGGTCATCATCTCATGATGCAATTCTCGCTCCCACTGTTATCGAGAAACCGAAGCAACTCTCAGGTGTGTGAGGAACCCTACTAGATCGGCGGAGAGGCTGAGGTTCGTTGGAATCTACTGAATCCTTTGGTTCTGTCAAATCATCAGCTGCAGTTTGTATAGCTGGAACATTTCCAGTTCTACATAACAGACCTTGCCTCGAGCTTGTCCGGATTTTGCTTTTAGACATAGGCTGGACAACCCCAAATCTTAACTAACTTAAGATATGGGCTCTTCCCTTTCCATATCACATATGAAGTGGTAGGCATCTGATTTGATCGGGACCCTATTCAATAGGTATGCATCTTCATAAGTGCATAACTCCCAAAAGGAAATAAGTAACTCAGTAGTACTCATCCTAGAGCACACCTTATCACATAGGGTGTGATTGCTCCGCCCCGATATACCATCTGGCTATGGTGTATTCGGAGGAGTAATGCTGAGAGAGTATCTCATTCTCCATTAGAATAGTCCAGGAATTCCATGCTTTAGTATTCTCTTCCTTGATCATATCAAAGGACATAATACTTTTACTCGTATATTGGTTCTCTACTTCTAAATCATATTCTGTGAATATCTCAAAAGGTTCGGACTTGTGTTTCAACAAGAACATATGTCTGAATCTAAAGAGATCATCAGAGAGTGTAATGAAGTACAAAGAACCGGTCTTGGCATGTGTAGACTGGGGACCTACATACATCAACATGTATCATCCCAAGAGTTCACTAACTCTTACTCTGTTTCCAATAAACAGAGCTATGGTCATTTTATCTTTGTGACATGACTGGCGAGTTTCATAAGATGTAAATTCAAACTAATTTAAATATGCATCTTTATGTAACTCAAGCTAGTCGGGTCGCATTGATATGACCTAGTCTACAATACCTCAAGAAGGATCCGTTCATTTCTGAACTCTTCCTCTTGTGTGTGTTCTATATACTAAGAACTGTAGTTTGATTTAGAACATCAATACTTTTAGATAACGTGCCTGAACCGATCAACTTTTGATATAGGAAATGTTCAAAACATTATCCAACAATACAAAATTTTATCATTTCTTTACTGATAAAGAGACTGATATGATTTTGTATATCAGGTTCGGTATCTAATAACATTCATTCAGAATCAATGTATTGGTAATACAGGGTGACAGTGACCGACAGACTTGGCTGCAACTCTTGCCCCGTTTTCTGCCTCATGAAACTTATCACCCGTTCTCGGTTCTTTACCTATCTGTAGCCCATGTAACATATTACATATGCGGGATCCTGATCCGGTATCATATACCCAGGACGTAAAGGATACAGAGAAACAGTTCTTTGTAATGAACACACCCGAAGATGATGCATCATATGCACTTTCTTCGTTTGGGCGGCACGGGAATTCTGGTAATCCCCAATTTCCTGCTCTGTCTTATAACAATTATAAGTTGGAGCGGGACCAACGTTCCCCAGCTCAGTATAACAAGCGGGTACGGTCAATTTTCCGTTTTATTATCTTGATTAAGGCGTGATATGGTCGCTACCTGGATAGAGAGAGAAGAAAACACTCAGCGTGCGCTCTTGCAAGAATAGATTGGTTATTAATTTTATCTAATCAGGATGGCTCCCACTGTTTTTATCAAATCTTCCTTCAAACCCTAAAAGGAAAGACTAGCCGGGATTAATTACACACTACAAGTTCGCCAATCTTTCAGCCAGGCCAGTGTCGGTACTTTGAGGGAGGCGCCCCGTGCTTTCGCACGGACCTAATTAATGTAAACCTCGTTTTCCTAGAGGCGTAACCTCGTTAACACCTTTCTAGACACCTACTTGATCGGCTAATTGTAATGTGTAAAACTCTCCCAGGAGTAACAATTACTCGCAGTGGGTATCGGGATCCAACTATCTCATAGAAGGTATGCAATCTCATTGCAAATTTCAACACTTGAAATTCCCGATAATATTTTGCCCCTAGCGTCCTATGACCTTGACGCAGGCCAACAAACCATAGTGCGCTAGTCAAGTTCAACCCGTCATTTCCTGATTGAATTAAACCCACCCGCACGACCCTTGACGCAGGCCAACAAAGTCGCACGACTACCCTAATCCAATCTGCATCATATGCATAAGCAGATAAATACTAGTTAGCTACCGCACACTACGCCTTGACGCAGGCCAACAAACGCAGCACGAATACTAACTACCACTTATCTGAAATGACGGAGGGCTACGACAGGTTTTTCTGAAAACCTATTGCGTAATGAACTTGAAATCGTTGTAGGATCGAATGAATTTTGAAATGGAGTGTTTTTTAGGCTTTTCTAGTTTTGCTAAAGGAGTCACTCCCGGTGAAGGGATCGTCGGTCCTTTCCTCGTCGAATGAGGTGCGGGATATATCATATATATCACTGTGCAAAGCAAAAACTCTTAAAAGCAATCAAAAGACAAACCGAGGGTTGTAGCATCTGCCAGTTATTGCTAAAGGAGTCACTCCCGGTGAAGGGATCTCGGTACTTTCCTCATCGAATAAGTTGCAGGATATATCATATATACCGCTGTGCAAAGCAAGAACTGTAGCTACCCTTTTTATTTTGAAATTCGATTCCACAACATCTTAGGTTTCTTTTCTTTCATTAATCTTATTAATGAAGTCCCATCATTTAAGTACCTAATCATCACAGATAAATACGAAGTACACTTATGCCATCCGCATTCGCCTCGATGTCCTCTCGTGCACCGTTAGGTTAGGTAACTATCGGCAGAGCAGGGCAGGGCTAGCGCGGGTGTAAAACATAAGTAATGTCTATATAATATATCATATATACTATATACAGTATCCATCACAGAACATCAAATGATCACATCACAGATATCGCAGCAGAAGAATCATATGAAATATTGGATATTCTAGGACGTCCGTGTTTTCAATACGAGCCAGTATAAAACACGGATTCCACGGTCGCGATGAATAGCCAAACTCATACCCCTAGACCCCTACGAGAGCGGCAAGCAACCCTACCAATTCTAGAGTTAGGAGACCCGGACTCGACTCCTCGAGTTGGTCTCCCACTGGACTCCAGAACCCGGTTACTTGTACCCTCCTCCTTGGGTCTATCCTAGTGTGGAAAAGTAAATAATATACAAAGGGTGACATCTTCCGCAACCTGGAAGTGCCCCAATAAAAGAATATTACATACAAGTTTTTACATAAATGAAAATGAAAAACACTCATCTCACATAAAAACCCCCGACTATTCAAACACGACGATCCAATATAACATATCCAGCAACACATAACATCACATGTCATCAACGTAAGTAAATATGTCCATCCCAATTGTCATTGACATATAGCAACGAAACCGGCAATATCACATATTACACTTACGGTCACAGAAAAGAAAGTGTAAAACTACAACAGTTGGAATCCGCAACCTCCTCAGACATCGTATGCCTGACCAAATGAATTCCTTAGACATCGCATGCCTAACAATTATAAACCCCGCATTTTAGTCTCATTATCGAAAACTCTTTTCAATATCAAGTCGGGTAATTCAACAAGATTCCCGACATCCTGATCGAATGCTCGTCGCAAACTTTAGTAGGCGGCCGCACCCCCGACGCCGTTGACGAAGTGTACCAAGGCGGAACACCGCTGCCGCGAGCACCCGAACGGATGCTTTCGGCGACGGGGTTCTCCTACAGTCACTTGGTCGGGGCTAAAGGATGTAGCTGTCTAATAAGTTTATCCGTCGAGTATCCGCGTACGCTACGTGATTGCGACGGACTTTTGATCGAATCAAAATTCCGTGGCAACCGATCAAGTGAGACTAAACTGCTATGTTTATAACATTCATTCAGTTATCTCATAACCTTTTGTGGATTCCAATTATTGTATCACATTTCAGATAATTAGAAAATGTTAAACTTTCCGATCGAACATTCAAACACCCAAGGTTTCCCGATACAGATCAACACATGAAACAAGTCTAAAAACATTCAGTTCGTGCCTCAGTACCAACGGTCCAGCCGTAGAAGGGTCAAGCCAACGCCTCACATGTGGTACGCCGTACTGCCCCAAACCCTAAGGTTCAAAGGGCAGTTCAAGACGGTCACATAATCGAGTTAAGGTTTGTTGTCTTCTAGAGGGTCCATTGCGTTACTTGCACTACTCAGAACGTCTTTAAACCACGGAAATATCCAACAATTGGAAATTTCCCGACAGGGGAAAAAGTAGGTATTTATATCCGGTCGAACTTTTTAACATATTCAAAAATTATCCGGAAAACACAGAGACAAAATTAGAAAATCCGATCGAAACACCGAGTCCCCAAAACAACCCAGAAAATTCAACTCTTGAATAAATATTAAAAATTCCCAGGAAAACCAGCACTGTTAAGTAGGAGTTACTGTGCAAATTTCAACGCATAAAACGACAAATAGGCCGCGGAACCGCCACACAAGCCATGCTCGTGCCGCGGAACCGTGGCGCCTTGATGGAATTAGGGCATCGAAATTTACAGTAACTCTTAGATATTCCTGCTGATATTTCTGCATATTTTTAATTATCAAAAAACTACGATTTCAGAAAAAGTACAGAGAGCATTTTCCGGGTTAGGTTTTGGTTCGATCGGACTTCTAACTCCGTCTACGCGTCGCCTAAGGCTCTAGCTAGGCTCTGATACCACTGTAGGGTTCCTAGGCACTCTCAAGAGGTCTCACAAGGCATCAACCATGCCAATTTCAAAGATTACAAGTGCCGAGAAACTCTAGACTAGATCGTTAACTAGAATTTTAGGCGACAAAAGAAACTTGTTAACAACTTAACTGAAAGAACGGAAATACAACCTTTGTAGATCCGGTCCTCCACCTCCATAGCTTCGCAATGAAGTCTCCTCGCTGTCCAAATCGAATCCCGGGCTCTAGCGTCGGCTTCATCGGAGAAATGGGCGGGCTAGGTCGTCGACGTCGATGCCGAAGATGATCTACGTCGAGGCATCACTAGATCAAGCTCCCACTTCACCAAGTCATGAAACTTGTGAAGAAAACGCCCTATACTACTTGACAAGAGGTAGAGGATGAAGAAATAGGAGATGGGTTCACTTTAGAATTGGATTTCTCACTCTTTTTCTCACTTTGCCATTGTTGGTAGCAAGCTTCTTCATGTGTAGAAGAAGAAGAAGATGAAGAATATTATGATGAGTTTTTTAAAAAGGAAATGAAAAAGAATACTTATCATAATAATAACCATGGTCAAGTGTAGAGACTAAACTAAGGTTAAGTGAATGGTTAGGTTAGGTATGAAGACAAAAAATGGTCAAAAGGTCAAAGCTTCATGAAGCTTCAACAAGCTTCATGAATGAATGCAACCATTTTCTCTTTTCATGCCTTAAAAGGAAATAACCTAAATAAATAGTTAAGATAATCAAAACCCTAACCATTTAAACAACCATGGTTTAATCTTTACACAAACACAAGTGAGCATGTATCATCAAACATGATACAATCAAGTGCACACAAAAATATATCACATATACAATGTGCACATCAAGTGAGAAAATCCTTTTAAAGTGAACAAATATTAGTTAATGCAAAGTAATATATCAAATATATAATTATACATTAAATCATTAAATCAACACTTGATTTAACGATCCGGTCATATCGCATATGACCGACTAATATCCAATGTATCGGCTTATCGAATCAATCCTCGATTCGATAACTAGGTTATATCGCATACAACCAATCGACACATTCATCGCGAGAATGGAATACGGTATCACATACACGCATTATTCTCGGTCCCGCACATATCTCATATGCGCTCCTATTTCGTTTCGCTTGAGCCAGGAAACCTCTGTGTACGACTCTAAAGACTCGTCAATACGCCGGCAGCAGGTGATGATCATATCAAACACCCACAAGCCGCAAGCGGTCTGCTAAACGTAACGGCCACCCGGGTATTGAGCGATCAGAAGATCGACGAGCAAGCCCGCTCACACTCCTTTGAATCCAACCAGTAACACTTACCGTACAGTCCGGTCTGTTCGTCTGATATGTCGCATATTTCGCCTAGGGGTGGTAAACGTCAGACCCCAATAGCTCGATAAGTCGTGTTGATATGAGGTCTATAACAGTTCGAGAAACTACTGGTAACACTTACCAGTAAATCTCAGCAACCCTGGCCAGGGATTTCCGGTTATAGCCAATCGAACACAGCGCTACATCAACTCCCTATACCGGGAGAGACGAATCCCCTCCTATCGCTCATTGCCTCCATGCGATTCGGGACTGTACCCAAAAGCCACCGTTTTGCATGCCCTCTTGGACGTGGTAAGGTGGAAATCAAAGCACAGTGGGAATCACACAAGACTTTATTACGATCTCGGGTCTACAGACTAACCTGTACCAGTGTTACCAGAGAACTGCCATCTGACGTGAGGTATAATACCATCTGGGAGTTCTCGGCGAGTCCGTCCAGTGTACCCAGTCTGTACTGAGCACCCGTATATCATCTCTGATGTCAAACACCAATGGATATGGGATCATCCATCGCCCATCTATACGGGTCGAGAAGGTATACGCTAGTCTACTCTGGTATATCGATGCCCCTTCTCGATACACCCATGACTAGGGACCTTGAAGGATGTACTTGTGGACTACCATGTCCCCACTAGTATGATCTGCATCATAGTCCAGGTAGTCAAGTACACATCCTAAGGGCTTTACCAACATGTAACAGAGAGACAATCAGTATACACGTTAAGGTAAAGAGCAACCAGATAGCATACTATCATGTCGAGCAAGAAATTCCTCCCTATATATGTCCAAGCATCCGCTACAATATACATCCTATGTATAGTAATGGCCTCTAGGGCATACATATAACTAACAATCTCCCACTTGCACTAGGTCCATCTGGTAGCAGTGGTTGTAGTATCTCATACTCAACCATCCCATAAAAGTCTCCCTTTGGGAAAAGGCCTTTGTGAGTGGATCCGCCGTGTTGTCCTCTGAATCTACCCTCCCAACCTCGATCACCCTGGAGATCAACCATCTCCATGATCAGGTGACACTGCCTTAGAATATGTCTGGATCACTGATGGGACGGACGTTCCTTGGCATAAGCCACAACTCCATTTTCACACAATGGGAGGAACTAAGTTCATCTCATGAACTAATATACACCCAGACAACCTCTTTGGTAGCATCTAAAGTAGCGATATATCCAGCCTTTATCGTCTAGTAAGCCACGGTATCTAGCTTGGAACTCTTCCAACATACCGTCCCTTTACTTAGGGTAAAGACAATGCATGCGACTGACATTCAGTCGTCCTTATCACCCTGGAACCCTTCCAGTGATTCTCCCCAGGACTAATTGATACCATCTCACTACAACTAGTGAGTATCCTAACATCCAATTAGATCTATCTCATAGATCCAAAACCCAGGATTTAGTAGGTATCATTTTGATCCTATACGGAGAATCCTTGTGATAAGCGGAGATTGACCGAGCGTAGCATAGGAAACTCCTTCCCTATCAAGAGTATGTCATCCACGTACTCTACGAGGATCACCACCATACTCCCTACTACCTTTTTATATATACAAGGTTCATCTACCATTTTGATGAGGTCAAACTCTTTGACTACCACATCAAAACAGATGTTCCAACTTCGCGATGCCTGATTTATCACATAAAACATCTTGTACACGTTTCCGCTGCTCCCACTGTCTACGAAGCCCTCTGACTCTGTACTTGTAGACTCTCTCTTCTAAATCTTTATTTAGAAAAGTAGTCATGACACCCAACCGCCAGATATCGTAGTCATGGTATGTAGCCGTGGCAAGTAGGATCTGGATGGACTTAAGCATAGTTACTTAGAAAAGGTTTCATTATAATCCATACCTGGTCTATAATGCAATCCTTTAACAAGTCTAGCTTTGAAAGTCTCAACTTTTCCATGTACACCAAGTAATCTTCTCAAGATATACTTGCTCCTGATGGGGATTTAACCCTTCAGATAAAGCAACCAAAGTCCATACTTTGTTGGTGTATAAGGATTCCATCTCAGATCGATAAGCATCCAGCCATTCTTATAGAGTCCCACTCCTGATGGCCAGCTCGAAACTAGTTGGGTCATCATCCCATGATGCAATTCTCGCTCCCACTGTCATAGAGATACCGAAGTATCTCTCAGGTGGGTGAGGAACCCTACTAGATCGGCGGAGAGGCTGAGGTTCGTTGGAAACAATTGAATCCTTTGGTTCTTCCAAATCATCAGCTGCAGTTTGTATAGCTGGAACATTTCCAGTTCTACATAACAGATCTTGCCTCGAGCTTGTCCGGATTTTGCTTTTTAGACATAGGCTGAACAACCCCAAATCTTAACAAACTTAAGATATGGGCTCTTCCCTTTCCATATCATATATGAAGTGGTAGGCAACTGATTTGATCGGAACCCTATTCAATAGGTATGCAACTTCATAAGTGCATAACTCCCTAAAGGAAATAGGAAACTCAGTAGTACTCATCATAGAGCACACCATATCACATAGGGTGTTATTGCTCCGCCCCGATATACCATCGTGCTATGGTGTATACGGAGGAGTAATGCTGAGAGAGAATCTCATTCTCCTTTAGAATAATCCAGGAATTCCGTGCTCAAGTATTCTCCTCCTTGATCACATCAAAGGACATAATACTATTACCCGTATTTTGGTTCTCTACTTCTAACTTATATTCTATGAATATCTCAAAATGTTCGGACTTGTGTTTCAACAGGAACATATGTCTGAATCTTAAGAGATCATCAGAGAATGTAATGAAGTATAAAGAACCGGTCTTGGCATGTGTAGACAGGGGACCTTCATACATCAGCATGTATCAATCCCAAGAGTTCACTAACTCTTTCTCTGTTTCCAGTAAACAGAGCTATGGTCATCTTATCTTTGTGACATGACTGGCAAGTTTCATAAGATGTAAATTCAAACTGATTTAAATATGCATCTAAATGTAACTTTAGCTAGTCGGGTCACATTGATCTGACCTAGTCTACAACACCTCAAGAAGGAATCGTTCATTTCTGAACTCTTCCTCTTGTGTGTGTTCTGTATACTAGGAACTGTAGTTTGATTTAGAACGTCAATGCTTTTAGATAACGTGCCTGAACCGATCAACTTTTGATATAGGAAATGTTCAAAATATTATCCAACAATACAAAATTGTATCCTTCTTTAATAAATAAAGAGACTGATATGATTTTGTATATCAGGTTCGGTATCTAATAGCATTTGTTCAGAATCAATGTATTTGGAAATACAGGGTGACAGTGACCAACAGACTTGGCTGCAACACTTGCACCGTTTTCTGTCTCATGAAACTTATCACCCGTTCTCAGTTCTCTACCTTTCTGTAGCCCTATGTAACAGATTACATATCTAGGATCCTGATCCGGTATCAAATACCCAGGACGTAGAGGATACAGAGAAACAGTTCTTTGTAATGAACACACCCGAAGATGATGCATCATATGCACTTTCTTCGTTTGGGCGGCTGGGGAATCCTGGTATTCCCCAATTTCCTGCTCTGTCTTATAACAATTATAAGTTGAAGCGGGACCAACGTTCCCCAGCTCAGTATAACAAGAGGGTTCGGTCAATACATCCGTATTATTATCTTGATTAAGGCGTGACATGGTCGCTACCTGGAGAGAGAGAAGAAAACACTCTGTGTGCGCTCTTGCAAGATCAGATTGGTTATTATTTTATCTAATCAGGATGGCTCCCACTGTTTTTATCAAATCTTCCTTCAAACCCTAAAAGGAAAGACTAGCCGGGATTAATTACACGCTACAAGTTCGCCAATCATTCAGCCAGGATAGTGTCGGTACTTTGAGGGAGGTTCCCCGTGCTTTCGCACGGACTTAATTACAGTAAACCTCGTTTTCCCAGAGGCGTAACCCCGTTGACACCTTTCTAGACACCTACTAGATCGGCTAATTGTAATGTGTAAAACTCTCCCAGGAGTAACAATTACTCGCAGTGGGTATCGGGATCCAACTATCTCATAGAAGGTATGCAATCTCATTGCAAATTTCAACACTTGAAATTCCCGATAATTTTGCCCCTAGCATCCTATGACATTGACGCAGGCCAACAAACCAGAGTGCGCTAGTCAAGTTCAACCCGTCATTTCCTGATTGAATTAAACCCACCCGCACGACCCTTGACGTAGGCCAACAAAGTCGCACGACTACCTTAATCCAATCTGCATCATATGCATAAACAGATAAATACTAATTAGCTACCGCACACTACGCCTTGACGCAGGCCAACAAACGTAGCACGAATACTAAGTAGGACTTATCTGAAATGACGGAGGGCTACGACATGTTTTTCTGAAAACCTATTGCGTAATGAACTTGATATCGTTGTAGAATCAAATAATTTTAAAATGGAGTGTTTTTTAGGCTTTTCTAGTTTTGCTAAAGGGATCACTCCCGGTGAAGGGATCGTCGGCCCTTTCCTCATCGAATAAGGTGCAGGATATATCATATATACCACTGTGCAAAGCAAGAACTATAGGAGCAATCAAAAGACAAACCGAGGGTTGTAGCATCTACCAGTTATTGCTAAAGGGGTCACTCCCGGTGAAGGGATCTCGGCCCTTTCCTTATCGAATAAGGTGCAGGATGTTCTATGAGGAACACCGCGATGCAAAGCAAGAACTGTAGCTACCTGTTTTTTGAAAATTCGATTCCACAACATCTTTTAGGTTTCTTTTATTTCATTAATCATATTAATGAAGTCCCATCATTTAAATCACCTAAACATCACAGATAAATACGACGTACACTTATGTCATCCGCATTCGCCTCGATGTCCCCTCGTGCACCGTTAGGTTAGGTAACTAACAACAGAGCGGGGCAGGGCTAGCGCGAGTGCAAAACATAAGTAACGTCTATATAATATATCATATATATCATATACAGTATTTATCACAGAACATATCAAATGATCACATCACAGATATCGCAGCAGAAGAATCATATGAAACATTGGATATACTAGGACGTCCGTGTTTTCAATACGAGCCAGTATAAAACACGGATTCCACGGTCGCGATGAATAGCCAAACCCACACCCCTAGACCCCTACGAGAGCAGCAAGCAACCCTACCAATTCAAGAGTTAGGAGACCCGGACTCGACTCCTCGAGTTGGTCTCCCACTGGACTCCAGAACCCGATTACTTGTGCCCTCCTCCTTGGGTCTATCCTAGTGCGGAAAAGTAAATAATATACAAATGGTGACATCTTCCGCAACCTGGAAGTGCCCCAATAAAAGAATATTACATACAAGTTTTTACATGAATGAAAATGAAAAACACCCATCTCACATAAAACTCCCAGGCTATTCAAACACGACGATCCAATACAACATATCCAGCAAAACATAACATCACATGTCATCAACGTAAGTAAACATGCGTATCCCAATTGTCGTTGACATATAGCAACAAAACCGGCGACATCACATATTACACTTACGGTCACAGAAAAGAAAGTGTAAAACTACAACAGTTGGAATCCGCAACCTCCTTAGACATCGCGTGCCTAACCAAATGAATTCCTTAGACATCGCATGCCTAACAATTATAAACCCCGCATTTTAGTCTCATTATCGAAAACTCTTTTCAATATCAAGTCGGTCAATTCAACAGGATTCCCAACATTCTGATCGAATGTTCGTCGCAAACTTTAGTAGGCGGCCGCACCCCTGATACCGTCGACGAAGTGCACCAAGGCGGAACACCGCTACCGCAAGCACCCGAATGGATGCTTTCGGCGACGGGGTTCTCCTACAGTCACTTGGTCGGGGCTAAGGGGTGTAGCTGTCTATTAAGTTTATCCGGCGAGTATCCGTGTACGCTACGTGATTGCGACAGACTTTTGATCGCATCAAAATTCCGTGGCAACCGATCAATTGAGACTAAAGTGCTATGTTTATAACATTCATATTAGTTAGCTCATAACTACTTGTGAATTCCAAATATTGTATCACATTCCAGATAATTAGACAATGTTAAACTTTCCGATCGAATAATCAAACATCCAAGTTTTCCCAAAATAGCTCAACACATGAAACAAGTTTAAAAAAATTCACTTCATGCCACAGTACCAACGGTCCAGCCGTAGAAGGGTCAAGCCAACGCCTCACATGTGGCACGCCGTACTTCCCCAAACCCTAAGGTTCAAAGGGCAGTTCAAAACGGTCACATAATCGAGTTAAGGTTTGTTATCTTCTAGAGGGTCCATCGCGTTACTTGCACTACTTCGAACGTTCTTAAACTACGGAAAGATCCAACACTTGGAAATTTCCCGACAGGGGAAAAATTGGGTATTTATATCCGGTCGAACTTTTCAACATTTTCTAAAATTATCCGGAAAAACACAGACGAAGTTAAACTTCCCGATCGAAACATCGAGTCCCCAATACAACCCAGAAAACTCAACTCTTGAGTAAATATTAAAAATTCCCATAAAACACAGAACTAACAGAAACAAATTACTGTGCAAACCACATGCACTAATTCAACAAACTGGCAGCGGAACCGCCGCACAAACCAGGGTGGGGCCGCGGTTCCGCGGCTCTTCTGTCGAGTTAAGTGCACGTGCTGCACAGTAACTCCTACAATTCCCTGCTGAATTTTTTGGAAATTTTTAATCTGGAAAAATCCACTGTTTTAAAAATTGTACAGAGAGGGGTGTAAAATAGGGTTTCGGGGTTCGATCGGGTTTCTAACATCGTCTACCAATCGCCTAAGGCTCTAGCTAGGCTCTGATACCACTGTAGGGTTCCTAGGCACGCTCAAGAGGTTCCACAAGGCATTGACCATGCCAAATTCTAATTTTTCCGGTACCGAGAAACCCTAATGTAGATCGTTAACTAGAAATTAGGCGAATCAACAAGCTACTAAACTGCTTTAGTACTAAGTGAATGGAAATACAACCTTTGTAGATCCGGTCCTCCACTTCCTTGGCTCCATGTAGACGTCCCTCCGCTGCGATCATCGAATCCCGGACTCTGGCGATGGTTTCGTCGGAGAAATGATCGGGCTAGGTAGTCGACTTCGATGCCGAAGATGATCTACATCGAGGCAACACAAGATCAAGCTCCATCTTCACCAAGTCATGAAACTTGTGAAGAAAACACCCTATACTACATGGCAAGTGGTAGAGGATGAAGAAATAGGAAGTGGGTTCACTTTAGAATTGGATTTCTCACTCTTTTTACTCATGACACCATTAGAGGTAACATAGTTTCTTCTTCTTGAAGAAGAAGAAAAAGAAAAAGAATATGATAAGAATTATCAATAAAAGAAAATAACGTGATTCTTATCATTTTGCAACCATGGTTGAGTGTAGAGAATAAACTATGGTTTAGTTGAATGGTTAGGTTAAGGGATAAAGACAAAGTGGTCACTTTGTTAAAGATGCATCAAGAAACATCTAGCATAAAACAAAAGAAACCATTTAGTTTTATCTCTTAACCAAAATAAATAGATAAATAAATAAAGAAATGGAAACCCTAACCATTAACTAAACATGTATAGCATACACACACCCAAGGTTGCATGTATCATCAAACATGATACAAACTAGTGCACAAAACTATATCATATATACAATGTGCACATCAAGTGAGAAAATCCATCTTAAGTGAACAAATACTAGTTAATGTAAAGTAATATATCTAATATATAATTATACATTAAATCATTAAATCAACACTTGATTTAACGATCCGGTCATATCGCATATGACCGACTAATATCCAATGTATCGACTTATCGAATCAATCCTCGATTCGATAACTAGGTTATATCGCATACAACCAATCGATACATTCATCGCAAGAATAGAATACAGTATCACATACACGCATTATTCTCGGTCCCGCACATATCTCATATGTGCTCCTATTTCGTTTTGCTTGAGCCAGGAAACCTCTGTGTAGGACTCTAAAGACTCGTCAATACGCCTGCAGCAGGTGATGATCATATCAAACACCCACAAGCCGCAAGCGGTCTGCTAAACATAACGGCCACCCGGGTATTGAGCGATCAGAAAATCGACGAGCAAGTCCGCTCACACTCCTGTGAATCCAACCAGTAACACTTACCGTACAGTCCGGTCTGTTCGTCTGATATGTCACATATCTCGTCTAGGGGTGGTAAACGTCAGACCCCAGTAGCTCGATAAGTCGTGTCGATATGAGGTCTATAACAGTTCGAGAAACTACTGGTAACACTTACCAGTAAATCTCAGCAACCCTGGCCAGGGATTTCCGGTTATAGCCAATCGAACACAGCACAACATCAACTCCCTATACCGGGAGAGACGAATCCCCTCCTATCGCTCATTGCCTCCATGTGATTCGGGACTGTACCCAAAAACCACCGTTTTGCACGCCCTCTTGGACGTGGTAAGGTGGAAATCAAATCACAGTGGGAATCACATAAGACTCTATGACGATCTCGGGTCTAGAGACTAACCTGTACCGGGGTCACCAGAGAACTGCCATCTGACGTAAGGTATAATACCATCTAGGAGTTCTCGGTGAGTCCGTCCAGTGTACCCAGTCTCCACTGAGCACCCGTATATCATCTCTGATGTCAAACACCAATGGATATGGGATCATCCATCGCCCATCTGTATGGGTCGAGAAGGTATATGCTAGTCTACTCTGGTATATCGATGCCCCGTCTCGATACACCCACGACTAGGGACCTTGAAGGATGTACTTGTGGACTACCATGTCCACACTAGTATGATCTGCATCATAGTCCAGGTAGTCAAGTACACATCCTAAGGGCTTTACCAACATGTAACATAGAGACAATCAGTATACACGTTAAGCTAAAGAGCAACCAGATAGCATACTATCATGTCGAGCAAGAAAGTCCTCCCTATATATGTCCAAACATCCACTACAATATACATCATATGTATAGTAATGGCCTCTAGGGCATACATATAACTAACAATACCAACATGAATTATCGCGTTGTTAGGGGTCTGACTTTTTCCATCCCTCTAGACTCGATATGCGATACTCTTAGACGAACAGACCGGACTGTACGGATATTGTCACTGACAAGCTCAGTAGGGGTTTAGATGAGTTTGCTCGTCGGCATTCCTTTCGCTCAATACCTGGGTAGCCGTTACGTACAGCTAGTGCCGCTGACGTGCTTGTGGTTAAACCCACTGCCAGCGTATTGATGAGTCTTCAGAGTACCGCACAGAGGGCTTTCACGGTTCAGGCGATATGGTGTAGTTGATGTATGTAAGTACATACAGGTGTCCGATTGAATATGTGCACAGGCTGCACAAACTTTATTCGGACGGTTGATAATACTAGCAGCTTAGGATTAAGCCAGATTGTTAAATCAAGTTTTGATTTAATAATTTACATATGTATTTATATATATATATATGTATGTATTCTATTATTATTGCTCACTATTTATTTTCTCTCTTTGGCTATTCGTATTTTCGTACGAATACGCGTATGTATATTTCGATACATATACCGGGAAGTATTCCATATTTGTACGGAATGACTTCTAGAAGATTTGCCACCTCATTATTGATTTTCCTTTTTAGAAAAATCATTTGTTTCATAATGAGGTGGAAAGGTGATTTGGGTCAAAGCATGGGTTTTGGGCATGTAGTGAATGGTTTGGTTGTATTTGTTTATTGCTAAATGAAATAGTGTTTTTTGGTGTGCATTATTTTTGAGGGAGGAGAGAGAGGGGCAGCCACATGAGTGGTGTGGGATGTTTGCTCATTTTGATATACACTTGAAGCTCTCTCTCTTGCTCACATTCACACTCACACTGTAGGTCCATGTCACGCACCCCACGAACTTGCGGGGAGGCGGAATATATGAAAAACGATTATCAAAGCTTCGTAACACGGACTTGAGCGCATGAATCGTAATCTAAACCATTGCTAACTACAACTAGAGGTTTAACTACTCGGTTCCGATGTTATACCTAACGTTACATGTCCTTCGGGTCTTCATCGCGGTCCTCCACTCCTCGTAGGCTCCTTGGAACATCGGCACCTCAACGGCCTCCTCGAATCAAAGACGATCCACCCGAAAGCTCCTACGCCAAGCTTAATCTCAAACTTGAGATAACTAGGTTGCTTAAAGTGCTAATCTAAGCTACCTAGGGGATATAGAGTGAGGGTATGGATGTATTAGTCTAGCTAACCCTTGATCTCAACACATGAGAGGTTAGGGTTAGGGTTTGAAGAGAGAGTGAGCTTGAGGAGAGAGAAGGTGAAGATGATAATAAAATGAGATAATGATGTTATCATAATATATATGAAGCATTATTATTTATCCAAAAATGAAATAAATGAATTAACAACCATGCTTCATAAATATCTATGAGTGATTCATCTCCATGAGTCATTAAGCATTTATGATGATTTAATGACTTGGATGAATCACACAAATGAGTCACTAATCTCATTTAATGCAATGCCACCTTAACCCCTTAGTCACCACTCTTCTATAAGCTTCCCAACAAATTACGAGAACGCCCCTCCAATCCGTGAAAATACGGAAAAACTTTAGACTGTACAAATCCAATAACCCGATACTAGAATCTGGCTTAAACCAAAGCCGGCTAGTAAAAACTGTCCGTAAAGTCGTATGTACGTAAACACACGTACGCGTCCGAACCCTTGTCGTAAAACCGTACGACCTCTATATCGTTTCGCCTGGAGCAGGGAAACTCTCTGTGTGGGACTCTAAAGACTCGACACTGCGCTGGCAGTGGGTTTAACCACAGACCGCAAGCGGCACTAGCTGTACGTAACAGTCCCCAGGTAGATGTCGATAAGAAGGCCGATGAGGAAACTCATCCGAACTCTCACTGAGCCTGATGTGACAATCTCCGTACAGTCCGGTCTGTTCGTCTAAGACTATCGCATATCAAGCTTAGGGGGCGGCAAGCGTCAGTCCCCTAATAGCTGTATAAGTGATATCGAAGCGAAGCCCATTACACCCTGAGAAGCTACCGGAACATACCAGTATATCTCGCTTGCCCTGGCCAGGGACTTTGCGTAATGGCTCTCTGACATAGCGCGATATCATCTCCCAATACTGGGAGAGACGAATCATGTCTAACCACTACTGCCTCCAAGTGCTCGGGACTGCACCCAACTGCTACCTGTTTGCATGACTTCTTTGAGCCGTGGTAGGGTAGCAATCTAAGAACAGTGGGACACACTCGAGGCGAAGTAGCAGTGTCAAGTCTGCGGACTATGCTGTACTCATGTCACCTGGGAACTGTTAACTGACGGTGAGTATAGTACCAACCAACAGTTCCCCTGTAAGTCCTGTCCGGTGTACCCGTAACCTAACGAGCACTTGTGTACTATCCCCAGTACGACGTACTGATAGCGATGGGACAAACTATCTCCCCAACTGGGATGAGAAGCGTACACACTAGTCTACTCTGGAGTATCGATGCCCTGTCTCGATAATCCTACGACTAGGGACAAGTATAGGATGTTGCTTATAAACTATCCAGCCCCTACTAGTGTGACTGACATCACAACGCTGGTAATCAAGCAAAGAACCTATGGGCTCTACTAATATGTATAAGTGATATGTCACAAGAAATATATGCACATATTAAAGTAGACTCAAACCAAGTAGCATACTACCATTTTTAGCAAGACTGTATATACAAATGTGAATATCCCAAGCTTCCATTAAGTAATATACAATCTAGTATGATACAATAATGGCCCCTAGGGCATATACACTAACAATCTCCCACTTGCACTAGGGCCATGAGCTGGCATATCGTAGACCTATCATCTCGAATAGCCTCTCGAACTGCGTCTGAGGAATGGTCTTTGTGAATGGATCAGCAATGTTATCCTCCGTCTTTACTCTCTTCACCTCGATCTCCCGGCGATATATGATCTCCCTGATCAGGTGATACCGCTTTAAGATGTGTCTGGACTTCTGATGGGACCTGGGCTCCTTCGCTAGAGCTATAGCGCCGTTGTTGTCACAATACAGAGGTATTGGACCAACACTGGAAGGAACCACCTGAAGTTCTGTGAGGAACTTCTTCATCCAGACAGCTTCTTTTGCGGCATCGCAAGCAGCTATGTACTCCGCTTCCATTGTTGAGTCAGCAACGGTCTCCTGTTTGGAACTCTTCCAACAGACCGCCCCTCCATTGAGGGTAAAGACATAACCCGACATAGACTTGGAGTCATCTTTGTCACTCTGGAAGACGGAGTCGGCAAAGGCCTCCATCTGGAAGTCTTTTCCGCCATACACAAAGAACATCTCCTTAGTTCTTCTCAGGTACTTGAGAATGTTCTTTACTGCTATCCAGTGCTTCTCCCCTGGGTTTGCCTGATACCGGCTTACAACGCTCAGTGCGTATGCTACATCTGGTCTGGTACATAACATTGCATACATTATAGAGCCTACCGCAGAAGCGTAGGGTATAATCGACATGCGATCCCTTTCCAAATCATTCTTTGGAGACATCTCTTTGGAGAGGGTGATTCCGTGACAAGCCGGTAGGTTACCGCGCTTAGAATCATCCATACTGAATCTCTTCACTATGGTGTCTATGTACCTGGACTGTGAAAGTCCCAACATCCTCTTTGATCTATCACGACAGATCCAGATCCCCAGAATGTAGGTAGCATCACCCAGGTCTTTCATGGAAAATTTATGTGACAAGAATCTTTTGACTGACTGTAACATAGGAATATCATTTCCTATTAGGAGAATGTCATCCACGTACAAGACGAGGAATACTACAGCTCTCCCTACAATCTTACTGTATATGCATGGTTCATCTGGATTTTTGATAAAGTCAAATTCTTTGACAGCATCATCAAAACAGATGTTCCAACTCCGCGATACTTGCTTTAGTCCATAAATGGACTTAAGCAGCTTGCATACTTTACCACTGCTCCCACTCTGAATGAATGCCTCTGGCTGATCTATATAGACGCTTTCTTCCAAATTACCATTTAGAAAGGCCTACTTTACGTCCATCTGCCAGATTTCATAATCGTGGAAGGCAGCAATAGCAAGAAGGACCCGAATGGATTTCAGCATAGCCACTGGAGAAAGGGTTTCGTCATAGTCCAAACCAGGTCTTTGACGGAAACCCTTTGCAACAAGTCTAGCCTTATAAGTTTCAACCTGACTATCTACACCAATCTTCTTTTTGAAGATCCATTTGCATCCTACGGGTTTTACCCCATCTGGAGCAAAGTCCAAAGTCCATACTTTGTTAGTGTACATGGACTCCATTTCGGCCCGCATTGCATCCAGCCATTTTACCGAGTCGCCGCTCTGAATGGCTTGTTGGAAGTTAGTAGGCTCATCATAGTCAATAGTGCAATCCTCTCTATCCCCGTCTATGAGAAAACCGTAGTATCTCTCGGGCGGATGAGACTGCCTACTACTCCTGCGGAGTGGCGTCGGGATGTCCTGTTCTCCTGAACCTTCTGGTTCTTCCAAGCTTTCAGTAATAGCTTGTGGTTCTGGAATTTCTTCCGGTTCTATTTCGCTCCCACTTGTATCCTTTTATAAAACTTGCTGTTCTAAAAATTGGGCATTACGAGAAACAAAAACCTTTTGTTCCTCTGCGTAATAGAATAGATATCCCTTGGAGTTCTTTGGATATCCCACAAATTTACACTGTACTGATCGTGCCTCGAGCTTATCCGCATGCTGTTTTTTAACAAAAACCGGACATCCCCAAATCTTCAGATACTGAAGATAGGGTTTTTTCCCACTCCACATTTGATATGGGGTGGTAGGCACTGTCTTGGTAAGAACCCTGTTTAGAAGATATGCCGCTGATTCTAGCGCATATCCCCAGAATGATCGCGGTAACTCAGCGTTACTCATCATGGAACGAACCATATCCAATAGGGTTCGATTCCTCCTTTCCGATACACCGTTATGTTGTGGTGTGTATGGAGGAGTAAGCTGAGAGAAAATTCTATTCTCTTTTAAGTAACCCAGGAACTCGGCACTTAAGTATTCACCACCTCGATCAGATCTCAGTGTCTTTATACTCTTGCTTGTTTGTTTTTCCACTTCATTCTTGTATTCTTGGAATTTCTCAAAAGCTTCGGATTTATGCTTCATTAAGAAGACATATCCATACCTAGAGAAATCATCCGTAAAAGTAATGAAGTAGGAATAACCACCTTGTGTATGCGTAGATATTGGACCGCACACGTCACTGTGTCCGAGTCCCAAGAGCTCGCTTGCTCTTACTCCGTGTCCAGTGAACGGAGACTTTGTCATCTTTCCTTTGAGACAAGATTCACAAGTAGCATAAGATTAATATTCGAACGGATTCAAATATCCTTCTCTATGTAACTTAGTCAACCTTCTCTCATTGATGTGACCTAGTCTACAATGCCATAAGAAAGCCTGATTTATTTCTGGAGACTTTCTTTTAAGTGTGTTCTGGATATTGAAAACCTGAGCTTGGCTTAATACGTATATACTGTTATCTAATGTACCGGACCCAATCATAACTTGATTTAGGTGGATGTTAACTACATCGCTTACGAATGTAAAATCATATCCCTCTCTTGAAAGTGAGGATACTGATATGATATTACATGTCATACTAGGTACATACAAACAGTTACGTAGAATCAATATATGCCCACTGGTCAAACCTAGGCGATATTCTCCCACGGATTCAGCGTCTACGCTCATTCCGTTTGCAACTCTGAGAGACCAATCACCTACCTTTATAACTCTACGGTTTCTCAAAGCATGTATTGAATTACAGATATGAGATCCTGCTCCGGTATCTAATACCCAGGAAGTAGAGTTTATTGACAAACAGTTCTCAATAACAAACACACTTGAGGCTGAAGCCATAACATGCTTCGCATCCTGGTTACTGGCTTCTAAAGCCCTGCAATTATTCTGCCAATGTCCAATCCCATAATAATAGGAACTACCCTCTTTTACTACATTAAGTCCCGAAACTTTTGCCCTTCTCTTTCCTTCTGCTTCCCTGGTTTCCTTTAGGGCAGAAAGTAGAGACTGTAGAATCAAGTCAGTATTTGACTCGTTTCCCAACGCGGTCTCCAGGTCCTGGAGCTCATCAATACAGCTAGTCATTGTAAGGACGTTGTCCCCTACAGATGACCCGTCAGCCAACCTCGCTTGAAATAATTCGTTCGAGGTTTCATATCTAGTGATATGAGATTGCTCTCCATATAAATCTTTGTTATGGAGAAAGGTGGAAACTAAGTCCATCTTCTCGTGCTGCTTCTGGTATACACCATCAACTGAAGCTAACATGAGGCACTTAGATTTTGCTTTATCTTTTTCCCTTGTCTGACGGATATCCATATCCGTGATAGTGGAAACTGGACCTGGGACGGCGGGATCTTGAGTAGTAATAGGGTGGTCTAGCTTGTCATAGGCAATGGACATCTGGACAGACCTTTGCCAGTCATATAAGTCAGATTCAGTCAATTTCTTATCTAGATGTTACCTATGTGTGGTCACAAGGTCGCTGCAATTAAGAGAGAGAGAAGAAAACATTTTAGCTTGATGTTGCTGCAAGTTTAGATTGGTTTTAAGTTTATCTAAACAGGATGGCTCCCACTGTTTCTCGAATCCCTCCTCAAACCAAAAAGGAAGAACTAGCCAGGACTATTCTCACCGTACAATACTTGCTTAACCGTTCAGCCAGGCCAGTGTCGATACTTCGAGGGAGTTTTTCCAACGCTTTCGCGAAGTTCCTTAATTAAAGAACCTCTTTTCTCTGGGGGCTTAACCCCGCTGACACCTTTCTAGGCACCTACTTGGTTTATAGCATTGATCGTTAAGTGACGAATCTCCTGATAAGTAGCATATACTCACAGTAGGATCGGGATCCAAAATATCATCGTATGATAATGTTGAAGGAATCCTACCAACATTCATCAAACTCCAAAATGGTATGCATCTCTCTGCAAATTTCAGTTTCTTTAGAAATTCCCGATATAGATTTTTGCCCCATGCTCTTATAATCTTGGCGTTGGTCAAAATGTCATAAGTCACATGTCAAGTTCTTCCCGTCATTGTCCTGGTTAATTTGAACCCATCCGTATATATCCCTGACGTTGGCCAAATGATAATACGACTGTCCCAAACTAACACATTTATCTATGCAAACAAATGAAATACCCCAGCAGCTACCAAACACTATGCCCTGGCGTTGGTCAAATGCATAGCTTGAATACTACTGAATATTTAAATGAAATGACTGAGGGCTACGAATGGTTTTGGCAAAACCGTGAACGTAGTGAACTTGATATAATCGAAGGAACCTGATACTTTTTAAAAGGAGTGGTTAAAGCTCCGCAATTAAAAATTCTGCTCTTTTAAAATAGCCGAGTGGTTTCTTTTAAATTTGTTCCAACGATTCAACTTTGGTTTATTTTCTTTGCATTATAATAATGTGTCCCATCATTAATCTTACCATTGCAGAAAACAACAAAAATACCACGTCCTCTTATGCCATCCGCATTCGCTACGGGGTCCCATCATCACCCGTTAGGTTACTTAACTAACGACAGAGCAGGGGCTGGGCTAGCGCGGGTGTAAAACATAAGTGACGTCTAATAGCTATCATATATAGATATTGTACATTCTTCAGACGCAATAATAAGCATTCCAGATCACAGATGAACTTTATTGGATTTGCAAGCAATCCGCATTTCTTTTGAGCCTGCAACGAAAGACGGATTACACAGTTGTGATGAATAGCCATTACCCCACCCTAGACCCCTACGGGTACGGCAAACTACCCGCCAAGTACCAAAAGTGAAGCGGTCTGCCTCAACACTTCAAAATACCCGGTAGTTTGTGCACCCCACCTTAGGTCTATCCTCGGAGCAAAAACAGTAAAAATAAATAGTACAACGGTGGCTACAACCGCAACCTGGATGTGCCCCGCAAAAGAATATTACATCAAATTATATTTACATCGAATGAATGAATATTAAACTCATCTCAAACCCCGGCTAATCATCACAACAGTCCAATACAGTTCATATACACAAACAGTAAACATTACAGAAATGTGCAACCCCCTGCCAACAGACATACTAGCAGTTAGGGGAGGTTTACGAACACATTAAACATTACAGATAAAGACCCAGTTAGCAAATATCTTAGAACATCGATCGAATACCATATTCCGTGTCTATCCCAAAAGCAAACCTGTTGTTCAGTCGATAAAACTGCACATTTTTAGTACATTTTTCCTACCATTTTTATATTAAAAAGGGACTTTATTATAATATATTATACATATGAGGGTTTATGTGTAAAAACATTATTTTCCATGTGTTAATATATTTAATTATCATTTGGTAGGAAAATGTATGCAAATAATATTATTGGTCTAATCCTAGTAGAACAAAGTCTACTAAAATCTTATTTGAGTTGTTGTGCAGAATATTTCCAAGTTGTTATGAAGGATTTAACAAACAAATCAATTTGTTGAAGAAAACTTGCCAAATTAAGAAGCAAACTTGGAGACCAAGTCTGGAAGCAACCGAGAAAATATTTTCAGATTCTGAAGATTCCTATGATTGCCAAATGTCACCAGATGAAAGACCAAGAAAAATCAGCAGTTGATCTCGACACATGAGCGCGGATCCGCGGCCAAACCCACCCTTGGGCCGCGGATCCGCCGCACTATTGATGATTTGGAATACAAGATTTTGGGAGATTGATTACTGCAATATTTTACCAACTTTTCAACTAAAAGATTCTGGCTTTGCACTATAAAAGGGCACCGAGGGCCTCTTGGAAAAACTATCAAGCCGAAGAGATCAGGAAGCTCCCGACGCTCACGCATCCAGGCTGATCATCGACTGTTCGACTACCTCCCTAGGAAAGATCGAGAAGCAAATCAAGTTTTGTAATCATTTTCTATGGATTAAAAGGGTAGTTTGAAGGAGTTGATTAATAAAGGTAGTTTTTTTTATTTAATTGTTTGTTTTTACATTATGTTCTCCCTCTCTTTCTTTTCATCTTCTTCTTCCAACATGCGCGAGTAATTCTCCGCTTGTTAAGGTTCGTAGGATTAGGGTAGGTTAATGGGGGATGAAAATAATTAAACCCTTTTTAAGTCCTATAAAGTTTAGGAACTTTATCAAAATAATCATTAACATCCTACTCGGGCGCGCTAGCAATTCCTTGCTAGTTCCGACCGCGATTAGAGATTAGATTAATGATTGTTTTGGTAAAGGCTAGATATGAACGGAGTTCCGTGTCGAGATAAGGGTTACGAGTGGGATTCCTTTTCCCTCCAGAAACCCTAATCTACACGCATCACCGTCGTTCTAGTTCTAAATCTATTAATGGATAAAAAGGGTAATTTTTAATTAATCTTCCATAACTACTAAATCCTAACGAACCCTACAAGCCCTATTATTATATTATTTAAATCTCTAAAATAATCTAGATCTATATTAAACATTCTTGTTTAAAGTAGATCTAGAAACTTTTCACAAAATTCTTTATTCCTCCTCTCTTTCTCAACACATCTAAAGTAAAAGTAAAAGGTTCCACGTTTCCCAGAGGACGACCCGTACTCACCTCGGTCTAGCTACACGCGACACCGTTCTGATTGCGGTTAACTACAAACACACTTTTTCGTATCAATCAAATGGCGCCGTTGCCGGGGATACGTGCGTAATTTTTTATTTTTACTATTTGTGTTGAATTCTTAGACGAGTCATATCATTATTAACACAAAACTGCAAATTGCATATTTAACGTTTTGTGCGTGGATTTTTGTAAGGAGATCTGGAGTCACAGAATTAAGGGAAACGGGAAACAGAGACATTTTTAGAGATCCAGAGGAGCACAGAGGGACACAGAAAAAATTTCATCAAGCGATCCAACCACCTCGCGGCGGAAGCGCGGCATAAAGGGCTTCCTGCGGCGGAAACGCGGCGGCTTGAAGGGATTAGGGCTACGGAATTCTCTGGTAAGATTCTCAACTCCTTCTCTCTCTCCTCAAATCCAATAAAATCTATTTTCTGCAGGATTCTTTGCAAAATTGCGCCGCTCAAAAAAAAATCTTTTTGCAAAAGTTTTGTGATTGGTTTTGTTTTGCATATTTTAATACGGATTTCTAAGGGGCAAAGACCAAATCAAGATTAGGTGGGGATTTCATCACCCTTCCTAAGCCCCACAAATCACAAACCGAGCATATAGAACAACCCTTCATTAATTTAAAAAATATCTAGACCAGACTCTAAGGACTGTCGAGCTCAATACGAAAAAGACTAGTATAGGCATCAGCCGTTTATCCTAACTGACATTGCGGTGTCTAGGCTAGTGGTTTTTAATTAGGCCCACTGTAGTGGTGGTTCCTTCCCACTTACCTGGCCGTACTTGTCCGTGAAGAGGCGGTTTGAGGTCCTATTTCTAGCCTTAGTTAGGAGCTGTCTAGAGACTGACCTAGGTAACCTTAGTTCTAGGGTTGCTTGTGCATTTTAGGGAGATTTGTCTTGAGTCCCACTTTTTCAAAACAAGCGAATTTTAAATCATACACACGCTGCCACTTGCACTAAACCTGCTTAGTGCATGCTCGGCTGGACACGGGATCCTAGTGCCCGTCTTGTCCGCGTTCCTGCTATCGACGCCGAAGTCGGTACTTCTTCATCTTCTTTTCCCCCACCACACACCACATCAACCGAGATGGACGGCACTCCATCAGAGTATAACACCACGCCGCCACCGCCCGCAGGTGCGCAGAATCCACCGCGCATCTCTCTCCAAGAGAGATGCTATCCTATTCGTGGTCCCCTTCCTACTTGTATATCTCTTCCACCACCTAATGGGGATAATTTCGAAATTAAACCCCACTACATCAACTTGCTGCCCAAATTTCACGGGCTTGAGTCGGA
The DNA here is from genome assembly GCA_030015575.1 of Agapanthus africanus. Taxonomy (NCBI): domain Eukaryota; kingdom Viridiplantae; phylum Streptophyta; class Magnoliopsida; order Asparagales; family Amaryllidaceae; genus Agapanthus; species Agapanthus africanus. The sequence continues at coordinate 448,211,690 of JASDDO010000012.1, read as the reverse complement.
AGACGCGTACGTTTTCATCACCAAATTCGAAAACGTATGCGCAATGATGGGTACTTCACAATTGACTTTAGATGCTATGCGCTTACGTCTTCTCCCATTCACACTGTGCGACTTGGCAGAAAAATGGCTTTATAATACTGCCGCACACTCTATCGCTAATTGGGATGAATTCGTCGTAGCATTTCTTAAGAAGTTTTACCCAAATCATAAGACTGCACATGTTAGGAGTGAGATTAACCAGTTCACCCAGCTTCCCAATGAACCATTTTGGAAGTGCTTTGAACGTTTCAAAGATCAGCTTGTCCAATGCCCCCATCACGGGATACAAAGATGGGATTTATGTCGGATTATATATGAGGGCATTAATCCAGCGACAAAGCAGATGCTTGAAACAATGTGTCAATGCAATTTCATGTCTAAAGATGACGGTGAAGCATGGAAATATCTGGAAGATCTCGCTGAACACACGTTGCAGTGGGAAAGCGTAAGACCACCTTCAACTAAGGGAGGTATTCACCAGCTCGATGTTTCCATCGCAGTAAAAGCCGAAATGGCAGCGATGCAGAAGAAACTCGACGCTATTGAGAGCAGATTCTCATCAGTCTCCCTAAATCAGGTTACGCTTCCTAAGACCGTCTGTGGTTGCTGTTCGGATCCTTCACACTTAACGGAAGAATGTCCTATGAATGCATCGTTTCAAGCTAATGCTGCTTTTCAGCAGCGACCTAGAAATGATCCTTATTCTTCCACATATAATCAAGGATGGAGGAATCATCCTAACTTTGCTTGGAATCAAAACCAACAAAGTAATTATCAAAGACCTCCTCCACAGCAACCACAACCACAGAATCAGCCCCCCTTTCAGTCACAAAATTTCCAAAATCCGGCCAACATTTCTACACCACAAATGGCCGGTACTGACAACTCGCTTGCACAAACTTTGGATATGTTCATGAAACAATCCATGCAAAATTCGGCTGAGATAAGGTCTTCTATTGATACCCTAACGAAAAACTCCTCCTCCCATGGTGAGAGTATTAAATCAATAGAAAACCAAATCGCACAGTTAAACGCCGCAATGAGTGCGAGAGAGAAAGGAAAACTCCCATCTCAACCCCTACCGAATCCTGGCCATTCACAAAGTCATAATGTGAATGCCATTACTACGTTGAGATCGGGGAGAGTGCTGAACAACCAGGTGGGTGAGCAAGTTGATGATAGTGACACATTTGATACCCCTTCTTCTTCTTCTTCCCCTAACTCGTCTAGTCTCCCACCTTCGTCCGAGCCTATTCTCCGTTTTCCCCAAGGCTCAAACATTTCACCAAATCTATCTAAGTCGATGCCCACTCCAATTTTGGGATCGAATCCGTCGCCACAGTCTTCTCCACAAACGTTGGACCCAAAACTTATTGATCGTGCTCCATTTCCAAACCGATTAAGGGCCAACCGACCTAACCCGCAAATGGAGAAGATTGTGGAAATGTTTAAGCAAGTTAGCGTGAATATTCCTCTCCTAGATGCTATTCAACAAGTCCCATCTTATGCAAGAATCCTCAAAGACTTGTGCACTAGGAAGAGAAAAACTCAATTGCCTAAAAAGGTTTTCATGACGAGTAATGTTAGCACAGCTTTTACCTAACAAATACCAAAGAAACGTAAGGACCCCGGCTGTCCTACAATCTCTATTTCTAATGGGGGTAAAAATATAAATCGTGCTTTACTCGATCTAGGCGCTAGCGTCAACTTGCTTCCTTATTCAGTATATGAGCAGTTAGGAATTGGAGAGTTAAAACCTGCCCATTGTACTCTCCAAATGGCAGACCGATCTATCACCAAACCTCGGGGCGAACTAGAGGATGTGTTAATTAAAGTCGGGGAATTCATATTTCCCGTGGACTTTATTGTTTTAGATACACAACCTGTGGCAAACCCACGCAATCAAATCCCGGTGATACTTGGTCGACCCTTCCTAGCAACTTCTAACGCTGTGATTAATTGTCGTAACGGTTCTATGAACTTATCCTTCGGGAAAATGACAATTGAGCTTAATATTTACAAGCTAGGAAGTCAGCCATCAGAACCTTCTGCTCATTTGCTGGATGTTTGTTCCATCCACGAGATAGCTCCCGAAAGCTGCATGGATGAGGAACTTTGCTTTGATGTTCTCGACAACACTAATGAGACATCGTTTGATCTTGCACCACTTCACAGTGAGGATATGTTCAATGAGTCCGACCTTGAGATTGAACCCGTTGACTCGTTGCAAAAGTCAGCAGCACTTTCCGAGTCAATATCTTATGCAAGTTTTGAACCTCTTAAGGAGTCCGAATATCATTCCGTTACCCCTCCTTCTATTGTCTCTCCGCCAATTCTTGATCTCAAACCGCTACCTTCTCATCTTAAATATGCATATTTAGGAGAGAATGAGACTTTGCCAGTAATTATATCCGCTTCTCTAGCCATAGAGCAAGAGAATGCACTTTTGGCAGTGTTGAGATCGAATCGGTAAGCATTTGGTTGGACAATGGCCGACATCAAAGGGATTAGTCCCTTAATTGTTGAACATCACATACATCTGATGGATGAAGCCAAACCAACCCGAGACCCACAAAGACGGTTAAATCCCGTTATGAAGGAGGCGGTAAAGAAAGAAATCGTCAAGTGTCTTGATAGTGGAATAATTTACCCCATATCTGATAGTCAATGGGTAAGTCCAATTCATGTGGTCCCTAAAAAGTCTGGCATCACGGTCATCACTAACGAGGCTAATGAGTTAATCCAAACACGCACCCAAACTGGGTGGCGCGTATGTATCGATTATAGGAAACTCAATGCCGCGACGAGGAAAGATCACTTTCCTCTACCTTTCATTGACCAGATGTTGGAACGATTAGCGGGACACGAATACTACTGTTTCTTGGACGGATACTCTGGTTACAACCAGGTCCCCATCACCGAAAAGGATCAAGATAAAACCACTTTTACTTGTCCTTTCGGAACTTTTGCTTATAGACGCATGCCCTTTGGGTTATGCAATGCTCCCGCTACATTTCAGCGGTGCATGATGGGGATATTTTCAGATATGGTGGAAAATTTTCTAGAAATTTTTATGGACGATTTCTCCATTTTTGGGGACTCCTTTGAGGACTGCCTTCGTAATCTTGACGCTGTTCTTACCCGCTGTAAGGATAAGAACTTGACTTTGAATTGGGAAAAATGCCATTTTATGGTTCAAGAAGGTATTGTACTTGGACATATAATTTCACATAAAGGCATTGAGGTCGACAGAGCTAAAATAGATGTCATTCAAAACCTCCCTCGTCCCAATTGCGTCAAAGATATACGATCCTTCCTTGGTCATGCAGGATTTTATAGGAGATTTATTAAGGACTTTAGCAAAATTGCTAGACCCTTAACCCTTCTATTGGCCAAGGACACTACTTTTCACTTCAATTCGGATTGTGAGGCTGCTTTTGAATCACTTAAAGAATCACTCACTACAGCCCCCGTTCTATCATCTCCGGATTGGAACCACCCGTTCGAGCTTATGTGTGACGCATCAGATTTTGCTATTGGTGCTGTCTTGGGACAGCATATTGATAAGATGCCACATGTAATTTACTATGCAATTAGGACCTTGAATGATGCACAAATAAATTACACAACTACCGAGAAAGAACTCTTGGCAGTTGTATTTGCATTAGAGAAGTTCAGGCCCTACTTGATTGGCTCGCCTATTGTGGTTTACACAGATCACTCCGCCCTACGACATCTTTTAACGAAGAAGGATGCAAAGGCCAGGCTAATACGTTGGATCCTATTGTTACAAGAATTTGATCTTGTTATCAAAGACAAGAGTGGATATGAAAACGTAGTAGCAGACCATCTTTCACGCATCACTTCTTCGCCAACTGTGACCGTGCCGATAAATGACTCATTTCCCGACGAACAGCTCTTGAATGTATCCTACGAACCTTGGTTCGTGGATATCGTGAACTATCTTGCGACGGGACTTATACCTAGCGATTGGTCGAAACAAGACAAACTTCGGTTTTTATCCCAAGTAAAATATTTTTACTGGGATGAACCATATCTATTCAAGTATTGTTTCGATCAAATCATTCGCAGGTGTGTCCCTAACGATGAATTCAAAAGCGTGTTATCATTTTGTCATGATCAGGCATGCGGCGGTCACTTTGGACCTCGAAAAACGGCGGAGAAAGTTTTGCAATGTGGCTTTTATTGGCCAACATTATTTAAAGATGCATTTGAACATTGCAAAACTTGTCCGTGATGTCAGCATTTGGGTCGGATTTCACGAAGGAATGAGATGCCGCTCCAACCTATATTGGTTGTGGAAATATTTGATGTTTGGGGTATTGATTTTATGGGCCCTTTTCCCAACTCCTTTGGGAATTTATATATCTTGTTAGCGGTTGATTATGTCTCGAAGTGGGTGGAAGCTATACCGTGTCGCACTAATGATAACAAAGTTGTCATTAAGTTCCTTAAAGAAAATATCTTTTCGCGATTCGGACACCCTCGCGCTATCATTAGCGACAACGGGACACATTTCTGCAATAGGTCTTTCGAGGCCTTGATGCGGAAATATTCAATCACTCACAAGCTTTCTACGCCCTATCATCCCCAAACAAGCGGGCAGGCTGAGATCTCAAATAGGCAGATCAAACAGATTTTGGAGAAGACGGTTTCGAAAAACCGTAAAGATTGGTCAACCAAATTGACGGATGCTCTTTGGGCATTCCGCACCGCTTATAAGACCGATCTTGGTATGTCTCCATACCGCCTTGTGTTTGGGAAGGCATGTCACCTCCCTGTCGAGATTGAACATAAGGCAATGTGGGCTATTAAAGAGCTTAATTTTGATCTTGATCATGCAGACAGCTATCGGAAGCTGCAATTGAATGAGCTAAGCGAACTCCGCGATGAAGCTTACGATAATGCGGTGATAGTAAAGAATAGGACTAAAGTGTTCCACGATAAAAATCTTTCTAGAAAAACCTTCACATCGGGGCAACAAGTCCTTCTTTACGATTCCCGTCTCCATCTTCATCCGGGTAAGCTTAAATCTCGTTGGAAAGGACCTTTTGTGGTGCGGTATGTATACCCGCACGGGGCAGTTGAAGTCGAAAATTTAAACAACGGTTCGATTTTTAAAGTAAATGGGCATAGATTAAAACCGTATTTTTCTGCTGACCCCGCGGAGGAGCTCCTGTTTTTACAGGAGCCGCTTTATCAAAACTAAATTTCCTCCGCCTCACCTCCATATTTTGATAACTTTTTCACATTTTAAGAATGGAGGTGAGTGAAAAATGATTTGATTGAATATCTGTGCGTGTCAAAATAAGTTTGGGGGAATTTATCATTTAACTATTATTTTACCCTTTGTATCTCTCCCTTAGTATACAGGTCCTTGTTCTCAAAAGGCTACATCAGTGAGGACACTGCTGAAAACAGGTTTGGGGGGAGGTTTGTATTCACTGAATTATCTTTGACACCGGGCATTTAAAATAAAAAAAAAATTTATAACAAAAGAATAGAAAGTGAAACATTACATTCAAAAGATAGGAAGAGTTTAAGAAAACCAAGAAAATTAGAAGTTTTCTTATACGAACTAGTAATAAGTAGTTATGAGCTGTTGTCCCAAGGGTTAGTAAGATGAAGGAAGTCACTAATCTGAGGATAAAAATAAGTCTGAAAAATAGTTTCTATTCTGGAAGCCAAACATTTGAATGTTGATACCCTACAATATGCACATACACACGTCTTGAAACTCGGGATAGTAGAGGATACCTTGAAATACTCTTTTCTAAAAGCCAAAGTATGAAGGAAATGATGAAGAAAATATAAAATGGTGAAAATAAAAAAATGAACACTGGTTTTGTATCGCCAAGGTAGCAATAAAAAAAATATAGCGAGGGTGCCTCTTCACCTAGTGCCCTAAGGCCAACTGGTCTGGGAGTCACTGCTTAGCCTTAGGTGGTGCAAGACAAGGAAAATATTATCACCAAATCTGCAAGCACATGAGTAATCGGTCGGTTAGTACCTCAAGAAGTATTAACGGTCGCATGAAAATGTGTAAGCAATTCTAAGTATTCATCAAAGTAAAAAGTACTAAGGTAGATGGACAAGAGTATGATAGCTTGAATTGAATTCTCCGAGTGTAGGGATGTTCTTTACACACACGTGGGGTTATATGATCAATGTTTGGACAAAAGGTAGGAATGAAGAATAAAGACGATGTTTTATTGAGGGATGATGTGATTTCTAACATTTTTTCATGACTATTAAGATAGGGCTCATGACAACTGAAAAGCTAGTATAGTTGGAAACTCTTCTTTTCAAAGTATTTCTTTTATGGTTCTTATCTTTATATGTAAATTTCACCATCTTTCTTTTGTTATAGGATTTTGTGGGTGTAATCCGCGGAAAACCCTCAGGAGACAACACTCCTCCTACTAGGGACACCTAGAGGTTTAACGGCTTGTTGCACGTGCTCAGTGCAATCGTGTCTGCCTACGAAAGTGTGCTTAGTTTTCTCCTTTCTTTTTCTCCTCTTAAAAATAAACTAGTTTGCTCGGGACGATCAAAGATAAGTTTGGGGGTATTTGTTCAGTCGATAAAACTGCACATTTGTAGTACATTTTTCCTACCATTTTTATATTAAAAAGGGACTTTATTATAATATATTATACATATGAGGGTTCATGTGTAAAAACATTATTTTCCATGTGTTAATATATTTAATTATCATTTGGTAGGAAAATGTATGCAAATAATATTATTGGTCTAATCCTAGTAGAACAAAGTCTACTAAAATCTTATTTGAGTTGTTGTGCAGAATATTTCCAAGTTGTTATGAAGGATTTAACAAACAAATCAATTTGTTGAAGAAAACTTGCCAAATTAAGAAGCAAACTTGGAGACCAAGTCTGGAAGCAACCGAGAAAATATTTTCAGATTCTGAAGATTCCTATGATTGCCAAATGTCACCAGATGAAAGACCAAGAAAAATCAGCAGTTGATCTCGACACATGAGCGCGGATCCGCGGCCAAACCCACCCTTGGGCCGCGGATCCGCCGCACTATTGATGATTTGGAATACAAGATTTTGGGAGATTGATTACTGCAATATTTTACCAACTTTTCAACTAAAAGATTCTGGCTTTGCACTATAAAAGGGCACCGAGGGCCTCTTGGAAAAACTATCAAGCCGAAGAGATCACGAAGCTCCCGACGCTCACGCATCCAGGCTGATCATCGACTGTTCGACTACCTCCCTAGGAAAGATCGAGAAGCAAATCAAGTTTTGCAATCATTTTCTATGGATTAAAAGTGTAGTTTGAAGGAGTTGATTAATAAAGGTAGTTTTTTTTATTTAATTGTTTGTTTTTACATTATGTTCTCCCTCTCTTTCTTTTCATCTTCTTCTCCCAACATGCGCGAGTAATTCTCCGCTTGTTAGGGTTCGTAGGATTAGGGTAGGTTAATGGGGGATGAAAATAATTAAACCCTTTTTAAGTCCTATAAAGTTTATGAACTTTATCAAAATAATCATTAACATCCTACTCGGGCGCGCTAGCAATTCCTTGCTAGTTCCGACCGTGATTAGAGATTAGATTAATGATTGTTTTGGTAAAGGCTAGATATGAACGGAGTTCCGTGTCGAGATAAGGGTTACGAGTGGGATTTCTTTTCCCTCCAGAAACCCTAATCTACACGCATCACCGTCGTTCTAGTTCTAAATCTATTAATGGATAAAAAGGGTAATTTTTAATTAATCTTCCATAACTACTAAATCCTAACGAACCCTACAAGCCCTATTATTATATTATTTAAATCTCTAAAATAATCTAGATCTATATTAAACATTCTTGTTTAAAGTAGATCTAGAAACTTTTCACAAAATTCTTTATTCCTCCTCTCTTTCTCAACACATCTAAAGTAAAAGTAAAAGGTTCCACGTTTCCCAGAGGACGACCCGTACTCACCTCGGTCTAGCTACACGCGACACCGTTCTGATTGCGGTTAACTACAAACACACTTTTTCGTATCAATCACCTGTACTGAAGAAACCTGGGCATAAACAGTATATACAGGAAGACAAAAAACTAAAATTTATGAATTACTGTGAAACTCCGAGTCAACTCGGCGTTGACTAGGCGGCGGATCCGCGGCAGAAGCTCTCTATTGCCGCGGATCCGCGGCCGTTTTGCCAAGTCACTGGCTCGTATTTTCCCATAACTCATATACTTCCCTGCTGTGAATTTTAAGGTATGTCAAAAAAAATTTCAGACAAGTTTAAAATTAACAGAAACTTAGGGATTTCGGTTTTTTGTTTTCGTGTTTTCCGTCGATCGAACTTCTAATCAGTTGCCAACAAGCTAATAATGGTTTAGTTGGTTCTGATACCACTGTAGGTCCATGTCACGCACCCCACGAACTTGCGGGGAGGCGGAATATATGAAAAACGATTATCAAAGCTTCGTAACACGGACTTGAGCGCATGAATCGTAATCTAAACCATTGCTAACTACAACTAGAGGTTTAACTACTCGGTTCCGATGTTATACCTCATGTTACATGTCCTTCGGGTCTTCATCGCGGTCCTCCACTCCTCGTAGGCTCCTTGGAACATCGGCACCTCAACGGCCTCCTCGAATCAAAGACGATCCACCTGAAAGCTCCTACGCCAAGCTTAATCTCAAACTTGAGATAACTAGGTTGCTTAAAGTGCTAATCTAAGCTACCTAGCGGATATAGAGTGAGGTTATGGATGTATTAGTCTAGCTAACCCTTGATCTCAACACATGAGAGGTTAGGGTTAGGGTTTGAAGAGAGAGTGAGCTTGAGGAGAGAGAATGTGAAGATGATAATAAAATGAGATAATGATGTTATCATAATATATATGAAGCATTATTATTTATCCAAAAATGAAATAAATGAATTAACAACCATGCTTCATAAATATCTATGAGTGATTCATCTCCATAAGTCATTAAGCATTTATGATGCTTTAATGACTTGGATGAATCACACAAATGAGTCACTAATCTCATTTAATGCAATGCCACCTTAACCCCTTAGTCACCACTCTTCTAGAAGCTTCCCGACAAATTACGAGAACGCCCCTCCAATCCGTGAAAATACGGAAAAACTTTAGACTGTACAAATCCAATAACCCGATACTAGAATCTGGCTTAAACAAAAGCCGGCTAGTAAAAACTGTCTGAAAAGTCGTACGTGCGTAAACACACGTACGCGTCCGAACCCTTGTCATAAAACCGTACGACCTCTATATCGTTTCGCCTGGAGCAGGGAAACTCTCTGTGTGGGACTCTAAAGACTCGACACTATGCTGGCAGTGGGTTTAACCACAGACCGCAAGCGGCACTAGCTGTACGTAACAGTCCCCAGGTAGATGTCGATAAGAAGTCCGATGAGGAAACTCATCCGAACTCTCACTGAGCCTGATGTGACAATCTCCGTACAGTCCGGTCTGTTCGTCTAAGACTATCTCATATCAAGCCTAGGGGCGGCAAGCGTCAGTCCCCTAATAGCTGTATAAGTCATGTCGGAGCGAAGCCCATTACACCCTGAGAAGCTACCGGAACCTACCAGTATATCTCGCTTGCCCTGGCTAGGGACTTTGCGTAATGGCTCTCTGACATAGCGCGATATCATCTCCCAATACCGGGAGAGACAAATCCTGTCTAACCACTACTGCCTCCAAGTGCTCGGGACTGCACCCAACTGCTACCTGTTTGCACGACTCCTTTGAGCCGTGGTAGGGTAGCAATCTAAGAACAGTGGGACACACTCGAGGCGAAGTAGCAGTGTCAAGTCTGCGGACTATGCTGTACTCATGTCACATGAGAACTGTTAACTGACGGTGGGTATAGTACCAACCAACAGTTCCCCTGTGAGTCATGTCCGGTGTACCCGTAACCTAACGAGCACCTGTGTACTATCTCCAGTACGACATACTGATAGCAATGGGACAAACTATCTCCCCAACTGGGATGAGAAGCGTACACACTAGTCTACTCTGGAGTATCGATGCCCTGTCTCGATAATTCTACGACTAGGGACAAGTATAGGATGTTGCTTATAGACTACCTAGCCCCCACTAGTGTGACTGACATCACAACGCTGGTAATCAAGCAAAGAACCTATGGGCTCTACTAATATGTATAAGTGATACGTCACAAGAAACATATGCACATATTAAAGTAGACTCAAACCAAGTAGCATACTACCATTTTTAGCAAGACTGTATATACAAATGTGAATATCCCAAGCATCCATTAAGTAATATACAATCTCGTATGATACAATAATGGCCCCTTGGGCATATACACTAACACACACCAAAAACACTTAGCCATTTAGCTCATACCTTTTCTTTTCATCACCTTCTTCATCTTCTTCTTGAGATGCTCACTTGAGCTCATGGATGAGAGAAAGAATTTTAGTGACACTATCCTACACCCCCCACTCTCCACTACTAGAAATTTTGAAGAGTCGGTTGGTCCGCTTGGCGAACCTGAAGCTTGTGCCGTTTCCCTCGGGTGGATCATCGGAGATGAAGGAAGACCGGCGACCAAAGTCGATCCGCATCGCTAGGAGCTTGGAAATGGTTGAAAACCCAAAGGACTTGGTTCATTAGGTATAACCATTCTATCTCGTTGTGTTTGGTTTGCTAGTTTTACGGTTAATGGTTTCGATCTTGGAATCGGGTAATGGTAGCGCCGGGTTTTATCAGATTTTTGTTCCGCATTTGGCCACGGTTCGATGGTCGGGCGCTCCTATAACCCTTCAAATAGTCTTACTCAAAATGATAGTATGTTATCTGGTTTGTCTCTATCATCATGTACATGCATTATATGGTATTACAGATCACTATTATATGTTGATAGAGCCCATATGATTCTTGCTTGACTAACAACATTATGATGGCGATCATATACGTGGGAGCTGAGTGGTCTATAAGCACATCCTTAAATGTCCCTAGTCGAGGGAGTATCGAGACTGGGCATCTATACTCCAGAGTATACTAGTGTATACTTTTCGAGACCTCGATGAGGGGCGGTTGCCGGTCTCACAAGCCATTAGTGTCAGTTAATCACCTAAGATAGTATACAGGTGCTTATTGGGTTATGAGTTACACTAGACAGACTCGCCGGGAGTATGCTAGATGGTATTATATATATTGTCAGATAGCAGTTCTCAGGTGACATGAGTACAAGTTAGTCTGTCGACCCGAGATCGTCATTTGTCTCGTGTGAGTTCCCACCGTGCTTTGATTACTACCCTACCACGGCTCAAAGGAGTCATGCAAACAGGTTTTAGTTTGGGATAGTCCTGAGCCATATAAAGGCAGTGAGCGGATCTTCGGGGATTTGTCCCTCCCCTTATTGGGGGTTGATATCGCACTGTGCATGGGTGGACATCACCAGAAATCCTTGGCCAAGGTAGACGAGAATTACTGATTTGGATCAACAGTTTCTCAGTGGGTGATGGGCTTCACACCGACACGAAATATCGCGTTATTAGGGGTCTGGTTTTATCCACCCCTACACCCGATATGTGATACTCTTAGACGAACAGACCGGACTGTATGGAGATTGTCACAGACAGGCTCAGTAGGGGTTCGAATGAGTTTGCTCGTCGGCCTTCCTTTCGCTCAATACCTGGGTAGCCATTATGTATAGCCAGTGCCGCTGACGTGCTTGAGGTTAAACCCACTGCCAGCGTATTGACGAGCCTTTACAGTCCCACACAGAGGGTTTCCCTGGTTCAGGCGAAATGATGTAGTGGCCGTATTTTGATACGTGCAGGGCTCCGATCAAATGATTGTACTATTACACGGACTTTCGATCGGACGGTTGATAATACTAGCCAGCTTAGGATTGAGCCGGATTATTAAATCAGGTATTGATTTAATAATTTACGTATATATATTTCGATATGTATATTCTAGTACTATATTCTTTGTGTTATTCTATCTCTTTGGGTATTCATATTTTGGTACGAATACGAGTATGTATATACAGTTAAATGTATTCCGTATTTATATGAAAAACATTTTAGAAAGTGGACACCTCATTTTAGATTTATCCATTTATTTTAAATGGAAAATGAGGTGTAAAGTTAGTGAGGTGAGAACCATGCTTGAATAGTGTTGACAAATGAATTGTTAATTCATTTGTGCAAACTATTCAAGTATGGTTGCTAAATGTTTATTGAAAAATATATTTTACAAAACCATACTTCATCTTTTTCTCTCTGATGGGATTTCTCATTCTCACCATTTTGGTTATCTCTCCTCACTTACCTTTCTTGAGCTCCTCCTCCTTCTTCTTCATCTTCTACTCTACCATTTCATGTGTTTAGAATCAAGGGTAGAAGAGAGATAGATATACACTTAGAGAACTCACTACATTCCTAGGCACTCTAGATTAGCAAGCTAGAGTCTCTAGTTGCTCCACTGGACTTTTAGTGTAGAGCTAGAGCCATGAGCCACATCCTTCGGGTGGATCATCTTCGACGGAGGAAGACAGGCGGTCAAGCTCGATCAAGGTGACCTCAAGGAGCTAAGGAAGAGGGTAGAAGACCGAAGGACACGAATCTTTCGGTAAAACAATTCTAACTCAGTATCTAGACATCTTTGTAGTTAGTTAGTTTAGGTTTATGGTTCGATTCTAGGACGGATTTTTTAGCTCCAGTTTTTAAACACCATTTTTGTTCCGCAACGGCCACGGTAGATGGACAGGGCGCTAGAAAACCCAACATGGGAGTAGAACATTAGGAATTGGATGATTAGATCCTCGATGTCAGAATTCTTTGTAATTGGTGATTTTTTAGAAAATCATGTGGGTTAGCCTAACGACAAACAGTTGGTTTTGAGTATTAGTTGTTTTGCACCAATTTCAAACCGATATATCTATACGTTTATTTCATAAAATAAGATATAACTTTTTGATATTATGTTTATAGCATTTACCTTTATCAGTTGATGATTAGGTAAGGTGCATTTAATAACAGTATAATTTTTCTTAACCAAAATATAGTTTTCAATTTACGACACACATGGTTTGAGTTGATAAACTCAAGGATCATATACAAAGTATTGTATATTGTCCAGTGTCCATTTAGATAAGGAGTTGGTACTCGTACTATATTACATTTACTTATAATTTCTCTTGTTCTGGGCACGCATTTATGCAAGGTACAAAAGGTTAGAGAAATTTATAGCTACATGAATAAAGTAAAGAACCATACGTTGGGAGTATCAAGGTTCTTCGAGATGATCGAAAATGTAGATATTAGTGCTAGGTATTCCACAATAGTAATATTGAGAATATTGTTTCTCAGACAGGTTACTGATCCGTGGGTGCGCTCTTTGATGAGTAGTGTTGTAAGGGCTCTCTCCTATTAAGTGGATGTGCACTGGAAACAGCCGCATACTATTTGAATCTGGTTTCATCTAAATCAATGCCTTTGTTTCTATATTAGATATAGAATGGATTCATATCTTAACGATATTAAGGTATATGGAGTTGCCAGTCTTATGCTTAAAACCGGAACCCGAATAAACTCAAGGCACGTTTCAGTAATGGTAATTTATAGGTTATCCCGGGCATTGACGAGAGATTGACTTTCTACTATTCGCAAGATCAAAATTTATTTTGTTCTTGACTCACTACATTTTTGTAAAATTGTTTCTTTTCAGAAAACACAAGTGAGAGCATGGTAGAACTGGAAGTGATTCCATAACCATAAACGATTATTGAAAATTTAGTTGAACCTAAGAATTCGATTCGATTCGACATTCCATTAGCCATTCTGCAGATTTAGTGGTTAACCAGCCATCCGAGAGGTACTTTAGTTTCCTCATAGACGGTGAAAGGAAGGTTTGCATCATAGTATGATGACTCAAACTTACCACTACTGCTGTCCTTGACTATGAGACCTGGCATGTGGATGACTATAACGTCGTTCTAAATAGACTTTTAGAAGTACACATGTATATGACTCTGCCAGATGGTTATTTTAGTCAGTGAGAGCAGAAGAAGCATGGTGGGCAAGGTGCTTATGTCTATCTATAGACTAAAGAAGGTATAGCGGAGATATATCATCTACTTTGGTGTAAAATTCATAGTGTTTGACTTCATCAAAAATAACAGATGAACCTGGTAAGAAGGTAGTGGGGAGTGCTGTCCAGAGATTTGGATGACATACTCCGGATAGAAAGTGAGGTTCTTATATTATAATCGGTTAAACTGTGGTTGTCACAGGTGTTTCTCCACACATGACATAGATAATGTTACTTTTGCACTACCTGCAGTAAGCATATATTAATCCAATCCTGGAGAAATAAAAGGAAGCAGTTATGAACATAAGAGAATGTTCTTTATATATGGTAATAACAGCCTCCTACAGGAGACGGTTACCGGTTATGGATTCCAAGGTGACTGGATGACAGAGTGGCTGTCAGAGTTATAAGTTTACCCTTTTATGTGAGGCAGTATGTTGGATGGGGATCTAAGCTGTAATGACTCCAATTTCATTGTACAAAAATTTTCAAGTTAATGTACAGAATAAAGTTGTAAGCCTGAGCACAAGTTATAAATTAAAATTGTTTAAGAACAGCAAGAAAAAACTTGTAACTCGTTGGTAAAGCCTTGCACTACTGTGACATAACCCCTATGTTCATATCCCCCAGCCACATTATTTTTACTGATTTTTATTTTAATCTTTTTGGAAGCCTAAAAGTTTACACGTGCAATACACGTAAAAATGAAAGATCGGATTAAATAAACATGTGCAAAAGGGTATTTATACAGACTAGGACACATGGCATCGATCCAGAGCCCCACCTCCACTTGATGGCCAGCGAGATGATGATTTGGGTCGGCGGCACCAGGCTCCCCCGTCGGTAATGCCCACATTCTTTGCACACATGACACTTGGTCTCCCCCCCTTAACCCTGTTCTGTTTGTTTTCTCTGCATTTATCCAGAGAGTGTTAAATCACCTCTTTAATCCTATTTTAATGCATTTTTAATTCTATTTTCAATTCTCAAAACCCTAATTCTACCCTATAAATACAACCCACACCCTAGCCCTCTTCATTCTGAAATCTTTTGTTAAAATTCTCAAAATTTTCCAAGTCAAAGAAAAGTACAAGTGGAGTTAGCACTAGGTCAATTTCCAGCTACGATACTGGCGACCCCGCGACTCCACGAAACAATCAAACGTTCCCTCAACCTCTCCTCTATCCTCTAAACTAGTAAGTTCCATCTCTTCTCTTATTTTCACATCTCAAAATTTCTTTTTTTCAATGATGTCGGTAAGTGGAGTTATACCGATATTCATTTCTAAAACTTTTTATAAAAACAACTTTTCTTAAGAACTAATTATCTAAATCATTATACTTTGTTTGTTAAACATTAAACAATAATTATAAACAAGTTTCATTTCAAAACACTTTATAAAACAACCTTTATTACATTTTTACGTTTAAATACCATAAAGTTACATATGATATCTTTTATCATTTTTGCTTGTGTTACCTTTAGAAAATCTCACGAGGTAATGATCTACCTCTCACAACACGCATCATGACATGGCACGATTTCTTTTTAACAATATGTTTGGGGACAAATACAATTTTTACATTAAAAGACCATAAGCTATTAAAAACCGTATTCTTTAAATTGTGTTATTTAAATTTCTTGCAATTATGCCTCTACAACCTATTTTGGGGAATCCGATTCAGTTGGTGCGAGTAATCGCACATTCATCGGACTAGTAGGGCGAGATGCAGACCTCCTCACGGAGCATACGATCTCGATGCAATTTTTAATGCAATTTTTAAGAAAAACGTGATTTCTATTTAATAAATAAATTTTATTTTTAATAATTATATATAAATATTATCAAACCATCTATTTTAAATATATAATAAATTCCATATTTTATTTCTAAACAAAAGAATTACAAGTTTCATGAAAATACCATCAAGAATCCATACAAGTCAACTTTACACTAAAATACCCTGTATTATTCAAGCTAGGTATTTATTCACTAGAATACCTCACTTTTAAAAATTACATTCATGAAAATCCTAAATACGATAAATAAATACTTGAAATTTATTTTGAAAGTATACTAAAATATTTTCATAAAACCCCCTCAAGTTATATTAAATTATAATAAAGACCCTAGTAAATATAGGTTTAAGCGGGACCAATTCTCTTGAGCCTCAGGGAGCCGGAGAAAGTGGGTGCTTGCCTATTTAAGATAGAAAACTAAAACGGGGTTATCAATGGTAATTGGCTTGGAAAAGTCACAAATCCTGCCGTCCATGTGCAGCAGTTACCAATAATTCCAAAACCTAATTAAGGAATCCAATTCTGTTTAAGTGTCTGACTCAATCCGAATCTCATTCTAATATGAATACAATCCAAACATGAATCCAACTATAATTCCATTTCAACATGAATCCAATGTATAAAACATGAACACTTGAACATGAACATGCAACATGACTTGAATCGACCAAACCATGGATATATCTTGACTTGACTATATGACTATCCGTTTACATCCGATCTGTTTACATGAACAACTTATACCATGGTTTCGGCAAGTCTAATACAACAAATCATTACAATCAATACAATATACATTTACGAGGTTTTTAAGGGGTAGATTGGTACGGAATCTATTAGAAGTGGAATGAGACGGTCACTATAATACACCTAACCTGAATATCCGTTAACGTTGTCCTGTGGGTTTTGACGGGGCCTTGTACTCCATATGCCTTAGTCCATGGAGTAAGTTGGACCGCTCTCATATACACTGATATATTCTGTACCAAGATACAAACAACTACGTTAGTATAACAAAAACAGATAAATTACCAGATCTATTCCTTTTACCTGATCTATTTCTCTTTTAGGACTTACCGAGCGATTGTTCACTGACGACATTCCTATCTCTTCTTTCATTGGAATGTTGTTAAGAAAACCCGACTCTCAGGAGATCGAGCCCAGCCAGGACGATTTGGAGCACTTTACTGAGGATTCGGAATTTTAGTTCATTTGTACTTACTTTACTTTCAGTTCATTTGCCATTGTTTAGGCATCGCTTTCCAACATTATATTTACTTTTCAGTTGTATGTAAAGAATGTTTAATCAATAAAAAGTTGTTGTTTATTTATATCTCTTGTCATTTCTTATGAAAATTTATTATATTGCTTATTTACGCTTAACATGTCTACTTCTGAGTAAATACGCCGCGGGCCTCGCCATGTCCACTTCCTCGTACACTGGGAAGCGGGGCGTGACATAAGCGGATACTGAGGTAGGCATGATGCAGGATGCTGATTAAATTTAGTGGAAGATACAGTCCAAGAAGTTTGTTGGATTTTGTGTTTATGAACTTGATCTCATCAGATATCCAGACAAGTTCTAAAACAGGTATCACTCATTTTTCGGGAGATAGCCATTCTCCGTGAAGTTGAGACATAGAGGGATAAATATAGAAACACTGGAGCGAATCCACTCACTGAGGCTATTTCTCGAACATGATTGTTTCATCAAACTCGTTTTGCGAAACTGATTAATAGAGAAGTTGGGTGTCACTCATTTTTCGGGAGATAGCCATTCTCCGTGAAGTTGAGACATAGAGGGATAAAGATAGAAACACTGGTGCGGATCCACTCGCCGAGGCTATTTCTCAAACACGATTGTTTCGTCAAACTCGGTTTGCGAAACTGATTAGTACAGAAGTTGGACATTCGGTAGCACACGGGCTGTGCGTACGTGATGCCGCAATAATTTGGCCTTAAGTGCAAGTGGGAGATTATTGGATATAGTTCCCTCAAGGCAATTATTGTAATCGCATGCAAGCGATTATGATGATTGATGGTGGACCTATACTGATAGAACAATCTAACTCGAGATGATAGTATACTGTCTGGTTTGACTTTATCATTATGTATATGTCTTGTGTGGTATAGTATATCACTATTACATATTGATAGAGCCCAGAAGATTCATGCTTGACTACCAGGGTTATGATGGTAATCACACTTGTGAGAACTGGGTAGTCTATAACCACCTCCTTAAATGTCCCTTATCGTGGGAATACCGAGACAGAGCATCGATATTCTAGAGTAAACTAGTGTATATGTTTCTTGACCCCGACGAGGGACGATGGCCGGTCTCACAGCCATTGGTGTTAATCAACCACCGAGATTGTATACAGGTGCTCATTGGGTTATGAGTTACACTGTACGAACTCGCCGAGATCATATTAGATGGTATTATATCTATCGTCAGCTAATAGATCTCTGGTGGCATGAGTACAGGTTAGTCTGTCGACCTAAGATTGTCATTTGTCTTATGTGAGTTCCCACTGTACTTTGATTACTACCCTACCACGGCTCAAAGGAGTCGTGTAAATAGCTTTTAGTTGGATACAGTCCCGAGCCACATGGAGGAAGTGAATGTATTGCGAGGATTCGTCTCTCCCAGTATTGGGGGTTGATGTGTTGGAGTTCCTTAGCACCCCCACTAGGTTATCCAATGTATCAAGCATGCAATTTTAAAAATCTAAGGTGCTAAAGAACCCAAGCCTAGAATCTAACTAAAGGATTAGGAGTAAGCTAGCATGTAATCAAACATTACACTAAGTGAATGAGGAATACAACCTTTGTAGACTGTTCCTTTACTTCTAAAGCTTCGTGTAGTAGTCCCTTCGCTCCAAGTAGTGATCTCCCAGACTCTAGTAAGGGTTCACAAGGTGAAAGGAACAAGCTTGCTTGAAGTCTACGAGGCCGAAGATGATCTATGTCGAGGAATCTCCGACTCAAGCTACCTCTTCACTAACTGGGAATTAGTGAAGCAAACAACCTAAACTAAATGGCTAATCTAGTGTAGGTTGATGAAGTAAGATTTTTGCTCACTTTAGAATTATTTTCTTACTAATTTTCTTCACCTCTTGAAAACCTAGAAAGCCATCAAGAGATGAAGAAAAAGATGAAGTGGTGAAAGAATGAATGAGAATTGCAACCATGGGTGAGATAATATCTCATATTCTCAATGTAGAGAATTAACCATAGCTATAGATAATGGTTAGGTTAATAAATATCTAAGGTGAGACAAAATTAGTGGACTAAGTCAAGGTTACCACAAGCTTCTCCAAGCTTCCATCCATGCATAATTTCCACCTAATTTTAAATTACTTTAAATAAATAATAACCCCTTAATTATCTATGGAATGGTGTGAGTCTCATACACCCATGCAGTATGTATCATCAAGCATGACACAAAGATAAATGCAATAATATATATAACATATATATTATATGTACAACTGAGAACAATAAATTTATAAGTGAGCTAATATTAGTTAATGTAAATTAATATATCAAATATATAATTATACAATAAATTATTAAATCAACACTTTATTTAATAATCCGGCTATATCACATATAACCGACTAATATTATTTGTATCAACTTATTGAATCAATACTTGATTCGATAACCCGGCTATATCACATATAACCGACCGATATCATATATCACGAGATTAGAATATGGTATCACATACACGTATTAATCTCGGTCCCGCACATATCACATATGTGCTCTTATTTCGTTTCACCTGAGCCAGGAAACATCTGTGTAGGACTCTAAAGACTCGTCAATACGCCAGCAGTAGGTGATGATCATATCAGTCACCCACAAGCCGTCAGCGGCACTAGCTGTACGTAACGACTACCCGGGTATTAAGCGATCAGAAGATCAACAAGCAAGCCTGCTCATACTCCTGTGAATCCAATAAGTAACACTACCGTACAGTCCGGTCTCTTCGTCTGATATGTCGCATATCTAGCCTGGGGGTAGTAAAACGTCAGACCCCAATAGATTGATAAGTCATGCTGATGTAATGCCCATAACGGTTCGAGAAACTACTGATAACACTTACCAGTAAATCTCAGCAACCCTAACCAGGGATTTCCTGTTATGGCCAATCGAGCACAGCGCAACATCAACCCCCAATACCAGGAGAGACGAAACTCCTCCTGTCGCTCATTGCCTCCATGTGACTCGGGACTGTACCCAAAAACCACATGTTTTCACAAATCAGTAGAGCCGTGGTAGGGTGGAAATCAAAGCACGGTGGGAGACACACAAGACTCTATGACGATCTCGGGTCTACAGACTACCCTGTACCAGTGTCATCAGAGAACTGCTATCTGACGATAGGTATAATACCATCTAGGAGTTCTCGGCGAGTCATGTTCAGTATACCCAGCCTCCACTGAGCACCCGTATACCATCTTTGATGTCAAACTCCAATGGATATGGGATCATCCATCGCCCATCAAATGGGTCAAGAAGCCTATACGCTAGTCTACTCTGGAATATCGATACCCTGTCTCGATACACCTTCGACTAGGAACAATTAAAGTATGAACTTGTGGACTACCCTGGCCCCACTAGTATGATCTACATCATAATCCTGGTAGTCAAGTATACATCCTAAAGGCTTTACCAACATGTGAGAGCAAGACAGTATCACAACACTAGTCAACATGTTAAGATAAAGAGCAACCAGATAGCATACTATCATGTTGAGCAAGAAAATCCTCCTTATATATGTCCAAGCATCCATTGTAATATACAATCATGTACAACAATGGCCTCTAGAGAATACATACAACTAACAATCTCCCGCTTGCATTAAGGCCAATTGTTGTAGTATCTCATACCCAACGTCTCAAAAACTCTCAAACAGTATCTGGGGTTTTAGCCTAGGTGAGTGGATCCACCGTGTCATTCATCCTATCAACTCTCCTGACCTCGATCACCCAGAGATCAACCATCTCCCTGATCAGGTGATACTGCCTAAGAATATGTCTGGATCACTGATGAGACCAGGGTTCCTAGGCCAAAACCACAGATCCATTGTTGTCGCAATAACAGTTATTGGATGCTCAATGGTAGGAACCATGTTCATCTCATGAACAAGAAATATCCGGATATCCACTTTGGCGGCATCGTTGGCAGTGATGTATTCAGCCTTTATCGTCTAGTTTTTCACGGTATCGAGCTTGGAACTCTTCCAATATACCGTCCCTCCACTGAGGGTAAAGACAAAGCCTGAGACTGACTTTCATTCGACCTTATCACTCTGGAAGCTCGAATCGGTAAAGGACTCCCTATGGAGTTCACCGTTACCAAACACCAAGAACATTTCTTTAGCCCTTCTCAAGTACTCAAGAATGTTCTTCACAGCTGTCCAGCGATTCTCCCAAGATCTGATTGATTCATGATCACTACACCTAGTGAGTTAGCTACATCTAGTCTGGTACATAACATCACATACATGATAGAGCCTACTGCCGAAACATATGGTATCCCTTGCATGCGAGCTCTCTCCAAGTCAGTCTTGGAGGACATCTTTTTGGAGAGAGTGATTTCTAAGTGAGTGGGAAAACTGCCATGCTTAGAATCTTCCATACTAAACCCCTTTAGTATGGTGTTAATGTACCTGGATTGGGACAATCCCAACATCCACTTAGATCTATCTCTATAGATCGTAATCGCCAAGATGTAGTAGGTATCATCCAAATCTTTTATGGTGAATCCTCGTGATAAGAGGAGCTTGAACGAGTGTAGATAGGAACACAATTTCCTATCAAGAGTATGCCATCTATGTACAGTACGAGGAAGACAATATTACTCTCTACAACCTTCTTGTATATACAAGGTTTATCTACATTTTTTATGAAGTCAACTCTTTGACTGCCACATCAAAATAGATGATCCAACTCCGCGATGCCTGCTTTAATCCGTATATTGATTTAAGCAACTTGCACACCTTTCCACTGCTCCTACTGTCTACGAAGCCCTCTAGCTGTCAAGTGCATGCTCCCTTCTAAATCACTATTTAGAAAAGCGGTCATGACGTTCAATTGCCAGATTTCGTAGTCATGGTATGTAGCGATGGCAATTAGGATCCAGATGGACTTAAGCATAGCCACTGGAGAAAAAGGTTTCATCAAAATCCACACCTGGTTATATAACGAAAACCTTTTACTTCAAGTCTAGTTTTGAAAGTCTCAACTTTTCCATCTACACCAAGTTTCTTTCTCAAAGAACCACTTGCTCCCGTTGGGTTTAACCCCTTCAGGAGCAACATGCAAAGTCCATACTTTGTTGGTGTATATGGATTCCATCTCAGATCGTATTGCATCCAGCCATTTCACAGAGTCCTCAATCGTGATGGCCTGCTCGAAAATAGTTGGGTCATCATCTTCCATGATGCAATCCTCGTTCCCACTGTCATTGAGAAAACCGTAGTATCTCTCAGACGGATGAGGAACCCTACTAGATCGGCAGAGAGACTGAGGTTCGTCGGGAACTATCGAATTCTATGGTTCCATCAAATCATCAGTTGTAGTTTGTATAGCTGGAACTCCTTCCAGTTCTACCTCATGACCACTAATTTCTTCCATAAGAAATTCCTTTTTCTAAAAAGGTGGCATGCTAAGAAACAAAACACCTTTTGCTCCTCAGTATGGTAGAAGATATAGCCTCGCGAATGTTCGAGATATCTAACAAACCTATATAGTACTGACCTTGCCTCGAGCTTGTCTGGATTTTGCTTTTCAACATAAGCCGGACAACCTTATATCTTAACTCATTTAAGAGATGGTCTCTTCTAATTCCATCTCATATGGTGTGGTTGCAACCGATTTGATTGGAACCCTATTCAATAGGTATGCGGCTTCTTAAGCGCATAACCCTAAAAGGAAATAGGTAACGCAGTAGTACTCATCATAGAGCGCACCATATCTAATAGGGTGCGTTACCCCCTCCCTGATACACCGTTGTGCGATGGTGTATACGGAGGAGTAAGCTGAGAGAGAATCCCATTCTCTTTTAAATAATCCTGGAACTCCGTGCTTAAATATTCTTCTCCCCGATCAGATCATAGGATTTTATACTTCTACCCGTTTGGACTACCCTTCGAATAGGAACAATTAAAGGATGAACTTTTGGACTACCATGTCCCCACTAGTATGATCTACATCATAATCCTGGTAGTCAAGTATACATCCTAAGGGCTTTACCAACATGAGAGAGCAAGACAATATCACAACACTAGTCAACATGTTAAGATAAAGAGCAACCAGATAGCATACTATCATTTCGAGCAAGAAAGTCCTCCCTATATATGTCCAAGCATCCATTGCAATATACAATCATGTACAACAATGGCCTCTAGGGCATACATACAACTAACATTATGTCGCGCTGTGCCCGGTTGTCCATCACCATAAGACCTAGCTAAGCATATGAGATTTACTGATTTGGATCAGTGGTTTATCGGATGGTGATGGGCTTGATATCGGTACGACTTATTGCGTTATTAGGAGTATGACGTTTACCACCCTCGTAGACCCGATATGTAACAGTCTCTAACGAACAGATTGTACTGTACGGTGTATATGACTTATAGGCTTAGTAGGGGTTTGGATGAGTTTGTTTGTCGACCTTCCTTTCGCTTAATATCTGGGTAGCCATTACGTACAGGTAGTTGTTAGTTATATGTATGCCCTAGAGGCCATTATTATACATGTGATGTATATTATAGTGGATGCTTGGACATATATAGGGAGAACTTTCTTGATCGACATGATAATATGCTAACTGGTTGCTCTTTATCTTAACATGTACACTTATTGTCTCTCTATTAGATGTTGATAAAGCCCTTTGGATGAGTACTTGACTACCAGGATTATGATGCAGATCATACTAATAGGGCAGAGGTAGTCGGTAAGTACATCCTTCAAATGTTTCTAGTCGTGGGGGTATCGAGACGGGACATCGATATTCCAGAGTAGACTAGCGTATACGCTTCTCGACACATATGACGGGCGATGGATGATCCCATATCCATTGGTGTTTGACATCAGAGATGGTATACGGGTTCTCAGTGGAGACTAGGTACATTGAATGGACTCACCGAGAATTCCTTGATGGTATTATACCTATCGTCAGATAGCAGTTCTCTGGCGACACTGGTACAGGTTAGTCTGTCGACCCGAGATCGTCATAGAGTCTTGTTTGATTCCGACTGTGCATTGATTTCCACCTTACCACGTTCAAGAGATCGTGCAAAACGGTGGTTTTTAGGTACAGTCCCGAGTCACATGGAAGCAATGAGCGATAAAAGGGGATTCGTCTCTCCCGGTATTGAGGGTTGATATTGCGGTATGCTCGATTGGCCATAACAGGAAATCCCTGGCCAGGGTTGCTGAGATCTAATGGTAAGTGTTATCAGTAGTTTCTCGAACCGTTATGGAACTTGCATCGGCATGACTTATCAGGCTATTGGGGTCTGACGTTTACCACCCAAGGCTGTGATATGCGACATATCAGACGAAGAGACTGGACTGTACGGTAGTGTTACTGATTGGATTCGCAGGAGTATGAGCAGGCTTGCTTGTTAATCTTCTGATCGCTCAATACCCGGGTGGCCGTTATGTTTAGCAGACCACTTGCGGCTTGTGGGTGACTGATATGATCACCGCCTACTGCCGGCGTATTGACGAGTCTTTAGAGTCCTACACAGAGGTTTCCTGGCTCAAGCGAAATGCGGATAAAGTCAACCCCCTGACCCCGTGAAATGCGGATAAAGTCAACCCCCTGACCCCATGAAATGCAGATAATGTCAACCCCTGACTCCATGAAATGCGGATAAAGTCACCCCCATGACCCCGTGAAATGCGAATAAGGTCAACCCCTGACCACGTGAAATACGGATAAAGTCAACTCCCTGACCCCGTGAAATGCGGATAAGGTCAACTCCCTGACCCCGTGAAATGCGGATAAGGTCAACCCCCTGACCCCGTGAAATGCGGATAATGTCAACCTCCTGACCCCGTGAAATGCAGATAAGGTCAACCCCTGACCCCGTGAAATGCGGATAAGGTCAACCCCTGACACCGTGAAATGCGGATAAAGTCAACCCTCGACTTTCCCGTCAAAGCAATTCTTTGATTCGGGAGAAAGTCAACTCATCAATTACTTACGGGTCTTCTCGACTTGTAAGGAAGAAAGTTCTCTTCTGAGATCGTTACGACTCTCAAGAGGAAACACACTTAGGAATCCTCACGATTCCTAAAGAGAAAATTACACTTACGAGATCCTCACGACTCGTAAGGAGAAATACCTTTATAAGACCCTCACGGCTTATAATGCTGAAAAGTATTAGGTGACAGATCCTAACCTTGTCTCTCAACCCATCGTTGCCTCGCAGAGAGGTCAAGGTAGATTTTCTATGGACCACACTCTCCGACAAGAAAGAAAACAATCACTTACGAGTCCTCTCGATTCGTAAGCAAGAAAAACTCTCTTGTGAGATTCTTACAAATCTCAAGAGAAAATACACTTAGGAATCATCACGATTCTTAAGGAGAAATTACACTTACGAGATCCTTACGACTTGTAAGGAGAAGTACCTTTATGAGACCCTCACGGCTCATAAAGTTGGAAATCCTTAGGAGGCAGATCTGAACCTGACTCCTAAGCCATCGCTGTCCTACAAGGAGATCAAAATAGATTATCCACAAAATGCATTTTCTAAAAGGGACACACCACCATGAAGCAAAATATGTCTTTTATTCATGAATTAAAATGAATACAAAGTACAATTTATGAAAGAATCAAAAAATACTCTCATTCAGGAGTATGCACAAAAGAAGAATAAAAAGAAAAATATACAATTCTTCAAGCCAGTGGACGATTTAATAGATTTGCCAGTTCATCCTTTTTCCGCTGGGCCTCGGCTTCATAATTTGTTATCGCAATAAGACGGGCCTCCGCTTAAAACTGTTGGGCCTGGTATGAGGCAAGCCGACTTTCAAGCTCCTGTTCAGTGACCTTGTGGGCTTCAACCATCTCACGGATAAAAATTACGGTTTTATCAATAGTTACCACCTCCCTGATAGCTTCTTGAAGCACCCGCCAAAGTTCATACGCCCGAGTGGTCTTGGCCGTAAAATTAGCTTGAAGTTCCCCCAGCGCAGTTGAAGCCAGCTTCCTCTCTAAAAATTTTCGGCTGAGTCTCTTCTCGCATGACAGCATATTTGCTGCGCACCGTTCGATCAGCCCCCACAAGCTCGCCTTTGCAGCCACAACCTCTGAAGGAAGGCGCGTACATTCAAGACTATGTAAGCAAGCCTCTACCCGGCGACAAAACTCAACCCAGACATGCACCAATGTTTCGCAATGGTAAGCAGCAAGAAAGGGGAGAGAACTGTTGGCTTCGGCGGCAAATTCTTCGGCCGTGATCAAACTACCATCACGAAGGTCTTCAATCAGAGCTGACAAAGAGTGAAGGCTTAGCTTTGCCATCCGTTCCGAGGCACGTAGAGCATAGGGGCCGGGTGGCATGGCGATGCGAGATTCCAGCATGGTAAGAACTGGAAAAACTGTTAAGATTTATAAACAATCAGCGAAACTTGCAAGCAAAGAGTAGATGGAACAACGTCGAAACTTTACTTACCCATAGTCATGCAAGAAGGGTCCAAAAGATCCCCAGGCCCGTCAAGAATCTCAACTTTATCATCGGCTTCCAGAACTACAGAAAACATCAGCATTGTTATACGAAATAATAATAATGCCATGAAGAAGTCAAATAACACTAACCTTGCCCGGAAGAGAGGACGATGCGTTAAGGGAATATTGCCTGCAGAGCGGCCATCTCTAGCAAACACTGAAAGGATTTCTAGGAGACAGATCAGCGATAGACGCCGCCAACCCGCGAAATTCTGAAAAGACAGAAAGGCTCAGATAATGGAGAGATTATTAAAATAAAATATAGAAGGCTACCTTCGATTCTCCTCCCGCTCTGAACTGGAGGGATAGCAGCTTCGGCGGCCTCCTCCATGCCCCCAGGCACATCATCGGGGACATGGGACAGTATAACAACTTCCAATTGAGGAGCAGTGGCCACCGCTACAGGCTCCAATGAAAAGACGGTGGCCTCGACTACCTGTCCCATAGTCTCCGGGTCGTCCCCAGAAAGATCCATTGAATCCGCGGCCAATGAAGATGCCTCTTCCAGGAGAGCAAGCATCGGGAGAACGGAAACCACCAATGGGAGCTCCGCGGCAGGAAGAATAGGTGTGTCGACCCCCTCTACACTTACTGGTGTCTCATCAGGGATATTTACAGAGTCCATAGTCAAGGCGCGACTCGAACTCAGATCCTTTGCCATTGCCGAAGTCCCTGCAAAGTTTTCACGAAGATAAGGATATATATATAAGAAGTGCAAAATACTACAAAAAGATGTATAAGTATACCAATGCGCCAAGGAGCTTCTAGTATGGCTTTTTCAAGCCGGCGTTCCTTCTCAAGAATTTGTGCTCGCCGAGGTTCGAGGGTAGACTCGTGGCCACCAGTCCACAACGACAGCGTATCTTCGGCATCGGCCGAGATAGGCTACTTAAGGGCTATCTCTCCTCCCTCTTCCAAAGGACCTATAAATATCCGTCGTATCGATGGAGGATCTTCGTAGAAGATGACGGCAGGATAAGGCCTCTTTGGGACCTTTACATTTTCAGTCTCATCCTAGGAGCGTCTTATAGCCTCAGCCAATTGTGCGGCGTCCTCGGCAGATGAACCTGGAAAAAGAAGACCACCATCCGGCTCTTACATAGCTATTGGTTTGTCTTGAAAGATAGGCTCGGATTCCACTAAAAAGTCGAGCAGATTGGTGACCGTCTTCCTTCGCCTCTTTGACCCAGAACTAACACCAGAAGACAATCGTTTCTTTCCCTCGGTGCTTTGGTACGATGTTGACCCACTTCGCCTTCAGTATCCTCTCTCGGCAGTGCTACCGATGATGACACCGGCATTGCTGACGCCGCAGCTGATGAAACTGCTACTGGTGCCTTATCAGAAGCCCTTGCCTGAGCTCTAGTGCGCATCGGCATACCAACTATCGAAGTCAAGTCCACATCTGCCGCCTCAGGAATAAGTACGGTGCCGGTATCCCTCAAGGGAGGGCGAACCATTGTCCGCGGTCGCGGCGGGACTCCCATAGCTTGGAGCGAGGCGGAAGATCTAAGCCTAAAAAGTATCCTCCTCTCCTCAGCAATGATTGGACTAACTCGGTGGCGATACCAACCCATGAAAGCCCCCAAGCACCTCGGAATGTAGTCGGCCTCGGGGATCATGAAATGAGAACCGGTGTTCAGCCTCATGAAATGGTGGGTGGCGTCACGAACAGCTTCCAAAGAAGGGATGGGCTCCACTGTGAATGCCTCGAAGGGGACACCCTAGTTATATCCTAATTTCCGGGCAAAGCGGTGTGGATTGTACCGCATGAAAAGAGCCGCATCGTTTCGACGAAACTCCAGATAACCGGGTCTGATCGAGTACAGGTGCACGACTTCGTTGGGCTTCAAGGATGGTGCCCCCTCTTTCGATAAGTCAAACAACTATTGAACAGGTCCCGAAGGAGCAGAGAGGATTCGATCACTAAATACCATTCCGTCTTCGTTGGCATACGGATTGAGCAGCACACGAAGAGCCCCTAATTGAGTCAGGTCAGAAGCAGAAGCGTCCACCAACCTCATGAGCCGCGGAAAGGTATAAGCACTATAAAAGATGGGTCTCTGGTGCGCAGCAAATGCCCATAGCACGTGCATCTCAATCCATGATGTAAAGTAATGAAGAGAGAAACTCACTACGTTCATGCCTGGGGTTGAGTTATTGGTTGCAGTGCTTAGCCCATGGTACAGATGCGACAACCCTGCAATGCCCACGGCTAATCGTGTCCCTTCGGCAATGCGATGAGCAGGGTAAATGACCGAGGCTCTCATGAATCGACGGTGCGTTGGAACGATAAACCAACTGAGCCAAACAGTGATAAAAACCGATGAAGAAAGTTTCTTCATCTATGCCAGGAGCTGCGATCGACTCAAAAGGTACAACCGACAAGAATGGAATGTAGAACTGGGGCAAATCCTCTTCTCTAGCCCATAGCCTATTTAAACCAAACCCGAAGGGGTCGTTAATATTTGCGAACTTTGGAACCGCCTTTGATAGAACGTCTCCGTGAAGGAAGCAGGCGATAAAGCTTTTAAAAGTGATGCCATGTTCTTCCGACTCTGTGAACAGCTTCCCAAAAATCCCCAGAGTCTTGATTAGACTCGGGTACTTGTGGCGTACGGCATTTTCAGTCGACAAGCCGTCAAGCGTAGCGGGCATAGTCTCGAAGGCATACTCGTCAGAGGGCAATAATTCTTCGTAAGGCGCTCCCCTGATCAGTAAACCTGAGATCTCGCGAAACTCCTCCAAAGAGATCGAAACCACTCACCTAACAAGAAAGTGTTGATGGGAAGATTCCATTGATTAAGGAAAGCTTTAACCCACCATACATGAGGAGACTGATAATGGAAGAGAGATGCGTACACTGCCTGATAAAGCCCGACCCTCTACAGTCGCGCACGATGAGCGGACAAGATGTAACGAGCCAAGAGAAGATAGCCCGTGGGATGGCGAGGGGTAAGCCCTATCTTGTAAACTTGTCCCCAAGGCTGGGCTTCACCTTGGCAGATACGACGCCCTAAGATGTCTATGGACGGCACAGGCTGGTTTGGTATCCCAACTGTCAACGGTTCGAGCCGGCCTGTAGGAGTCCAATCTGCCACCTCTACAGCAAAAGCAGTCCGCGGACGGTCCATCGGCAGGAACGGGCGAGGAGAGGTTCTGTTGGCACCTCGCAAAGAAAGCTTCGGCGACCGCGGATGATATGACCGTACCAGGTCCCCCATAAAAGCAGATTGTCGCAGTCCGGGTCGTGAGCTCTAATCATCACCATCACCTCTTCGTCAGATGGTGACTGAGGAAAGGCAGCCTCCGAGCGGGTGAAAGGGAAGTATGGAAGAGAAGCCATTATTCCTGAAACAAAGGAAAGGAAACTGTTGGTGAAGCCCACACGTGTATATATATTTATAAATATATATATATATATAAAAGGACAGTGGAATAAAACGACCAACAACTTATTTTATGGGACCATTGGTTACAAAACACATGGGCCCCACAAAATCAATATGGCGGCTCACTAATAATGAGGCTGAGCAATCATCATGAGAACAAAATGAAGATTCTCAATAAATTCAAACAACTCTACACATTCTCCCAAGGAGAAAACCCATTGCAGAAACTCTGTGCAAATCGAGAAGGATCTCTCCTAAACTATTTTTGCAAGAACTCAGGATGAAAAATCCCAAGAAGTCTTCTTCAAGAAATAAGTTCTTTAGAGGAATTAAATTCCTTTTGAACAGAGGAATTAAATTCCCAGGGATTATTTTTCCAGAGCTAAGCTCTTTGAAATGGAATTAAATTCCAGAAGGAAATAGGTACCATCGTCAAAACCCTAAGATACGGAAAATGGCCAACATTTGGGGTTTGCTACCTAAAGATCGAGCGTTCTTAGGACATCAGAAAGATGAGTTCTTTGAAGGGAAAAACTCTTGGTGTGGATTTAAAATCCAAAGAGTTTTTTTTATAAAAGTTCTTCAATCGTTCAAAACCATTACCTGAAGAAGAGATTCTTTTTTGGACAGAGTTAAACTCTGAAATTTTTTGGAACAGAGAACTGAGCTCTGAGGAAAAGAATTAAATTCTCAAAGAAAAATGAACAAGGAAGAAGATGAAAGAGTGGAGGAGCTTCTGAATAGACCCTTGCATTTATAGGATGTGATGGGAAATGGTTCATCTACCATCTTCTCTAGGAAGATCCAACGGCCACAAAAGTGACGGCGTTACACTCACGTGCAAACACGTGAGAACAATGCAGTGGAGGCATTTGTTCCCTCATAAAATACAAGGAAAAACCCCAATGGGGCATCACGTGCGCACACGTGATCGGGGGTTACGTGTCGATACGTGATGGCTTCCTGAGGGCTCTGAAATGATAAGAATTGAATCCTAATCAAATGGGGTCACGTGCCCACACGTGATGGGCCTTTAAACCCACTAAAAAGAATTAAAGGTATAATAAAACAGCAAGAAAAAAACCCCAATGGGGCATCACGTGCCTACATGTGACCAAGGGTCACATGCTGACACGTGATAAGTTCCCGAGTTCTTTAAAATAACAGAATTAAATTCTGGTTAAATGATTAATCCGTGGGTCACGTGCCACCATGTGATGAGGTCTTAAAAAATCTCTGAGTTAAAGGAAAGAAAACCCTAAACGGGGCATCACGTGCCCACACGTGACAGTGGGTCACGTGCCAACACGTGATGGGTTCCTAAAGATCTCTGAACTAATAGAATTAAATTCTAATTAAATGGTCAATCAGTGGGGTCACGTGATAGGCTCTTAAACCTTCTGAACTAATAGAATTAAATTCTAACTAAAGGAAATCAAAAACCCTGATATTTCCCTAGATCTTCCCAAACAAAAAGATTGCGCTTTGTAAAGTGGAGCACCGTTGGATTAAAAATCCAATGGTGATTAAAAATCACCAATTTATAGAAAGATTCTATACAAGGAAAGATTTTCATAAAATCTTCCAGGAACAACAAACAAAATATCTTTTGGATTAAAAATCCAATGATGAATAAAATTCACTGAGTGGTCTAAAGGATCATGTTAGTTACAAAATCAATCAAAATCTTTCAATGAAAAATTGACTAAACAAACTGATACTTTTCTTTCTCCTATAAATAGGAGCCAAGAAGAAGAAAAAAGAAGGGGATACAACAACGGAGAGAAAAAAGAAGAGAATTTAATTCTCCAGAGAGAAAGAGGATTTCTTCAGAAAAAGAAAGAAACCCTAGGTAAGAAAGGGAAAGAAATCATTCTATAAGCTCCCACAAAACAAAAAGAGAATTTAATTCTCAAACTAAAAGTTTAACTCTTCTGAATAAGAACTTAGTTCTTCCTCTGGTTGAAGATTTGCTGAAGCAGATCTCCCTATAAGTTGAGAATTTAATTCTCATCGGGGAGGTTCTGTCATGCAGATCTAAAACCTAAGAGATGACCTAAGTTCAGAGAATTTTATTCTCTCACAAAGCACATAGGAATTTAATTACTCCAACAAAAATAGGGTTTAACCCTTAATACAAGAACTTAGTTCTTCTTCATGGTTGAAGATCTGCAGAAACAGATCTCCCCATAAGTTGAGAATTTAGTTCTCATCGGGGAGATTTTGCCATGCAGATACAAAACATAGAGGGAAAATTGAGTTTAAAGAATTTAATTCTTCCAAATACATAGGAATTTAATTCCTCTAAACAAAATTAGGGTTTAACCCTATAAAAGAATTTAATTCTTAAACAAAGGACTTAAACTTTTGATGCACGTAAAAGAGATCAGTACCCAACCTGATCACGTGTGTCCACGTGTCAGTGAAGAGAACAAATGAAATTGGGTCACGCGCTCTGATTAGTAGGGATTTTAAGATCAAAAATATTTTACCGCAATCAAGAACGGCGTCGCATGAAACTAGCCGGTGAGTACGGGTTGGTCCACAGGGATGTGTAATTTTCCTAAGTGTTCTTACGAGCTGATTCAAATGGGTGTTTGGTCTTTTAATTTAATCTAAAAAAAAGAACTAAGTTATGCGATGGTTAAGAAACTTGCTAGGGTTAGGTCTAAGGTGGAGTTTGATAAGATTTAATGTCACACCTCTTTCAATGCCCTAAATGAGATCTTTTAGAAGTTATAGCAACTATTAGAAAAAGGGATTAGGATGATTGGGAAGAAACGAAGTTTCTTCCTCTAGATCCTTGTCCGTCCTTTCCTAATATTTGCTCTAACCTTCATGGAAGACATGCATGTCCGGTCCTTTATACTACGGTTTCACCGTTACCTTGTGGGTAGGGTGCCGTAGGGAGCGGATCATGCATGCATGCATGAAGTTCTAGTTATTAAAAATAGTCGGGCACGAAAGAGATGAGAGATCTTCATCTCTCATTCCTTCCCTTATTCCTAACCCTAACAAGCGAGGAAATTACTTTCTCATTAGGGGATTTATTAAAAACATCATTTTGAGATTCATTTTTAGATCTATTGGATTAATTTCCTACTGCAGTTTTAAGAGATTCTATACTAGAATTAACTAAGGCAAAGGAATGATTTATCTAAGGCAAGAATTAAATTAGAGAGCTAGGGAAAAGAATGAATTGTAAACTAGGGCAGAAAATGAAATGAACTTACATGAAATGATGCTCTTCAATCCTCAAAAGATTCTGAATTTTTATTAATTGAAAAGAGGGATCCCCATTACAATATTTTGATTACAATTTTATAGGGAAACAGGGAAATTTAGGGTTACGGGATTCGCACATGTGCGATTACAAAAATACCCCCGAAAAATCCCAACAAAGTCACCGACCCACCGTCACCAAAAGTCTGCACCGACACGTGCATCAGGAGGCCGCGGAACCGCGGCATATGTGGGGGTAGGGCCGCGGTTCCGCGGCCCTTTGATGAGGTTGTCTGGTGAAATTTTGTGGTCTTATTCTTGATGCTTTGTTATTTCTATTTCTATAGTTCTTTTCTTCATTTGGCTTCTGGGTTTTCTCCAGCTCTTTCAGTGAAACTTATAGTGGTCTTTTAACTGTTTCCTTTGATATTTCGGACCATGCGTTGCCTTGTACACTTGTGAATTGTTCTTCGTCTAGGCTTGACTAGGGTCCTTCTACTTGTTGGTCAAAAGTCCTTCTTTGTATCATCTTTTGTCTTTTTCACTGTTTTCGCCCCCAAAAACCTGTATCCTGTAATATGTAGTAGACATGCATCAAAAGCATATGTTTCTTTATAAAACGAATAAGAATGGGGAATATAATAATACAATATTATGGTGTGAACAAATACCCCCAAACTTATCTTTTACTCGTCCTCGAGCAAACTTATTATTTTATTCTCGATAAAACCTAACCGCACTTTCGCAGGGGAAACGCGATTGCACTGAGCTCGTGCAACAAGCCGTTAAACCTCTAGGTGTCCCTAGTAGGAGGAGTGTTGTCTCCTGAGGGTTTTCAGCGGATACTACCCACAAAATCCTATCAATTAGGCCTACTAACTTTAATTCTCCAATTAGGTTTTATAACAAGGAATTCTATTATCATTGACTCATAAATTACCACCCATATTCTTCACACTTCCTCATCATTTAATTTAAGATTATATATGTTCGATAGACTCACTCAGCTTTCAGCATTTCTTAAGTTTTCCTTCTAAGGTTCCATCTCCACTTGGGAATTTTTCTATCAACTCTACTAAAGAAACAAGTTCTATTCTTCATTCCTTTCTCTTATCTCAACTCTAATCATATATCCCCACGTGTGTGTATAAATCACCCCTACACTTGGAAATTCAAATCAAGCAATCATACTCTTGTCCGTTGTAAAAAGCACTAATTAACTGGTGAATTCACATCCTTCATGCGAATGTTAATACTTCTTGAGGTACCAACAACCGATTACAAGATATGTTTGCACTTTAAAGCGTAATTCCTAGTCTTGCAACACCCAAGGCTTTTAGCAGTGACTCCCAAACCAGTTGGTCTAAGGCACTAGGTGATGAAGCACCCTTTCTAAATATTTTTCTATTTTTGCAGCCTTAAGTAATCACAAAGACCAGTGTTCATTTTTTCTTTATTCATATTTTTTATTTTCTTCGTACTAAGGACTTTAGACAAGAGCATTTCAAGGTCTCTTCTACTACTCCAAGTTTCAAGGTGCGTGATTGTGCAATTTGTAGGGTATACATTTTCAGAGTATAGACTTAAGCTAGGAATTATTTTTCAAACTTATACTCTAATAAGAATATCAATATTTTTCGTTTATTTCAACTTAGCCCAAAAAGTGAACTCAAAATTTGCCTAGTTCTAAATAAACTACAAAGACATATACTTTCTACCGTTAATCTTTAAGGAAGGTTATTTTTAGGGTTTTTAATTTACTACGTCAAAGATCTAGTTGTTCCTAGCTAGTTAACCTATCTGTCAGACTCAAGTTAAATATGGTCAAAATTGAATACAATAATTTTTTTAATTTTTCAATTTTTTCATGGGTTTTCAAAATAAATATGCAAATGCAAAAATATACATATGAATGCGAAGGAAGAAGACGTACCGAGCATACCCCCAAACTTGAACTAGACAGTGTCCTCACTGTCATGCTGCACCAAGAGGGTCGATAATGTCGGCAATGTTCTGCTTATTAATATATTTACAAAATGATACACACCCCCAAACTTATTTGAAATAAAGTTTTGGAAAATTGATTTGAAATTCGGGGGTGAAGGTGGAGGAAAATCAATCAGTGTAAATCGGCTCCTGCAAAAACAGGAGCTCCTCCGAATGGTCCGCCGTGAGGAACGGTTTCAATCGATGTCCATTAACCTTGAATAGAGTGCCGTCCTCAGAATTTTCAAGATCGACCGCACCGTGCGGATAAACGGTGCGTACAACAAATGGTCCCTTCCATCTAGAACAGAGCTTGCCTGGGTGATAATGTAACCGAGTATCATAGAGTAAAACCTGTTGACCAGGTTCAAAAGTTTTTCGCAAAAGGTGTTTATCGTGGAACACCTTAGTTCGGTTTTTGATAATTGCGGCATTATCATATGCCTCATCCCGCAGCTCTTCTAGTTCATTTAACTGTAGCTTTCGGTTGCTGCCCGCATCTCCTAAGGATAAATTCGGCTCTTTGATAGCCCAAAATGCCTTGTGCTCAATCTCTACCGGGAGGTGGCAAGCCTTCCCGTAAACAAGCCGGTATGGAGACATACCCAGATCAGTCTTGTATACAGTACGGAAAGCCCATAGTGCATCGATCAGTTTAAGTGACCAATCCTTACGGTTTTTAGAAACCGTTTTCTCCAAGATTTGCTTTATTTGCCGATTTGAAACCTCAGCCTGCTCATATGTTTGGGGATGGTATGGCGTTGACAACTTGTGGGTTATAAAATATTTGCGCATTAAGGACTCAAAAGTCCTATTGCTAAAGTGAGAACCGTTATCACTTATGATCGCTCGAGGGTGCCCAAATCGAGAAAAGATGTGTTCTTTAAGAAATCGAACCACGACCTTGTTGTCGTTCGTTCGACTAGGAACAGTCTCGACCCACTTTGAAATGTAATCAACAGCCAACAGAATATAAACATTCCTAAAAGAATTGGGAAATGGTCCCATGAAGTCTATACCCCAAACATCAAAAACATCGACAACCAGAATTGGTTGGAGCGGCATTTCGTTTCTCCGCGATATCCGGCCCAAGTGTTGGCACCGGGAGCAAGTCTTGCAGTATTCATATGTATCATTGAAGAGTCGTGGCCAATAGAAACCACACTGCAAGACTTTCTCGGCTGTCTTCTTTGGGCCAAAGTGCCTGCCACATGCTTGATCGTGGAAAAAAGACAGCACACTCTTAACCTCATTTTCCGGTACACACCGACGAATGATTTAGTCGGAACAGTATTTAAAAAGATAAGGTTCATCCCAGTAAAAATGCTTTACTTGGGACAAGAATCGAAGTTTATCCTGTTTCGACCAATCGTTAGGTATCAAGCCGGTGTCCAAATAGTTTACTATATCAGCGAACCATGGTTCGTAAGAAACGGTCAAGAGTTGCTCATCGGGAAAAGCATCAGTGATAGGAAGTTCAAGTGTAGGCGAAGAAGGAAGTCGTGAAAGGTGATCGGCCACTACGTTTTCACACCCTTTTTTGTCCCTTATGATAAGGTCAAACTCTTGTAACAGGAGGATCCAACGTATTAGCCTCGACTTAGCATCCTTCTTCGCAAAAAGGTGGCGAAGAGCTGAATGATCCGTATACACAATAACTGGAGAGCCGATTAAATAAGGCCGAAATTTTTCAAGTGCAAACACAACTGCTAAAAACTCTTTTTCTGTTGTTGTGTAGTTTAGTTGTGCCTCATTTAATGTACGGCTAGCGTAATAAATCACGTGCGGCATCTTGTTAATGTGCTGTCCAAGAACAGCACCAATGGCAAAATCTAATGCGTCGCACATAATTTCGAAAGGTTGCGTCCAGTCTGGAGATAAAAGAATGGGCGCAGAAATGAGAGAGTGTTTCAAAGACTCGAATGCTTCCATGCAAGTTGAGTCGAAATCAAATGTTGTGTCCTTGGCCAATAAGAGAGTCAAGGGTCTAGCAATCTTGCTAAAGTCCTTGATGAACCGTCTATAAAATCCGGCGTGGCCAAGGAAAGCTCGGATGTCTTTAACGCATTTAAGAGGAGGAAGATTAGAGATGACTTCAAGTTTAGCTCTATCAACCTCTATGCCGTTTTGCGAGATGACATGTCCTAAGACAATGCCCTCTCGTACCATAAAATGGCACTTCTCCCAATTCAAAGTCAGGTTCCTATCCCTACAGCGGATAAGAACAGCGTCAAGATGTCGTAAACACTCGTCGAAGGAGTCACCAAAAATGGAGAAATCATCCATAAAGATCTCCAAGAACTTTTCAACCATATCTGAAAAGATCCCCATCATACACCGCTGAAATGTAGCGGGAGCATTGCATAACCCAAAGGGCATGCGACGGTAAGCAAAAGTGCCAAAGGAACAAGTAAATGTAGTATTGTCTTGATCCTCTTTGGCTATGGGGACTTGGTTATAACCGGAATAGCCATCTAAAAAGCAGTAGAACTCGTGCCCCGCCAATCGTTCGAGCATTTGGTCAATGAATGGTAAAGGAAAGTGGTCCTTTCTTGTCGCGGCATTGAGCTTTCTATAGTCGATACAAACTCGCCACCCCGTTTGGGTGCGAGTGGGAATTAACTCATTTGCCTCATTGGTAATGACCGTGATGCCCGATTTCTTTGGCACAACATGAATGGGGCTGACCCATTGGCTATCCGAGATAGGGTAAATGATACCACTATCAAGACATTTAACAATCTCCTTCTTAACGGCCTCTTTCATAATGGGGTTGAGGCGTCTTTGTGGATCCCTTGCCGGCTTGGCATCATCCATCAAGTGTATATGATGTTCAACAATGAGGGGACTAATCCCCTTGATGTCCGCCATAGACCAGCCAAAAGCTTGCCGATTATTTTCTAAGACCATTAAAAGGGACTTCTCTTGCTCAAGAGCTAGAGAGGCCGATATGATAACAGGTAAGGTCTCATTATCACCTAGATAAGCATATTTTAGGTGTGATGGCAAAAGCTTTAGTTCGAGTTTAGGAGGTGAAACAATAGACGGTAACAATGGAGTAACTGTTTCAAACTCGAAGGATTCCATCAAAGGTTCAAATCGAGTGTACGCAACCGAGTCGGATGGTTCAACCAACTCATTCGAAAAAGCAAAAGACTCAAGCTCGGGTGGTGCGTCTTCAGATTCGTCTACAAAGGTGAAACACTCATAATCGTTGTCCGCAGTGAAAGCTGTGTCGGATTCTAGGAGAAACGCACTAGTGGCGTCAACATTGCTGTGATCGAACATGAAATTTTCGAACTCAGAGTCCTCTTCCGCGATCTCATTGATCAAGCAAACATCAAGTACTCTAGCATTAGGCTCGGCAGGCTGATTTCCCAACCTAAAGATGTTGAGTTAAATTGTCATATTGCCAAAAGATAGATTCATTGAACCGTTACGACAATTGATCACAGCGTTAGAAGTCACCAGGAATGGTCGACCAAGTATCACCAGAATTTGATTCCGGGGGTTAGCGACAGGTTGTGTATTCATGACAATAAAGTCTACGGGGAAAATGAAATCCCCAACTCTAATTAACACATCCTCCAACTCTCCCCTAGGATGGGTGATTGATCGGTCGGCCATTTGGAGAGTGCAGTGAGTGGGCTTAAGCTCTCCAACGCCTAATTGCTCGTACACAGAATAAGGTAGCAAATTGACACTAGCACCAAGGTCTAATAGTGCTCTATTGATATTTTTGTCCCCAATTGTTATCGAAATAGTAGGACAATCGGGGTCCTTTTGATTTGGGGGTAAAGAGTTTAAAATAGCATCACTAATAGCACTAGCCACAAAAACTTTCTTTGGTACTTGTGTCTTCCTCTTTTTGGTGCATAAGTCCTTTAAGATTTTTGCATATAAAGGAACTTGTTGGATTGCATCCAAAAGAGGGATATTTATGCTGACCTGTTTGAACAACTCTACAATCTTCTCCATCTATGGAGTTGGTTTATTGGATCTCAACCGGTTCGGAAAGGGAACATTTTGAAATGTTGTTGAGTCCAATTTTGCGGATCAGATTGTTGAGTTGGAACGGAACCCCGTGTAGATATGTTCGTGTTGTGAGAAGTGGGTCCGTTCGAGCTAGATGAAGTAGAGCCATGTGAAGGATGGAAAATAGGCTCTAATGAAGAAGAGGAAGGTGAAGAAGATGAAGAAGGGCCACCGGCAGGGGTGTCATTGTGAATACCCACATTGTTTTGCAACACTTTTCCCGATCTCAACGTGGTCACAGCATTTACGTTATGATTCTGCTGTTGATTTGCAGCATGTGCGTGACCGGGATTGGGCAGTGGTTGAGATGGGAGCTTTCCTTTTTCGCGCTCGCTCAATGCTACATTGAGTTGTGCAATTTGTGCCTCACTAGATTTGATGCTTTGATCATGTGAGGCACTGTTTTGCACCAAAGATTGAATAGAAATCTCTAGTCTTGCTGTAGACTGTGTAGATTGTTTTAGGAATGCATCTAGACTTCTTTCGAGCGAGCTAACCTTGTCATTATTAGGTTGAACAAAATTGTTTGGCGGGTAAGAAGTGTTAAGCACAAAATTGTTCA
Source organism: Agapanthus africanus (assembly GCA_030015575.1). Lineage (NCBI taxonomy): Eukaryota > Viridiplantae > Streptophyta > Magnoliopsida > Asparagales > Amaryllidaceae > Agapanthus > Agapanthus africanus. The sequence goes on along the minus strand of JASDDO010000012.1, from coordinate 448,171,813 downwards.
CCTGATTAGGGTAAGGTTGCTGTTGAAATTGAGTTTGTGGAGGTGCTTGTTGTTGTGGAGGAGGCCCTTGAAAATTGTTATTTCCTTGGAATTGTTTATTTTGGTTCCAAGCGAAATTTGGGTGACTCCTCCAACCCGGATTATATGTAGAAGAGTATGGATCGTTTCTTTGTCGTTGCTGAAAGACAGCATTGACTTGATCATGTCCTTGAGTAGATGCATTGTAAGGACACTCTTCGGTTAAGTGTGAAGGAGCCGAACAACAAGCACACATAGTTCGTGGAGGCATAATAGGGGCAGGAGAAGGCGACGAGATTTTGATCTCAATCGCTTCTAGCTTTTTCGTAAGAGCGGCCATCTCGGCCTTCATAGCAATTGACATCTCTACTTGATGGATGCCCTCCCTAGATTGACCACTAGAAGAAGATGATGTGGTTTTGGAGCTCTTCCACTGAATTGTTTGTTCACTAAGATCCTCAAGAAACTGTCACGCTTCCTCACTAGATTTGGAGAGAAAGTGACCTTGACAGATGGTTTCTAGCAACTGCTTCGTTGCCAAGTTCAATCCCTCGTATAATGTTTGGCAAAGTTGCCAACTCTCGATCCCATGATGAGGGCATTGAACAAGTAGGTCTTTAAATCTCTCAAAACACTTCCAAAATGGTTCGGAAGGAAGTTGTGAAAATTGTATAATCTCATTGCGGATTCTAGCAGTTTTGTGATGAGGATAGAACTTCTTAAGAAAAGCCTTCACAAACTCGTCCCAATTTCTAATGGAATGTGATGTTGTGCTGTATAGCCACTTCTCGGCTAGGTCACAAAAGGTGAAAGGAATGACCCTTAGCCTTATAGCGTCATCACTTAATTGGGTCATTTTCATCATAGCGCAAACGTTTTGGAATTTATTAATAAAAATATACGCATCTTCTGATTCCAAACCATGAAATTTTGGCAGCATATTGATGAAATATGGTTTTATTTCAAAATTTTCCCCATTTGCCGGTGGGGGTGAAATACAGGTGGGTAAAGAAGTGCGGACAGGGTAGAAGAGATCCTGGAGCGCAACTCGTGCGGGCGCTTCAACAGGCGGTTGATTCGGGTTATTCGCACCTAACGGAGGTGGAATCATTCCCGTCGGTAAGGTATCGTTGGGGTTGAATCCCGACATGCCTTCGGAGGAAGAATTTGAAGGTGTAGGTCAGAAAGTGGACGGAATTTCGACTTCGGTGTCGAAAGGTTCGTCGGTCGGTACCAACGAAACACTGACTAATCGGGCGTTAGTGTCCCTAGTCCAAAGTGACATACACTAAAGGGGTAGTGTAGTCAGAAGAAAATGAAAGACAGAATGTGGAGGTAAGAGAACGTCAATGAAAGGAAGTGGTGTAAGTGAGGTGCAAGTTTTCTTTAGCGACAAGTTGTAAGTTTTGAAAAGATTTTTCTTCTTTTTTTTTATGTGAGAGTTTTGCAAAGAGATTTTTGAAAAGAGACTTGAGACGCAAACGTGATCAACCACACATGCACAATCAGGCCTAGATCTAGGGTCACCTAGGTCAGCTAGACAGCTCCTAACTAGGGCTAGAAATAGGACCTCAAACCGCCTCTTCACCGCCAATTGCGGCCAGGTAAGTGCCAGGTAAGTGGGAGGCTCCCCGCTACAAGTAGCGGTCCTAATTAAGTAACCACTTGCCTTGACACACTTGCCTAGACACCGCAAAGTCAGTTAGGATAAACGGTCGATGCCTATGTCTAGTTCTTTGTCCTATTGAGCTCGAAGTCCTTAGGGCTGAGTCTAGTATTTTTTAATTAATAGTGGTCAATGCAAATGCTTTAAGTGCTTTCTGGGGTCCTGGGAAGGGTGATGAAATCCCCACCCAATCTGAGTTTGGTCAATAGCCCCTTAAAGTCCGATTAAATTATGCAAAACATTAAATTCACTTGCAATCAATTATTTTTAGCGCGATGCAAAGAAATCCTGCAGAAAATTTTGCAAAAAGATATATGTAGGTTGACAGAGGGGAAGGAAAGAAAACAAACCGACAAATTTCCACGCGATGAAGCCACATGTCCGCCGTGTTTCCGCGGTTCTGAGCGCAGGTATGCCGCGGTTTCGCGGTGGGAAGAGGAGATCAGGTCCTCAGAAAATTTGTGCGGCTCTGTTGTGAACTTTCCCCTCTGTTATGATGTGACTTTTTCTGTTTTCCCCTCTGTAAATTTCCAGATCCGAGATTCTTTGCTGTTCCTGCAAAATTCAAAAGATAAACCCTTCAAACAGATAAAAATTGATAAAATATTTTTTTTACTTTTTCTATTTTCAGATTTTTATTATTTTTTTTTTTAAAAATTTATATCAACCCGAAATTACACAAAAGAAATTTTACGCCATCCCCGGCAACGGCGCCATTTGATTAGTAGGAATTTTAAGATCAAAAATATTTTACCGCAATCAAGAACGGCGTTGCATGAACTAGCTGGTGAGTACGGGTCGGTCCACAGGGATGTGTAATTTTCCTAAGTGTTCTTACGAGCTGATTCAAATGGGTGTTTGGGCTTTTAATTTAATCTAAAAAAAAGAACTAAGTTGTGCGATGGTTAAAAAACTTACTAGGGTTAGGTCTAAGGTGGAGTTTGATAAGATTTAATGTCACACCTCTTTCAATGCCCTAAATGAGATCTTTTAGAAGTTATAGCAACTATTAGAAAAAGGGATTAGGATGATTGGGAAGAAACGAAGTTTCTTCCTCTAGATCCTTGTCCGTCCTTTCCTAATATTTGCTCTAACCTTCATGGAAGACATGCATGTCCGGTCCTTTATACTACGGTTTCACCGTTACCTTGTGGGTAGGGTGCCGTAGGGAGCGGATCATGCATGAAGTTCTAGTTATTAAAAATAGTCGGGCACGAAAGAGATGAGAGATCTTCATCTCTCATTCCTTCTCTTATTCCTAACCCTAACGAGCGAGGAAATTACTCGCTCATTAGGGGATTTATTAAAAACATCATTTTGAGATTCATTTTTAGATCTATTGGATTAATTTCCTACTGCAGTTTTAAGAGATTCTATACTAGAATTAACTAAGGCAAAGGAATGATTTATCTAAGGCAAGAATTAAATTAGAGATCTAGGGCAAAGAATGAATTGTAAACTAGGGCAGAAAATGAAATGAACTTACATGAAATGATGCTCTTCAATCCTCAAAAGATTCTGAATTTTTATTAATTGAAAAGAGGCATCCCCATTACAATATTTTGATTACAATTTTATAGGGAAACAGGGAAATTTAGGGTTACGGGATTCGCACATGTGCGATTACAAAAATACCCCCGAAAAATCCCAACAAAGTCACCGACGCACCGTCACCAAAGGTCTGCACCGACACGTGCATCAGGAGGCCGCGGAACCGCGGCATATATGGGGGTAGGGCCGCGGTTCCGCGGCCCTTTGATGAGGTTTTCTGGTGAAATTTTGTGGTCTTATTCTTGATGCTTTGTTATTTCTATTTCTATAGTTCTTTTCTTCATTTGGCTTCTGGGTTTTCTCCAGCTCTTTCAGTGAAACTTGTAGTGGTCTTTTAACTGTTTCCTTTGACATTTCGGACCATGCGTTGCCTTGTACACTTGTGAATTGTTCTTCGTCTAGGCTTGACTAGGGTCCTTCTACTTGTTGGTCAAAAGTCCTTCTTTGTATCATCTTTTGTCTTTTTCACTGTTTTCGCCCCAAGAACCTGTATCCTGTAATATGTAGCAGACATGCGTCAAAAGCACCTGTTTCTTTATAAAACGAATAAGAATGGGGAATATAATAATACAATATTATGGTGTGAACACGCTCCCACGTGACCCCTGACAAAACACTATATTAAAGATGGGGTAAAGCTGAAAGATTAAATATCCAACGCATAGGCGCCCTCACGTGTCCCCACGTGACTGTAGGGTGTTTTTCGTCACCCCATTGAGATGGGAATACGCGTGCGCTTGTCAGGCGTACTACAGATTCCCCCTGCCTAGGGTAGGCCGGGGTTTAATGATTGTGGGGATCCGAATCTCCGGCAGCCGCGGACTAAACTGCCGTTAATTACCCCTTGCCTTTGGGGCGAGGGAACCTCCGATTAACGGGTTAAACTGGTCATGCGAACCCAATGTGCGGTGTGCGTGTGTTCTGTTTTGAAAGGGGGGTTTTGGATATATCGGGAGCCACGCAGAGTTTTTACGGGGGGGGAGAATGTTGCGGAGTATGTGTATGTGTACATTTGTATACAAATGTATGTATATACATGTATATATAAATAAAGGGAAAAAGGCATCCAAAGGATGCGTGGGGCAGCACCTTGGGCGCTGTGCGCTTAGGTGCTGTGCGCTCAGGAGCAAGCGCGCCACGTGTCGGCACGTGGGCGCTTTGCGCATGAGCGTTGCGCGCAGGAGCGCAAGCGCGCGCGCCACGTGTCGGCACGTGGGCGCTTTGCGCATGAGCGCTGCGCGCAAGCGCGCGCGCCACGTGTCGGCACGTGGGCGCATTGCGCATGAGCGCTGCGCGCTGGAGCGCAAGCGCGCGCGCCACGTGTCGGCCGTGGGCGCTTTGCGTATGAGCGCTGCGCGCTGGAGCGCAAGCGTGCTGGTGCGCAAGTGCGCGCGCCACGTGTCGGCACGTGGGCGCTTTGCGCATCGCGCTGGTGCGCAAGCGCGCGCGCCACGTGTCGGCACGTGGGCGCTTTGCGCACGATCGCTGCGCGCTGGAGCGTAAGCGCGCAGGAGCGCAAGCGCGCGCGCCACGTGTCGGCACGTGGGCGCTTTGCGCTCGCGCGCAGTGCGCTGGAGCGCAAACGCGCCACGTGTCGGCACATGGGCGCTTTGCGCTCGTGCGCTAGCGCGCCGGCGAGGAAAGGAGGGCTTTTGCCTAGAACCAGAAGCTATGCTTCAAAAAGGAAATATTTATTATATATGTATATATGGAGTTAAACTCCTAGGATGTTTTGAAGCTGATAAAAGGGGTTCTTCTTCTTCCTCCTGTTGTTTGGCCGGATCTTGAAGATCAAGAGATGTGAGATCTCAAAATCTCTCCTTTTTGAGATCTGATGGGAGATCTGAGCTCCCCTTTATGGGTTTTGTGGTGGAAAACTACTTAGTTTTTGAAGAGAAAGAGTAAAACTCTTGATTTAATTCAAAAGAAAGAAAAAGGTTTTGGAACCTTGAAGAAGAAGGAGGCACAAAAGATCTCAGATCTAAAAATTTTTGTGGAGAGAATGAAAGGTATATATTTTTTTATTCATCATGTTGCCTTTTATAGGCTTACATATTTGCATATAGCCCCTTGGGCTTCACAAAAATGGCATTTTAGCCATCCCATGGCTCATGTGCCATTTAATTTTTTGCACATAAGCCATGGGCTTACAAAATATTGGCTTTATGCCCATTTTGCATACATTCATGTATAAAAAATTACATAAAAATTATTTATTACATGGTCTATATTTTAGCATGGAGGAGGCTGGCCGCGGGCTCGACTTGGGCATGGGCCCGCTTGACCTGGGCTTGGGCCCACCTGGTTTGGGGTTGACCTTGACTTTGACTCGGTCAACGGGGGTGTAAATTTTTACCCCAACAAAGTGCCCCCCATCAATAAATGCACACCGCACATTTGAGTTGTGTGCATGAAATTGATGGATCTTGAAGCTGAACTTCGTGGTGGAACATCATTCCGGAGGCGAAGCATCATCCCGGGGAGCATGATTCCCGAGGATCGGAGCATCATTCCGATTCGCGGAGCATAATTCCAATGTCAGAGCATCATTCCGAAGCGCGGAGCATAAGTCCAGGGTCGGAGCATCATTCCGATTTGCGGAGCATAATTCCAGAGTTCGGAGCATCTTTCTGAAGAGCGGAGCATGATTCCAAAGTTTGGAGCATCCTTCCGATGGGCGGAGCATAATTCCAGAGATCGGAGCATTATTCCGATGTGCGGAGCATAATTCCAGAGATCGGAGCATCATTCCGATGATCGGAGCATAAGAGCGGAGCATAATTCCAGGATTCGGAGCATCATTCCGAAGGGCGGAGCATAATTCCAGGATTCGGAGCATCATTCCGAAGGGCGGAGCATGATTCCAGAGTTCGGAGCATCTTTCCGAAGAGCGGAGCATAATTCCAGGGTTTGGAGCATCATTCCGAAGGGCGGAGCATCATTCCAGAGGTCGGAGCATCGTTCCGATGGGCGGAGCATAATTCCAGAGATCGGAGCATCATTCCGATGGGCGGAGCATAATTCCAGAGATCGGAGCATTATTCCGATGATCGGCAGACATTCTGGCCGAAGCATGATTTCGATGCAGAGGTAGATTCCTAGGCGAAGTATAATTCCGACAAGGGAGGAAAATATTCCGAGGCGAAGCATGATTTCGACACGGGGTATATTCTGAGACGGAGCATGATTCCGGCGCAGAGCTTGTTGGCTGACTTGATTCCGAGACGAAGCATAATTTCGACAGGGAAGGCAGGTACACCGAGGCGAAGCATCATTTCGACACGGGGTGTATTCTGAGATGAAGCATAATTCCGACGAGGAGGTCGTTATCCCGAGGCGAAGCATGATTTCGACACGGGGTAAATTCTGGGACGAAGCAAGATTTTGCCGCAGAGCTTGTTGGTTTGATTTGATTTGGGTTGACATTAGCATCGCTACACTGGGATATGGTACCAGGAGCGGATCATCATTTGTCATGGGAGAGGATTTGGGAGTTGTTTTTTTTTTTAGTTTGGCATCAGCATCGCTACACTGGAATACGGTACCAGGAGCGAATCATCATTTGCGTTTGCTTATTAGGAAACGATGGCTTAGGAGACAGGTTTTAGGTCCCTATCGCCTAAGACCTTTCAATTTTGTGAGCCATGAGGGTCTCACAAAGCATTTTCTCCCTACGGGTCGTAAGGATCCCGTAAGTGTATTTTCTCCTTGGGAGTCGTGGGGACTCCTAAGTGTGTTGCTCCTTTGTGAGTCGTAAGGATCTCACGCGGGAATTTTCTCCTCACAAAGTCGAGAGGACTTTGCGAGTGCATTTCATCTCTTTTTCACAAGTTTGCGCCCTTTCGGGTTTTCACAAACTCGCCGGCAGTCCTGCTGTTTTTACTCACGGAGCCCTTTCGGGTTTTCATCCGTGCCCATTTTGCTTGTGGACATACCCTTTTTTTTTTGAATCTTTACCGCCGATGGGACTTTGAATGTGGTCTCACCGGTAGGACTTGGGGGGAATTGGAATTGTTTTACGCCCGTGGATTGTATACGGTTTTGCAGGATGTATGATCCAGACCGTAGGGCCATACAAATTTCGGGACTTTGTTGGCGTCTGCATCGCTGCACTGGAATATGGTACCAGGAGCGACTCATCATTCGCCATTGGGGCATGGGATTGGAATTTGGTTGGCGTCTGCATCGCTGCACTGGAATATGGTACCAGGAGTGACTCATCATTCGCCACGTGGGGTATGGTATTGGAATTTGGTTGGCGTCTGCATCGCTGCACTGGAATATGGTACCAGGAGCGACTCATCATTCGCCACGTGGGGTATGGTATTGGAATTTGGTTGGCGTCTGCATCGCTGCACTGGAATATGGTACCGGGAGCGACTCATCATTCGCCACTTGGGGATTGGGGAGCGATGGCTTGGAAGACAGGTTTGGATCCCTATCACCTAAGGCTTTTCAATTCTATGGGCCGTAAGGGTCCCATAAAGTATTTTCTCCCTACGAGTCGTAAGGATCTCGTAGGTGCATTTTCTCCTTAGGAGTCGTGAGGACCCCCAAGTGTGTTTTTCCTTTATGAGTCGTAAGGATCCCACAAAGGTTTGTTCTCCTCATGTATCGTGGGGACACATGAGTGGGTCTTCTCAATGGACCATAATTCCAGAGGCGGAGACCAGCCGCGTAACCGGTAATCGTGGTGGGGCATGGACGTAATGAGAATTATTTGAGCCCGTGGATTGTATACGGCAGTCAATTTGGGGACTGGCCGTAGGGCTGGGAGAACTTTGGAAATTTGAATTTTTGTTTGGCGTCTGCATCGCTGCACTGGAATATGGTACCAGGAGCGACTCATCATTCGCCGCTGTTTTTTTTTTTTGTATTTATTTTTTTTTTTGTTTTACCGCGATTGCTCCATCATTTCAGCTTTTCTTATCGCGAAGGTCGCGATTGCCCCATCATTTCGGCTTTTATTCGCGGTTGCCCCATCATTTCGGCTTTTATCTTCATCTTTATTTTACTCGCTGATTTTTATTGCGAGTTGCCCCATCATTTCGGCTTTTCTTTATTTTCCTTTTATTTACACATTTTTTTTATTTACATATTTCTTTTTACATTCCCAGTTTAACGACTTAGAGGTCGACTGTTCCAGTTTAATGACGTGGTGGTCGATTGTTTTCAGAGAAAGGCAGATGCCTGAGAGAATCGGTTTCACGAAGAACTTCGGTCTCCGTTTTTATGAAATTGGCGGTTGCAGCTTGACTGTTTGTTAACACGCCTTTGGACAGTTCTATCTCTCCTGCCTTGTATTGCTTTTCGACCCAATCTTTGAAGACGAAGCAGTCCTCAATGGCATGGCCTATCACTCTGTGATAGGGGCAGTATTTGGGGTCGTCGGTCCTATTCGCTTCCTGCGGTCTTTTTGACTCTGGCAGTTGTAGACCGTTCTTCAGGGCGTCTTTGAATATTTTACGGATTTTGTCCCTTATGAAGGAATAGACCTTATCCAGCTTCTCTTTCAGTGGAGATTCTCCTCCCTCTCCGAACATTGGCTTCCGAGGCTGGTTGGCGCTAGGCCCGCTCATCCTTTGCTTATTTCGGTTAGCCGAAGTGTTAAGAGATTCAGTATCGTCAGAACCTCCGCCTTTGCGATTTTCGTCCTTTCGGTTTCTCCAGGACCTATTGTTATTTTGGGAGTCAGAGGAGGACTCCTGCTTTGAGCGTTCCAACATCTGGACTTTTCTGGTCAGCTCTTGGAATGTTTTGAGACCCGCGGTGCATAGAAACGGGGCCATCCAATTGTTGAGATTTCCGACGAGGAGACTGACAGATTGGTCCTGCTCTATCGGCGGTTCGCATTTGACGGAGAGATTGCGCCATCGGGTTATAAAATCCGTGCTACTTTCGTCGTTCTTGGGCTTGGTCCTTACGAGCTCGGCAATGGTGATCTTATCGCTGACGCTCATGAACCTCTGCCGAAACAGAGACACCATTTGGACAAAAGTTGTGACGGAGCCATCCGGTATGCTCGCGTACCAGTCGAAAGCAACATCGGTCAAGCTATTAACGAACTGGCGGAGGAGAAGCGCATCATTGCCCCCAGTATTCCCGCATGAGGCTTTGAAGTGGGCGATATGCTGATTCGCATTTCCCGTCCCATCGAATCTTCCGAATTTGGGGATGACACAGCCGCTAGGAAATTCTACCAGATCATACTGAGCAGGATATGGTCTCCCACTACTGCTGATATCTTTTTGCGCTTCGGCTTCGGCCACCAATGTTTTGACTTTGCTGGCAACCAAATCCATGATTTGATCTTGAGTTAGCGGGCTACTGTCATCGGTAGCCAAGACATTTCCCGAGATAGGATGCGACTGGTTTTCATGTAGTTCGCCCACTTTTGGATTTGAGGGAATAGGCGTCGACTGCTTTGGGACACCACTTCCCGGTTCACGAGCAGAGCCCTCCGCTTGATTGGGCGGCTGAGAGGCAAGTTGGGCCGTGAGCCGTAAGACGACATTTTTCAAGTCGTCGATCTTTGAGTAGAGCTTGGCCATCTCCTTGTCTTTGCTTCTGAGCTGCTTTCGGAGCTCTTGAAGCAGCTCTTGCTCTGCGGTCCTGGGGCGGAAAGTCGGCTCTTCTTCGCTTTCCGAGCCCGACTCCTCATGGACTGAAGGGTCTTTCCGCCTATCATCCTCATCAAGAGGGTTTTCATCACCCAGCAGAGGCGGCTGTTCTTGGGAAGCGGCCACCACATTCAAGCCAGATTGGGTTTGAGATGTGGTAGCCCCGTCCTTGCTCTTGCTGCGCGTGCCCACCGTGTAGACAGTGTGGATCACATACCCAGCCATTTCCTCATCTTCGGCGGGGTAACCCTGTTCTTCGAACCTCATGAGGTTTAGCCTGGCCGGAGCCCTAGCCCTTTTGTTGGCTCTACATCTGAGCCTTTTCTCCCTCAGCTTCTCGATTTTGAAGGCTTGGCGGGCATTCGCTACCCGGGAAGCCATTGTGAGTTGATCAGAGGGGAGCTTAGAGGAGACACCCGATCGATCAGTGGTCAAGGGCACCGCTGGAGCCTGCTCGGGACGCATTGTAGCTTTGTTGGTGTCGATGGCCTTGCCCCCAGCTGGGGCCATGGAGAGTCGTTCGGGAACGGACTTGCGCTTGGGCTGAGGTGCCCTTGCGACCACTACATTTAGTCTCCTGCCTTTCGAGACCGGTTTGTCTGCCACCGGGGCCTGAGGAGCTGGGATGGCGCCAACTGGCATGAATATAATAGAGCTGAATGGTAGCAGCGGCTCCTCCCATTGTCGCCCGAGACTGGCCGGAAGGACCATCCTGGAGTCTATCTTCATCGTGTAGGAGACGGGAGCCGTGTTCATCATCGAAGACATCATTGAAAGGTGATTGCTTGAAAACCTGCATGAAAGGGCATTATTTTAGTATAAGTATCGATATGTATACTGATTGAGTTCGTATGAACGTTTAACCCTAAATATGGGAGGAGAGACTGGTCCCACCGGGCGTGCCAGAATCTGTAGGGTGTTTTTCGTCACCCCATTGAGATGGGAATACGCGTGCGCTTGTCAGGCGTACTACAGATTCCCCCTGCCTAGGGTAGGCCGGGGTTTAATGATTGTGGGGATCCGAATCTCTGGCAGCCGTGGACTAAACTGCCGTTAATTACCCCTCGCCTTTGGGGCGAGGGAACCTCCGATTAACGGGTTAAACTGGTCATGCGAACCCAATGTGCGGTGTGCGTGTGTTCTGTTTTGAAAGGGGGGTTTTGGATATATCGGGAGCCACGCAGAGTTTTTACGGGGGTCCCGCTACCCGGATAGCGGGCTGGGGGTCAAGGGGGCTAGCAGCCCCCTTGCGGGGTTCGGGGCAGCGCCCCGGCCCGAAAATTTTTTGGAGGGGGAGAATGTTGCGGAGTATGTGTATGTGTACATTTGTATACAAATGTATGTATATACATGTATATATAAATAAAGGGGAAAAGGCATCCAAAGGATGCGTGGGGCAGCACCTTGGGCGCTGTGCGCTTAGGTGCTGTGCGCTCAGGCGCAAGCGCGCCACGTGTCGGCACGTGGGCGCTTTGCGCATGAGCGCTGCGCGCAGGAGCGCAAACGCGCGCGCCACGTGTCGGCACGTGGGCGCTTTGCGCATGAGCGCTGCGCGCAAGCGCGCGCGCCACGTGTCGGCACGTGGGCGCATTGCGCATGAGCGCTGCGCGCTGGAGCGCAAGCGCGCGCGCCACGTGTCGGCCGTGGGCGCTTTGCGCATGAGCGCAAGCGTGCTGGTGTGCAAGTGCGCGCGCCACGTGTCGGCACATGGGCGCTTTGCGCATCGCGCTAGTGCGCAAGCGCGCGCGCCACGTGTCGGCACGTGGGCGCTTTGCGCACGAGCGCTGCGCGCTGGAGCGTAAGCGCGCCACGTGTCGGCACGTGGGCGCTTTGCGCTCGCGCGCAGTGCGCTGGAGCGCAAACGCGCCACGTGTCGGCACGTGGGCGCTTTGCGCTCGTGCGCTAGCGCGCCGGCGAGGAAAGGAGGGCTTTTGCCTAGAACCAGAAGCTATGCTTCAAAAATGAAATATTTATTATATATGTATATATGGAGTTAAACTCCTAGGATGTTTTGAAGCTGATAAAAGGGGTTCTTCTTCTTCCTCCTGTTGTTTGGCCGGATCTTGAAGATCAAGAGATGTGAGATCTCAAAATCTCTCCTTTTTGAGATCTGATGGGAGATCTGAGCTCCCCTTTATAGGTTTTGTGGTGGAAAACTACTTAGATTTTGAAGAGAAAGAGTAAAACTCTTGATTTAATTCAAAAGAAAGAAGAAGGTTTTGGAACCTTGAAGAAGAAGGAGGCACAAAAGATCTCAGATCTAAAAATTTTTATGGAGAGAATGAAAGGTATATTTTTTTTTATTCATCATGTTGCCTTTTATAGGCTTACATATTTGCATATAGCCCCTTGGGCTTCACAAAAATGGCATTTTAGCCATCCCATGGCTCATGTGCCATTTCATTTTTTGCACATAAGCCATGGGCTTACAAAATATTGGCTTTATGCCCATTTTGCATACATTCATGTATAAAAAATTACATAAAAATTATTTATTACATGATCTATATTTTAGCATGGAGGAGGCTGGCCGCGGGCTCGACTTGGGCATGGGCCCGCTTGACCTGGGCTTGGGCCCACCTGGCTTGGGGTTGACCTTGACTTTGACTCGGTCAACGGGGGTGTAAATTTTTACCCCAACAGTGACCCCTAACAAATCTTGTTAATATCCAGTGCATGGATGTCCATCACGTGCCCATACATGATGGCCATGAAGACTAAAAGTGTTTAACACTTATTTGAATATTCTGAGAATAAAATAAGGGAAGCTTGACCCAATCCTAGGGCGCCTCACATGTCCTCACGTGAGCGCTTCTTTTTTTTAGTGTTTAAGACTATTTTGGGCGCTGCACCCCTAGTGCTTAACACTATTCTGAGCGCATCACGTGGTAGCACGTGATAGCTGAGTTTACTCTAGTGTTTAACACTATATCCAAGCCAATCTTAGCTTGAACTAGCCAAGTTTTCCAGTGGCAAGACCCCCTTTTTGACTGAGCCTCAAATACATTCTTGTCTTCCAAGATTGATCATCTCATATGGTATATGAGTGCTCAGCACTCAATACAAGACAAAACATTGTCAGAACCCAGACAAATGTTCAGCAACCCAGAAAAATGTTCAGCAACCCAAACAAAGGTCCAACATTTTAAACCTAATTAGACTTAGCCCAAGATGGACATAGGTCCTCAATTCAGATTTAACTGAGCCCGTGTGCTCATAATCTAATTAATTAATCTTTGTCCCAAATCGGACTACAGATTTCCCAATCAACTTTGGTTTAAGGGTACATCTCTTCACTCCTTTGATATTTGTCATTGTAATCTTTCAACGTCTTCAGAGAGGTGACGGGTCCCGATAACCAATCATTCCATGGACTGTGGGGTCCTTAAACCCATAAACTATGATGTCCTTAACCTTAGACTGTGGGGTCCTTAAGTCCATGGACCGTAATGTCCTTAAACTAATAATAGACCGCAATGTTCCTAAACTAAACAATAGAGCCCAAATGCTCTTTTGTCGGATCTAAACGATCTCGTTAAGTTGATCTTAGTCTGAAATTAGACTAACGTATCCTTAACATACGTTTAAGTTGATCTTAGTCTGAAATTAGACTAACGTATCCTTAAACCCAACCTCAAACCCAAATCTAAGAAAATACGGATTTGGACTAATCCACGCCCTACGGGTGACAATATAAATTAGTCTCCGTATACAATCCACGGGCAACCAAAAATAAAACAAACACTCATGATATGAAGTGACCGTTTGGAGAAGGAGAAAGTTGTTACCGCGATACGGTAGCATAATTAACTACAGAGGCTTGCGTCTGCAGGGAAGAGCGTCCCCACAATCAAAAACCCCTCAAATGAGGGAGAATCTGACGAAGTCTGCTGCATCGGCTGCATCCGTCTAAACCTCTGATATATCGTGTCATAAATCAACTTGGCATCTTCGGAGAGGTGGATGGATAAAACCAAATAGCATCAGCCGTCAAAATTTAGGCAAGACGGACCTACGCGGTAGTGTCCCTGTGTTCGGTGGTGAACAATCATCTCTCAAGATTCGGACATGTGTTTTTGTTGAAACACGAGTCTGAAACTTTTCAGAAATTCAAGGAATATAAGCTTGAAGTTAAGAACTAGACGGGTAGAAGTATTAGGTCCTTCAATGTGATCGGAGAGGAGAATACTTGCGCATGGAGTTCATGGAGTTCCTGGAGTTTCTGAAAGGGGAATGAGATTCTCTCTCAGCTTACTCCTTCGTATACACCATAGCACAACGGTGTATCGGGGTAGAAGTAACTCACCCTATGAGATATGGCGCGCTCTATGATGAGTACTGCTGAGTTACATGTTTCCTTTTGGTGTTATGCACTAGAGAAGCCGCATACCTATTGAATGGGGTTCCAACCAAATCAGTGCCTACCACTCCATATAAGATATGGTATGGGAAGAGACCATGTCTTAAACGAGTTAAGATATGGGGTTGTCCGGCCCATGTTGAAAAACAAAATCCAAACAAGCTCAAGGCAAGGTCGGTTTTGTATAAGTTTGTTAGGATATCCCAAACATTTACGAGGGTATATCTTCTGCCACTCTGAGGAGCAAAAGGTGTTTTGTTTCTCAGCATGCCACTATTTTAGAAAAGGAATTTCTTGTGAAGAAATTAGTGGTCATGAGGTAGAAGTAGAAGGAGTTCCAGCTAGACAAACTAACAGCTGATGATTTGGTGAAACCAAAGTATTCAATAGTCTCCAAAGAACCTCAGCCTCTCCGCGAATCTTGTAGGGTTCCTCATCCACCTAAGAGATACTACGGTTTCCTCAGTGACGGTGGGAGCGAGAATTGCATCATGGTAGATGATGACCCAACCAGGTTCAGGCAGGCCATCACGAGTGGGGACTCTGTGAAATGGCTGGATGCTATGCAATTAGAGATGGAATCCATGTACACCAACAAAGTATGACTTTGAATGTTGCACCTGAAGGGGTAAAACCCATTGGGAGCAAATTGGATCTTGAAAAGATTCTTGGTGTAGATGGAAAAGTTGAGACTTTCAAAACTAGACTTGTAGTAAAAGGTTTTCATAAATAACCAGGTGTGGTTTATGATGAAACCTTTTCTCCGGTGGCTATGCTTAAGTCCATCAGGATTAAAGCAGGCATTGCGGAGTTGGAACATTTGTTTTGATGTGGCAGCCAAAGAGTTTGACTTCGTCAAAAAGGTCGATGAACCTTGTATATATAAGAAGGTTGTAGAGAGTAAGGTTGTCTTCCACGTATTGTACGTAGATGACATACTCTTGATAGGAAATGGTTTCCTATGCTACACTCGGTCAAGCTCCTCTTATCACGAGGATTCTCCATGGAAGATCTAGATGATACCTACTACATCTTGTGGATTATGATCTACGGTGATAGATCTAAGTGGATGTTGGGAGTGTCCCAAATCCAGGTACATTAACATCGTACTAAAGGGGTTTAGTATGGGAGATTCTAAGCGTGGTGGTTCGCCCACTTACTCAGGAATCACTCTCTCCAAAAAGATGTCTTCCAAGACTGATTTGGAGAGAGCTCGCGTGCAAGGGATAACCTATGCTTTGGCAGTAGGCTCTATCATGTATGCGATGTTATGTACTAGACCATATATAGCTGACTCACTAGGTATAGTGATCAGGTATCAATCGGATCTTGGGATAATCACTGGACAGCTATGTAGGACATTCTTAAGTACTTGAGAAGCACTAAAGAAATGTTCTTGGTGTTTGGTAATGGTGAACTCCAGTGGGAGTCCTTTACCAATTCTAGCTTCCAGAGTGATAAGGTCGACTGAATGTCAGTCTCGGGGTTTGTCGTTACCCTCTGAAGAGGGACGATATGTTGGAAGAGTTCCAAGCTAGATACCGTGGCAAACTAGACGATAAAAGCTGAATACGTCGCTACCAACGATACTACCAAAGTGGATGTATGGATATTTCTTGTTCATGAGATGAACATGGTTCTTACCATTGAGCGTCCAAAAACTGTTATTGTGACAACAATGGAGTTGTGGCTTTGGCCTAGGAACACCAGTCCCATCAGCAATCCAGACATATTCTGAGGACAAGATCACCTGATCAGGGAGATGGTTGATCTCCAAGGGATCAGGGTAAGAAGAATTGACGCGAAGGATAACACGGCGGATCCACTCACAGAGGCCTTTCCCTAGAGAGACTTTTATGGGGCGTTGGGTATGAGATACTACAATAAATGGACTTAGTGAAAGTGGGAGATTGTTAGTTATATTTATGCCCTAGAGGCCATTATTATACATGTGATGTATATTATAGTGGATGCTTGGACATATATAGGGAGGACTTTCTTACTCGACATGATAGTATGCTATCTGGTTGCTCTTTATCTTAACATGTACACTTATTATCTCTCTATTACATGTTGATAACGCCCTTAGGATGAGTACTTGACTACCAGGATTATGATGCAGATCATACTAGTTGGGAAGAGGTAGTCGGTAAGTACATCCTTCAAATGTTCCTAGTCGTAGGGGTATCGAGACGGGGCATCGATATTCCAGAGTAGACTAGCGTATACGCTTCTCGACCCATATGACGGGCGATGGATGATCCCATATCCATTGGTGTTTGACATCAGAGATGGTATACGGGTGCTCAGTGGAGACTGGTTATACTGAACGGACTCGCCGAGAACTCCTAGATGGTATTATACCTATCGTCAGATAGCAGTTCTCTGGTGACACTGGTACAGGTTAGTCTGTCCACCCGAGATCGTCATAGAGTCTTTTGTGATTCCCACTGTGCTTTGATTTCTACCTTACCACGTTCAAGAGATCGTGCAAAACGGTGGTTTTTGGGTACATTCCCGACTCACATGGAGGCAATGAGCGATAGGAGGGGATTCGTCTCTCCCGGTATTGGGGGTTGATGTTGCGCTATGCTCGATTGGCCATAACAGGAAATCCCTGGCCAGGGTTGCTGAGATCTACTGGTAAGTGTTATCAGTAGTTCCTCAAACCGTTATGGACCTTGCATTGGCATGACTTATCAGGTTATTAGGGTCTGACGTTTTACCACCGCCAGGCTGTGATATGCGACATATCAGACGAAGAGACCGGACTGTACGGTAGTGTTACTGATTGGATTCGTAGGAGTATGAGCAGGCTTGCTTGTTGATCTTCTGATCGCTCAATATCCGGGTGGCCGTTACGTTTAGCAGACCACTTGCGGCTTGTGGGTGACTGATATGATCATCACCTACTGCCAGCGTATTGACGAGTCTTTAGAGTTCTACACAGAGGCTTCCTAGCTCAAGCGAAACGAAGTAGGAGCACATATGTGATATGTGCGGGACCAAGATTAATACGCGTATGTGATACCGTATTCTATTCTCGCGATATATTATATCGGTAGGTTATATATGATATAGCCGGGTTATCGAATCAAGTGTTGATTCGATAAGTTGATACATATGATATTAGTCGGTTGTATGTGATATAGCCGGATTATTAAACCAAGTGTTGATTTAATAATTTAATGTATAATTATATATTTGATATATTAATTTACATTAACTAATATTTGCTCACTTAAACATTTCTTTTTCTCACTTGTGTACGCTTAGTATATATGTGATATATATTAATGTACATTATTTTGTGTCATGCTAGATGTCACATGCTACATGGGTGTATGAGAGTCACACCATGCTTATAATAATGAGAAGGTTTTATTTATTTAAAGTAAATCAAATTAGTTGGAATTTAGTCACATGGTTGAAGCTTGTAGAAGCTTGAGGAACCATTGACAAAGTCCACTAATTTTGTTTTACATGTAGATATTTATTAACCTAACCATTATTGTTAGCCATGGTTTATTCTCTACATGAGTTAGTGTATGACACTGACTCACCCATGGTTGCTATTCTCACCTCATGAGTTTCATTCTCTTCTTCTTCATCAAGAGCTTAACTCTCTAGGTTTATGGGAGATAAAGAAAAATAGTGAGAAAATTATTTCTAAAGTGAGCAAAATTCCTATTTCATCATCCTCTACTATACTAGTCATTTAGTTTAGGGTGTTTGCTTCGCTAATTCCACATTAGTGAAGAGATAGCTTGAGTTGGTGTCTCCTCGACGTAGATCATCTTCGGCCTCGAAGATTTCAAGCAAGCTCGTTCTGTTCATCTTGTGGAGCCTTTTTAGAGTCCGTGAGTTCACTACTTGGAGCGAAGGGACTACTACACGGAGCTATTGAAGTGAAGGACCGGTCTACAAAGGTTGTATTCTTTATTCACTTAGATGTAAAGATGTTTATATGCTTGTTCGTATAATTCTCTAGTTTAGATTCTAGCGTTAGGGTTCTTTAGCGAACCATTTTTTTTAAAATGGCATGGTCGATGCCTCTCGAAACCCAGCGGCTGCCTAGGGAACCCATTTTTAGTGCTGCTGACGTGTGTCACGCCCCGCTTCCTAAGATACGTAACTACGGCACGTGACAGAACCAACCATGCTATCTGTGGTTAGAAATCATCCCTCAACAATCACATTACGGCTGTCTATCAGATATCAAGAATAGTAAAATATAAAATCTAGCTAACACATGTCCATCTGCCACAGTAAATAGAATCAAGAAAATGCATAAAGCGGAAACGAATCAAGATCTAATAAACAATAGTATCGGAATCATGTCCTAATATGGGCTCACATCAATAGAAATAAAATGCTGAAATAAATAAACTAAAAGTCTCTAAACTAAATATCTAGCTCCTCATTGCTCGGCTTGATTGCTGAAGTACTCTTGATCTACCTGCGATAAAAGTAGAGAAACTGGGCCATGCAAAACCCAGACGTCGGTGCGTCATAACTACCACAATAATAGTAATAACCAAGATATGATGCTATG
Source organism: Agapanthus africanus (assembly GCA_030015575.1). Classification (NCBI taxonomy): domain Eukaryota; kingdom Viridiplantae; phylum Streptophyta; class Magnoliopsida; order Asparagales; family Amaryllidaceae; genus Agapanthus; species Agapanthus africanus. The sequence continues at coordinate 448,153,043 of JASDDO010000012.1, read as the reverse complement.
ATTAAACATGAATATAAATAATAAACACAGGTATAAATAGTGAGCTATATGTATGTGATGTGTATCCTAAAGTCTATGCTTTTAGGTTATCTATTCTACAAGTCTTTGAAATCAATTTAATGGAATCGTCGATGTAACTCAATAGTATCCCGTGCGTGCCTGGGACTACGGTCAAGACTCTCAGGATGAATCCGAGGCATGCCGCTATGCAGTAAATAGGTAACATGTACAGACGAATGATGTCAGCAGCATCATTCCGGGGCTGGCCGAGCCCGTAAAGATTGATCATTATAAACATCGAACTGTTGAGTTACAAGTCAGGTTTCATTATAAATTTCCCCTTACCCCCAAGATTTTGTGTTCAAGTCAAATATTGAAGATGTGAAGCTAATGCCAACATAGGATCAAGCAGGTACAGGTCTTGTCTATGTAGATAATAAGTTATGTCTGTTAGGACAACAAGTCAGGATTGTTGGCATTAGCGGATGATCCAAGTAACAAGTCTAGTAATGTCGTGAACATGTCATGTAATATGTATTAACCCAATAGATGCCAAATGTAAAACCGTAATCAACATCGAAATACTATTAATGCCAGGATGTATATGTATCTATCTGTAATAACCATTATACGTTGATTATCATGTATGATACAATCTAGATAACGTATTGAACTAATATAATAGTATGGTAACGTTGTGACGTTCCGGCATGCAATTAGATAAGCTATTATCAATACGGATACAGACGGATACTGGAAAACGGTAAATCGGTAATTTCTGCTGAATAGTAAAACACATGCACTATTATTTATCAAATAGATATTGATGTAATAACATAGCATGTTGCAAGTTTCAAACTTGCCTAATCGGATTTCACGTCGAGATACGGATATCACGTTCCGACATCAAAGTAACATTACGACGCACGCGGGACTGGACCTAGATGAGAACCTGCATGACGTGGTGACCGGGCTAGACAACGACGGCGGCTGGGTCGTCTAAATCGTCGGCAACGTGCGCAAATCCGGCGAGACGATCGGAGTCGAGAAAAAAAAGAAAGAAAGAAAAGAAAGAAGAAGAAGAAGAAAGGAGAGGACTTGTTACCGTTGGTGGTTATGGGGTTGGCGAGGACAGAGGAGGGGTAACCAACGGGGTAACGGCGACGACGTTAATGGTGAGGTCATTTGGTGAGGGTTTGGTGACCAGGGAAGTTTCATAGGGGGTCGTTAGTGGTGGTGTTTGGTGTTCTTGGGTACTGAAGAGGCGAGCAGGTGAAGAGGAGGTTAGTGGTGACGGTGGTGGTGGGTTTTCCCGGCGAGGATGAGGTTGCTGGCGACGAGGTATGGGTTTCTTGGGTCGGGGAGAAGGTGTAGAGTGTGAGGTCGTCGGGGAGGAGACGAAAGATGGAGGGTGATGACGAGATGGACTAGGACGAGGGCGAGAGGGTGAACGGCGGCGAGGGTTGAGGACGAGCATGGGTTAGGGTTTGGGTTCGCTTGCGGGGACGTGAGAAGAAGAACGAGAGGAAGAGAGAGAGAGATAGGTTTTATATAAATTATTGTGTATATATTAGAGAAAGAGACAGAGGTAGAGAGAGAATGAGAGAGAGGGGTGCGAGAGAGAGAGAGAATGAGATTTTATAATTAAATTAATTAATATATTATATATAATATATAACTATGTATATTATATTTTAGTTATATAAATATTATATATATATATGGGATTTTACAGCTAATACCAGATTGCTCTGAATATTACCCGTAACCATTCAAAAATCTAGTTTTTTAATATGGAGAATATACATAAAAGTTTAAACCATAATGCGATATTCTGTCGATAAAAATGTGTACCCCTAAGTACGGATCTACGTAAATATACATAGCGATCAAGAACGAGTCTGTTTTAACAATTAGTGTCTGAACACAATATATGGTCGTAGCCACAAGATATGGGGTGTGATGACATGCAAGGCTAGATATCAAAATATTTTATTTGATTTTTATTTTGTATTATAAAATATATGCGGATACTAAAATATATTATATATGTTTATAAAATCATGATTTGCATGGATCCTCTGTACTAGCAAATATTTGATATAATCTTGAACCATGATGGGTTTCAACCATGCGAGTTGGGTTGGATAATAACTACAACTACTAATAGCACTATCCGCAATCCAAAGCAACAATAATAAAGAAATTTACCGCAAGATTTGAAATACCCAAAATATATAGTATAAATGCACTAGGGTGTTACATTATACCCAACTACAAAAGAATTTCGTCCTCGAAATTCACGGATCAAGAAAAGACAAGAAAACACGAATCTAAGAAAAGAGGTGTGGAAATTTCTGTCGAATCTCGTCTTCATGTTCCCAAATAAATTCTCCATGCGAACGATTCCCCCATGAAACAAGTACTGGTGGGATAACTTTGCTCTTGAGGACCTTTTCTTGTCGATCCAATATGTATTATGTATTAACCCAATAGATGCCAAATGTAAAACCGTAATCAACATCAAAATACTATTAATGGCAGGATGTATATGTATCTATCTGTAATAACCATTATACGTCCATTACCATGTATGATACAATCTAGATAACGTATTGAACTAATATATTAGTATGATAATGTTGTGACGTTCCGGCATGCAACTTGATAAGCTATTATCAATACGGATATAGACGGATACTGGAAAATAGTAAATCAGTAATTTCTGCTGAATAGTAAAACACATGCACTATCATTTATCAAATAGATATTGATATAATAACATAGCATGTTGCAAGTTTTGAACTTGCATGATCGGATTTTACGTCGAAATACGGATATCATGTTCCGACGTCGAAATAACGTTACGATGCACGTAGAACTGGACCTGGCTGAGAAGCTGTGTACTTGGTGACCGGGCTAAATGATGATGGTGGCTGGGTCGTCTAGATGGTCAGCGACGTGCGCGACTCCCGCGAGACGATCGGAGTCCAGAAAAGAAAAGAAAGAAAGAAAAGAAAGAAGAAGAGAGGAGAGGACTTGTTATTGGTGGTGGTTATGGAGTTGGCGAGGACAGAGGAGGGGTAAGCAATAGGGTAATGGCGACGACGTTAACGGCGAGGTCGTCTGACAAGGGTTTGGTGGTCGGGGAAGTTGCAGAGGGGGTCGTTAGTGGTTGTGTTGGTTGTTCTTGGGTGCTGGGGAGGCGAGGAGGTGAAGAGGAGGTCGGTGGTGACGGTGGTGGTGGGTTTCCCGGCGAGGATGAGCTTGCCGGCGATGAGGTATGGGTTTCGTGGATCGGGGAGAAGGTGCAGGGTGTGAGGTCGTCGGGGAGGAGACAAGAGATGGAGGGTGATGATGAGAGAGACTAGGACGAGGGCGAGAGGGTGAACGAGGGCGAGGGGTGAGGACGAGCATGGGTTAGGGTTCGGGTTCGCTCGCAAGGACGTGAGAAGAAGAATGAGAGGAAGAGTGAGAGAGAGAGTAAGGTTTTATATAAATCGTTGTGTATATATTAGAGAGTGGAGGCAGATAGAGAATGAGAGAAAGAATGAGATTTTATAATTAAATTAATTAATATATTATATATAATATATAATTGTCTATATTATATGTTAATATTATATTTAGTTATATAAATATTTTTTATATACACACACATATATATATATATGGGATTTTACAATTAATATCAGATTGCTCCGAATATTACCCGTAACCATTCAAAAATCTAGTTTTTCTTTATGAAAAATATACGTAAAAGTTTAAATCATCATACGATATCATGTCAATAAAAATGTATACCCCTAAGTACGGATCTTTTTAAATATACGTAGCGATCAAGTTCGAGTCCGTTTTAACAATTAGGGTCAGAACACGATATATGGCCACAGTCACAAGATATGGGGTGTGATGAAATTCAAGACAAGATATCAAAATATATTATTTGATTTTTATTTTGTATTATAAAATATATGCGGATACTAAAATATATTATATATGTTTGTAAAATCTCGATTTGCAAGGAACTTCTGTACTCGCAAATATTTGATGTAATCTTGAACCGTGATGAGTTTCAATCATGTGGGTCGGGATGGATAATAACCACAACTGCTAATAGCACTATCCGCAAGCCAAAACAATAATAATAAAGAAATTTACCGCAAGATTTGAAATACCCCAAAATATATTGTATAAGTGCACTAGGGTGTTACGACGTACTTATGGTTAAATCCACTGCTAGCGTATTTTCGAGTGTTTAGAGTCTCACACAGAGATTTTTCCGGTTCTAGCAATATGATGTCGATGTGCGCATTAGATACGTACCGGAGTTTGATTAAAACTTGTGTATTAGATACACTAACGGTAATCGGATGTCTGATAATACTAGCCGGTCTTGTATGAGACGGATATTAAATACAGTGTGGATTTAATATATATGTGTGTGTGCGTCCGCGCGCGTGTACACGCGCGCGTGGTGGTATTATGTCACTATTTTTTATGTCTCATTTGTGTATTTTATACACATTGGAAATACATAGAATTATATGTTTATATGTATATATTGTTTTAGGTATATATATGTAATGCATATATATCATAATTCCATGCATTTATTTTTTCTTTACATGTTATCATTATATTGTTCATATGGAACAATATATGCATAGGGTTTTTGCTTGGATGACACTTGGAGGCAAGAGAAAGTGGTTCACACTTAATTATTTGATGAACTTAAAAATGATTGAGATCTATTCTCATTTTGAGTATAGGAGACTAAACCATTTTAGAAAAGAAGGGTTTTTTTTTTAATTTTTGCTGGCTTTATCATCTCCTAGCTCAAGTTCTACCCTCTTTCTCTTCATCCATTTTCAAAAGAGAACAAACTAATGGAAAAGGAAAATGAGACTATATTTGTAGTGATCCTTGTATCCACATCCCCCTCATCCTTTTCCTAGCAAGCTAGGGTACGTCGGTTTCTACACTTGAAGCATGTAGCTACAGGTGGAGATGGAGCTAGATTCCGGTTTCCTCAAGATGGATCGTTTTTGGCGTAGGGAGGTCCTCATCAAGCTCTTCTCCTCATCTAGAAGCCTAGCTAGATTCCAATATTGGAGCTCTTGAAAATAGCTTGAGAATGTGAGTATTCTATACATAGTACATTAGCTTAGCTCACTTGGTTTTTATTTACAAGTCTCGCACTTTAGTTTTGATTCATGGTTTTAAAATTTTAGCAAACTAGAAATTTTTAAAATTTATGTTGTTATATTCTAAAATTAGCTTGCTGGTGTGCATGAGTTCCTAAAAGAACGGAAAATAATGGAGAGTCAATATTGTGGAAAATAGAAGAGAAGCTATTGTTTTATTGATAAAAGAGATACAGTTATATATGAGAAGAACAACTCTAGCTCTCTATTTATAATAAACTCTTAGGGTTTAATACTTAACCACCAACCAAGCTTAACTTGACTCCTAAGTAAATCATAATCTAATTAAATCTAATCAAATTTAATTCTTACCAATCTCTTAAACATCAAATTATATCACTCACAAATATATATCTTATTCTTAACACATACAAAAGCATACAATTAACCAATGTCAGGTCCAAAATCAAACTCTAGGATTCAATGAGAATCCATATCTCAGACGTCACTAGATTTGTTCAACTTGACTTAACCATCAGAGAGATTCCGACCAACATACGATTCACAAGCCACAACTCGTCTCGTGACGATCACCTTCAGCAAATCAATTCCGAACCGCGACGCATACCAAACCCGTCTCAACTGTCAAGTACTTCACATCAACCAAAAACTGGTCCAGCAAGGCTCAACACCCCTGGAACCAAACCATCCAAGTCTGGACCAGGTGCAAAATCTAAAGATGTATCCAACTCCTTCAAAAATCTTGCCATAATGATCAAGGCAGCTGTGCTTCCTTACCTGGACTATAGATGCAATGGCATAACCATTATGGTCCAGTACCACCATAATATCCTTCACCTAAAGACAGCATGTGCCCTCCCCCTCCCTTCTCGAGATCCCCTTTCTCTCTCCTCTCTCTGCTAAAGCTTTTGCAGCCCTTTCTGTGCAGCCTTCTGCCACTCACACAACACCCCCAACGTTTAACTTATTAATGGTTTAATTTAAACCAAAAAAATAATCTTGAAACTAAAATTTTAATCATGCAACATGTGGGGGTGCCACTCTCTTTCGCTGTGCCCCATGCTAAAAGAGGGAGCACCATCGATGTCTCTGCATTGCTTTGCTCAACTCCAAAGAGAGTGATAAATAGAGAGATAAAAGATAGAGAAAGAACTAAACAGATGGCAGCTGTGGCAGCTAGCAGCTAAGCATTGGGGGCATGAAAATATTAATATTTGATGAAAACTGAAATGTGATTCCCTCTCTCTCTCTCCATCTCTAGCTCTTTTACTGTTTACGCTTTTGGGTATATTGTGTAGTAACTGAGTGAGTAAATGCTAGTAGAGCATCTCCCTCTTCCTGCTGCTACTCTTGCCCATGGGAAAAAAGAGTGGGAGTTCTTGGCTCACCGCTGTCAAAAGAGCTTTCAGATCCCCTTCCAAGGACAAAGACAAGCATGACCAGGATGATGAAGAAAACGTATATCGTGATCGATATCCATTTCATTGTTTTCATAAATATATTTACTCTTATTTATTTCTCAAAAAGGTTGTGTTTCTGGTTTAGCACAAGCGCAAGAATAAACGGTGGAGATTCCGCAAGGCGGAGGCCCAAGAAACCCACCACCAGCTAGGGAAAGAATCGACGGCAACAGCAACAGCTGTCACCGCAGAGCAGAGACACGCTATCGCATTAGCCGTCGCCACTGCAGCCACGGCCGAGGCTGCAGTGGCGACGGCGCAAGCCGCGGCCGAGGTCGTCAGGCTCACAAGGCCCAACCCGACCTTCGTCAAAGAGCATCGCGCCGCGATCGCCATACAAACCTCATTCAGAGGCTATCTGGTAATCAATCGATCGATTAATTTTCGCGGTTTCGCTTATCCTATGATAAACTGCTTCTTCTTCTTTCTTTTTTTTTTTTTCTCTTTTTTCCTTTTTTTGTTAACGGGTTTCGGGTTTGAGCAAAAAAGGCGAGGCGAGCTTTGAGGGCGCTGAAGGGGCTGGTGAAGCTGCAAGCGTTGGTTCGGGGCCACAATGTGAGGAAGCAGGCGAACATGACGCTCCGATGCATGCAGGCTCTAGTGAGGGTGCAGGCTCGGGTCCGAGACCAAAGGATGAGACTGTCCCAAGACGGCGCCGGCAGCAGCAAATCTTCGCTTAGCTGCGACACCTCACTGTGGGACTCTAGGTATCTTCAAGAGATGTCCGAGCGAAGATCCATGGTATATACATGTATATGAATATGCTTATATTATATATTGTTTCCAATTTGCTTGATGTCATAAGCAGTAACAAAATATGAATGAAATTATTGGAACAGTCGACTAGTTATGCGGACGATTGGGACGATCGGCCCCGGACCATCGAGGAGATCCAAGCAATGCTGCAGAGCAGGAAAGAAGCCGCTCTGAAACGAGAGCGAGCGCTCGCCTACGCATTCTCACATCAAGTAACTGCTATCTCTTCGGGCTATATATGATATACTGATATGATGATGACGATACCTGCATTTTCCTGAGATTTACACGGTTCTTGATAGCAGATTTGGAGATCGGATGGGAACCTGACTCGGCCTCTCGGAGAGGACGAAGCAGCGGAGCGGGAGCAGGAGCCGCCGAGATGGCTCCACCGATGGATGGCGTCGAGGTCCTCGTTCGACAACCGAGTCAGCAGCAGAGCGAGAGCTTCGACGGACAGTTACAGGGACCCCATCAAGACCCTGGAAATCGACACAGGCCGGCCTTACTCATACTCGACTCCTGGAAACAGAAAACAGCCCCTGATTTCGTCGTCTCCCCTTCATAAATCCCAGCAGTACTCGCCGGCGACGCCCTCCCCGGCGAAATCCCGCCCGATCCAAATCCGATCTGCAAGCCCGCGGTGCATCAGAGACGACAGGACCTTGATCTCCTCCAACACGCCGAGCGTCACTGCGTTCTACAACTACAACGGGAGTGGTGTTACCAGGCATCAGCAGACCACCGTGCCGAACTACATGGCGGCCACCGAGTCCGCGCGTGCGCGGGTCCGGTCGCAGAGCGCGCCGAGGCAGAGGCCGGCCACGCCCGAACGGGACCGGACCGGGTCGGTCAAGAAACGGCTGTCGTACCCGGTACCCGACCCGGATTTCTCCCAGAATCTAAGGAGCCCGAGCTTCAAGAGCGCGGCTGGCCGGTTCGAGCAGATGTCGAACGCGACGTCGTCTTGTGGCGGAGAGATCTCGCCGTCGTCGACTACCGATCTTAGGAGATGGCTGAGATGAAAAAAAAAAGCCGGTTGTTCAAATTAAATTTGATTTGCTTGTTAAGTTAGTAACTTGCTTAAGCTAGTTAGTTGATTGTTGGATTTAGTTCTAGTGAGCTTAGGCTGGCTTTGTGACTTTTGTTTTGTTAAATTTGTGAGTGTGGGTGTGAAAGTTACCGGTTCCGTCCGATCAATCACCGGCTCGTATTGGTTTAACTCTTTCTTTTACAACGGGTCATCGTTTTGACGTCCAATGATGCAGAATCAATCACAGACGGAAAACCCCGCAGTTTGAGAAAAGAGTGAGAGAGAGAAACAGGAAAGGGCTATTGGGGGGTAACTGAAAATGTTGGCTTTGTTGGGGGAGCGAATCTTTCTCTCATTTTGATCCAAATAACGTGCGATGTTTAGTCACGTCATGTTGCTGTGTGGCGCATCTTCCGGATCTCTGAGAGTTTATTTTATTATCAAAGTGTTTTTTCTGACTGATTCTTGAATCAATACGTGGAGTTGTCGTGAAGTTTTTTCAGCTCAAATTGTGAATGGTCAAATCTTGGGGCTTCAAGTTTTTGAGAACATTGGAAGCTTGTTATCGTAACGAGCATCTAGTGGGGGCTTGAGCACGTGATGAGTGCAGTGCTAATAAATAGAAGGTGATCCCACTCGCAATAATGCGGTCAGCCACCAGGCTGCTCATTGCTCGTCCTGTAGCATTATAATTAGTTTAGAGAAAACCTTGAGAATCACAAGATCCTCCACAAGGTAAATATAGACTCCAAGGGCATCATTGTAGTTTGCACTGGTGTACCTCCTCCAATGCTTGAATCATTGGTAGTACATCTCAATGAGTATCAGGGTTTCTGGGAGACGACAAATAACACAATGTATTAGGGTTTAGGTGAAAGTTCGATATCCCCTCCTTACACACATAGGGGTTAGATTTCGTCTTTTAACAGCCTAACACAAATTGGTTAATTAGGACCGCTACCACACCTGCCATGCTTCAGGAATTATGTGTCGTGGGAAAATCGATACATGGAACAATGCTCGTGACAAACCAGATTACGCAATAACAATAACCACGCAATTAATCACGAAAGATAAATAGTAAATAAGTGCAAAAACAAATAAGAATCAAAATACAAGCCAGAGAGGCACAAGGATTTGTTACGGGGTTCACCTACCGTATGACTAGTCCCCGGCAGAGCGGAATCTGCAAACGTCCACTATCATTGAATCAAGTTTACAAGCAATCCTAAGAGTTTTCTCTCAAATGTTTCTATAACCCGTCACTCTCAATTTTACAATCGTCTCTCTAAATTTTAATGGCTCTCTTTTCATGAATTAAATTGCCGCAGGCTTCATACAAGACTCTTAGCCACGATCTTCTTCAAGAAATCAACCTCTGTTGATTTAATTTAGAGGTTATTTTGGATTTTGATTGGCCTGGCCTCTTTGGTGAATTAATTTGATATATATAGAGGTGATGATGCTCTATATTGGTGATATCCCAGATCAGCACACGTGGCAGATGACGTGTCCCAGAACTCAGAAGAAAGGGTCCACAGGGGACGACCAGGCCACCCCTGTACCCGAACTGCAAACACAAGCCGGCTCTCCTCAGAACTCCTGCAAATTGGCCTTCTCGGTCTCTCAGCTCGCCCCGAGCTGCCACGGGACCAAGACTCCTCAGCCCTCCCGCTCGTTCCCGAGCTCCCCTGCCGAGGCCATCTTCCTCGGTCCCTCCGACCGACCAACTCCACCACTCACAAGCGCAACCAACGCTCCACAAATCTCGCCATGCGCAGATTCTCCGCCAGCAACATCCCACGTTCCACGCCATCACGATCCGCATTAACGGCGATCCACTCATTACGCGGGCGTGGCGTCGGAAGCGTAACTGCCGGCGAGATTCTCGCGCCTGCTGCTGCGTGCCGCCGCCGCCACTATATAAACCCCCATCACAGAGGGGTTAAGTAAGCTTTTTTCACCCCGCTTAGCCATTACTCTGCTCAGATCCCGTGCTAACTTGATCGTCGGAGGGTCCTCGGTGGTACCAAACCATCCCGGGACTTCCTTGCAGTTGCTTGGCGCTAAACTCCTCAAACCAGCAATCTCCCCAAAACCCATTGAGACCTACACGCGATGGGAGATCACCTCCAAAATCCACCAAGAGATCGACGGAAGATAACATCTGACGGAGACCGAAAATGACCTCCATCAAGAGCTGATGGGTTCCTTAGAGATAGGTTAAAATTGTTTGAATTAAGATTAACTTAATTTTTCACCTAATCCAAACAGAGTCAATTCCCATCGCACAGCAACAAACTTCCTCAAGCCGCTGCCAACGCAACACGTGTCCCTGAACGCCAAAATCTCGGGACCACAAGCATAGTGCTTGCGCTGCTGATCTTGATTCTTGGGCTTTCTAATTGGGCCTTCGACATTTGATCTTGAGCTTGGACTTGGCGCAAAAAAATTCCATCATAATCTTTAGGAAGATTCTCCATAATACAGCATTCTCCCACTAGAAGATTTCTTTCGTTTTAAATCCCAACGCTAGTAGACTTCACACGATTCCGCTGCTACTCTCTCCTCATCAAATTTTCATGGAGATGTTTATAACCATGCAATAGAAATCCAGCTTATCTCTGTTTACGACCTTGGTGAACATATGCGCCAGATTCTTTTCTCCAACGATCTTCTGCAATATCGGCTCCTCCTCTTCAATCGCTATACGAATGAAATGGTACCACATTTTGACGTGCTTCTTCCGAGAGTGATATACTGCATTTTTCGCCAAATGTATTGCACTTTGGTCATCCCTCCACAATATTTTGAAGTCTTGATTCTTGCCCAATTTTTCAAGTAACCATTGCAACCATATCATCTCTTTACTGGCTTTCATGATTGCCACGTATTCCGCCTCTGTAGTTGACAATACCACCATCTTTTTTAATTAAGAGACTCAACTCACCGCTGTACTTCCAACCATTAATACGTATCCCGTTGTGCTCTTCCCACTATCTCGATCTTCCGAACAGTCCGCATCTACGTACCCTTGCACCATCATAGAGTCACCCTCCTGAAACATAAGTAGTGTCTAGACGTACCCCTAATATATACTTCAAAATTCACTTCACCGTGCTCTAATGTTCTTTTCCCGAGTTTTGCATATATCAGCTAACAACTCCTACTGCATGTGCAATATCAGGTCTCGTACTCACCATCACATACATCAAACTCCCCACTGCAGAACCATATGGTACTCTCGTCATCTCGTCCTTCTGCTCTTGAGTTGTTGGGCACAACTCTTTCATGAGTTTGAAATGCTTCGCTAAACGCGTACTCAGCGGTTTTGACTTGTCTATATTGAACCGCTTCAAACCTTCTAAATATAGTCCCTTTGCGATAACCACAACTTCCGCTGCTTCCTATTTCGAACGGTCTTCATGCCTAAGATTTTCTTTGCCGCTCTTAAATCCTTCATAGAGAGTTCTTTAGCCATCGTCTTCTTCAAACTTTGAATTTTCTCGAAATTCGGATCCGCTACCAACATGTCATCCACATAAAATGACAAAATAATGTAGTCTCCGTCCTCAAAAGTTTGAACTTAGACGCAGTGATCTGACTCACTCTATACAAATCTCGTCTTTAGCATAAACCTATTGAACTTGAGATACCACTGCCCAGGAGCTTGCTTGAGGCCGTACAAGCTCTTTTGCAGTTTACACACCATGTTCTCCTTCCCTTTCTCCTCGTATCCCTATGGCTGCATCATATAAATCTTCTCTTCCAAATCTTCATGCAGGAGCGTAGTTTTCATATCAAGCCGGTCTAAGTGCAAATGCTCTACCGCAACAATACTAAGGATTATCCGAATGGATGTCATTTTCATCACAGGAGGAAAAATCCCTTGATAGTCAATTCCTTCCTTTTGCGCATAACCCTTGATTACCAAGCGATGCTTGTACCGTTTCACACCATCGGCCTTATCTTTAATCCTGTAAACCTACCTATTAAGAAACGCTTTCCAATCCTTGGGTAACTTCATTAGGTCCAACATTTGGTTCTTCTTCAAAGATTCCATCTCCTCTTTCATAACTTGCTCTCACTGTTTGCTAGCACTATCGTTTGTTGCTTCTTCAAAGGATTTGGGCTCTCCCACATTTGTGTACAAAACGAAGTCGATCATAAGTCTTTCAAGTATTTTCCTTTCTCTCGTAAATCTTCTCAGAACTGGCATATCCGCTTGCTGAATGTACTCACCATTCTATTCTTGAACCTGATCTTGCACTGCTGCTTCCTCCAAGTTCTGATCATCACCTATAGGTACCTGAATGTTCTTTTGAGTTCCATCTAGCTCCACGAACTCACGTACTGCACCTTCCTTGGCTTTCTTTTCTTCTTTCTACAAGTGCTGCATATCAAAGATGACATTTCGGTTTCGTATTACTTTGTTTCTTGTGTAATCCTACAGCCTATATCCGAACCCATACTCACCATAGCCGATGAAAGTGCACTTCCTAGACTTTGAGACAAGTTTACTCCTTTCCACCTTATCAACCAAAGAATATGCAACACAACCAAACACTTTTAGGTGCAAATAAACAACCGGTTTACCAGATCAATTTTCTTCCGGAATGCCTCCATCAAGTGTACTTGCCGGGTTTCTGTTGATCAAGTACATAACAGTATCGACCGCCGCTGCCCATAGGAAGTTGGCGCATCTGCATCTAAGTTCATGCTCCGCACTCGCTCTAGGATTGTCTTATTCATCCTTTCAACGATACCATTCTGTTGTGGCGTCCTCGGTACCATCTTCAGCCAACGAATACTCTTCTACGAGCAAAATATCTCGAACTCCTGTGTGCAATATTCCCCTCCATTATTAGACTTGAGGCATTTAACCTTCAGCCCCGTTTGTTTTTTCACCTGTGCAATCCAGTGTTTGAAGATACAAAACACATCGGACTTTTTCTTCATCACATACACCCATGTCTTCCGGCTTGCATCGTCGATGAAAGTCATGAAGTACCGATTCCCTGCATTAAACTCCACCGAGGCCGAACCTCATATGTCCGTATGCACCATTTCCAGTTTCTTGGTCTTTTTTGCAATACCTCTAATCTGAAATTTGAGTGCGTTTTGCTTCCCGCAAGCACAACTCTCGCACAACCCCAACTCCACCTTTCTCAGCTCCGAAAGAAGTCCCTTTCCTTGAAGAATTTTCATATTCTTCTCGCTGAGGTGCCCCAATCGTCTATGCCATAACGAAGTCTCCGAATTTATATTCGAACTTGCTTCCATCACAACCGAACCTCCGCTGCTCCCACTGAAGGAATTCAACGAACCGCTCAACTTGCTTCTAGAAACCATCAACGACCCTTTGGTAATCTTCCATTGCGAATTACCAAACGTCGTAATAAACCCTTCATTGTCAAGCTGGCTAGTAGAAATCAGGGTTTTCTTCAAATCTGGAATATAACGAGTATTCTTTAATTTAATTGACCATTTCCTAACGGTTACAAGATGATCGTCTCCTTTTCAACGATCTTACATGGATAACCTTTTCCTCCCGTCACATGCCCAAGGTCTCCCTGAACATACTCGCTGAAGTGATGTCATCCCGAAGTGTAATGGAAGAATGCCCCCGAATCAAGAAACCAAGTATCCTCTTTTGCGTTCTCGCTCGCCTATAAACAAAGACCTTGTTCCCCATGTTCTTGTATAGACATCACATTAGCTTCTTTTCGATCTGCATTCTCATTCGAGTTTTTCTTTAGAGCTTTATAGTCAATTTTCCTATGACCATTCTTTCCATAATTCCAACACGCGTCTTGGATTTTTGCCTTCGATTTTTCTCGGCTCTTAAACTAGCCTTTCTTGCACTTTCTCCTTTCCATCGTTCTACTATGATTCTCCACCGAAAGTGCAGAATTTCCTAAATTTCCACTCACAGCCTTTCTCCGCAGTTCATTGTTTAATAAGTAACTCACTGCATCTTTAAACGTGAGAGTCCCCGAGATCGACTTGCTGACCGCCATCACTAGGTTCTCCCAACTCTTCGGCAATGAATAGAGAAATAGAAGTGCTCGAATCTCATCTTCAAAGGTGATTGAACTGACTGAAGCTGGCTCGTCACGCTGTTGAACTCATTTAGGTGGTTCGTCACCGAACCGTTTTCAGCCATTTTCATGTTGAAAAGGTTCTTCATCAAAAATATTTTGTTTGATGTCGAAGGCTTTTCATACAACTTCGCTAACGTCGTCATTAGTGCCATGGTTGTTTTCTCCTTCAAGATATTAAAGGCCACCTACGGAGTCAACGACAACCGGATTGTCATCAGGGATTTTCTATCCAAAAGGTTCTACGCCTCATCGGCCATCTTCCTAGGCTTCTCTTCAAGCAACGGAAGAAACACGTCCTTTTGATACAGGTAGTCCTCTACTGCATGCGCCACCAACCAAAATTATGACTATTGAACTTTTCGATCCTTATCTTATCCTCTACCATCTTTCATCTATATCGCAGCAAACTCAACTTCTCTCTTGATCTGAACCAACGCTTTCAAAACGACGATTTAAGAAAGCGGGGAAGATAATGTAGTTGTCGTTACCCACCGTTGATCTAGATCGTAAATTTGAAGAACCCTAGGTTGCTTAACTACACTCTGATACCAGTTGTTGGGAGAAAATTGATTCATGGAACAATACTCGCGACAAACCAAATCACGCAAAAACAACCACCACACAATTAATCACGAAAGATAAATAGTAAATAAGTGCGAGAGCAAATAAGAATCAAAATACAAACCAAAGGGACACAAGAATTTGTTAACGAGGTTCACCTGCCGTATGGCTAGTCCTAGCGGATCGGAATCTGCAAATGTCCACTATTCTTTAATCAAGTTTATAAGCAAGTCTAGAAGATTTTTCTCAAATCTCTCTATTAGCCGTCACCCGCTCAATTTTACAATAGTCTCTCTAATTTTAATGGCTTCTGTTCATGAATTAAATTGCCGCAAACTTCATCCAAGACTCTTAGCCATGGTCTTCTTCAAGAAATCAACCTCTGTTGATTTAATTTGGAGGCTCTATTGGATTCTGATTGGTCTGGCCTCTTTGGTGAATTAATTTGATATATATAGGTGATGGGTTCCTTAGAGATGAGTTAAATTTGTTTGAATTAAGATTAACTTAAATCTTCACCTAATGCAAACAGAGTCAATTCCCATCGCACAGTAACAAACTTCCTCAAGCCGCTGATGACGCGACACATGTCCCTGAGCGCCAAAATCTCATGACCACGAGCATAATTCTTATGCTGCTGATCTTGGTTCTTAGGCTTTCTGATTGAGGCTTGGACATCTGATCTTGAGCTTGGACTTGATATTGAGAGTCAGGTTTAATTTTCCAGTTAAACCCATAACTCTTCCATGATGTCTATTTTGTCTTCTGATATGACTCTTTTCATAATAAATTGAGTATCTTCCCGTATTGAGATTATTTTCTTGAGCTCCCATAATTTGTGATTATTCTAATGATTATGTGTGGTCAAATTAACTAATATTAAGGAAATTTTCCTACACATAATCCTTATTGAGATCTTAGATTGATATTATGTGCGGTCAAATTTACTAAGATTAGAGAAATTTGCCTACAACGAATCCTTATATAGAGATTCTTAATTTTTGTGATGGTGTGTGATCAAATCTTACTCAAATTAGAGAGATATTACCAAGGTTTGTCAACACACAATCCCACTAATTTTTCCTTGTTCCTTTTTTGGCTTCTGCAGTCTCTGTCTCCTGAATTGACTCCTGGCTCTATCTATGCAGAGTCTGCAAAAGCTATTTAGGATGATCTCAAGGAGCGTTTTGAACAACCAAATGCTCCTATGGTTTTTCAACTGAAGCAATCGATTTCTTGGTCATAAGAAAAATAGCTCGAGTGTTGCTGCGTATTTTACGAAACTCAGGAGCCTTTGGATGAATTAAAATCTTATATCCCCCTTCCAAGTTGCAATTGTGGCGGATCGAATGAGTTGGCTGCGTACCTTCAATCTGCAGACAGGGTCAAGCAATTTCTTCAAGGCCTTGATGATTCATATGCTCCTACTCGGAGCCAATTGCTTCTCGTTGATCTTTTACCTCCTGTCTCCAAAGTTTATGCACTTGCTTCTCAAGAAGAAAAGCAGCGCGCATTGCAAATTATGGCTCCTCAACCTACTGATGGTGTTTCCTTGGCTTCAAGTGAGATGTGGAAGTCACCAGATCAGAAGCCGAAGTCCCGACCTCATTGCACCTTTTGTAAAAAAGATGGCCATTTAGAAGACACATGTTATGCTAAGCATGGCTCTCCTCATTATGATTTTTGCAATGAGGATGGCCATCCTGAAGCAAGGTGTTTCAAGAAGCATCGTCGTCCAATACGAGGATGAGGCAAAGCACGAGGCGGGAGACAGGCTAATCTCACGTACTACAACCACAACAAATTTTTTTTTCCAAGAACGCGGTGTTATTCATCAAAGAAGCTGCGTTCACACCACAACAAAATTTGGTGTTGTTGAACGCAAACATAGACATTAATTTACTTGATGTGGCTGGAACACTTCGTTTTCAAGCTAACTTTCCTTTTCATTTCTAGGGAGAGTGCGTTCTTATCGCAGCTTACCTCATCAACAAAATGCCAACTAAGGTTTTATCAGGAAAATCGCCTCACGAAGTTTTAGTAGGGTCGTGTCCTACTTATTCTTATCTTCATGTCTTTGGGTGTTTTTGCTTCGCTAGAAACACAGAACCTAAAAAAATAAATTTGATCCACGGGCAGAACCTGGCATCTTTCTTGGTTATTCATGTGGCCAAGAAGGCTACAAAATTTTTGATATCCACACCCAAACCACATATGTCTCACCTGATTTCACTTTTCATGAAAACATTTTTCCATATCACAATATTGCATCTCCACCGCATTATCCAATAGTGCAATCCAAACTTTCTGATAATTTTCCCTCACCTTTTCATTTTCCACAACATGATAATTCTTGTTCTGATATATCTCCTTCAACAGATGGTCCTATGCATATATCAGATAACACATCTCATGACACCTCCACTTCACCTCAAGCTCAAAATTTAGATGTTCCGTTGTTACCTTTGGACTCTTCTTCGACTCAAGTTGAACACAATCAGTTTGTTGAAACATCTAACTCTCTTTCACTTTCTAACAACCCCCTCTTCCACCATCACGCGAATTTCCTAAACGAGACCGTTGCCCCCCAAAATGGATGCAAGATTAAAAATGTTTATCAGGCCATCACACCACTACCTACCACATCATCTTCCTATACATACTCAGGTACTCATCATCCATTCAAAAATTTATATCTTCTAATCGTTTTTCTTCAACACATCAAGCTTTTCTTGTTGCACTTGATTCTATGGCCAAACCTAGCTCATATAAGGAAGCTAGCACTATAAGAAAATGATACCGTATCACCCGACGGAATAAATGGGTACTCGATGAAAAAAGATATTCCGTCGGGTAGTGTCCAACATAATAAAATACGATGAAAAATGTTATTTTGTTGGTTTTGGTATTTATTTCGTCCGGTATTTATTACATCGGGGATGAGCCGAAGGAATAAGTTTGAAAAACCTGGGCACTTTTTCCCTGTTTTAATCTTATTCCGTCGGGTCTTGGTAGTTATTTCGTCGGGTATAGCCCAGCAAAATAAGCTACAGACAGAGGAAAAAAATAGAGCAGATTTTGGTCATTTCGAGCAATTGATACATATTCAATTCAAAACACTGATATATAAGATACCACAACTCAATTCAATTCAATTACTTATATACAAACAACCAAAAACTCAATTCAATTGAATTCAATTTCAAATTCATTCATATAATTGTAATTTACAGCTTCTTAAAACAAAATCAAGGGTTATCAAACTTACATTCGGTACTTTGTAGGAGGAGACAAGAAGACACGTGCTCGAGAACCCGCGGGAGTATGAAGAGATTCTGCAATCTCCATTTTCAATAAACGTATTTATCGTTTTCTCTCTCTCAGCATGACTCGTACTTCCTCGAGCTCAGTCCATCTCAAACTCACTGGGCTACAGTCGTTGGCCGGAAGATAGTCAGGGAAATAGAGCAGGTGCTATAGTATTATCAATATATAATTATTAGTACACAATATTCACGATAACTATATAATACCTGTATTGAAAAGAAAGATTATCAATTAAACTTAAATCCGCTGCTCTCATTCCTTAAGAGATTAAGCTCTGGATCATCATTCTTCTTGTCTCAATATCAGTGTGGACTTCTACTGCATACAATCTCCTTTGTGAACTCGAAGCTGATGAGGGTCCAGGTGCAGAAGGAGACGAGAAGACGGGTGCTCGAAAACCCGTGTGAGTATGGGGAGATGAGCCTTCTGGATGTCATACCAAAGTAGACGGAGATGCAGATTGTGCCGCAGGGGGTGTGAGTGTCTCACGGGGTGCGAGCCTCTGAATGAATATCCCTTGGTGTATGCGACGAGGACGCAACTCCGGACCGTGATGGGCATGATATACTATAGGCAAAATGCCTTGTCCATCCATATGAACTCACCTGTGCCGGTCTAGGTTGTGTCACTGAATGACATCCTCGTTGATCACATGAAGCTCCTCAGGAGTAGGATCTCGGCCGTGCTCATCAACCAACGCAATCGCCTGCTGCTTAAACTCGATGCTCATCTATTTCTGTAAGAAATTACAGTATGAACTAAGTTAAGTCAATTATTGAAAAAGAAATTAAGTAATTTAAATAAATACAAGAAATCGTGTATGAGCATACTTATATAATGCTCAGTCGCTTCCTGTGAGCTGGAGCACCTGGAGTCACGCACAAACCCCATACGATAAAGATCCATGCGACTGGAAATTTCTACAGTCTGTCTTGCCTGCCATTTAGAACCTTATTATTTGATTTAGATCAAGTTTAGGCAGTTGATAAATTTAGAATATTTAATTTGTTCTTACATGAACAATTCTATATTAGGAGGAGTTCATTCCACCGCCTAACCAATGATCAGTGTTACGATTATGAGCTATTGATCCCCGCTCGCTTCTCGCCTTCCATTTAGATATGATATAACATCTCATACTAATAAAGGATTAATGTCTGATGCTTTTACAGTTCTTGGCGATATGCATACCTTAAATTCATCCGAGCTGAAGTGATGAATCATGGTGGCCTAATACTCGTCCGTCCAATTCACGAGCTTCGATCGCCCATTTCTCTTCACCGGTGGAAGCCCACTTCTATTTCTTGTGGACCGAGTTCTTATGATCACGCCAACTCCCCGACATGTATATAAACAGTCTGCCTCGGACGACGTGCAGAGGTACGGGAGAGCTGTCGATCCATCAGACTATGGAAAAGCGCTCTTACAAAGAAACATGGAAAATGTATTAGCGTCAAACATATATATGCGAAATTAATAAATGAATACTTAATTAAATAAGCTTACCAAAATCTCATCTATGACCGTTTGCTTCTTGGCCTCCAAAGCTCTCGATGTCCAGTCAACCAACACATACTGGAACCGTCTTTCATGCAATGCAGCATGCGTTTCTTGTTGTTGCGGATCAAGGCACATAATTTCTTTAGCTGTTTTGCCCCATCATCAATGAAATCTCTAGTTGTTGACATACGCATCTCGATCTTCGGGCCGTCTTGATCGCAAGCCCATATATCATTTGCCTGTATAGGGCCCCTTTTTCCAAGACCCCGTCTTTCAGAACTGGAGGAACTGGATGCCATGTCCTCCTCACTCTATTCATGAACACGTCCACGTTGTGAGCTCATATCCTGAAAAAATAACTAATGCAAAATACATTTATAATAACAATTTCAAGAAACGGTTAAGAAAAAATACATAGCTGTAGATGAAATTAAATTTATCACAATCAAGATATTCAATACATAATTTAAAATCTGCATATCTAAAAGCCGCATGTATATAACGGAGACGAACAAGAAAAATGCGATAAACTGAAGTGTTTAATTGTCTACAAGATTATGAATAGTATAGACCTGTAAAATTTAGTAATCATCATCCTCTGTAGCACTACTCCCATTCGCTGAATTTTGCTCGGAGTCATCGATAAATTGGTCTAGTTCATGCGTTGTTCATTTTCGTCTACAGGCAGTTGATCTTGATGATCTGTCTTCTACAAAATCTCCGGATCGATGTCAGCCCTTGAAAGGCTAGCGCCATCGATACCCATAGTCAAGTCTTGTAATGGTGTGACTGGCATGTTTGGATAGCTAATTTTAAGATTTTCATCAGGATTTTCCATGTTAAAATAGTCTTATGGATTTGCGCTGACAGCGACATGCCAGATAGCATTCCTATGGTCCTCGACATAAAAAACTGACGTGCTTGACACGCTAATATGTAACGCTCATTCGTGAACGCAAGTTTTGATGAATTTAGTAAGAGTAGACCGTTTTTTACTTTGTATCCTCGTCTTTCTGTCTTGATATCATACCACAGGCATTTAAATAGGACAACTCTGTGTGCACGATAACGTACAAGCACTATATCTTACAGCACATCATAATAGTTAAGTTGTCCCGTGGTTGGATTGAGATCTCTAGACGATGCGTAATCTCTTGTGATTGATGTAAAAAAAACACCGCGGTTTTGGAATTTTCTATGAGCATCTCTATCTTGTGTATGAAATCTATATCCATTAACGACATAATCAGTAAGATGCTCAACTACTGGATCTGGTTCAGAGGCAAGTATTTTTAGGTCTTCTGTTATGTTGGTATCTATGGCTGTATGAGCCTAATAAGGCACAATAAGATTTCAAAAATCGCATTTAGCCAGTTTAAGGGACGAGACATGAATTATAGTTCAATATATTTTATTGTTAAACTTACAAATTGGTTAAACCATGTCGCAAATTCTCGATTTTGAGCATTATCGATATGCCTCGGTAGCGATTGACCCCTCGGTGGTCTGTACAGAGCTTTCCATAATCTAAGTATGAAATAATGAAGTTAGTTAATTTTATATTTATGTCTTGAGAAAAGTATTAGGCTATATACATACCCTTGAAATACGTCGACCTCGTCAGAGTTAAATAATACATATTTATGTATTGTGTCAAGCTTCTCACTACGAAGTGCGACATGTTTCACGTCACCTATTATATTCCCGCCTCCACAGAAGAAGGATATTACTCCTTATCCCTTGTTACTTATGACATCCTCATTACGGTACAGCTTGTTGAATGCAGTCTCGGTCCCCTCAAGGTATATAGTACAAAATGTCATGCATTCCTCGGCGAGAAACCCTTCGGCTATCGACCCGTCGAGTCTATCTTTATTATGGATATATCGTTTTATCTTAAACATAAATCTATGGATATTATGGTTCATTTCATAGAATGTGAGAAGGTTTTACGTTGGCTGTCACAAGCCTACCAAAACCCTCACACTTTCTCATCCGGACTTGGGACCAACAATGATGGGTTGGTTCATGTAGCCTACCCCATATGCTTGGGACAAAAGGCTCAGTTGTTGTTGTTGTTGTATAAACCTGGGGATATTATTTTGGTAAGTTTAATTGATGGTATAGTAAATATTATTCGAAAGTTAAAGTCAATTATTAAATACATAACCATTGCTTACCTCTCGAATGGATACATCCACCGATAATTTACGGGTCCATCTAAATGCACCTCTCTTGAAAAATGAACCGTGATATACACATGATTGTGAAAAGTGTAGGCGGAAACAACATCTCTAATCTACAGAGAATGATATGAACTTTGTTCTCCAGATTTTTAAAATCATCTGCCTTATATTCCTTAGAGCTTAAATCTCGGAAGCAATGATAAAGATCCGTTACAACCGAGACAACATTCTTATCCTTTAACGCCCTAATTGCAACGGGCAGTAACTGTTGCATGATCACATGGCAGTCGTGACTTTTAAGGTGAGAAAGTTTTTAATGTTTAATATCCACACATTTATAGAGATTTGATGAGTAACCGTCAGGAACTCTTACATGCTAAAAAACTATGACGAAAGCACCCTTGTCGCTGGCAGACATCGTGTACTTCGCTGCAGGAATTGACCATCTACCGTTCTTTGCTTCTCGTGGATGCAATTTAGGACGCAGCCTCGCTTGCAAGAACCACAGTCGAACCGCAAGTGTATCCTTAGATTTGGATTTCACATTCAATAAGCTATTAAGGAGTAACTCGCATACGTTCATCTCTATGTGCAAGAATTCTAAGTTATGACGTAGATTGAGATCGTGCCAATATACTAGCTCGTTGAAAATGGGATTCTTCCTCCAATGACTTCTAGTAACCCGTAGAATTGTATACTTTGTCGTTCCCCCAAAAGCAACATTACCGAAACCTTGTGTGGCCTCCTACAACTTCGAACCCGTCAGATCAGGTGGGGCACGCCTATACTCTTGCTTACCATTGAACATGCTGTAATTATGATAATATGGATGGCTTATATCCAACCATCGATGGTGGCCTGTGTAACACTTGATTTTTCGCGCGCCTAATTTAGGATCATATACGGTTTCCTCTAGACATGCTGAGCAAGCTTTGTAACCTTTAGTGCTTCATGTAGAAAACATATCGTATGCTGGAAAATCATTGATTGTCCACAAGAGTACCGCATGAAGTGTAAATGTCTCCTTCTTATGGTCATTGTATACCTGCATACCTGGCTCCCACAACTCCTTCATCTCCTCAATCAACTGGCTCAAGTATACATCGATGTTATTTGAAGGAGAGCTACTTTCAGGGATCAACAAGGGCATCTATGTGTAAGAAAGTTTCATCCTCATTCATAGAGGTAGATTATAAACAACAAGAGTAAATGGCCATATACTGTGGTTTGCACCGTGGCTGAACAGCTCCATACCATTTGCAGATAAACCAAGATTCACATTACGTGCATCCGCAGCAAAATCATTATACAAGGTATCAAAGCATTTCCTGTCATGACCCAAAGTTCGGCCCGTGACCGGCACTTAACCACGTAACGTCTACAGGCATAACGCAACTAAGTAAGCCGAAACTCAGAAATCAAAACCATTAAAAGTAGTGAGTGTTGAAAACATTTAATGAATTTTTTTTAAAGCATTTATAAAACCTTGAGTAATTTAGTAAAGTTCTTTAAAGTTTAAGTTGTTTTCTTAAAAATTTCGGCAGCATCTCCTTTGTAAAAACTAGCCCCAAAATCGGGTACAAGACAAGATATAAGTAAAAATGACATACAATAAGAATAAAGTATCCCCCAAACGGGAGCAATCATGCCCAACGGCGGAAACAATCACCACAAGAATAATATATGACGCCGTAGCGAAGAAATGAACAATATAAATGAAAAACATCAGAAAAGATAAAACTGCATAAATAAAGTCGGCTTACAACGAGCTCGACACCAGAGTACAAAATAATATACATCGTCCTCACAACTGGTCTCTAAGTCAATACATGAATAGTAGATGGAGAGTACTAGATACGATAGTGTGTACAACTGGAAAATAAACGGATACCGCAAAAACCCACCTATCAGCAAAAGGGCTCACGCGCCAACTGCAGTGGTATCCGTAGCAAAAGGATACAAGGAAGTAGCCCTGCCGCAACTACTCTGAGGGGCAACCTGCAAACACTGTGGCACAACGGGGTGAGTTGCCAACTCGTGAATAGTAGATAACATATAAAGGTAATCGCGAGTATGCACGTACTGCGATACTCTAACATGTGCAATAGATAATATCTATATGATGAGCGGGGTACGCAATAATCATGGAAATCAAGTGCGATATAATAACATCTATATATGATGAGCAGGGTATGCAATAATCATGTCAAAGTACTCTATCATGTACTACGACTAAAGGATGAGATGCATAACAATGAATGCTGAGTATGGGATAAAATATCATCTATACGGAATATCAATGCGGAAAAATAACCGGTGTCCATCACATACACCCAAATCCCAGGAAAAACTCAGGCGCCGTCACTCTAATCGACTCTCAAATCCTGTAAATCTCATGGAACCGTGAGTACCCAACAACGGCACTCGAAAATATCATGAAATAATCGTGTTCAGCATCGACACGCAAATCCTCATATATCGGGCTCCGTCAGTCCGGATCGGCCCACGGGCTCCGTCTGCGGAATCGGCCCTCGGCCCCGGCAGTACGGGTCGTCCCATATCCATCTCTCGACTCTTGTCAGTATCTTCCGGATAACCGTCAGGTCCAACCAATCACCGGTAGGTAGTAGTCTCTCTGCCAGGCTCATCGTCTGTATATACAGCATCCCTTTCTTGCCCCGGGGTACCGTACCGGGTCCACCATGTACCCGCAATCGGCCTCATCCAGCTCCTCAATTCGGGTTCACATGTTACACGTCTCAGAACCGAGAAAACGCAAGGTGGACGCACTGAAATATCATATCAAGAGAAACCGGGTATTCAAAACAGTGCATATTTTCTTAAAATAATACCACGGTTCTCAAATCCAGAAATCACACGAATCCAAACTCAATGCGTAAATTCATGCAATGTGGCGTATGCCACTAAGAGTAAAAAGGAAAACCGCTCTTTTAAATGGATCTAGTTTTGAAAATATCTCATGCGGTCCCCATTTCTAGAAATCAAAGCCAGTATCATCCATGTATATAGGTATGGATGTGCACCAATATGAATATACAGTGTGCATGTGCGCAAACAGGGATATATCAATGTATGTGTGCACTAATATGAATATACAGTGTGCATGTGCGCAAGCAGGGATATATCAATGTATGTGTGCACTAATATGAATATACAGTGTGCATGTGCGCAAGAAGAGATATATCAATATATGTGTGCACTAATATGAATATACAGTGTACATGTGCGCAAGCAGGGATATATCAATGTATGTGTGCACTAATATGAGTATACAGTGTGCATGTGCGCAAGCAGGAATATATCAATGTATGTGTGCACTAATATGAATATACAGTGTGCATGTGCGCAATATGCGGCAGAAACATGTCTAATCATCAATGATGCGGTAACCAAAATGACGTATGGTTCGTACCAATCCTAAAGTGCGAGTGTCATGGCAATCACTAACGGTGTGAGTGTAACATACAAATAGTGCTCGTGCAGCTTGAACCGTTAGTGACAGTGCGGTGTTATATAACTACCCTTTCTATATGCAACAAGGAGGGGTATGATACAATAATACATATGCACGAACAATATATATGTAAGTATATATGCGACTACAATACCCTATAACGCCCTGACGCTAAACGCCATACGGGCGATTTTCCCGTAGATGTTAAATCTACTCATCTGGTCTCGTACTAAGTATAGCCGACTATCTGCTTCCCCTTCTTTGCGGCGTCCAAAGTACTCGCCTGCAAACCTAGAAATTGCACAAAGAATACACATAAGCTAAAATCCTGCAAAAACGCGATATTAAACCAAACGAGAAACTCGCGTCGCGAACTAAACGCGTGTGTATACGTAACGTGTGTGCATATGCCAAAACCCAACGCAACACGCTGTAGCACACAGCGACACGCTGTGATACACAGCAAACCAACTCAACTTGTATCGTACGTGTCGCGCAAGTCCCCCTACGCTAAAAATAGGTAATAGCTCCCAGATTTAATCTGGAGCAGAAACAAGAAAATCAAACAAAACCAAACCCCTCACAATATCTACAAACAACTAACTGCAAAAATCCAATACAAACGCTCAAAATTGGGCCGGCCACCATAGGGGTCATATCGGCCCAAATTAGGTAAAACTGGTCCAGGTTTCTACACTATGATCTTAGCACAATTCATAGCCTAGTGTATATGTTTGCTTACCAAATTTACTATCCTAATAACAGTAGATTCTATGTATCATATAGTTTAGCTTAAAACGTTTTAAAACACCTAGTTTGCAACATAGGGTGCACTAGTGAAAATAGGTGAAATTACAAGAGTCAAATGATACCAACAACACAAATTAGAGCTAATCTAACCATAAAAATCCTAATTTAACAGAATCCTACCTAAACCATCAATCATCACAACACCCTCAAACACTAAGATTTGCTAAACTACCCCAGATTCTGTCCAAAGTAAGAACCCAAAAACCAAACAATACCAAACTCAGACAAAAACCTACAGGAACCCCTAGCCAAAGCACAACTACCTAACTCTTCATGGAGGCCGGTGATGCCAGAATTTGAGGGTAGGTCGCCGGAATTTTAGGAAGGGGGTGGGCTCGGAAATCAACACAACACTCAGTGAGGCCTGCATACTATTCTGTAGGTGTTTGCTAAGCTAGAAAATGACTACAGATATAGCAGATCACCAATATCCTACAGTTTGCATCAAAACCGTATTTTAAATTTCAAGATTTAGACTTTAAGGCGATTTAGCTAAATCTAGTGACATTACTAGGTTTTCACAGCATATATAACACCTAATTAGGTTAATTAAGCTATAAAAACTCTAACTTAGCTAAATCTTCACTTAAAACACAAATCTAGCACTAATGACCACATAAACACTAATTTAAGCTAACAACTACAAGTCTAGCATACAAAGAAGTTGGGCTAAGAATTATACCTCACTTGATCCTAGGTGCAAGGAGAAGGAGGAGAAGAAGAAAAGGAGGAGGTTCCATTGTTGCTGCTGCTACTGGGCTGTTGTTGTTGCTGCTGTTTTTGTTGCTGATGCTACTTGCTGCTGTTGTTGTTGCTGGCTGCTGCTGCTACTGCTTCTGCTGCTATTGTTGCTTGTGTTGCTGCTACTGCTGTGGCTTCTGCTGCTGCTGTTATGGGGTGTGTGTGTAAATGAGAGAGAAGTGAGGAAATGAGTGTGGGAAAAGAAACAAATGAGAGATATGAGAGAGTCAAACCCCCCTCTCTCTCTCTCATCATTAAATGTAAGCATGGCACCCCCATCACGCTCTCTCTCTCTCTCTCTCTCTTTCCACCCAAGTCAACTCCCAAAACAAACACAAAATAAAAAAAAACTAATACACTAATTAAATTCAAATTAGCTTAACAAGAATGTGTTAGTCCACCATGGTTGCTAAACATGGTTTAACCCTAATTTAACCCTAGTTTACATGCACAAGTGTATGCAGGCCTAAATAAAATCTAATAAAATATTCATTAATTTTGATAAAATATTTGAAAATCGTTTTGGTAAACTTTTTACTAAAAACCACACATTAAAGTATAATTAGCCACTAATCACATTCTAAAGCGTTACAATCTTCACCCTTAAAGAAATTCGTCCCCGAATTTAAAAATATAGCTACGCGTGCCTTCAAAGAGATGAGGGAATTTCTTCCATATCTCGCCCTCGGCCTCCCATGTGATCTCTTCACCATTTGGGCTGCGCCAAAGCACCTTCACAGATGGCAAGACCTTCGATCGAAGCTTCTTCACCTGCCGGTCCAATATCACGATTGGCTGCTCGGTGAACGAAAGATCGCGCTCGAGCTGAACGGTCTGATGCCGAATCATGTGAGAAGGGTCATGCAGGTATCTGCGAAGTATCGACACGTGGAATACGGGATGAACAACTGGGAAGTCGGGTGGAAGAGCCAAACGATATGCCACTATGCCCACACGCTCGAGGATTTCGAAGAGACCTATAAATCTGGGGCTAAGCTTCCCCTTCCGTCTAAATCTCATCACTCCCTTCACGGAGAGACTCTCAGAAAAACGTGATCGCCAACTGCGAACTCTAATCTGTGGCGGCGTCTGTCAGCATACGATTTCTGCCTACTCTGAGCTGTCTTCATGCTATCTCGAATCAACTGTATCTTCTCGGTCGTCTCCTGTACGATCCGCGGCCCCAAAATACCACTCTCACTGAGCTTTGTCCAACAGACGGGTGATCTAAATCTCCTCCCATATAAGGCCTCGAAAGGTGCCATCTGGATAGTATCCTGGAAATTATTATTGTAGAAGAACTCCACCAAGGGTAAATGATGATCCCAGCTACCACCAAAGTCTAAAACGCACGCTCGGAGCATGTCCTTGAGAGTCTGAATAGTCCGCTTTGACTGGCCGTTGGTCTGCAGATGAAACGCTGTGTTGAAACTCAAGCGGGTGCCCAAAGCCTCCTGAAGCCTCTGCCATAGTCGGCTGGTAAACTGGGTGCCTCGGTCGGACACGATACATGTCAGGACTCCATGCAGTCGTACGATCTCGTCGATGTATATCTGGGCATACTGAGAAAAACCGAAAGTCGTCTTCACTGGTAGGAAGTGAGCCGCTTTCATCAATCGATCCACGATCACCTAAATGGAGTCATAACCCCGACTAGTCCTGGGTAGACCCACAATAAAGTCCATAGAAATCTGCTCCCATTTCCACTCCGGAATGGGCAACCGCTGTAGCTCTCCCGCGGGCCTCTGGTGCTCAGCCTTGACTTGCTGACAAGTCAGGCATCTCGACACGAAGTTTGTGACGTCCCTCTTCATCTCTTCCCACCAGTAAACATCTCTTATATCCTGGTACATCTTGGTGGAACCCGGATGAACACTGTACACCGATCGATGTGCCCCCTCAAGAATCTCACGCCACAGTCACTCAGCATCTGGTACGCACAGTCTAGTCCCAAATCACAGTATCCCCTGATCATCAATCACGAACTCGGAAAATCTGCCCTGTCCCATCTGTGCCATGATCTGTGAACAATGGTCATCACTGTAATATGCCTCATGTATACGGTCAAGCAACCGTGGGCGTGCACGAACATGTGCAAGTTGTCCCCCGATCGGAGTGAACTCGAACTGTACTCGGCTGTCACATAAAATCTGCCAATTTGCTGACGACTGCCTCTGTACTGCGCTCAAACAAGATAGACTACCCCCGGGCCTCCTACTCAAAGCATCCGCCACTACATTTGCCTTGCCGGGTGGTAAAGGATCTCACAATCGTAGTCCTTCACTAACTCCATCCAACGGCGCTGTCTAAGATTTAGGCCCCGCTGCTGAAATATGTACTTCAAGCTCTTGTGATCAGTGAATATCTGGCACGACTCGCTGTATAGGTAATGTCGCCAGATCTTGAGTGCAAAGACCACTGCAGCCATCTCCAAATCGTGAGTGGGGTAGTTCTGTTCGTGTTTCTTCAGTTGCCGAGAAGCATACACGACCACCCTGTCGTGATGTATTAATACACACCTGTAAGTCCACGTTGCCCACCTCGGTGCTTGCGGGGAGGCGGAAAACGGAATAAAAATCGGATTTTTACTACTTTAGGCAACATGGACTAGACAAAGAAGGATCTTTGCTAAACAAAAACAAGCTAAAGCTAACTAGAAACTAGCTAAAGGGTAGAATGGTTATACCTAGGGCTTTATGTCCTTCTCTCCTTGCTCCTTGGAGTAGTAGAAAGGGATCACCTTTGTCGTCTTCTCACGTTGAAGAAGGATCCACCCGAAAGCCTCAACCTTTGGCTTCAACTCCAAGCTAGAAGTAACTAGGGTGCTAGAAGTGCTAATCCTAGAACCCTAGATGAGAGTAGAGATTATCAAGAAGTGGTTTTTCTCAAGCTCAAGTGTTTCTCAACACATGAGTGGGGAGAGCTTGAGGAAGAGGAAGAGCAAGAGAGAGAAAGTGAATGATAGAATGAGAGAATTATGAAGCATTCTCACATATATGTGTGAATTATTGTAAATAGATAATTAATGAGATAATTGTCATGTCTTAATCAAGACATGACCATTATCATTTCATTTTTAATGCAAATTGCAAGGATCAAAGAGCATCTTCCAAATGAAATGATGATGGTCAAAGTGTCAACTTAGGTCAACAAGTCAAGAATGTCAAATGGTCAACAACCATAACCATGCACAATTATATTAAACTAATATCAATAAACCATAATACACACATAAGCATTAGGGTTAATAAAATGACAATGGTCATTAACCCTAATCAAAGTCCTCTCCCTCTGTCTCAAGCAACTGTGCATACGCACCCGTATTCGTGATCCGAGGAATACGAATACAATGAGATAAAACTAATCCCAAATCATATACTAGGATTCGGCTTAAACCAAAGCCCGCTAGTATAAGCTGTCCGGACAGCAAACGTGCACAAGTGCGCGGATGTGAACGAACCCTGTCGCAAAACCATGCGACCTCTACTCATTTTGCCTAAAGGCGAATAGCTCTCTGTGTGGGACTCTAAAGACTCGACACTACGCTGGCAGTGGGTTTAACCACAGACTGCAAGCGACACTAGCTGTACGTAACAGTCCCCAGGTAGATGCCGATAAGAAGACTGACGAGGTGACCCCATCTGAACTCCTACTGAGCCTGTATGTGACAGTCTCCGTACAGTCCGGTCTGTTCGTCTGATACATCGCATGGCGGGCCTAGGGGGGCGGTGAACGTCAGTCCCCTAATAGCGGTACAAGTCGTGTTGGAGTGTAGCCCAAAACACCCTGAGATAACACTGGAAACCTACCAGTATATCTCGCTTGCCCTGGCCAGGGACTACTTGTGTAATGGCTCTCCTGGACACAGCGCGATGTCAACCCCCAATACCGGGAGAGACGAATCCTGTCTAACCGTCACTGCCTCCAAGTGCTTCGGGACTGCACCCAAAAACTACCTGTTTGCACGACTCTTTTGAGCCGTGGTAGGGTAGTAATCAAAGTGTAGTGGGAACACACTCGAGGCGAAGTGACAGTGTCAAGTCAGCGGACTAAGCTGTACTCATGTCACCTGGAAACTGATAACTGACGATAGGTATAATACCAACCAACAGTCCCCGACGAGTCCTGTCCAGTGTTCTCGTAACCTAACGAGCACCCGCATACTATCTCAAGTACGACGTACTGACGGCTGTGGGACAGACCGTCTCCCATGCTGGGATGAGAAGCGCATACGCTAGTCTACTCCGGAGTATCGATGCCCTGTCTCGATAGTCCAACGACCAGGGACCTGTATAAGGATGTGCTTATGGATTACCCAGCTCCCACGAGTGTGAGCGCCATCACAACGCTGGTAATCAAGCAATAATCCTAAGGGCTCTACTAATATGTATATCAGCGATATGCTAAAAGAAACATATGCACATATTAAAGCAGAGACAAACCAAGTAGCATACTACCATTTCGAGCAAGATTGTATATACAACTGTGAATATCCCAAGCTTCCATCAAGTAATATACAAACTAGTATGATACAGTAATGGCCTCTAGGGCATATACACTAACAATCTCCCACTTGCACTAAGGCCATGTACTGGCGTATCGAAGACCTATCATCTTGATCAGCCGCTCGAACTGAGTCTGGGGCAAGGCCTTGGTGAATGGATCTGCTGTGTTATCTTCTGAAGCAACCCTCCGAACCTCGATCTCCTAGCGATCCACGATCTCCCTGATCAGGTGATACCGCCTCAAGATGTGTCTGGATTTCTGATGGGACCTGGGTTCCTTCGCTAAAGCTATAGCCCCATTGTTGTCGCAATACAGAGGTATTGGGTCAACAATGGACGGAACCACCTGAAGTTCTTTCAAGAACTTCCTCATCCAGACAGCTTCTTTTGCGGCATCAGATGCAGCGATATATTCCGCTTCCATAGTCGAGTCAGCAACGGTTTCCTGTTTGGAGCTCTTCCAACACACCGCCCCTCCATTGAGGGTGAAGACAAAACCCGACAAGGACTTGGAATCATCCTTGTCACTCTGGAAGCTGGAGTCAGCAAAGGCCTCAATCTGGAGGTCTTTTCCGCAATACACCAAGAACATCGCCTTAGTCCTTCTCAGGTACTTAAGAATGTTCTTTACCGCTATCCAATGTTTCTCCCCAGGGTTTGACTGATACCTGCTTACCACACTCAGTGCATAAGCCACATCCGGTCTGGTACACAACATCGCATACATTATAGAGCCTACCGCAGAAGCGTAGGGTATAATAGACATGCGATCCCTCTCCAAATCAGTCTTGGGAGACATCTCTTTGGAGAGGGTGATCCCGTGACAAGCCGGTAGATTACCGCGCTTGGAATCTTCCATACTGAATCTCTTCAGTATGGTGTCGATGTACCTGGACTGCGAAAGTCCTAATATCCTCTTGGATCTGTCACGGTAGATCCGGATACCCAGAATGTATGAGGCATCACCCAGGTCTTTCATGGAGAACCTGTGTGACAAGAACCCCATGACAGATTGTAGCATAGGAATGTCATTTTCTATTAAGAGAATGTCATCCACGTATAAAACGAGGAATACTACAGTTCTCGCTACAAATCTACAATAGATGCATGGTTCATCTGGATTTTTGATAAAGCCAAATTCCTTGACCGTCTCATCAAAACAGATGTTCCAACTCCGCGATGCCTGCTTTAGTCCATAAATGGACTTAAGCAACTTGCACACCTTTCCGCTGCTCCCACTCTGAATGAAACCCTCTGGCTGGTCCATATAGATACACTCCTCTAAATGTCCATTTAGAAAAGCTGTCTTTACGTCCATCTGCCAAATCTCATAATCGTGGAAGGCAGCAATGGCAAGAAGGATCCGAATGGATTTCAGCATAGCTACTGGAGAAAAGGTTTCGTCATAGTCCAAACCAGGTCTTTGATGAAAACCCTTTGCAACCAGTCTAGCTTTATAGGTCTCAACCTGTCCATCTACACCAATCTTCCTTTTGAAGATCCACTTGCATCCTACGGGTTTTACCCCATCTGGAGCAATGTCCAACGTCCATACTTTGTTGGTGTACATGGACTCCATTTCGGTCAGCATTGCATCCAGCCATTTTACCGAGTCGATGCTCTGAATGGCTTGCTGGAAGCTAGTAGGCTCATCACAATCTATGATGCAATCCTCTCTATCCCCGTCAATGAGAAAACCGTAGTATCTCTCGGGCGGATGAGACTGCCTACTACTCCTGCGGAGTGGCGTGGGAATGTCCTGATCTTTCGAACCCTCTGGTTCTACTAAGCTTTCAGTAATAGCTCGTGGTTCTGGAATTTCTTCCAGTTCTATTGCGTTCCCACTTATTTCTTTTTCTATGAACTGGTGTTCTAGAAAGTGGGCATGGCGAGAAATAAAAACCTTTTGTTCCTCTTCGCAATAGAAGAAATATCCCTTGGAGTTCTTTGGATATCCCACAAACTTGCACTGTACTGAGCGTGCCTCGAGCTTGTCCGCATGCTGCTTTTTTACAAAAGCTGGACATCCCCATGTCTTAATGTGATTAAGATAGGGTCTCTTCCCACACCACATCTGATATGGTGTAGTAGGCACAGTCTTAGTTGGAACTCGATTCAAAAGGTATGCAGCTGATTCTAGCGCATATCTCCAGAACGATCGCGGTAACTCAGCGTTACTCATCATGGACCGTACCATATCCAATAGGGTTCGGTTCCGTCTCTCCGGTACACCGTTATGTTGCGGAGTGTATGGAGGAGTAAGCTGAGAGAGAATTCCATTCTCTTTTAAGTAACCCAGGAACTCGGCACTCAAGTATTCACCACCTCGATCAGATCTCAGTGCCTTGATACTTTTGCCTGTTTGTTTTTCTACTTCATTCTTATATTCCTGGAATTTTTCAAAAGCCTCGGATTTATGTTTCATTAAGAAGACATAACCTAACTTGAAAAGTCATCCGTAAAAGTAATGAAGTAAGAATAACCGCTTCGTGCATGTGTAGACATTGGACCGCACACGTTACTGTGTACGAGTCCTAAGAGCTCGCTCGCTCTTACTCCGTATCTAGTGAACGGAGTCTTTGTCATCTTTCCTTTGAGACAGGATTGACAAGTTGCATACGATTGATATTCGAACGGATCCAAATATCCTTCTGCATGTAACTTAGTCAACCTTCTCTCATTGATGTGACCCAGTCTAAAATGCCATAAGAAAGTTTTATTGATTTCTGGAGACTTTCTTTTGTGTGTATTCTGGACATTGAAAATCTATGGTTGGTTTAAAACGTATATACCGTTGTTCAATGTACCTGACCCAATCAAAACTTGATAAAGGTGAATGTTCACTACATTACTTACAAATGCAAATTCATAACCTTCTTTAGATAATAAAGATACAGAAATGATATTACAGGTTGCATTTGGTACATAATAACAACTACGCAAAACCAAAAAGTGTCCATCCGACAATCCCAGGTGATAGTCCCCTACGGCCTCAGCATCCATGCTAGCACCGTTTGCAACTTTGAGGGTCATGTCACCTGCCTTCAAAACTCTACGCTTTCTCAACGCCTGCAAAGAATTACAGATATGAGATCCTGATCCGGTATCCAATACCCAGGATGTAGAGTTTATTGATAGACAGTTTTCAATAACATACACACCTGAAGCTGAAGCCGCAACTCGCTTCAAATCCTGTGTTCTGGCCTTCCAAGCCTTGCAATCCTGTTTCCAGTGACCACTTTTGTGACAGTAGAAGCATTCTTCCTTCCCCACCAGCTTTCCCGCTACCTTTGTTGCTTTTCCTTTTCCCTTCGTATCCACTTTACTGACACCGCCTCTTGGTTTGGCGGAGGCTTTCTTCTTCTTACCCTTGGCTTTCACCCTGGATCTAGAAGAGGAAGATCCTCCTACAAACAAAGTGGATGTCTCCCTACCTTTCTGTAGGGTGCCCTCAGCACTCCTCAACATGTTCAGAAGTTCGGAAAGTTCAACCTCCTTTCCTTGCATGTTGAAGTTTAGGACAAACTGGGCGTAAGTGGAAGGAAGGGACTGGAGAATCAAATCAGTATAGAGTTCATTCTCCAACATGGTCCCAAGGTTCGCGAGCTCCTCTATGTAGCCAATCATCTTAAGCACGTGTTCCGCTACCGATGATCCGACGGCCAATCTTGCCGAAAATAGCTTCTTCGACACTTCGTATCTTGCGATACGAGACTGCTCTCCATACAGTTCTTTTGTATGGAGAAATATGGACTCTAGGTCCATATTCTCATGCCTCCTCTGATGTTCGTTGTCCATCGAGGCAAGCACGAGGCATTTGGCCTTCGCACAATCGATCTCCCATGTCTTACGGATTTCCTTATCCGCGACACTGGAGGTGGGACCTGGGACAGGGGGAGCTTTGGTAGTAAGTACATACCCCAACTTGTCGTAAGTGATTGCCATCTTGACATTCCTGAGCCAATCTTTGTAGTTTGGCCCTGTCAATATGTTTTTATCTAGTAATAACTTAAGTCCGGTCATGTTGAATGGTCGCTGCAATTAGGAGAGAGAAAAGAAACACTTTAGCATGATGCTCTTGCAAGTTTAGAGTGGTTTTTAGTTTGTCTAAACTGGATGGCTCCCACTGTCTCTCGAATCCCATCTCAAACCGTAAAGAAAGGATTAGTCGGGATCGATCTCACCGTACAATACTTGCTTAACCGTTCAGCCAGGCCAGTGTCGGTACTTCGAGGGAGGTTTTCCAACGCTTTCGCGAAGTTCCTTAATTTAAGAACCTCTTTTCCCTGGGGGCGTAGCCCCGCTAACACCTTTCTAGACACCTACTAGGTTTATAGCATTGATCGTTAAGTGAGAGTTTTCCCGAGGAGTAGCATATACTCACAGTAGGATCGAGATCCAAATATCATCGCGTGATAAAACCGAAGGAATCCTACCAGAATCATCACACTCCAAATGGTATGCAGTGCTAGCAAGTTTCAGTACTTATGAAACTCCCGATGTGGATTTTTGCCCCATGCTCTTATGACCTTGACTTTGGCCAAAATATCATAAGTCACATGTCAAGTTCTACCCGTCATTCTCCTGGTTAAATTGGACCCACCCGTACCCACCCTTGACTTTGGCCAAAATGGCAGCACGACTGTCCCAACCAACGCATCTATCTATGCTGCACATGAATACCCAATAGCTACCAATCACTATGCCTTGACTTTGGCCAAAATACATAGCTTGAATACTTTTTGACCATTCATGTGGAATGACGGAGGGCTACGATTGGTTTTGGCGAAACCGTGAACGTAGTGAACTTGATATAATCGATGGAACGAGATAGCTTTTAAAAGGAGTGGTTCAAGCTCCGCGTTTAAAAGTTTACTTTTGAAAAGAACCGAGTGGTTTTCAAAGTGTTCCAATCGACTTTTACTTGGTTTATTTTCTTGCATTAGTTCTTTTAATGCGTCCCATCATTTAATCCTACCATTGCAGAAAACAACCAAAATATGACGTACGCTTATGCCATTCGCATTCGCCACGGGGCCTCGTCATCACCCATTAGGTTACTTAACTAACGACAGAGCGGGGGCTGGGCTAGCGCGGCTGTAAAACATAAGCAACGCCTAAATAGTTATCATATATAAATATATAGCAATGATAGACATTACAGATCACAGATGAATACATTGGATATACTAGGAATCCGCAATCCGTTCGAGCCTGCAACGAAAAGCGGATTACACGGTCGCGGTGAATAGCCAATACCCCACCCAAGACCCCTACGGGTGCGGCAAACTACCCGCCAAGTACCCGAAGCGAAGCAACCTCCCTCAACACCGTGAGTAGGCCACTCGGCACTTCGAGATACCCGGTAGTTTGTGCACCCCCTCCATGGGTCTATCTTAGGAGCAAAAACAGTAAAAAGAATTATACAATGACGGCTACAACCCCGACCCGGTTGTGCGGCCATACAAATAATAATACATCAATTTACATATTACAATGAATGAAAGAAAAAGAAACACTTATCTCACATCCACCCCGGCTATTCACCCGCGACAATCCAACGCATTCATATACACATACCATTATCAAACACAGATCACAGATATGTATAACCCCGACTAATCGACATATAGCGATTAGCCGACGTTCAATACATATAAACATCACAGATATAACCCTTTAGTCAAAGTGTAGTGAAGTTCGATCAAAAATACGGATTTATAGGCCCCCAAAAACAAATTTCTTTTCTGGAAAACCTGGGCACATATAAACCATCTTAAAAATCCCAAAACCAAGCCAGAAGAACACTGCACCAAACTCGACCTAGAACCGAGCCAAAACGGCCGCGGTTGCGCGGCAATAGCTTGCTATTGCCGCGGAACCGCGGCGCTTTGAGCGAGTCACTGGATCGTTTTTGGTGGCTTTCTTCACAAAACCCTGAGATGATTTTTGGAGTATGATTTATTTTATTTTGAACAGAAAAAAAATCAACAGAAACTTAGGGTTTTGCGTTTTCGTAGTTTTGCGATTTTTCCGATCGAACTTCTATACACTTCACTATCTAGCTAGTTTATGTTTAGTTAGGCTCTGATACCACTGTAAGTCCACGTTGCCCACCCCGGTGCTTGCGGGGAGGCGGAAAACGGAATAAAAATCGGATTTTTACTACTTTAGGCAACATGGACTAGACAAAGAAGGATCTTTGCTAAACAAAAACAAGCTAAAGCTAACTAGAAACTAGCTAAAGGGTAGAATGGTTATACCTAGGGTTTTATGTCCTTCTCTCCTTGCTCCTTGGAGTAGTAGAAAGGGATCACCTTTGTCGTCTTCTCACGTCGAAGAAGGATCCACCCGAAAGCCTCAACCTTTGGCTTCAACTCCGAGCAAGAAGTAACTAGGGTGCTAGAAGTGCTAATCCTAGAACCCTAGATGAGAGTAGAGATTATCAAGAAGTGGTTTTTCTCAAGCTCAAGTGTTTCTCAACACATGAGAGGGGAGAGCTTAAGGAAGAGCAAGAGAGAGAAAGTGAATGATAGAATGAGAGAATTATGAAGCATTCTCACATATATGTGTGAATTATTGTAAATAGATAATTAGTGAGATAATTGTCATGGCTTAATCAAGACATGACCATTATCATTTCATTTTTAATGCAAATTGCAAGGATCAAAGAGCATCTTCCAAATGAAATGATGATGGTCAAAGTGTCAACCTAGGTCAACAAGTCAAGAATGTCAAATGGTCAACAACCATAACCATGCACAATTATATTAAACTAATATCAATTAACCATAATACACACATAAGCATTAGGGTTAATAAAATGACAATGGTCATTAACCCTAATCAAAGTCCTCTCCCTCTGTCTCAAGCAACTGTGCATACGCACCCGTATTCGTGATCTGAGGAACACGAATACAATGAGATAAAACCAATCCCAAATCATATACTAGGATCCGGCTTAAACCAAAGCCCGCTAGTA
The DNA here is from genome assembly GCA_030015575.1 of Agapanthus africanus. Taxonomy (NCBI): domain Eukaryota; kingdom Viridiplantae; phylum Streptophyta; class Magnoliopsida; order Asparagales; family Amaryllidaceae; genus Agapanthus; species Agapanthus africanus. The sequence goes on along the minus strand of JASDDO010000012.1, from coordinate 448,114,435 downwards.
TAAGCTGTCCGGACAGCAAACGTGCACAAGTGCGCGGATGTGAACGAACCCTGTCGCAAAACCATGCGACCTCTACTCATTTTGCCTAAAGGCGAATAGCTCTCTGTGTGGGACTCTAAAGACTCGACACTACGCTGGCAGTGGGTTTAACCACAGACCGCAAGCGGCACTAGCTGTACGTAACGGTCCCCAGGTAGATGCCGATAAGAAGACTGACGAGGTGACCCCATCTGAACTCCTACTGAGCCTGTATGTGACAGTCTCCTTACAGTCCGGTCTGTTCGTCTGATACATCGCATGGCGGGCCTAGGGGGCGGTGAACGTCAGTCCTATAATAGCGGTACAAGTCATGTCGGAGTGTAGCCCAGAACACCCTGAGATAACACTGGAAACCTACCAGTATATCTCGCTTGCCCTGGCCAGGGACTACTTGTGTAATGGCTCTCCTGGACACAGCGCGATGTCAACCCCCAATATCGGGAGAGACGAATCCTGTCTAACCGTCACTGCCTCCAAGTGCTTCGGGACTGCACCAAAAAACTACCTGTTTGCACGACTCTTTTGAGCCGTGGTAGGGTAGTAATCAAAGTGCAGTGGGAACACACTCGAGGCGAAGTGACAGTGTCAAGTCAGCGGACTAAGCTATACTCATGTCACCTGGGAACTGATAACTGACGATAGGTATAATACCAACCAACAGTCCCCGACGAGTCCTGTCCAGTGTACTCGTAACCTAACGAGCACCCGCATACTATCTCAAGTACGACGTACTGACGGCTGTAGGACAGACCGTCTCCCACGCTGGGATGAGAATCGCATACGCTAGTCTACTCCGGAGTATCGATGCCCTGTCTCGATAGTCCAACGACCAGGGACCTATATAAGGATGTGCTTATGGATTACCCAGCTCCCACGAGTGTGAGCGCCATCACAACGCTGGTAATCAAGCAATAATCCTAAGGGCTATACTAATATGTATATCAGCGATATGCTAAAAGAAACATATGCACATATTAAAGCAGAGACAAACCAAGTACCATACTACCATTTCGAGCAAGATTGTATATACAACTGTGAATATCCCAAGCTTCCATCAAGTAATATACAAACTAGTATGATACAGTAATGGCCTCTAGGGCATATACACTAACAACACCCTAGCCCCACTCGAGAAGCGTCACAATAGACTACAAATCCGCTCAATCCCGAAGGCAAAGATAACACCGGCGCCGTAGTCAAACAAGTCCGCAACTGCTGAAAGCTATGCTCGCACTCCTCCATCCAATAAAAAGGAACTCCCTTCCAGGTCAACCCGGTCAACGGTGCAGCAATACGGGAGAAGTCCTGTACAAATCATCTGTAGTAACCGGCCAGTCCTAGAAAGCTGTGGATCTCTGTAACTGATGCGGGTCAGGGCCAACGCTGAACGGCCTCGATCTTCTTCGGGTCCACACATATACCATCTCGTGTAATCACGTGACCCAAGAAGTCTACGCTGTCAAGCCAGAATGCGCACTTGGAGAGTTTTGCGAATAGCTGGTTCTCCCTCAAAGTCTGCAATGTGATCCGCAGGTGCTGCTCGTGCTCCGCTCGGCTCCGGGAATACACCAAAATATCTTCAATAAATATGATGATGAACAAATCAAGATACGGCCTGAAAATACGGTTCATCAAGTCCATAAATGCTGCTGGGGCATTGGTGAGTCCGAACGACAACACCAAAAACTCATAGTGGCCGTAACGCATGCGAAAAGCCGTCCTCGGAATATCCTCCTGCCGAACCCGCAGCTGATGGTAGCCTGATCGCAAGTCGATCCTCGAAAAGTATCTAGCACCCTGAAGCTGGTCGAACAAGTCATCGATGCGTGGTAAAGGATATCTGTTCCGCACGGTAACCCTGTTCAGCTGGCGGTAGTCAATACATAAGCGCATACTGTCGTCCTTCTTCTTGACAAACAGGACTGGAGTACCCCAAGGAGACACACTGGGTCGAATAAGTCCCTTATCCAGCAAATCTTGCAACTGACCTTTCAACTCTCTAAGCTTCGCCGGGGCCATCCGATAAGGCGGTATGGAAATAGGCCCCGTGCCGCGAATCAAGTCAATGCAGAAAACAATATCGCGCTCGGGCGGTGGCCCAGGAAGCTCGTCAGGGAACTCACAAACAATCGGAACCTGGTCCAACGGAACCTTTGTAGTTCTAGTATCGCAAACATCGGCCAGAAATCCCTGGCATCCCTTCCTCAAAAGTTATCCAGCGCGAAGAGAAGAAATCAAACTATGAGGGGCGGCACCACGGTCCCCCTGCACAACAAAAACCGACTCGCCGGGAAATCAAAACCTAACAGTCTTCTCGTGGCAGTCCACAGACACATAGCACGTGGCTAACCAATCCATGCCCAGAAGAACGTCGAAGTCCAACATCTCAAGAAGGATCAAGTCGACAGGCAACTCTCTCTCGCCAATATGGACAACACACGATCGGAACACGTGTCTAGCAATAAACGACTCGCCCACAGGAGTGGTCACAGCAAGCGGCTGATCAAACAAACTGGACTCTCTACCCAAACTCGGCACGAAGTGTATGGACACGTACGAGTGCGTGGATCCCGGATCAAACAACACGTATGCGTCAACAGAACATACTGAAAGGGTACCTGAGACCACAGCATTGGATGCTTGCGCGTCCTGATGCGTCAAAGTGAAAACCCGTGCCTGTCCTCTACCTGCGACTGGCGGTCCCCTACTAGCAACGGGCTGTACTCTGCCGGCAGCTGGCTGTCCTCTGCCTCGGCCACCTCGTCCTCTCTGAGCAAACCCTCCGCGACCACGGCCTCTCTGTACATGAGTCTGACACGGAGCAACAGTAGGTACAATAGACAACGCCCTCTGGGGTGGAGAAGGTGGAAACATGACATGTGGTACGGCTGTCTCGCCCTCACGTAGCTCCGGACAATCTCACACACGATGATAAGTACTCCCGCATCGGAAACATCTAGATGGTGCCGGCTGACCCTCCTGGGGATAAGAGCTAAATAGCTGACCTCGTCTTGAGCCTCCGCTACCCCCCGTACCTGAACGGAACCTGTCGCGGCGCCTAAACGGCTGTCTCTGTGCTGACGTATCTGTACGAACTCTCTTCGGCCCTGGAACTACCGAAGTCTCAGCAAGGCGCTCCTCGATTAATAGGGTGGCATCTACAGCTGCTGCATAAGTCTCGCAATGCTGTGCGCTGATCGCAAGAAACAGTGGGGTAAGCAAGCCTCGAACAAACCTCTTGACTCGCATCTCCTCGGTAGCCACTAAATACGGGGCATAAACAGATAGCTCGGTCAACTGCACATCATACTCTGCCACCGTCATATCCGGCGTCTGGTGTAATGACTCGAACCTGCGCGCTTGGGCATCCCTGACACTCTGAGGAAGGAAACGGGATAGGAATATCGTCACAAACTCGGTCCAGGTCATAGGAGGAAGACCTGCTGCTCTACCCTTCTCTACCGACTCACACCATTTCTGCGCAAGACCTTCCAGGCGAAAGCTCGCGAACTCTACCCATCTCGCATCTGAGCATCTGAGTGAACGTCATATCCGGGCTATCCTATTGATAAATGACTGTGGGCCTTCGGCTGCATCGGTGCCTGTGAAGACGGGAGGCTTCAGCCTCATAAATTCGGATAGCGATACCGTAATAACCTCTGTAGCTGCAGGGGCAACTGCCTGTACTGTAGGTACCATCGCGGTCCCCGTAACGGGTGGAACTATCTCTGGTCGCTGTGCTCGAAGTGTCTCAACTAGCGACCCTATCATCTGGCGCATCTCCTGCATAGCGGCCCCTAACATAGCTATCTGATCTGCCGAAGAAGGAACAGTTTGCTCTGGTACAACGGGTGTACTTCCCGGGTCAGTCCTCGTCTCAGACGAGTCAACTCTAATCTCGGCCCTCGCGGCTGCTCTCTGTGCCCTCGTAGTCTTTGGCGGCATAATGGCTGAAAAGAAAGTAGGATTCGATAAGGATACGGAAATCGAATCACAAGAATGTATATAATCTGGAAGGAATTTCAATCAATAAGTCCTAAGGTCACTTAGGCGGAGTACCGTGTCATGAGTATGCCGCGGAACATACACACGCTACGCCACTTTGCTTCAGTTACCTACTCCATCATACCAAGGTCATCCTACACTCCGAAAGGTAAAACCTACGTTCTGATACCAACTTTGTCACGACCCGAAGTTCGGCCCGTGACCGGCACTTAACCACGTAACGTCTACAGGTGTAACGCGACTAAGTAAGCCGAAACCCAGAAATCAAAACCATTAAAAGCAGTGAGTGTTGAAAACATTTAATGAAAACATTTGTTAAAGCATTTATAAAACCTCGAGTAATTTAGTAAAGTTCTTTAAAGTTTAAGTTGTTTTCTTAAAAATTTCGGCAGCATCTCCTTTGTAAAAACTAGCCCCGAAATCGGGTACAAGACAAGATATAAGTAAAAATGACATACAATAAGAATAAAACATCCCCAAACGGGAGCAATCACGCCCAACGGCGGAAACTATCACCACAAGAATAATATACGAAGCCGTAGCGAAGAAATGAACAATATAAATGAAAAACATCAGAAAAGATAAAACTGCATAAATAAAGTCGGCTCACAACGAGCTCGACACCAGAGTACAAAATAATATAGATCGTCCTCACAACTGGTCTCTAAGTCAATATATGAATAGTAGATGGAGAGTACTAGATACGATAGTGTGTACAACTGGAAAATAAACGGATACCGCAAAAACCCACCTATCAGCAAAATGGCTCACGCGCCAACTGCAGTGGTATCTGTAGCAAAAAGATACAAGGAAGTAGCCCTGCCGCAACTACTCTGAGGGGCAACCTGCAAACACTGTGGCACAACGGGGGTGAGTTGCCAACTCGTGAATAGTTGATAACATATAAAGGTAATCGCGAGTATGCACGTACTGCGATACTCTAACATGTGCAACAGATAATATCTATATGATGAGCGGGGTACGCAATAATCATGCAAATCAAGTGCGATCTAATAACATATATATATGATGAGCAGAGTATGCAATAATCATGTCAAAGTACTCTATCAGGTACTACGACTACAGGATGAGATGCATAACAATGAATGCTGAGCATGGGATAAAATATCATCTACACGGAATATCAACGTGGAAAAATAACCGGTGTCCATCACATACACCCAAATCCCAGTAAAAACTCAGGCGCCGTCACTCTAATCGACCCTCAAATCCTGTAAATCTCATGGAACCGTGAGTGCCCAATATCGGCACTCGAAAATATCATGAAATAATCGTGTCCAGCATCGACACGCAAATCCTCATGTATCGGGCTCCATCAGTCCGGATCGGCCCACGGGCTCCGTCTGCAGAATCGGCCCTCGGCCCCGGCAGTACGGGTCGGCCCATATCCATCTCTCGACTTTTGTCAGTATCCTCTGGATAACCGCCAAGTCCAACCAATCACCGGTAGGTAGTAGTCCCTCTACCAGGCTCACCGTCTGTATAAACAACATCCTTTTCTTGTCCCGGGATACCGTACCGGGTCCACCATGTACCCGCAATCAGCCTCATCCAGCTCCTCGATTCGGGTTCATATGTCACACATTTCAGAACCGAGAAAACGCATGGTGGACGCACTGAAATATCATATCAAGAGAAACTGGGTTTTCAAAACAGTGCATATTTTCTTAAAATAATACCACAGTTCTCAAATCCAGAAATCATACGAATCCAAACTCAATGCGTAAATCCATGCAATGTGGGGTATGCCACTAAGAGTAAAAAGGGAAACCGCTCTTTTAAATGGATCTAGTTTTGAAAATATCTCATGCGGTCCCCATTTCTAGAAATCAAAGCCAGTATCATCCATGTATATAGGTATGGATGTGCACCAATATGCGGCAGAAACATGTCTAATCATCAATGATGCGGTAATCAAAATGACGTATGGTTCGTAACAATCATATAGTGCGAGTGTCATGGCAATCACTAACGGTGTGAGTGTAACATACAAATAGTGCTCGTGCATCTTGAACCGTTAGTGACAGTGCGGTGTTATATAACTACCCTTTATTTATGCAGTTTTATCTTTTCTGATGTTTTTCATTTATATTGTTCATTTCTTCGCTACGGCGTCGTATATTATTCTTGTGGTGATTGTTTCCGCCGTTGGGCGTGATTGCTCCCGTTTGGGGATACTTTATTCTTATTGTATGTCATTTTTACTTATATCTTGTCTTGTACCCGATTTCGGGGCTAGTTTTTACAAAGGAGATGCTGCCGAAATTTTTAAGAAAACTACTTAAACTTTAAAGAACTTTACTAAATTACTCAAGGTTTTATAAATGCTTTAACAAATGTTTTCATTAAATGTTTTCAACACTCACTACTTTTAATGGTTTTGATTTCTGGGTTTCGGCTTACTTAGTCGCGTTACGCCTGTAGATGTTACGTGGTTAAGTGCCGTTCACGGGCCTTCGGGTTGTGACATTTCCACTCTTCACCATCGGCTGGATAATGCAAGACTCCATCCTTAGTGCGACCATTTGCATGCCATGACATACTTTCAGCGGTTTTGAATGACAGAAATAATTTCTAGGAACTTAGGCACACTAGCATACTGGTTTTCGAAGATGGAAACATGGATTTCAAAAATTTTCTAGTTTGCCAAAATTCCCAAACCAAGAATCGAATTAAATAGCTAGAACTTGTATACAAAAACCTAGTGAGTTAAACTAATCTACTATGTGTAGAATTCTCATATCCTCAAGCTTTCTTCAAGTGCTCCGGATCACGGTTGCAAGCCGGTCCTCCTTTGCCGAAGATGATCCACCTTAGGGAAACGAAGCAGGCTCCAGCTTTGCCTAGCGAAGAAAACGATGCTCCAAAGTCACTAGCAATGAAGAGTGGGGATGTAGGAATTTTTCACTATCCTTTTCTCTTATTTCTTAAGCTCAAGTAAGCAACTAAAGAAGAAGGAGGAGGGGGTGAGGAAAACCAAGGCATGAGCAACTCATGAAAGAAAATGAGCTAAGTGTAGAGGAGCTCTCAAGCATTATAGAATGAAGAGTGAATGATAGCTTGTAGAAAGAATGGCTCCTCATTTTTCAACCATGCAAAAAATATCTCACACATTTTTACAATAAACAATCAAAGGCCATACCTCTTTACATACCTCCTACCATGCTCATGCCACCTCACCCTCCACCTCATTTCCAAATGATTTTTTACAAATAAAATCATAATGATGTGTCCATCTTCTAGAACATATTCCATATAAATACGGAATACAACCCGATATACGTATCGAAATACATATACGCGTATTCGTAAAAAAATGCGAATGGCCAAGAGAGAGAATGAATAGTGAATAATAATACTAGAATAAATATATATATATATATATAATATATATATATATATATTATTAAATCAAAACTTGATTTAATAATCCGGCTGAATCCTAAGCAACTAGTATTATCAACCGTCCGATTAAAATCCGTGTAGCCTGTACACATATTTAATCAGACACCTGTATGTACCGACATACATCATTTACATCATATCGTCTGAACCGGAAAAACCCTCTGTGTGGGACTCTAAAGACTCGTCAATACGGTGGCAGTGAGTTTAACCATAAGCACGTCAGCGGCACTAGCTGTACGTAAAAGCTTCCCGGGTTTTGAGCAAAAGGAAGGCCGACGAGCAAACTCATCCATACCCCTACTGAACCTGTCTGTGACAATCTTCATACAGTCCGGTCTGTTCGTCTAAGAGTATTGCATATCGGGTCTAGGGGATGGATAAAGTCAGACCCCTAATAGCGCGATATTTCGTGTCGGTGTGTAGCCCATCACCCACTGAGAAACTACCGATCCAAATCAGTAATTCTCGTCCACCTTGGCTAAGAATTTCTGGTGATGGCCACCCATGCACAGCGCGACATCAACCCCCAATACTGGGAGAGACGAATCCTTGACGATCCGCTCACCGCCTCCATGTGGCTCGGGACTGTACCCAACTAAAACCTGTTTGCACGACTCCTTTGAGCCATGGTAGTAATCAAAACACAATGGGAACTCACACAAGACAAATGACGATCTCAAGTCGATAGACTAACCTGTACTCATGTCACCTGAGCCGTTACGTACAACTAGTACCGCTGATGAACTTATGGTTAAACCCATTGCTAGCGTATTGTTGAGTCTTTAGAGTCCCACACAGAGCGTTTTCCTGGTTCAAGCGAAATGATGTAGAGACCGTATGGTTTTACGTGCAGGGTTTCGATCATATACGTGTACTGGCTACACAGATGTTGTTCGGACGGATAATACTAGTGGGCTTTGGATTAAACCGGATTCTAGTATTATATTATTGGATTATTATTATCTCATCGTATTCGTATTTTTACAGTACGAATACATGTATGTATATACGGTGAGGGAATTCTTGTAATTTTACAAGAGATGCTTCTAAAAGGGGACACCTCATTATTGGATCTATCTATTTTGGAAAATAGATTAATGAGGTGGAAAATGGAGATATTTGAGGCATGGGTGAAGCATGGCTAATTCTTTGTTTATTGGTTTGGACTTACTATTGAAGTATGGTTGATATTTTCTATTGAAAATAATCCATGCTTCATGTGAGAAAAGAATGAGCCATTCTTTACTAGCCTCAAAACTTAGCTCATTTGCACATTTTCTTTCTCTCTCCATTTTTCCTTCTCCTTTTTCCTCAAGACCTTAAATCCTTACATGTGTTGTGAACCCTAGGGTCATATGAGATAGAATACTCCAATTAACACTCTACATCTCCTAAGCTACCTAGTTTATCGAACTAGGTACTTTAGTTGCCTCGATTTAGAGGTTGGAGCTTGAACCATAGACTCTCGGATAGATCGTCTTCGACACGAGGAGGCCGATGACCGAGCTAGATCCACACTTCTTAGGAGCTCAAAGAAAGGAGAAGAAGACCCGAAGGGCTAGATTCAATAAGGTATAAAACACTTACATAGTAGTTTAGAACTCTGTGTAGTTTAGCTAATTAAGGTTTCCGAAAAGATCATGTAGATAAGTCGATGTTGCAAGTATAAAAATCATTTTTTTGTGTATTCCGCCTTCCCACAAGTGCGTGGGGTGTGCGACATCGACTTACATATATGATAGGAAAAGAAGACGTTTTGATCTTTGCTTTTTTCTTTACCTAGAGTTTGAGAGGAGTAAGAAGATTTTTTCAGAAAGAGAATTAAATTCTCGGTTATAGCTTCGATCTCTTTTTTGTAGAAGCTTATAGAGGGTTTTCTCTCTCTGAGACTTGAAGTCTTGGGTCCTTTATATAGGTGAGAAAAAACTATTGATTAGTTTGAGAAAATCTCTCATTGAGAGATCTCAATTGATTTAATTGATCTCAAAGATCACTCGGAGAATTTTATTCGCCATTGGATTTTTGATCCAGTAGTTTTCTGTTTAACTGAAAATATCTTCTGTTGGTTTTAATATAATTATGAAAATATTTTCCTAACAAAAGGTCTTCTGATTTGACTGGTGATATTGTAATCACAGTTGGATTTTAAATCCAAAGGTTCTCTATTTAACAGAGAAAATCCTTCTAGTTTTAAAAAGATCAGGGGAAGATATTTCTTAAATAGAATTTAATTCTATAGATAATTTAATTCTATTTAGAATTTAATTCTATTTAGAATTTAATTCTATCTGAAGCTTGTGCTTCAAGCAGATGCTCTCATGTGGGTTTCACGTGAGAGTTATCATATATAAACAATAGTAGTGCTTACACGCTTTACATCTGAGCGCTCACGTGTTTAACACGTAGACCCCTGCTTGTGTTTTTTGTTTATTTATTTGTATTTAGCGCTCACATACTTTGCATGCGAGCACTCACGTATTTAACACGTGATGTTTATATTCCAGGGTCTAACCATTAAAGAAGTATGATGTCACATGCTTTGCATCTGAGCCCTCACGTGCTTTGCACATGAGAGGCTATTTCATAGGATTTAATCCTCCTTGATACTGGAAGTCGCATATTTTGTATGTGAACGCTCATGTGCTTTGCACATGGAATGGTTTCGTTTTCTCTTATTGTTCTTTTCTTTTTTTTATAAGGGAACAAATGCCCCCCAGTGTTGCTCTAATGTGCCTTACACGTGAGTGCAACGGTGTCACCCTTACAGCTGTTGGATCATCTAGGAGAATAGGGGAGTCGAATCGATCCCATCATGCCTTATAAATAGAGCCTTTGACTCTGAAGTGACTACTGTTTCTTTATCTTCCTTATTGAGTTTTTTTTCTTGAGAATTTAATTCTTGCTCAAAGCTTGGTTCTCTGCCCTCAAAAATTCCTTTGAACCAAGTCGACTCTAAAATTTTTGGTAAGGATCATAAATAGGGCTTAGCTCTTAATATATTTTGGGTATTTCCGGATTTTAAATTCATTAACATATTTGACAGATCTTGGCTCTTTTCCTTGAACCGATCTCTTAGAGATCTTCTTTAAAAAAGTTTTTTTTATATTTATTTTATGAAGATCATGGATCTTGATGTCTTGATCGAGGGTTCAACTTGATGGACATTCTTGAGTTTATCGTTGATTTTTCTCAGGGATTTACCCTGTTGTCAATCCGGACATTTTGGGGATTTCTGGAATTTAATTCCATTGTTCAATCCACGAGTTTCCCAATGTGGACACTCCAGGATTTAGAATCCTACAATTATCTTCTTGTTTGCAGAGCTTAGCTATGATTTGATGTTTTGAAAGCTTCCCTTATTAGGAATTTTAGGAAATTTTATTCCCGTAACTTTCTCCTGTTGTTCTTGAGTATATGTATTTTCCTCTTTAGGGTTTTTAGGGTTTTAATCCCTGTCTCTGGATTTGAGAAATTTATTAAAAGGGACACACTTTTGGGATATTAGAAGTTTAACTCCATCTGCTTATTTAATGAGAATCCATTTTGATTCCCACAATAGGCACATGATCCATCATTAGTGAGTCGTCATTTTGATTTCGTAGGGTCCACTAGCTTTGGAGCCAGTGATTTTAGCATTTCTTGCTAATTTTCCCACATGGTTTCTTTTCAGGTACCATGGATACTCATTTGTTTGATATCGAGAAAATTGTCTCCTATGAAAAGATTCACATTCAAGGTCGCCTTCAAGGCTAGGAGTATACCGCCGCCCAATGCGATGATATGATACGTTGCTTCTATGATCACAACGGCCGATTTCTCCACCGTCGCTCTGCTCTTTTGAAGATCGTCGTTGGGTCGATCTGATAAGCTTTACCTGGGCTTATTGAGGCTATGCCTCTCCAGGCACTCGATGACGCTAAAGACAAGGCGCATTCAGTATATCTGATGGGCCTGATCTCGAAAAAACAGAGAGATGATCTTGTCATTATCTTGCATCACATCTTCCAACAGAAAACAATAATATTCTCATACCGGAGGATGGAGGATATCAGCGATGATGCTGAAGCTAGTATTCACGAGAAGATGCATAAGAAGATGGTCAATGAAGCTGAAGCTGCTTTGCTCAAACTTGCCTTTGAGTTTGAAAATCCGTGTCCGGAATTTAGTGTTATGCCACTGTAAATCCTGGATGACGCGGTAGCGTTTTGTTTTTAATTTTATTTCTTTTTTATTTCTTTTGTAATCGGCCTCAGCCGACAGTGTGTAATTCTTTTTTTTTGAAGTATGAATGAATGAAAGGCATTTTTTCCTTTAATAACTGCACTTTTCTTTTCTTTTTATGCTGAAATGACTTAGCTTAGTTTATTTACTCGTTTCGGAGTGTTTAGTTTACCTTTTCCTTAAGTTTATAAACAAACTCACCCTAACGTTAAATATAGATGCCCTTCTTTTTTATAATAAGGGTCTGTTAGATTTGTGGGACTGGGTTGAGTCTATTGTACCGTCGCGTTGGTCGATATATTCTCGATATGCAATCCCTTGAGTTGCGCCTCGAGTAGCCACGCGTTATTCGTGTTTTTGATCCCTTCTGAGGATGGACAAGATATCTTCATGTAATCTTCTTAAGTTGGAATATCCATATTACCATCAGAAGATTAAGCGTTAGGTATCACCGTGGCGCTTTACTTGAGATTAGGCTCGATTTGAAGCCCTAATGAGTCACAACCGCACCCTTCTGGGGTGGGATGACATCCAATGGTTTTTAGGCTTGCTATTAGGACCCGAAGTTAGGCATATGCTGTCACTTCGCTTTCTCTTTGGTATCGTGTCGATTATTCGCTGAAGTAGGGCAGACATCCGAATGACCTCTATGTTGTACGTATCGCCGTCGAGATCTAGGGCTAGGAATATGACAATGCTCTGATTTTATTTGACAGTTGTGCTCACACCCTGTTGGAATGAGGAGGAACGTCGAGATAGTCTCTAGGCTATAGATGTATTGTCAAGACTGGATTCTTTTTTTCACGAAGCATGATGGGAAAATACGGTTCCCTTTCTTTCATTTATGCTCATGGATTGTATACAAGAGTCAGTATGGACCTACTTGCAGGGCAGAAAAAATTTCTTTATTATTATTATATATATTTTTTATATTTCCGTGACACTCCATCTTTTCAGCTTTTTGTATCATGAAAGTCGCGATTGCCCAATCATTTTGGCTATTTTATTCGCGGTGCCCAATCATTTTGGCTACTTTTTCTTTTTTCATACTCATCAATTTTGTTATGAGTCGGATACTTGGTATGATGATACCTTATTTGGCATCAGTATTTCTACGACTGGAATATTTCTAGGAGAGACTCATCATTTGCCTTTATTAATTTGAACAAAGGTGGCTTAGAAGAAAGATTTAGGTCCCTGCCAACTAAGACTTTTTGACTTTATGAGCTGTAAGGGTCTCATAAAGGTATTTCTTCCCACGAGTCGAGAGGATCTCGCAGGTGTAATTTCTCTTTAGGGGTTGTGAGGACTCTTGAGTGGTATTTTCTCTTGTAAGTTGTAAGAATCTTACCAGAGTATTTTCTCCTTGCAAGTCATGGGGACTCACAAGTGCCATTTACCATGAGCAATATTCTCGGTTTTGGTGGGACTTGGTTGAGAATATATTTATTTACGCCCGTGGATTGTATACAAGAGTCGATATTGGACTACTTGTAGGGTATAAATTTTATTGGGTCATGATGGCTTAAGAACAGGTTTAGATCCCTGTAGCTTAAGACTTTTTGAATCCCGTAATCCGTGAGAGTCGTACAGAGGATATATTCTCCTTACGAGTTGTGAGGATCTCGTAAGTGTATTTTCTCTTTAGGAATAGTATGGATTTTTAAGTGTGTTGTGTTGGAGATAGTGCCCTCAGAGTCAATTATTGGATCACAGGCACGTGATTGCAATGATTGAGGGAGGACCTATCCCGGTAGGACAGTCTTACTCGAGATGATAGTATGCTATCTGGTTTATCTTTATCATCGTGTACTGCTTTAGGTGACCTGGCATGTCGCTATTACACGTTGATAGAGCCCCTAGGATTCTTGCTTGACTGCCGGCAGTATGATGGCGATCATATACGTGGGAGCTGGTAGTCTATAAGCACATCCTTAAAAGGTCCCTAGTCGTAGGAGTTTCGAGACAGGGCATCGATACTCCATTAGTAGACTAGTGTATACAGTCGAGACCCCGACGAGGGGCGGTGGCCGGTCTCACAAGCCACTGGTGTCAGTTGGTTCACCTAAGATGTATACAGGTGCTCATTGGGTTATGAGTACACCGGACAGGACTCGCCGGGAACCTGCCAGTTGGGATTATACCAGACGTCAGATAGCAGTTCCCTGGTGACATGTGTACAGGTTAGTTCATCGACCTGAGATCGTCATTTGTCTCGTGTGAGTTCCCACTGTGCTTTGATTACTACCCTACCACGGCTCAAAGGAGTCGTGCAAACAGGTTTTAGTTGGGTACAGTCCCGAGCCACATGGAGGCAGTGAGCGGATCTGCAGGGGTTCGTCTCTCCCGGTATTGGGGGTGAGGTCGCGCTGTGTCTAGGAGAGCCATTACGCAAAGCCCTCGGCCGAGGCAGGAGATTTACTGGTAGGTATTCCAGTAGTATCTCAGGGCGTTCTGGGCTACACTCCGACACGACTTGTACCGCTTTTGGGGGTCTGACTTTTACCAACCCCCTAGGCCCGACATGCGATGCTCATAGACGAACGGACCGGACTGTACGGATATTGTCACTGACAGGCTCAGTAGGGTGTCAGGATGAGTTCGCTCATCGACGTCCCTTTTGGTCAATAGCTGGTGGCCCGTCACGTATTGGCTTATACCTCTGACGTGCTAGTGGTTAAATCCACAGCCATAGTATTGACGAGTCTTTAGAGTCCACCACACTTACAGTTACTCAAGCTTTTGGGCGAAACGCTGTAGAGGCCGTATGGAGATATGGCAGGGTCCGATCAGATACGTGCGGTATTGCACGGAAAAGGATCGGACAGTTTTATACTAGTAGCCGTATAGTTATATGGCAGGGTTCGATCTGATACGTGCGGTATTGCACGGATCAGGATCGGACGGATATTACTAGCCGGCTTTGGCTTAAGCCGGTCCTAGTTTAGTACAGTGTAGATTTTGTCTCATTGCATTTGTATCCGGTCGGAATACAGATGCGGGTGTGTATGCACAGTATCGGGGTTTTCCTGTAATTTATTACGGGACCAGTTTTCTGGAGTTGCCAGTTTGCATTCCGTTCCAGCCGGTTTTCCTTTGTTCTTTCCCGGCCGGACTTTTAGGATGGAGGGTGTTATTTGCAATTTTGCAAATAACATATTGTGGAGGTTTTATTTGTAAGATGATTAATTATGATAGCATCTTTTTGATACCATTCTTATCTTTCATCATCACTTGCTTTTTGGTGATTTGAGGTGATTAGAGGTTGATTTGAGTTTGTTATGATGTTGTTTGGTTGTGGTCACCCTTCATGCTCTCCTACACTCACCTCCCTCTTGTTTTCATATATTCTTTTCTCCACCATTTTTAGATGATAAGTTTTTTCATGGGAGAGAGAAGAAGAAGAAGAGAGCTTCATCTTGAGAGTTTCATTCTTGATCTCATTTTCATGCTAGAAAAATGCAAGCACCATTTTTCTATTATTGATTCCTCCATCACCATGGCAACAAACCCCAAATGAGATATAGCCTCTACACTACACATTCTACAGCATATCTTGAGCATGTCGAGTTGCCGGCTTCATGCCCGAATTGCCTCGGTATTGAGGCGGGAGCCCGTAAAAGACGCAGGCGATGTGGTGCCCTTCCGGCGAGGAGGCGACGATGTGGAGCCAAGACTTTCCGCGGGAGATCGGGACGATGAAGAGAAGACCGGAGGACTCGGATCACTTGGTATACTTTTCTTCACATCTCTTGTTTGCTAGCATTAGGTTAATGGTTAACGATCCGGGTTTTCTTTGTCCGCGGTAGCGCCGGTTTCCAAGTAAGGAAAAATTTTGATTCCGCAATTTGGCCTCGGAATAGACGGCCGGGGCGCTGCCGTGGCGCAACATTGTATCAGAGCCACGCCATTAACCTTGCCTAGCTTGTTCTAATGCGTTTTGCTTATCCGATCGACCAAAATTCCAAAAACCTCATTTTTGTTCACATCAGTTTTCTGTTGGAATTTTTTGGTGTCAAAATTTTTTTCAGGTTGCAGAAAAATAATGTGCAGGAAATTCTAAGACCACTGGGAAAATTCGACACAGTCAGTCGACCAATGTAGCGCGGATCCGCGGCCAAACCCCCCATTGGGCCGCGGTTCCGCCGCACATTGGTGACGTCACTGCATCATTTTTTCCCAGTGGGCTTCTGGGCTTATTTTGGGGGTTTTGCAATATTAAAATTGGGCCAATTATTTCTGTGAGTGCTACAGTTTTACTTGGGGGCCCACTTGTTAATTGTTTGATCGATCGGATATTTTTAAACACATTATTTCACAGTATTTACATTATATCTGCGACCGTGAATGTCACTCGATCGGTAAATCCGGTCTAACTGCTATAGCCCAGTTAGACGGATTTGCGAACGTGACTTTCACGTTGATGTTCTATGTTTATGCTGTGTTGTTGCGGATCGGTCGTGGGGGATAGCCTGGAT
This sequence comes from Agapanthus africanus, assembly GCA_030015575.1. NCBI lineage: Eukaryota > Viridiplantae > Streptophyta > Magnoliopsida > Asparagales > Amaryllidaceae > Agapanthus > Agapanthus africanus. Next base: position 448,098,266 of record JASDDO010000012.1, on the reverse strand, counting down.
GCAATGCTAGTACAGTTTTGTTGTATTATGTACATTTGATATTGCGGGGCGAGCGTCCGACATGTGGACTGCCGTCACTGCCTGTTTGTATTATTCTTTTGGGGCACGACCTGGTTGCGGTCGATGTACTCGGTGTATGTATATTTTACTTTCTGTACTAGGATTACCCCGCGGAGGGGTGCACGGATAGCCGGGTTCTAGAGGGCAACGGGCCCGCATCTCATGGCATTGAGACGGAGGGGGCTTCACTCTAGGATTGGCGGGCTTTTCGCCGCACTCGTAGGGGGTACAGGTTGACCCAGGAGGGGTGCCCAAGTTACCGGATTCCGTGAAGTGCTGGGTGGTCCATTCACGGTACTGAAGGGGGCTGCCTCGCTTCAGGTTTTGGCGGGTGACTTGCCGCGCCCGTAGGGGTCTAGGATTTCATTGCACAGGCTATCCACACGACCAGGGGAACGTCGGGTTTCAGCAGCGGCTCTGTGAAACCCGGGGCTTCCAGATATCTGTATTGTTCTGTGATGCTGTACATTTCTGTGATGTTGCATTTTATCACGCCTTGAGCGAAATATAATATATTGGTATATATATTAGTAGATGTTGTATATGTTTTACATCCGCGCTAGTCCAGTCCCCGCTCTGCCGTTAGTTAGCTAACCTAACGGGTGATGACGGGACCCAGTGGCGAATGCGGATGGCATATACGTACGTCAGTATATTTTCGTTCTTTGTGGTGTGATTAATTGATGGGACTGCATTGATTCGGATCAATGCAAGATAAACAAACCTATTCTGATGTTGTTGGAACATTTTTCAAAAAGCTGTTATTGCAAGGACGTTCACTTTTGTTTTGCATCGTGGTATTCATTTGGAATATCCTGCTCCTCAGTCGACGAGGCAAGGGCCGAGATCCCTTCACCGGGAGTGACACCTTGGACAGAAGTTTGCGTCAGGGCAATAACTTCACTATAGCCGATTACTTTTGCTTTGCATCGTGGTATTCAGTTGGAATATCCTGCACCTCATTCTACGGGGAAAGAGCCGAGATCCCTTCACCGGGAGTGACCTCTTTAGTAAAGGTTTTCGTCACTATATTTTTATAAAAGGCTATGCAGTTCCTTCAACGATATCAAGTTCATTACGTTAAAGGTTTTTTGCCAAAAACCATTCGTAGCCCTCCGTCATTTCCTATGAGTATTATTTAGTATTCGTGCTGCGTTTGTTGACTCCGTCAAGGCGTAGTGTACGGTAGCTAAGTGGTGCTTGTTTGTTGCATAAACGGGATTGGTTAGGACAGTCGTGCGGCCTTGTTGACTCCGTCAAGGGCACGTACGGGTGGGTTTAATGCAATCCAGATAATGACGGGTTGAACTTGACTAGGACTCTTTGATTTGTTGACTCCGTCAAGGTCACTTGAGTCCTAGGGGTAAAAAACACACATCGGGAGTTTCAAAAGAACTGAAACTTGCCAGGCATGCGCATACCTTCTGGAGTGTGGTGACTTGAGTGGATTCCATCAAGTTATCATGCGATGATAGTTGGATCCCGATTCCCACTGATGAGTTGGTTTACTCCTCGGGTGACCCCGACTAATTCTTCTTTCAGGTTTGGAGGAGAATTTGAGGTACAGTGGGAGGTTTCCTGATTAGACAAAGTGATAACCATTCTGATCTAGGTTAGAGTGCACGCTGAGTGTTTCTTTTCTCTCTCTCTTTGGCAGCGACCATTGACGCGACCCTGGACTATGACTCAGTAACCAAGTTGACCAAACCTTCTTAACACTGGCTTTTGGATTGTCAGAGTTGCAGACCTCATTGCCACTCCTACTTTTACCCTTTTCTCCAGGACACCCCATATTACTACGAACGTCCACTTCCATTGGATAAAACCATCGTATGGTTAGATACGAACTCGAAGGAATTCGAGGATGGTTTCCGGTTCTGGAGAAAACGGATAGGATTATTCAGTTGTCTTTTCCCTTTTACCTTCTCTCAAGTTGTGAGTACTCCTTGGTTTAGGAGATAGTACACCTATTACGCAAATTGGATAGTCTTCTTCCAAACCTTAGGCTGGTGCCGACGGGTAGGGAATGAAGAAAACCAATTAGCATAACGATGGTGTGCAGAAGGTATTAAGTTAAGACAAAGCAAGGGATTAGTAGGAGGGCAAAGTAAATTGCAACTGATATTCACGACCAAACCAAGTATTTCTTCGCCAATCCTAAATCACCTTTGTATTTCTCCAGGACACTCCGTGTCGCTACGAAGATCCACAGTTTATTGGATACTCCATCGTATGGTTATATACGAACTCGAAAGGAACTTGTTCCAGTTCGGGGATGGATTCTGGTTCAGGAGAAATAGGAATAAAGTACATTCGGGTGTCTTTTATCTTCACCTTCTCTCGCGTTGCGAGTGCTCCTAGGATTAGGACAGTACACCCTTTATGCCTTTTGGATAGTCTTCTTCCAAACCATAGGCTGGTGCCGAACGGTAGGGAAGGAAGAAAACCATTTGGCCTAAAGGGGTGTACAGAAGGTAATGACTAAAGACATAGAAATGGATTTGGAGAGGTGGCAAAGAATTATACGGTTACAGTTGTGAATCTGGACAATGGAAGAGGCATTACTAGGAATACCAGGATACCCCGACGAAACATTTCAATGTTTCAGTTTCACCGTGTACTGTTAATGGAAAACTGATTTCCCAGTTAGACACTTGCTCCAGGGTATGTATTTACCAGATATGATTCTCACATCTGTATGGTTTTACGGATGCTGAGTGGGAGTAAGTTATTGGGAATAGGGTGATCATCCTCATTATATCGGGATTCGTTGTAATCGGTGATATTTGAGGAGATCATCTGGGCTGTTTGCCGGTCGGCAAATATTTGGCTTTGAATATCCGCTGTTGTGCACCAATTTCAAATTGATATATCTGTACGTCTATTTTCATAGAGTGAGATATACCTTTTGATATTATGTCGATGACATTTACCTATATCAGTGGATGGTTAGGTAAGGAGCATTAAACAGCGGTGTAATTCTTCTTAACCATAAGTACAGTTTTCAACCTACGACACAGAATGAAAGAGTTGTTAGACTCAGCGGACTTATACAGAGTATTGTATGTTGTCCAGTGTCCATTAGGACAGAGGGGTTGGTCCTCATACTATATTCTGTTTACTTTTAACTTCTCTAGTTCTTAGACATGTGTTTCGTGGAAACACAGGGTCTAAGTTTTGAGGAGTTATAGGTATTTGAATAGAGTAGAGAACCAGGTATAGCAAGTATCGGGATTCTTCAAAGTGATCGAAGATGTAGATACTTGTGTATGGTATTCAGTTGATAGTAATGATAAAAAGAACTAGCTTCTCTTTCAGGTTACTCATAATTGGAAGCATTCCTAAGTTAAGTAACGCTGATCGGCCTCCTTCCATTTAGTTGACATGCACTGGTGACAGCTGCATGATTTGAATCTGGTTCAATTAAATCAGTGCCTCTGGTTCTATATTGGATATAGAACAGTTCATATCTTAACGTTGTTAAGGTACGGGGAGTTGTCCGGCTTATGATTAAAACCAGACACTGGACAACTCAAGGCACGTTTCTGTAATGGCTGTTTGTGGGTTGACCCAGGCTATGACGAGGGTTGACTTTCTACCATCTGGCAGATCAATAGAAATATTGTTCTAGACTCGCCACAGTTTTATTAAAAAATGGATTTTTTCAAAAACAGAAGTGGGAGTATGGTAGAACTGGAAGTGATTCCAGAACCGCAAACGATTACTGAAGTTTTGATAAGGAACCTAAAGATTCAATATGATTTGACATTCCATTGGCCACTCCGCAGATAAGGTGGGTAACTTCAGGCACCCGAGAGGTACTCCGGTAGCCTCAAGGACGGTGACAGGGAAGTTCTTGTTTACCCACACTTGCCATTGTTGTTGTTCCAGGCTGCGAGACCCGGCAGGAGGATGAGTATAGCGTCGTTCTAAACTAGCTTTAGAAGTGCACGTCTATATGACTCTGCCAGAGGGTTGTCGTAGTCAGTGGGAGCAGCGGAAGCATTGGTGGACATCAGGCTTATGTCTATTTATAGACTAAAGCAGATGTAGCGGAGATAGATCATCTATTTCTGATGTGACAGTCATAGGTTTGACATCATCAGAATAGGGGATGGATCTGTTGAGAAGGTAGTAGGAAGTGATACTCCTATACTACGATCGGTTATACTTTGGTTGTCACACAGTGGTTTCTCTACACAGGACTTGGATATTATATCAGACATACTGGTTACTAGATCTATGGTTTTAGATCTAGATTTGGGTGGTTTCCCAATCTGGGTACCTTGACAGCATTCTATGAGTATTTAGAATGGACGACTCCTGGCACGGTAGTGTGCCTGCAGTTGATGGAGTCACCCTCTCTAAAGGTGTCTTATAGACTAAAAAGGAGAGGGATACTCATGATTGGCAGATCACTTGCTTAGGCAATTGAGTCAATCATGAGATGTCAAGTACCACACCAGATGTTGTTCTTGCAGTAGATGCAATAAGTTGACATGATCCAATCCTGGAGAAACAGTCGGAAGCAGTTTTAGAACATAAGTTGATGTTCTAGGGATATGATAACGGCAGCCTCCTTTAGGAGACAGTTATCATTCCAGGCTTCCAAGGTGACCTGGATGGCAGAGTGGCTGTCAGAGTTATAGTTTTCCTTCTGACGAGGGGCAGTATTTTGGACAGGTGGTCTAAGGCAATACTGAGGGTGGCATGGCGCAGGATACTGATTAAGTTCAGTTGACGATATAGTCTAAGAAGTTTGGATTTGGAGTTCATTTATGAGCTAGGTCCCACCAGACATCCAGACATTCTAAGATAGGTATTGCTCATTTCGGGAGATGGCTTTCTCCGCGAACTTGAGATATAGAGAGACATAGAAAGAAACATCACAGCGGATCCACTCACTGAGGCTATTCCTCGAACGCAATAGTTTCGCAAACGAGCTTTGTGAGACTGACTAGTAGAGGAGTTGAGTGTTCGGTATCACACAGGCTGTGAGTATGCGGCATCGCAATAATTAGCCTTGAGTGCAAGTGGGAGATTGTTGGAGATAGTGCCCTCAGAGTCAATTATTGGATCACAGGAACGTGATTGCAATGATTGAGGGAGGACCTATCCCGGTAGGACAGTCTTACTCGAGATGATAGTATGCTATCTGGTTTATCTTTATCATCGTGTACTGCTTTAGGTGACCTGGCATGTCGCTATTACACGTTGATAGAGCCCCTAGGATTCTTGCTTGACTGCCGGCAGTATGATGGCGATCATATACGTGGGAGCTGGTAGTCTATAAGCACATCCTTAAAAGGTCCCTAGTCGTAGGAGTTTCGAGACAGGGCATCGATACTCCATTAGTAGACTAGTGTATACAGTCGAGACCCCGACGAGGGGCGGTGGCCGGTCTCACAAGCCACTGGTGTCAGTTGGTCCACCTAAGATGTATACAGGTGCTCATTGGGTTATGAGTACACCGGACAGGACTCGCCGGGAACCTGCTAGTTGGGATTATACCAGACGTCAGATAGCAGTTCCCTGGTGACATGTGTACAGGTTAGTTCATCGACCTGAGATCGTCATTTGTCTCGTGTGAGTTCCCACTGTGCTTTGATTACTACCCTACCACGGCTCAAAGGAGTCGTGCAAACAGGTTTTAGTTGGGTACAGTCCCGAGCCACATGGAGGCAGTGAGCGGATCTGCAGGGGTTCGTCTCTCCCGGTATTGGGGGTGAGGTCGCGCTGTGTCTAGGAGAGCCATTACGCAAAGCCCTCGGCCGAGGCAGGAGATTTACTGGTAGGTATTCCAGTAGTATCTCAGGGCGTTCTGGGCTACACTCCGACACGACTTGTACCGCTTTTGGGGGTCTGACTTTTACCAACCCCCTAGGCCCGACATGCGATGCTCATAGACGAACGGACCAGACTGTACGGATATTGTCACTGACAGGCTCAGTACGGTGTCAGGATGAGTTCGCTCATCGACGTCCCTTTTGGTCAATAGCTGGTGGCCCGTCACGTATTGGCTTATACCTCTGACGTGCTAGTGGTTAAATCCACAGCCATAGTATTGACGAGTCTTTAGAGTCCACCACACTTACAGTTACTCAAGCTTTCGGGCGAAACGCTGTAGAGGCCGTATGGAGATATGGCAGGGTCCGATCAGATACGTGCGGTATTGCACGGATCAGGATCGGACAGTTTTGTACTAGTAGCCGTATAGTTATATGGCAGGGTTCGATCTGATACGTGCGGTATTGCACGGATCAGGATCGGACGGATATTACTAGCCGGCTTTGGCTTAAGCCGGTCCTAGTTTAGTACAGTGTAGATTTTGTCTCATTGCATTTGTATCCGGTCGGAATACAGATGCGGGTGTGTATGCACAGTATCAGGGTTTTCCTGTAATTTATTACGGGACCAGTTTTCTGGAGTTGCCAGTTTGCATTCCGTTCCAGCCGGTTTTCCTTTGTTCTTTCCCGGCCGGACTTTTAGGATGGAGGGTGTTATTTGCAAGTTTGCAAATAATATATTGTGGAGGTTTTATTTGTAAGATGATTAATTATGATAGCATCTTTTTGATACCATTCTTATCTTTCATCTTCACTTGCTTTTTGGTGATTTGAGGTGATTAGAGGTTGATTTGAGTTTGTTATGATGTTGTTTGGTTGTGGTCACCCTTCATGCTCTCCTACACTCACCTCCCTCTTGTTTTCATATATTCTTTTCTCCACCATTTTTAGATGATAAGTTTTTTCATAGGAGAGAGAAGAAGAAGAAGAGAGCTTCATCTTGAGAGTTTCATTCTTGATCTCATTTTCATGCTAGAAAAATGCAAGCACCATTTTTCTATTCTTGATTCCTCCATCACCATGGCAACAAACCCCAAATGAGATATAGCCTCTACACTACACATTCTACAGCATATCTTGAGCATGTCGAGTTGCCGGCTTCATGCCCGAGTTGCCTCGGTATTGAGGCGGGAGCCGGTAAAAGACGCAGGCGATGTGGTGCCCTTCCGGCGAGGAGGCGACGATGTGGAGCCAAGACTTTCCGCGGGAGATCGGGACGATGAAGAGAAGACCGGAGGACTCGGATCACTTGGTATACTTTTCTTCCCATCTCTTGTTTGCTAGCATTAGGTTAATGGTTAACGATCCGGGTTTTCTTTGTCCGCGGTAGCGCCGGTTTCCAAGTAAGGAAAAATTTTGATTCCGCAATTTGGCCTCGGAATAGACGGCCGGGGCGCTGCCGTGGCTCAACATTTTGTGAGTCGTAAGGATCTCATGCGGGTGTTTTCTCTTTACAAATTCAAGAAGACTTCCCAAGTGCATCTTTCTTTTCTTTTAACGAGTTCACGCTCTTTTGGGTTTTCACAAGCTCGCCTATAGCCCTGCTGTTTTTACTTACGGTGCCCTTTCGGGTTTTCATCCGTGCCTATTTTTCTTGTGGACATACCCTTTTTTAAGCGGCCCATAAGGTAACGCACTAACAGTTGTAGATAACAACATTCTTCTAAGGACCGCATCATATAGGACCTGGGAAGGATATGAATTGTATTATGCTCGTGGATTGTATATAGTGATCGATATAGAAACCTACCTTATTGCAATATATTAGTTTGAAGACATTACGACCCAATATTAGTTTAGGGATGTTTCAGTCCAATATTAGTTTAGGGATGTTTCGGTCCGTCATTAGTTTAGGAACGTTTCGGTCCAATAGAGACATGAAGAACATGAATCGTTTGTGCCTATGGATTGTGTATGGCTGGTCATATAACTCATACCATAAGGTAGCGTGCTAGTTTAAGGACATTGCGGTCCATCATCTCTAGTGAGCGCATATCATTTCGTACCACATTCAGGGTTTTTATTCAGGAAGATAGCGAGCGGACATAGGCATCGTCATCTATCATTGACCTAAGTCGCGACTCTTCAGGCGTAGTACTTTTTGAGGAATCGATCATTTTTTGGCCGAAATGGTCTTTCGCCATGCATATCCATGAGTAGATAAGCTCCACCTTGGTAGACCTCATCTATGATGTACGGGCCTTTATAGTTTGGCTCGAACTTCCCTCGTTTTGCACGGCTGGGACTCATAAGTCCTTTGACAACCAGTACGAGTTCTCCTTGGAGAAATGTCCTCGTCCTGGTTAATCTTTCATATGACCGTGTCATCCTTGCCTTATATGCTTCTAGATTTTACTGTGCTACAAGGCAGATTTCTTCGAGAGCATCGAGTTCCTCAAGCCTAAGATGAGCATTTTCTTCATCCGTTAGCTCGTATTGAACTGCCACTCGTAATGAGGGTAATTCTATCTCCAAAGGGAGTACTGCTTCAACGCCAAACACTAATGCATATGGGGTTGTATATATGGCTGTCTTGAACGTCGTTTGGTACGCCTCATCTTCTTTATGAGGTACGGGCTAAGAGTGAACTTTCCTCGCTTAGAAGGTGTCCTGGAATTTCTTTGTTGTCCTTGAACGTTACCCGCAATCGCTGCCTTATTCTTATCTCCGCTTCAGGATTTTTCTTTTTCATGAGAGCATACAGCGGGCTGTGGACGAAGAGTATCATGATCTACTTCTTCCATTTATTGTTGATTGAGATGCTGCGTGTTGGCCTTTTCATATATGGCCATTTCGCGATTGTGGTTGTCTAGGCTGGCTTGACAAGGTTCTTTTATTATCTTGTCAATTTGCTCTTCGAGCGACGGATTTAAGAGACTTTTCTCTTGTTCGGAAACATGGCTGCTTGGAGAAACATTTTCTTCTCCATTCGAGCTGTTTATGACGTGGCAGATGTAAATTTGCTCACGCTTCTTGGACTGAACATATCCCAGTCCAGTTGTTTCAATTTTCCTGTTGGGCTTCTTTCGTTGAGTCCCGGAGATATCCCAAATCTTCTTGTAGAATTGAGCTTGCCGAATCGTTTGTTCAAGAGGGATGCCTTAGCGCTTTAACAGTTTCTTTAATCTTTCTGCATAATATCTTGGCATACGGATAGGCTAGAACTTATCAAGAGTGGGATTGACACCTTGCCACACTTCTTTTTCCACCTTAGTTTCTATGTATTTGTAAAAGATGATCGTTTTTTCATCTCTTCGTCTTGTAGGCGCGTAGAAAGTTTCCAATTCTTGCACGCTATAAGTATTAAGCGCGTCAAGTTCCCTATAGTGTCAAGGCAGAGTCATCATAATATGTAGACTTTGATTCGCATCGACAAGAGTATGCATTGACGGATAAATGGAGAACACTGTATTAGTCTTATCTTCGGAGTCGCTGCCAAAGACTAGGATAGGGGTCGAGGGTCCGGGCTTATTGTTCTCCCTTTGTGGCTATCCTAAATAGATTATTTGTTCGTCTTCTTCAGTATCACTTCCGAAGACTGGGATGGTGGCCACGGATTTTTTCTTATTTTCTTGCCTGTGGCACCTTTCAGTATCCTTAAAGTTCAGTTGAAAGTACTTTGCGTCTTCATACTTTCGCACCTCATTCACCGAGAAAGGATTGAGCTCTTCTGTGGTGGTGCACTCCAAGCCATGTTTGAAATACTTCATAGACTGATGTTGTATAGAAAGGATGACGTTGTACTCGTGTAGCAAAGGCCTACCGAGTAGAGCGTTATAACAGGTCTTGGCGTCAATGACATGGAATTTGATGTCAGTGACGAGCAGCTCAAAGCAGAGCGTCATTATTACGGACGCAAGCATCCATGATGACAACGAGTCAAACCCCGAGATGATAATTTTGTCCCGGGCAAGATGCTGAACATTCATAATATTTCTTTCAGCACTCTCACGTTGAGAAAATTGACAGAAGATCCATTGTCGACAAGGATTTTTTCTATCTTGACTTCGTGGCAGTACCCGGTGACATATAGCAGTCGATTATGCTCTCATGTACCCAGGAGTAGATCTTCATCGCTAAATGTGATGTCAGTCGTGTGGAACTTTGCCAATTCATTTTTTATCTTCACTTCTGCGAGAAAAGCTTGAAACTGATCAGGCTGTTGCGAGGCCTTGATCAAGGAGTCTCGTGCCTCTTTGGACAAGAGTAGAGCATCCAATATGCCCAGCTGTGAGGTTTTCTTCCTCAACTGCACAAGGAAATTATAATATGCCTTAGTTTTCTTAGGTAGGTCCTTTGAGGCGAGCTCTTTGGTCACCTCTTCATCAAGGGCGATCACGTCGGGCATTTTCCCCTTCTCTTTATCCTTTTATTCGAATCCTTATTTGCGGATCCGAGGTTCTTTTCAAGCAACGTGCGGTTACGCGGCTGGATGTTCTCGGAATTCTTTTCCTTTTCTTCTTTCTCCAAGGCGGAACTTTCAAAGAGAGGGTTGATGCGCATTTCATCCTTAGGATCGCTCCCGAACATGAGAACCCGAGGTTTCCCCCCTTCTGAATTGGTACCGGCTATATGACAACTGCTAATTGCTTCTTTATGCACTGCCATCTCACCGTTCTTTTATCGACGAGCGCGAGCTTTACACTTCTCCTTCTTAAAGTGTTTTCTGTAGGCAACATATCCTTACCACCACTTCTTGAAGGTGTTGTATTCCTCGATGGAATGAGCAATCCTTCGGTGGTATGCACAGTATTTTGGGTGTCCCTCTCCACCATCGGAATATGAGACCCCAGGGTGTACATTATGGGAGGTGGTAGCTTCATCCCCATTAATAGGGCCTTGGCAAATTGCTTCTCAACTTTAGTCCAGCTCTTATTTATTGCAGGCATGCCTTGGTTTGGTCAGGGAGCTTTATGACTCGACCTCACCGCGGGTTCTTTGTTCAGACGCTGATGTTTAGCCTTTTCATATATGGCCGTCTCATGTTCCTAGTCATCTTTGCTTTTCTAGAAGGCTTCTTTCAGCAACCTTTCAATCAGGTCTTCTTCTGGCAGTTTCAGAATTTTTGATTCCGATTCTGCCCCCAGTTCGTTTGTATCGCTGTCCGACGCCGGCGGAGCTTCTTCATCATGTAGTGATGAATGGGAGATTATGTGGCAGCATACTACATGCTCTTCTGTTTATTCTGATGAGTCATTTTCCTCACCATCGTCACTGTCCTCGTCCTCAAGAATATACTTGATGAATTCTTCAAGTGTGATTGGCGTTCACATTTCTGATTGTATTCTTCTAGCGTATCTATATATTTCTGGAGGTCTGTGCGCTTGTCGACATATTCAACGAGTTGCACAGGGTTCTTAGTCTTCTTCTTTTTCTTAGAAGGCTTTGAAGGCTTGACTTGGAGGCTTTTCCCTTTGTCAGCAATTTTTGGCGTGGGACATGGTTTCAGTATCCCATCTATGATTTGGGGTTCAAGTGGGCTTTTCCATTTGATCGCTGGGCATGCTTGTAAATCTTTCAGTATTTTTTTAGTTTTCGCTGAAAGAAATACTTCCTATGGAGCTTCTTCCACGAGCGAGCAGGATGCCCCCTGCGCATCCACTTTTTTGGAAGCGTGCTTTTGGGGTGGATCTATCCTCCAATTATCTGACAGTGCGAATTTTCCCTACTGGTACTGGTTCTCGACCCAATTTTTGAAAACCTAGCAGTTCTTGATTGGATGGCTTACTACCCGGTAATAGGGGCAGTAGTTGGGGTTATTGACATCACCAGCTTGTGAGGATCACTGCGGGTCTGGAAATATGATCAGATTATTTTGTATCACCGGCTCAAACAATCTCCTCGTCTTATCTCGAGGGAACGATTATACACATCCCAATCTTTCTTCTTAGGACAGGCACGTACGACTGTTGTTTTGGCGGACAGTTGTTTTCAGACCGCCCAGTTGCTGCCGCGCATTGGCGACAAAGGCTGCTTTTCCTTTGCCCTTATTATTCTGAGGGTCCATGCTTGAGGAGGAAGGACCATGACCCATTTGATCTATCTGTGCTAACTTATCAATCGGCATCTGGAATGTGGTGAGCTTGAAGAAGGTCATGAATTGGGACACGTTCGAATGGGGATCAATAGTCCCAATGAACATCCCCACAGCTGGAGACTTCTCAATACATTGTTCGCATTTGGACCACAAGTTCCGCGATCGATTCGCGTATTGGACCCACGTTTCCCCTGGCTTGACACTGGAATTGATTAGCATTGTGATTGGAGCGCGCTCACTCACACTGGCAAACCTTTAGGAGCTCCGAGTACAATTCAAAAGCTGTCTCTGATAAGCTTCCGACGAATTGGCGAAGCAACAGTTTGTTTTCGCTCCAGTATTGCCACACAGAGCTCTGAACTGTGCAACATGCTGATGAGGATTTCCCGTTCCTTTATATACATGGAACTTTAAGATCGTATATCCCGGTGGGTACTTCATCTTGTTATTCCAGGTCGGATATGGTTGCCCGATTTTGATGAGTTGGTTGGAAACTTCATTGGATTAGTGAACTATAATTTGCTGAGCGATATAATCATTCAATGCTGCCTTGGAGATTGTATCATCCTTGGCCTTTGATAGGGCCTAGGGAGGATTCGATGTTTCCCCTTTATCATCTTTGATAATCACCGGAGGATCTTCAGCCCGTGGTGCTAGTTAGATCATCATCCCAACCATATCTAGAAAGAGAAGAGTCATCTGCTTTATATTAGCAGCCTGCTCTGCAGCTTCATTATCTTTCTTTTCGAGCACCCGTCGCAAGAACTCTGTAGCGGTTTCTTGCTCCTAGCGTTGTTCTGTTTCTTTGTCCAGACTTTCTTTAGGTCCGGTAATTGCTGCCATCTTGGCAAGTATATCTTAGAGTTTCTGTTGTTGCTCTTGAGCTTTTGTCAACGACTGAGTATGCGGTCTGTGACTCACAGAGGCAGGGCTCTCCTCTTTACTATTAGTCAGATCGTATGTATAGTTATGCCCTCAGACTTGGAGTGTTTGGAGCTCTCGCTTTTTGGTTTTGCCTCTGGCGATAGAATTTTCTCCGGCCTTACTCTTTTATGAGAGATTGGAGCAGAAGGAGCCGCTATGACAGGCACCTCTTTATGAGAAGTCCCCCGTTTTATAGTAGAGGAGAAATCGTTTTCTCGTCAGACCTTGGATTTTTTCGGTCGATGAGAATAGATTTCATCGAGCACTGAGTCTTGGACTTTCTACCAGACTCTGTGGATTTATGAGGAAAGCCGCTGATAAGGCTATTCGGCTTTGTCTGCACTGAAGCTTCTGCAAGCGAAGGTGATCTTTTCAGTACCGCCGTTGGGGAGTTTTTGCAAACCCTCTTAAGCGGTTCGAAGTTGTTCCCAGTTGGAATAGCAACATCAATGGCCACCACAGGAGCTGGTGGGTAAGTCCGGAAGGGGAGTTACCCCCAGCCTGTCTCACTCGGCACCAATAGCGACGTCGAGCATGGCTGGAAGTAGGAATTGCCTCAATATTAGAGGCGTCTTCATCATGCCCCCGGCGTTGCTGGGGAGCTTCGCTTGGTGTTATCTTATGTAAGACGGATTGTAACGTTTGAAAATCGTTTCGGTGAAATTTCGGAAAATCGGTAAAATAAGGGGGTTTTCTGTAAAAAGTCAAAATGTAAATATCTTATTATAAAAATTAAATATATATATTCTAGCTATGTAATTGCTAGTATTTGGTGTTTATTGAGCCACTGGTGAAATTTCAAATTTTCTGAAAAAAATATTTTTATTATTATTTTAAGCCGTCACTAATACATTTAATTAGGGAAAATTACAAATTGGAATGAGTTGAAACAAATTTTGTGCATCATAAAACATTAAATAAAATGTTATCATGTGGTTTTTGAAATGAAATCATTTGCCAAAACGGTTTAGAAAATATCGAAGAAAAATGCTTTTTCCGGTGAATTTAGTGTTAACGGGAATCGGGGTAATACATTTATCTTTTTCCCTAACCCACACACCCACACCCACACTCACTCACCTCCATCCCCTTGTGGCTGAAATTCAGCAGCACTTTCCCCCTATTTCCCCACTCCATTCCACACAAATAAGAAAATAAAACAAAAGAATGAAAGAATAAATATATGTAAGTATGGGCTTTGTTGACTTTGGTCAATTCTTGACTTCATAACATCACCCCACTCTCTCTACCCTCCCCCCTCTCTTCAGGCCGAGCCCCCCTCTCCCCAACTGCAGCAGCCCCTCCCCCAAATCCACTCCCTTTTTCCATCAAAAAAATTCTACAAAACCATCAAAATCCATAGATTAAAACCTCAAAATCAAAATCCACTCTCTACCCATTTTCCCTTATCCTATCAAGCATGGATCTTGGTGAAAAGTTTGCATTTTGGGGGTCATGTTGCATGCTAAATCTCATGGTTTGTGAAGGTATAACTCTAACCCTTTTTTTCTTAATGTGATGTTAAATACTTTAATCAAACATAATTAGTTAATGTTATGGGTTTAATTGAATAATTGGAAAATCTAGTAAGGGTTTGTGATTTCAATTAGGGTTTTTATTATATCATTAGGGATGCAATGTTTAGTTTAACATCTTAATATATGTAAAACCTAGTTTGGTTGATTAAATTGCACTTGTTATATGTAATTTTTCCAAATCACAAATATTTGTAAACTAGGTTTTGGTGATTAATTCAAATGTGAAATTTAAAATCTAGTTAGGGTTTTTATAATTTGATTATGGTTTTAATATGGAGATTAACATGTTAATAGAATGCTAAAACTAATCTAGTTGCTAGTTTGCAATTTGTTAATTTAAATTTGTAATAATTATATATATTGCAAACTAGGTTTTTAAAATATATATATTTTGGTGAGATAAAATTTCAATTAGTTTTTCATGACATCATTAACATTATAATGAGTGGTTTAATATCTTAGGTTATGCAAAACTAAGCTTAATGGTTGAATTGTGAATTTTGCTTTAAAAGGTGTTAAAAATTGATATTTTTGCAAACTAGGATTTTGGAATTTATGCAAATTGATAAGAATAAATTATAGAAATGGTTTGTATGAATTAGTTATGATATTTAGTGAATATTGTGGCCGCTAGTTTTGTTTAAAACATCTAGGTTTGTACTAAAACGGGAAATTTTGCTTGCTAGATTTTCGGAAAAATAACTTTTAAAGTGAGTTTGGGGTTTTTGTGAATTTAACCTATTTCATATTATAATTTGTGTTTGTGAATGTGCAAATGAGTGTATTTGGGTTTTTCTCGATGGTCAGGCGTTTGTACGCCGACGTCGAGGGTTTTAGGGTTGAATTGTGGAAGCAACCATAGGTTTTGACCTATGTGGGATTCATGTGTCGTTTTGGTCATGAGTCGGATTTTAATGCGATACGGTGCGTTATGATAAGTAGGTACCCCATGTGGACTTCGAGACGGCAAGCAAGCGCATGGCGACGTCGGCACCGGCGAGCGAGGACCAGGTGAGTAGATTTATATCTACGGGGAGAAGTCGGGTGGATGGCGTATAGCACCCCCGCAGTCCGTGGTGGTGTATTCGGATGCGTATACACACCAACAATTATTATATGTTATTTGGGATTAATAACAATGTTAGGATGGATATTGGTGTGTTGGATTACTTTAGTGTTGCGAACCCTAGGGCAGTGTTGCACTACACATACACACATACATACACACATACATACTTGCATACATTCCTATTTTTATGTGCTCATGGGATTCTTTATAGTTATGTGTTCACATGGGTATGGGACTATGTGTTCACATACGGATATGAGGACGATACTTGGGATTGAGCTGAGTCGATGAGATTTGTTTTGTGGTTGTGATATCGGTTTGTACGAGACTGTCGATCAGTAGTCAGATCATGACTATTTGATGATATTAGTATTGTACTAAACATAGGTCAGTACCCTGGACTATGATCTTGGATAAAGAGGATACCAGATGAATAGTGTGATGAATATGATATTGACCAGTACCCAGATTTGGGGATGCCGTACGACGGATTTACGTACGAGCTATATTTTGATGATTGATCCGCACTCTTGACTTGGGATGTCTGATTATAGATATGGTATCGGATATGATATTATTGAGGCGGGATCACCGACTAATATATATACAGGTATGTATATGTATCGACTCAGATGTTAGGCGGTTTCCTTACCTGTAGTCCAGCTGGTTAGCTTAGCCCTTTAGTTTAGTTTAGTTGTTAGATTAGATTCGATTCTTACCTATTTCAAAAACTAACGAATTGTGGGTATTTTAAAAGACAGCCCAAGGGATCCTACGGATATTTCAAAAGATGTATCTTTTCATAAAAACACTGTAGCCCCTATTTTCAAAACCCCATGATTCGTGTTATTTCAAAAGGCACCATTTGTAGGACTTATATTAGATTAATGCAGGTTAGTTACAGTTGCGTCTAGTATTCAGCTCCCGCTTATTATTGTGGTTCGCTTCGCATCACATACTTATGTTATAATTTCTTATTGCAATGTTGATATCATATTGTTAGGACACCAGCACCATTACCGATGATGCGTATGTACCACGTACACTTACTTGCCGGCTCACACACATCTTCATCGGTAATTGCCATGTCACGTACACCTTAGAAAATATTATTGCTTGACATAGTGTACTTGCCTTATATGTTAGTTTAGACATTGTAGTTATTACCTGCTACTTCATGCATACTGTTATTCATTGTTATGCCGCATTCATGGATTCTCATGCATATATTCACTATTTTACGTGTTATTGGGGTTTTGGATTCGGATTTCCATGAGATTTTCTGGATTTGGAAGAAAACCGCAAAAACATAAATAAACCTTTTCTCTCTTTTAAAATAAAAAGTGCGGTTTTTCCCATGATGTATGAGTCGTCCACCATGAGTTTGCTGATGGATTTCGAGACCCGATTCGAGGAGACGGATGAACCGTTTCGGGTACATGGTGGACCCGGTAAGGTACCCCGGGGCAAGAAGCGCGTGATGATGACGATGTGAGCCTGGCAGGGGAGCACTACCTACCGGTGATTTTACCCGACGCGTCGGATATCCGGAGGATACCGTCGTGGTCTTGAGATGGATGGTAGGGGCCGGTCTGGACTGACGGCGCCCTAGATATTGTGATTGAGACATTGAGATTTCGAGATATTGAGGTACAGAGACTGTGATACAGAGATATCGAGATATTGGGATTACGTTTTGTGCCGATGCTAGGCACTGTTTTATGCTGATTTCATTATGATACCTCATTTTAAAAATACAAAGGAAATCTCACTAATTTATGAAAACAGTTCTTCATTTACATGTATTCTGTTTTCATGCATTCATACCTCATTCTTATGATATATTGCTATCTGAGGCACTGACACGGGCACATGAGATTACACTCGGGTTAGATATTTACCCTAGCCTTGTTATAGGTTGCATGTTATATATATAATTGAGGATATATTATGATCATTGACCTAGGTTGCGTTATTTATGCGATTTCTTTCCGTAGATGTTTTTCTATTCACGAGTTGGCAACTCACCCCGTTGTGCCCCAGTTTCTTGCAGGTTTGCCGTATAGGTTTCTTTACGGCTTTGCGGGCATAGTTTCCTTCGGGTGATTTGCTAATAGGTGGGTTTACTTGTATCGTACCCCCATTATATATCTTGTATATCATTATTCTGTTGTATCTAGAAGTTCCATCAACCAAACATGTATTTATTTTGAGATAGAGACCAGTGATGTTATTCCTTCGACCTTAGAGTCGCACGTTATTTTTCTGCGGTTTTCTTGTGGATTTGAGTTTCCTTTTGAATTTTGATCCTCTCCGTTGGCGTTGTATATTATATTGCTTTTGTGGTTGTGACCGTCGATTGACGAAGAGCTAGCTCCCGCTTGGGGATGCCTTTTTATTGATATCGTATACTATTCATGTTGTATCCCGTTTGGGGGACAGTATTTACAAAGGAGACTCTGCCGAAATTTTCAGTAAATTTTGATGTTCTTAAAAACCGCATAATTCGGCTTATGCTATTAAAACTACTTGTTTTAAATTGGTTTTCCTTCACTCTACTTCTTTTCTTGGTTTGGATTTCTGGGTTTTCGGTTTACTTAGATTACGTACGCCTCGAGACGTTTCGTAGTTTAAGTGCCGGTCATGTTCCGTACTTTCGGGACGTGACACAGATGTTCTTGGTGGAGCCAGAGCAGAGTTGGTCAGCTTGTCAAAGACCGACCGTCTTGGAGGTGAAGCACGTTTGCTGGCTTCATGCATAGCAGGAGCGGGGAGGTCTAGCCATTTTTGGGCAACCCTATCTGGGATCATGAGGTTCTTTATAGGCCCTTTCGAGCTTTTCTTCAGCTTATTAAAGGCTGAAACTTCAGAGTTGGATGGCTTGCTAATGGGAGCCACCACAGTAGCTAGCCGATCAATGAACGACTTTCGAGGAGCTTCTTCTTGAGATGTTCAGGCGCCAAGGCTCATGGATGGGAGCATGGTCCCAAAGAATAGTTCGGTAGTGGCTTGGGTGACCTATCCTACCGGCATCGAGAAGATGGAGGCCACATTGGACCCGTAAGTCACTCCCACGTTGGACCCGTAAGTCACTCCTTTGGATGGGATGGAGTGATAGTTGCTTTTGCATGAAGTGCGGCTGGAGGCCATTGATTCTACGCAGAGACGAAACACTAAATTTTAGTATCTCGAATCCAAGGGCAACCGTGAATATAGAGAACCGCGATTTTGTTCGCGAAACATGGCACACAAAGTGTGGAGTGGAAAGAGGAAGAGGTCTTATCGGGTGTGCCAGAATCTGTTTACTGCCGAAAACGGAGACGAACCGGGATAGGTCATCTTGCCTGAATTTGGGGGCAGATGCTATTTAGAACATATCCATCCATCTCTCCGAAGATGCCAAGTCTGTATATCGGAGGTTTGGACAGATGCGACCGTTATAGCGTGACTTTATCAGATTCCCCCTCATTTGTGAGGGTGTTTTTTTTATTGGGGGATGCTCTTCCCTGCAGGCGCAATCCCCTTCAGTTAATTACGTTATCAAGTTACGATAACAACTTTCACCTGCTCCAGTGGGTCACTTCGTTTCGTGTTATATTTTGTTTATTATGGTTGCCCGTTGATTGTATACGAAGACTAGTTTATGTTGTCGCCCGTAGGGTGCGGATTAGTCCAATTCCATATATTATATTTGGATTTGAACCTAAGTCATATGTTTCATCAGTTCATGGGATATTTTATTCTATTTAAGGACCGTTAATCTAGTTTTAGATTAAAATCGACTTAAATATATGAGCACATAGGCTCAATTTATTTTAACTAAGGATACGTTAGTCATATATAAGACTAAGATCGACTTAAAAACATGGTTAAGGATCATTAAATTTTGTTAAGATCCATTAACAAAGGTGAGCATTTAGGATTGGTTATGATGAGCAAGATGGGCTCAAGGAGTATGGAGTTTCAGGGGCTCAGCCTATATTAGGGCTCAGTCTTGGGCTTTTTTCATCATCTAGCAGTGCTAAGCACTTCGTCTTTTGACTATGGATATACTATCTAAATTTCGCTCTGGCGCTCACGTGGGTGTCACATGAGGCGCTTAAGCTTGGGCGTTGCTCTATCAGTGCTAAGCACTTTCATTATGCAGCGCTCACATGGATATCATGTGAGGCGCTCAAGCTTAGTATTTTTTTAAAATGCTCATGTGTATATCATGTGAGACGCTGGCTCCTTACTTATGGGCGCTCACGTGTGTGGCATATGAGGCGCTATCTTCATGAGCCTTCTATGTGCTCACGTGAGTATCATGTGAGGCGCTATCTTCATAGAATCTTTTGAGTGCTCAAGTGGATATCACGTGAGACGCTGTGTCTTTAGAGATTAAATCTCTGCTTATTTTTTGAGAGAGGTTAAACTTCTGTTAATGGTATTTTGACCATTAACGATTACCAAGATCATTGTTTTGAAGATCTGGGATCGGATTTTTTGAGAACTAAGTTCTTCTACTCCTTTTTTATGAGAACTAAGTTCTTTGAAGGGTTAAACCCTGTTTTTAAAGGAATTAAATTCCTGGAATGTAACTTCCATTTCTCCCTTTCATGTTTCTTTTCTCATATTTAGTTTTACCCTAAATCTTGAGTCTGAAGAACAAGGTCTTCTCGATGAGAATTAAATTCCCAACTTATGGGAGATTTGTCTTGCGGATCTCAGATCAAGAGAAAGAACTAAGTTCTTTATAAAGAGTTAAACCCTTATATCTATATATGATAGGCAAAGGATACGTTTTGATCTCTACTTTTTTCTTCACCTAGGATTTGAGTGGACCAAGAAGATTTTCTTCAAAAAGAGAATTAAATTTTCGGTTGTAGCTTCGATCTCTTTTTTGCAGAAGCTTATAGAGGGTTTTCTCTTTATGAGACATGAAGTCTCAGGTCCTTTATATAGGTGAGGAAAACCTATTGATTAATTTGAGAAAATCTCTCATTGAGAGATCTCAACCGATTTAATTGATCTCAAAGATCACTCAGGGAATTTTATTCGTCGTTGGATCTTTGACCCAGTAGCTTTTTGTTTAATAGAAAATATCTTCTATTGGTTTTAAGATGATTAGGAAAATATTTTCCTAACTATGAGTCTTCTGATTTGATCGGTGATATTGTAATCACCGTTGGATTTTAAATCCAAAGGTTCTTTGTTTAACTGAGAAAATCTTTCTAGTTTTACAAAGATCAGGGGAAGATATTTCCTAAATAGAATTTAATTCTATATAGAATTTAATTCTATCTAAAGGTAGTGCTTTAAATAGATCGCTCACGTGGGTTTCACGTGAGGGCTATCCTATATAATCGATAGCAGCGCTCATGTGCATTGCACCTGAGTGCTCATGTGTTTAACGCGTAGGGCCCTGCTTGTGTTTTTTTTTATTTATTTGCATTTAGCGCTCACATGCTTTGCATGTGGGCGCTCATGTGTTTAACGCGTGAGCCTTATAACCCAGGGTTTAATCCTTACTGAAGTCTGAGGTCATATGCTTTGCATGTAAGCCCTCACGTACTTTGCACATGGGAAGCTATTTCATTGGATTTAATCCTCCTTGATGCCAGCGGTCGCATGCTTTGTATGTGAGCGCTCACGTGCTTTGCATATGGAAGGGTTTTGTTTCCTCTTCTTGTTCTCTTCTTTTTTTTATAATGGAATAGAAGCTTTTGAGAAATTCAAAGAATACAAAAATGAAGTAGAAAACCAGACTGGAAAAAGTATTAAGATCATCCGATCTGATAGAAGAGGGGAGTACTTAAACACGGAATTACTTGACTACTTAAAAGAAAATGGTATTCTCTCTCAGCTTACTCCTCCGTATACACCACAACATAATGGTGTATCAGAGCGGAGGAACCGTACCCTATTGGATATGGTTCACTCCATGATGAGTAATACTTAGTTACCTCTTTCATTTTGAGGATATGCACTTGAATCAGCTGCATATGTATTGAATAGGGCTCCTACCAAATCTGTGCTTACCACTTGTCACAACCCGAAAGTACGGAACATGACCGGCACTTAGACTACGAACGTCTCAAGGCGTACGTATGCTAAGTAAGCCGAAACCCAGAAATCCAAACCAAGAGAAGTAGTAGAGAATAGGAAGAACCATATCAAATCAACCTGTATGCAACATAATATACAACGCCTAAAGGCGAGGATCACAACAGAAATGGAACTCAACCAGCAAGAAACTGAAGAAATATAACATGCTACTCTATGGTCGAAAGAATAACATTACTGGTCTCTATCTCAAAAAAATACAAGTTTGGTTGATGGAACTTCTAGATACAACTGAAATATAATATACAAGGTATAATGATGGGTAAGATACAATAAACCCACCTACTAGCAAGTCACCTAAAAAGAAACCGTGCCCGCAAAGCCGTAATGAAATCCGCACGGCAACACCTGCAAGAAACTGGGGCACAACGGGGGTGAGTTGCCAACTCGTGAGTAGAAAAACATCTACGCACAGAAATCGCATAAATAACGCAACCTAGGTCAATGATCATAATATATTCTCAAAAATGTATATAACATGCAGCCTATAACAAGGCTAGGGTAAATATCTAACCCGAGTGTAATCTCATGTGGCCGTGTCTGTGCCTCAGGTAGCAATATATCATATGAATGAGGTATGAATGCATGAAAACAGAATACATGTAAATGAAGAAACTGTTTTCATAAATTAGTGAGATTTCCTTTGTATTTTTAAAATGAGGTATCATAAATGAAATCAGCATCAACAGTGTCTAGCATCGACACAAAACATAAATCTCAATGTCTCAAAACCTCAGGCTCCGGCCATCCGGACTGGCCTGTATCATCAAATCTCAGTACCTCAATATCTCGAAATCTCAATGTCTCAATCTCAATATCTAGGGCGCCGTCAGTCCAGACCGGCCCCTACCATCCATCTCAAGACCACGACGGTATCCTTCGGATATCCGACGCGTCGGGTAAAATCACCGGTAGGTAGTCTCCCCCTGCCGGCTCATCGTCATCACCACGAGCTTCTTGCCCCGAGGTACCTTACCGGGTCCACCATGTACCCGAAACGGTTCATCCAACTCCTCGAATCGGGTCTCCAAATCCATCAGCAAACTCATGGTGGATGACTCATACATCATGGGAAAAACCGCGCTTTTTATTTAAAAAGAGAAAGAAGAAGTTTGTATATGTTTTGCGGTTTTCCCCAAATCCAGAAAATCTCATGGAAATCCAAATCCAAAACCTCAATAGCACGTAAAAAGTGAATATATGCATGAGAATCCATGAATGCGGCATAACAATGAATAACAGTATGCATGAGGTAGCAGGTAATAACTACAATGTCTAAACTAACATATAAGGCAAGTACACTAATATCATGTCTAAACTATTAGCTAACAGGCTATGTCAAGCAATAATATTTTCTAAGGTGTACGTGACATGGCAATTACCGATGAAGATGTGTGTGAGCCGGCAAGTAAGTGTACGTGGTACATACGCATCATCGGTAATGGTGCTGGTGTCCTAACCACAAGATATCAACAGTAGAATATGAAGCATAATATAAGCATGTGATGCGGAGCAAACAACAATAATGAGCGGGAGCTGAATACTAGACGCAACGATAACTAATCTGTTTTAACCTAATATAAGTCCTACAATGGTGCCTTTTGAAATAACACGAATCGTGGGGTTTTGAAAATAGGGGCTACGGTGTTTTTAAGAAAAGATACGTTTTTTGAAATATCCGTAGGATCCCTTAGGCTGTCTTTAAAATTACGCACGATTCGTAAGCTTTGAAACAGGTAGGAACCGAATCTAATCTAACAACTAACTAAACTAAAGGGCTATGCTACAAGCTAGACTACAGGTAAGGAAACCGCCTAACATCTGAGTCGATACATATACATACCTGTATATATATTAGTCGGTGATCCCGCCTCAATAATATCATATCCGATACCATATCTATAATCAGACATCCCAATTCAAGAGTGCGGATCAATCATCAAGATATAGCTCGTACGTAAATCCGTCGTACGGCATCCCCAAATCTGGGTACGGGTCAATATCATATTCCTCACACTATTCCTCTGGTATCCTCTTTATCCAAGATCATAGTCTAGGGTACTGACCTATGTCTAGTACAATACTAATATCTTCAATATACTCATGATCTGACTACTGATCGACAATCTCGTACAAACCAATACCGTCAGCACATATCATCATCAAGGGGTATACATCGCCCGATACGGCCTAATATCAATATCCTAGCATATTATGCCTCATATCACGATCACATGTCGACCATTTATTTATAACACTATTCATCCGTATCGCCGCCGCAAGATCCGCTATAACACCAGGACGTACCTTAAGTACGAATCCTGCCATATCACCGAGATCACAACCACAAACAAATCTCATCGACTCAGCTCAATCCCAAGTATCCTCCTCAAATCCGTATGTGAACACATAGTCCCATACCCATGTGAACACATAACTATAAAGAATCCCATGAGCACATATAAATAGGAATGTATGCAAGTATGTATGTGTGTATGTGTAGTGCAACACTACCCTAGGGTTCGCGACACTAAAATAATCCAACACACCAATATCCATCCTAAACATCGTTATTAATCCCAATAACATATAATAATTGTTGGTGTGTATACGCATCCGTATACACCACCACGGACCGCGGGGGTGCTATACGCCATCCGCCCGACTTCTCCCCGTAGATATAAATCTACTCACCTGGTCCTCGCTCGCCGGTGCCGACGTCGCCACATGCTTGCTTGTCGTCTCGAAGTCCACATGGGGTCCCTACACATCATAACGCACCATATCGCATTAAAATCCGACTCATGACCAAAACGTCCCACATAGGTCAAAACCTATGGCTGCTTTCACAAATCAACCCAAAAACCCTCGACGTCGGCGTACAAACGCCAAACCATCGAGAAAAACCTAAACACACTCATTTGTACAATCACAAGCACTAATTATAATATAAAATAGCTTAAAATTCACAAGAACCCCAAATTCACTTTAAAAGCCATTTTTTTCCGAAAATCTAGCAAGCATAATTCGCCGTTTTTGTACAAAACAAGATGTTTAAACAAATGTAGCGTCCATAATACTTATTAAATATCTTAAATAAGTCATAAAAACTATTTGCATAATTTAATCTCATAAATTTGCATAATTTCCAAAATCCTAGTTTGCAAAAATATCAATTTTTAACACCTTTTAAAGCAAAATTCACAATTCATCAATTAAGCTTGGTTTTGCATGATCCAAAATCATTAAACCACTCATTATAATATTAATAATGACATGAAACCTTAATTTAGATTTTAATCCCAATATAAAACAATTTCAAAAAAAACTAGTTAGCAAAAAGCACATTTATCACAATTTCCAACTAACAAATTTTGAAATTAGTAACTAGATTAGGTTTTAGCAAGAATTAACATGTCAATCTACTCATGGCAATCTTAATGATGTGATAAAGCCCTATCTTGATTTTAATCTCACATATAACCATTAACCCCACAATTCAAGTTTGCAATATACACACAAATTAAACACCAAATTTAGTTAAATTGGAGTAATTAACCAACAATTAAGACATGGGTTAAGATTTATACCTCTCAATTAGAGATATAGCAAGGATCTAAGCCTCCCAAATTGCTCTCTTGCTCCCAAAATCCATGCTAGATAGGCAAATAAATAATGGGTAGGAGTTGGATTTCGGTTTTGAGTTTTAGTTGATTTTTCATGAAAATTTTTTTGTGAATTTTTTTGGAGAAGAGATGAGATGAGGAATGAGAGGGGAGGGCTGCTGAAATGTGCAGGTTTCAGCCATCATGGGGGTGGGGAATGGGTGAGGGAGGAGAGAGAGTGAGGTGGAGAAAGTGGAAAAAGTCAAAGCCCACCATTTTCTATCATTTTCTTTTCTTTTCTTCTCTTTTCTTTGTGATTTGGAGAGAGAGAGGGGGAGGGCTGTCATGGTGGGGTCGGCCACATGGGGAGAGGGAGAGAGGGTGAGTTATGGGTGTATGGGTGAAGAAAAATGATAAATGTTATACCCCAATTCCCATTAACACTAATTTTACCGAAAAAAGCCTTTTTTCTTCAATAATTTCTAAACCGTTTTGGCAAATGATTTCGTTCCAAATCCACATGATAAAATCTTATTTAATGTTTTATGATGCACAAAATTTGTTTCAACTCATTCCAATTTGTAATTTTCCCTAATTAAATGTATTAGTGACGGCTTAAAATAATAATAAAATAATATTTTTTTCAGAAAATTTGAAATTTCACCAGCGGCTCAATAAACACCAAATAATAGCAATTACATAGCTAGAATATGTATATTTAATTTTTATAATAAGATATTTGCATTTTGACTTTTTTTTACAGAAAACCCCCTTATCTTACCGATTTTTCGAAATTTCACCGAAACGATTTTCAAAGCGTCACAATCTTCCCCCCTTAAAGAAATTCGGTCCCCGAATTTAAATTCAAACTCCCCCAGATACTAAAACATCTAAGAAAACCCATCAAGTCGTCGGGGCTCCGAAATTGTAAATACATAAAACAAATCGTAGCGCAGCGCATGCGCTTGAAAAATGAGCATATAACTCAATTCAAAACTCCGTCAAGCATCCCGCAATCATCGGAGTCATGGAGAAGACATCAATGCCAAATCCAAATCAAAACCAATATGACATAACTCGAAACTATACCTGTAAATATCGAATCTATATCTGTAAGTATCTGAAGGAAATGCATGCCAAATCTCTTTAAGTCGCTGTGTAACGCGTATAACACTGCACAGTGGCGGACGTCTATCATAAGAAAATAACTATATACATATATACCTTTGTTTGAAATGTACGTTCCGCCGTTTTGGAAACAATTTAGAAGGGTCTCCTTGTTTTAAACATTTCGTGTCATATCAGACACGTAGGTAAATACTGAGGTTATAGCTCGCTTTTTGGAAATCCCTTCAATAACTATCAATGCATGCAAAATATATTCAGGTACTGTTCTCTGACTAGTCCTGCTCAGTACGAAAACACATAGCAATATCATAAAAACGTACTGCTCTATACGAAATCAATCCCCAAAATATGCACATGAATGCTACGTGCGTCTGGTGCGCACGGAAATCAAAATCCATGAATATGCCATACATGCGCACAGAAACAACATCTAAGTGCATCGGGTGTGCACGAAATATCTGTCGTAGGCAACGTGTGTGCCTGACAGCAAAATCAGGTGCATCTGACATGCACGAAAAATCTCGAATTAGTGCATCTGGTGTGCACCAAATCGCATCTCGTAACAGGCGCCCAACAGGCGCTAAAAATCCAAATCAGGTGCATCCATCGTGCACGAAATCATGAAATCCAATATCAAGCGCCGAACGTGCGCAAAATCAATCAGGTGCACAAGATGCACAAAACAAATATCGAGTATCACCATCGGAATCGAAGTCCAGTGCATCTAAGTGCACAAAAGGCGTATCACTGCACTGCAAGCATATATAAACTATACAGAGTGCAGGAACCAAATCGTGTGCATGCATACGCACAAAACCAACTCAACTGTTTAAAATCGTAAAATCACAAACATGTGAAACTGAAGCACGAAAACGATATCAAGTGCAACACTGTGCAAAGATCGTAAATCCTCAATCATCAAAATCAAATCATACGAATAAATCACCCAAAACATCGTAATCAACAATGGCGGAATAGTACTGCTCAAGCGCATCCTCTAAGAATCTCGGCCAACCGTCGCGGTCACTAGTAGGACGTCTCGTCGATGATCATGAACTCTGTCCTGCTGGCGTGCGTAACCATGACCACTCCTGGGTCAAGGTCTTCACTGTGAATTACCAATCTTTCGGTCCATCGGCTCATCAGCCCTGTCAGGTGTGCTAACGGGGACGATTCCGTTCTGGCACTTCTCTGGTCATCTCTTGGTTAATCATCGCGACCACTCGTAAGACAACATATTACTGGCGTCGGCCTCTGGCTCTCTGAATGTACGTGACACATCTGATCCTGGGTGCAAGTATCATTGCAGCAGTGTCCTGGAAGGAATCCTGCTCAAGGTCTCTTCCAAGTCTCATCTCTGCCAAATGTCCAGGAGTCATCGTCCTTACCATGTCTGCTTCTTGCTTCGTAACGGCTGCATACTCAGCGCGACTCTTTTTGGAAGGTATATCCAATAACAATGCCTCGGTATGTGCATCGCATCTCTGATGTCAGCGGAGGGGAACGTCATCATATCCAGATCGTGTACGAACCTCTTACTCCATTTTTCTCTAATGTCGACCGCTTCGGACTCGTCTGGTCGTGGCTGCATGGACTGAGCATCCAACGGCTATCCTCGTATCTGGAGTCTCCCAAGAATTGCATCTCACTATCTAGCATCCGAATTAAGTCGAGCCATCCGATCGAGTCGTCAAAACCTCATAATCCCCCAAGAGCTCAACATCTTGGGTACGGTATAATAGTATCGAGTACATACCACAGTATCGGTGGTCCAGCTGTAGAAGGGCTAACCCAAGCCTCACTAATGGCGCCGCAGAACTGCCGCAAACCCTAAGGTTTAAAGGCTTTCACACGGTCGTTAAGTCGAGTTAGGGTTTCATTCTTCTAGAGGGACCATAGAATTGCCTGCATATCTTTCCGAATACTTTAAACTTGGAATAATAGGTTACTGACATTCGATCATCTCTGTCGACTCTCAACGTCTCCGCGTGAAGTCGTCTCTAGCTGGAATCAATCTATCTGATGACCTCGCAACGGGGTAGCGAACAATCCACATATCCTAGTCATTCATCCTCGGTGACTAGTGATCTCCTATAATCTCTTAGTACAATCTCGTACTGCAATAGCTCCAACATCTGGGCAAAATCCCGTGTTCGCAGCAATAACTGGCTCACTCGTCTGCACGCTGAACAGTGCCTCAATCATCATGAATGAGCAATACATCAACGATCATCAGTATCTGGCTGGCCTCTGTCAGTGGCTCAATCCTCTAGTGCTGATCGGCACGTCCAAGTAATCTCATACAGCGATCCATCAAACGCTCATGGCGCAAAACACAATCAAGACACATCTCTGCAAACGTGTGTCTCCGGAATAATGCTCTGGTCAGTCCTTGTTCGTAACGAGCTCATGCTGACCGCAACTCTAACCGTAGTTCTCCCTGCCCGTAATCGTGGCAGCAAAACCATAACTGATACCGATGAGGCTAAATCAGGAAGGAATATGATACTGAAAAAAAATGTACATCCTAAGGCTCCTTAAGTGGAGTGGCGTGTCGTAAATATGCCGCGGAACATACCAACGGTACGTCACTCTACTTTAGTCACCTATTCCATCAACCAAGGGTCATCCTATACTCCTAAGGTAAAAACCTAACGCTCTGATACCAACTTTGTCACAACCCGAAAGTACGGAACATGACCGGCACTTAGACTACGAACGTCTCAAGGCGTACGTATGCTAAGTAAGCCGAAACCCAGAAATCCAAACCAAGAGAAGTAGTAGAGAATAGGAAGAACCATATCAAATCAACCTGTATGCAATATAATATACAACGCCTAAAGGCGAGGATCACAACAGAAATGGAACTCAACCAGCAAGAAACTCAAGAAATATAACATGCTACTCTATGGTCGAAAGAATAACATTACTGGTCTCTATCTCAAAAAAATACAAGTTTGGTTGATGGAACTTCTAGATACAACTGAAATATAATATACAAGGTATAATGATGGGTAAGATACAATAAACCCACCTACTAGCAAGTCACCCGAAAAGAAACCGTGCCCGCAAAGCCGTAATGAAATCCGTACGGCAACACCTGCAAGAAACTGGGGCATAACGGGGGTGAGTTGCCAACTCGTGAGTAGAAAAACATCTACGCACAGAAATCGCATAAATAACGCAACCTAGGTCAATGATCATAATATATCCTCAAAAATGTATATAACATGCAGCCTATAACAAGGCTAGGGTAAATATCTAACCCGAGTGTAATCTCATGTGGCCGTGTCTATGCCTCAGGTAGCAATATAACATATGAATGAGGTATGAATGCATGAAAACAGAATACATGTAAATGAAGAAAATGTTTTCATAAATTAGTGAGATTTCCTTTGTATTTTTAAAATGAGGTATCATAAATGAAATCAGCATCAACAGTGTCTAGCATCGACACAAAACATAAATCTCAATGTATCAAAACCTCAGGCTCCGGCCATCCGGACTGGCCTGTATCATCAAATCTCAGTACCTCAATATCTCGAAATCTCAATGTCTCAATCTCAATATCTAGGGCGCCGTCAGTCCAGACCGGCCCCTACCATCCATCTCAAGACCACGACGGTATCCTCCGGATATCCGACGCGTCGGGTAAAATCACCGGTAGGTAGTCTCCCCCTGCCGGCTCATCGTCATCACCACGAGCTTCTTGCCCCGGGGTACCTTACCGGGTCCACCATGTACCCGAAACGGTTCATCCAACTCCTCGAATCGGGTCTCTAAATCCATCAGTAAACTCATGGTGGACGACTCATACATCATGGGAAAAACCGCGCTTTTTATTTAAAAAGAGAAAGAAGAAGTTTGTATATGTTTTGCGGTTTTCCCCAAATCCAGAAAATCTCATGGAAATCCAAATCCAAAACCTCAATAGCACGTAAAAAGTGAATATATGCATGAGAATCCATGAATGCGGCATAACAATGAATAACAGTATGCATGAGGTAGCAGGTAATAACTACAATGTCTAAACTAACATATAAGGCAAGTACACTAATATCATGTCTAAACTATTAGCTAACAGGCTATGTCAAGCAATAATATTTTCTAAGGTGTACGTGACATGGCAATTACCGATGAAGATGTGTGTGAGCCGGCAAGTAAGTGTACGTGGTACATACGCATCATCGGTAATGGTGCTGGTGTCCTAACCACAAGATATCAACAGTAGAATATGAAGCATAATATAAGCATGTGATGCGGAGCAAACAACAATAATGAGCGGGAGCTGAATACTAGACGCAACGATAACTAATCTGTTTTAACCTAATATAAGTCCTACAATGGTGCCTTTTGAAATAACACGAATCGTGGGGTTTTGAAAATAGGGGCTACGGTGTTTTTAAGAAAAGATACGTTTTTTGAAATATCCGTAGGATCCCTTAGGCTGTCTTTAAAATTACGCACGATTCGTAAGCTTTGAAACAGGTAGGAACCGAATCTAATCTAACAACTAACTAAACTAAAGGGCTATACTACAAGCTAGACTACAGGTAAGGAAACCGCCTAACATCTGAGTCGATACATATACATACCTGTATATATATTAGTCGGTGATCCCGCCTCAATAATATCATATCCGATACCATATCTATAATCAGACATCCCAAGTCAAGAGTGCGGATCAATCATCAAGATATAGCTCGTACGTAAATCCGTCGTACGGCATCCCCAAATCTGGGTACGGGTCAATATCATATTCCTCACACTATTTCTCTGGTATCCTCTTTATCCAAGATCATAGTCTAGGGTACTGACCTATGTCTAGTACAATACTAATATCCTCAATATACTCATGATCTGACTACTGATCGACAATCTCGTACAAACCGATACCGTCAGCACATATCATCATCAAGGGGTATACATCGCCCGATACGGCCTAATATCAATATCCTAGCATATTATGCCTCATATCACGATCACATGTCGACCATTTATTTATAACACTATTCACCCGTATCGCCGCCGCAAGATCCGCTATAACACCAGGACGTACCTTAAGTACGAATCCTGCCATATCACCGAGATCACAACCATAAACAAATCTCATCGACTCAGCTCAATCCCAAGTATCCTCCTCAAATCCGTATGTGAACACATAGTCCCATACCCATGTGAACACATAACTATAAAGAATCCCATGAGCACATATAAATAGGAATGTATGCAAGTATGTATGTGTGTATGTGTAGTGCAACACTACCCTAGGGTTCGCGACACTAAAATAATCCAACACACCAATATCCATCCTAAACATCGTTATTAATCCCAATAACATATAATAATTGTTGGTGTGTATACGCATCCGTATACACCACCACGGACCGCGGGGGTGCTATACGCCATCCGCCCGACTTCTCCCCGTAGATATAAATCTACTCACCTGGTCCTCGCTCGCCGGTGCCGACGTCGCCACACGCTTGCTTGTCGTCTCAAAGTCCACATGGGGTACCTACACATCATAACGCACCATATCGCATTAAAATCCGACTCATGACCAAAACGTCCCACATAGGTCAAAACCTATGGCTGCTTTCACAAATCAACCCAAAAACCCTCGACGTCGGCGTACAAACGCCAAACCATCGAGAAAAACCTAAACACACTCATTTGTACAATCACAAGCACTAATTATAATATAAAATAGCTTAAAATTCACAAGAACCCCAAATTCACTTTAAAAGCCATTTTTTCCCGAAAATCTAGCAAGCACAATTCGCCGTTTTTGTACAAAACAAGATGTTTAAACAAATGTAGCGTCCATAATACTTATTAAATATCTTAAATAAGTCATAAAAACTATTTGCATAATTTAATCTCATAAATTTGCATAATTTCCAAAATCCTAGTTTGCAAAAATATCAATTTTTAACACCTTTTAAAGCAAAATTCACAATTCATCAATTAAGCTTGGTTTTGCATGATCCAAAATCATTAAACCACTCATTATAATATTAATAATGACATGAAACCTTAATTTAGATTTTAATCCCAATATAAAACAATTTCAAAAAAAACTAGTTAGCAAAAAGCACATTTATCACAATTTCCAACTAACAAATTTT
The DNA here is from genome assembly GCA_030015575.1 of Agapanthus africanus. NCBI lineage: Eukaryota > Viridiplantae > Streptophyta > Magnoliopsida > Asparagales > Amaryllidaceae > Agapanthus > Agapanthus africanus. Next base: position 448,065,826 of record JASDDO010000012.1, on the reverse strand, counting down.
GAAATTAGTAACTAGATTAGGTTTTAGCAAGAATTAACATGTCAATCTACTCATGGCAATCTTAATGATGTGATAAAACCCTATCTTGATTTTAATCTCACATATAACCATTAACCCCACAATTCAAGTTTGCAATATACACACAAATTAAACACCAAATTTAGTTAAATTGGAGTAATTAACCAACAATTAAGACATGGGTTAAGATTTATACCTCCCAATTAGAGATATAGTAAGGATCTAAGCCTCCCAAATTGCTCTCTTGCTCCCAAAATCCATGCTAGATAGGCAAATAAATAATGGGTAGGAGTTGGATTTCGGTTTTGAGTTTTAGTTGATTTTTCATGAAAATTTTTTTGTGAATTTTTTTGGAGAAGAGATGAGATGAGGAATGAGAGGGGAGGGCTGCTGAAATGTGCAGGTTTCAGCCATCATGGTGTGGGGAATAGGTGAGGGAGGAGAGAGTGAGGTGGAGAAAGTGGAAAAAGTCAAAGTCCACCATTTTCTATCATTTTCTTTTCTTTTCTTCTCTTTTCTTTGTGATTTGGAGAGAGAGGGGGAGGGCTGTCATGGTGGGGTCGGCCACATGGGGAGAGGGAGAGAGGGTGAGTTATGGGTGTATGGGTGAAGAAAAATGATAAATGTTATACCCCAATTCCCATTAACACTAATTTTACCGAAAAAAGCCTTTTTTCTTCAATAATTTCTAAACCGTTTTGGCAAATGATTTCGTTCCAAAATCCACATGATAAAATCTTATTTAATGTTTTATGATGCACAAAATTTGTTTCAACTCATTCCAATTTGTAATTTTCCCTAATTAAATGTATTAGTGACGGCTTAAAATAATAATAAAATAATATTTTTTTCAGAAAATTTGAAATTTCACCAGCGGCTCAATAAACACCAAATAATAGCAATTACATAGCTAGAATATGTATATTTAATTTTTATAATAAGATATTTGCATTTTGACTTTTTTTTACAGAAAACCCCCTTATCTTACCGATTTTTCGAAATTTCACCGAAACGATTTTAAAAGCGTCACACCACTCCACATGAAATGTGGGAGGGGAAGAGACCATACCTTAATTTTATTAAGATATGGGGATGTCCTGCTTATGTAAAGAAGTAGAACCCAGACAAGCTCGAGACATGGTCAGTTTTGTATAAGTTTGTGGGATATCTTAATCATTCGTAAGGATATATGTTCTACCACACTAAGGATTAGAAGGTGTTTGTTGCTCGCCATGCTGTATTTTTATAAAATGAAGTTTTTACAAAGAAATTAGTGGGAACACGATAGAACTGGATGAAATATTGGAACCACAAACTGTAACTGAGGATTTGGTGGAGCAACAGGATTCAATAATCCCGGAATCTCAGCCATGCCACAGATCTAGTAGGATTTCTCGTCCGCCCGAAAGATACTACAGTTTTCTTATAGACGGAGATCGAGAGGATTGCATCTTGGAAGAAAATGATCCTACTAGTTTCGAGCAGGACATTACCAGTAGGGGCTCTGATAAATGGCTGCATGCTATTCGATTCGAATGGAGTCCATGTACACCAACAAAGTTTGGACCTTAGATATTGCTCCTCCTGGGGTAAAACACATTGGATGCAAATGAATTTTCAAAAAAAAAGATTAGTGTAGATGGACAGGTAGAGACCTATAAGGCTAGACTTGTTGCAAAAGGTTTTTGTCAAAAACCCGGTGTGGACTGTGACGAAACCTTTTCTCCAGTGGTTATGCTGAAATCCATTCGGATCCTACTTGCCATTGGTGCATTCCATGACTACGATATCTGACAGATAGATGTAAAAATGGCTTTTCTAAATGGATGTTTAAAAGAGTGCATTTATATGGATTAGCTGGAGGGATTCGTAGATAGTGGGAGCAGTGGGAAGGTGTGCAAGTTGCTTAAATCCGATTATGGATTAAAGCAGGCATCGCGGAGCTGGAACATCTGTTTTGATGAAACAATCAAGGAATTTGACTTCATCAAAAATGAGGATGAGCCTTTTATATATAAGAAGATTGTAGGAAGAACTGTCGTATTCCTAGTATTGTACGTGAATGACATTCTCTTGATAAGAAATGACATTCCTATACTACAATCGGTCAAGCTATTCTTATTATAAAGGTTCTCCATCAAAGACCTGGATGATGCCTCCTACATTCTAGGATTAAAATCTACAGAGATAAATCCAAGAGATTGTTGGGACTTTCACAGTCCAGGTACATAGAGGCCATAATAAAGAGATTTAGTATGGAAGATTCCAAGCGCGGTAATATACCTGCTTTGCATGGAATTACTCTCTCCAAAGAGATGTCTGCTAAGACTGATGAGGAGAGGGTTCGCATGAGCATTATACCCTATGCTTCGGCGGTAAAATCTATAATGTATGTAATGTTATGTACCAGATCAAATATAGTTTACGCGCTTCGCGTGGTGAGCCGGTATTAGTCAAGCCTAGGGGAGAACCACTGGACAGCAGTGAAGAACATTCTTAAGTACCTGAGAAGGACTAAGGAACTGTTCTTGGTGTACGGTAATGAGGACATCCAGGTGGAGTCTTTTATCTACTCAAGCTTCCAAACCGACAAGGATGACAACAAGTTTGTCTCGGGTTTTTTTTTACCTTCAATGGAGGGGCGGTCTGTTGGAAGAGCTCTATACAGGACACCGTCGCAGACTCGACGATGGAGAATGAATACATTGCTGCCAACGATGCCGCAAAAGAAACGGTTTGGATGAAGAAGTTCATTACTGAACTTGAGGTGGTTCCGTCCATTGTTGATTCAATACTTTTGTATTGTAGAAACAATGGGGCTATAGTTTTAGCAAAGGAACCACAGTCCTATCAAGGATCTAGACATACCTTAAGGCAGTATCACCTGATCAGGGTGATCGTAGATCGCCGGGAGATCGAGGTTCGGAGAGTAGACACTAAAGAGAACATGGAGGATCCATTCACCAAGGCCCTCCCTCAAACATAGTTCGAAAAACTATTTGAGATGTTGGGTATCCAATATGCCAACAACTGGTCCTAGAGCAGACGTTGGGTACTCGATACACTAATATATGGCCTTAGTGCAAGTGGAATATTGTTAGATATGCATGCCCTAGAAGCCATTATTGTATATATCTATATATATAGTGGATGCTTGGATATATGTATGTATAGGATAATCTTGCTCGATATGATAGTATGCTATTTGGTTTGTCTTTATCTTAATATGTGTATATGTTTTACTTATTATCACGTATCATTAATACATATTGATAAAGCTCATAGAATTATTGCTTGACTACCGACGTTATGATGGCGATCATACATGTGTTAGCTAGGTAGTCCATGAGCACATCCTTAAATGTCCCTAGTTGTAGGAGTATCGAGACTGGGTATCAATATTTTTTTGTAAACTGGTGTATACGTTTCTAAATCCCGACGAGGGGCGATAGTTGGTCCCACAACCATTAGTCTTTGGTACCTAAGATCGTATACAGGTGCTCACTGGGGGTGAGTACACTGGACGGACTCGCCGAGAACTTCTAGATGGTACTATACCTATCGTGATAGAATTTCTCAGGCGACATGAGTACAGGTTAGTCTTTAGACCTGAGATCGTCATTTGTCTCATGTGAGTTCCCACTGTACTTAGATTACTTCCTTACCACGGCTCTACTGAGTCGTGCAAACAGGTTTTAGTTGGGTACAGCCCGAGCCACATGGAGGTATTGAGCGATTGTTAGGGATTCGTCTCTCCTGGTATAGGGAGTAGATATCGTACTGTGTTTGGATGGCCAACACCATAAGACCGTGGCTAAGACGGTTGAGATTTACTGATAGTTAGATCGGTAGTTTCTCGGATTGGTCCTGAGCCACATCGACATGAATCATCGAGTTATTAAGGTCTGACATTTACCACCTCTAGACCCAGTATGCAATACTCTTAGACAAAAAGACCGGACTGTATGAAGATTGTCACAGATAGTCTCAGTAAGAGTTCAGATGAGCTTGCGCGTCGGCCTTCCTTTTCGACAGGTACCTGGGTAGCCATTACGTACAGCTAATGCCGCTGACGTACTTGTACTTAAACCCAATATCAGCATACTGTCGAGGTTTTAGAGTCCCAAACAGAGGGTTTCCCTGGTTCAGGAGAAATGATGTAGTGGCCGTATTTTGATACGTGCAGAGTTCCGATCAAATGTGTGTACTAGCTAACCGGACTTTTGATCAAACAGTTGATAATACTAGCCGGTTTAGGATTAAGCCGGATTATTAAATCAAGTGTTTATTTTAATAATTTACAGATATATATTTCGATATGTATATTCTAGTATTATGTTCATTATATTATTCTATTTCTTTGGGTATTCGTATTTTGATACGAATACGGGTATGTATATACGAAAATATATTTTTGTATTTATACAAGTATGCATTCTAGAAGGTGGACACCTTATTATGGATTTTCTATTTTGTTTAAAATAGAAATGAAGTGTAAAGGTGAGGCATGGAGAAGGAATGGTGATGGAAATGGTTTTGTATTTATTTATTGTATTTGTATGCACTATTCAAGCAAGGTTGCAATTTTCTATTTGAAAATTGCTTTGAACAAAACCATGCTAGCTATTTTTTCATTTGGGTTGTATGTTTCATTTCATCATTTCCTTTCTCTCTCTTCTCTCGAGCTCCATCTTCTTCTTCTTTAATACCCTCTCTCATGAGTTGAGAATCAAGGGAAGAAAAGTGATAGAAAAATACTTGAACACTTCATTACACTATAAGTACTCTAGATTAGCAATCTAGGGTCTTTAGTTGCTCCACTTGATTGTTTGTATGGAGCTAGTGCCTTGAACCAAATCTCTAGGGTGGATCATTTTTGACAAAGGGAAGACCGTCTTACAAGCTCGATTCCGTCGCCTTAAGGAGCTAACGAAAAGGATTTGAAGAATCGAAGGACTTGATCTCTCAGGTATAATCCTTTTCATAGTAGCTAAAACTCTTGGTAGTATTCTAGTTTAAGTGTTTGGTCAAGATTCTAGGGTTTGTAGTTTCTAGCGCCTCCCAATTTTTTGTTTTTCGTTCCACATAGGTCGTGGTTGTAGCGGCAAGGCCACTAGAAACTATAACACTCGTCACATAAACTACATGACGGTGGCCAGAAATAAATGATTAAACGCTTCATCTTGACAACCATCACGTAGTTTTATGTCACGATGGAGACCATTGCGTATATAACTGATAGACGGGGTCTAAGGCATGTTTTGTTTTTTGAATGTGAGATTCTCGATGGTAACATATAAATTTCATGTTATCATCGAGTTTTGTACACTTAGTATAAGATTTTCCTATTATTTTGAAGTTCAAGGTTCAATTCATATGTTTTTTAAAGTCTTTCATTGCAACTTAAGGTTTTGGTTTCAAATTAATGTTTTTGTTTCATATCAAGTTTGAAATAATATGTTTTTTGAATGCAAGATCCTAGATGATAATATGTTTTTTTTAAGTTTTTCAATGCAACTTATGGTTTTGATGTTCAAGATTTGATATCAACAATTCTAAGTTTCTGAAATCCTAAAACCGAGTTAAAACACATCAAACTAACCCACATTCATTCACAACCACTTCATCATCATCACCAAAATCGAACTCAATCCTTACATCATCACCAACATTATCTTCTTCCCCAAATTCAACCCAACTCACCCAAAATCAAAATTCCTTCATAAAACCCCAAGTTTCGATCCCAATTAATTCTTACCAATCCTATGCAATTAAAACTACCCTACACAACCCACATCAACCATAAATGGCAAGTATTGTATGCAAAATTGAGATAAATCGTAAAATTTTGAAGTTAGGGAAAAATTAAGGGAACTTACCTAAACCGATGAAATCCGGTGATGATCGAGGATCCTTGTACTCTAAACGCTGCTGTATAAAGTGATAGTATGAGTGAGTGAGAGAGAGACAATGAAGAGGATGAAGAAGCGACGACCATTGATGAGTAAGAGAGAGATGTTTACCTATGATAGGAGGAAGAGGAGGAGGCGAAGGTGCTTCGATTTGACGGTGGCGATGGCGGCTGCGAGAGGAGGAGGAAGAAAGGGGGTTCACAGCTGTAGCGGAGGGGGAAGGGGCTGTTACGAGGTCAGAAATGGGCTGCTTCGGGGCTATGGGAGGGGTCGGCTGCTGCAGGGGGATGGGGAAGCGGCTCAAGAGGCGGTCGGGTTGGCTATAGTGCCCTCAAGTCAATTATTGTGATCGCAGGCATGCGATTATGATGATTGAAGGAGGACCTATACAGGTAAAACGGTCTTACTCAAAATGATAGTATGCTATCTGATTTACCTTTATCATCATGTACATGCTTTATGTGGTATTACAGATCATTATTACATGTTGATAGAGCCCATAGGATTCTTGCTTGACTCCCAGCATTATGATGGAGATCATATATGTGGGAGCTGGGTGGTCTATAAGAACATCCTTAAATGTCCCTAGTCGAGGGAGTATCGAGACTTGGCATCGATACTCCGGAGTAGACTAGTGTATACTTATCGGGACCCTAATGAGGGGCAGTGGCCAGTCTCACAAGCCATTGGTGTCAGTCAGTCACCTAACATAGTATACAGGTGCTCATTGGGTTATGAGTACACTGGACGGACTCGTCGGGAACATGCTAGTTTGTATTATACCTATTGTAAGATAGCAGTTCCCAGGTGACATGTGTACAGGTTAGTCTGTTGACCTGAGATCGTCATTTGTCTCATGTGAGTTCCCACTGTGTTTGATTACTACCCTACCACGGCTCAAAGGAGTCGTGTAAACAGGTTTTAGTTGGGTACAGTCCCGAGCCACATGGAGGCAGTGAGCGGATCATAGAGGATTCGTCTCTCCCGGTATTGGGGGTTGATGTCGCGCGGTGCACAGGTGTCCATCACCAGAAATCCTTGGCCAAGGTAGACAAGAATTACCGATTTGGATCAGTAGTTTCTCAGTTGGTGATGAGATTCATACCAACATGAAATATCGCGTTATTAGGGGTCTGACTTTATCCATCCCTCTAGACTCGATATGCGATACTCTTAGACGAACAGATCGAACTGTACGGAGATTGTCACAAACAGGCTCAGTAGGGGTTTGGATGAGTTTGCTCGTCAGTCTTCCTTTCGCTCAATACCTAGGGGGCCATTACGTACAGCTAGTGCCGCTGACGTGCTTGTGGTTAAACCCACTGCCATCGTATTGACGAGTCTTTGGAGTTCCATATTGAGGGTTTTCATGGTTCAGGCGATATGATATAGATGACATATTTTGGTACATACATGACCGATTAAATATGTGTACATGCTACACAGAATTTTATCAGACGGTTGATAATACTAGCTGCTTACGATTAAGCTGGATTATTAAATTAAGTTTTGATTTAATAATTTATATATATATATTTATATATATGCATTCTAGTATTATTGTTCACTATTCATTCTCTCTTGGCTATTCGTATTTTCATACGAATTCGCGTATATGTATTTCAATACGTATACCGGGTTGTATTCAATATTTATACGGTATATCTTCTAGAAGATGGACACCTCATTATATGATTTTCTTTTTAGAAAATCATTAGAAAATGAGGTGGAGGGTGAGGTGGCATGAGCATAGTGGAGTTATGTAGAGAGATATGGCTAGTGATAGTTTATTGTAAGAATGGATGAGATATTTTCTTGCATGGTTCAAAAATGACCTAGCCATTCTTTCTACATAAAAAAAACACTCTCACACTCATTCACACATTTATTCATTCATTTCACTCTTTGGAGACTTAGCCATTTCTTGATTTGATCATGCCCATGGCTTTCCTCACCGCCTCCTTCTTCTTCTTTGATTGCTCATTTGAGCATGGGACATGAGAGAAAAGATAGTGAGATATTCCTACACACCCCACTCTTCATTGCTAGCATCCTTGGAGCATCGGTTGTTTCGCTAGGCGAAACTGGAGCCTGCATCGTCTCCCTCGGGTGGATCATCTTCGACGGAGGAAGACTGGAGGCCAAGCTCGATCCAGGACGCCTCAAGGAACATATGAAGATGGTAGAAGACCGCAGGACAAGGTTCGTTCGGTAAAACCTTCTATCTCGGTAGCTAGAACATCTTACAGTTAGCTAGTATAGGTTTATGGTTCAATTTAGACGGATTCGTTAGCGCAAAAATTTTTAAACGCTAATTCTTGTTCCGCATCGGCCATGGTAGATGGCCAGGGCACTATAATAACCCAACATAGTATCAAATCCAGCCCATAAACCCCTAACTAGCAGTTTAAACGATGTTTAAAGTAACGAAATCGAAACAACTCCAAAACAATCGAAGCAATATTCAAGTTTCTGTCGATTTTAAAATATCTTCAATAAATTTTTTAAACAATTGCAGAAGACCACTCTTATGATAACTTGAACACCACCAAAATACGAGGCCCGAATTCCAAGATATGGCTGGCGAGAATGCTTAAATTACCGGCCTAGTCGGTCCCACTGTGGATTTTGGTCTTAGAATTTTGGTGGTGTTCTGTACTCTTGAATATTGGTTTTTAGGTGTTGTTTGATTTTTCCCAGATTACATATTATGTTATCTTTGGTTTGGGGCAATACGAGTATTTCGTAGTCGCTATTTTAACACCGTTTATAAGTTTCAGTATATATATTACTATCTGAGACCGTGAATGTCATTTGAGCGATATAACCCGTCTAACTGCTATATGTTCTTTTAGACGGGTTTGCGAACATGATATTCACGTTGATGTTCTATGATTGTGCTGATATTATGGTCGGATTGTCGTGGTGAATAACCTATGGTGCAATGGTAGCGGTACAGTTCAGATTCATTTGTATATTTATTATTGTGGGGCGAGTGTCCGACATGTGGACTGCCGTCTCTTTCAGATTGTATATTCTTTTATTGGGGCACGACCGGATTGAGGTCGATGTCATCATTGTATATATATTTTTCTTTTCTGTACTAGGATTTGTTGGCAATATTGCCCTCAAGTCAATTATTGGATCATAGGCACGTGATTGCAATGATTGAGGGATGATCTATACCGGTAGAACAGTCTTACTCGAGATGATAGTATGCTATCTGGTTTGAATTTATCATCGTGTATATTCTTTAGGTGACATTACAGATCACTATTACATGTTGATAGAGCCCATAGGATTCATACTTGACTACCAGCAGTATGATGGCGATCATATACGTGGGAGCCGGTGGTCTATAAGCACATCCTTAAAGTATCCCTAGTCGTGGGAGTTTCGAGACTGGGCATCGATACTCCAACAGTAGACTAGTGTATACAGATTGAGACCCCGACGAGGGGCGGTGGCCGTTCTCACAAGCCATTAGTGTTAGTTGGTTCATCTAATATGTATACAGGTGCTCATTGAGTTATGAGTACACCGGACGGACTCGCCGGGAACATGCTGGTTGGTATTATACCTATTGTCAGATAGCAGTTCCCTGGTGACATGTGTACAGGTTAGTCTATCGAGCTGAGATCGTCATTTGTCTCGTGTGAGTTCCCACTGCGCTTTGATTACTACCCTACCATGGCTCAAAGGAGTCGTGCAAACAGGTTTTAGTTGGGTACAGTCCTGAGCCACATGGAGGCATTGAGCGGATTGTCAGGGGATTCGTCTCTCCTGGTATTGGGGGTTGATATCGCGGAGTGCACGGGTGGCCATCACCAGAAATACTTGGCCAAGATAGTCGAGAATTATCGATATAGATAGTTTCTCAGGTGGTGATAGGCTTCATACCGACACTAAATATCGCGTTATTAGGGGTCTGACTTTATCCACCCCCCTAGACTCGATATGCGATATTCATAGACGAACAGACCGGACTGTACAGAGATTGTCACTGTCAGGCTCGGTAGGGGTACGGATGAGTTTGCTCGTCGGCTTTCCTTTCGCTCAATACCTGGGTAGCCGTTATGTACAGCTAGTGCCGCTGACGTGCTTGTGGTTACACCCACTGCCAGCGTATTGATGAGTCTTTAGAGTCCCACACAGAGGGTTTTCACGGTTCAGGCAAAAGGGTGTAGATGACGTATGTTGGTACATACAGGTGTCCGATTAAATATGTGTATATGCTACACAGACTTTGATCGGACGGATGATAATACTAGCGGCTTAGGATTGAGCCGAATTATTAAATCAGGTTTTGATTTAATAATTTATATATGTATTTATATATATGTATTCTAGTTTTATTGCTCACTATTCATTTTCTCTCTTGGCTATTTGTAACGTTTTGAAAATCGTTTCGGTGGAATTTCGAAAAAAACGGTAAAATAAGGGGGTTTTCTGTAAAAAGTCAAAATACAAATATCTTATTATAAAAATTAAATATACATATTCTAGCTATGTAATTGCTATTATTTGGTGTTTATTGAGCCGCTGGTGAAATTTCAAATTTTCTGAAAAAAATATTATTTTATTATTATTTTAAGCCGTCACTAATACATTTAATCAGGGAAAATTACAAATTGGAATGAGTTGAAACAAATTTTGTGCATCATAAAACATTAAATAAAAATTTATCATGTGGTTTTTGGAACGAAATCATTTGCCAAAACGGTTTGGAAATTATTGAAGAAAAAAGGCTTTTTTTTAGCGTAAATGGATGTTTGGGGTATTGTATTTATCATTTTTCATCACCCCACACCCGTGCCCACACCCACACACCCCCACTTACCCCTCCCCTTATCCAAATTCAGCAGCCCTCACCTTTTTCCCCACTTGGTTTGCAAAGGAAAGAAAGGGAAAAGAAAAGAAAAGAAAAGAGTAGAAAATGATATATTTTGAGTTGACTTTGACTTGAAACAACTTTCCCCACCTCACTCTCTCTCCTCACTCACCCACCCCCCCTCAAATCTGGCCGAAATCTGATCCTTAGACCAGCAGCCCCCCTCCCCCAAGTTCTCACTCAAGTTTGCATCAAAAAAAACTCCACAAAATGCTTCAAAATCAACACAAATTCAAAGCAAAATTCAAATCCAACTCCTACCCATTATTTCTTTGCCTTGGCTAGCATGAATCAAGGAGCAAGATGATGATTTGGGAGGCTAAGATTTCATGCTAAATCTCAAGATTTTAGGAGGTATAAATCATAACCCTATAATGAAATTGTTAGTTTTTGCTTAAAGCAAATTGATTTAAGTGTTAATTATAGTTTAATTTCATGTTTTGGAAATTTAAGAGAAGGGTTTAAATACTAAGTTAGGGCTTAGGCCAATTGATCATGATCTAATTGTGTGGTTAATATCTAGTGGGCTTGGTAAAGCAAAGCTAATTACTAGGTTACTAATTGTTTTATTAAATTGTTCTAATTATGCTAATTTGCTAACTAGGTTTTAATGAAATACTTATACAATGGAGATTAAAATCTAATTAGGTTTTGCATGGTATTAATAACATTTTAAAGTGCAGTTTAATACTTCATTTCATGCAAATCCAAACTAGTTTGTTGTATGTGCGTTTTGCTATAAAATGGTCGAAATTGGTTAATTTTGCAAACTAGTTTTTGTAAATATTGTGTTAAATCGAGAATTAAAATATGGTTAGGGTTTCATCATATCTTAAAAATTACATTGAGTGGTTTAACCATTTAAAATATGCAAAACCAAGTTTAATTGTAAAATTATGAATTTTACATTAAAAAGTGTTAAAATTGATATTTTTGCAAACTAGGATTTTGGAAATTATGCAAATTTATGTGATTAAATTATGGAAATGGTTTTATTGACTTATTTAAGTTATTTAATAAGTATTATGGCCGCTAGAATTGTTTAAACATCGAGTTTTGTACTAAAACGGGTAATTTTGCTTGCTAGTTTTTCGGAAAAACGGCTTTTAGAGTGAATTTGGGGTTTTCGTGAGTTTTAACCTATTTTATATTAAAATTAGTGTTCGTGAATGTGCAAATGAGTGTATTTGGGTTTTACCTCGGTCACTTGGCGTTTGTACGACTACACCGAGTGATTTCGGGTTGTTTTGCGAAGGCTAACCGTAGGTTCTAACCTATAGGCCTTTTAGCGTATCGTGTTGGTTTTAGCGTGTCATTTTAAGTTTCGATTTGGTTTTGATGTGATGCGATACGTGTGATATGTATAGGTACCCCCACGACGATCCGAGATGATGCAGAAGATGAAGGCGACATCGATACCGACACGTAGGATACAGGTGAGTAGATTTATATCTACGGGGAGAAGTCGGGTGGATGGCGTATAGCACCCCCGCAGTCCGTGGTGGTGTATACGGATGCGTATACACACCAACATTTATTATATGTTATTTGGGATTAATAACGTTGCTTAGGATGGATATTGGTGTGTTGGATTACTTTAGTGTTGCGAACCCTAGGGTAGTGTTACACACACATACACACATACATACTTGCATACATTCCTATTGATATGTACTCATGGGATTCTTTATAGTTATGTGTTCACATGGGTATGGGACTATGTGTTCACATACGGATTGAGGATGATACTTGGGATTGAGCTGAGTCGATGAGATTCGATTTGAGGCCGTGAGATCGGTGATATAGCAGGGTTCGTATCTTAGGTACGACATGACGTTGTAGCGGGTCCTTGACGTAGTGTTTCACACACGTCCATGCATACGTAGGCGGTATCAGTATGGTACTAGACGTAGATCAGTACCCCGATCATATTATTTGATAAAGAGGATACCAGGTGAATAGTATGATGAATGTGATATTGACCCGTACCCAGATTGGGATGCCGTACGACGGATTTACGTACGAGCTATATTGATGATTGATCCGCACTCCTGACTTGGGATGCCTGATTATAGATATGGTATCGGATACGATATTATTGAGGCGGGATCACCGACTATACATATACAGGTATGTATATGTATCGACTCAGATGATAGGCGGTTTCCTTACCTGTAGTTCAGCTTGTTAGTTCAGCCGTATAGTTTAGTGTAGTTGTTAGATTAGATTAGACTTCTTACCTATTTCAAAAACTAACGAATCGTGGGCATTTTTAAAGATAGCTCAAGGGAATCTACGGATATTTCAAAAACGACGTATCTTTTCATAAAAACACCGTAGCCCCTATTTTCAAAACCCCATGATTCGTGTTATTTCAAAAGGCACCATTCGTAGGACTTATATTAGATTATTGCAGATTAGTTATCGTTGTGTCTAGTATTCAGCTCCCGCACATTATTGTTGTTCGCTCTGCCTCGCATACTTATTGTGCTGCATATTCCATTATTGATATCATGCTGTTAGGACACCAGCACCATTACCGATGATGCGTATGTACCACGTACACTTACTTGCCGGCTCACACACATCTTCATCGGTAATTGCCATGTCACGTACACTTTAGAGAATATATTTGCTTGACTTAGCTTATTAGCTAGCAGTTTTGACATGATATTAGTGTACTTTCCTTATATGCCATATTAGACATTTTAGTTATTACTTGCTACTTCATGCATATTGTTATTCATTGTTATACCGCACGCATGGATTCTCATGCCTTTATTCACTAGTTTATGTGCTATTGAGGTTTTGGACTCGGATTTCCTTGATTTTTCTGGATTTGGGAACCGTGGAGATTTCAAAAGAGAATATGTAATTGTTTTAAAAACCCGGTTACCCTGGATATGATATTTCAGTGCGTCCACCATGTGTTTTCTCGGTGCTGAGAGCGACATGTGAGACCCGAGTTCGAGGAGTGGAGGAACCGTTTCGGGTACATGGTGGACCCGGTAAGGTACCCCGGGGCAAGAAGCTCGTGGTGATGACGATGAGCCTGGCAGGGGGAGACTACCTACCGGTGATATTACCCGACGCGTCGGATATCCGGAGGATACCGTCGTGGTCTTGAGATGGATGGTAGGGGCCGGTCTGGACTGGCGGCGCCCTAGATATTGTGATTTAGATATTGAGATTTTGAGACATTGAGATTTATGTTTTGTGTCGATGCTAGACACCGTTAGTGTTGATTTCAGTTATGATACCTCATTTGAAAAAATACAAAGGAAATCTCACTAATTTATGAAAACAGTTTCTTCATTTACATGTATGCTGTTTTCATGCATTCATACCTCACTCATATGATATATTGCTACCTGAGGCACTGACTCTGGCACATGAAATTACACTCGGGTTAGATATTACCCTAGACATTGTCATAGGCTGCCTGTTATACATATATTTGAGGATATATTATGATCATTGACCTAGGTGGCGTTATTTATGCGATTTCTGTGCGTAGATGTTTTTCTATTCACGAGTTGGCAACTCACCCCCGTTGTGCCCCAGTTTCTTGCAGGTTTGCCGTACAGGTTTCATTACGGCTTTGCTGGCACTATTTCCATTCCGGGTGGCTTGCTAGTAGGTGGGTTATTTGTATCTCACCCATCCTTATATCTTGTATATTATTATTCAGTTGTATCTAGAAGTTCCATCAACCAAACATGTATCTATTGAGATAGAGACCAGTGTTGTTATTCTTTCGACCTTAGAGTCGCTCGTTATATTTCTGGTGGTTTGAGTTCCTTTTTGAGTTTTTGATCCTCGCCGTTGGCGTTGTATATTATATTGCTTGTTTGGTTGTGACCGTCGATTGACGAAGAGCTAGCTCCCGCTTGGGGATGCCTTTTTCTTGTTTTCGTATACTATTCATGTTGTATCCCGTTTGGGGGCCAGTATTTACAAAGGAGACTCTGCCGAAATTTTCAGTGAATTTTGATGTTTTAAAAACTGCATAATTCGGCTTATGCTATTGAAATTACTTGCTTTAAGTTGGTTTTTCCTGCACTCTACTACTTTTCTTGGTTTGGATTTCTGGGTTTTCGGTTTACTTAGATTACGTACGCCTCGAGACGTTCGTAGTTTAAGTGCCGGTCATGTTCCGTACTTTCGGGTCGTGACAAAGTTGGTATCAGAGCGTTAGGTTTTAACCTTCGGAGCGTAGGATGACCCTTGGTTGATGGAATAGGTGACTAAAGTAGAGTGACGTACCGTTGGTATGTTCCGCGGCATATTTACGACACGCCACTCCACTTATGAAGCCTTAGGATGTACATTTCCTTGTTCGGTATTATATTCCTTCCTGATCTAGCCTCATCGGTACCAGTTTGGTTTTGCTGCTACGGTTACGGGCAGGGAGAGCTACGGCTAGAGTTGCGGTCAGCGCAAGCTCGTCATGAACGAGGACTGACCAGGGCGAAATTCCGGCGACACACGATTGCAGAGATGTGTCTTTTTACTGTGTCTCCGCGCCACGAGCGTTTGGCGGATCGCCTTTATGAGGTTACTCGGAGGTGCTGATCGACACTAGAGGATTGAGCCACTGACAGAGGCCAGCCAGATTTTGATGACCATTGGTGTGTTGCTTATTCATGATGGTCGAGGCACTGTTCAGCGTGCAGATGAGCGAACTAGTTATTGCTGCGAACGACGAGATATTGCCCCCGATGATGGCGTTAGTGCAGAACGAGTTGTACTAAGAGATGATAGAAGGTCGCTAGTCATCGAGGATGAATGACTAGGACTTGTGGATCGTTCGCCTACCCCGATGCGAGGTCATCAGATAGATTGATTCCAGCTGGAGACGATTTCACGCGGAGACGTTGAGAGTCGACAGAGACGATCGAATGTCAGCAACCTATTATTCCAAGTTTTAAGTAGTCGGAAAGACATGCAGGCAATTCTATGGTCCCTCTAGAAGAATGAAACCCTAACTCGACTTAATGACCGTGTGAAAGCCTTTGAACCTTCGGGTTTGCGGCAGTTCTACGGCGCCATTAGTGAGGCTTGGGTTTGCCCTTCTACGGCTGGACCACCGATGCTGTGGTATGTACTCGATACTATTAAACTGTGCCCAAGATGTTGAGCTCTTGGGGGATTATGAGGTTTTGACGACTCGATCGGATGGCTCGACTTAATTCGGATGCTAGGTGGTGAGATGCATTCTTGGGAGACTCCAGATACGAGGATAGTCGTTGGAGCTCAATCCATGCAGCCGCGACGAGACGAGTCCAAAGCAGACGACATTAGAGAAAAGTGAAGTAAGAGGTTCGTACCAGATCTAGATGAGATGACGTTCCACTCCGCCGACATCTGAGATGCGTTGCGCATGCCGAGGCATGGTACTTGGACTTACCTTCCAGAAAGAGTCGCGATGAGTATGCAGTCGTTCCAGAGCAAGATGCAGATATAGGAACGGACAATGACTTCCGGACAGTTGGCAGGGACAAGACATGGAAGAGACCGTGAGCAGGATTCCTTTCAGGACACTGCTGCAATGATACTTGCACCCAGGATCAGATGTGTCACGTATATTCAGAGAGCCAGAGGCCGACGCCAGTGATATGCTGTCTTACGAGTGGTCGCGATGATTGACCAAGAGATGACCAGAGGAGTGCCAGAACGGAATCATCCCCGTTAGCACACCTGACAGGGCCGATGAGCCGATGGACCGAAAGATTGGTAATTCACAGTGAAGACCTTGACCAGGAGTGGTCATGGTTACGCACGCCAGCAGGACAGAGTTCATGATCATCGATGAGACGTCCCACTAGTGACCGCGACAGTTGCAGAGATTCTTAGAGGATGCGCTTGAGCAGTACTATTCCGCCATTATTGATTACGATGTTTTGGGTGATTTATTCGTATGATTTGATTTTGATGATTGAGGATTTACGATCTTTGCACAGTGTTGCACTTGATATCGTTTCGTTCTTTAGTTTCACATGTTTGTGATTTTACTGTTTTAAACAGTTGAGTTGGTTTTGTGCATATGCACGCACACGATTTCGTTCCTGCACTCGGTATAGTTTATATATGCTTGCAGTGCAGTGATACGCCTTATGTGCACTTAGATGCACTGGACTTAGATTTCGATTATGATACTCGATATTTGTTTTGTGCACCTGATTGATTTTGCACACGTTCGGCGCTTGATATTGGATTTCATGATTTCGTGCGCGATGGATGCACCTGATTTGGATTTTCGCGCATGTTGAGCGCATGTCTTGAGATGCGATTTTGGTGCACACCAGATGCACTAAAGTGAGATTTTTCGTGCATGTCAGATGCACCTGATTTTGCTGTCAGGCACACATGTTGCCTACGACAGATGTTCCGTGCACACCCGATGCACTTAGATATTGTTTCTGTGCGCATGTATGGCACATTCATGGATTTTGATTTCCGTGCGCACCAGACGCACGTAGTATTCATGTGCATATTTTGGGATTGATTTCTTATAGAGCAGTACGTTTTTATGATATTGCTATGTGTTTTCGTACTGGGCAGGACTAGTCAGAGGACAGTACCTGAATACATTTTGCATGCATTGATAGTTATTGAAGGGATTTCCAAAAAGCGAGCTATAGCCTCAGTATTTACCTACGTGTCTGATATGACACGAAATGTTTAAAACAAGGAGACCCTTCTAAATTGTTTCCAAAACGGCGGAACGTACATTTCAAACAAAAGTATATATGTATATAGTTATTTTATTATGGTAGACGTCCGCCACTGTGCAGTGTTATACGCGTTGCACAACGACTTAAAGAGATTTGGCATGCATTTCCTTCAGATGCTTACAGATATAGATTCGATATTTACATTTATAGTTTCGAGTTATATCATATTGGTTTTGATTTGGATTTGGCATTGATGTCTTCTCCACGACTCCGATGATCGCGGGATGCTTGGAGGAGTTTTGATTTGAGTTATATACTCATTTTTCAAGCGCATGCGCTGCGCTACGAACTGTTTTATGTATTTACAATTTCGGAGCCCCGACGACTTGATGGGTTTTCTTAGATGTTTTAGTATTTGGGGGAGTTTGAATTTAAATTCGGGGACCGAATTTCTTTAAGGGGGGAAGATTGTAACGTTTTGAAAATCGTTTCGGTGGAATTTCGAAAAAAACGGTAAAATAAGGGGGTTTTCTGTAAAAAATCAAAATACAAATATCTTATTATAAAAATTAAATATACATATTCTAGCTATGTAATTGCTATTATTTGGTGTTTATTGAGCCGCTGGTGAAATTTCAAATTTTCTGAAAAAAATATTATTTTATTATTATTTTAAGCCGTCACTAATACATTTAATTAGGGAAAATTACAAATTGGAATGAGTTGAAACAAATTTTGTGCATCATAAAACATTAAATAAAAATTTATCATGTGGTTTTTGGAACGAAATCATTTGCCAAAACGGTTTGGAAATTATTGAAAAAAAAGGCTTTTTTTTAGCGTAAATGGATGTTTGGGGTATTGTATTTATCATTTTTCATCACCCCACACCCGTGCCCACACCCAAACACCCCCACTTACCCCTCCCCTTATCCAAATTCAGCAGCCCTCACCTTTTTCCCCACTTGGTTTGCAAAGGAAAGAAAGGGAAAAGAAAAGAAAAGAAAAGAGTAGAAAATGATATATTTTGAGTTGACTTTGACTTGAAACAACTTTCCCCACCTCACTCTCTCTCCTCACTCACCCCCCCCTCAAATCTGGCCGAAATCTGATCCTTAGACCAGCAGCCCCCCTCCCCCAAGTTCTCACTCAAGTTTGCATCAAAAAAAACTCCACAAAATGCTTCAAAATCAACACAAATTCAAAGCAAAATTCAAATCCAACTCCTACCCATTATTTCTTTGCCTTGGCTAGCATGAATCAAGGAGCAAGATGATGATTTGGGAGGCTAAGATTTCATGCTAAATCTCAAGATTTTAGGAGGTATAAATCATAACCCTATAATGAAATTGTTAGTTTTTGCTTAAAGCAAATTGATTTAAGTGTTAATTATAGTTTAATTTCATGTTTTGGAAATTTAAGAGAAGGGTTTAAATACTAAGTTAGGGTTTAGGCCAATTGATCATGATCTAATTGTGTGGTTAATATCTAGTGGGCTTGGTAAAGCAAAGCTAATTACTAGGTTACTAATTGTTTTATTAAATTGTTCTAATTATGCTAATTTGCTAACTAGGTTTTAATGAAATACTTATACAATGGAGATTAAAATCTAATTAGGTTTTGCATGGTATTAATAACATTTTAAAGTGTAGTTTAATACTTCATTTCATGCAAATCCAAACTAGTTTGTTGTATGTGCATTTTGCTATAAAATGGTCGAAATTGGTTAATTTTGCAAACTAGTTTTTGTAAATATTGTGTTAAATCGAGAATTAAAATATGGTTAGGGTTTCATCATATCTTAAAAATTACATTGAGTGGTTTAACCATTTAAAATATGCAAAACCAAGTTTAATTGTAAAATTATGAATTTTACATTAAAAAGTGTTAAAATTGATATTTTTGCAAACTAGGATTTTGGAAATTATGCAAATTTATGTGATTAAATTATGGAAATGGTTTTATTGACTTATTTAAGTTATTTAATAAGTATTATGGCCGCTAGAATTGTTTAAACATCGAGTTTTGTACTAAAACGGGTAATTTTGCTTGCTAGTTTTTCGGAAAAAACGGCTTTTAGAGTGAATTTGGGGTTTTCGTGAGTTTTAACCTATTTTATATTAAAATTAGTGTTCGTGAATGTGCAAATGAGTGTATTTGGGTTTTACCTCGGTCACTTGGCGTTTGTACGACTACACCGAGTGATTTCGGGTTGTTTTGCGAAGGCTAACCGTAGGTTCTAACCTATAGGCCTTTTAGCGTATCGTGTTGGTTTTAGCGTGTCATTTTAAGTTTCGATTTGGTTTTGATGTGATGCGATACGTGTGATATGTGTAGGTACCCCCACGACGATCCGAGATGATGCAGAAGATGAAGGCGACATCGATACCGACACGTAGGATACAGGTGAGTAGATTTATATCTACGGGGAGAAGTCGGGTGGATGGCGTATAGCACCCCCGCAGTCCGTGGTGGTGTATACGGATGCGTATACATACCAACATTTATTATATGTTATTTGGGATTAATAACGTTGCTTAGGATGGATATTGGTGTGTTGGATTACTTTAGTGTTGCGAAACCTAGGGTAGTGTTACACACACATACACACATACATACTTGCATACATTCCTATTGATATGTACTCATGGGATTCTTTATAGTTATGTGTTCACATGGGTATGGGACTATGTGTTCACATACGGATTGAGGATGATACTTGGGATTGAGCTGAGTCGATGAGATTCGATTTGAGGCCGTGAGATCGGTGATATAGCAGGGTTCGTATCTTAGGTACGACATGACGTTGTAGCGGGTCCTTGACGTAGTGTTTCACACACGTCCATGCATACGTAGGCGGTATCAGTATGGTACTAGACGTAGATCAGTACCCCGATCATATTATTTGATAAAGAGGATACCAGGTGAATAGTATGATGAATGTGATATTGACCCGTACCCAGATTGGGATGCCATACGACGGATTTACGTACGAGCTATATTGATGATTGATCCGCACTCCTGACTTGGGATGCCTGATTATAGATATGGTATCGGATACGATATTATTGAGGCGGGATCACCGACTATACATATACAGGTATGTATATGTATCGACTCAGATGATAGGCGGTTTCCTTACCTGTAGTTCAGCTTGTTAGTTCAGCCGTATAGTTTAGTGTAG
Source organism: Agapanthus africanus (assembly GCA_030015575.1). NCBI lineage: Eukaryota > Viridiplantae > Streptophyta > Magnoliopsida > Asparagales > Amaryllidaceae > Agapanthus > Agapanthus africanus. The sequence continues at coordinate 448,045,144 of JASDDO010000012.1, read as the reverse complement.
TTGTTAGATTAGATTAGACTTCTTACCTATTTCAAAAACTAACGAATCGTGGGCATTTTTAAAGATAGCTCAAGGGAATCTACGGATATTTCAAAAACGACGTATCTTTTCATAAAAACACCGTAGCCCCTATTTTCAAAACCCCATGATTCGTGTTATTTCAAAAGGCACCATTCGTAGGACTTATATTAGATTATTGCAGATTAGTTATCGTTGTGTCTAGTATTCAGCTCCCGCACATTATTGTTGTTCGCTCTGCCTCGCATACTTATTGTGCTGCATATTCCATTATTGATATCATGCTGTTAGGACACCAGCACCATTACCGATGATGCGTATGTACCACGTACACTTACTTGCCGGCTCACACACATCTTCATCGGTAATTGCCATGTCACGTACACTTTAGAGAATATATTTGCTTGACTTAGCTTATTAGCTAGCAGTTTTGACATGATATTAGTGTACTTTCCTTATATGCCATATTAGACATTTCAGTTATTACTTGCTACTTCATGCATATTGTTATTCATTGTTATACCGCACGCATGGATTCTCATGCCTTTATTCACTAGTTTATGTGCTATTGAGGTTTTGGACTCGGATTTCCTTGATTTTTCTGGATTTGGGAACCGTGGAGATTTCAAAAGAGAATATGTAATTGTTTTAAAAACCCGGTTACCCTGGATATGATATTTCAGTGCGTCCACCATGTGTTTTCTCGGTGCTGAGAGCGACATGTGAGACCCGAGTTCGAGGAGTGGAGGAACCGTTTCGGGTACATGGTGGACCCGGTAAGGTACCCCGGGGCAAGAAGCTCGTGGTGTTGACGATGAGCCTGGCAGGGGGAGACTACCTACCGGTGATATTACCCGACGCGTCGGATATCCGGAGGATACCGTCGTGGTCTTGAGATGGATGGTAGGGGCCGGTCTGGACTGGCGGCGCCCTAGATATTGTGATTTAGATATTGAGATTTTGAGACATTGAGATTTATGTTTTGTGTCGATGCTAGACACCGTTAGTGTTGATTTCAGTTATGATACCTCATTTGAAAAAATACAAAGGAAATCTCACTAATTTATGAAAACAGTTTCTTCATTTACATGTATGCTGTTTTCATGCATTCATACCTCACTCATATGATATATTGCTACCTGAGGCACTGACTCTGGCACATGAAATTACACTCGGGTTAGATATTACCCTAGACATTGTCATAGGCTGCCTGTTATACATATATTTGAGGATATATTATGATCATTGACTTAGGTGGCGTTATTTATGCGATTTCTGTGCGTAGATGTTTTTCTATTCACGAGTTGGCAACTCACCCCCGTTGTGCCCCAGTTTCTTGCAGGTTTGCCGTACAGGTTTCATTACGGCTTTGCTGGCACTATTTCCATTCCGGGTGGCTTGCTAGTAGGTGGGTTATTTGTATCTCACCCATCCTTATATCTTGTATATTATTATTCAGTTGTATCTAGAAGTTCCATCAACCAAACATGTATCTATTGAGATAGAGACCAGTGTTGTTATTCGTTCGACCTTAGAGTCGCTCGTTATATTTCTGGTGGTTTGAGTTCCCTTTTGAGTTTTTGATCCTCGCCGTTGGCGTTGTATATTATATTGCTTGTGTGGTTGTGACCGTCGATTGACGAAGAGCTAGCTCCCGCTTGGGGATGCCTTTTTCTTGTTTTCGTATACTATTCATGTTGTATCCCGTTTGGGGGCCAGTATTTACAAAGGAGACTCTGCCGAAATTTTCAGTGAATTTTGATGTTTTAAAAACTGCATAATTCGGCTTATGCTATTGAAATTACTTGCTTTAAGTTGGTTTTTCCTGCACTCTACTACTTTTCTTGGTTTGGATTTCTGGGTTTTCGGTTTACTTAGATTACGTACGCCTCGAGACGTTCGTCGATTAAGTGCCGGTCATGTTCCGGGTCGTGACACTATTCATATTTTTGTTCGAATACGCGCATGTGTATTTCGATACATATACCAGGTTGTATTCCGTATTTATACGGAATCGTTTCTACAAGATGGACACTTCATTTGTATGATTTTCATTTTGGAAAATCATTTGTTTTACAAATGAGGTGGAGGGGTGACATAGAATGAACATTGTTTAGCATGTAGAGAGGTATGGCATGGCTTTATTTTATTGGGAAATTGGATGAGATATTTTTTGGTGTGCATAATTGAAAGAGGAAGCCACCATTTTCTCCATATGCTAGACTAGTGATTCTTTTCTTGACTTGCTTATTTTTCTCATTCTCATTCTCACTTGGAGAAAGTTTTTAGCCATTTTCTTTAGTTGCTCATGCCACATGTTTCCTCACCTCTTCTTGATCTTCTATGATTGCTCTTTAAGAATTTGTGATGAGAGAAAAACAATAGTGAGATAATCCTACACCTCCACTCCCCATTGATAGCAACTTTGGAGCGTCGGTTGCCTCGCTTGGCGAGGCTGAAGTTTGCGTTATTTCCCTCGGGTGGATCGTCGTAGATGGAGGAAGACCGGCAACCAAATTCGATCCGTGACCACTAGGAGCTTGGGATGATGGTTGAAGACCCGAAGGACTTGGTTCATTCGGTATAACCATTCTAACTTCTCTTTGCATGTTTGCTACTATAGGGGTTTTGGTTCGATCTTGCGCGGGTTTTGTTTGCGCCAAAGTTTTGAAAATTTTTGTTCTGTATTTGGCCACGGTTTGATAGCTGGGGCGCCGGAAAAACCCAACATGGTATCAGAGACACCCAAACACCTTAATGTAGCTAGTTGCGACATTAGAATTCACGTTTTTTCGGGCATCGAAAACTGTCGAAAAAACAGTCCCGAATTTTTGAGTTGTGAGATGTTTGCACACCCCGCGGGCTCTCGGTTTGAACCGATAATCGACGGGGTGCTTCGTGGGCACCCGGGGAGACCCCGGGGGTGACCGAACGGCTGGTCCCACTCCCCAAGACCACCACAAGGTTTTCTTAGGGGTGGGGACCCGAAACTGCCCCGGTATAGGTAGTTTCGGGTCTGCCTCACCCTCTGGCCACCTCGTAGTGGGCTCGGGGGTAGGGTACCCCCTTTAGGCCTCCCGACTCCAAGTTAATTTCATGCTCTAACTTCCCGCGAAGGGTTGGTCGCGTTTCGTTTTGATTTGGACCTCCGAATTGACTCAAAACTCAACTTTTTTGGATGTTTAGTGCACTTGTTTTTTATCCTTAGTATATTTGGGATGTGCGCTAATTGTCTTTTGTAATTCTAATGTCGTGACTTCGTTTACATTCGTTGATGTGTTGGTAACATTGTCTAATTGCTATATGCTCAATTAGACGGGGTTACACACTTGATTCGGTTACTTGCTTCTGTGGATATATATCTGGTTATGGTTTGTGCGGATTGTCGTGGTGGATAGCCTTGGGTGCAATAGTAGTTCAGTTTAGTTTCATTTGTACATCTGATATTGTGGGGCAAGCGTCTGACATGTGGATTGCTGTCACTGCCAGTTTGTATATTATTTGTTTGGGGCACGATCGGGTTGAGGTCGATGTCACCCTTGTACATATTATTTTCTTTCATGTACTAGGATTACCCCGTGGTGGAGTGCACGAATAGCCGGATTCGCATCTCATGGCATTAAGATTGAGGGGGCCTCACTCTAGAATTGGCGAGCTATTCTCCGCACTCGTAGAGGGTATAGGTTGACCCAAGGAAAGGTGCTCAAGTTACCGGATTCCGTGAAGTGCCGGGTGGCCCATTCACTTTGATGAAGGGGGTTTCCTCACTTCTGGTTTTAGCGGGTAACTTGCCACGCTCGTAGGGGTCTAGGTTTTCATTGCACAGGCTATCCACACGACCAGGGGAACGTCGGGTTTCACTTGCGGCTCAAAGGAAACCCGGGGCTCCCAGATTATCCGTTTGTTCTGTGATGCTTATCGCTATTTTGTGATGTTGCTTATATCATGTCTGGGACGAATGTTATATATATATATATATATACACACACACACACACACTAGTAGATGTTGTATATGTTTTGCACCCGCGCTAGTCCAGCCGCCGCTCTGTCGTTAGTTAAGTAACCTAACGGGTGATGACGGGGCCCAGTGGCGAATGCGAATAGCATATACGTACATCATATTTTCGTTCTTTTCTGGTGTGATTAATTGATGGGACTGCGTTGATTCTGATCAATGCAAGGAAAACAAAGATATATGATGTTGTTGGAACCAATTTTAAAAATGATATTACGGACGTTTTCTTTTGTTTTGCACAGCGGTATTCGGTTATGAATATCTAGCACCTCATTCAACGAGGCAAGAGCCGAGATCCCATCACCGAGAGTGACCTCTTGGGCAAAAGTTTGCGTCAGGGTAATAACTTCACTATAGTCGATTACTTTTTTGCTTTGCATTGAGATATTCAGTTGGGAATATCCCGCACCTTATTCGACGAGAAAAGAGCCGAGATCCCTTCACGGGGAGTGAACTCGTTAGCAAAGGTTTTCGCCACTATATATTTGTAAAAAGCTATCCGGTTCCTTCAACGTTATCAAGTTCATTACGTTAAAGTTTTTTCGCCAAAAACCATTCGTAGCCCTCCACCATTTCAGACGGGTAGTAATTTGTATTCATGCTATGTTTGTTGGCCTTCGTCATGGCATAGTGTATAGTAGCTATTTGTCACTTTTCTGTTGCATAGCTAGATGCGTTGGTTTAGGACAGTCGTACTACTATGTTGGCCTTCGTCAAGGGTATGTATGGGTGGGTTCAAATTAACCTGGACAATGACGGATAAAACTTGACATGTGACTTATGATGTGTTGACCTTCGTCAAGGTCATAAGAGCATAGGGCAGAAATCACATCAGGAGTTTCAAACATACAGGAAATTTGCCAGATATGTGCATACCTTCTGGAGTGTGATAACTTGAGTTGATTCTATCAAGTTATCATGCGATGATAGTTGGATCCCGATTCCCACTGGTGAGTTGGTTTACTTCGCGGGTGATTTTAGATGATCCCGACTAATTCTTCTTTCATGTTTGGAGGAGAATTTGAGGATACGGCGGGAGACATTCTGATTAGATAAAGTGATTAACCATTCTAATCTAGGTTAGAGTGCATACTGAGTGTTTCTTTTTTCTCTCTCTTTGGCAGCGACCATGGCCCGACCCTAGACTAGAACTCATAAACCAAGTTAACCGTACCTTCTTAAAACACATTGGCTTTTGGATTATCAGAGTTGCATACTTTATTACCACTCCTACTTTTACCCCTTTTCTTTTCTCCGGAACATTCTGTATCACTACGAAAATCCATATTTATTCGATATGACAATCGTATATTTACATACGAACTCGAAGAAACTCGTTTCAGATTCGAGAATGGTTTCCGGTTCTGGAGAAATTGAATATGACTATTCAGTTGTCTTTTCCTTTTACCTTCTCTCAGGCTCTGAGGGCTCCTAGGATTAGGAGAGGGTACACCTATTGCGCTTATTGGATTGTCTTCTTCCAAACCATAGGCAGGTGCCGAAAGGTGGGGAAGGAAGAAAACCAATTAGCCTAAGTGAGGTGTACAAAAAGCAATAAGTAAAGACAAATAAAGGGATTAGAAAGAAGGCAAAGTAAATTGCGACTGCTATCATTCACGACCAAACCGCGTATATCATCGCCACTCCTACTTCACGTTTGAATTTCTCCAGAACATCCCGTATCACTACGAAGATCCACATTTATTGGATAATCCATCGTATAATTACATACGAACTCGAAGGAACTTGTTCCAGTTCGAGAATGAATTTTGGTTCAGGAGAAATAGAATAAAGATTATTCTGTTCTCTTTTATCTTTACTTTCTCTCGGGTTGCGAGGGCTCCTAGGATTAGGAGAGTAAACCTATTACGCTTATTGGATAGTCTTCTTCCAAACCATAGGCTGGTGTCGAACAGTAGGGAAGGAAGAAAACCATTTAGCCTAAAATGGTGTACAGAAGGTAATGAGTAAAGACAAATAAAGGGATTTGGAGAGATGGCAAGGAAATATACGGTTACAGTCATGAATCTGGTTACTGAAAGAGGCATTACTAGGAATACCCGACTACCACTTCGAAACATTTTCATGTTTCAGTTTCACAATGCGTTGTTAATTGCAAACTGATTTCCCAATTAGAACCTTACTCCAGGGTATGTATTTACCAAGTTTGATTCTCACATATGTATGGTTTTACAGATGATGAGTAGGAGTAAGTTATTAAGAATTAGGTGATTAATCCTTATTATATCGGAATTCGTTGTAATTGGTGATATTTGAGGAAATCGCCTGGGGTTTTGCCTGACGGCAAATATTTGGTTTTGAATATCCGTTGTTATGCATCAATTTCAAACTGAAATATCTATACGTTTATTTGATAAAGTGAGATATAACTTTTTAAAATTATGTCCATGACATTTACCTATATCAGTTGCTGATTGGGTAAGGAGCATTAAACAGCGGTGTAATTTTTCTTAACCATAGTACAGTTTTCAACTTACAACGCACAGGCTTTGAGTTATTCAACTCATGGGACTTATACAAAGTATTGTATGTTGTCCAGTGTCCATTAAAATAAATGGGTTGGTGCTCGTACTATATTCTGTTTACTTATGACTTCTCCAGTTTTAGATAGGTATTTTATAGAAATACAAGGTCCAAGTTTTGAGAAGTTATAGGTACAAGAATAAAGTAGAGAACCATGTGTTGCAAGTATCAGGATTCTTCAAGGTGATCGAAGATATAGATACTTGTGTTTGGTATTCAGTTGATAGTAATGGTTTTTGAGAACTTACTTCTCTTTCAGGTTACTCATATCTGGATGCACTCATAGTTGAGTAATACTGATCGACCTCCTTCCATTTGGTTGACATGCACTGGAGACAGCTGCATGATATGAATCTGGTTCCAATTAAATCAGTACCTCCGTTTCTATATTGTATATAGAATGGTTAATATCTTAACGATGTTAAGGTATATGGAGTTGTCCGGCTTATGCTTAAAACCAGACTCTGGATAACTCTAAGCACGTTTCTATAATGACGGTTTGTGGGTTATTTCGGGCTATGACGAGGGTTAACTTTCTACTATCTGGAAGATCAATAGTGATATTGTTCTTGACTCGCCACAGTTTTAATAAAATGGACTTTTTCATAAAACAGTAGTGGGAGTATGGTAGAATTGGAAGTGATTCCAGAACCACAAATAATTACTGAAAATTTAATAGAACCTAAAGATTCAATTGGGTTTGACATTCCATTAGCCACTCCGCAGATATGGTGGGTAACCTCAGGCGCCCGAGTGGTACTTCGGTATCCTCAAAGACGGTGACAGGGAGGTTCTTGTTTACTCAGACTTACCATTACTGTTGTTCTAGACTATGAGCCCCGGCATCAGGAAGAGTATAGCGTCGTTCTAAACTAGCTTTAGAAGTGCACGTGTATATGACTCTGCCAGAGGGTTGTTGTAGTCAGTGGGAGTAGTGGAAGCATAGTGGACAAGTAGCTTATGTCTATTTATAGACTAAAGCAAGTGTAGTGGAGATAGATCATCTATTTTTGATGTGACAGTCATAGGATTTGACCTCATCAGAATAGGAGATGGATCTGGTAAAAAGGTAGTAGGGTGTGATGACCTGGTATTTGGATGACATACACTTTGTAGGAAGTGAAATTCCTATACTACGATCGGTTATACTTTGGTTGTCACACAGTGGTTTCTCCACATAGGATATGGATATTATATCAGGCATTCTGGTTACCAGATATATGGTTTTAGATTTAGATTTGGGTAGTATCCCAATATGGGTACTTTGACACTACTCTAAAGGTGTTTTAGAATGGACGACTTCTGGTTTGGTAGTGTACCTGCAGGTGATGGAGTCACCCTCTCTAAAGGTGTCTTACAGACTAAAAGGGAGAGGGATGTGCATGATTGGCATATCACTTGCTTAGGCAATTGAGTCAATCTTGAGATGTCAAGTACCACACCAGATATTGTTTTTGCACTGGCCGCAATAAGTTTATATATTAATCCAATCATGGAGAAACGTTCGGAAGCAGTTTATGAACATAAGTGGATGTTCTAAGGATATGGTAATGGCAGCCTCTTTCGGGAGACGGTTATCATTCCAGGCTTCCAAGATGACCTGGATGACAGAGCGATTGTCAGAGTTATAAGTTTTCCCTCTTAATGAGGGGCAGTTGTTTGGACAAGTGGTCCAAGCGGATACTGAGGGAGGCGTGGCGCATGATACTGATTAAATTCAATGGACGATACAGTCTAAGAAGTTTGCTGGATTTGGAGTTCATTTGTGAACTAGGTCCCATCAGATATCCGTACATATTCTAAGACAGGTATTGCTCATTTCGGGAGATATCTTTCTCCGCGAACTTGAGATAAAGAGAGACATAGGAAGAAACATTGGAGTGGATCCACTCACTGAGGCTATATCTCGAAGGCAATAGTTTTACAAACGAGCTTTGTGAAACTGATTAGTAGAGAAGTTGGGTGTTCGGTATCACACGGGCTGTGAGTATGCGACACCGCAATAATTAGCCTTAAGTGCAAGTGGGAGATTGTTGGCTATAGTGCCCTTAAGTCAATTATTTGATTGCATGCACATGATTGCAATGATTGAGGGAGGATCTATACCGGTAGAACAGTCTTACTCGAGATGATAGTATGCCATCTGGTTTGTCTTTATCATCGTGTACATGCTTTAGGTGACATTACAGATTACTATTACATGGTGATAGAGCCCATAGGATTCATGCTTGACAACCAGCAGTATGATGGCGATTATATACGTGGGAGCTGGGTGGTCTATAAGCACATCCTTAAAGTGTCCCTAGTCATGGGAGTTTCGAGACTGGGCATCGATACTCCAAGAGTAGACTAGTGTATACGGATCGAGACCCCAATGAGGGGCGGTGGCCGGTCTCACAAGCCATTGGTGTTAGTTGGTTCACCTAAGATGTATACAGGTGCTCATTGGGTTATGAGTACACCGGAAGGACACGTCGGGAACATGCTAGTTGGTATTATACCTATTGTCAGATAGCAGTTCCCTGGTGACATGTGTACAGGTTAGTCTATTGACCTGAGATCGTCATTTGTCTCGTGTGAGTTCCTACTGTGCTTTGATTACTACCCTACCACGGTTCAAAAGAGTCGTGCAAACAGGTTTTAGTTGGGTACAGTCCTGAGCCACATGGAGGCAGTGAGTGGATTGTCAGGGGATTCGTCTCTCCCGGTATTGGGGTTGATGTTGCGGAGTGCACCGGTGACCATCACTAGAAATCCATGGCCAAGTTAGTTGAGAATTACTGATCTAGGATCGGTAGTTTCTCAGGTGGTGATAGGCTTCATACCGACACTAAATATTGCGTTATTAGGGGTCTGACTTTATCCTTCCCCTAGACTCGATATGCGATATTTATAGACGAACAGACCGGACTGTACGGATTGTCACTGTCAGGCTCAGTAGAGGTACGGATGAGTTTGTTCGTCGGCCTTCCTTTCGCTCAATACCTAGGTAGCCGTTACGTACAGCTAGTGCCGCTGACGTGCTTGTGGTTAAACCTACTGCCAGTGTATTGACGAGTCTGTAGAGTCCCACACAGAGGGTTTTCACGGTTCAGACGATAGGGTGTAGATGACGTATGTTGGTACATACAGGTGTCTGATTAAATATGTGGAAATGCTACACAAACTTTGATCGGATGGTTGATAATATTGGCGGCTTAGGATTGAGGCGGATTATTAAATCAGGTTTCGATTTAATAATTTATATATGTATTTATATATATGTATTCTAGTATTATTGTTCACTATTCATTTTCTCTGTTGGCTATTTGTATTTTTGTACGAATACGCGTATGTGTATTTCGATACATTTACCAGGTTGTATTCCATATTTATACGGAATAGTTTCTAGAAGATGGACACCTCATTTGTATGATTTTCATTTTGGAAAATCATTTGTTTTACAAATGAGGTGGAGGGGTGACATGGCATGAACATTGTTTAGCATGTAGAAAGGTATGACATGGCTTTATTTTATCGGGAAATTGGATGAGATATTTTATGGTGTGCATAATTGAAGGAGGCAGCCACCATTTTCTCCATATGCTAGACTAGTGATTCTTTTCTTGACTTGCTTATTTTTCTCATTCTCATTCTCATTCTCACCTGGAGAAAGTTATTAGCCATTTTCTTTAGTTGCTCATGCCACATGTTTCCTCACCTCCCCTGGATCTTCTATGGTTGCTCTTTGAGCATTTGTGATGAGAGAAAAACAATAGTGAGATAATTCTACACCTCCACTCTTTATTGCTAGCAACTTTGGAGCATCGGTTGCCTCGCTTGGCGAGGCTGAAGCTTGCGTCGTTTCTCTCGGGTGGATCATCATAGATGGAGGAAGACCGGCAACCAAATTCGATCCGCGACGACTAGGAGCTTGGGATGATGGTTGATGACCCGAAAGACTTGGTTCATTCAGTATAACCATTCTAACTCCTCTTCGCATGTTTGCTAGCAAAGGGTTTTTGGTTCGATCTTGCGTGGGTTTTGTTTGCGCCAAAGTTTTGAAAATTTTTGTTCCGCATTTGGCCACGGTTTGATGGCTGGGGCGCCGGAAAAACCCAACAGGATTACCCCACGGTGGAGTGCTCAAATAGCCGGGTTCTAGAGAGCAACGGGCCTGCATCTCATGGTGTTGAGACGGAGGGTGCCTTACTCTATAATTAACGGGCTATTCGTCGCACCCGTAGGTGGTATAGGTTGACCCATAGAGGGGTGCTCAAGTTACCAGATTCCATGAAGTGCTAGGTGGCTCATTCACTTTATTAATTGGGGTCGCCTCAGTTTCGGGATTGGCGGGTAACTTGCCGCACTCGTAGGGGTTCAGGTTTTCATTGCACGGGCTATCCACACGACCGGGAACGTCGAGTCTCATTTGCGGCCCAAATAAAACCCGAGGCTCCAAGATTATCCACCATTCTGTGTTGCTTGTTGATGTTCTGTGATGTTGCTTATATCATGCCAGGGACGAATGTTATACACACACACACACACACACACACACTAGAAGATGTTGTATATGTTTTGCATCCGCGCTAGTCCAGCCCTCGCTCTGCCGTTAGTTAAGTAACCTAACGGTGCATGACGCGGCCCCGAGGAGAATGCGGATGGCATATACGTACATTATATTTTCGTTATTTTTTCTGGTGTGATATGGATTAATTGATTGGACTGCATTAATTCTGATTAATGCAAGGAAAAACAAACCTAAATGATGTTATTGGAACCAAGTTTTTTTATAAAAAAACTGTCATTACAAACGTTTCCTTTTGCTTTGCACAGTGGTATTCGGTTATGAATATCCAGCACCTCATTCGACGAGGCAAGAGCTGAGATCCTTTTATAGGGAATGACCTCTTGGGCAAAAGTTTGCATCATTGTTATAACTTCACTATAGTCGATTCTTTTTCTTTGCATCATGGTATTCAGTTAGGAATATCCTGCTCCACATTCGATGAGGAAAGAGCCGAGATCCCTTCACACGGAGTGATCTCTTTAGCAAAAGTTTGCGTCACTGTATATTTGTATAACCAATCGAGTTCCTTCAACGATATCAAGTTCATTACGTTAAAGGTTTTTCGCCAAAAACCAGCTGTAGCCCTCCGTCGTTTCGGATGAGTAGTACCTAGTATTTATGCTGCGTTTGTTGTCCTTTGTCAATGCATAGTGTATGGTAGCTATATATTGCTTGTCTGTTGCATAGAGTTGTGATTATCTAGGACAGTTGTATAGCCTTGTTGGCCTTTGTCAAGGGCTTGTACGGGTGGGTCTAGATTAATCCAGGATAATGACGGGTTGAACTTGACTAGTGGTTTATGATTTGTTGGCCTTTGTCAAGGTCATAAACCGTTATGGGCAAAAACCACATCGGGAGTTTCAAATATACAGGAAACTTGCCAAGCATGTGCATACCTTCTGGAGTGTGGTGACTTGAGTGGCTTTCATCAAGTTATCATGCGATAATAGTTGGATCCCGATTCCCACTGATGTTTCGGTGTTACTCCTCGGGTGATTTTAGATGATCCCGACTAATTCTCCTTTTAGGGTTTGAGGGAGAATTCGAGGAAACAGTGGGAGCCATCCTGATTAGATAAAGTGATTAACCAATCTAATCTAGGTTAAAGTGCACGCTGAGTGTTTCTTTTCTCTCTCTCTCTTTGGCAGCGACCATGACCCGACCTCAAACTAAGTTAACCGAACCTTCTTAAAATACTTTGGCTTTTGGATTGTCATTTAGTCGCATATATCCTTGCCGCCCTATTTTTCCTTTGCATTTCTTCAGAACACTCTGTATCATTATGAAGATCCACATTTCTTGGATATTCCATCGTATAGTTACATACGAACTCGAAGAAACTTATTTCAGTTCGAGAATGGATTCTGGCTCTAGAGAAATTGAATAAGATTATTCGGTTGTCTTTTCTCTTTACCTTCTCTCAAGTTGCGAGAGCTCCTAGTGTTAGGAGAGTACACCTATTGCGATTATTGGATAGTCTTCTTCTAAACCATAGGCATGTGCCGAAAGGCAGGGAAGGAAGAAAATCAATTAGCCTAAGTGTGGTGTACAGAAAGTAATAAGTAATGATATATAAAAGGAAATTGCGACTGCTATCATTCACGACAAAACCGCGTATACCCCTTACACTCCTACTTCTCCTTTGCATTTCTCCAGAATACCCTGTATCACTATGAAGGTCTACATTTATTAGAAATGTAATCGTATAGTTACATATGAACTTGAATGAACTTGTTCCAGTTCGAGAATGGATTCTGGTTCTGGAGAAATAGAATAAGGATTATTCGGTTGTCTTTTCTCTTTACCTTCTCTCAGGTTGCGAGGGCTCCTGGTATTAGGAGAGTACACCTATTACGCTTATTGGATAGTCTTCTTCCAAAACATAGGCAGGTGCCGAAAGGTAGGGAACGAAAAAAACCAATTAGCCTAAGTATGGTGTACAGAAGGTAATAAGTAAAGACATATAAAGGGATTGGAGTGAGAGAAAGGAAGTATATGGTCACTGTCATGAATCTGGATAGTGGAAGAGGCATTACTAGGAATACCCGACTACCCCTTCGAAACATTTTCATGTTTCAGATTTACTGTGTGGTGTTAATTGAAAATTGTTTTCCCAATTAGATTCTCACTCTAGAGTATGTATTTACCAGACATGATTCTCACATCTGTATGGCATTACAGATGATGAGTAGGAGTAAGATATTAGGAATTGGGTGATTAGATCCTCAAAACATATCAGAATTCTTTGTAATTGGTGATATTTGAGAAAATCACCTGGGTTTTGCCTAACAGCAAAATATTTGGTTTTGAATATCCGTTGTTATGCACCAGTTTCAAACTGATATATCTGTACGTTTATTTTATAAAGTGCGATATAACTTTTTGAAATTATGTATATGACATTTCCCTATATCAATTGATGGTTAGGTAAGGTGTATTCAATAGCGGTGTAATTCTTCTTAACCATGGTACAGTTTTCAACCTACGACGCACAGTGTTTGAGTTATTAAACTCAGTGGACTTATACAAAGTATTATATGTTGTCTGATGTCCGTTAGGACAAAAGGGTTAGTACTCGTGCTATATTCTGTTTACTCATGACTTCTCTAGTTCTAGATAAGTATTTTATTGAAATACAAGGTCCAGATTTTGAGAAGATATAGGTATAAGAATAAAGTAGAGAACCGTATGTTGCAAGTATCAGGATTCTTCAAGATGATCGAAAATGTAGATACTTGTGTTAGGTATTCCATTGTAAATAATAGTTTTGAGAACTTTCTTCTCTTTCAGGTTACTCATACGTGGGTGTATTCCTTAATGAGTAATGTTGCATGGCCTTCTTCCATTTGGTCGATATGCACTAGAAACAACTGCTTGATTTTTGAATCTGGTTCCAATTAAATTAGTGCATTTGTTTCTATATATTGGATATAGAATGGATTCATATCTTAACGATGTTAAGGTATATGGAGTAGTCTGGCCGATACTTAAAACCAGAATCTGGACAAACTCTAGGCATGTTTCAGTAGTGGCAGTTTGTAGGTTATCCCGGGCTTTGACGAGGGTTAACTTTCTACCATCTGGAAGATCAATAATTATATTGTTCTTGACTCGCCACAGTTTTAGTAAAATGGATTCTTTTTAGAAAATATTAGTGGGATATGGTAGAACTGGATGTGATTCCAGAACCACAGACGATTACTGAAAATTTAGTAGAACCAAAAGATTTAATTGGATTCGACAATCCATTATCCACTCCGCAGATTTTTTGGGTAACCTCAGGCACCCGAGAGGTACTTCGGTCTCCTCAAAGACGGTGACAGGGAGGTTTTTGATTACCCAAACTTGCCACTACTGCTGTTCTAGACTATGAGATATGGTAGGAGGATGAGTATAACGTCGTTCTAAATTAGCATTAGAAGTGCACGTGTATATGACTCTACCAGAGGGTTGTTGTAGTCAGCGGGAGCAGCAGAAGCATAGTGGTCAAGTAGCTTATGTCTATTTATAGACTAAAGCAGGTATAGCGGAGATAGATCATCTAGTTTTGATGTGACAGTCATAGAGTTTGACTTCATCAGAACAACAGATAGACCTGATAAAAAGGTAGTAGGGAGTGATGTCCTGGTATTTAGATGACATGCACTTTATAGGAAGTGATATTCTTATACTACGATCGGTTATACTGTGGTTGTCACAACGTGTTTTCTCCATATAGGATCTGGATAAAATATCAGGGATTCTGGTAACTAGATCTATGGTTTTAGATCCAGAGTTGGGAAGTGTCCTGATACGGGTACTTGACATTGTTCTAAAGTGTTTTAGAATGGACGACTCCTGATGTGGTGGTGTACCCACAAATGATGGTGTCACCCTCTCTAAAGAGATGTCTTCTAGACAGATGAGGAGAGGGATTTGCATGATTGGCATATTGCTGGGTTTCCTAGGACGGCAGCAAGGTTTTGGGAGGCATCGTCCATGCCAATTTCAAAAATTTGCTGTTCTAGTTAACCCTAACCATAAAATCCTTACTAGAAAATGCGACGAAACTATATGTAAACACCTTTACAACTAAGTGAATGAAGAATACAACCTCTGTAGAACGGTCCTTCACTTCTAATGCTCCATGTAGTAGTCCCTTTACTGCAAGTCATGAACACCCGAACTCTAGAAAGAGTTCTCCCGGAGAAATGAACAAGCTTACTCAAAGTCTTCGAGGCCGAAAATGATCTACGTCGAGAAGACTCAAGCTCATGGTACCTCTTCACTAATTGTGAAATTAGTGAAGTAAACACCCTATACTAAATGGAAAGTAGTAGAGGATGATGAAGTAGGAAATGAGCTCTCTTTAGTTTTCTTTTTCTCACAATATTTTCTCACCTTGAGAAAAACTAGTAAGCTTTTTCTCATGAAGAAGAAGAAGCTCAAGTGAAGAATAAAGAAGAGAGAAATGAACTCATGAGGTGAAAATAACAACCATAGGTGAGTTAGTGTCATACACTAACTCATGTAGAGAATAAACCATGGGTTACAATAATGGTTAGGTTAATAAATATCTACAAGTAAAATAAAACTAGTGGACTAAGTTAAAAATGCTACAAGCTTCTCCAAGCTTCCAAGCATGTGACTAATTACCATTAATTTTGATTAACTTTAAATAAATAAAACCATTCCATTATTATAAGCATGGTGTATGTCTCATACACCCATGAAGCATGTGGCATCAAGCATGACACAAAAACATGTACATTAATATATATCGCATATAAACTAATGCACACATGTGAGAAAAAGAAATGTTTAAGTGAGCTAATATTAGTTAATGTAATCTAGTATATCAAATATACAATTATACATTAAATCATTAAATCAACACTAGATTTAATAATCCGGCTATATCTCATATAACCGATTAATATCAAATGTAACAACTTATTGAATCAACACTTGATCCGATAACCCGGCTATATCACATATAACCGACCGATGTCACAAATCGCTAGAATAGAATGCGGTATCACATACGCGCATTAATCTCAGTCCCGCACATATCACATATGTGTTCCTACTCCGTTTCGCATGAACCAGGAAACCTCTGTGTAGGACTCTAAAGACTCATCAATACGCCGGCAGTACGTAATCATCATATCAAACACCCAAAAGCCGCAAGCAGTCTGCTAAACGTAATGGCCACCCGGGTATTGAGCGATCAGAAGATCAACAAGCATGCCTGTTCATACTCCTGCGAATCCAATCAGTAACACTACCGTACAGTCCGGTCTCTTCGTCTGATATGTCGCATATCTCCCCTGGGGGTGGTAAACGTCAGACCCTAATAGCTTGATAAGTTATGCCGATGTGAGGCTCATAACGGGTCGAGAAACTACTGATAACACTTACCAGTAAATCTCAGAAACAGCCCTGGCCAGGGACTTCCTGTTATAGCCAATCGAGTACAGCGCAACATCAACCCCCAATACCGGGAGAGAAGAAATCCCCTCCTATCGCTCATTGCCTCCATGTGACCAGGGACTGTACCAAAAAACCACCATTTTGCACGTTCTCTTGAACATGGTAAGATGGAAATCAAAGCACGGTGGGAATCACACAAGACTCTATAACGATCTCGGATCGACAGACTAACCTGTACCAGTGTAACAAGAAAACTGCCATCTGACGTGAGGTATAATACCATCTAGGAGTTCTCGGCGAGTCCGTCCAGTGTACCCAGTCTCCACTGAGCACCCGTATACCATCTCTGATCTCAAACACCAATGGATATGGGATCATCCATCGCCCATCTACATGGGTCGAGAAGCTATATGCTCGTCTACTCTGGTATATCGATGCCCCGTCTCGATACACCCACGACTAGGGATATTAAAGGATGTACTTACCGACTACCTTTGTCCTACTAGTATGATCCGCATCATAATCCAGGTAGTTAAGTACACATCCTAAGGGCTTTACCAACATGTAACAGAGAGACAATCAGTGTACATGTTATGATAAAGAGTAACCAGATAACATACTATCATGTCGAGCAAGAAATTCCTCCCTATATATGTCCAAGCATCCACTACAATATACATCTCATGTACAGTAATGGCCTTTAGGGCATACATATAACTAACACATATCACTTGCTTAGGCAATTGAGTCAATCATGAGATGTCAAGTACAACACCAGATATTGCTTATGCACTGGATGCAACATATATATATTAATCCAATCCTGGAGAAACGTTGGGAAGCAGTTATGAACATAAGTGGATGTTCTTGATATATGGTAACGACAGCCTTCTTTAGGAGGAGGTTATCATTGAAGGCTTCCAAGATGATCTGGATGACAGAGTGGCTGAAAGTGTTATAGTTTTCCTTCCTTTAAGGTGTAGTATGTTAGACAGGTGGTCCAAGCGGATACTGAGAAAGGAATGGAGCGGGATATTCAGGGGATGATACTGTTTAAGAAATTTGTTAGATTTGGAATTCATTTGTTGGAGATAGTGCCCTCAGAGTCAATTATTGGATCACAGGCACGTGATTGCAATGATTGAGGGAGGACCTGTCCTAATAGGGCAGTCTTACTCGAGATGATAGTATGCTATCTGGTTTATCTTTATCATCGTGTACTGCTTTTGGTGACCTTACGAGTCGCTATTGCACATTGATAGAGCCCCTAGGATTCTTGTTTGACTACCAGCAGTATGAGGGCGATCATATAAGTGAGAGCTGGAGTCTATAAGCACATCCTTAAAAGGTCCCTGGTCGTGGGAGTTTCGAGACAGGGCATCGATTCTCCAGAGTAGACTAGTGTATACAGTCGAGACCCCGACGAGGGGCGGTGGCCGGTCTCACAAGCCACTGGTGTCAGTTGGTTCACCTAAGATGTATACAGGTGCTCATTGGGTTATGAGTACACCGGACAGGACTCGCCGGGAACCTGCTAGTTGGTATTATACCTGACGTCAGATAGCAGTTCCCTGGTGACATGTGTACAGGTTAGTTCATCGACCTGAGATCGTCATTTGTCTCGTGTGAGTTCCCACTGTGCTTTGATTACTACCCTACCACGGCTCAAAGGACTTATGCAAATAGGTTTTAGTTGGGTACAGTCCCGAGCCACATGGAGGCGGTGAGCGGATCTGCAGGGGTTCGTCTCTTCCGGTATTGGGGGTGAGGTCGCACTGTGTCTAGGAGAGCCAGAACATGAAAAGTCCTTGGCCAAGGCAGGAGATTTGCTGGTAGGTATTCCAGTAGTATCTCAGGGTGTTCTGTGCTACACTCCGACACGACTTGTACCACTTTTGGGGGTCTGACTTTTACTAACCCCCTAGGCCCGCCATGCGATGCTCATAGACGAACGGACCGGACTGTATGGATATTGTCACTGACAGGCTCAGTAGGGTGTCAGGATGAGTTCGCTCATCGACGTCCCTTTTAGTCAGTAGCTGGTGGCCCGTCACGTATGGCTGATACCTCTGACGTGCTAGTGGTTAAATCCACAGCCATAGTATTGACGAGTCTTTAGAGTCCACCACACACAGTTACTCAGGTTTCGGGCGAAATGCTGTAGAGGCCGTATGGAGATATGGCAGGGTTCGATCAGATACGTGCGGTATTGCACGGATCGAGATCGGACGGTTTTTACTAGCCGGCTTTGGCTTAAGCCGGATCCTAGTATTTGATAGTGTAGTTTTGTCTCTTTGCATTTGTATTCAGTGGGAATACAAATGCGGGCATGTATTTGCAGTAGCGGGGTTTTCCTGTAATTTATTACGGGATCAGTTTTCTGAAGTTGCCAGTTTCCATTCCGTTCCGGCCGGTTTTCCTTTGTTCCTTCACGGCCGGACTTTTTGATGGAGGGGGTTAATTGCAAGTTTGCAATTAACTTTTTTGATGAGGGGTTTCTTGCATGTGTGAGGCATCATTCATCATGAGATTCTTTATCCATCACTTGATTTACATTAATTGAGATGGGAAAGAATGAGAGTTGAAATGAGACTTGATTTGGCTTTTGCTCACCTTTTACACCATCTTGTGCTCACCTACCTTCTTGGATTTTTTTCCACTCCATTTTTATGCATGGGCCGGCCACTTGAGAATAGGGTGTGAGAAATTTTGATATCATTCCATTTTTTCTTTGCAAGAAACATGAGAGCTCCAAATTTTCCAAAGTTTATTTTTCACATCCTCTTCCCTCTCTCAATACATGGCAACTTCTACCCGCAAGAGACAAGCATTTTCTACACTATATCTACAGCAAATCTTGGACGCGTCGGCTAGCCAACTTCGCGCCCGAGTTGCCTCGGTCAAGAGGTGGGAGCCCGTAAAAGAGATCGGCTACATGGTGCCCTTTCCGATGAGGACGTGACGGACGGAGATTCCGCGGGAGATCGGAGTGGAGACGAAGACTGAAGGACACGGATCGCTTGGTATAGCTTCTCCACTCTCTTCTATTTTGCTAGTAGCTAGGTTAATGGCCCGATCCGGGTGAAAAGTGCGCGGTGGTGCCGGTTCAATAGTTTTTGAAAGTTTTTTTTCCGCGTTTCCGGCGTCGGATCGACGGCCGGGGTGCCGCCGCGGACTTACATTGGTATCAGAGCCATGCCATTAACCATGCCTAGCTTGCTCTAGTATGTTTAGTACTCGATCGAACAAAATTCCCTAAAAACTGTATTTTGTATGCACATGTGTTTTCTGTCGAAATTTTTTCTGCTCCAAAAATTTTTCAGGTTGTCTCAGAATACTGTGCATGGATATAGAAGCAATCTGTGAAAATTTGGTCATGCGATCTCTCCATACCGCCGCGGAACCGCGGCCAAACCCATGCTTGGGCCGCGGTTCCGCCGCGCTTTTGATTGATCACTTGATCAAAATTTTGCAGATAGCTTATGAGTTAAAAATAGGGGTTTTGGGATATTCTTTTTGGGCCCAGATTTTCTGTGAGTGCTACAGTACTGCTTGGGGCCCACTTTGATAAATTTGTTCGATCGGATATTTTAAACATGCTAGTTCACAGTATTTACATTATATCTGCGACCGTGAATGTCATTTGATCGGTAAATCCTGTCTAACTGCTATAGCCCTTTTAGACGGATTTACGAACGTGACATTCACGTTGATGTTCTGTGTTGTGCTGTGATGTTGCGGATTGGTCATGGGGGATAGCCTGGATGCAGTGGTAGTACAGTTCTGTTTTATATGTACATTTGATATTGCGGGGCGAGCGTCCGACATGTGGACTGCCGTCACTGCCTGTTTGTATTATTCTTTTGGGGTACGACCAGGTTGCGGTCGATGTACCCGTTGTATGTATATTTTACTTTCTGTACTAGGATTACCCCAAGGTGGGGTGCACGGGTAGCCGGGTTCTAGAGGGCAACGGGCCCGCATCTCATGGCGTTGAGACGGAGGCGGCTTTACTCTAGAATTGGCGGGCTATTCGCCGCACTCGTAGGGGGTATAGGCTGACCCAGGAGGGGTGCCCAAGTTACCGGATTCCGTGAAGTGTTGGGTGGTCCATTCACGTTGCTGAAGGGGGCTGCCTCGCTTCAGGTTTTGGCGGGTAACTTGCCGCGCCCGTAGGGGTCTAGGATTTTCATTGCACAGGCTATCCACACGACCAGGGGAACGTCGGGTTTCAGCAGCGGCTCTGTGAAACCCGGGGATCCCAGATATCTGTATTGATCTGTGTTGCTATATATTTCTGTGATGTTGCATTTTATCATGCCTTGAGCGAAAATTATATATTATAT
This sequence comes from Agapanthus africanus, assembly GCA_030015575.1. Taxonomy (NCBI): domain Eukaryota; kingdom Viridiplantae; phylum Streptophyta; class Magnoliopsida; order Asparagales; family Amaryllidaceae; genus Agapanthus; species Agapanthus africanus. The sequence goes on along the minus strand of JASDDO010000012.1, from coordinate 448,024,255 downwards.
ATATACTAGTAGATTTTGTATATGTTTTGCATCCGCGCTAGTCCAGTCCCCGCTCTGTGGTTAGTTAAGTAACCTAACGGGTGATGACGGGACCCAGTGGTGAATGCGGATGGCATATACGTACATCATTATTTTCGTTCTTTTTGTGGTGTGATCAATTGATGGGACTGCGTTGATTCGGATCAATGCAAGTTAAACAAACCTATTCTGATGTTGTTGGAACACTTTTTCAAAAAGCTGTTATTGCAAGGGCGTTCTCTTTTGTTTTGCATCGTGGTATTCAGTTGGAATATCCTGCTCCTCAGTCGACGAGGCAATGGCCGAGATCCCTTCACCGGGAGTGACCCCTTGGACAAAAGTATGCGTCAGGGCAATAACTTCACTATAGCCGATTACTTTTGCTTTGCATCGTGGTATTCAGTTGGAATATCCTGCACCTCATTCTACGGGGAAAGAGCTGAGATCCCTTCACCGGGAGTGACCTCTTTAGCAAAGGTTTTCGTCACTATATTTTTTAAAAGCTATCAGTTCCTTCAACGATATCAAGTTCATTACGTTAAAGGTTTTCGCCAGAAACCATTCGTAGCCCTCCGTCGTTTCATATGGATAGTCAATAGTATTCAAGCTGTGTATGTTGGCCAAAGTGAAGGCACGGTGTTTGGTAGCTGTTGGGTATTCATATGCAGCATAGATAGATGCGTTGGTTTGGGAAAGTCGTACTGCCATTTTGGCCAAAGTCAAGGGCTTGTACGGGTGGGTTCAAATTAACCTGGATAATGACGGGTAGAACTTGACATGTGACTTATGATATGTTGGCCAAAGTCAAGGTCATAAGAGCATGGGGCAAAAATCCACATCGGGAGTTTCAAAAGAACTGAAACTTGCCAGATATGCGCATACCTTCTGGAGTGTGATAACGTGAGCGGATTCCGTCACGTTATCATGCGATCATAGTTGGATCCCGATTCCCACTGATGAGTTGGTTTACTCCTCGGGTGATCCCGGCTAATTCTTCTTTTAGGTTTGGGGAAGAATTTGATGTTAAAGTAGGAGGTCTCCAGATTAGATAAAGTGACAACCATTCTGATTTAGGTTAGAGTGCACGCTGAGTGTTTCTTTTCTCTCTCTCTTTGGCAGCGACCATTGACCCGACCCTAGACTATGACTCAGTGACCAAGTTGACTGAACCTTCTTAACACTGGCTTTTGGATTGTCAGAGTTGCAAACCTCATTGCCACTCCTACTTTTACCCTTTTTCTCCAGGACACCCCGTATTACTACGAACGTCCACTTCCATTGGACAAAACCATTGTATGGTTATATACGAACTCGTAGGAATTCGAGGATGGTTTCCGGTTCTGGAGAAAACGAATAGGACTATTCAGTTGTCTTCTCCTTTTCCTTTCTCTCTCAGATTGCGAGTACTCCTTGGCTTAGGAGATAGTACTCCTATTACGCAAATTGAATAGTCTTCTTCCAAACCTTAGGCTGGTGCCGAACGGTAGGGAATGAAGAAAACTAATTAGCCTAAACGGTGTACAGAAGGTATTAAGTTAAGACAAAGAAAGGGATTAGTAAGAGGGCAAAGTAAATTGCGACTGCTATTCACGACCAAACCAAGTATTTCTTCGCCAATCCTAAATCACCTTTGTATTTCTCCAGGACACTCCGTATCACTACGAAGATCCCAAGTTTATTAGATAATCCATCGTATGGTTATATACGAACTCGAAAGGAACATGTTTCAGTTCGGGGATGGATCCTGGTTCAGGAGAAATAGGAATAAAGTTCATTCAGGTGTCTTTTATCTTCACCTTCTCTCGCGTTGCGAGTGCTCCTAGGACTAGGACAGTACACCCATTATGCTTATTGGATAGTCTTCTTCCAAACCATAGGCTGGTGCCGAACGGTAGGGAAGGAAGAAAACCATTTGGCCTAAAGGGGTGTACAGAAGGTAATGACTAAAGACATATAAAGGGATTTGGAGAAATGGCAAAGAATTATACGGTTACAGTCGAGAATCTGGATAATGGAAGTGGCATTACTAGGAATACCAGGATACCCCATCGAAACATTTCAATATTTCAGGTTCACTGTGTACTGTTAAAAGAAAACTGATTTCCCAATTAGACACTTGCTCCAGGGTATGTATTTACCAGGTATGATTCTCACATCTGTATGGTTTTACAGATGATGAGTGGGAGTAAGTTATTGGGAATTAGGTGATCATCCTCATTATATCGGAATTTGTTGAAATTGGTGATATTTGAGAAAGTCACCTGGGCTGTTTGCCGGTCGGCGAACATTTAGTTTTGAATATCCGTCGTTGTGCACCAATTTCAAATTGATATATCTATACATCTATTTTTATAGAGTGAGATATACCTTTTTTGAAGTTATGTATATGACATTTATCTATATCAGTGGATGGTTAGGTAAGGAGCATTGAACAGCGGTGTAATTTTTCATAACCATAGTACAGTTTTTAACCTACGACACACAGTGAATGAGTCGTTAGACTCAAGGGACTTGTACAAAGTATTGTATATTGTCCAGTGTCCATTAGGATAAAGGGGTTGGTCCTCGTACTATATTCGGTTTACTTATGACTTCTCTGGTTCTTAGACAAGTGTTTCGTAGAAGCACAAGGTCGAAGTTTTGAGAAGTTATAGGTATATGAATAAAGTAGGAAACCAGGTATTGCAAGTATCGGGATTCTTCAAGGTGATCGAAAATGTAGATACTTGTATATGGTATTCAGTTGATAATAATGATTAAGAGAACTTGCTTCTCTTTCAGGTTACTTATAATTGGAAGCACTCCTAAGTTGAGTAACGCTGATCGGCCTCTTTCCATTTAGTTGACATGCACTAGAGACAGCTGCATGATTTAAATCTGGTTCAATTAAATCAGTGCCTCTGTTTCTATATTGGATATAGAACAGTTCATATCTCGACATTGTTAAGGTACGGGGAGTTGTCAGGCTTATGCTTAAAACCAGACTCCGGATAACTCAAGGCACGTTTCCGTAATGGCTGTTTGTGGGTTAACCCGGGCTATGACGAGGGTTGATTTTCTACCATCTGGAAGATCAATAGTGATATTGTTCTTGACTCGCCACAGTTTTAATAAAAATGGATTTTTTCTGAAAACAGTAGTGGGAGTATGGTAGAACTGGAAGTGATTCCAGAACCGCAAACGATTACTGAAGATTTGATAAGAACTTAAAGATTCAATCTGGTTTGACATTCCATTGGCCACCCCGCAGATTTGGTGGGTAACCTCAGGTGCTCGAGAGGTACTTCGGTATGCTCAAGGACGGTGGCAGGGAGGTTCTTGTTTACCCAGACTTGCCATTGCTGTTGTTCCAGACTATGAGACCCGGCAGGAGGATGAGTATAGCGTCGTTCTAAACTAGCTTTAGAAGTGTATGTCTGTATGACTCTGCCAGAGGGTTGTCGTAGTCAGTGGGAGCAACAGAAGCATTGGTGGACTTCAGGCTTATGTCTATTTATAGACTAAAGCAGATATAGAGGAGATAGATCATCTATTTCTGATGTGACAGTCATAGGTTTGACTTCATCAGAATAGGGGATGGATCTCTTAAGAAGGTAGTAGGGTGTGATGTCCTGGTATTTGATGACATACACAGAGTAGGAAGTGATATTCCTATACTACGATCGGTTATACTTTGGTCGTCACACAGTGGTTTCTCCATAAAGGACTTGGATATTATATCGTACATTCTGGTTAGTAGATCTATGGTTTTAGATCTAGATTTGGGTGGTTTCCCAATCTGGGTACTTAGACAGCATTCTATGAGTATTTAGAATGGACGACTCTTGGCATGGTGGTGTACTTGCAGGTAAAGGAGTCACCCTCTCTAAAGGTGTCTTACAGACTAAAGGGGAGAGGGATGTGCATGATTGGCAGATCACTTGCTTAGGAAACTGAGTCAATCATGAAATATCAAGTACCATACCAGATGTTGTTCTTGCAGTAGGTGAAATAAGTTGATATTCATCCAATCCTGGAGAAACAATTGGAGGCAGTTTCAGAACATAAGTTAATGTTCTAGGGATATGATAACAACATTCTCCTTCAGGAGACAGTTATCATTCCAGGCTTCCAAGGTGACCTGGATGACAGAGTGACTGTCAGAGTTATTGTTTTCCCTCTGACGAGGGGCAGTATTTTGGACAGGTAGTCCAGGTGGATACTGAGGGAAGGCATGGCGCAGGATACTGATTAAGTTCAGTTGACGATACAGTCTAAGAAGTTTGGATTTGGAGTTCACTTATGAGCTAGGTCCCGTCAGATATCCAGACACATTCTAAGACAGGTATTGCTCATTTCGGGAGATGGCTTTCTCCGCGAACATGAGATAAAGAGAGACATAGAAAGAAAAACCAGAGCGGATCCACTCACTGAGGCTATTCCTCAAACGCAAAAGTTTCGCAAACGAGCTTTGTGAGACTGACTAGTAGAGGAGTTGGGTGTTCGGTATCACACGGGCTGTGAGTATGCGACATCGCAATAATTAGCCTTGAGTGCAAGTGGGAGATTGTTGGAGATAGTGCCCTCAGAGTCAATTATTGGATCACAGGCACGTGATTGCAATGATTGAGGGAGGACCTGTCCCAATAGGGCAGTCTTACTCGAGATGATAATATGCTATCTGGTTTATCTTTATCATCGTGTACTGCTTTAGGTGACCTTACGAGTCGCTATTGCACGTTGATAGAGCCCCTAGGATTCTTGCTTGACTACCAGCAGTATGAGGGCGATCATATAAGTGAGAGCTGGAGTCTATAAGCACATCCTTAAAAGGTCCCTAGTCGTGGGAGTTTCGAGACAGGGCATCGATTCTCCAGAGTAGACTAGTGTATACAGTCGAGACCCCGACGAGGGGCGGTGGCCGGTCTCACAAGCCACTGGTGTCAGTTGGTTCACCTAAGATGTATACAGGTGCTCATTGGGTTATGAGTACACCGGACAGGACTCGCCGGGAACCTGCTAGTTGGTATTATACCTGACGTCAGATAGCAGTTCCCTGGTGACATGTGTACAGGTTAGTTCATCGACCTGAGATCGTCATTTGTCTCGTGTGAGTTCCCACTGTGCTTTGATTACTACCCTACCACGGCTCAAAGGAGTCGTACAAATAGGTTTTAGTTGGGTACAGTCCCGAGCCACATGGAGGCGGTGAGCGGATCTGCAGGTGTTCGTCTCTCCCGGTATTGGGGGTGAGGTCGCACTGTGTCTAGGAGAGCCAGAACATGAAAAGTCCTTTGCCAAGGCAGGAGATTTGCTGGTAGGTATTCCAGTAGTATCTCAGGGTGTTCTGTGCTACACTCCGACACGACTTGTACCGCTTTTGGGGGTCTGACTTTTACCAACCCCCTAGGCCCGCCATGCGATGCTCATAGACGAACGGACCGGACTGTATGGATATTGTCACTGACAGGCTCAATAGGGTGTTAGGATGAGTTCGCTCATCGACGTCCCTTTTAGTCAGTAGCTGGTGGCCCGTCATGTATGGCTGATACCTCTGACGTGCTAGTGGTTAAATCCACAGCCATAGTATTGACGAGTCTTTAGAGTCCACCACACACAGTTACTCAGGTTTCGGGAGAAACGCTGTAGAGGCCGTATGGAGATATGGCAGGGTTCGATTAGATACGTGCGGTATTGCACGGATCGTGATCGGACGGTTTTTACCAGCCGGCTTTGGCTTAAGCCGGATCCTAGTATTTGATAGTGTAGTTTTGTCTCTTTGCATTTGTATTCAGTGGGAATACAAATGCGGGCATGTATTTGCAGTAGTGGGGTTTTCCTGTAATTTATTACGGGATCAGTTTTCTGAAGTTTCCAGTTTCCATTCCGTTCCGGCCGGTTTTCCTTTGTTCCTTCGCGGCCGGACTTTTTGATGGAGGGGGTTAATTGCAAGTTTGCAATTAACTTTTTTGATGAGGGGTTTCTTGCATGTGTGAGGCATCATTCATCATGAGATTCTTTATCCATCACTTGATTTACATTAATTGAGATGGGAAAGAACGAGAGTTGAAATGCGACTTGATTTGGCTTTTGCTCACCTTTTACACCATCTTGTGCTTACCTCCCTTCTTGGATTTTTTTCCACTCCATTTTTATGCATGGGCCGGCCACTTGAGAATAGGGTGTGAGAAATTTTGATATCATTCCATTTTTTCTTTGCAAGAAACATGAGAGCTCCAAATTTTCCAAAGTTTATTTTTTACATCCTCTTCCCTCTCTCAATACATGGCAACTTCTACCCGCAAGAGACAAGCATTTTCTACACTATATCTACAGCAAATCTTGGACGCGTCGGCTAGCCAACTTCGCGCCCGAGTTTCCTCGGTCAAGAGGTGGGAGCCCGTAAAAGAGATCGGCTACGTGGTGCCCTTTCCGACGAGGACGTGACGGACGGAGATTCCGCGGGAGATCGGAGTGGAGACGAAGACCGAAGGACACGGATCGTTTGGTATAGCTTCTCTACTCTCTTCTATTTTGCTAGTAGCTAGGTTAATGGCCCGATCCGGGTGAAAAGTGCGCGGTGGTGCCGGTTCAATAGTTTTTGAAAGTTTTTTTTCCGCGTTTCCGGCGTCGGATCGACGGCCGGGGCGCCGCCGCGGACTTACACATTTGTGAACTGGGTCCCATCAGATATCCAGAAAAATTCTAAGACAGGTATTGCTCATTTCGGGAGATAGTCTTTCTCCGCGAATTTGAGATATAGAGAGATAAAGATAGAAACATTAGAGTGGATCCACTCACTGAGCCTATTTCTCGAACGCAATAGTTTTGCAAAAGGGCTTTGCGAGACTGATTAGTAGAGAAGTTGGGTGTTTGGTATCATACGGGCTGTGAGTATGCGACATCGCAATAATTAGCCTTAAGTGCAAGTGGGAGATTGTTGGCTATAGTGCCCTCAAGTCAATTATTGTGATCGCAGGCACGCGATTATGATGATTGAGGGAGGACCTATATGGGTAGAACAATCTTACTCAAAATGATATTATACTGATTGATCTGTAAAGTGTGTGTAGTAACCGCAATCAATAACGGTGTCGCGTGTAGCTAGACCGAGATGAGTACGGGTCGTTCTCAGGGATATGTGGAATCTTTCAATCTTACTTTAGACATGTTGAAAAAGAAAAAGAATGGAGGAATAATGAATAGTGGAGAATAGTTTCTAAATCTACATCAAAATACGGATGTAGAATACAGATCTAGTTTGAATACAGATATAGATTTTATAAGAAGAATGCTTGTAGGGTTCGTTCGGATTTAGTAGTCATTGATGACTAATAAAGATTACTCCTTTTATCTATTGATAGATTTAATACTAGATAGAAAGTGATGAATAAGGATTAGGGTTCTTGGAAGAAACTAGGGTTTCCCCACTATTGACCATTGTCCTTTCATTGATCTCTATTCATGTCTAGCCCTTAAGAAAAAAATGGTTAATCTGATCTCAAATCGCGGTCGAGACTAACAATAAATTGGTAGCGTGCCTGATAAAGATGTTAACATTTACTTTGCTAAAGTTTATAAACTTCATAAGACTTAAAAGAGGTTAGAACAATTTCTCATCCATTGTTCTACCATAATCCTACGAACCCTATCAAACGGAGAATTACTCGCGCATGATGGAGATAGAAGAACGGATAGAGATGAAATTCATAATGTAACTAAATAATTAAACTAATTAAAGTAAAGATATAACTTTATTAATCAACTTCACAAGTACAAACTTCAAGTTTAGATTATAAGAGGAAGAAGAAGTTGCTCTCGATCTCTGCCTTGTCGGATGTAGATGTTCCGTCGAATCTCATGTCGCTTTATTACAGTGAATCTTGGACCTGTCTTGGATCACTTTTTCTTTGACAGTGATTAGCTTGTGTAAAAGATTGATGATTTCTAAGTTTAGCTCTCGGTCCTTTATATAGCCCCAAAGCCAGAAACCATAGATCCCCAGAATTAGGGTTAGTTATAGCAAATCCAACCTGAAAAGCCTAACTCCTGATTCGGTGAATCGGTCGCGGATCCACCGCATATTTCATGGTTTGGCCATGGATCCGTGGCCATTTGGTGAGATCTTGGGTGCAAATTTCTGGGACTTTATTCTTATGACACATGGAGATTTAATTGATGTCTGAAACTTGAAAATATTTCCTGAGTCTCTGCCAGTATTGATTCTTCGATTTTCTTTAATATTTCGGCAAATTTTTGATTTCCGACATCTCAACATCTCGATCTCCTGACCTGAGCCAAAGCTTGCACCATATCTCAAAGAATAATGTTAGTAATATTTGGTATTTTTGAGATATTATCCTAACCAATTTGATATGATATTATATTTTAAGGATATTGATTAAGGATATTTGATATGATATGCATATTTAAATTATCAAAATATTATATGCATATATTTTCCTTCATAATTTTAATTATAATATATAAACATATGAAAATAATATTACAGATAAACCCTCATATGTGTCATATTTATAATAAACACCTTTAGATATTTAAGAGAAGTAAGGAAAATAACATATCAAAAGTGCGATATTTTCGGCTGAACAAATACCCCCAAACTTAACTTTGATCATCCCGAGCAAACTTATTTATGCAAGAGAGGGAGAAAGAAAAAGAAAAACCTAAGTCTTTAGTCTCATTTGATAGGCAACACGATTGCACTGAGCACGTGCAACAAGTCGTTAAACTTCTAGGTGTCCCAAGTAGGATGAGTATTGTCTCCTGAGGGTTTTCAGTGGATTACACCCACAAAATCTTATAATAAATGAAAGATAGTGAAAGTTACATACAAAGATAAGAACTATAAAAGAAAGAACTTGAAAATAAGAGTTTCCATGAGCCCTATCTTAATGGTTGTGAAAAGATGCTAGAAATCACATCACCCCTCAATAAAACATCGTCTTTAGTTTTTCTCACTATCTTTCTTCCAAACATTGATCATCTACCCCTACATGTGTGTAAAAGATATCCCTACACTTAGAAAATTAAATTCAAGCTATCATACGCTTGTCCATCTTCCTTAGTACTTTTTAGTTTGTGAATATTTTAGATGAAATTGCTCACACATTCTTCATGTGACCGTTAATACTTGTTGAGGTACTAACCGACCGATTACAAAATGTGTATGCATTATTAAGGCGTAATTTCTCATCTTGTAACTCCTAAAGCTTAGCAGTGGCTCCCAAACCAGTTGGTCTAAGGTACTAGGTGATAAAGCACCCTCTCTATATTTTTTTATGCTGCCCTGGTAATTACAAAACCAGTGTTCATTTTTTTCTCTTCACCACTTATAATTTTTTTCTCTTCATACCAAGACTTTTAGAGAAGAGCATTTCAAGGTATTCTCTACTATCCTAAGTTTCAAGATGTGTGCAAGTACGTATAGTAGGGTATCAACGTTCAAATGTTTGGCCTTAAGAATATAGACTATTTTTCAGACTTATTTTTATTCTCAGATTAGCAATTTCCTTCATCTTACTAACCCTTGGGACAACAGCTCATAACTACTTATTACTAGTTTCGTTTAAGAAAACATCTAATTTTCTTGCTTTTCTTAAACTATTTCTATCTTTCATATGTAAATTTTTCACTTTCAAACTTTCATTATCAAAAATTTTTGTGCTTATATATAGTATAATGCAAAGTGATGCGTGAATAAGCATAAACCTCCCCCAAACCTGTTTACAACAGTGTCCTCACTAATGTCATCTGTTAAGCTTTAAAAACCTGTAGACTTGGGAGGAAAAGTTAGTAACGGGGAAATGAAATAGAGAAAGTAAAATTCTCCTCCAAACTTTTTTTTTGGCTCACAATTTTATAAAAAATTTCTTTCAAGATCTAAAATATTCCCCTCCCCCAAACTTGAGTGAAATAGTATTGAGCATTTAAAATTATTGGGGGGGGGGTTAAAGTTATTGGTCTATATAAAGCTTTACAAAGACCAAAAGTCAACACCAACCATTCAAATATTTTATCGATGTAACACACTGGTTGGTAGACGAACATGTCACCTATTGATGTGAAGAAATGGGAAGGGGATAAGGGGTGGAATAGAACGGGTTCATGTCTTTGTTCCCCTCCGAATGGCGGCCGATCAGGAGAAAGTGGGGAAGGAAGTGCGCGAACAATTGCTAGAGCTATGCAAGACGCTTCCTTCTCAGTAACTCTCCTTGTATCTAGATACTCGTAGAATTTTTCTTTTTTCAATAATATGTAGCCATTCTTCAATACTTTGTACGCTTCATGTTGTACTTGCTTACATTCAATAAAGATACACATTTTTCTTCGCAATGTCTTGTACTATCTCTTTGCTTTTTCCTTTCTTACTATCAGCATGATGTCACAATTAGCTTATAATAGAGTAAGCATCTTGATTTCTTCACGAGATAGCGATGGCTTAGGCTGCAGGTTCAGATCTGCCGCCTAAGACTTTTCAACTCTATGAGCCGTGAGGGTCTCATAGAGACTTTTCTCCCTACGGATCGAGAGGATCTCGTAGGTGGGTTTTCTCTTTAGGAATCGTGAGGATTCCTAAGTGTGTTTTCTCTTATAAGTCGTAAGGATCCTATAAGAGAATTTTTCCCTCTTACGAGTCGAGGGGACCCGTAAGCGGTTGTTTCCCTCCTTGTCGAAACTTGACTTTGGAGAGTGAGACCCGTGAATAATATGCAAGAGATCGTTTTAGATCGACTTGCAGGGTCCCATTGTTCAGGAAGCAAGTTTTTTTTTAAATCCCCGCTGCCTGAGGCTTCATCTTGCAAGTTGAGACGAATCGGGAATTTCCCGCGGAGACATTGGTTTCTCTGCGAGCCGACGCGAATCAAGAGGCTCTCGTCAAGGACGTTGGTTTCCCTGAGTTGAGGTATTTGCCAGGGATTATTTGTGTCCCTGGTGTTGAAACGAATCGAGAATTTCCTACGGAGGCACTGGTTGCTCTGCGAGTCGATGCGAATCAGGATGCTCTCGTCAAGGATTGTTTGTTTCCCTGAGTTGAGGTATTTGCTAAGGATTATTTGTTTCCCTAGCGCCAAGGATTATTTGTTTCCCTGGTGTTGAAACGAATCGAGAATTTCCCACGGAGGCACTGGTTGCTCTGCGAGTCGACGCGGATCAGGAGGCTCTCGTCAAGGATTGTTTGTTTCCCTGAGTTGAGGTATTTGCTAAGGATTATTTGTTTCCCTAGCGCCAAGGATTATTTGTTTCCCTGGTGTTGAAACGAATCGAGAATTTTCTACGGAGGCACTGGTTGCTCTGCGAGTCGACGCGGATCAGGAGGCTCTTGTCAAGGATTGTTTGTATCCCTGAGTTGAGGTATTTGCTAAGGATTATTTGTTTCCCTGGCACCAAGGATTATTTGTTTCCCTGGTGTTGAAACGGGTCGAGAATTTCCCACGGAGGCACTGGTTGCTTTGCGAGTCGACGCGGATCTGGAGGCTCTTGTCAAGGATTGTTTGTTTCCTTGAGTTGAGGTATTTGCTAAGGATTATTTGTTTCCCTAGCGCCAAGGATTATTTGTTTCCCTCGTGTTGAAACGGGTCGAGAATTTCCCACGGAGGCACTGGTTGCTCTGCGAGTCGACGCGGATCAGGAGGCTCTCATCGAGGATTGTTTGTTTCTCCGAGTTGAGGTATTTGCTAAGGATTATTTGTTTCCCTAGCGCCAAGGATTATTTGTTTCCCTGGTGTTGAAACGGGTCGAGAATTTCCCACGGAGGCACTGGTTGCTCTGCGAATCGACGCGAATCAGGTTTTTCTTCGTCAAGGACACTTTTTTTTGAGTCGAAGGATTTGCCGAAGACACTGGTTTCTTCGGAGTTAGGATGAACCGTCGAGATTTGGCTTCGTTTTCTGGCGGAGCCTGTTGGGAAAGTATGGTTCCCTCTTTATTTGTGCCCTTGGATTGTATACAGGGATCGATGTGATCTCAACTGTAGGGCCAAAGTTTCATCATTTCTTTTTTTTTGTTTTATTTCCGCGATGCTCTATCATTTCAGCTTTTATATCGCGAAGGTCGCGATTGCCCAATCATTTCGGCTATTTTTCGCGGTGCCCAATCATTTCGGCCATTTATTTTATTTTTACTCGCTGCTTTTTATTGCGAGTTGCCCAATCATTTCGGCTATTTCGTATGCATGTGCGGCCTACCGGCTTTTCACCATAAACCTGAAATTAGACACCGATTTCGGCATCAGCACCGCTACAAATAGGATATTGCCAGGAGCGAATCATCATTTGCCTCTGTCGATGTCGAACAAAGGTAGCTTAGTGAACAGGGTTAAGGTCCTGTCGGCTAAGGCTTTTGATTTCATGAGCCGTAAGGGTCTCACAAAGGTATTTCTCCCTACAAGTCGTGAGGATCTCATAGGTGTATTTTCTCCATAGGAGTCGTGAGGATTCCTAAGTGTATGTTCCTCTGTAAGTCGTAAGGATCCTACAAGAGGGTTTTCCCTTTGTAAGTCGAGAGGACTTATAAGGGTTGTTCATCATGCGTACATATCCCCAGTCATGGATGGGATTTGGTTAGGGAAATGTTTATTCGTGCCCGTGGATTGTATACAAGGGTCAGTGTTGAGCCACTTGTAGGGCATTATCGAAGATTGTGGGGGGGGGGGGTTGCTTAAGTACAGGTTTAGGTCTCTGTGACTTAAGACTTTCAAATCCTATGAGCCGTGAGGGTCCCATAAGAGAGTTCTCCTTACGAGTCGTGAGGATCTCGCAAGTGTATTTTCTCCTTAGGAATCGTGGGGATCCCTAAGTGTGCTGCTCCCTTGTGAGTCGTAAGGATCTCACGCGGGTGGTTTCTCCTTACAAGGTCGAGAGGACCCTGTAAGTGTCCTTTAACGAGGTTGCGCCCTTTCAGGTTTTCACAAACACTCGCCGGTAGTCCTGCTGTTTTTACTCACGGAGCCCTTTTCGGGTTTTCATCCGTGCCCATTTTGCTTATGGACATACCGTTTTTTTATATTCTTTTTATTTTCCTTTTCCTTACGAGGTCGCGCCCTTTCGGGTTTTCACGAACATTCGCCGGTAGCCCTGCTGTTTTTACTCACAGAGCCCTTTCGGGTTTTCATCCGTGCCCATTTTGCTTATGGACATACCGTTTTTTTAATTATATTTTTTCTTCTTTTTTTTTATCTCGTCAGTCTACGGCTGCTGTGGTATTAGTTTAAGGACGTTTCGGTCCGCTATTAGTTTAAGGACGTTTCGGTCCGTCATGGAGAAGGCTGGCTACTGCTTATAGAGTTTGAGCTTAGGAAGATAGCGAGCGGACATAGTCGTCGTCATCTATCTTTAACCTAGGCAGTGGCTCATTAAGCGTAGTATTTCTTTAGGAAGCGACCGTTTATTAGCCTGAAAGGCCTTTCACCGTGCATGTCCATGAGTAGATAGGCCCCACCCTGGTAGACCTTATCTATGATGTACGGGCCTTCATAGTTTGGCTCAAATTTTCCCCGCTTGGCGCGATTGGGGATCATAGGCCTTTTGACCACTAGCATAAGTTCGCCTTGGCGGAATGTCCTCGGTCGGGTCAATTTTTCATATGAGCGCGTCATCTTTGCTTTATAAGCTTCCAGATTTCGTTGCGCTATGAGCCGTGTTTCTTCAAGGGCATCAAGCTCCTCAAGCCGAAGGTTCGCATTTTCTTCGTTTGTCAACTCGTAGTGGACTGCCACTCGCAGAGAGGGTGGCTCTATCTCGAGGGGGAGTACTGCTTCCGTACCGAATACCAACGCGTATGGCATTGTGTTCGTGGCCGTCTTGAACGTAGTTCGGTACGCCCAAAGAGCTTCTTGCAGTCTCTCGTGCCAGTCTTTCTTATCTCGGGACACCGTCTTTTTCATGATCTTCGTCAGGGTTTTGTTGAAGGCCTCGGCTAGACCATTAGCTCGCGGATTGTAAACTGAAGAATATCTCCAGTCTATATTATGCTGCTGTGTGAAGCGACTGATCTTGTGGCTTCTGTAGGCTGGCCCGTTATCGGAGATGATCCGTCTTGGCGTTCCAAACCGGTATATGACGTGCGTCTTGAAGAAATGGAGGATATTCTCCGTCTTCACTTCCCTCAACGGTACTGCTTCTGCCCATTTGGAGAAGTAATCGGTCGTCGCCAAGATGAAACGATGTCCTCTAGACGATGCTGGTTCGATGGGGCCGACTATATCCGTTCCCCACATTTCGAACGGCCAGCTAGCTGCCATGGGATGTAGTGGATTTGGATGCTGGTGGATGAAGTCTCCATGGATTTGTCATGAGTGGCATTGCTTCGCATATTCGAGGCAATCCTGAATCATCGTGGGCCAGTAGTAGCCCATCTGTTTGATCTTCAACTTCATCTTCGGGCCCGCTTGGTGAGAACCACAGATTCCATCATGAACTTCCTGAACGACCCTTTCCGCTTCGTCAGGCCCTAGGCATCTCAGCCACAGAGAATCAAACGACCTCTTGTATAGAGTATCATTGACGAAGGCAAAAGACAGAGCTCGTTTCATGAGCTGATGTCTTGTGGACGCATCTTCGGGCATTCGGTGGGACTTAAAGTAGTCTATAAAGACTTCCCTCCAGTCCTCAGCCTTTTCCGGGTCTTTTATTTGCAAAGTCGTCTGCTCAGTCGCTCCCTTCTCTTTGGATGATTCCGGAGATATTTCTGCTGGGGCAAGCACCCGACGGCTTTGTACCACGATTCTAACGTCATCGAGGTTTTCGTCAGCCAGTTCTTTAGCAAGTTTGGCCAACGCGTCTGCTTTGCTGTTTTCCGCGCGCGGTATGCTTTCTAAAGTATAGGAGGGAATTTGGGTCAACAGTTGTTGCGCCTTTTTACCGTACTTCACCAACTCTGGTTTGCACGTTTGGTAGTCGCCGTTTACTTGACTAACGACCAGTTGAGAATCTCCGTATATGAGGAGGTTTTCAATTCCCATATCGATGGCGATCTCGAGACCTGCTATCAAGGCTTCATATTCGGCTTCGTTATTCGTCCTCGGCTCTGTTAAGGAGAAAGCGAAGCACATTATTCCTCCTTGTGGGGTCACGAAGATGAGGCCCACCCCCGATTTGATCATTGGCGTACTTTGCTTGCGCTTCTTCATGGAGGACGCTCCATCAAAATAGAGTTCCCATCGGGTATTGTTCCCATCGATAGCGTCAAACGCATGTTCGTCTGGCAACTCGCAATTCAGAGGAGAATCGGCAAGTATCGGGTGCTCAGCAAGGAAGTCGGCGATGGCCTGGCCTTTCACGGCTTTGAGAGGTTGATACGTTATCGAGAACTCTATCAAGAGCAGAGCCCATTTAGCGAGTCGACATGTCAATATGGCCTTTGACATTAAATATTTAAGAGGGTCCACTTTCGATATGAGATGAACTTCATGTGCCAACGCGTAGTGCCTGAGCTTTATTATCGCGAAGATCAACGCCAGGCAGTATTTTTCAATGGGAGAGTAGTTGCTTTCTGCCCCCAGAAGAACTCGACTTAAATAGTAGAGTGCTCTTTCTTTCCCCTGGTCATTCTCTTGTGCCCATAATGCGCCTAAAGAATCTTCGAGGGCGGTTGTATAAAGAATGAGGGGCTTTCCCTTGACCGGAGCAGCCAACACTGGTGGGTTCTACAGGTACCGTTTAATCTCGTCCAGCGCGCCCTGGCATTTTTGATCCCAGATGAATGGAGTTCCCTTCTTCATCAGGTGGCTGTAAGGACGGCACTTGCCTGAAAGATTGGCTATAAATCGCCGTATGTATGCGAGCTTCCCTTGGAGAGACCGCAACTGTTTGAGGGTTCTCGGCGGAGGCGTTTCCATGATCGCCTTGATCTTAGACGGATCTATTTCGATACCTCGGTGTCGGACGATGAATCCCAGGAATTTTCCCGAAGAAACTCCGAATGCACACTTGAGAGGGTTCATCTTCAAGTTGTATTATCGAAGGCGTTGAAATACGGTCTTCAGATGCTCGAGATGTTCCTCGTATGATTTACTTTTAACCACGAGATCGTCGATATAGCACTCGACGATTTCATGTATGAGGTCATCGAAGATCTTCGTCATGGCCTTCTGATAGGTGGCACCGGCGTTCTTTAGACCGAAGGGCATCACTTTATAACAGAATATTCCCAAAGGCGTCCGAAAAGCGGTGTGCTTCTGGTCTTCGGGATGCATTTTTATTTGATTATACCCTGATGAGCCGTCCATGAAGGAGAAAACCTCATGAGTGGACGTATTGTCTATCATCAGTTCGGTGACTGGCACTGGGAAATCATCCTTTGCGCAGGCTTTATTGAGATCCCGAAAATCCACGCATATGCGCACCGTCCCATTTTTCTTCATCACCGGGACGATGTTGGCTATCCACTCAGGGTATTGGACCTCCTGGATGAAGCCAGAGTCGATCAGCTTCTTGACCTCAGCATTGATACTCATCTCAAGCTCGAGCCTCATTCTCCTTGGTGCCTGTTTGACCGGCTTGACGTCCGGAGATATCGCCAATTTGTGCACAACAACTTCTCGGTCTAGTCCTGGCATCTTGGAATAGTTCCATGCGAAGCAATCTCTATGCTGTACAAGGACGTTTTTTAACGCAGCCACCCTTTCTTCAGATAGCAGCTCGCTGACAAATGTCGGTCGCGGATCGTCAGCCGTCCCCAACTCGATTTTCTTGAGGTTATCTGTGGTGGTATGTATTCCATCCTCCAGTTCTTTAGGAGCTGGCAAAAATTCTGAGACCACCTCATCATTGTTGTTTTCGAAGCACCAGAGAAGGCTGTCCATGTTCTCGGGCTCTTCTTTTAATATTGTTATCATGTGACATGTGCGAATCCGCTTCCAATCCCAATGTGGAGTTGGTTCTGTTTTTGTGGCTTTGGGTTCGTGCTTCTGCGGCGGTGCTACCCTCCAGTTGTCAGACAGAGCGAACTTGCCAAGCTGATACTGATCTTCGACCCAATTCTTGAAGGTGAAGCAGTCTTCAAGAGGATGCCCTGTTACTCGATGGTAAGAGCAATAATTTGGGTCAGAGGCTTCGCCTGCTTGTTCGGGGTTCTTGGACTCCGACAGTGTAAGCATTTGATGTTTTAGAGAAAGATCAAGTATCTTCTTCGTCTTGAACCGAGAAAACGAGTACGCTCGACCCATTTTCTTCATGAGGGATAGATCAATAACGCTCGACTCCCATTTGCGTGGCTTTTTAGCCCCGCTTTGTTGCTGTTGAGCGCCTTTTTGGCCTTTCGACTTGTTTCTGCCTCTACGTCGAGCCTTTTTTATAACAGGTTGACAGGGGGTTGCATTTTCGTCTTTCACGGCCTGTTGAAGGAGGCGTTGCGTTTTGGCTTTCTCTTAGATAGCCATTTCGCGGTTATGGTCGTCTCAGACTTTTTGACTAGCTTCCCTTATAAATTTGTCCATTTGTTCTTCGAACGACGGATTGGGCACTTTTGCATCTGGAACTTTCACTGGTTCAGGATTAGCGCCCTCCTATTGAGCATCCGCTTCTTCATCAAAGTCATACACGACATAGCAGCCGTGTAGTAATTCTCGCTTCTTTGACCGGATGTATCCAAGCCCTTTTGTTTCCATTCTCCCATTAGGCAGTTTGCGTTGAGTCCCGGGAACGTTCCAGACTTTGTCATAGAACTTGGCTTTTCGAACGGTCTGCTTGAAGGATATACCCTGGTGTTTCAGCAGCTTTTTGAAACTGTGCAACCTGGGAAGACAGATAGGCTGAAGCCTGTCGAGCGTAGGATCCGCGCCATGCCAGATTTCTTTCTCCACTTTGGTTTCTTCAGAGCGGTAGAATAGAATTGCTTTTTCGCTTTCTCGCCTGGGGGGGATATAGAACGTTTGCAGCTCTTCTACCTTGTAAATATCAAGTGCATCCAGTTCTTTACGGTGTTTAGGCGGCACCATAGCAACTTGTAGACTTTGCTCTTCATCGGCGGACGCTTATATTAAGGGTCGAGCGGGGAATACAGCATGGACCTCATCTTCCGAGTCACTACCAAAGATCAACGTAGGAGCAGGTGGCCCTGGCTTGTTGTATTAGGGCGGATCCGAATACACCATCTCCTCTTCCTCCTCGGTATCACTGCCGAAGACAGGGATGGTGGCATTAGCTTTATTCTCCGGCTTGTGACACCTCTCCGTGTCCTCGAAATCCGGTAAGAAGTATTTGGCATCTTCATATTTGCGGACCTCGTTCACGGAGAACGGGTTCAGTTCTCCCGCCACGGTATACTCGAGACCGTCCTTAGAATACTTCATACACTGATGTTGTGAAGAAGGAATGATGTTGTACTCGTGTAACCATGGTCGGCCGAGCAGAGCGTTGTAGCATGTCTTGGCATCTATGACGTGGAATTTAATGTCCGTGACGAGCAGCCCAAAGCGTAGCGTCAGTATCACAGATCCAAGAGTCTTTGACGATTGGGAGTCGAACCCGGAGATGGTGATCTTGTCCCGAGCAAGGTGTTGGACGCTCATGCAGATTTCCTTCAACACCCGCATGTTAAGGAGATTAACAGATGATCCATTGTCGACCAGGATCTTGCCTATCTTTATATCGTGGCAGTATCCTGAGACATAAAGGGGGCGATTGTGTTCGCACGTCCCAAGGAGAAGGTCTTCATCACCTAAAGCGACATCGGCCGTGTGCACTTCCTCCAATTCATTCTTCATCTTTTTCTCGGCCAGGAAAGCTTGGAACTGCTCCGGGTCCTGTAGTTCTTTAATTAACGAATCGCTCGCCTCCTTTGATAGTAAAAGGGCATCAAGAATGCTGAGCTGCGAGGGTAGCTTCCTCAGATGCGCTAAGACGTTGTAGTCCACCTTATTTTTTTTCGGCGGGTCATTGGCACTTAGCTCCTCCACAGCGTGGTCATCTAAGTCGATATCTTCAGGGACCTTCTCTTTTCCCTTATCTTTTCTATTTGAGGGTCCAAGATTCTTTTCGGGCAGCGTCCGATTACGCAGACGGATATTCTCGCAAATCTTCGGTTCTTCTTCTTTTCCCGAGGTGGACTCTTTAAAGAAAGGGCCAAGTTCCATCTCCTCATCAGAATCGCTCCCGAATGTAGGCACCTATGATCCCCCGACGTTAACCATGCGACAATCGCCGGTAGTTCTGTTAAGCCCTTTAGTCGTACCGTTTTGCTCTCGGCGGGTCTTGCGCTTTTCCCGCTTAAAATGCTGCCGGTGAGCAACATATCCTTGCCACCATCTATCGAAAGCTTTGCACTCTTCAGTGGGGTGCGAAATCTTCCGATGATACAAGCAATAGGAGGGGTGCATTTCCACTTCACCAGTAACGCTTCCCTCAGAGGATGGTAGTTTCATACCCATTGACACGGCTTTAGCGAACCTTTTCCCCATCTTGAATTCGATTTTATCCGCAGCGGGTGTACTTTGCTCCAGCGGGAGTATCTCAATTCTTGCGTTAAGGCGCTGGCGATTGGCACTTTCAAATATGACCGCTTCGCGCTCCCGATCAGCTTTACTTTTTAAGAAAGCTTCATTGAGGAATGCGTCAATTACTTCATCCGACGGCCCCGAAATTTTTGGTTCAGGATCTGCCCCCAGCTTTCCAGTATAAGGAGTCTCCTCATCGTTCGTGAGCGAATGGGAAATCATATGACAGCTCGCCACATATTCCTCGGATTCATCCGATGAACTTTCTCCCTCATCTTCCTCTTGAAAGACGTGATTGAGGAACTCTTGGAATATAATGGGAGTCCGTGCCTTCTGGTTGTATTCCTCCAGCGCGTCAATCTGTTTCTGCAAATCCGTGCGCTTGTCTCCAGGATTCACGGGCTTTTTGGATTTCTTCTTCTTTTTCTTTGAAGATTTTGACGGTTGGGTGTGAGTACTTGGGCCATCACCACGAATCTTTGTAGTTGGGCCCGGCTTCAACATCCCTTCGATGATTTGAGGTTCAAGCGGGTTCTTCCATTCGACCGCTGGGCACGCATGAAGGTCACTCAGCATCCTTTTGGTTTTAGCTGATAGCACGATTTCCCATGGAGCTTCTTCAATAAAGGAACAAGTTGCCCCCGGTGCGTCCGTCTTCTTAGGAGTATGCAGCTATGGCGGGTTCACCTTCCACTTTTCGGACAGTGCAAACTTCCCCTGGAGGTATTGATCTTCAATCCATCCTTTGAAAAGGAAGCAATCCTCAATCGGATGGCTTACCGTTTGATGGTAAGGGCAATAGTTGGGGTTATTCACCTCAGTGGGTTGTGGCGGTCGCCTTGGATTTGGCAAGTTTATAAGTCTATTGCGTACTGCCAGCTCGAATAACCGTTTCGTCTTGTCCCGTGGGAACGAGTAGGGACGCTTCATCTTCTCATTATAATACCGCCGTCTTTCTTCCAACTGATCCGCCAGCTTTGAGGCACTGGGTTGCTGCTGAGCATTCGCGACGAAGGTTGCCTTCCCTTTACCCTTGTCACTCCGAGGCTCCGGCTTCGGGGGAGACGGTCTGTGACCCATCTGGTCCATCTGGGCCAACTTGTCGATCAAAGCCTGAAACGTGGTCGGCTTAAAGAACATCATAAACTGGGAGATAGTTGCATGAGAGTCTAGGGTTCCCACGAACATGCCCACCGCGGGCGCTTCCTCAATGCATTGCTCGCATTTCGACCACAAATTTCGCCAGCGTATAGCATACTGGACCCACGTTTTGCCTGGTTTCATCCTTGCATTAATCAATGCTGTTATTGGAGTGCGTTCGCTGGCGCTTGCGAATCGCTGAGTGAATAGCAACTCCATTTCAGCGAACGTCTTGATAGAATCGTTCGGGAGTTCCGAATACCATTCGAACGCTGTTTCTGATAAGCTGCCCACGAACTGGCGAAGCAACAGTTTATCATCACCGCCGGTGTTACCGCAAAGGGCCCTGAACTGGGCAACATGTTGGTGGGGATTGCCAGTCCCCTTATACACGTGGAATTTTGGTATTGTATAACCCGGCGGATATTTGATTTGGTCGTACCAGCTCGGATACGGTCTCCCCGTTTTTACTACTTGACCAGCTGCCTCGGTCGCATGATGAACCCGGATCTGCTGGGCTATATAGTCGTTCAAGTCAGCCTTAGAGATTGTCTCCTCCTTGGCCGTTGAGAGGGCCGGTGGTGGATTTGACGTTTCTCCCCTGTCGTCTTCAAGGACGATCGGAGGATCCTCACCAGGTGGGTCTTGCTGGATCATCATTCCCACCATGTCCTGGAATAAGTGGGATATTTGCTTTATATTGGCCGCTTGTTCCGCAGCCTCGTTATCTTTCTTTTCCAATATCCTCCGGAGGAACTCGGCGTCGGTTTCCTGTTCTTGTTGCTGATCCGAGGATGCCTCGGGGCTTTCTTTCGGTCCAGTAAGCGCGGCCATTGCGATCATCATTTCCTGGAGCTTTTGCTGTTGCTCCTAAGCTTTGGTCACCGACCGTGTAAGCGGTCTATGACCTGTAGATGCGCGGCTGTCTTCTTTCCCCGATGCCATGTATACAGTGTGGACCATCCTGCCCCCTGCCTTAGGGCGTCTGGGCTCAGTGCTTTTAGCTTTCGTTGCAGGCCTGGGGATCTTCTCTGGCCTCTTCTTTTTATGAGCAGTGGAAGTTGAGGGGGCCGTTGAGGTGGGCACCCAGACAGCTTTTCGTGGCTTAGCTTGGTGGCTGACTTCATGTTGGATTTTCAGCTTCTTGTGCTGGCGGGAGAAATTTGGATCGATCACCGAATCTCGGGTCTGCCGCCAGACTTTATAGATTTGGGAGGACAGCCGTTGAGGAGATTGGGGCTGTTTTGGCTTTACTTCTACAGCCTTTTTCAGCGGAGGGGGAGACCTCTTTAGCACCGCGGTAGGAGAATTCCTACGCACCTTATTTAGCATCTCAAAGCTGTTCCCAGTTGGAACAGAAGCATTAACTTCTGCCATCGGGGCGGGAGGAGTTAGCCCAGGAGGGGAGTTTCTTCCGGCCTTCCTCACTCGGCGCCAGTAACGACGTCGAGCGCGTCGTGCTGATGGAACCGGCTTGGTGAGGGCGATAGTCTCGTCTTGCCCCCTGTGTAGGTGGGGGGTCGCTGCTGGTGTCAGCATGTTAAAGACCGATGTCCTTTGGGTAGCAGGAGCGGGAGCTGGAGCCGTCAATCTTGTAAAGACCGACTTTTTGGCAGGGGAAGCCGCCTTGACGAGTTCAGGAGCAGGGCTGGTTATTTTCTTAGGAGCAGCCTTCTCTGGGATTGTAGGCCCCATCGCGGGTCCACAGGAGCTCTGGCCCAATCTGGAGAAGACCGAGGCGCTGGTGTTGGACGACCCGTTAAGAGGGGCCGCGGTAGATGTAAGCCGATCGAAGACCAACTTCTTGGGAGCTTCCGGTGTCAGCACAGGAGCGGTGAAGCTCGTTGGCGGGGGCATGGTCCCAAAAAACAACCCTGTGGTGGCTCGAGTGACCTGTTCCACGGGTATTGTGAATAGCGAAGCAGCTTGGGGTCCATAGGCTACACCTCCTGGCGAGGCAGAGCGCTGGTTGCAATTGCAGTTGGAACATTTTGCACAAGTGGAAGCCATTGATTCTTTGCTTTCTGCAATAAGCAAGACGCCAAATCTTAGTACCTTGAAACCCAAGGGCAACCATTAGCGAACCATGTTTGGTTCACAAACACGACACACAAAGTGTGGAGTGGAAAGAGGAAAAGGTCCCACCGGGCGTGCCAGAATCTGTTCCCCTCCGAATAGCTGCCGAGACATTAGGACGTCTTGCCTGAGATTCGGGGCAGATACTATATGGTTTTATCCGTCTACCTCTCCGAAGATGCCAAGTTGATTTATGGCACCGTGTATCGGAGGTTTAGACGAATGCGGCCGATGTAGCACACTTCGTCAGATTCCCCCTCGCTTGAGGGGTTTTTGATTGTGGGGATGCTCTTCCCTACAGGCGCAAGCCCCTGCAGTTAATTACGCTACCGCATTGCGGTAACAACTTTCTCCTTCTCCAGAATTTCACTTCGTGTCGTGTGTGTTTGTTTTGTTTGTGATTGCCCGTGGATTGTATACGGAGACTAAGTAATGCCGTCGCCCGTAGGACGTGGATTAGTCCAAATCCGTATTTACTTAGATTTGGGTTTGGTGTTTTTAGTTTAAGGATACGTTAGCCGTATTGAGGCTAAGATCAACTTAAACGTATGTTAAGGATACATTAGTCCCGTTTTAGACTAAGATCGACTTAACGTGGTGATCCATTTAATATATGGTCGTCAGGACTCATCACCTCTCTGACGTCGTTGAAGGATTACAACGATAGGTGTCAGAGGAGTTCAGAGATGTACCCTTGAACAAAAGTTGATTTGGAGTTTTATCGTTCATTTAAATGTTTAAGGATACATTAGCCGTATTTGGGGCTAAGATCAACTTAAACGGGACCGTTTAGATCCAACAAAAGAGCATTTGGATGCTCTATTGTTCCAGTTTAGGGACGTAGTGGTCCATGTTCCAGTTTAGGGACGTGGTGGTCCACCATTAGTTTAGGGATGTTTCGGTCCGATATTAGTTTAGGGACGTTTCGGTCCGATATTAGTTTAAGGACGTTTCGGTCCACGAGTTTAAGGACCCCGTAGTCCATATTAATGTGTGGTCGTCGGGACCTGTCACCTCTCTGACGTCGTTGAAGGATTACAACGATAGGTGTCAGAGGAGTTCGGAGATGTACCCTCGAACCGGATGTAAATTGATTTAGGGAGCAGTCGTGCTCAGTCAATTTAATTTGAGGACTTATGGCCATGACTGGGTTAAGTCCAGTTGAATGTTCAACATTTTTATTTGTCTTTGGCCTATTAGGCCTGTGCTAGGGCTTTGCCCCTTTTTAAATAATGCACTGCATTATTTTTGTTTTGTTTGGGCTCTGCCCTTTTATAAATGATGCAGAGCATCTATTTTGTTTGGGCTCTCCTATTTTTATTGCACTGCAATTTAATTAGGCCTACTAGGTCTTTTTGATTTGGGCCTGGCCCTTAAGGAAATGCATTGCATTTTTCAGGCGCTTTTCGCCAATCAAAGAGCGCAAGCGCTTGTGATGATGACACGTGTCATGCAGCGCAGTGCGCTGCGCTAGTGCGCTACGCTTGCGCTGCTGACACGTGGCGCGCTCTGGTGAGCTGCGCCAATTTCAGAGAGCAAAGCTCTATTTCAAAAGCGCGCAGCGCAACTGGTTCAGATGCTGACACGTGGCGCTCTCTGGTGGCTTGCACCAGCCCAAGAGCGCAACAGTGCAGATTTATAAGTGCAAAGCACTATTAATTTGAGAATCTTTTAGATTCAAGAACTAATGGTTCATAAGAAGTGCAAAGCACTATTTATTATATGAAGATCATTGATCTTGTTCTTAGATCAATGATCCATCAGAAGAAATTCTTCTATCCAAAAGGGTTTTTTTTACCTTTCTTCTTGAAATTTCTTCAGAGTTCTCTCTGTTTGAAAATTTTGATTTCTCACAAATGTTGATGCCTTTGAATTGAGGTCTAGGGTCCTTTTTATAGTGCCCATAAATTAGTTAAATTTGTTAAAGAGATCTTTCTCTGAGTGATTTGGGGAATTTTCCTCACCGTTGGATCTTTTGATCCAAGGGCTTCGGTTTTACAGAAGAAAATCTTCTTGTTTTAACAAGAACAGAAAGATTTCTTTAGAATTTTAATTCTGGTTAGCGCAAATGCTCCAGAGCGTGACACGTGTCGCGCAGCGCACAGCGCAGCACAACTGCGCTGACACGTGTCGCGCAGCGCACAGCGCAGCGCATCTGCGCTGACACGTGTCGCGCAGCAAAAAGCGCAGCGCAACTACGTGTTGGATATAGTGCCCTCAGAGTCAATTATTGGATCACAGGCATGTGATTGCAATGATTGAGGGATGACCTATGCCGGTAGGACAGTCTTACTCGAGATGATAGTATGCTATCTGGTTTATCTTTATCATCGTGTACTGCTTTAGGTGACCTTACAGGTCACTATTGCACGTTGATAAAGCCCCTAGGATTCTTGCTTGACTACCAGCAGTATGAGGACGATCATATACGTGGGAGCTGGGGTCTATAAGCACATCCTTAAAAGGTCCCTAGTCGTGGGAGTTTCGAGACAGGGCATCGATACTCCAGAGTAGACTAGTGTATACAGTCGATACCCCGACGAGGGGCGGTAGCCGGTCTCTCAAGCCACTGGTGTCAGTTGGTTCACCTAAGATGTATACAGGTGCTCATTGGGTTATGAGTACACCGGACAGGACTCGTCGGGAACCTGCTAGTTGGGATTATACCTGATGTCAGATAGCAGTTCCCTGGTGACATGTGTACAGGTTAGTTCATCGACCTGAGATCGTCATTTGTCTCGTGTGAGTTCCCACTGTGCTTTGATTACTACCCTACCACGCTCAAAGGAGACGTGCAAACAGGTTTTAGTTGGGTACAGTCCCGAGCCACATGGAGGCAGTGAACGGATCTGCAGGGGTTCGTCTCTCCCGGTATTGGGGGTGAGGTCGCGCTGTGTCTAGGAAAGCCAGTACATGAAAAGTCCTTGGCCAAGGCAGGAGATTTACTGGTAGGTATTCCAGTAGTATCTCATGGTGTTCTGGGCTGATCTCCGACATGACTTGTACCGCTTTTGGGGGTCTGACTTTTACCAACCCCCTAGGCCCGCCATGCGATGCTCATAGATGAACGGACCGGACTGTACGGATATTGTCACTGACAGGCTCAGTAGGGTGTCAGGATGAGTTCGCTCATCGACGTCCCTTTTGGTCAATAGCTGGTAGCCCGTCACGTATGGCTAATACCTCTGACGTGCTAGTAGTTAAATCCATGGCCATAGTATTGACGAGTCTTTAGAGTCCACCACACACACAGTTACTAAAGTTTCAGGCGAAACGATGTAGAGGCCGTATGGAGATATGGCAGAGTTCGATCAGATACGTGTGGTATTGCACGGATCGTGATCGGACAGTTTTTACTAGCCGGCTTTGGTTTAAGCCGGATCCTAGTATTAGACAGTGTAGTTTTGTCTCTTTGCATTGGTATTCAGTGCGAATACAAATGCGGGCATGTATATGCAGTAGAGGGGTTTTCCTGTAATTTATTACGGGATCAGTTTTCTGAAGTTGCCAGTTTGCATTCCGTTCCGGCCGGTTTTCCTTTGTTTCTTCACGGCCGGACTTTTGTGATGGAGGGGGTTATTTGGAAGTTTGCAAATAACTTATTGTGGAGGGGTTTTCTTGCATTTGTGGCTTCTTTCATCATGAGATTCTTTTCTAGTCTATTCTATTCCATTTATTGTGATGGTTTGTGATATGATGAGAATAGAAGTGGATGTGACCTTTTCCTACACATATTCATTTTCCCTTTCTTCTCTTGATATTATTCATTCCCTTTTTTCCACCATGAGAAGATGGGGCCGGCCACAAGAAGAAGGGGGGAGAGGAAATTTCCTTTTGGGAGGTTCTCATTTTTGCCTTGCCAAAAATTGCATTTCTCATCTCTCCAAAGTTCATTCTCTTCTCCAACACAAAAGGCAACTTCATAAACCCTAAAAGAGACAAGCTACTATACTACACCTACAGCAAATCTTGGACGCGTTGGCTAGCCAACTTCGCACCCGAGTTGCCTCGGTCCAGAGGTGGGAGCCCGTAAAACAAATCAGCTACGTGGTGCCCTTTCCGACGAGGAGGTGACGGACGGAGAATCCGCGGGAGATCAGAGTGGAGACGAAGACCGAAGGACACGGATCGCTTGGTATACTTCTCTACCCATATTGTTGTTTGCTAGTAGCTAGGTTAATGGCCCGATCCGGGTTAAAAGTGCGCGGTGGTGCCGGTTTGCTAGTTTGCAAAGTTTTTCGTTTCCGCGTTTCCGGCGTCGGATCGACGGCCGGGACGCCGCCGTGCACTTACATTGGTATCAGAGCCACGCCGTTAACTTAGCCCAGCTTGCTCTAGTATGTTTAGAACTCGATCGAACAAAGAACCCGAAAACCCGATTTCAAGTTGCACAGTTTCTGTCGAAATTTTTTTGGAGTCTAAAGATTTTTCATGTTGTTTCAGACTGATGTGCAAGGTGTTCTAAGAATTCTGAGAAAATTTGGTGTCATGAATCCTCTGTTCCACCGCGGAACCGCGGCCAAACCATGCTTGGGCCGCGGTTCCGCCGCAGAATATCCTGTTCATTTCACCAAAATTTTACAGAGAGCTTATGGGATGAAAATAGGGTTTTTGGAATATTAATTTTTGGCTCAGAATTTCTTTAACTGCTACAGTAATGCTTGGGGCCGACTTGATAAAATTTGATCGATCGGATATTTTAAACATGCTAGTTCACAGTATTTACATTATATATGTAACATTTCAAAAAAATAAAATATTATTTTTGGGAATTTTCAGAATTTAATATTTATTTTAATGAATATTTTAATAGTCGGTATAATTAAATACCGATAAATGGTGAAAATTCTGGAGAAAATTTTAGAAATTCTAAATAGCTTATTTTGTGGAAATATGCCATTTTGCAGTTTTATGATGGATTATATGTGATTTTGGTGTTAATCGCGATTAAAAATCGCTAATAGGATTTTTGGCTTTTGTGCACAGATGTGCACATAACATTTTCTACACTTGTTACACTTGTTTCTTGTTTTGGACTCATGTTAAGCCTAGGGTTGAACCATGTTAGCTGACCTTGGTGACTTGAACCATTTGATTAGAGTAATTGGGTTAATTAGGGTTTTGGTGTTGATTAAGGGTGATTAGGGTAGGTTGACATTTGGTAGGAGAGAGAGAGGGGATTGGATGGTTGTCATGCAACATCCATGAGAGAGAGAGTGGTGGCTAGGAAGTGTCACACTCCATTTCTTTTCTCAACCTTTAAATACCTAGTACATCTCTCCCTCTCACTCAAGCACCACACCACCATCAATCCTACACCTTGCACACAACACCCCAACACATCAGCCACCATCAGCATATTTCAGCCCAACTACATCAGCTGCTCAACCCCAACCCTGAACATCAACCCCAATATCATAGCATCATCACCAACATCAACACATCAGCCCTGAATTCAGCTAAAACAAACCCATCAGCCCCAATCTTGCATCAGCAACTCCAGCAGCAGCTGCATCAGGTCCCTTCACTCACAACATCAGCCACCCAAACAGCTACCTCAGCCCCCAATAGATGCAGCCACTAGCCCTAGCACCTTAGCACACTTTCCAGCCCAAATTCTGCCTAACTTCCAGCCAGGATATCAGCTGAAACTGCTGCTACAGCCACCCTAACTCCATAAAAACAGCAACAAAAACTTCAGCCTCACATTTTATCACATCAGCCCCAACCCCTCACATCAGTAGCTGAAGCAACATCAGCCCCTAGCTGCTGCTACAACAAATACAATCTATTTCAAACCTCAGCCACAGGAGAAAAAGAGAGAGAGAGGGTTGCAGCAACAGCAACAGCAACATACTTTCATAAGAAAAACAGCAGCATCAGCATCAGCAGATTCTACAGGAGCAGCTCAGCAGCCACACAACCTTTCCTCCATCTTGACCTTCCCTTCTCCTTCACCTTAGGAACCTCTTGAGGTATAATCTTGCAACCCAACTCCTTTCTTGCTCAGTTCTAGTTATTTGCTGATAGTTTACTGTTAAATTGAAGATTAGTGCTAGTTTAGGAGAAATTGAGTGAGACTTGACCAAGCGTTGGTTTTGATGATTGGTATGACCCTATTAGGTGTAATTGAGACTAGTTTAACCCAGAAAACCCCAGATCTCTTGTTAATTACCAGAGTTGTTCGACTTGGTGTAAATTAGCGTTTTCGTCGATTTTGTGACCTTTCTGAGACCTGCTTTCACCCGGGACCTCCTAGAGTAAAATTGACTTGGCAGTGAGCTGTGCAGGCACCCTGGAACCACTACCCAAAGCCCTAGCCACCATCTCAAAGTCCCGGACGCAAATTTAATCCCCCTGGCCGCAATTTGCGGCCAGAGCAGGGTAAAACTGCCTCGTTTTGCGTGCACAGCTCTATTTCATGTAAACTTGACCCCCTGTATGTCTAGTTTTGACTGTTTCAAGTTAGGGTAAAATCTGGGTTGTTTTTCATGAGTTGGCGTATGATTTACGACTCGTTTTCGTATGGATTTTGATATTCGATGATTCGTATCTGTCGGGTGGCGTTTGGACGTCAACGACAGTAGATATTGGCTGCGTTTACACGCAAGGTCACAGGTTTTTACCTATGGGAGTAGTGTGCACCATTTTGGCTTCCGACATGGTTTTTATAAGTTTTAGCGTGTGATATCCTTGTAGGTACCCCACGTGGCGTCGAAGCGTTGGAGATGCGAATGGCGACATCGGCACCGGCACACATAAATAAGGTGAGTAGATTTATATCTACGGGGAGAAGTCGGGTGGATGGCGTATAGCACCCCCGCAGTCCGTGGTGATGTATACGGATGCGTATACACACCTATGATTATATATGTTGTTGGGATTAATTATTGATGTTTAAATGGATATTGGTATGTTGGATTGGTAAATGGTTACGAAACCCTAGGGTAGTGGGTGCACTACACATACATACACACATATACATGCTTGCATACACCCTTATTTCTTATGTGGTTATGGGATTCTCAATAGATATGTGTTCACATGGGTTTGGGATTTTGTGTTCACATACGGATTTGAAGATGATACATGGGATTGATATGAGTCGATGAGTTTGATCTGGATTATGATATCAGTGATATGACAGGATTCAGGATTGAGATACGTCTTGATGTTTTAGGGGATTTTTGGAATAATGATGCCATAGGAATTGTGACCTATATATATTAATGATCGACATGGGATTATGAAGCACGATAGGATATGATGTGATATGATATGTCAGGATACTTATGATAGGCCGCCTTAGGCGATGTATACTCTTGTGATGATATTTGATGATAATATCGATTCATACCAGACTGTAGATCAGGAGTCGGATCTTGGCCATAATGATGACATTAACATTGAATTAGATATAGGTCAGTACCCAGATTATGATATTTGATAAAGAGAATACTAGATGAATGATATGACAAATGTGATATTGACCCGTACCCAGATTTGGGGATGCCGTACGACGGATTTACGTACGAGCTATATTTTGATGTTTGATCCGCCTACTTGACTCGGGAATAACCGATTGTAGAGATATGGTATCGGATGTGATATGATCGAGGCGGGATCACCGACTATATGTATATTTATATGTATCGACTCAGAGGTTAGGCGGTTTCCCTTACCTACTGTTAGCTTTAGCTCAGCCTTATAGTGTTATAGCTATATGACTTTTATGACATTAGATACAGTTTTAGTGATCATGGTGTTCAGTATTTCAGCTCCCGCATATTATTATTATTGTTGCTCTGCATCGCATACTGTTGTGATTCATATTCTATTATTGATATCCTGCTGCTAGGACACCAGCACCATTACCGATGATGCGTATGTTCCACATACACTTATTTTCCAGCGCACACACATCTTCATCGGTAATTGCCATGTCACGCACACTTAGGGAATATTATTGCTTGATTTAGCTTGATAGCTAGCAGTGACATGATATTAGTGTACTTGCCATATATACCAGCTTGACATTGTAGTTATTACTTGTCACTTCATGCATACTATTATTCATTATATTCTACATTCATGGATTCTCATGCTTATATTCATGATTTCACATGCTATTGATGATTTGGATTCGGGTTTCCATGAGATTTTCTGGATTTGGGGGAAAACCGCAAAACATACATATAAACTGCTTTCTCTTTTTAATAAAAATGCGGTTTTCCTATGATGTATGAGTCGTCCACCATAAGTTTTGCTGATGGATTTCGAGACCCGATTCGAGGAGGCGGATGAACCGTTTCGGGTACATGGTGGACCCGGTGCGGTACCCCGGGGCAAGAAGATCGCAGGAGATGGCGTTGAGCCTGGCAGGGGAGCATGACCGACCGGTGATATTACCCGACACGTCGGATATCCGGAGGATACCGTCATAGTCATGAGATGGATGGTAGAGGCCGATCTGGACTGACGGCGTCCTGGATATTATGATTGAGACATTGAGATTTGATATATTGAGGTACAGAGATTGTGATACAGAGATATCGGGATATTGAGATTTATGTTTTGTGCCGATACTAGGCACTGTTTTATGCTGATTTCATTATGATACCTCATTTTAAAATGCAGAAATCTCACAAATTTATGAAAGTTGTTTTCTTCAGTACATGCATTCTGTTTCATGCATTCTTACATCATTCATATGATATATTGCCACCTGATGCACCGACACGGGCACATGGGTTTACACTTGGGTTAGATATTTACCCTAGACATGGTTAGAGCTTGCTGGTTATATATTTGAGGATTATATATTTTGATCGTATGACTTAGGATTGCGTCATATATGCGATTTCTGTTCGTAGATCTTTTTCTACTCACGAGTTGGCAACTCACCCCCGTTGTGCCCCAGTTTCTTGCAGGTGTTGCCGTACGGGTTTTATTACGGCTTTGCGGGCACAGCTTCTTTCAGGTGACTTACTAGTAGGTGGGTTATTTGCATCATACCTATCATTATAAATTGTATATTATATTTCAGTTGTATCTAGAATTTCCATCAACCAAACTTGTATTTAATTGAGATAGAGACCAGTGATGTTTATTCTTTCGACCTTAGAGTCGCGCATTATATTTCTTTGGGTTTCAGGCTGGTTGAGTTTCCTTTCTGTTGTGATCCTCGCCTTTAGGCGTTGTATATTTTGTTGCATACAGGTTGATTTGATATAGTTCTTCCTACTCTCTACTACTTTTCGTGGTTTAGATTTCTGGGTTCAGCTTTCTTAGGGTACGTACGCCTCGAGACGTTCGTAGTCTAAGTGCCGGTCATGTTCCGTACTTTCGGGTCGTGACAAAGTTGGTATGAGAGCGTTAGGTTTTACCTTCGGAGTATAGGATGACCCTTGGTTGATGGAATAGGTGACTAAAGTAGAGTGACGTACCGTGGTATGTCCGCGGCATATTTACGATACGCCACTCCACTTAAGAAGCCTTAGGATGTACATTTCCTTGTCCAGTAGCACATTCCTTCCTGATCTAGCTTCATCGGTACCAGTTTTGGTTTTGCTGCCACGATTACTGGCAGGGAGAGCTACGGCTAGAGATGCGGTCAGCATGAGCTCGTTACGAACGAGGACTGACCAGGGCGTAATTCCGGCGACACACGTTTGCAGAGATGTGTCTTTTGATTGTGTTCTCATGCCATGAGCGTTGGAGGGATCGCAGTATGAGATTACTCGGACGTGCGGATTAGCACCAGAGCATTGAGCCACTAAAGGAGGCCAGCCAGATTTTGATGACCATTGATGTACGGCCTATTCATGATGATTGAGGCACGGTTCAGCGTGCAGGCAAGTGAGGCAGTTGTTGCTACAAACGACGAGATATCGCCCCAGATGTTGGAGCTATTGCAGTACAAGTGGTACTAAGAGATGATAGAAGGTCGCTAGTCACCAAGGATAAATGACTAGGACATGTGGATCGTTCGCTACCCCGATGCGAGGTCATCGGATAGATTGATTCCAGTTAGAGATGACTTCACGCGGAGACGTTGAGAGTCGACAGAGACGATCGAATGTCAGAAACCTATTATTCCAAGTTTAAGGTATTCGGAAGGACATGCAGGCAATTCTATGGTCCCTCTAGAAGAATGAAACCATAACTCGACTTAATAACCGTATGAAAGCCTTTGAACCTTAGGGTTTGCGGCAGTTCTACGGCGCCATTAGTGAGGCTTGGGTTTGCCCTTCTATGGCTGGACCACCGATGCTGGGGTATGTACTCGATACTATTATACTATACCCAAGATGTTGAGCTCTTGGGGGATTATGAGGTTTTGACGGCTCGATCGGATGGCTCGACTTAATTCGGATGCTAGGTGGCGAGATGCATTTCTTGGGAGACTCAAGATACGAGGATAGCCGTTGGAGTTCAGTCTATGCAGCCACGATGAGATGAGTCCGAAGCAGTTGACATTAGAGAAAAATGGAGTACGAGGTTCGTACAAGATCTGGATATGATGACGTCCCCCTCCGCCGACACCAGAGATGCGATGCGCATGCCGAGACAGAGTACTGGATATACCTTCCAGAAGGAGTCGCGACGAGTATGCAGCCGTTTCGAAGTAAGAAGCAGACATGGTAAAGGACGATGACTCCCGGACAATTGGCAGAGATGAGACTTGGAAGAGACCTTGAGCAGGATTCCTTCCAGGACACTGTTGCAATGATACTTGCACCCAGGATCAGACGTGTCACGTACATTCAGAGGGCCAGAGGTCGACGCCAGTGATATGCTGTCTTACGAGTGGTCGCGATGATTGACCGAGAGATGACCGGAGAAGTGCCAGAACGGAATCGACCCCGTTAGCACACCTGACAGGGCCGATGAGCCGATGGATCGTGAATTGGTAATCCACAGAGAAGACATAGACCCAGGAGTGGTCATGTTACACGCACCAGCAGGCCAGAGTTCATGACCGTCGACGAGACGTCCTACTAGTGACCGCGACAGTTGACCCGAGATTCTTGGAGGATGTGTTTGAGCGGGACTATTCCGCCATACTTGATTTCGATGTTTTGGGTGATTCATTCGCATGACTTGATTTTGATGATTGAGGATTTACGATTTTTCCACAGTTGTTGCCCTTGATATCGTTTTCGTGCCTTGGTTTCACATATTTGTGACTTATGGGGTTTGGACATTTGAGTTGATTTTGTACGCATGCACGCACATGATTTGGTTCCTGCACTCTGTATAGTTTATATATGCTTGCAGTGCAGTGACATGTATTTTGTGCACTTGGATGCACTGAATTTCGATTTCGAGGGTGATGCTCGACATTTGTTTGTGCTCTTTATGCAGCTGATTGGATTTTGCGCGTGTTTGGCGCTTGATATTGGATTTCATGATTTCGTGCATAGTGGATGCACCGGATTTGGACAGTTAGCGCATGTTGGGCGCATGCTAGGAGATGCGATTTGGTGCACACCAGATGCACTAAATCGGGATTTTTCGTGCATGTCAGATGCACATGATCTTGCGGTCAGGCACACACGTTGCCTATGACCGATGTTGTGTGCACAACCGTTGCACCTTGATGTTGTTTTGTGCACCTGCTTGGCTCATATATGGATTTTGATTTCCATGCGCACCAGACGCACAGGGTTTTCATATGCATTTTTGGGATTGAGTTCTATGGAGCAGTACGTTTTAATGATATTTTCTATGTGTTTTCGTACTGAGCAGGACTGGTCAGATGACAGTGCCTGGATATATTTTGCATGCATTGATAGATTTCAAAGGGGTTTCCAAAAGCGAGCTATAGTCTCATTATTTACATACGTGTCCGATATGACACGAAACGTTTAAAATAGGAAACACTTCAAAATTGTTTTTCAAAACGGCAGGACGTACATATTAAACAAAAGATATACACGTATATGGCTATTTTCTTATAGAGACATCCGCCACTGTGCAGTGTTATGCGCATTGCACATCGATTTTAAAAAAAAAAATTGGTATGCATTTCCTTCATATATTTACACGTATAATTCCGGTTTATAGCATATCGGCTTTGTTGGGATTTGGCATTTGTGTTTCATCTTGACTCCGATGATTGCGGGATGCTTGACGGAGTTTGTTTTCGAGTTATCTGCTCGTTACGCGCGCGCATGTCTTGCGCTATGATGCGTTTTATGGATTGATGATTTCGGAGCCCCGTTGATTTGGACATTTTAGAATTTGGAGGTTTAAATTTAAATTCGGGGACCGAATTTCTTTAAGGGGGGAAGACTGTAACATTTCAAAAAAATAAAATATTATTTTTGGGAATTTTCAGAATTTAATATTTATTTTAATGAATATTTTAATAGTCGGTATAATTAAATACCGATAAATGGTGAAAATTCTGGAGAAAATTTTAGAAATTCTAAATAGTTTATTTTGTGGAAATATGCCATTTTGCAGTTTTATGATGGATTATATGTGATTTTGATGTTAATCGCGATTAAAAATCGCTAATTGGATTTTTGGCTTTTGTGCACAGATGTGCACATAACATTTTCTACACTTGTTAAACTTGTTTCTTGTTTTGGACTCATGTTAAGCCTAGGGTTGAACCATGTTAGCTGACCTTGGTGACTTGAACCATTTGATTAGAGTAATTGGGTTAATTAGGGTTTTGGTGTTGACTAAGGGTGATTAGGGTAGGTTGACATTTGGTAGGAGAGAGAGAGGGGATTGGATGGTTGTCATGCAACATCCATGAGAGAGAGAGTGGTGGCTAAGAAGTGTCACACTCCATTTCTTTTCTCAACCTTTAAATACCTAGTACATCTTTCCCTCTCACTCAAGCACTACACCACCATCAATCCTACACCTTGCACACAACACCCCAACACATCAGCCACCATCAGCATATTTCAGCCCAACTACATCAGCAGCTCAACCCCAACCCTGAACATCAACCCCAATATCATAGCATCAGCACCAACATCAACACATCAGCCCTGAATTCAGCTGAAACAAACCCATCAGCCCCAATCTTGCATCAGCAACTCCAGCAGCAGCTGCATCAGATCCCTTCACTCACAACATCAGCCACCCAAACAGCTACCTCAGCCCCCAATAGATGCAGCCACTAGCCCTAGCACCTTAGCACACTTTTCAGCCCAAATTCTGCCTAACTTCCAGCCAGGATATCAGCAGAAACTGCTGCTACAGCCACCCTAACTCCAAAAAAACAGCAACAAAAACTTCAGCCTCACATTTTATCACATCAGCCCCAACCCCTCACATCAGTAGCTGAAGCAACATCAGCCCCTAGCTGCTGCTACAACAAATACAATCTATTTCAAACCTCAGCCACAGGAGAAAAAGAGAGAGAGGGTTGCAGCAACAGCAACATCAACAGCAACATACTTTCATAAGAAGAACAGCAGCATCAGCATCAGCAGATTCTACAGGAGCAGCTCAGCAGCCACACAACCTTTCCTCCATCTTGACCTTCTCTTCTCCTTCACCTTAGGAACCTCTTGAGGTATAATCTTGCAACCCAACTTCTTTCTTGCTCAGTTCTAGTTATTTGCTGATAGTTTACAGTTATATTGAAGATTAGTGCTAGTTTAGGAGAAATTGAAAGAGACTTGACCAAGTGTTGGTTTTGATGATTGGTATGACCCTATTAGGTGTAATTGAGACTAGTTTAACCCAGAAAACCCCAGATCTCTAATTAGTTACCAGAGTTGTTCGACATGGTGTAAATTAGCGTTTTCGTCGATTTTGTGACCTTTCTGAGACCTGCTTTCACCCGGGACCTCCTAGAGTAAAATTGACTTGGCAGTGAGCTGTGCAGGCACCCTGGAACCACTACCCAAAGCCCTAGCCACCATCTCAAAGTCCCGGCCGCAAATTTAATCCCCCTGGCCGCAATTTGCGGCCAGAGCAGGGTAAAACTGCCTCGTTTTGTGTGCACAGCTCTATTTCATGTAAACTTGACCCCCTGTATGTCTAGTTTTGACTGTTTCCAGTTAGGGTAAAATCTGGGTTGTTTTTCATGAGTTGGCGTATGTTTTACGACTCGTTTTCGTATGGATTTTGATATTCGATGATTCGTATCTGTCGGGTGGCGTTTGGACGTCAACGACAGTAGATATTGGCTGTGTTTGCACACAAGGTCACAGGTTTTTACCTATGGGCGTAGTGTGCATCATTTTGGCTTCCGACATGGTTTTTATGAGTTTTAGCGTGTGATATCCTTGTAGGTACCCCACGTGGCGTCGAAGCGTTGGAGATGCGAATGGCGACATCGGCACCGGCACACATAAATAAGGTGAGTAGATTTATATCTACGGGGAGAAGTCGGGTGGATGGCGTATAGCACCCCCGCAGTCCGTGGTGATGTATACGGTTGCGTATACACACCTATGATTATATATGTTGTTGGGATTAATTATTGATGTTTAAATGGATATTGGTATGTTGGATTGGTAAATGGTCACGAAACCCTAGGGTAGTGGGTGCACTACACATACATACACACATATACATGCTTGCATACACCCTTATTTCATATGTCGTTATGGGATTCTCTATAGATATGTGTTCACATGGGTTTGGGATTTTGTGTTCACATACGGATTTGAAGATGATACATGGGATTGATATGAGTCGATGAGTTTGATCTGGATTATGATATCAGTGATATGACAGGATTCAGGATTGAGATACGTCTTGATGTTTTAGGGGATTTTGGGAATAATGATGCCATAGGAATTGTGACCTATATATATTAATGATCGACATGGGATTATGAAGCACGATAGGATATGATGTGATATGATATGTCAGGATACTTATGATAGGCCGCCTTGG
Organism: Agapanthus africanus; assembly: GCA_030015575.1. Taxonomy (NCBI): domain Eukaryota; kingdom Viridiplantae; phylum Streptophyta; class Magnoliopsida; order Asparagales; family Amaryllidaceae; genus Agapanthus; species Agapanthus africanus. Next base: position 447,986,709 of record JASDDO010000012.1, on the reverse strand, counting down.
GCGATTTATACTCTTGTGATGATATTTGATGATAATATCGATTCATACCAGACTGTAGATCAGGAGTCGGATCTTGGTCATAATGATGACATTAACATTGTATTAGATATATGTCAGTATCCAGATTATGATATTTGATAAAGAGAATACTAGATGAATGATATGACAAATGTGATATTGACCCGTACCCAGATTTGGGGATGCCGTACGATGGATTTACGTACGAGTTATATTTTGATGTTTGATCCGCCTACTTGACTCGGGAATAACCGATTGTAGAGATATGGTATCGGATGTGATATGATCGAGGCGGGATCTCCGACTATATGTATATTTATATGTATCGACTCAGAGGTTAGACGGTTTCCCTTACCTACTGTTAGCTTTAGCTCAGCCTTATAGTGTTATAGCTATATGACTTTTATGACATTAGATGCAGTTTTAGTGATCATGGTGTTCAGTATTTCAGCTCCCGCATATTATTATTATTGTTGCTCTGCATCGCATACTGTTGTGATTCATATTCTATTATTGATATCCTGCAGCTAGGATACCAACACCATTACCGATGATGTGTATGTTCCACATACACTTATTTGCCAGCGCACACACATCATCATCGATAATTGCCATGTCACGCACACTTAGAGAATATTATTGCTTGATTTAGCTTGATAGCTAGCAGTGACATGATATTTGTGTACTTGCCATATATACCAGCTTGACATTGTAGTTATTACTTGTCACTTCATGCATACTGTTATTCATTATATGCTACATTCATGGATTCTCATGCTTATATTCATGATTTCACATGCTATTGATGATTTGGTTCGGGTTTCCTTGAGATTTTCTGGATTTGGGGGAAAACCGCAAAACATACATATAAACTGCTTTCTCTTTTTAATAAAAATGCGGTTTTCCCATGATGTATGAGTCGTCCGCCATGAGTTTTGCTGATGGATTTCGAGACCCGATTCGAGGAGGCGGATGAACCGTTTCGGGTACATGGTGGACCCGGTGCGGTACCCCGGGGCAAGAAGATCGCAGGAGATGGCGTTGAGTCTGGCAGGGGAGCACGACCGACCGGTGATATTACCCAACACGTCGGATATCCGGAGGATACCGTCGTAGTCATGAGATGGATTGTAGGGGCCGATCTGGACTGACGGCGCCCTGGATATTATGATTGAGACATTGAGATTTGAGATATTGAGGTACAGAGATTGTGATACAGAGATATCGGGATATTGAGATTTATGTTTTGTGCCGATGCTAGGCACTGTTTTATGCTGATTTCATTATGATACCTCATTTTAAAATACAGAAATCTCATAAATTTATGAAAGCAGTTTTCTTCAGTACATGCATTCTGTTTCATGCATTCTTACATCATTCATATGATATATTGCCACCTGATGCACCGACACGGGAACATGGGTTTACACTTGGGTTAGATATTTACCCTAGACATGGTTAGAGATTGCTGGTTATATATTTGAGGATTATATATTTTGATCGTATGACTTAGGATTGCGTCATACATGCGATTTCTGTTCGTAGATCTTTTTCTACTCACGAGTTGGCAACTCACCCTCGTTGTGCCCCAGTTTCTTGCAGGTGTTGCCATACGGGTTTTGTTATGGCTTTGCGAGCACAGCTTCTTTCAGGTGACTTGCTAGTAGGTGGGTTATTTGCATCATACCCATCATTATACATTGTATATTATATTTCAGTTGTATCTAGAATTTGCATCAACCAAACTTGTACTTAATTGAGATAGAGACCAGTGATGTTTATTCTTTCGACCTTAAAGTCGCACATTATATTTCTTTGGGTTTCAGGCTGGTTGAGTTTCCTTTCTGTTGTGATCCTCGCCTTTAGGCGTTGTATATTTTGTTGCATACAGGTTGATTTGATATAGTTCTTCCTACTCTCTACTACTTTTTGTGGTTTAGATTTCTGGGTTCGGCTTTCTTAGGGTACGTACGCCTCGAGACGTTCGTAGTCTAAGTGCCGGTCATGTTCCGTACTTTCGGGTCGTGACAATATATGCGACCGTGAATGTCACTTGATCGGTAAATCCTGTCTAACTGCTATAGCCCTTTTAGACGGATTTGCGAACGTGACATTCACGTTGATGTTCTGTGTTGTGCTGTGATGTTGCGGATTGGTCGTGGGGGATAGCCTGGATGCAATAGTAGTACAGTTTTGTTTTATATGTACATTTGATATTGCGGGACGAGCGTCCGACATGTGGACTGCCGTCACTGCCTGTTTGTTTTATTCTTTTGGGGCACGACCGGGTCGAGGTCGATGTACCCGTTGTATTTATATTTTACTTTTTGTACTAGGATTACCCCGCGGAGGGGTGCAACGATAGCCGGATTCTAGAGGGCAACGGGCCCGCATCTCATGGCGTTGAGACGGAGGGGGCTTTACTCTAGAATTGGCGGGCTATTCGCCGCACTCGTAGGGGGTATAGGTTGACCCAGGAGGGGTGCCCAAGTTACCGGATTCCGTGAAGTGCTGGGTGGTCCATTCACGTTGCTAAAGGGGGCTGCCTCGCTTCAGGTTTTGGCGGGTAACTTGCCGCGCCCGTAGGGGTCTAGGATTTCATTGCACAGGCTATCCACACGACCAGGGGAACGTCGGGTTTCAGCAGCGGCTCTGTGAAACCCAGGGATTGCAGATATTTGTATTGTTCTGTGATGCTGTACATTTCTGTGATGTTGCTTTTTTATCACGCCTTGAGCGAAAATTATATATTATATATATACTAGTAGATGTTGTATATGTTTTGCATCCGCGCTAGTCCAGTCCCCACTTTGTCGTTAGTTAAGTAACCTAACGGGTGATGACAGGACCCAGTGGCGAATGCGGATGGCATATACGTGCATCATTATTTTCGTTCTTTTGTGGTGTGATCAATTGATGGGACTGCGTTGATTCGGATCAATGCAAGCTAAACAAACATGTTTGATGTTGTTGGAACACTTTTCAAAAAGCTGTTATTGCAAGGGCGTTCTCTTTTGTTTTGCACAGTGGTATTCAGTTGGAATATCCTGCTCCTCAGTCGACGAGGCAAGGGCCGAGATCCCTTCACCGGGAGTGACCCCTTGGACAGAAGTTTGCGTCAGGGCAATAACTTCACTATAGCCGATTACTTTTGCTTTGCATCATGGTATTCAGTTGGAATATCCTGCACCTCATTCTACGAGGAAAGAGCCGAGATCCCTTCACCGGGAGTGGCCTTTTTAGCAAAGGTTTTCGTTACTATATTTTTCTATAAAGCTATCCGGTTCCTTCAACGATATCAAGTTCATTACGTTAAAGGTTTTCGCCAGAAACCATTCGTAGCCCTCCGTCGTTTCATATGAATAGTCAAAAAGTATTCAAGCTGTGTATGTTGGTCAAAGTCAAGGCACAGTGATTGGTAGCTATTGGGTATTCATATGCTGCATAGATAGATGCGTTGGTTTGGGACAGTCGTACTACTATTTTGGCCAAAGTCAAGGGTATGTACGGGTGGGTTCAAATTAACCTGGACAATGACGGGTAGAACTTGGCATGTGACTTATGATATGTTGGCCAAAGTCAAGGTCATAAGAGCATGGGGCAAAAATCACATCGGGAGTTTCTAAAGAAACTGAAACTTGCCAGATATGCGCATACCTTCTGGAGTGTGATAACGTGAGCGGATTCCATCACGTTATCATGCAATGATAGTTGGATCCTGATTCCCACTGATGAGTTGGTTTACTCCTCGGGTGATCCCGGTTAATTCTTCTTTCAGGTTTGGGGAAGAATTTGACGTTACAGTGGGAGGTTTCCAGATTAGATAAAGTGATAACCATTCTGATCTAGGTTAGAGTGCATACTGAGTGTTTCTTTTCTCTCTCTCTTTGGCAGCGACCATTGACCCGACCCTAGACTATGACTCAGTGACCAAGTTGACCGAACCTTCTTAACACTGGCTTTTGGATTGTCAGAGTTGCAAACCTCATTGCCACTCCTACTTTTACCCTTTTTTCCAGGACACCCCGTATTACTACGAACGTCCACTTCCATTAGACAAAACCATCGTATGGTTATATACGAACTCGAAGGAATTCGAGGATGGTTTCCGGTTCTGGAGAAAACGAAGAGGACTATTCAGTTGTCTTTTCCTTTTACCTTCTCTCAGGTTGCGAGTACTCCTTGGTTTAGGAGCAGTACACCTATTACGCAAATTGGATAGTCTTCTTCCAAACCTTAGGCTGGTGCCGAACGGTAGGGAATGAAGAAAACCAATTAGCATAAAGATGGTGTGCAGAAGGTATTAAGTTAAGACAAAGAAAGGGATTAGTAAGAGGGCAAAGTAAATTGCGACTGCTATTCACGACCAAACCAAGTATTTCTTCGCCAATCCTAAATCACCTTTGTATTTCTCCAGGACACTCCATATCACTACGAAGATCCACAGTTTATTGGATACTCCATCGTATGGTTATATACGAACTCGAAAGGAACTTGTTCCTGTTCGGGGACGGATTCTGGTTCAGGAGAAATATGAATAAGGTTTATTCGGTTGTCTTTTATCTTCACCTTCTCTCGCATTGCGAGTGCTCCTAGGATTAGGACAGTACACCCATTATGCCTATTGGATAGTCTTCTTCCAAACCATAGGCTGGTGCCGAACGGTAGGGAAGGAAGAAAACCATTTGGCCTAAAGAGGTGTGCATAAGGTAATGACTAAAGACATATAAAGGGATTTGGAGAGGTGGCAAAGAATTATACGGTTACAGTTGTGAATCTGGATGATGGAATAGGCATTACTAAGAATACCAGGATACCCCATCGAAACATTTCAATGTTTCAGTTTTACTGTGTACTGTTAATAGAAAACTGATTTCCCAATTGGACACTTGCTCCAGGGTATGTATTTACCAGGTATGATTCTCACATCTGTATGGTTTTACAGATGATGAGTTGGAGTAAGTTATTGGGAATTAGGTGATCTTCCTCATTGTATCGAAATTCGTTGTAATTGGCGATATTTGAGAAAGTCACCTGGGTTGTTTGCCGGACGGCAAATATTTGGTTTTGAATATCCGTTATTGTGCACCAATTTCAAATTGATATATCTGTACGTCTATTTTTATAGAGTGAGATATACCTTTTTGAAATTATGTCTATGACATTTACCTATATCAGTGGATGGTTAGGTAAGGAGCATTAAACAGCGGTGTAATTCTTCGTAACCATAAGTACAGTTTTCAACCTACGACACACAGTGAATGAGTCACTGGACTCAGAGGACTTATACAGAGTATTGTATATTGTCCAGTGTCCATTAGGACAGAGGGGTTAGTCCTCGTACTATATTCAGTTTACTTATGACTTCTCTAGTTCTTAGACGAGTGTTTCGTAGAATCACAGGGTCCAAGTTTTGAGAAGTTATAGGTATATAAGTAAAGTAGAGAACCAGGTATTGCAAGTATCGGGATTCTTCAAGGTGATCGAAGATGTAAATACTTGTGAATGGTATTCGGTTGATAGTAATGATTAAGAGAACTTGCTTCTCTTTCAGGTTACTCATAATTGGAAGCATTCCTAAGTCGAGTAACGCTGATCGGCCTCTCTCCATTTAGATGGCGTGCACTGGAGACAGCTGCATGATTTGAATCTGGTTCAATTAAATTAGTGCCTCTGTTTCTATATTGGATATAAAACAGTTCATATCTTGACATTGTTAAGGTACGGGGAGTTGTCCAGCTTATGCTTAAAACCAGACACTAGACAACTCAAGACACGTTTCTGTAATGGCTGTTTGTGGGTTGACCCGGGCTATGACGAGGGTTGACTTTCTACCATCTGGAAGATCAATAGTGATATTGTTCTAGACTTGCCACAGTTTTAATAAAAATGGATTTTTCAGAAAACAGTAGTGGGAGTATGGTAGAACTGGAAGTGATTCCAGAACCGCAAACGATTACTGAAGATTTGATAAGAACCTAAAGATTCAATCTAGTTTGACATTCCATTAGCCACTTCGCAGATATGGTGGGTAACCTCAGGCACTCGAGAGGTACTTCGGTATGCTCAAGGACGGTGACAAGGAGGTTCTTGTTTACCCAGACTTTCCATTGCTGTTGTTCCAGACTGTGAGACCCAGCAGGAGGATAAGTATAGCGTCGTTCTGAACTTGCTTTAGAAGTGTACGTCTATATGACTCTGCCAGAGGGTTGTCGTAGTCAGTGGGAGCAGCGGAAGTATGGTGGACAAGTGGCTTATGTCTATTATAGACTAAAGCGGATATAGCGGAGATAGATCATCTATTTCTGATGTGACAGTCATAGGTTTGACTTCATCAGAATAGGGGATGGATCTGTTAAGAAGGTAGTAGGGTGTGATGTCCTGGTATTTGGATGACATACACAGAGTAGGAAGTGATATTCCTATACTACGATCGGTTATACTTTGGTTGTCACATAGTGGTTTCTCCACATAGGACTTGGATATTATATCAGACATTCTGGTTACTAGATCTATGGTTTTAGATCTGGATTTGGGTAGTTTCCCAATCTGGGTACTTAGACAGCATTCTATGAGTATTTAGAATGGACGACTCCTGGCACGGTAGTATACCTGCAGGTTATGGAGTCACCCTCTCTAAAGGTGTCTTACAGACTAAAGGGGAGAGGGATGTGCATGATTGGCAGATCACTTGCTTAGGCAATTGAGTCAATCATGAGATGTCAAGTACCACACCAGATGTTGTTCTTGCAATAGGTGCAATAAGTAGATATTGATCCAATCCTGGAGAAACATTCGGAAGCAGTTTTAGAACATAAGTGGATGTTCTAAGGATATGATAACGACAGCCTCATTCGGGAAACAGTTATCATTCCAGGCTTCCAAGGTGACATGGATGATAGAGAGGTTGTCAGAGTTATAGTTTTCCCTCTGACGAGGGGCAGTAGTTTGGACAGGTAGTCCAGGCGGATACTGAGGGAGGTATAGCGCAGGATACTGATTAAGTTCAGTTGACAATACAGTCTAAGAAGTTTGGATTTGGAGTTTATTTATGAGCTAGGTCCCATCAGACATCCAAACATATTCTAAGACAGGTATTGCTCATTTTGGGAGATGGCTTTCTTCGTGAATTTAAGATAAAGAGAGACATAGAAAGAAACACCACAGCGGATCCACTCACTGAGGCTACTCCTCGAACGCAATAGTTTTGCAAACAGGCTTTGTGAGACTGACTAGTAGAGGAGTTGGGTGTTCGGTATCACACGGGCTGTGAGTATGCGACATCGCAATAATTAGCCTTGAGTGCAAGTGGGAGATTGTTGGATATAGTGCCCTCAGAGTCAATTATTGGATCACAGGCACGTGATTGCAATGATTGAGGGAGGACCTATGCCGGTAGGACAGTCTTACTCGAGATGATAGTATGCTATCTGGTTTATCTTTATCATCATGTACTGCTTTAGGTGACCTTACATGTCACTATTGCACGTTGATAAAGCCCCTATGATTCTTGCTTGACTACCAACAGTATGAGGGCGATCATATACGTGGGAGCTGGGGTCTATAAGCACATCCTTAAAAGGTCCCTAGTCGTGGGAGTTTCGAGACAGGGCATCGATACTCCAGAGTAGACTAGTGTATACAGTCGAGACCCCGACGAGGGGCGGTGGCCGGTCTCACAAGCCACTGGTGTCAGTTGGTTCACCTAAGATGTATACAGGTGCTCAATGGGTTATGAGTACACCGGACAGGACTCGCCGGGAACCTGCTAGTTGGGATTATACCTGATGTCAGATAGCAGTTCCCTGGTGACATGTGTACTGGTTAGTTCATCGACCTGAGATCGTCATTTGTCTCATGTGAGTTCCCACTGTGCTTTGATTACCACCCTACCACGCTCAAAGGAGACGTGCAAACAGGTTTTAGTTGGGTACAGTCCCGAGCCACATGGAGGAAGTGAGCGGATCTACAGGGGTTCGTCTCTCCCGGTATTGGGGGTGAGGTCGCGCTGTGTCTAGGAGAGCCAGTACATGAAAAGTCCTTGGCCAAGGCAGGAGATTTACTGGTAGGTATTCCAGTAGTATCTCAGGGTGTTCTGGGCTGATCTCCGACACGACTTGTACCGCTTTTGGGGGTCTGACTTTTACCAACCCCGTAGGCCCGCCATGAGATGCTCATAGACGAACGGACCGGACTGTACGGATATTGTCACTGACAGGCTCAGTAGGGTGTCAGGATGAGTTCGCTCATCGACGTCCCTTTTGGTCAATAGCTGGTAGCCCGTCACGTATGGCTAATACCTCTGACGTGCTAGTGGTTAAATCCACAGCCATAGTATTGACGAGTCTTTAGATTCCACCACACACACAGTTACTCAAGTTTCGGGCGAAACGCTGTAGAGGCCGTATGGAGATATGGCAGGGTTCGATCAGATACGTGCGGTATTGCACGGATCGTGATCGGACGGTTTTTACTAGCCGGCTTTGGTTTAAGTCAGATCCTAGTATTAGACAGTGTAGTTTTGTCTCTTTGCATTGGAATTCAGTGCGAATACAAATGCGGGCATGTATATGCAGTAGCGGGGTTTTCCTGTAATTTATTAGGGGATCAGTTTTCTGAAGTTGCCAGTTTGCATTCCGTTCCGGCCGGTTTTCCTTTGTTCCTTCACGGCCGGACTTTTGTGATGGAGGGGGTTATTTGCAAGTTTGCAAATAACTTATTGCGGAGGGGTTTTCTTGCATTTGTGGCTATTTTCATCATGAGATTCTTTTCTTGACTATTCTATTCCATTTATTGTGATGGTTTATGATATGATGAGAATAGAAGTGGATGTGACCTTTTCCTACACATATTCATTTTCCCTTTCTTCTCTTGATATTATTCATTCCCTTTTTTCCACCATGAGAAGATGGGGCCGGCCACAAGAAGAAGGGGGGAGAGGAAATTTCCTTTTGTGAGGTTCTCATTTTTTCCTTGCCAAAAATTGCATTTCTCATCTCTCCAAAGTTCATTCTCTTTTCCAACACAAAAGGCAACTTCATAAACCCCAAAAGAGACAAGCTACTACACTACACCTACAGCAAATCTTGGACGCGTCGGCTAGCCAACTTCGCGCCCGAGTTGCCTCGGTCCAGAGGTGGGAGCCCGTAAAAGAAATCAGCTACGTGGTGCCCTTTCCGACGAGGAGGTGACGGACGGAGATTCCGCGGGAGATCGGAGTGGAGACGAAGACCGAAGGACACGGATCACTTGGTATACTTCTCTACCCATCTTGTTGTTTGCTAGTAGCTAGGTTAATGGCCCGATCTGGGTTAAAAGTGCGCGGTGGTGCCGGTTTGCTAGTTTGCAAAGTTTTTCGTTTCCGCGTTTCCGGCGTCGGATCGACGGCCGGGGCGCCGCCGTGCACTTACACTGTGCTAGCGCATCTGCACTGACACGTGTCGCACAGCACAGTGCTTGCGCAACTGAAGCGTTGCTTCCTTTGATTTTGCTTTAAACAGAGCTTTGCTCTGATTGGGTGCGCTGCCTTGGGCGCTGCGCTGATGCATCTGCGCCTGACACGGGGCGCGTTGCGCCCGGGATTTGAAGCGTTGCTTCAAAATTTGAATTTTGAATTTCCAACAGAGCTTTGCTCTGATTGGGGGAAACAGTCTTGGTTTATAGAGACGAAATTGTTGGATATATATGCCCTAGAGGCCTTCATTGTATAGGATGCTAGGGATATGTATGTACATGACAATCTTGCTTGATATGATAGTACGCTATTTGGTTTGTCTTTATCTTAACGTGTGATATATTTTACTTTGTATTTTTATACATGTTGATAAAGCCCGTAGGGTGTTTGCCTGACTACCGGCGTTGTGATGACAGTCATACTTGTGGGAGCTGGATAGTCAATAGGCACATCCTTGAATGTCCCTGGTCGTAGGAGTATCAAGACTGGGCATAGATGCTCCAGAGTAGACTAGTGTATACATATCTAGACCCTGACGAGGGGCGATGGATTGGTCCCGCAGCCATTGGTGATGTGCACCTAAGATTGTATACAGATGCTCACTGAGTGTGAGTAGACCGGACAGGACTCGCCGAGAACTGACTGGATGGTATTATACCTAACGTCAGATAGCAGTTCTCAGGTGACATGTGTGCAGATAGTCTGTTGACTTAAGATCGTCATTTGTCTCGTGTGAGTTCCCACTATGCTTTGATTACTACCCTACCACGGCTCAAAGGAGTCGTGAAAACAGGTTTTAGTTGGGTACAGTCCCGAGCCACATGGAGGCAGTGAGCGACTGTTAGGGATTCGTCTCTCCCGGTATATGGAGTCGATATCGCACTGTGATCGGTTGGTCATTACCATAAGTCCCTGGCCAGGGCAGATTAAGAATTACTGGTGGACTGATCAGTAGATTCTCGGATGGTCTTGAGCCACACTGGCACGACTTGTGTGGTTGTTAGGGGTCTGACGTTCACCACCTCCCTAGACCATACATGTGATACTCTCAGACGAACAGACCGAACTGCCCGGATATTGTCATGGACAGGCTCAGTAGGGGTTACGGATGAGTTCGCTCGTCGGCCTCCTTTTCGACATGTACCTGGGTTGCCGTTACGTACAGCTAGTGCTACTGACAGACTTGTGGTTAAACCCACTGCCAGCGTACTGTCGAGTCTTTATAGTCCCACACAGAGGGTTTCCCTAGATCAGGAGAGTCGATGTAGATGTCGTGTGGTCTTACGGCAGGGTTTCGATCGCATTCGTGTACTGGCTACTCGAATGACGATCGGACGGATAATACTGTTCGGCTTTGGTTTAAGCCGGATACTAGTTTTGTAGTATTAGATTATACTAATCTCAGTGTATCCATATTTTTCGGAATACGGATACGGGTATGAAAATACGGAAAAGGGCAATCTTGTAAATTCACAAGGTTGACCTTCTAGAAGGAGACACCTCATTATTGTTTTATTCTTTTTCATTAAAGAATTAATGAGGTGGAATTAGGAGAGTTATGAAGCATGGGTTGAAAGCATGGCTATGGATTTATTTATTCACTTTGGAATTACTATTCAAGTAAGGTTGCATTTTATTTGATTAAATAATTCCATGGTTGAATTTTTGTGAGAATACTTATCCATTCTCATAACTCATTTTCTCATCATTCTCACAAAGGCTTTCTCTCTCCTAGGTTTTCTTCTCTCCTTCTTCATGAAACGCATACACTTGCATGTGTTGCAAATCAATGAGTTTTGAGATCAACTAGTTCAATACACACTCTCTTTACATCCCCTTAGTAATCTCTCCTAGCAAGTAAGATCACTAAGGTATCTCATGGAGGTTGAAGCTTGATCGTAGGCCTCTCGGGTGGATCCATCTTTGACGCAAAGAAGACCGGCAACCGAACTCTTCCAAAACCTAGAAGAAGCCAAAGAAAGGAGATCAAGAACAAGGAGCTTGAACAAAGGAGCAAGGAGTAACTTGAAGACCCGAAGGACTAGGAACGAGGGTATAACTTCTTTACATAGTAGTTAACTCTCTCTCTCTCTCTCTCTTAGTTTAGTTTTGTTAGATAAGGCTTAATAAAGATCCTAAAGTGGGAAAAAGTTAATGATGCTAAGCAAAAACGAGTTTCTTTTGAGGTGAGAAAACCGTTTTTAAAGTATTCCGCCTCCCCGCGACCCGTGGGGTGTGCATCATGGACCGACACTGGTATTAGAGCCATATTAAACCTTATCTAACTTGTTAGCAAAGTGTTAGAAATTCGATCGCTGGAAAAATCCCAAAAACGCGCCCGAAAAACCAACTTTCTGTCGATTTTGAAATCTGGTCCTAAAATTTTTTCAGAGGGCTTAAAAATACAACCAGGGTTTTTTAGGAAAACTGAAGAAATTTGGGCCCCTGAGTCGATCAACTCACCACGGAACCGCGGCAGAACCCAACGTTCTGCCGCGGATCCGCGGCCGAGTTGGCTCTGACTCGGTCCAAATTTCTCTGTTATTCTTATTTTATGTTTTTGTGATTTTTGGGATATTTTTATTCTGCCCAGATATTTTCTGTAATTTGTAGAACTGTGGGTAGATTCAAAATTGCTTATTCGATCGAAATTCTAATTGCTTTAGCTAATCGGTTCTTCTGTAATGCTTTATGTGTTTTGAAACGTCTGCTAATCGTTATACGACGATTAGTGGGGGTTGCACATATCTGTAATGGTTTGTTTGTGTATATGAATGTTATTGGACTGTCGATGATGAATAGCCGGGGGATGTGAGACGAGTGTTTTCTTTTCTTTCATTCAATGTAATTTGTGAAATTGATGTAATATTATTTTTGCGGGGCACATCCGGGATGAGGTTGTAGCCACCGTTGTATTATTTCTTTTTACTGTTTTTGCTCCTAGGATAGACCCAAGGAGGGGTGCAAAAACTACCGGGTATTTTGAAGTGCTTAGTGGCCTACTCACGTTGTTGAGGGAGACTGCTTCACTTCTGGTACTTGGCGGGTAGTTTGCCGTACCCGTAGGGGTCTGGGTGGGGTTTTGGCTATTCATCACGACCGTGGAACCCGTCCTTCGTTATAGGCTTAAACGAAGTGCGGTATTCCTAGTATATCCAATATCTTCATATGTGATCTGGAATGCTTATTATTGCGTGCGACGAATGGATATATCTATATATGATATTTATTAGGCGTTGCTTATGTTTTACACCCGCGCTAGTCCAGCCCCCACTCTGTCATTAGTTAAGTAACCTAACGGGTGATGACGGGACCCAGTGGCGATAAGCTTACGTTGTATTTTCGTTGTTTTCTGCAATGGTAGGATTAAATGATGGGACAGTATTAATTCATTAATGCAAAGAAAATAAACCTAAACTAAATCGTTGGAACAATTTCAAAAACACTCGGTTTTCTTCAAAAAGCAAATTTTAAATGCGGAGCTTAAACCACTCCTTTTAAAAAGCTATCTTGGTTCCTTCGATCATATCAAGTTCACTACGTTAATGGTTTTTGCCAAAAACCAGTCGTAACCCTCCGTCGTTTCAAATAAACAGCACATCGTATTCATGCTATGTTTGTTGGCCTACGTCAAGGCATAGTGTATGGTAGTAATGTGTTGCTTATTTGTTGCATAGATAGATGCATTAGTTTAGGACAGTCGTATAGCCTTGTTGGCCTACGTCAAGGGCGAGTACGGATGGATCTAAATTAATCAGGACAACGACGGGTAGAACTTGATTTGCATCTTATGATTTGTTGGCCTACGTCAAGGTCATAAGAGCTTGGTGTAAAAATCACATCGGGAGTTTCAAACATAAAGGAAACTTGCAGATTTAGCATACCTTCTGGAGTGTGGTGACTAGAGTGGCTTCCATTTAGGGCATCATGCGATGATAGTTGGATCCCGATCCCACTGATGAGTAGGATTACTCTCGGGAGATTTTCTCACTTAACAATCAATGCTATAAACCAAGTAGGTGTCTAGAAAGGTGTTAGTGGGGCTACGCCTCCAGGGAAAAGAGGTTATATAATTAAGGAACTTCGCGAAAGCGTTGGAAAACCTCCCTCGAAGTACCAACACTGGCCTGGCTGAAAGGTTAAGCAAGTATTGTGACATGCGATTAATCCTGACTAATTCTTCCTTTAGGGTTTGAAGAAGGATTTGAGGAAACGGTGGGATCCATCCTGTTTAGATAAACTAATAAACCAATCTAAACTTGCAAGAGCATATGCTGAGTGTTTCTTTTCTGTCTCTCTGGCAGCTACCATGACAGGACTAAAACTATTACTTGAAAAAAATACACTGACCCGGCCAAACTATAAAGATTGGCTAAGGAACGTCAACATTGCACTGACTTATGATAAAGTTGCATATATTACCACCGTTGTTCCTCCCCCTATCCCAGGACCAGATTGCTCAGTTGCGGACAAGGAGGTTCGCAAAACCTGGGATCTAGACTGTGAGAGAGCTAAGTGTATCGTGCTGGCGTCCATGAACAATGAACTCCAGAAACAGCACGAAAACATGGATATTATGTCCATCTTTCTCCATTGCAAGGATATGTATGGAGAGCACTCCCGTATCGCGAGGTACGAGACCTCAAGCTATTCCAGATGAGGTTAGCTCCAGGATCACCTGTAGGAGAGCACGTCTTAAAAATGATTAGCCTCATTGAGGAACTCGCAAACCTGGGATGCGTGCTAGAGAATGAGTTGTATATCGACTTGATTTTGCAGTCCCTTCCCCACACCTTCTTTCAGTTCGTGCTGAACTTCAACATGTACGAAATGGAAGCTGATCTTCCAAAGCTCCTCAACATGTTGAGGGTAGCAGAGACCTCCTTGAAAAAGGAGAAGACCCCCGTTCTGTATGTTGGCCAATCATCTTCTTCTAAATCTAAAGCGAAAGCTAAAGGGAAGAAGAAGATGAAAGCCACCAAACCGAAAGGCGGGGTCAAGAAGGTGCAGGGAACGAACAAAGCAGGAAGGGTGAAGGCAGATAAGAACGAATGCTACTATTGTCACAAGCAAGGGCACTGGAAGAAGGATTGCATGGATTTCAAAGCCAAGGACACGAAGCAAGCTGCTGCTTCTGCTTCAGGTGTGTTTGTAATCGAAAATTGTCTTTCAGTAAACTCTACATCATGGGTACTTGATACCGGTTCTGGTTCTCACATCTGTAATTCTTTGCAGGCTCTGAGAAACCGTAGAGCACTGAAGACAGGTGATATGACTCTCCAGATGGGCAATGGAATGCATGTAGATGCTATTGCAATAGGGGAATATCACCTGGGGTTGACTAGTGGGCACATTTTGGTGTTGTACAACTGTTTTTGTATTCCCAGTATGCTGTGTAATATTATATCAGTATCTTTGTTATCTAATGAAGGATATAATTTTGCGCTTGAAAGAAATTTCATGAATATTCTCCTAAATCAAGAAATGATTAGGTTTGGCACACTGAAAAACGGCATATACATACTTAATCAACCTCAAGTTTTCAATATTCAAAACACGCTTAAAAGAAAGGCTCCAGATTCAAACCAAGCCTTCCTATGGCATTGTAGACTTGGTCATATAAACGAAACAAGGTTGACTAAGTTACATAAAGATGGATATTTAGATCCGTTTGAATATTCATCATATGCAACTTGTCAATCATGTATCAAAGGAAAAATGACCAAATCTCCGTTCACCGGACACGGAGAAAGAGCCACGGAACTCTTGGGACTTGTACACAGTGATGTATGTGGTCCAATGTCTACACATGCACGAAGCGGTCACTCCTACTTCATCACTTTTACTGATGACTTCTCTAGGTATGGACATGTGTTCTTAATGAAACATAAATCCGAGGCCTTTGAGAAGTTTAAGGAGTATAAAAATGAAGTGGAGAAACAAACTGGTAAAAGCATCAAGACACTTCGATCTGATCGAGGTGGAGAATACTTAAGTACCAGTTTTCTTGAATGCTTAAAAGAGAATGGAATTCTCTCTCAGCTTACTCCACCTTATACACCTCAGCATAATGGTGTATCAGAAAGGAAGAATCGCACGCTACTGGACATGGTGCGTTCAATGATGAGTAGTGCTGAGTTGTCACTTTCCTTCTGGGGTTTTGCGCTAGAATCAGCAGCATACCTATTGAATAGAGTTCTGACTAAGACTGTGCCTACCACTCCATATGAAATATGGAGCGGGAAGAGACCATATCTCAAGTATATCAAGATATGGGGGTGTCCGGCATATGTTAAAAAGCATAATCCGGACAAGCTCGAGGCACGATCGGTTTTGTGCAAGTTTATGGGATACCCCAAGCATTCAAGGGGATATCTGGTCTACCACACTGAAGAACAAAAGGTGTTTGTCGCTCGCCACATTGTCTTCTTAGAGAGCGAATTTCTTGCAAAAGAAATTAGTGGGAGCGCGGTAGAGCTGGAAGAAATTCCGGAACCTCAAACTACTGCCAAGGACTTAGTAGAACCTCAGGTTTCAATAGAGCCCGATGAACCAACGCCGCTCCACAGATCTGGTAGGCTTTCTCATCCTCCAGAAAGATACTACGGGTTTCTTGTAGATGGGGATCGAGAGGATTGCATCATCGATGATGATGAGCCTACTAGTTTTCAGCAGGCTATCACGAGTAAAGACTCGGTGAAGTGGCTGGATGCTATGAGATCCGAAATGGAATCCATGTACACCAATAAAGTATGGACTTTAGAAGTTGCTCCTCCTGGGGTGAAACCAGCTGGATGCAAATGGATCTTCAAAAAGAAGATTGGTGCATTTGGACAAGTGGAAACCTACAAAGCTAGACTCGTTGCAAAAGGTTTTCGTTAAAGACCAGGATTGGACTATGATGAAACTTTTCTCCAGTAGCTATGCTTAAATCCATTCGGATCCTGCTTGCCATTGCTGCCTTCCATAACTATGAAATCTGGCAGATAGACGTAAAAACAACTTTTCTAAATCGACATTTAGAAGAAAGTGTTTACATGGATCAACCAGAAGGTTTCTTAGACAGTGGGAGCAGTGGAAAGGTGTGCAAGTTGCTTAAATCCATTTATGGATTAAAGCAAGCATCGCGGAGTTGGAACATCTTCTTTGATGAGACGGTCAAAGAATTTGACTTTATCAAAAATCTAGATGAACCATGCATTTATAGGAAGATTGTAGAAGGAGCAGTAGTCTTCCTCGTTTTGTACGTCGACGACATACTACTGATAGGGAATGATGTCCCTATGCTACAATCAGTAAAGCTCTTCTTGTCACAGAAATTCTCCATGAAAGACTTGGGAGATGCATCATACATTCTGGGCATTAAGATCTATCGTGATAGATCCAAAAGGATGTTGGGACTTTCACAGTCCGGGTATATTGACACTACACTAAAGAGATTTAGTATGGAAGATTCCAAGCGCAGTAATTTACCCGCTTGTCACGGGATCACCCTCTCCAAAGAGATGTCTCCAAAGACTGATGAAGAGAGGGCTCGCATGGGCATTATACCCTACGCTTTGGCAGTAGGATCCATAATGTATGCGATGTTATGTACCAGACCAGATGTAGCTTACGCACTTAGTGTGGTAAGCAGGTATCAGTCTGACCTAGGTGAGAAGCATTGGATAGCGGTAAAGAACATTCTCAAGTACCTGAGAAGGACTAAGAAGATGTTCTTGGTTTACGGTAATGGGGACCTCCAGGTCGAGGCTTTTACCGACTCCAGCTTCCAAAGTGACAAATATGACTCTAAATCAGTTTCGGGTTTTGTGTTTACCCTCAATAGAGGGGCGGTATATTGGAGGAGTTCCAAACAGGATACCGTCGCAGACTCAACTATGGAGGCTGAGTATATAGCTGCTAACGATGCCGCGAAAGAGGCTATCTGGATGAAGAAGTTCATCTCTGAACTTCAGGTGGTTCCGTCCATTGCCAATCCAATACCTTTGTATTGCAATAACAATGGGGTTGTAGCATTAGCGAAGGAACCAAGATCCCATCAGAAATCCAGGCATATCTTAAGACGGTATCACCTGATCAGAGAGATCGTGGATCGTCGGGAGATTGAGGTGTGGAGAGTGGACACAAAAGACAACACGGCAGATCCATTCACCAAGGCCATCCCTCAAGTCCAGTTCGAAAGGCTGTTTGAGATGTTGGGCATGCAGTACGCCAGCAACTGGATCTAGTGCAGACAGTGGATACTGATTGCGCCAATTATAGGCCTTAGTGCAAGTGGGAGATTGTTGGATATATATGCCCTAGAGGCCTCCATTGTATAGAATGCTAGGGATATGTATGTACATGACAATCTTGCTTGATATGATAGTACGCTATTTGGTTTGTCTTTATCTTAACGTGTGATATATTTTACTTTGTATTTATATACATGTTGATAAAGCCCGTAGGGTGTTTGCCTGACTACCGGCGTTGTTATGGCAGTCATACTTGTGGGAGCTGGATAGTCAATAGGCATATCCTTGAATTTCCCTGGTCGTAGGAGTATCGAGACCGGGCATCGATACTCCAGAGTAGACGAGTGTATACATATCTGGATCCTGACGAGGGGTGATGGATTGGTCCCGCAGCCATTGGTGATGTGCACCTAAGATTGTATACAAATGCTCACTGAGTGTGAGTACACCGGACAGGAATCGCCGAGAACTAACTGGATGGTATTATACCTAACGTCAGATAGCAGTTCTCAGGTGACATGTGTGCAGATAGTCTGTTGACTTAAGATCGTCATTTGTCTCGTGTGAGTTCCCACTGTGCTTTGATTACTACCCTACCACGGCTCAAAGGAGTCGTGCAAATAGGTTTTAGTTGGGTACAGTCCCGAGCCATATGGAGGCGGTGAGCGACTGTTAGGGATTCGTCTCTCTCGGTATAGGGAGTCGATATCGCACTGTGATCGGTTGGTCATTACCATAAGTCCCTGGCTAGGGCTGGTTGAGAATTACTGGTGGACTGATCAGTAGATTCTCGGATGTTCTTGAGCCACACCGGCAAGACTTGTACGGTTGTTAGGGGTCTGACGTTCACCACCTCCCTAGACCATACATGCGACTCTCAGACGAACAGACCGGACTGCGCGGATATTGTCACGGACAGACTCAGTAGGGGTTACGGACGAGTTCGCTCGTCGGCCTCCTTTTCGACACGTACCTGGGTTGCCGTTACGTACAGCTAGTGCCACTAACGGACTTGTGGTTAAACCCACTGCCAGCGTACTGTCGAGTCTTTAGAGTCCCACACAGAGGGTTTCCCTGGATCAGGCGAGACGATGTAGATGTCGTGTGGTCTTACGGCAGGGTTTCGATCGCATTCGTGTATTGGCTACTCGAATAAAGATCGGACGGATAATACTGGTAGGCTTTGGTTTAAGCCGGATAATAGTATTATAGTATTGGATTATACTGATCTCAGTGTATCCATATTTTTCGGAATACGGATACGGGTATGAAAATACAGAAAAGAGCATTCTTGTAAATTCACAAGGTTGATCTTCTAGAAGGAGACACCTCATTATTGTTTTATTCTTTTTCATTAAAGAATTAATGAGGTGGAATTAGGAGAGTTATGAAGCATGGGTTGAAAGCATGGCTATGGATTTATTTATTCACTTTGGAATTACTATTCAAGTAAGGTTGCATTTTATTTGATTAAATAATTCCATGGTTGAATTATTGTGAGAATACTTAGCCATTATCATAACTCATTTTCTCATCATTCTCACAAAGGCTTTCTCTCTCCTAGGTTTTTTTCTCTCCTTCTACATGAAACTCATACACTTGCATGTGTTGCAAATCAATGAGTTTTGAGATCAACTAGTTCAATACACACTCTCTCTACATCCCCTTAATAATCTCTCCTACCAAGTAAGATCACTATGGTATCTCATGGAGGTTGGAGCTTGATCGTAGGCCCCTCGGGTGGATCCATCTTTGACGCAAAGGAGACCGGCAACCGAACTCTTCCAAAACCTAGAAGAAGCCAAAGGAAGAAGATCAAGAACAAGGAGCTTGAACAAAGGAGCAAGGAGTAACTTGAAGACCCGAAGGACTAGGAACGAGGGTATAACTCTTTTACATAGTAGTTAACTCCCTCTCTCTCTCTCTTAGTTTAGTTTTGTTAGATAAGGCTTAATAAAGATCCTAAAGTGGGAAAAAGTTCATGATGCTAAGCAAAAACTAGTTTCTTTTGAGGTGAGAAAACCGTTTTTAAAGTATTCCGCCTCCCCGTGACCCGTGGGGTGTGCATCATGGACTTACAGAAACAATTATGGTGGATTACTCGCATTCTCGTTATTGAAAAGTAGAAGGGGTGGTGATTCAACTTTTTTGTGTTGGGGTTGATTCACCACAACTCCCATATATTCTAAGAATGTGAGTTCTTCAGCGAAAATTTCTTCAAAGCTTTCATTGATATCCCGAATAATAATCTCATCGGAAAGAACAGGATGATACTCGGACTCCATAAAAGGTTCACATTTAGCGTTAGATGTTGACCCTGACAGCTCGATAGAAGTGTCCGTATGTTTATAATAAATAGCAGGGTCAAACAACAACGTAATAGCGGAGTTGAAATCAGTATCGTGAAACTGTTCAGATTCGCTGCTGTCGGAATCTATCACATCGACAGATAATACTTGAGCATAGGGTTCGGAGGGTTCTCTTCCCAACTTGTAAATGTTAAGCTCAATTGACATCTTCCCGAAGGATAGATTTATAGTGCCATTACGACAATTGATTACAATGTTGGAAGTCGCAAGAAAAGGTCGACCTAATATCACCGGGATTTGGTTTCGTGGGTTCGCTATAGCCAGTATTTACAAAGGAGACTCTGCCGAAATTTTCAGTGAATTTTGATGTTTTAAAAACTGCATAATTCGGCTTATGCTATTGAAATTACTTGCTTTAAGTTGGTTTTTCCTGCACTCTACTACTTTTCTTGGTTTGGATTTCTGGGTTTTCGGTTTACTTAGATTACGTACGCCTCGAGACGTTCGTAGATTAAGTGCCGGTCATGTTCCGGGTCGTGACACTATTCATATTTTTGTTCGAATACGCGCATGTGTATTTCGATACATATACCAGGTTGTATTCCGTATTTATACGGAATCGTTTCTACAAGATGGACACTTCATTTGTATGATTTTCATTTTGGAAAATCATTTGTTTTACAAATGAGGTGGAGGGGTGACATAGAATGAACATTGTTTAGCATGTAGAGAGGTATGGCATGGCTTTATTTTATTGGGAAATTGGATGAGATATTTTTTGGTGTGCATAATTGAAAGAGGAAGCCACCATTTTCTCCATATGCTAGACTAGTGATTCTTTTCTTGACTTGCTTATTTTTCTCATTCTCATTCTCACTTGGAGAAAGTTTTTAGCCATTTTCTTTAGTTGCTCATGCCACATGTTTCCTCACCTCTTCTTGATCTTCTATGATTGCTCTTTAAGAATTTGTGATGAGAGAAAAACAATAGTGAGATAATCCTACACCTCCACTCCCCATTGATAGCAACTTTGGAGCGTTGGTTGCCTCGCTTGGCGAGGCTGAAGTTTGCGTCATTTCCCTCGGGTGGATCGTCGTAGATGGAGGAAGACCGGCAACCAAATTCGATCCGTGACCACTAGGAGCTTGGGATGATGGTTGAAGACCCGAAGGACTTGGTTCATTCGGTATAACCATTCTAACTTCTCTTTGCATGTTTGCTACTATAGGGGTTTTGGTTCGATCTTGCGCGGGTTTTGTTTGCGCCAAAGTTTTGAAAATTTTTGTTCTGTATTTGGCCACGGTTTGATAGCTGGGGCGCTGGAAAAACCCAACATGGTATCAGAGACACCCAAACACCTTAATGTAGCTAGTTGCAACATTAGAATTCACGTTTTTTCGGGCATCGAAAACTGTCGAAAAAACAGTCCCGAATTTTTGAGTTGTGAGATGTTTGCACACCCCGCGGGCTCTCGGTTTGAACCGATAATCGACGGGGTGCTTCGTGGGCACCCGGGGAGACCCCGGGGGTGACCGAACGGCTGGTCCCACTCCCCAAGACCACCACAAGGTTTTCTTAGGGGTGGGGACCCGAAACTGCCCCGGTATAGGTAGTTTCGGGTCTGCCTCACCCTCTGGCCACCTCGTAGTGGGCTCGGGGGTAGGGTACCCCCTTTAGGCCTCCCGACTCCAAGTTAATTTCATGCTCTAACTTCCCGCGAAGGGTTGGTCGCGTTTCGTTTTGATTTGGACCTCCGAATTGACTCAAAACTCAACTTTTTTGGATGTTTAGTGCACTTGTTTTTTATCCTTAGTATATTTGGGATGTGCGCTAATTGTCTTTTGTAATTCTAATGTCGTGACTTCGTTTACATTCGTTGATGTGTTGGTAACATTGTCTAATTGCTATATGCTCAATTAGACGGGGTTACACACTTGATTCGGTTACTTGCTTCTGTGGATATATATCTGGTTATGGTTTGTGCGGATTGTCGTGGTGGATAGCCTTGGGTGCAATAGTAGTTCAGTTTAGTTTCATTTGTACATCTGATATTGTGGGGCAAGCGTCTGACATGTGGATTGCTGTCACTGCCAGTTTGTATATTATTTGTTTGGGGCACGATCGGGTTGAGGTCGATGTCACCCTTGTACATATTATTTTCTTTCATGTACTAGGATTACCCCGCGGTGGAGTGCACGAATAGCCGGATTCGCATCTCATGGCATTAAGATTGAGGGGGCCTCACTCTAGAATTGGCGAGCTATTCGCCGCACTCGTAGAGGGTATAGGTTGACCCAAGGAAAGGTGCTCAAGTTACCGGATTCCGTGAAGTGCCGGGTGGCCCATTCACTTTGATGAAGGGGGTTTCCTCACTTCTGGTTTTAGCGGGTAACTTGCCACGCTCGTAGGGGTCTAGGTTTTCATTGCACAGGCTATCCACACGACCAGGGGAACGTCGGGTTTCACTTGCGGCTCAAAGGAAACCCGGGGCTCCCAGATTATCCGTTTGTTCTGTGATGCTTATCGCTATTTTGTGATGTTGCTTATATCATGTCTGGGACGAATGTTATATATATATATATATACACACACACACACACACTAGTAGATGTTGTATATGTTTTGCACCCGCGCTAGTCCAGCCGCCGCTCTGTCGTTAGTTAAGTAACCTAACGGGTGATGACGGGGCCCAGTGGCGAATGCGAATAGCATATACGTACATCATATTTTCGTTCTTTTCTGGTGTGATTAATTGATGGGACTGCGTTGATTCTGATCAATGCAAGGAAAACAAAGATATATGATGTTGTTGGAACCAATTTTAAAAATGATATTACGGACGTTTTCTTTTGTTTTGCACAGCGGTATTCGGTTATGAATATCTAGCACCTCATTCAACGAGGCAAGAGCCGAGATCCCATCACCGAGAGTGACCTCTTGGGCAAAAGTTTGCGTCAGGGTAATAACTTCACTATAGTCGATTACTTTTTTGCTTTGCATTGAGATATTCAGTTGGGAATATCCCGCACCTTATTCGACGAGAAAAGAGCCGAGATCCCTTCATGGGGAGTGAACTCGTTAGCAAAGGTTTTCGCCACTATATATTTGTAAAAAGCTATCCGGTTCCTTCAACGTTATCAAGTTCATTACGTTAAAGTTTTTTCGCCAAAAACCATTCGTAGCCCTCCACCATTTCAGACGGGTAGTAATTTGTATTCATGCTATGTTTGTTGGCCTTCGTCATGGCATAGTGTATAGTAGCTATTTGTCACTTTTCTGTTGCATAGCTAGATGCGTTGGTTTAGGACAGTCGTACTACTATGTTGGCCTTCGTCAAGGGTATGTATGGGTGGGTTCAAATTAACCTGGACAATGACGGATAAAACTTGACATGTGACTTATGATGTGTTGGCCTTCGTCAAGGTCATAAGAGCATAGGGCAGAAATCACATCAGGAGTTTCAAACATACAGGAAATTTGCCAGATATGTGCATACCTTCTGGAGTGTGATAACTTGAGTTGATTCTATCAAGTTATCATGCGATGATAGTTGGATCCCGATTCCCACTGGTGAGTTGGTTTACTTCGCGGGTGATTTTAGATGATCCCGACTAATTCTTCTTTCGTGTTTGGAGGAGAATTTGAGGATACGGCGGGAGACATTCTGATTAGATAAAGTGATTAACCATTCTAATCTAGGTTAGAGTGCATACTGAGTGTTTCTTTTTTCTCTCTCTTTGGCAGCGACCATGGCCCGACCCTAGACTAGAACTCATAAACCAAGTTAACCGTACCTTCTTAAAGCACATTGGCTTTTGGATTATCAGAGTTGCATACTTTATTACCACTCCTACTTTTACCCCTTTTCTTTTCTCCGGAACATTCTGTATCACTACGAAAATCCATATTTATTCGATATGACAATCGTATATTTACATACGAACTCGAAGAAACTCGTTTCAGATTCGAGAATGGTTTCCGGTTCTGGAGAAATTGAATATGACTATTCAGTTGTCTTTTCCTTTTACCTTCTCTCAGGCTCTGAGGGCTCCTAGGATTAGGAGAGGGTACACCTATTGCGCTTATTGGATTGTCTTCTTCCAAACCATAGGCAGGTACCGAAAGGTGGGGAAGGAAGAAAAACAATTAGCCTAAGTGAGGTGTACAAAAAGCAATAAGTAAAGACAAATAAAGGGATTAGAAAGAAGGCAAAGTAAATTGCGACTGCTATCATTCACGACCAAACCGCGTATATCATCGCCACTCCTACTTCACGTTTGAATTTCTCCAGAACATCCCGTATCACTACGAAGATCCACATTTATTGGATAATCCATCGTATAATTACATACGAACTCGAAGGAACTTGTTCCAGTTCGAGAATGAATTTTGGTTCAGGAGAAATAGAATAAAGATTATTCTGTTCTCTTTTATCTTTACTTTCTCTCGGGTTACGAGGGCTCCTAGGATTAGGAGAGTACACCTATTACGCTTATTGGATAGTCTTCTTCCAAACCATAGGCTGGTGTCGAACAGTAGGGAAGGAAGAAAACCATTTAGCCTAAAGATGGTGTACAGAAGGTAATGAGTAAAGACAAATAAAGGGATTTGGAGAGATGGCAAAGAAATATACGGTTACAGTCATGAATCTGGTTACTGAAAGAGGCATTACTAGGAATACCCGACTACCACTTCGAAACATTTTCATGTTTCAGTTTCACAATGCGTTGTTAATTGAAAACTGATTTTCCAATTAGAACCTTACTCCAGGGTATGTATTTACCAAGTTTGATTCTCACATATGTATGGTTTTACAGATGATGAGTAGGAGTAAGTTATTAAGAATTAGGTGATTAAATCCTTATTATATCGGAATTCGTTGTAATTGGTGATATTTGAGGAAATCGCCTGGGGTTTTGCCTGACGGCAAATATTTGGTTTTGAATATCCGTTGTTATGCATCAATTTCAAACTGAAATATCTGTACGTTTATTTGATAAAGTGAGATATAACTTTTTAAAATTATGTCCATGACATTTACCTATATCAGTTGCTGATTGGGTAAGGAGCATTAAACAGCGGTGTAATTTTTCTTAACCATAGTACAGTTTTCAACTTACAACGCACAGGCTTTGAGTTATTCAACTCATGGGACTTATACAAAGTATTGTATGTTGTCCAGTGTCCATTAAAATAAATGGGTTGGTGCTCGTACTATATTCTGTTTACTTATGACTTCTCCAGTTTTAGATAGGTATTTTATAGAAATACAAGGTCCAAGTTTTGAGAAGTTATAGGTACAAGAATAAAGTAGAGAACCATGTGTTGCAAGTATCAGGATTCTTCAAGGTGATCGAAGATATAGATACTTGTGTTTGGTATTCAGTTGATAGTAATGGTTTTTGAGAACTTACTTCTCTTTCAGGTTACTCATATCTGGATGCACTCATAGTTGAGTAATACTGATCGACCTCCTTCCATTTGGTTGACATGCACTGGAGACAGCTGCATGATATGAATCTGGTTCCAATTAAATCAGTACCTCCGTTTCTATATTGTATATAGAATGGTTAATATCTTAACGATGTTAAGGTATATGGAGTTGTCCGGCTTATGCTTAAAACCAGACTCTGGATAACTCTAAGCACGTTTCTATAATGACGGTTTGTGGGTTATTTCGGGCTATGACGAGGGTTAACTTTCTACTATCTGGAAGATCAATAGTGATATTGTTCTTGACTCGCCACAGTTTTAATAAAATGGACTTTTTCATAAAACAGTAGTGGGAGTATGGTAGAATTGGAAGTGATTCCAGAACCACAAATAATTACTGAAAATTTAATAGAACCTAAAGATTCAATTGGGTTTGACATTCCATTAGCCACTCCGCAGATATGGTGGGTAACCTCAGGCGCCCGAGAGGTACTTCGGTATCCTCAAAGACGGTGACAGGGAGGTTCTTGTTTACTCAGACTTACCATTACTGTTGTTCTAGACTATGAGCCCCGGCATCAGGAAGAGTATAGCGTCGTTCTAAACTAGCTTTAGAAGTGCACGTGTATATGACTCTGCCAGAGGGTTGTTGTAGTCAGTGGGAGTAGTGGAAGCATAGTGGACAAGTAGCTTATGTCTATTTATAGACTAAAGCAAGTGTAGTGGAGATAGATCATCTATTTTTGATGTGACAGTCATAGGATTTGACCTCATCAGAATAGGAGATGGATCTGGTAACAAGGTAGTAGGGTGTGATGACCTGGTATTTGGATGACATACACTTTGTAGGAAGTGAAATTCCTATACTACGATCGGTTATACTTTGGTTGTCACACAGTGGTTTCTCCACATATGATATGGATATTATATCAGGCATTCTGGTTACCAGATATATGGTTTTAGATTTAGATTTGGGTAGTATCCCAATATGGGTACTTTGACACTACTCTAAAGGTGTTTTAGAATGGACGACTTCTGGTTTGGTAGTGTACCTGCAGGTGATGGAGTCACCCTCTCTAAAGGTGTCTTACAGACTAAAAGGGAGAGGGATGTGCATGATTGGCATATCACTTGCTTAGGCAATTGAGTCAATCTTGAGATGTCAAGTACCACACCAGATATTGTTTTTGCACTGGCCGCAATAAGTTTATATATTAATCCAATCATGGAGAAACGTTCGGAAGCAGTTTATGAACATAAGTGGATGTTCTAAGGATATGGTAATGGCAGCCTCTTTCGGGAGACGGTTATCATTCCAGGCTTCCAAGGTGACCTGGATGACAGAGCGATTGTCAGAGTTATAAGTTTTCCCTCTTAACGAGGGGCAGTTGTTTGGACAAGTGGTCCAAGCGGATACTGAGGGAGGCGTGGCGCATGATACTGATTAAATTCAATGGACGATACAGTCTAAGAAGTTTGCTGGATTTGGCGTTCATTTGTGAACTAGGTCCCATCAGATATACATACATATTCTAAGACAGGTATTGCTCATTTCGAGAGATATCTTTCTCCGCGAACTTGAGATAAAGAGAGACATAGAAAGAAACATTGGAGTGGATCCACTCACTGAGGCTATATCTCGAAGGCAATAGTTTTACAAACGAGCTTTGTGAAACTGATTAGTAGAGAAGTTGGGTGTTCGGTATCACACGGGCTGTGAGTATGCGACACCGCAATAATTAGCCTTAAGTGCAAGTGGGAGATTGTTGGCTATAGTGCCCTTAAGTCAATTATTTGATTGCATGCACATGATTGCAATGATTGAGGGAGGATCTATACCGGTAGAACAGTCTTACTCGAGATGATAGTATGCCATCTGGTTTGTCTTTATCATCGTGTACATGCTTTAGGTGACATTACAGATTACTATTACATGGTGATAGAGCCCATAGGATTCATGCTTGACAACCAGCAGTATGATGGCGATTATATACGTGGGAGCTGGGTGGTCTATAAGCACATCCTTAAAGTGTCCCTAGTCATGGGAGTTTCGAGACTGGGCATCGATACTCCAAGAGTAGACTAGTGTATACGGATCGAGACCCCAATGAGGGGCGGTGGCCGGTCTCACAAGCCATTGGTGTTAGTTGGTTCACCTAAGATGTATACAGGTGCTCATTGGGTTATGAGTACACCGGAAGGACACGCCGGGAACATGCTAGTTGGTATTATACCTATTGTCAGATAGCAGTTCCCTGGTGACATGTGTACAGGTTAGTCTATTGACCTGAGATCGTCATTTGTCTCGTGTGAGTTCCTACTATGCTTTGATTACTACCCTACCACGGTTCAAAAGAGTCGTGCAAACAGGTTTTAGTTGGGTACAGTCCTGAGCCACATGGAGGCAGTGAGTGGATTGTCAAGGGATTCGTCTCTCCCGGTATTGGGGTTGATGTTGCGGAGTGCACCGGTGACCATCACTAGAAATCCATGGCCAAGTTAGTTGAGAATTACTGATCTAGGATCGGTAGTTTCTCAGGTGGTGATAGGCTTCATACCGACACTAAATATCGCGTTATTAGGGGTCTGACTTTATCCTTCCCCTAGACTCGATATGCGATATTTATAGACGAACAGACCGGACTGTACGGATTGTCACTGTCAGGCTCAGTAGAGGTACGGATGAGTTTGTTCGTCGGCCTTCCTTTCGCTCAATACCTAGGTAGCCGTTACGTACAGCTAGTGCCGCTGACGTGCTTGTGGTTAAACCTACTGCCAGTGTATTGACGAGTCTGTAGAGTCCCACACAGAGGGTTTTCACGGTTCAGACGATAGGGTGTAGATGACGTATGTTGGTACATACAGGTGTCTGATTAAATATGTGGAAATGCTACACAAACTTTGATCCGATGGTTGATAATATTGGCGGCTTAGGATTGAGGCGGATTATTAAATCAGGTTTCGATTTAATAATTTATATATGTATTTATATATATGTATTCTAGTATTATTGTTCACTATTCATTTTCTCTGTTGGCTATTTGTATTTTTGTATGAATACGCGTATGTGTATTTCGATACATATACCAGATTGTATTCCATATTTATACGGAATAGTTTCTAGAAGATGGACACCTCATTTGTATGATTTTCATTTTGGCAAATCATTTGTTTTACAAATGAGGTGGAGGGGTGACATGGCATGAACATTGTTTAACATGTAGAAAGGTATGACATGGCTTTATTTTATCGGGAAATTGGATGAGATATTTTATGGTGTGCATAATTGAAGGAGGCAGCCACCATTTTCTCCATATGCTAGACTAGTGATTCTTTTCTTGACTTGCTTATTTTTCTCATTCTCATTCTCATTCTCACCTGGAGAAAGTTATTAGCCATTTTCTTTAGTTGCTCATGCCACATGTTTCCTCACCTCCCCTTGATCTTCTATGGTTGCTCTTTGAGCATTTGTGATGAGAGAAAAACAATAGTGAGATAATTCTACACCTCCACTCTTTATTGCTAGCAACTTTGGAGCATCGGTTGCCTCGCTTGGCGAGGCTGAAGCTTGCGTCGTTTCTCTCGGGTGGATCATCATAGATGGAGGAAGACCGGCAACCAAATTCGATCCGCGACGACTAGGAGCTTGGGATGATGGTTGATGACCTGAAAGACTTGGTTCATTCAGTATAACCATTCTAACTCCTCTTCGCATGTTTGCTAGCATAGGGTTTTTGGTTCGATCTTGCGTGGGTTTTGTTTGTGCCAAAGTTTTGAAAATTTTTGTTCCGCATTTGGCCACGGTTTGATGGCTGGGGCGCCGGAAAAACCCAACAGGATTACCCCACGGTGGAGTGCTCAAATAGCCGGGTTCTAGAGAGCAACGGGCCTGCATCTCATGGTGTTGAGACGGAGGGTGCCTTACTCTATAATTAACGGGCTATTCGTCGCACCCGTAGGTGGTATAGGTTGACCCATAGAGGGGTGCTCAAGTTACCAGATTCCATGAAGTGCTAGGTGGCTCATTCACTTTATTAATTGGGGTCGCCTCAGTTTCGGGATTGGCGGGTAACTTGCCGCACTCGTAGGGGTTCAGGTTTTCATTGCACGGGCTATCCACACGACCGGGAACGTCGGGTCTCATTTGCGGCCCAAATAAAACCCGAGGCTCCAAGATTATCCACCATTCTGTGTTGCTTGTTGATGTTCTGTGATGTTGCTTATATCATGCCAGGGACGAATGTTATACACACACACACACACACACACACTAGAAGATGTTGTATATGTTTTGCATCCGCGCTAGTCCAGCCCTCGCTCTGCCGTTAGTTAAGTAACCTAACGGTGCATGACGCGGCCCCGAGGAGAATGCGGATGGCATATACGTACATTATATTTTCGTTCCTTTTTCTGGTGTGATATGGATTAAATGATTGGACTGCATTAATTCTGATTAATGCAAGGAAAAACAAACCTAAATGATGTTATTGGAACCAAGTTTTTTTATAAAAAAACTGTCATTACAAACGTTTCCTTTTGCTTTGCACAGTGGTATTCGGTTATGAATATCCAGCACCTCATTCGACGAGGCAAGAGCTGAGATCCTTTTATAGGGAATGACCTCTTGGGCAAAAGTTTGCATCATTGTTATAACTTCACTATAGTCGATTCTTTTTCTTTGCATCATGGTATTCAGTTAGGAATATCCTGCTCCACATTCGATGAGGAAAGAGCCGAGATCCCTTCACACGGAGTGATCACTTTAGCAAAAGTTTGCGTCACTGTATATTTGTATAACCAATCGAGTTCCTTCAACGATATCAAGTTCATTACGTTAAAGGTTTTTCGCCAAAAACCAGCTGTAGCCCTCCGTCGTTTCGGATGAGTAGTACCTAGTATTTATGCTGCGTTTGTTGTCCTTTGTCAATGCGTAGTGTATGGTAGCTATATATTGCTTGTCTGTTGCATAGAGTTGTGATTATCTAGGACAGTTGTATAGCCTTGTTGGCCTTTGTCAAGGGCTTGTACGGGTGGGTCTAGATTAATCCAGGATAATGACGGGTTGAACTTGACTAGTGGTTTATGATTTGTTGGCCTTTGTCAAGGTCATAAACCGTTATGGGCAAAAACCACATCGGGAGTTTCAAATATACAGGAAACTTGCCAAGCATGTGCATACCTTCTGGAGTGTGGTGACTTGAGTGGCTTTCATCAAGTTATCATGCGATAATAGTTGGATCCCGATTCCCACTGATGTTTCGGTGTTACTCCTCGGGTGATTTTAGATGATCCCGACTAATTCTCCTTTTAGGGTTTGAGGGAGAATTCGAGGAAACAGTGGGAGCCATCCTGATTAGATAAAGTGATTAACCAATCTAATCTAGGTTAAAGTGCACGCTGAGTGTTTCTTTTCTCTCTCTCTCTTTGGCAGCGACCATGACCCGACCTCAAACTAAGTTAACCAAACCTTCTTAAAATACTTTGGCTTTTGGATTGTCATTTAGTCGCATATATCCTTGCCGCCCTATTTTTCCTTTGCATTTCTTCAGAACACTCTGTATCATTATGAAGATCCACATTTCTTGGATATTCCATCGTATAGTTACATACGAACTCGAAGAAACTTATTTCAGTTCGAGAATGAATTCTGGCTCTAGAGAAATTGAATAAGATTATTCGGTTGTCTTTTCTCTTTACCTTCTCTCAAGTTGCGAGAGCTCCTGGTGTTAGGAGAGTACACCTATTGCGATTATTGGATAGTCTTCTTCTAAACCATAGGCATGTGCCGAAAGGCAGGGAAGGAAGAAAATCAATTAGCCTAAGTGTGGTGTACAGAAAGTAATAAGTAATGATATATAAAAGGAAATTGCGACTGCTATCATTCACGACAAAACCGCGTATACCCCTTACACTCCTACTTCTCCTTTGCCTTTTTCCAGAATACCCTGTATCACTATGAAGGTCTACATTTATTAGAAATGTAATCGTATAGTTACATATGAACTTGAATGAACTTGTTCCAGTTCGAGAATGGATTCTGGTTCTGGAGAAATAGAATAAGGATTATTCGGTTGTCTTTTCTCTTTACCTTCTCTCAGGTTGCGAGGGCTCCTGGTATTAGGAGAGTACACCTATTACGCTTATTGGATAGTCTTCTTCCAAAACATAGGCAGGTGCCGAAAGGTAGGGAACGAAAAAAACCAATTAGCCTAAGTATGGTGTACAGAAGGTAATAAGTAAAGACATATAAAGGGATTGGAGTGAGAGAAAGGAAGTATACGGTCACTGTCATGAATCTGGATAGTGGAAGAGGCATTACTAGGAATACCCGACTACCCCTTCGAAACATTTTCATGTTTCAGATTTACTGTGTGGTGTTAATTGAAAATTGTTTTCCCAATTAGATTCTCACTCTAGAGTATGTATTTACCAGACATGATTCTCACATCTGTATGGCATTACAGATGATGAGTAGGAGTAATATATTAGGAATTGGGTGATTAGATCCTCAAAACATATCAGAATTCTTTGTAATTGGTGATATTTGAGAAAATCACCTGGGTTTTGCCTAACAGCAAAATATTTGGTTTTGAATATCCGTTGTTATGCACCAGTTTCAAACTGATATATCTGTACGTTTATTTTATAAAGTGCGATATAACTTTTTGAAATTATGTATATGACATTTACCTATATCAATTGATGGTTAGGTAAGGTGTATTCAATAGCGGTGTAATTCTTCTTAACCATGGTACAGTTTTCAACCTACGACGCACAGTGTTTGAGTTATTAAACTCAGTGGACTTATACAAAGTATTATATGTTGTCTGATGTCCGTTAGGACAAAGGGGTTAGTACTCGTGCTATATTCTGTTTACTCATGACTTCTCTAGTTCTAGATAAATATTTTATTGAAATACAAGGTCCAGATTTTGAGAAGATATAGGTATAAGAATAAAGTAGAGAACCGTATGTTGCAAGTATCAGGATTCTTCAAGATGATCGAAAATGTAGATACTTGTGTTAGGTATTCCATTGTAAATAATAGTTTTGAGAACTTTCTTCTCTTTCAGGTTACTCATACGTGGGTGTATTCCTTAATGAGTAATGTTGCATGGCCTTCTTCCATTTGGTCGATATGCACTAGAAACAACTGCTTGATTTTTGAATCTGGTTCCAATTAAATTAGTGCATTTTTTCTATATATTGGATATAGAATGGATTCATATCTTAACGATGTTAAGGTATATGGAGTAGTCTGGCCGATACTTAAAACCAGAATCTGGACAAACTCTAGGCATGTTTCAGTAGTGGCAGTTTGTAGGTTATCCCGGGCTTTGACGAGGGTTAACTTTCTACCATCTGGAAGATCAATAATTATATTGTTCTTGACTCGCCACAGTTTTAGTAAAATGGATTCTTTTTAGAAAATATTAGTGGGATATGGTAGAACTGGATGTGATTCCAGAACCACAGACGATTACTGAAAATTTAGTAGAACCAAAAGATTTAATTGGATTCGACAATCCATTATCCACTCCGCAGATTTTTTGGGTAACCTCAGGCACCCGAGAGGTACTTCGGTCTCTTCAAAGACGGTGACAGGGAGGTTTTTGATTACCCAAACTTGCCACTACTGCTGTTCTAGACTATGAGATATGGTAGGAGGATGAGTATAACGTCGTTCTAAATTAGCATTAGAAGTGCACGTGTATATGACTCTACCAGAGGGTTGTTGTAGTCAGCGGGAGCAGCGGAAGCATAGTGGTCAAGTAGCTTATGTCTATTTATAGACTAAAGCAGGTATAGCGGAGATAGATCATCTAGTTTTGATGTGACAGTCATAGAGTTTGACTTCATCAGAACAACAGATAGACCTGATAAAAAGGTAGTAGGGAGTGATGTCCTGGTATTTAGATGACATGCACTTTATAGGAAGTGATATTCTTATACTACGATCGGTTATACTGTGGTTGTCACAACGTGTTTTCTCCATATAGGATCTGGATAAAATATCAGGGATTCTGGTAACTAGATCTATGGTTTTAGATCCAGAGTTGGGAAGTGTCCTGATACGGGTACTTGACATTGTTCTAAAGTGTTTTAGAATGGACGACTCCTGATGTGGTGGTGTACCCACAAATGATGGTGTCACCCTCTCTAAAGAGATGTCTTCTAGACAGATGAGGAGAGGGATTTGCATGATTGGCATATTGCTGGGTTTCCTAGGACGGCAGCAAGGTTTTGGGAGGCATCGTCCATGCCAATTTCAAAAATTTGCTGTTCTAGTTAACCCTAACCATAGAATCCTTACTAGAAAATGCGACGAAACTATATGTAAACACCTTTACAACTAAGTGAATGAAGAATACAACCTCTGTAGAACGGTCCTTCACTTCTAATGCTCCATGTAGTAGTCCCTTTACTGCAAGTCATGAACACCCGAACTCTAGAAAGAGTTCTCCCGGAGAAATGAACAAGCTTACTCAAAGTCTTCGAGGCCGAAAATGATCTACGTCGAGAAGACTCAAGCTCATGGTACCTCTTCACTAATTGTGAAATTAGTGAAGTAAACACCCTATACTAAATGGAAAGTAGTAGAGGATGATGAAGTAGGAAATGAGCTCTCTTTAGTTTTCTTTTTCTCACAATATTTTCTCACCTTGAGAAAAACTAGTAAGCTTTTTCTCATGAAGAAGAAGAAGCTCAAGTGAAGAATCAAGAAGAGAGAAATGAACTCATGAGGTGAAAATAACAACCATAGGTGAGTTAGTGTCATACACTAACTCATGTAGAGAATAAACCATGGGTTACAATAATGGTTAGGTTAATAAATATCTACAAGTAAAACAAAACTAGTGGACTAAGTTAAAAATGCTACAAGCTTCTCCAAGCTTCCAAGCATGTGACTAATTACCATTAATTTTGATTAACTTTAAATAAATAAAACCATTCCATTATTATAAGCATGGTGTATGTCTCATACACCCATGAAGCATGTGGCATCAAGCATGACACAAAAACATGTACATTAATATATATCGCATATACACTAATGCACACATGTGAGAAAAAGAAATGTTTAAGTGAGCTAATATTAGTTAATGTAATCTAGTATATCAAATATACAATTATACATTAAATCATTAAATCAACACTAAATTTAATAATCCGGCTATATCTCATATAACCGATTAATATCAAATGTAACAACTTATTGAATCAACACTTGATCCGATAACCCGGCTATATCACATATAACCGACCGATGTCACAAATCGCGAGAATAGAATGCGGTATCACATACGCGCATTAATCTCAGTCCCGCACATATCACATGTGTGTTCCTACTCCGTTTCGCATGAACCAGGAAACCTCTGTGTAGGACTCTAAACACTCATCAATACGCCGGCAGTACGTAATCATCATATCAAACACCCAAAAGCCGCAAGCAGTCTGCTAAACGTAATGGCCACCCGGGTATTGAGCGATCAGAAGATCAACAAGCATGCCTGTTCATACTCCTGCGAATCCAATCAGTAACACTACCGTACAGTCTGGTCTCTTCGTCTGATATGTCGCATATCTCCCCTGGGGGTGGTAAACGTCAGATCCTAATAGCTTGATAAGTTATGCCGATGTGAGGCTCATAACGGGTCGAGAAACTACTGATAACACTTACCAGTAAATCTCAGAAACAGCCCTGGCCAGGGACTTCCTGTTATAGCCAATCGAGTACAGCGCAACATCAACCCCCAATACCGGGAGAGAAGAAATCCCCTCCTATCGCTCATTGCCTCCATGTGACCAGGGACTGTACCAAAAAACCACCATTTTGCACGTTCTCTTGAACATGGTAAGATGGAAATCAAAGCACGGTGGGAATCACACAAGACTCTATAACGATCTCGGATCGACAGACTAACCTGTACCAGTGTAACAAGAAAACTGCCATCTGACGTGAGGTATAATACCATCTAGGAGTTCTCGGCGAGTCCGTCCAGTGTACCCAGTCTCCACTGAGCACCCGTATACCATCTCTGATCTCAAACACCAATGGATATGGGATCATCCATCGCCCATCTACATGGGTCGAGAAGCTATATGCTCGTCTACTCTGGTATATCGATGCCCCGTCTCGATACACCCACGACTAGGGATATTAAAGGATGTACTTACCGACTACCTTTGTCCTACTAGTATGATCCGCATCATAATCCAGGTAGTTAAGTACACATCCTAAGGGCTTTACCAACATGTAACAGAGAGACAATCAGTGTACATGTTAAGATAAAGAGTAACCAGATAACATACTATCATGTCGAGCAAGAAATTCCTCCCTATATATGTCCAAGCATCCACTACAATATACATCTCATGTACAGTAATGGCCTTTAGGGCATACATATAACTAACACATATCACTTGCTTAGGCAATTGAGTCAATCATGAGATGTCAAGTACAACACCAGATATTGATTATGCACTGGATGCAACATATATATATATTAATCCAATCCTGGAGAAACGTTGGGAAGCAGTTATGAACATAAGTGGATGTTCTTGATATATGGTAATGACAGCCTTCTTTAGGAGGAGGTTATCATTGAAGGCTTCCAAGATGATCTGGATGACAGAGTGGCTGACAGTGTTATAGTTTTCCTTCCTTTAAGGTGTAGTATGTTAGACAGGTGGTCCAAGCGGATACTGAGAAAGGCATGGAGCGGGATATTCAGGGGATGATACTGTTTAAGAAATTTGTTAGATTTGGAATTCATTTGTTGGAGATAGTGCCCTCAGAGTCAATTATTGGATCACAGGCACGTGATTGCAATGATTGAGGGAGGACCTGTCCTAATAGGGCAGTCTTACTCGAGATGATAGTATGCTATCTGGTTTATCTTTATCATCGTGTACTGCTTTTGGTGACCTTACGAGTCGCTATTGCACATTGATAGAGCCCCTAGGATTCTTGTTTGACTACCAGCAGTATGAGGGCGATCATATAAGTGAGAGCTGGAGTCTATAAGCACATCCTTAAAAGGTCCCTGGTCGTGGGAGTTTCGAGACAGGGCATCGATTCTCCAGAGTAGACTAGTGTATACAGTCGAGACCCCGACGAGGGGCGGTGGCCGGTCTCACAAGCCACTGGTGTCAGTTGGTTCACCTAAGATGTATACAGGTGCTCATTGGGTTATGAGTACACCGGACAGGACTCGCCGGGAACCTGCTAGTTGGTATTATACCTGACGTCAGATAGCAGTTCCCTGGTGACATGTGTACAGGTTAGTTCATCGACCTGAGATCATCATTTGTCTCGTGTGAGTTCCCACTGTGCTTTGATTACTACCCTACCACGGCTCAAAGGACTTGTGCAAATAGGTTTTAGTTGGGTACAGTCCCGAGCCACATGGAGGCGGTGAGCGGATCTGCAGGGGTTCGTCTCTCCCGGTATTGGGGGTGAGGTCGCACTGTGTCTAGGAGAGCCAGAACATGAAAAGTCCTTGGCCAAGGCAGGAGATTTGCTGGTAGGTATTCCAGTAGTATCTCAGGGTGTTCTGTGCTACACTCCGACACGACTTGTACCGCTTTTGGGGGTCTGACTTTTACTAACCCCCTAGGCCCGCCATGCGATGCTCATAGACGAACGGACCGGACTGTATGGATATTGTCACTGACAGGCTCAGTAGGGTGTCAGGATGAGTTCGCTCATCGACGTCCCTTTTAGTCAGTAGCTGGTGGCCCGTCACGTATGGCTGATACCTCTGACGTGCTAGTGGTTAAATCCACAGCCATAGTATTGACGAGTCTTTAGAGTCCACCACACACAGTTACTCAGGTTTCGGGCGAAATGCTGTAGAGGCCGTATGGAGATATGGCAGGGTTCGATCAGATACGTGCGGTATTGCACGGATCGAGATCGGACGGTTTTTACTAGCCGGCTTTGGCTTAAACCGGATCCTAGTATTTGATAGTGTAGTTTTGTCTCTTTGCATTTGTATTCAGTGGGAATACAAATGCGGGCATGTATTTGCAGTAGCGGGGTTTTCCTGTAATTTATTACGGGATCAGTTTTCTGAAGTTGCCAGTTTCCATTCCGTTCCGGCCGGTTTTCCTTTGTTCCTTCGCGGCCGGACTTTTTGATGAAGGGGGTTAATTGCAAGTTTGCAATTAACTTTTTTGATGAGGGGTTTCTTGCATGTGTGAGGCATCATTCATCATGAGATTCTTTATCCATCACTTGATTTACATTAATTGAGATGGGAAAGAATGAGAGTTGAAATGAGACTTGATTTGGCTTTTGCTCACCTTTTACACCATCTTGTGCTCACCTACCTTCTTGGATTTTTTTCCACTCCATTTTTATGCATGGGCCGGCCACTTGAGAATAGGGTGTGAGAAATTTTGATATCATTCCATTTTTTCTTTGCAAGAAACATGAGAGCTCCAAATTTTCCAAAGTTTATTTTTCACATCCTCTTCCCTCTCTCAATACATGGCAACTTCTACCCGCAAGAGACAAGCATTTTCTACACTATATCTACAGCAAATCTTGGACGCGTCGGCTAGCCAACTTCGCGCCCGAGTTGCCTCGGTCAAGAGGTGGGAGCCCGTAAAAGAGATCGGCTATATGGTGCCCTTTCCGATGAGGACGTGACGGACGGAGATTCCGCGGGAGATCGGAGTGGAGACGAAGACTGAAGGACACGGATCGCTTGGTATAGCTTCTCCACTCTCTTCTATTTTGCTAGTAGCTAGGTTAATGGCCCGATCCGGGTGAAAAGTGCGCGGTGGTGCCGGTTCAATAGTTTTTGAAAG
The DNA here is from genome assembly GCA_030015575.1 of Agapanthus africanus. Taxonomy (NCBI): domain Eukaryota; kingdom Viridiplantae; phylum Streptophyta; class Magnoliopsida; order Asparagales; family Amaryllidaceae; genus Agapanthus; species Agapanthus africanus. The sequence continues at coordinate 447,948,439 of JASDDO010000012.1, read as the reverse complement.
TTTTTTTTCCGCGTTTCCGGCGTCGGATCGACGGCCGGGGTGCCGCCGCGGACTTACATTGGTATCAGAGCCATGCCATTAACCATGCCTAGCTTACTCTAGTATGTTTAGTACTCGATCGAACAAAATTCCCTAAAAACTGTATTTTGTATGCACATGTGTTTTCTGTCGAAATTTTTTCTGCTCCAAAAATTTTTCAGGTTGTCTCAGAATACTGTGCATGGATATAGAAGCAATCTGTGAAAATTTGGTCATGCGATCTCTCCATACCGCCGCGGAACCGCGGCCAAACCCATGCTTGGGCCGCAGTTCCGCCGCGCTTTTGATTGATCACTTGATCAAAATTTTGCAGATAGCTTATGAGTTAAAAATAGGGGTTTTGGGATATTCTTTTTGGGCCCAGATTTTCTGTGAGTGCTACAGTACTGCTTGGGGCCCACTTTGATAAATTTGTTCGATCGGATATTTTAAACATGCTAGTTCACAGTATTTACATTATATCTGCGACCGTGAATGTCATTTGATCGGTAAATCCTGTCTAACTGCTATAGCCCTTTTAGACGGATTTACGAACGTGACATTCACGTTGATGTTCTGTGTTGTGCTGTGATGTTGCGGATTGGTCATGGGGGATAGCCTGGATGCAGTGGTAGTACAGTTCTGTTTTATATGTACATTTGATATTGCGGGGCGAGCGTCCGACATGTGGACTGCCGTCACTGCCTGTTTGTATTATTTTTTTGGGGTACGACCAGGTTGCGGTCGATGTACCCGTTGTATGTATATTTTACTTTCTGTACTAGGATTACCCTAAGGTGGGGTGCACGGGTAGCCGGGTTCTAGAGGGCAACGGGCCCGCATCTCATGGCGTTGAGACGGAGGCGGCTTTACTCTAGAATTGGCGGGCTATTCGCCGCACTCGTAGGGGGTATAGGCTGACCCAGGAGGGGTGCCCAAGTTACCGGATTCCGTGAAGTGTTGGGTGGTCCATTCACGTTGCTGAAGGGGGCTGCCTCGCTTCAGGTTTTGGCGGGTAACTTGCCGCGCCCGTAGGGGTCTAGGATTTTCATTGCACAGGCTATCCACACGACCAGAGGAACGTCGGGTTTCAGCAGCGGCTCTGTGAAACCCGGGGATCCCAGATATCTGTATTGATCTGTGTTGCTATATATTTCTGTGATGTTGCATTTTATCATGCCTTGAGCGAAAATTATATATTATATATATACTAGTAGATTTTGTATATGTTTTGCATCCGCGCTAGTCCAGTCCCCGCTCTGTTGTTAGTTAAGTAACCTAACGGGTGATGACGGGACCCAGTGGTGAATGCGGATGGCATATACGTACATCATTATTTTCGTTCTTTTTGTGGTGTGATCAATTGATGGGACTGCGTTGATTCGGATCAATGCAAGTTAAACAAACCTATTCTGATGTTGTTGGAACACTTTTTCAAAAAGTTGTTATTGCAAGGGCGTTCTCTTTTGTTTTGCATCGTGGTATTCAGTTGGAATATCCTGCTCCTCAGTCGACGAGGCAATGGCCGAGATCCCTTCACCGGGAGTGACCCCTTGGACAAAAGTATGCGTCAGGGCAATAACTTCACTATAGCCGATTACTTTTGCTTTGCATCGTGGTATTCAGTTGGAATATCCTGCACCTCATTCTACGGGGAAAGAGCTGAGATCCCTTCACCGGGAGTGACCTCTTTAGCAAAGGTTTTCGTCACTATATTTTTTAAAAGCTATCAGTTCCTTCAACGATATCAAGTTCATTACGTTAAAGGTTTTCGCCAGAAACCATTCGTAGCCCTCCGTCGTTTCATATGGATAGTCAATAGTATTCAAGCTGTGTATGTTGGCCAAAGTGAAGGCACGGTGTTTGGTAGCTGTTGGGTATTCATATGCAGCATAGATAGATGCGTTGGTTTAGGAAAGTCGTACTGCCATTTTGGCCAAAGTCAAGGGCTTGTACGGGTGGGTTCAAATTAACCTGGATAATGACGGGTAGAACTTGACATGTGACTTATGATATGTTGGCCAAAGTCAAGGTCATAAGAGCATGGGGCAAAAATCCACATCGGGAGTTTCAAAAGAACTGAAACTTGCCAGATATGCGCATACCTTCTGGAGTGTGATAACGTGAGCGGATTCCGTCACGTTATCATGCGATCATAGTTGGATCCCGATTCCCACTGATGAGTTGGTTTACTCCTCGGGTGATCCCGGCTAATTCTTCTTTTAGGTTTGGGGAAGAATTTGATGTTAAAGTAGGAGGTCTCCAGATTAGATAAAGTGACAACCATTCTGATTTAGGTTAGAGTGCACGCTGAGTGTTTCTTTTCTCTCTCTCTTTGGCAGCGACCATTGACCCGACCCTAGACTATGACTCAGTGACCAAGTTGACTGAACCTTCTTAACACTGGCTTTTGGATTGTCAGAGTTGCAAACCTCATTGCCACTCCTACTTTTACCCTTTTTCTCCAGGACACCCCGTATTACTACGAACGTCCACTTCCATTGGACAAAACCATCGTATGGTTATATACGAACTCGAAGGAATTCGAGGATGGTTTCCGGTTCTGGAGAAAACGAATAGGACTATTCAGTTGTCTTCTCCTTTTACCTTCTCTCTCAGATTGCGAGTACTCCTTGGCTTAGGAGATAGTACTCCTATTACGCAAATTGAATAGTCTTCTTCCAAACCTTAGGCTGGTGCCGAACGGTAGGGAATGAAGAAAACTAATTAGCCTAAACGGTGTACAGAAGGTATTAAGTTAAGACAAAGAAAGGGATTAGTAAGAGGGCAAAGTAAATTGCGACTGCTATTCACGACCAAACCAAGTATTTCTTCGCCAATCCTAAATCACCTTTGTATTTCTCCAGGACACTCCGTATCACTACGAAGATCCCAAGTTTATTAGATAATCCATCGTATGGTTATATACGAACTCGAAAGGAACATGTTTCAGTTCGGGGATGGATCCTGGTTCAGGAGAAATAGGAATAAAGTTCATTCAGGTGTCTTTTATCTTCACCTTCTCTCGCGTTGCGAGTGCTCCTAGGACTAGGACAGTACACCCATTATGCTTATTGGATAGTCTTCTTCCAAACCATAGGCTGGTGCCGAACGGTAGGGAAGGAAGAAAACCATTTGGCCTAAAGGGGTGTACAGAAGGTAATGACTAAAGACATATAAAGGGATTTGGAGAAATGGCAAAGAATTATACGGTTACAGTCGAGAATCTGGATAATGGAAGTGGCATTACTAGGAATACCAGGATACCCCATCGAAACATTTCAATGTTTCAGGTTCACTGTGTACTGTTAAAAGAAAACTGATTTCCCAATTAGACACTTGCTCCAGGGTATGTATTTACCAGGTATGATTCTCACATCTGTATGGTTTTACAGATGATGAGTGGGAGTAAGTTATTGGGAATTAGGTGATCATCCTCATTATATCGGAATTTGTTGAAATTGGTGATATTTGAGGAAGTCACCTGGGCTGTTTGCCGGTCGGCGAACATTTAGTTTTGAATATCCGTCGTTGTGCACCAATTTCAAATTGATATATCTATACATCTATTTTTATAGAGTGAGATATACCTTTTTTGAAGTTATGTCTATGACATTTATCTATATCAGTGGATGGTTAGGTAAGGAGCATTGAACAGCGGTGTAATTTTTCATAACCATAGTACAGTTTTTAACCTACGACACACAGTGAATGAGTCGTTAGACTCAAGGGACTTGTACAAAGTATTGTATATTGTCCAGTGTCCATTAGGATAAAGGGGTTGGTCCTCGTACTATATTCGGTTTACTTATGATTTCTCTGGTTCTTAGACAAGTGTTTCGTAGAAGCACAAGGTCGAAGTTTTGAGAAGTTATAGGTATATGAATAAAGTAGGAAACCAGGTATTGCAAGTATCGGGATTCTTCAAGGTGATCGAAAATGTAGATACTTGTATATGGTATTCAGTTGATAATAATGATTAAGAGAACTTGCTTCTCTTTCAGGTTACTTATAATTGGAAGCACTCCTAAGTTGAGTAACGCTGATCGGCCTCCTTCCATTTAGTTGACATGCACTAGAGACAGCTGCATGATTTAAATCTGGTTCAATTAAATCAGTGCCTCTGTTTCTATATTGGATATAGAACAGTTCATATCTCGACATTGTTAAGGTACGGGGAGTTGTCCGGCTTATGCTTAAAACCAGACTCCGGATAACTCAAGGCACGTTTCCGTAATGGCTGTTTGTGGGTTAACCCGGGCTATGACGAGGGTTGATTTTCTACCATCTGGAAGATCAATAGTGATATTGTTCTTGACTCACCACAGTTTTAATAAAAATGGATTTTTTCTGAAAACAGTAGTGGGAGTATGGTAGAACTGGAAGTGATTCCAGAACCGCAAACGATTACTGAAGATTTGATAAGAACTTAAAGATTCAATCTGGTTTGACATTCCATTGGCCACCCCGCAGATTTGGTGGGTAACCTCAGGTGCTCGAGAGGTACTTCGGTATGCTCAAGGACGGTGGCAGGGAGGTTCTTGTTTACCCAGACTTGCCATTGCTGTTGTTCCAGACTATGAGACCCGGCAGGAGGATGAGTATAGCGTCGTTCTAAACTAGCTTTAGAAGTGTATGTCTGTATGACTCTGCCAGAGGGTTGTCGTAGTCAGTGGGAGCAACAGAAGCATTGGTGGACTTCAGGCTTATGTCTATTTATAGACTAAAGCAGATATAGAGGAGATAGATCATCTATTTCTGATGTGACAGTCATAGGTTTGACTTCATCAGAATAGGGGATGGATCTCTTAAGAAGGTAGTAGGGTGTGATGTCCTGGTATTTGATGACATACACAGAGTAGGAAGTGATATTCCTATACTACGATCGGTTATACTTTGGTCGTCACACAGTGGTTTCTCCATAAAGGACTTGGATATTATATCGTACATTCTGGTTAGTAGATCTATGGTTTTAGATCTAGATTTGGGTGGTTTCCCAATCTGGGTACTTAGACAGCATTCTATGAGTATTTAGAATGGACGACTCTTGGCATGGTGGTGTACTTGCAGGTAAAGGAGTCACCCTCTCTAAAGGTGTCTTACAGACTAAAGGGGAGAGGGATGTGCATGATTAGCAGATCACTTGCTTAGGAAACTGAGTCAATCATGAAATATCAAGTACCATACCAGATGTTGTTCTTGCAGTAGGTAAAATAAGTTGATATTCATCCAATCCTGGAGAAACAATTGGAGGCAGTTTCAGAACATAAGTTAATGTTCTAGGGATATGATAACAACATTCTCCTTCAGGAGACAGTTATCATTCCAGGCTTCCAAGGTGACCTGGATGACAGAGTGACTGTCAGAGTTATTGTTTTCCCTCTGACGAGGGGCAGTATTTTGGACAGGTAGTCCAGGTGGATACTGAGGGAAGGCATGGCGCAGGATACTGATTAAGTTCAGTTGACGATACAGTCTAAGAAGTTTGGATTTGGAGTTCACTTATGAGCTAGGTCCCATCAGATATCCAGACACATTCTAAGACAAGTATTGCTCATTTCGGGAGATGGCTTTCTCCGCGAACATGAGATAAAGAGAGACATAGAAAGAAACACCAGAGCGGATCCACTCGCTGAGGCTATTCCTCAAACGCAAAAGTTTCGCAAACGAGCTTTGTGAGACTGACTAGTAGAGGAGTTGGGTGTTCGGTAGCACACGGGCTGTGAGTATGCGACATCGCAATAATTAGCCTTGAGTGCAAGTGGGAGATTGTTGGAGATAGTGCCCTCAGAGTCAATTATTGGATCACAGGCACGTGATTGCAATGATTGAGGGAGGACCTGTCCCAATAGGGCAGTCTTACTCGAGATGAAAATATGCTATCTGGTTTATCTTTATCATTGTGTACTGCTTTAGGTGACCTTACGAGTCGCTATTGCACGTTGATAGAGCCCCTAGGATTCTTGCTTGACTACCAGCAGTATGAGGGCGATCATATAAGTGAGAGCTGGAGTCTATAAGCACATCCTTAAAAGGTCCCTAGTCGTGGGAGTTTCGAGACAGGGCATCGATTCTCCAGAGTAGACTAGTGTATACAGTCGAGACCCCGACGAGGGGCGGTGGCCGGTCTCACAAGCCACTGGTGTCAGTTGGTTCACCTAAGATGTATACAGGTGCTCATTGGGTTATGAGTACACCGGACAGGACTCGCCGGGAACCTGCTAGTTGGTATTATACCTGACGTCAGATAGCAGTTCCCTGGTGACATGTGTACAGGTTAGTTCATCGACCTGAGATCGTCATTTGTCTCGTGTGAGTTCCCACTGTGCTTTGATTACTACCCTACCACGGCTCAAAGGAGTCGTACAAATAGGTTTTAGTTGGGTACAGTCCCGAGCCACATGGAGGCGGTGAGCGGATCTGCAGGTGTTCGTCTCTCCCGGTATTGGGGGTGAGGTCGCACTGTGTCTAGGAGAGCCAGAACATGAAAAGTCCTTTGCCAAGGCAGGAGATTTGCTGGTAGGTATTCCAGTAGTATCTCAGGGTGTTCTGTGCTACACTCCGACACGACTTGTACCGCTTTTGGGGGTCTGACTTTTACCAACCCCCTAGGCCCGCTATGCGATGCTCATAGACGAACGGACCGGACTGTATGGATATTGTCACTGACAGGCTCAATAGGGTGTCAGGATGAGTTCGCTCATCGACGTCCCTTTTAGTCAGTAGCTGGTGGCCCGTCATGTATGGCTGATACCTCTGACGTGCTAGTGGTTAAATCCACAGCCATAGTATTGACGAGTCTTTAGAGTCCACCACACACAGTTACTCAGGTTTCGGGAGAAACGCTGTAGAGGCCGTATGGAGATATGGCAGGGTTCGATTAGATACGTGCGGTATTGCACGGATCGTGATCGGACGGTTTTTACCAGCCGGCTTTGGCTTAAGCCGGATCCTAGTATTTGATAGTGTAGTTTTGTCTCTTTGCATTTGTATTCAGTGGGAATACAAATGCGGGCATGTATTTGCAGTAGTGGGGTTTTCCTGTAATTTATTACGGGATCAGTTTTCTGAAGTTTCCAGTTTCCATTCTGTTCCGGCCGGTTTTCCTTTGTTCCTTCGCGGCCGGAATTTTTGATGGAGGGGGTTAATTGCAAGTTTGCAATTAACTTTTTTGATGAGGGGTTTCTTGCATGTGTGAGGCATCATTCATCATGAGATTCTTTATCCATCACTTGATTTACATTAATTGAGATGGGAAAGAACGAGAGTTGAAATGAGACTTGATTTGGCTTTTGCTCACCTTTTACACCATCTTGTGCTTACCTCCCTTCTTGGATTTTTTTCCACTCCATTTTTATGCATGGGCCGGCCACTTGAGAATAGGGTGTGAGAAATTTTGATATCATTCCATTTTTTCTTTGCAAGAAACATGAGAGCTCCAAATTTTCCAAAGTTTATTTTTCACATCCTCTTCCCTCTCTCAATACATGGCAACTTCTACCCGCAAGAGACAAGCATTTTCTACACTATATCTACAGCAAATCTTGGATGCGTCGGCTAGCCAACTTCGCGCCCGAGTTTCCTCGGTCAAGAGGTGGGAGCCCGTAAAAGAGATCGGCTACGTGGTGCCCTTTCCGACGAGGACGTGACGGACGGAGATTCCGCGGGAGATCGGAGTGGAGACGAAGACCGAAGGACACGGATCGTTTGGTATAGCTTCTCTACTCTCTTCTATTTTGCTAGTAGCTAGGTTAATGGCCCGATCCGGGTGAAAAGTGCGCGGTGGTGCCGGTTCAATAGTTTTTGAAAGTTTTTTTTCCGCGTTTCCGGCGTCGGATCGACGGCCGGGGCGCCGCCGCGGACTTACACATTTGTGAACTGGGTCCCATCAGATGTCCAGAAAAATTCTAAGACAGGTATTGCTCATTTCGGGAGATAGTCTTTCTCCGCGAATTTGAGATATAGAGAGATAAAGATAGAAACATTAGAGTGGATCCACTCACCGAGCCTATTTCTCGAACGCAATAGTTTTCCAAAAGGGCTTTGCGAGACTGATTAGTAGAGAAGTTGGGTGTTTGGTATCATACGGGCTGTGAGTATGCGACATCGCAATAATTAGCCTTAAGTGCAAGTGGGAGATTGTTGGCTATAGTGCCCTCAAGTCAATTATTGTGATCGCAGGCACGCGATTATGATGATTGAGGGAGGACTTATATGGGTAGAACAATCTTACTCAAAATGATATTATACTGATTGATCTGTAAAGTGTGTGTAGTAACCGCAATCAATAACGGTGTCGCGTGTAGCTAGACCGAGATGAGTACGGGTCGTTCTCAGGGATATGTGGAATCTTTCAATCTTACTTTAGACATGTTGAAAAAGAAAAAGAATGGAGGAATAATGAATAGTGGAGAATAGTTTCTAAATCTACGTCAAAATACGGATGTAGAATACAGATCTAGTTTGAATACAGATATAGATTTTATAAGAAGAATGCTTGTAGGGTTCGTTCGGATTTAGTAGTCATTGATGACTAATAAAGATTACTCCTTTTATCTATTGATAGATTTAATACTAGATAGAAAGTGATGAATAAGGATTAGGGTTCTTGGAAGAAACTAGGGTTTCCCCACTATTGACCATTGTCTTTTCATTGATCTCTATTCATGTCTAGCCCTTAAGAAAAAAATGGTTAATCTGATCTCAAATCGCGGTCGAGACTAACAATAAATTGGTAGCGTGCCTGATAAAGATGTTAACATTTACTTTGCTAAAGTTTATAAACTTCATAAGACTTAAAAGAGGTTAGAACAATTTCTCATCCATTGTTCTACCATAATCCTACGAACTCTATCAAACGGAGAATTACTCGCGCATGATGGAGATAGAAGAACGGATAGAGATGAAATTCATAATGTAACTAAATAATTAAACTAATTAAAGTAAAGATATAACTTTATTAATCAACTTCACAAGTACAAACTTCAAGTTTAGATTATAAGAGGAAGAAGAAGTTGCTCTCGATCTCTGCCTTGTCGGATGTAGATGTTCCGTCGAATCTCATGTCGCTTTATTACAGTGAATCTTGGACCTGTCTTGGATCACTTTTTCTTTGACAGTGATTAGCTTGTGTAAAAGATTGATGATTTCTATGTTTAGCCCTCGGTCCTTTATATAGCCCCAAAGCCAGAAACCATAGATCCCCAGAATTAGGGTTAGTTATAGCAAATCCAACCTGAAAAGCCTAACTCCTGATTCGGTGAATCGGTCACGGATCCACCGCATATTGCATGGTTTGGCCATGGATCCGCGGCCATTTGGTGAGATCTTGGGTGCAAATTTCTGGGACTTTATTCTTGTGACACATGGAGATTTAATTGATGTCTGAAACTTGAAAATATTTCCTGAGTCTCTGCCAGTATTGATTCTTCGATTTTCTTTAATATTTCGGCAGATTTTTGATTTCCGACATCTCAACATCCCGATCTCCTGACCTGAGCCAAAGCTTGCACCATATCTCAAAGAACAATGTTAGTAATATTTGGTATTTTTGAGATATTATCCTAACCAATTTGATATGATATTATATTTTAAGGATATTGATTAAGGATATTTGATATGATATGCATATTTAAATTATCAAAATATTATATGCATATATTTTCCTTCATAATTTTAATTATAATATATAAACATATGAAAATAATATTACAGATAAACCCTCATATGTGTCATATTTATAATAAACACCTTTAGATATTTAAGAGAAGTAAGGAAAATAACATATCAAAAGTGCGATATTTTCGGCTGAACAAATACCCCCAAACTTAACTTTGATCATCCCGAGCAAACTTATTTATGCAAGAGAGGGAGAAAGAAAAAGAAAAACCTAAGTCTTTAGTCTCATTTGATAGGCAACACGATTGCACTGAGCACGTGCAACAAGTCGTTAAACTTCTAGGTGTCCCAAGTAGGATGAGTATTGTCTCCTGAGGGTTTTCAGTGGATTACACCCACAAAATCTTATAATAAATGAAAGATAGTGAAAGTTACATACAAAGATAAGAACTATAAAAGAAAGAACTTGAAAATAAGAGTTTCCATGAGCCCTATCTTAATGGTTGTGAAAAGATGCTAGAAATCACATCACCCCTCAATAAAACATCGTCTTTAGTTTTTCTCACTATCTTTCTTCCAAACATTGATCATATACCCCTACATGTGTGTAAAAGATATCCCTACACTTAGAAAATTAAATTCAAGCTATCATACGCTTGTCCATCTTCCTTAGTACTTTTTAGTTTGTGAATATTTTAGATGAAATTGCTCACACATTCTTCATGTGACCGTTAATACTTGTTGAGGTACTAACCGACCGATTACAAAATGTGTATGCATTATTAAGGCGTAATTTCTCATCTTGTAACTCCTAAGGCTTAGCAGTGGCTCCCAAACCAGTTGGTCTAAGGTACTAGGTGATAAAGCACCCTCTCTATATTTTTTTATGCTGCCCTGGTAATTACAAAACCAGTGTTCATTTTTTTCTCTTCACCACTTATAATTTTTTTCTCTTCATACCAAGACTTTTAGAGAAGAGCATTTCAAGGTATTCTCTACTATCCTAAGTTTCAAGATGTGTGCAAGTACGTATAGTAGGGTATCAATGTTCAAATGTTTGGCCTTAAGAATATAGACTATTTTTCAGACTTATTTTTATTCTCAGATTAGCAATTTCCTTCATCTTACTAACCCTTGGGACAACAGCTCATAACTACTTATTACTAGTTTCGTTTAAGAAAACATCTAACTTTCTTGCTTTTCTTAAACTATTTCTATCTTTCATATGTAAATTTTTCACTTTCAAACTTTCATTATCAAAAATTTTTGTGCTTATATATAGCATAATGCAAAGTGATGCGTGAATAAGCATAAACCTCCCCCAAACCTGTTTACAGCAGTGTCCTCACTAATGTCATCTGTTAAGCTTTAAAAACCTGTAGACTTGGGAGGAAAAGTTAGTAACGGGGAAATGAAATAGAGAAAGTAAAATTCTCCTCCAAACTTTTTTTTGGCTCACAATTTTATAAAAAATTTCTTTCAAGATCTAAAATATTCCCCTCCCCCAAACTTGAGTGAAATAGTATTGAGCATTTAAAATTATTGGGGGGGTTAAAGTTATTGGTCTATATAAAGCTTTACAAAGACCAAAAGTCAACACCAACCATTCAAATATTTTATCGATGTAACACACTGGTTGGTAGACGAACATGTCACCTATTGATGTGAAGAAATGGGAAGGGGATAAGGGGTGGAATAGAACGGGTTCATGTCTTTGTTCCCCTCCGAATGGCGGCCGATCAGGAGAAAGTGGGGAAGGAAGTGCGCGAACAATTGCTAGAGCTATGCAAGACGCTTCCTTCTCAGTAACTCTCCTTGTATCTAGATACTCGTAGAATTTTTCTTTTTTCAATAATATGTAGCCATTTTTCAATACTTTGTACGCTTCATGTTGTACTTGCTTACATTCAATAAAGATACACATTTTTCTTCGCAATGTCTTGTACTATCTCTTTGCTTTTTCCTTTCTTACTATCAGCATGATGTCACAATTAGCTTATAATAGAGTAAGCATCTTGATTTCTTCACGAGATAGCGATGGCTTAGGCTGCAGGTTCAGATCTGCCGCCTAAGACTTTTCAACTCTATGAGCCGTGAGGGTCTCATAGAGACTTTTCTCCCTACGGATCGAGAGGATCTCGTAGGTGGGTTTTCTCTTTAGGAATCGTGAGGATTGCTAAGTGTGTTTTCTCTTATAAGTCGTAAGGATCCTATAAGAGAATTTTTCCCTCTTACGAGTCGAGGGGACCCGTAAGCGGTTGTTTCCCTCCTTGTCGAAACTTGACTTTGGAGAGTGAGACCCGTGAATAGTATGCAAGAGATCGTTTTAGATCGACTTGCAGGGTCCCATTGTTCAGGAAGCAAGTTTTTTTTTAAATCCCCGCTGCCTGAGGCTTCATCTTGCAAGTTGAGACGAATCGGGAATTTCCCGCGGAGACATTGGTTTCTCTACGAGCCGACACGAATCAAGAGGCTCTCGTCAAGGATGTTGGTTTCCCTGAGTTGAGGTATTTGCCAGGGATTATTTGTGTCCCTGGTGTTGAAACGAATCGAGAATTTCCTACGGAGGCACTGGTTGCTCTACGAGTCGATGCGAATCAGGATGCTCTCGTCAAGGATTGTTTGTTTCCCTGAGTTGAGGTTTTTGCTAAGGATTATTTGTTTCCCTAGCACCAAGGATTATTTGTTTCCCTGGTGTTGAAACGAATCGAGAATTTCCCACGGAGGCACTGGTTGCTCTGCGAGTCGACGCGGATCAGGAGGCTCTCGTCAAGGATTGTTTGTTTCCCTGAGTTGAGGTATTTGCTAAGGATTATTTGTTTCCCTAGCGCCAAGGATTATTTGTTTCCCTGGTGTTGAAACGAATCGAGAATTTTCTACGGAGGCACTGGTTGCTCTGCGAGTCGACGCGGATCAGGAGGCTCTTGTCAAGGATTGTTTGTATCCCTGAGTTGAGGTATTTGCTAAGGATTATTTGTTTCCCTGGCGCCAAGGATTATTTGTTTCCCTGGTGTTGAAACGGGTCGAGAATTTCCCACGGAGGCACTGGTTGCTTTGCGAGTCGACGCGGATCTGGAGGCTCTTATCAAGGATTGTTTGTTTCCTTGAGTTGAGGTATTTGCTAAGGATTATTTGTTTCCCTAGCGCCAAGGATTATTTGTTTCCCTCGTGTTGAAACGGGTCGAGAATTTCCCACGGAGGCACTGGTTGCTCTGCGAGTCGACGCGGATCAGGAGGCTCTCATCTAGGATTGTTTGTTTCCCCGAGTTGAGGTATTTGCTAAGGATTATTTGTTTCCCTAGCGCCAAGGATTATTTGTTTCCCTGGTGTTGAAACGGGTCGAGAATTTCCCACGGAGGCACTGGTTGCTCTGCGAATCGACGCGAATCCGGTTTTTCTTCGTCAAGGACACTTTTTTTTGAGTCGAAGGATTTGCCGAAGACACTGGTTTCTTCGGAGTTAGGATGAACCGTCGAGATTTGGCTTCGTTTTCTGGCGGAGCCTGTTGGGAAAGTATGGTTCCCTCTTTATTTGTGCCCTTGGATTGTATACAGGGATCGATGTGATCTCAACTGTAGGGCCAAAGTTTCATCATTTCTTTTTTTTTGTTTTATTTCCGCGATGCTCTATCATTTCAGCTTTTATATCGCGAAGGTCGCGATTGCCCAATCATTTCGGCTATTTTTCGCGGTGCCCAATCATTTCGGCCATTTATTTTATTTTTACTCGCTGCTTTTTATTGCGAGTTGCCCAATCATTTCGGCTATTTCGTATGCATGTGCGGCCTACCGGCTTTTCACCATAAACCTGAAATTAGACACCGATTTCGGCATCAGCACCGCTACAAATAGGATATTGCCAGGAGCGAATCATCATTTGCCTCTGTCGATGTCGAACAAAGGTAGCTTAGTGAACAGGGTTAAGGTCCTGTCGGCTAAGGCTTTTGATTTCATGAGCCGTAAGGGTCTCACAAAGGTATTTCTCCCTACAAGTCGTGAGGATCTCATAGGTGTATTTTCTCCATAGGAGTCGTGAGGATTCCTAAGTGTATGTTCCTCTGTAAGTCGTAAGGATCCTACAAGAGGGTTTTCCCTTTGTAAGTCGAGAGGACTTATAAGGGTTGTTCATCATGCGTACATATCCCCAGTCATGGATGGGATTTGGTTAGGGAAATGTTTATTCGTGCCCGTGGATTGTATACAAGGGTCAGTGTTGAGCCACTTGTAGGGCATTATCGAAGATTGTGGGGGGGGGGGGGTTGCTTAAGTACAGGTTTAGGTCTCTGTGACTTAAGACTTTCAAATCCTATGAGCCGTGAGGGTCCCATAAGAGAGTTCTCCTTACGAGTCGTGAGGATCTCGCAAGTGTATTTTCTCCTTAGGAATCGTGGGGATCCCTAAGTGTGCTGCTCCCTTGTGAGTCGTAAGGATCTCACGCGGGTGGTTTCTCCTTACAAGGTCGAGAGGACCCTGTAAGTGTCCTTTAACGAGGTTGCGCCCTTTCAGGTTTTCACAAACACTCGCCGGTAGTCCTGCTGTTTTTACTCACGGAGCCCTTTTCGGGTTTTCATCCGTGCCCATTTTGCTTATGGACATACCGTTTTTTTATATTCTTTTTATTTTCCTTTTCTTTACGAGGTCGCGCCCTTTCGGGTTTTCACGAACATTCGCCGGTAGCCCTGCTATTTTTACTCACAGAGCCCTTTCGGGTTTTCATCCGTGCCCATTTTGCTTATGGACATACCGTTTTTTTAATTATATTTTTTCTTCTTTTTTTTTTATCTCGTCAGTCTACGGCTGCTGTGGTATTAGTTTAAGGACGTTTCGGTCCGCTATTAGTTTAAGGACGTTTCGGTCCGTCATGGAGAAGGCTGGCTACTGCTTATAAAGTTTGAGCTTAGGAAGATAGCGAGCGGACATAGTCGTCGTCATCTATCTTTAACCTAGGCAGTGGCTCATTAAGCGTAGTATTTCTTTAGGAAGCGACCGTTTATTAGCCTGAAAGGCCTTTCACCGTGCATGTCCATGAGTAGATAGGCCCCACCCTGGTAGAACTTATCTATGATGTACGGGCCTTCATAGTTTGGCTCAAATTTTCCCCGCTTGGCGCGATTGGGGATCATAGGCCTTTTGACCACTAGCATAAGTTCGCCTTGGCGGAATGTCCTCGGTCGGGTCAATTTTTCATATGAGCGCGTCATCTTTGCTTTATAAGCTTCCAGATTTCGTTGCGCTATGAGCCGTGTTTCTTCAAGGGCATCAAGCTCCTCAAGCCGAAGGTTAGCATTTTCTTCGTTTGTCAACTCGTAGTGGACTGCCACTCGCAGAGAGGGTGGCTCTATCTCGAGGGGGAGTACTGCTTCCGTACCGAATACCAACGCGTATGGCATTATGTTCGTGGCCGTCTTGAACGTAGTTCGGTACGCCCAAAGAGCTTCTTGCAGTCTTTCGTGCCAGTCTTTCTTATCTCGGGACACCGTCTTTTTCATGATCTTCGTCAGGGTTTTGTTGAAGGCCTCGGCTAGACCATTAGCTCGCGGATTGTAAACTGAAGAATATCTCCAGTCTATATTATGCTGCTGTGTGAAGCGACTGATCTTGTGGCTTCTGTAGGCTGGCCCGTTATCGGAGATGATCCGTCTTGGCGTTCCAAACCGGTATATGACGTGCGTCTTGAAGAAATGGAGGATATTCTCCGTCTTCACTTCCCTCAACGGTACTGCTTCTGCCCATTTGGAGAAGTAATCGGTCGTCGCCAAGATGAAACGATGTCCTCTAGACGATGCTGGTTCGATGGGGCCGACTATATCCGTTCCCCACATTTCGAACGGCCAGCTAGCTGCCATGGGATGTAGTGGATTTGGATGCTGGTGGATGAAGTCTCCATGGATTTGTCATGAGTGGCATTGCTTCGCATATTCGAGGCAATCCTGAATCATCGTGGGCCAGTAGTAGCCCATCTGTTTGATCTTCAACTTCATCTTCGGGCCCGCTTGGTGAGAACCATAGATTCCATCATGAACTTCCTGAACGACCCTTTCCGCTTCATCAGGCCCTAGGCATCTCAGCCACAGAGAATCAAACGACCTCTTGTATAGAGTATCATTGACGAAGGCAAAAGACAGAGCTCGTTTCATGAGCTGATGTCTTGTGGACGCATCTTCGGGCATTCGGTGGGACTTAAAGTAGTCTATAAAGACTTCCCTCCAGTCCTCAGCCTTTTCCAGGTCTTTTATTTGCAAAGTCGTCTGCTCAGTCGCTCCCTTCTCTTTGGATGATTCCGGAGATATTTCTGCTGGGGCAAGCACCCGACGGCTTTGTACCACGATTCTAACGTCATCGAGGTTTTCGTCAGCCAGTTCTTTAGCAAGTTTGGCCAACGCGTCTGCTTTGCTGTTTTCCGCGCGCGGTATGCTTTCTAAAGTATAGGAGGGAATTTGGGTCAACAGTTGTTGCGCCTTTTTACCGTACTTCACCAACTCTGGTTTGCACGTTTGGTAGTCGCCGTTTACTTGACTAACGACCAGTTGAGAATCTCCGTATATGAGGAGGTTTTCAATTCCCATATCGATGGCGATCTCGAGACCTGCTATCAAGGCTTCATATTCGGCTTCGTTATTCGTCCTCGGCTCTGTTAAGGAGAAAGCGAAGCACATTATTCCTCCTTGTGGGGTCACGAAGATGAGGCCCACCCCCGATTTGATCATTGGCGTACTTTGCTTGCGCTTCTTCATGGAGGACGCTCCATCAAAATAGAGTTCCCATCGGGTATTGTTCCCATCGATAGCGTCAAACGCATGTTCGTCTGGCAACTCGCAATTCAGAGGAGAATCGGCAAGTATCGGGTGCTCAGCAAGGAAGTCGGCGATGGCCTGGCCTTTCACGGCTTTGAGAGGTTGATACATTATCGAGAACTCTATCAAGAGCAGAGCCCATTTAGCGAGTCGACATGTCAATATGGCCTTCGACATTAAATATTTAAGAGGGTCCACTTTCGATATGAGATGAACTTCATGTGCCAACGCGTAGTGCCTGAGCTTTATTATCGCGAAGATCAACGCCAGGCAGTATTTTTCAATGGGAGAGTAGTTGCTTTCTGCCCCCAGAAGAACTCGACTTAAATAGTAGAGTGCTCTTTCTTTCCCCTGGTCATTCTCTTGTGCCCATAATGCGCCTAAAGAATCTTCGAGGGCGGTTGTATAAAGAATGAGGGGCTTTCCCTTGACCGGAGCAGCCAACACTGGTGGGTTCTACAGGTACCGTTTAATCTCGTCCAGCGCGCCCTGGCATTTTTGATCCCAGACGAATGGAGTTCCCTTCTTCATCAGGTGGCTGTAAGGACGGCACTTGCCTGAAAGATTGGCTATAAATCGCCGTATGTATGCGAGCTTCCCTTGGAGAGACCGCAACTGTTTGAGGGTTCTCGGCGGAGGCGTTTCCATGATCGCCTTGATCTTAGACGGATCTATTTCGATACCTCGGTGTCGGACGATGAATCCCAGGAATTTTCCCGAAGAAACTCCGAATGCACACTTGAGAGGGTTCATCTTCAAGTTGTATTATCGAAGGCGTTGAAATACGGTCTTCAGATGCTCGAGATGTTCCTCGTATGATTTACTTTTAACCACGAGATCGTCGATATAGCACTCGATGATTTCATGTATGAGGTCATCGAAGATCTTCGTCATGGCCTTCTGATAGGTGGCACCGGCGTTCTTTAGACCGAAGGGCATCACTTTATAACAGAATATTCCCAAAGGCGTCCGAAAAGCGGTGTGCTTCTGGTCTTCGGGATGCATTTTTATTTGATTATACCCTGATGAGCCGTCTATGAAGGAGAAAACCTCATGAGTGGACGTATTGTCTATCATCAGTTCGGTGACTGGCACTGGGAAATCATCCTTTGCGCAGGCTTTATTGAGATCCCGAAAATCCACGCATATGCGCACCGTCCCATTTTTCTTCATCACCGGGACGATGTTGGCTATCCACTCAGGGTATTGGACCTCCTGGATGAAGCCAGAGTCGATCAGCTTCTTGACCTCAGCATTGATACTCATCTCAAGCTCGAGCCTCATTCTCCTTGGCGCCTGTTTGACCGTCTTGACGTCCGGAGATATCGCCAATTTGTGCACAACAACTTCTCGGTCTAGTCCTGGCATCTTGGAATAGTTCCATGCGAAGCAATCTCTATGCTGTACAAGGACGTTTTTTAACGCAGCCACCCTTTCTTCAGAGAGCAGCTCGCTGACAAATGTCGGTCGCGGATCGTCAGCCGTCCCCAACTCGATTTTCTTGAGGTTATCTATGGTGGTATGTATTCCATCCTCCAGTTCTTTAGGAGCTGGCAAAAATTCTGAGACCACCTCATCATTGTTGTTTTCGAAGCACCAGAGAAGGCTGTCCATGTTCTCGGGCTCTTCTTTTAATATTGTTATCATGTGACATGTGCGAATCCGCTTCCAATCCCAATGTGGAGTTGGTTCTGTTTTTGTGGCTTTGGGTTCGTGCTTCTGCGGCGGTGCTACCCTCCAGTTGTTAGACATAGCGAACTTGCCAAGCTGATACTGATCTTCGACCCAATTCTTGAAGGTGAAGCAGTCTTCAAGAGGATGCCCTGTTACTCGATGGTAAGAGCAATAATTTGGGTCAGAGGCTTCGCCTGCTTGTTCGGGGTTCTTGGACTCCGACAGTGTAAGCATTTGATGTTTTAGAGAAAGATCAAGTATCTTCTTCGTCTTGTCCCGAGAAAACGAGTACGCTCGACCCATTTTCTTCATGAGGGATAGATCAATAACGCTCGACTCCCATTTGCGTGGCTTTTTAGCCCCGCTTTGTTGCTGTTGAGTGCCTTTTTGGCCTTTCGACTTGTTTCTTCCTCTACGTCGAGCCTTTTTTATAACAGGTTGACAGGGGGTGGCATTTTCGTCTTTCACGGCCTGTTGAAGGAGGCGTTGCGTTTTGGCTTTCTCTTAGATGGCCATTTCGCGGTTATGGTCGTCTCGGACTTTTTGACTAGCTTCCCTTATAAATTTGTCCATTTGTTCTTCGAACGACGGATTGGGCACTTTTGCATCTGGAACTTTCACTGGTTCAGGATTAGCGCCCTCCTATTGAGCATCCGCTTCTTCATCAAAGTCATACACGACATAGCAGCCGTGTAGTAATTCTCGCTTCTTTGACCGGATGTATCCAAGCCCTTTTGTTTCCATTCTCCCATTAGGCAGTTTGCGTTGAGTCCCGGGAACGTTCCAGACTTTGTCATAGAACTTGGCTTTTCGAACGGTCTGCTTGAAGGATATACCCTGGTGTTTCAGCAGCTTTTTCAAACTGTGCAACCTGGGAAGACAGATAGGCTGAAGCCTGTCGAGCGTAGGATCCGCGCCATGCCAGATTTCTTTCTCCACTTTGGTTTCTTCAGAGCGGTAGAATAGAATTGCTTTTTCGCTTTCTCGCCTGGGAGGGATATAGAACGTTTGCAGCTCTTCTACCTTGTAAATATCAAGTGCATCCAGTTCTTTACGGTGTTTAGGCGGCACCATAGCAACTTGTAGACTTTGCTCTTCATCGGCGGACGCTTATATTAAGGGTCGAGCGGGGAATACAGCATGGACCTCATCTTCCGAGTCACTACCAAAGATCAACGTAGGAGCAGGTGGCCCTGGCTTGTTGTATTAGGGTGGATCCGAATACACCATCTCCTCTTCCTCCTCGGTATCACTGCCGAAGACAGGGATGGTGGCATTAGCTTTATTCTCCGGCTTGTGACACCTCTCCGTGTCCTCGAAATCCGGTAAGAAGTATTTGGCATCTTCATATTTGCGGACCTCGTTCACGGAGAACGGGTTCAGTTCTCCCGCCACGGTATACTCGAGACCGTCCTTAGAATACTTCATACACTGATGTTGTGAAGAAGGAATGATGTTGTACTCGTGTAACCATGGTCGGCCGAGCAGAGCGTTGTAGCATGTCTTGGCATCTATGACGTGGAATTTAATGTCCGTGACGAGCAGCCCAAAGCGTAGCGTCAGTATCACAGATCCAAGAGTCTTTGACGATTGGGAGTCGAACCCGGAGATGGTGATCTTGTCCCGAGCAAGGTGTTGGACGCTCATGCAGATTTCCTTCAACACCCGCATGTTAAGGAGATTAACAGATGATCCATTGTCGACCAGGATCTTGCCTATCTTTATATCGTGGCAGTATCCTGAGACATAAAGGGGGCGATTGTGTTCGCACGTCCCAAGGAGAAGGTCTTCATCACCTAAAGCGACATCGGCCGTGTGCACTTCCTCCAATTCATTCTTCATCTTTTTCTCGGCCAGGAAAGCTTGGAACTGCTCCGGGTCCTGTAGTTCTTTAATTAACGAATCGCTCGCCTCCTTTGATAGTAAAAGGGCATCAAGAATGCTGAGCTGCGAGGGTAGCTTCCTCAGATGCGCTAAGACGTTGTAGTCCACCTTATTTTTTTTCGGCGGGTCATTGGCACTTAGCTCCTCCACAGCGTGGTCATCTAAGTCGATATCTTCAGGGACCTTCTCTTTTCCCTTATCTTTTCTATTTGAGGGTCCAAGATTCTTTTCGGGCAGCGTCCGATTACGCAGACGGATATTCTCGCAAATCTTCGGTTCTTCTTCTTTTCCCGAGGTGGACTCTTTAAAGAAAGGGCCAAGCTCCATCTCCTCATCAGAATCGCTCCCGAATGTAGGCACCTGTGATCCCCCGACGTTAACCATGCGACAATCGCCGGTAGTTCTGTTAAGCCCTTTAGTCGTACCGTTTTGCTCTCGGCGGGTCTTGCGCTTTTCCCGCTTAAAATGCTGCCGGTGAGCAACATATCCTTGCCACCATCTATCGAAAGCTTTGCACTCTTCAGTGGGGTGCGAAATCTTCCGATGATACAAGCAATAGGAGGGGTGCATTTCTACTTCACCAGTAACGCTTCCCTCAGAGGATGGTAGTTTCATACCCATTGACACGGCTTTAGCGAACCTTTTCCCCATCTTGAATTCGATTTATCCGCAGCGGGTGTACTTTGCTCCAGCGGGAGTATCTCAATTCTTGCGTTAAGGCGCTGGCGATTGGCACTTTCAAATATGACCGCTTCGCGCTCCCGATCAGCTTTACTTTTTAAGAAAGCTTCATTGAGGAATGCGTCAATTACTTCATCCGACGGCCCCGAAATTTTTGGTTCAGGATCTGCCCCCAGCTTTCCAGTATAAGGAGTCTCCTCATCGTTCGTGAGCGAATGGGAAATCATATGACAGCTCGCCACATATTCCTCGGATTCATCCGATGAACTTTCTCCCTCATCTTCCTCTTGAAAGACGTGATTGAGGAACTCTTGGAATATAATGGGAGTCCGTGCCTTCTGGTTGTATTCCTCCAGCGCGTCAATCTGTTTCTGCAAATCCGTGCGCTTGTCTCCAGGATTCACGGGCTTTTTGGATTTCTTCTTCTTTTTCTTCGAAGATTTTGACGGTTGGGTGTGAGTACTTGGGCCATCACCACGAATCTTTGTAGTTGGGCCCGGCTTTAACATCCCTTCGATGATTTGAGGTTCAAGCGGGTTCTTCCATTCGACCGCTAGGCACGCATGAAGGTCACTCAGCATCCTTTTGGTTTTAGCTGATAGCACGATTTCCTATGGAGCTTCTTCAATAAAGGAACAAGTTGCCCCCGGTGCGTCCGTCTTCTTAGGAGTATGCAGCTATGGCGGGTTCACCTTCCACTTTTCGGACAGTGCAAACTTCCCCTGGAGGTATTGATCTTCAATCCATCCTTTGAAAAGGAAGCAATCCTCAATCGGATGGCTTACCATTTGATGGTAAGGGCAATAGTTGGGGTTATTCACCTCAGTGGGTTGTGGCGGTCGCCTTGGATTTGGCAAGTTTATAAGTCTATTGCGTACTGCCAGCTCGAATAACCGTTTCGTCTTGTCCCGTGGGAACGAGTAGGGACGCTTCATCTTCTCATTATAATACCGCCGTCTTTCTTCCAACTGATCCGCCAGCTTTGAGGCACTGGGTTGCTGCTGAGCATTCGCGACGAAGGTTGCCTTCCCTTTACCCTTGTCACTCCGAGGCTCCGGCTTCGGGGGAGACGGTCTGTGACCCATCTAGTCCATCTGGGCCAACTTGTCGATCAAAGCCTGAAACGTGGTCGGCTTAAAGAACATCATAAACTGGGAGATAGTTGCATGAGAGTCTAGGGTTCCCATGAACATGCCCACCGCGGGCGCTTCCTCAATGCATTGCTCGCATTTCGACCACAAATTTCGCCAGCGTATAGCATACTGGACCCACGTTTTGCCTGGTTTCATCCTTGCATTAATCAATGCTGTTATTGGAGTGCGTTCGCTGGCGCTTGCGAATCGCTGAGTGAATAGCAACTCCATTTCAGCGAACGTCTTGATAGAATCGTTCGGGAGTTCCGAATACCATTCGAACGCTGTTTCTGATAAGCTGCCCACGAACTGGCGAAGCAACAGTTTATCATCACCGCCGGTGTTACCGCAAAGGGCCCTGAACTGGGCAACATGTTGGTGGGGATTGCCAGTCCCCTTATACACGTGGAATTTTGGTATTGTATAACCCGGCGGATATTTGATTTGGTCGTACCAGCTCGGATACGGTCTCCCCGTTTTTACTACTTGACCAGCTGCCTCGGTCGCATGATGAACCCGGATCTGCTGGGCTATATAGTCGTTCAAGTCAGCCTTAGAGATTGTCTCCTCCTTGGCCGTTGAGAGGGCCGGTGGTGGATTTGACGTTTCTCCCCTGTCGTCTTCAAGGACGATCGGAGGATCCTCACCAGGTGGGTCTTGCTGGATCATCATTCCCACCATGTCCTGGAATAAGTGGGATATTTGCTTTATATTGGCCGCTTGTTCCGCAGCCTCGTTATCTTTCTTTTCCAATATCCTCCGGAGGAACTCGGCGTCGGTTTCCTGTTCTTGTTGTTGATCCGAGGATGCCTCGGGGCTTTCTTTCAGTCCAGTAAGCGCGGCCATTGCGATCATCATTTCCTGGAGCTTTTGCTGTTGCTCCTAAGCTTTGGTCACCGACCGTGTAAGCGGTCTATGACCTGTAGATGCGCGGCTGTCTTCTTTCCCCGATGCCATGTATACAGTGTGGACCATCCTGCCCCCTGCCTTAGGGCGTCTGGGCTTAGCGCTTTTAGCTTTCGTTGCAGGCCTGGGGATCTTCTCTGGCCTCTTCTTTTTATGAACAGTGGAAGTTGAGGGGGCCGTTGAGGTGGGCACCCAGACAGCTTTTCGTGGCTTAGCTTGGTGGCTGACTTCATGTTGGATTTTCAGCTTCTTGTGCTGGCGGGGGAAATTTGGATCGATCACCGAATCTCGGGTCTGCCGCCAGACTTTATAGATTTGGGAGGACAGCCGTTGAGGAGATTGGGGCTGTTTTGGCTTTACTTCTACAGCCTTTTTCAGCGGAGGGGGAGACCTCTTTAGCACCGCGGTAGGAGAATTCCTACGCACCTTATTTAGCATCTCAAAGCTGTTCCCAGTTGGAACAGAAGCATTAACTTCTGCCATCGGGGCGGGAGGAGTTAGCCCAGGAGGGGAGTTTCTTCCGGCCTTCCTCACTCGGCGCCAGTAACGACGTCGAGCGCGTCGTGCTGATGGAACTGGCTTGGTGAGGGCGATAGTCTCGTCTTGCCCCCTGTGTAGGTGGGGGGTCGCTGCTGGTGTCAGCATGTTAAAGACCGATGTCCTTTGGGTAGCAGGAGCGGGAGCTGGAGCCGTCAATCTTGTAAAGACCGACTTTTTGGCAGGGGAAGCCGCCTTGACGAGTTCAGGAGCAGGGCTGGTTATTTTCTTAGGAGCAGCCTTCTCTGGGATTGTAGGCCCCATCGCGGGTCCACAGGAGCTCTGGCCCAATCTGGAGAAGACCGAGGCGCTGGTGTTGGACGACCCGTTAAGAGGGGCCGCGGTAGATGTAAGCCGATCGAAGACCGACTTCTTGGGAGCTTCCGGTGTCAGCACAGGAGCGGTGAAGCTCGTTGGCGGGAGCATGGTCCCAAAAAACAACCCTGTGGTGGCTCGAGTGACCTGTTCCACGGGTATTGTGAATAGCGAAGCAGCTTGGGGTCCGTAGGCTACACCTCCTGGTGAGGCAGAGCGCTGGTTGCAATTGCAGTTGGAACATTTTGCACAAGTGGAAGCCATTGATTCTTTGCTTTCTGCAATAAGCAAGACACCAAATCTTAGTACCTTGAAACCCAAGGGCAACCATTAGCGAACCATGTTTGGTTCACAAACACGACACACAAAGTGTGGAGTGGAAAGAGGAAAAGGTCCCACCGGGCGTGCCAGAATCTGTTCCCCTCCGAATGGCTGCCGAGACATTAGGACGTCTTGCCTGAGATTCGGGGCAGATACTATATGGTTTTATCCGTCTACCTCTCCGAAGATGCCAAGTTGATTTATGGCACCGTGTATCGGAGGTTTAGACGAATGCGGCCGATGTAGCAGACTTCGTCAGATTCCCCCTCGCTTGAGGGGTTTTTGATTGTGGGGATGCTCTTCCCTACAGGCGCAAGCCCCTGCAGTTAATTACGCTACCGCATTGCGGTAACAACTTTCTCCTTCTCCAGAATTTCACTTCGTGTCGTGTGTGTTTGTTTTGTTTGTGATTGCCCGTGGATTGTATACGGAGACTAAGTAATGCCGTCGCCCGTAGGACGTGGATTAGTCCAAATCCATATTTACTTAGATTTGGGTTTGGTGTTTTTAGTTTAAGGATACGTTAGCCGTATTGAGGCTAAGATCAACTTAAACGTATGTTAAGGATACATTAGTCCCGTTTTAGACTAAGATCGACTTAACGTGGTGATCCATTTAATATATGGTCGTCAGGACTCATCACCTCTCTGACGTCGTTGAAGGATTACAACGATAGGTGTCAGAGGAGTTCAGAGATGTACCCTTGAACAAAAGTTGATTTGGAGTTTTATCGTTCATTTAAATGTTTAAGGATACATTAGCCGTATTTGGGGCTAAGATCAACTTAAACGGGACCGTTCAGATCCAACAAAAGAGCATTTGGATGCTCTATTGTTCCAGTTTAGGGACGTAGTGGTCCATGTTCCAGTTTAGGGACGTGGTGGTCCACCATTAGTTTAGGGACGTTTCGGTCCGATATTAGTTTAGGGACGTTTCGGTCCGATATTAGTTTAAGGACGTTTCGGTCCACGAGTTTAAGGACCCCGTAGTCCATATTAATGTGTGGTCGTCGGGACCTGTCACCTCTCTGACGTCGTTGAAGGATTACAACGATAGGTGTCAGAGGAGTTCGGAGATGTACCCTCGAACCGGATGTAAATTGATTTAGGGAGCAGTCGTGCTCAGTCAATTTAATTTGAGGACTTATGGCCATGACTGGGCTAAGTCCAGTTGAATGTTCAACATTTTTATTTGTCTTTGGCCTATTAGGCCTGTGCTAGGGCTTTGCCCCTTTTTAAATAATGCACTGCATTATTTTTGTTTTGTTTGGGCTCTGCCCTTTTATAAATGATGCAGAGCATCTATTTTGTTTGGGCTCTCCTATTTTTATTGCACTGCAATTTAATTAGGCCTACTAGGTCTTTTTGATTTGGGCCTGGCCCTTTAGGAAATGCATTGCATTTTTCAGGCGCTTTTCGCCAATCAAAGAGCGCAAGCGCTTGTGATGATGACACGTGTCATGCAGCGCAGTGCGCTGCGCTAGTGCGCTACGCTTGCGCTGCTGACACGTGGCGCGCTCTGGTGAGCTGCGCCAATTTCAGAGAGCAAAGCTCTATTTCAAAAGCGCGCAGCGCAACTGGTTCAGATGCTGACACGTGGCGCTCTCTGGTGGCTTGCACCAGCCCAAGAGCGCAACAGTGCAGATTTATAAGTGCAAAGCACTATTAATTTGAGAATCTTTTAGATTCAAGAACTAATGGTTCATAAGAAGTGCAAAGCACTATTTATTATGTGAAGATCATTGATCTTGTTCTTAGATCAATGATCCATCAGAAGAAATTCTTCTATCCAAAAGGGTTTTTTTTACCTTTCTTCTTGAAATTTCTTCAGAGTTCTCTCTGTTTGAAAATTTTGATTTCTCACAAATGTTGATGCCTTTGAATTGAGGTCTAGGGTCCTTTTTATAGTGCCCATAAATTAGTTAAATTTGTTAAAGAGATCTTTCTCTGAGTGATTTGGGGAATTTTCCTCACCGTTGGATCTTTTGATCCAAGGGCTTCGGTTTTAAAGAAGAAAATCTTCTTGTTTTAACAAGAACAGAAAGATTTCTTTAGAATTTTAATTCTGGTTAGCGCAAATGCTCCAGAGCGTGACACGTGTCGCGCAGCGCACAGCGCAGCACAACTGCGCTGACACGTGTCGCGCAGCGCACAGCGCAGCGCATCTGCGCTGATACGTGTCGCGCAGCAAAAAGCGCAGCGCAACTACGTGTTGGATATAGTGCCCTCAGAGTCAATTATTGGATCACAGGCATGTGATTGCAATGATTGAGGGATGACCTATGCCGGTAGGACAGTCTTACTCGAGATGATAGTATGCTATCTGGTTTATCTTTATCATCGTGTACTGCTTTAGGTGACCTTACAGGTCACTATTGCACGTTGATAAAGCCCCTAGGATTCTTGCTTGACTACCAGCAGTATGAGGACGATCATATACGTGGGAGCTGGGGTCTATAAGCACATCCTTAAAAGGTCCCTAGTCGTGGGAGTTTCGAGACAGGGCATCGATACTCCAGAGTAGACTAGTGTATACAGTCGATACCCCGACGAGGGGCGGTAGCCGGTCTCTCAAGCCACTGGTGTCAGTTGGTTCACCTAAGATGTATACAGGTGCTCATTGGGTTATGAGTACACCGGACAGGACTCGTCGGGAACCTGCTAGTTGGGATTATACCTGATGTCAGATAGCAGTTCCCTGGTGACATGTGTACAAGTTAGTTCATCGACCTGAGATCGTCATTTGTCTCGTGTGAGTTCCCACTGTGCTTTGATTACTACCCTACCACGCTCAAAGGAGACGTGCAAACAGGTTTTAGTTGGGTACAGTCCCGAGCCACATGGAGGCAGTGAACGGATCTGCAGGGGTTCGTCTCTCCCGGTATTGGGGGTGAGGTCGCGCTGTGTCTAGGAAAGCCAGTACATGAAAAGTCCTTGGCCAAGGCAGGAGATTTACTGGTAGGTATTCCAGTAGTATCTCATGGTGTTCTGGGCTGATCTCCGACACGACTTGTACCGCTTTTGGGGTCTGACTTTTACCAACCCCCTAGGCCCGACATGCGATGCTCATAGATGAACGGACCGGATTGTACGGATATTGTCACTGACAGGCTCAGTAGGGTGTCAGGATGAGTTCGCTCATCGACGTCCCTTTTGGTCAATAGCTGGTAGCCCGTCACGTATGGCTAATACCTCTGACGTGCTAGTGGTTAAATCCACGGCCATAGTATTGACGAGTCTTTAGAGTCCACCACACACACAGTTACTAAAGTTTCGGGCGAAACGATGTAGAGGCCGTATGGAGATATGGCAGAGTTTGATCAGATACGTGTGGTATTGCACGGATCGTGATCGGACAGTTTTTACTAGCCAGCTTTGGTTTAAGCCGGATCCTAGTATTAGACAGTGTAGTTTTGTCTCTTTGCATTGGTATTCAGTGCGAATACAAATGCGGGCATGTATATGCAGTAGAGGGGTTTTCCTGTAATTTATTACGGGATCAGTTTTCTGAAGTTGCCAGTTTGCATTCCGTTCCGGCCGGTTTTCCTTTGTTTCTTCACGGCCGGACTTTTGTGATGGAGGGGGTTATTTGCAAGTTTGCAAATAACTTATTGTGGAGGGGTTTTCTTGCATTTGTGGCTTCTTTCATCATGAGATTCTTTTCTAGTCTATTATATTCCATTTATTGTGATGGTTTGTGATATGATGAGAATAGAAGTGGATGTGACCTTTTCCTACACATATTCATTTTCCCTTTCTTCTCTTGATATTATTCATTCCCTTTTTTCCACCATGAGAAGATGGGGCCGGCCACAAGAAGAAGGGGGGAGAGGAAATTTCCTTTTGGGAGGTTCTCATTTTTGCCTTGCCAAAAATTGCATTTCTCATCTCTCCAAAGTTCATTCTCTTCTCCAACACAAAAGGCAACTTCATAAACCCTAAAAGAGACAAGCTACTATACTACACCTACAGCAAATCTTGGACGCGTTGGCTAGCCAACTTCGCACCCGAGTTGCCTCGGTCCAGAGGTGGGAGCCCGTAAAAGAAATCAGCTACGTGGTGCCCTTTCCGACGAGGAGGTGACGGACGGAGATTCCGCGGGAGATCAGAGTGGAGACGAAGACCGAAGGACACGGATCGCTTGGTATACTTCTCTACCCATATTGTTGTTTGCTAGTAGCTAGGTTAATGGCCCGATCCGGGTTAAAAGTGCGCGGTGGTGCCGGTTTGCTAGTTTGCAAAGTTTTTCGTTTCCGCGTTTCCGGCGTCGGATCGACGGCCGGGACGCCGCCGTGCACTTACATTGGTATCAGAGCCACGCCGTTAACTTAGCCCAGCTTGCTCTAGTATGTTTAGAACTCGATCGAACAAAGAACCCGAAAACCCGATTTCTAGTTGCACAGTTTCTGTCGAAATTTTTTTGGAGTCTAAAGATTTTTCATGTTGTTTCAGAATGATGTGCAAGGTGTTCTAAGAATTCTGAGAAAATTTGGTGTCATGAATCCTCTGTTCCACCGCGGAACCGCGGCCAAACCATGCTTGGGCCGCGGTTCCGCCGCAGAATATCCTGTTCATTTCACCAAAATTTTACAGAGAGCTTATGGGATGAAAATAGGGTTTTTGGAATATTAATTTTTGGCTCAGAATTTCTTTAACTGCTACAGTAATGCTTGGGGCCGACTTGATAAAATTTGATCGATCGGATATTTTAAACATGCTAGTTCACAGTATTTACATTATATATGTAACATTTCAAAAAAATAAAATATTATTTTTGGGAATTTTCAGAATTTAATATTTATTTTAATGAATATTTTAATAGTCGGTATAATTAAATACCGATAAATGGTGAAAATTCTGGAGAAAATTTTAGAAATTCTAAATAGCTTATTTTGTGAAAATATGCCATTTTGCAGTTTTATGATGGATTATATGTGATTTTGGTGTTAATCGCGATTAAAAATCGCTAATAGGATTTTTGGCTTTTGTGCACAGATGTGCACATAACATTTTCTACACTTGTTACACTTGTTTCTTGTTTTGGACTCATGTTAAGCCTAGGGTTGAACCATGTTAGCTGACCTTGGTGACTTGAACCATTTGATTAGAGTAATTGGGTTAATTAGGGTTTTGGTGTTGATTAAGGGTGATTAGGGTAGGTTGACATTTGGTAGGAGAGAGAGAGGGGATTGGATGGTTGTCATGCAACATCCATGAGAGAGAGAGTGGTGGATAGGAAGTGTCACACTCCATTTCTTTTCTCAACCTTTAAATACCTAGTACATCTCTCCCTCTCACTCAAGCACCACACCACCATCAATCCTACACCTTGCACACAACACCCCAACACATCAGCCACCATCAGCATATTTCAGCCCAACTACATCAGCTGCTCAACCCCAACCCTGAACATCAACCCCAATATCATAGCATCATCACCAACATCAACACATCAGCCCTGAATTCAGCTAAAACAAACCCATCAGCCCCAATCTTGCATCAGCAACTCCAGCAGCAGCTGCATCAGGTCCCTTCACTCACAACATCAGCCACCCAAACAGCTACCTCAGCCCCCAATAGATGCAGCCACTAGCCCTAGCACCTTAGCACACTTTCCAGCCCAAATTCTGCCTAACTTCCAGCCAGGATATCAGCTGAAACTGCTGCTACAGCCACCCTAACTCCATAAAAACAGCAACAAAAACTTCAGCCTCACATTTTATCACATCAGCCCCAACCCCTCACATCAGTAGCTGAAGCAACATCAGCCCCTAGCTGCTGCTACAACAAATACAATCTATTTCAAACCTCAGCCACAGGAGAAAAAGAGAGAGAGAGGGTTGCAGCAACAGCAACAGCAACATACTTTCATAAGAAAAACAGCAGCATCAGCATCAGCAGATTCTACAGGAGCAGCTCAGCAGCCACACAACCTTTCCTCCATCTTGATCTTCCCTTCTCCTTCACCTTAGGAACCTCTTGAGGTATAATCTTGCAACCCAACTCCTTTCTTGCTCAGTTCTAGTTATTTGCTGATAGTTTACTGTTATATTGAAGATTAGTGCTAGTTTAGGAGAAATTGAGTGAGACTTGACCAAGCGTTGGTTTTGATGATTGGTATGACCCTATTAGGTGTAATTGAGACTAGTTTAACCCAGAAAACCCCAGATCTCTAGTTAATTACCAGAGTTGTTCGACTTGGTGTAAATTAGCGTTTTCGTCGATTTTGTGACCTTTCTGAGACCTGCTTTCACCTGGGACCTCCTAGAGTAAAATTGACTTGGCAGTGAGCTGTGCAGGCACCCTGGAACCACTACCCAAAGCCCTAGCCACCATCTCAAAGTCCCGGACGCAAATTTAATCCCCCTGGCCGCAATTTGCGGCCAGAGCAGGGTAAAACTGCCTCGTTTTGCGTGCACAGCTCTATTTCATGTAAACTTGACCCCCTGTATGTCTAGTTTTGACTGTTTCAAGTTAGGGTAAAATCTGGGTTGTTTTTCATGAGTTGGCGTATGATTTACGACTCGTTTTCGTATGGATTTTGATATTCGATGATTCGTATCTGTCGGGTGACGTTTGGACGTCAACGACAGTAGATATTGGCTGCGTTTGCACACAAGGTCACAGGTTTTTACCTATGGGCGTAGTGTGCACCATTTTGGCTTCCGACATGGTTTTTATAAGTTTTAGCGTGTGATATCCTTGTAGGTACCCCACGTGGCGTCGAAGCGTTGGAGATGCGAATGGCGACATCGGCACCGGCACACATAAATAAGGTGAGTAGATTTATATCTACGGGGAGAAGTCGGGTGGATGGCGTATAGCACCCCCGCAGTCCGTGGTGATGTATACGGATGCGTATACACACCTATGATTATATATGTTGTTGGGATTAATTATTGATGTTTAAATGGATATTGGTATGTTGGATTGGTAAATGGTTACGAAACCCTAGGGTAGTGGGTGCACTACACATACATACACACATATACATGCTTGCATACACCCTTATTTCTTATGTGGTTATGGGATTCTCAATAGATATGTGTTCACATGGGTTTGGGATTTTGTGTTCACATACGGATTTGAAGATGATACATGGGATTGATATGAGTCGATGAGTTTGATCTGGATTATGATATCAGTGATATGACAGGATTCAGGATTGAGATACGTCTTGATGTTTTAGGGGATTTTTGGAATAATGATGCCATAGGAATTGTGACCTATATATATTAATGATCGACATGGGATTATGAAGCACGATAGGATATGATGTGATATGATATGTCAGGATACTTATGATAGGCCGCCTTAGGCGATGTATACTCTTGTGATGTTATTTGATGATAATATCGATTCATACCAGACTGTAGATCAGGAGTCGGATCTTGGCCATAATGATGACATTAACATTGTATTAGATATAGGTCAGTACCCAGATTATGATATTTGATAAAGAGAATACTAGATGAATGATATGACAAATGTGATATTGACCCGTACCCAGATTTGGGGATGCCGTACGACGGATTTACGTACGAGCTATATTTTGATGTTTGATCCGCCTACTTGACTCGGGAATAACCGATTGTAGAGATATGGTATCGGATGTGATATGATCGAGGCGGGATCACCGACTATATGTATATTTATATGTATCGACTCAGAGGTTAGGCGGTTTCCCTTACCTACTGTTAGCTTTAGCTCAGCCTTATAGTGTTATAGCTATATGACTTTTATGACATTAGATGCAGTTTTAGTGATCATGGTGTTCAGTATTTCAGCTCCCGCATATTATTATTATTGTTGCTCTGCATCGCATACTGTTGTGATTCATATTCTATTATTGATATCCTGCTGCTAGGACACCAGCACCATTACCGATGATGCGTATGTTCCACATACACTTATTTTCCAGCGCACACACATCTTCATCGGTAATTGCCATGTCACGCACACTTAGAGAATATTATTACTTGATTTAGCTTGATAGCTAGCAGTGACATGATATTAGTGTACTTGCCATATATACCAGCTTGACATTGTAGTTATTACTTGTCACTTCATGCATACTATTATTCATTATATTCTACATTCATGGATTCTCATGCTTATATTCATGATTTCACATGCTATTGATGATTTGGATTCGGGTTTCCATGAGATTTTCTGGATTTGGGGGAAAACCGCAAAACATACATATAAACTGCTTTCTCTTTTTAATAAAAATGCGGTTTTCCTATGATGTATGAGTCGTCCACCATGAGTTTTGCTGATGGATTTCGAGACCCGATTCGAGGAGGCGGATGAACCGTTTCGGGTACATGGTGGACCCGGTGCGGTACCCCGGGGCAAGAAGATCGCAGGAGATGGCGTTGAGCCTGGCAGGGGAGCATGACCGACCGGTGATATTACCCGACACGTCGGATATCCGGAGGATACCGTCGTAGTCATGAGATGGATGGTAGAGGCCGATCTGGACTGACGGCGTCCTGGATATTATGATTGAGACATTGAGATTTGATATATTGAGGTACAGAGATTGTGATACAGAGATATCGGGATATTGAGATTTATGTTTTGTGCCGATACTAGGCACTGTTTTATGCTGATTTCATTATGATACCTCATTTTAAAATGCAGAAATCTCACAAATTTATGAAAGTTGTTTTCTTCAGTACATGCATTCTGTTTCATGCATTCTTACATCATTCATATGATATATTGCCACCTGATGCACCGACACGGGCACATGGGTTTACACTTGGGTTAGATATTTACCCTAGACATGGTTTGAGCTTGCTGGTTATATATTTGAGGATTATATATTTTGATCGTATGACTTAGGATTGCGTCATATATGCGATTTCTGTTCGTAGATCTTTTTCTACTCACGAGTTGGCAACTCACCCCCGTTGTGCCCCAGTTTCTTGCAGGTGTTGCCGTACGGGTTTTATTACGGCTTTGCGGGCACAGCTTATTTCAGGTGACTTACTAGTAGGTGGGTTATTTGCATCATACCTATCATTATAAATTGTATATTATATTTCAGTTGTATCTAGAATTTCCATCAACCAAACTTGTATTTAATTGAGATAGAGACCAGTGATGTTTATTCTTTCGACCTTAGAGTCGCGCATTATATTTCTTTGGGTTTCAGGCTGGTTGAGTTTCCTTTCTGTTGTGATCCTCGCCTTTAGGCGTTGTATATTTTGTTGCATACAGGTTGATTTGATATAGTTCTTCCTACTCTCTACTACTTTTCGTGGTTTAGATTTCTGGGTTCAGCTTTCTTAGGGTACGTACGCCTCGAGACGTTCGTAGTCTAAGTGCCGGTCATGTTCCGTACTTTCGGGTCGTGACAAAGTTGGTATGAGAGCGTTAGGTTTTACCTTCGGAGTATAGGATGACCCTTGGTTGATGGAATAGGTGACTAAAGTAGAGTGACGTACCGTGGTATGTCCGCGGCATATTTACGATACGCCACTCCACTTAAGAAGCCTTAGGATGTACATTTCCTTGTCCAGTAGCACATTCCTTCCTGATCTAGCTTCATCGGTACCAGTTTTGGTTTTGCTGCCACGATTACTGGCAGGGAGAGCTACGGCTAGAGATGCGATCAGCATGAGCTCGTTATGAACGAGGACTGACCAGGGCGTAATTCCGGCGACACACGTTTGCAGAGATGTGTCTTTTGATTGTGTTCTCATGCCATGAGCGTTGGAGGGATCGCAGTATGAGATTACTCGGACGTGCGGATTAGCACCAGAGCATTGAGCCACTAAAGGAGGCCAGCTAGATTTTGATGACCATTGATGTACGGCCTATTCATGATGATTGAGGCACGATTCAGCGTGCAGGCAAGTGAGGCAGTTGTTGCTACAAACGACGAGATATCGCCCCAGATGTTGGAGCTATTGCAGTACAAGTGGTACTAAGAGATGATAGAAGGTCGCTAGTCACCAAGGATAAATGACTAGGACATGTGGATCGTTCGCTACCCCGATGCGAGGTCATCGGATAGATTGATTCCAGTTAGAGATGACTTCACGCGGAGACGTTGAGAGTCGACAGAGACGATCGAATGTCAGAAACCTATTATTCCGAGTTTAAGGTATTCGGAAGGACAAGCAGGCAATTCTATGGTCCCTCTAGAAGAATGAAACCATAACTCGACTTAATAACCGTATGAAAGCCTTTGAACCTTAGGGTTTGCGGCAGTTCTACGGCGCCATTAGTGAGGCTTGGGTTTGCCCTTCTACGGCTGGACCACCGATGCTGGGGTATGTACTCGATACTATTATACTATACCCAAGATGTTGAGCTCTTGGGGGATTATGAGGTTTTGACGGCTCGATCGGATGGCTCGACTTAATTCGGATGCTAGGTGGCGAGATGCATTTCTTGGGAGACTCAAGATACGAGGATAGCCGTTGGAGTTCAGTCTATGCAGCCACGATGAGATGAGTCCGAAGCAGTTGACATTAGAGAAAAATGGAGTACGAGGTTCGTACAAGATCTGGATATGATGACGTCCCCCTCCGCCGACACCAGAGATGCGATGCGCATGCCGAGACAGAGTACTGGATATACCTTCCAGAAGGAGTCGCGACGAGTATGCAGCCGTTTCGAAGTAAGAAGCAGACATGGTAAAGGACGATGACTCCCGGACAATTGGCAGAGATGAGACTTGGAAGAGACCTTGAGCAGGATTCCTTCCAGGATACTGTTGCAATGATACTTGCACCCAGGATCAGACGTGTCACGTACATTCAGAGGGCCAGAGGTCGACGCCAGTGATATGCTGTCTTACGAGTGGTCGCGATGATTGACCGAGAGATGACCGGAGAAGTGCCAGAACGGAATCGACCCCGTTAGCACACCTGACAGGGCCGATGAGCCGATGGATCGTGAATTGGTAATCCACAGAGAAGACATAGACCCAGGAGTGGTCATGTTACGCGCACCAGCAGGCCAGAGTTCATGACCGTCGACGAGACGTCCTACTAGTGACCGCGACAGTTGACCCGAGATTCTTGGAGGATGTGTTTGAGCGGGACTATTCCGCCATACTTGATTTCGATGTTTTGGGTGATTCATTCGCATGACTTGATTTTGATGATTGAGGATTTACGATTTTTCCACAGTTGTTGCCCTTGATATCGTTTTCGTGCCTTGGTTTCACATATTTGTGACTTATGGGGTTTGGACATTTGAGTTGATTTTGTACGCATGCACGCACATGATTTGGTTCCTGCACTCTGTATAGTTTATATATGCTTGCAGTGCAGTGACATGTATTTTGTGCACTTGGATGCACTGAATTTCGATTTCGAGGGTGATGCTCGACATTTGTTTGTGCTCTTTATGCAGCTGATTGGATTTTGCGCGTGTTTGGCGCTTGATATTGGATTTCATGATTTCGTGCATAGTGGATGCACCGGATTTGGACAGTTAGCGCATGTTGGGCGCATGCTAGGAGATGCGATTTGGTGCACACCAGATACACTAAATCGGGATTTTTCGAGCATGTCAGATGCACATGATCTTGCGGTCAGGCACACACCTTGCCTATGACCGATGTTGTGTGCACAACCGTTGCACCTTGATGTTGTTTTGTGCACCTGCTTGGCTCATATATGGATTTTGATTTCCATGCGCACCAGACGCACAGGGTTTTCATATGCATTTTTGGGATTGAGTTCTATGGAGCAGTACGTTTTAATGATATTTTCTATGTGTTTTCGTACTGAGCAGGACTGGTCAGATGACAGTGCCTGGATATATTTTGCATGCATTGATAGATTTCAAAGGGGTTTCCAAAAGCGAGCTATAGTCTCATTATTTACATACGTGTCCGATATGACACGAAACGTTTAAAATAGGAAACACTTCAAAATTGTTTTTCAAAACGGCAGGACGTACATATTAAACAAAAGATATACACGTATATGGCTATTTTCTTATAGAGACATCCGCCACTGTGCAGTGTTATGCGCATTGCACATCGATTTTAAAAAAAAAATTGGTATGCATTTCCTTCATATATTTACACGTATAATTCCGGTTTATAGCATATCGGCTTTGTTGGGATTTGGCATTTGTGTTTCAGCTTGACTCCGATGATTGCGGGATGCTTGACGGAGTTTGTTTTCGAGTTATCTGCTCGTTACGCGCGCGCATGTCTTGCGCTATGATGCGTTTTATGGATTGATGATTTCGGAGCCCCGTTGATTTGGACATTTTAGAATTTGGAGGTTTAAATTTAAATTCGGGGACCGAATTTCTTTAAGGGGGGAAGACTGTAACATTTCAAAAAAATAAAATATTATTTTTGGGAATTTTCAGAATTTAATATTTATTTTAATGAATATTTTAATAGTCGGTATAATTAAATACCGATAAATGGTGAAAATTCTGGAGAAAATTTTAGAAATTCTAAATAGTTTATTTTGTGGAAATATGCCATTTTGCAGTTTTATGATGGATTATATGTGATTTTGATGTTAATCGCGATTAAAAATCGCTAATTGGATTTTTGGCTTTTGTGCACAGATGTGCACATAACATTTTCTACACTTGTTAAACTTGTTTCTTGTTTTGGACTCATGTTAAGCCTAGGGTTGAACCATGTTAGCTGACCTTGGTGACTTGAACCATTTGATTAGAGTAATTGGGTTAATTAGGGTTTTGGTGTTGACTAAGGGTGATTAGGGTAGGTTGACATTTGGTAGGAGAGAGAGAGGGGATTGGATGGTTATCATGCAACATCCATAAGAGAGAGAGTGGTGGCTAAGAAGTGTCACACTCCATTTCTTTTCTCAACCTTTAAATACCTAGTACATCTCTCCCTCTCACTCAAGCACTACACCACCATCAATCCTACACCTTGCACACAACACCCCAACACATCAGCCACCATCAGCATATTTCAGCCCAACTACATCAACAGCTCAACCCCAACCCTGAACATCAACCCCAATATCATAGCATCAGCACCAACATCAACACATCAGCCCTGAATTCAGCTGAAACAAACCCATCAGCCCCAATCTTGCATCAGCAACTCCAGCAGCAGCTGCATCAGATCCCTTCACTCACAACATCAGCCACCCAAACAGCTACCTCAGCCCCCAATAGATGCAGCCACTAGCCCTAGCACCTTAGCACACTTTTCAGCCCAAATTCTGCCTAACTTCCAGCCAGGATATCAGCAGAAACTGCTGCTACAGCCACCCTAACTCCAAAAAAACAGCAACAAAAACTTCAGCCTCACATTTTATCACATCAGCCCCAACCCCTCACATCAGTAGCTGAAGCAACATCAGCCCCTAGCTGCTGCTACAACAAATACAATCTATTTCAAACCTCAGCCACAGGAGAAAAAGAGAGAGAGGGTTGCAGCAACAGCAACATCAACAGCAACATACTTTCATAAGAAGAACAGCAGCATCAGCATCAGCAGATTCTACAGGAGCAGCTCCGCAGCCACACAACCTTTCCTCCATCTTGACCTTCCCTTCTCCTTCACCTTAGGAACCTCTTGAGGTATAATCTTGCAACCCAACTTCTTTCTTGCTCAGTTCTAGTTATTTGCTGATAGTTTACTGTTATATTGAAGATTAGTGCTAGTTTAGGAGAAATTGAATGAGACTTGACCAAGTGTTGGTTTTGATGATTGGTATGACCCTATTAGGTGTAATTGAGACTAGTTTAACCCAGAAAACCCCAGATCTCTAATTAGTTACCAGAGTTGTTCGACATGGTGTAAATTAGCGTTTCGTCGATTTTGTGACCTTTCTGAGACCTGCTTTCACCCGGGACCTCCTAGAGTAAAATTGACTTGGCAGTGAGCTGTGCAGGCACCCTGGAACCACTACCCAAAGCCCTAGCCACCATCTCAAAGTCCCGGCCGCAAATTTAATCCCCCTGGCCGCAATTTGCGGCCAGAGCAGGGTAAAACTGCCTCGTTTTGTGTGCACAGCTCTATTTCATGTAAACTTGACCCCCTGTATGTCTAGTTTTGACTGTTTCCAGTTAGGGTAAAATCTGGGTTGTTTTTCATGAGTTGGCGTATGTTTTACGACTCGTTTTCGTATGGATTTTGATATTCGATGATTCGTATCTGTCGGGTGGCGTTTGGACGTCAACGACAGTAGATATTGGCTGTGTTTGCACACAAGGTCACAGGTTTTTACCTATGGGCGTAGTGTGCATCATTTTGGCTTCCGACATGGTTTTTATGAGTTTTAGCGTGTGATATCCTTGTAGGTACCCCACGTGGCGTCGAAGCGTTGGAGATGCGAATGGCGACATCGACACCGGCACACATAAATAAGGTGAGTAGATTTATATCTACGGGGAGAAGTCGGGTGGATGGCGTATAGCACCCCCGCAGTCCGTGGTGATGTATACGGTTGCGTATACACACCTATGATTATATATGTTGTTGGGATTAATTATTGATGTTTAAATGGATATTGGTATGTTGGATTGGTAAATGGTCACGAAACCCTAGGGTAGTGGGTGCACTACACATACATACACACATATACATGCTTGCATACACCCTTATTTCATATGTGGTTATGGGATTCTCTATAGATATGTGTTCACATGGGTTTGGGATTTTGTGTTCACATACGGATTTGCGGATGATACATGGGATTGATATGAGTCGATGAGTTTGATCTGGATTATGATATCAGTGATATGACAGGATTCAGGATTGAGATACGTCTTGATGTTTTAGGGGATTTTGGGAATAATGATGCCATAGGAATTGTGACCTATATATATTAATGATCGACATGGGATTATGAAGCACGATAGGATATGATGTGATATGATATGTCAGGATACTTATGATAGGCCGCCTTGGGCGATTTATACTCTTGTGATGATATTTGATGATAATATCGATTCATACCAGACTGTAGATCAGGAGTCGGATCTTGGTCATAATGATGACATTAACATTGTATTAGATATATGTCAGTATCCAGATTATGATATTTGCTAAAGAGAATACTAGATGAATGATATGACAAATGTGATATTGACCCGTACCCAGATTTGGGGATGCCGTACGATGGATTTACGTACGAGTTATATTTTGATGTTTGATCCGCCTACTTGACTCGGGAATAACCGATTGTAGAGATATGGTATCGGATGTGATATGATCGAGGCGGGATCTCCGACTATATGTATATTTATATGTATCGACTCAGAGGTTAGACGGTTTCCCTTACCTACTGTTAGCTTTAGCTCAGCCTTATAGTGTTATAGCTATATGACTTTTATGACATTAGATGCAGTTTTAGTGATCATGGTGTTCAGTATTTCAGCTCCCGCATATTATTATTATTGTTGCTCTGCATCGCATACT
This sequence comes from Agapanthus africanus, assembly GCA_030015575.1. Taxonomy (NCBI): domain Eukaryota; kingdom Viridiplantae; phylum Streptophyta; class Magnoliopsida; order Asparagales; family Amaryllidaceae; genus Agapanthus; species Agapanthus africanus. Next base: position 447,909,166 of record JASDDO010000012.1, on the reverse strand, counting down.
GTTGTGATTCATATTCTATTATTGATATCCTGCAGCTAGGACACCAGCACCATTACCGATGATGTGTATGTTCCACATACACTTATTTGCCAGCGCACACACATCATCATCGATAATTGCCATGTCACGCACACTTAGAGAATATTATTGCTTGATTTAGCTTGATAGCTAGCAGTGACATGATATTTGTGTACTTGCCATATATACCAGCTTGACATTGTAGTTATTACTTGTCACTTCATGCATACTGTTATTCATTATATGCTACATTCATGGATTCTCATGCTTATATTCATGATTTCACATGCTATTGATGATTTGGTTCGGGTTTCCTTGAGATTTTCTGGATTTGGGGGAAAACCGCAAAACATACATATAAACTGCTTTCTCTTTTTAATAAAAATGCGGTTTTCCCATGATGTATGAGTCGTCCGCCATGAGTTTTGCTGATGGATTTCGAGACCCGATTCGAGGAGGCGGATGAACCGTTTCGGGTACATGGTGGACCCGGTGCGGTACCCCGGGGCAAGAAGATCGCAGGAGATGGCGTTGAGTCTGGCAGGGGAGCACGACCGACCGGTGATATTACCCAACACGTCGGATATCCGGAGGATACCGTCGTAGTCATGAGATGGATTGTAGGGGCCGATCTGGACTGACGGCGCCCTGGATATTATGATTGAGACATTGAGATTTGAGATATTGAGGTACAGAGATTGTGATACAGAGATATCGGGATATTGAGATTTATGTTTTGTGCCGATGCTAGGCACTGTTTTATGCTGATTTCATTATGATACCTCATTTTAAAATACAGAAATCTCATAAATTTATGAAAGCAGTTTTCTTCAGTACATGCATTCTGTTTCATGCATTCTTACATCATTCATATGATATATTGCCACCTGATGCACCGACACGGGAACATGGGTTTACACTTGGGTTAGATATTTACCCTAGACATGGTTAGAGATTGCTGGTTATATATTTGAGGATTATATATTTTGATCGTATGACTTAGGATTGCGTCATACATGCGATTTCTGTTCGTAGATCTTTTTCTACTCACGAGTTGGCAACTCACCCTCGTTGTGCCCCAGTTTCTTGCAGGTGTTGCCATACGGGTTTTGTTATGGCTTTGCGAGCACAGCTTCTTTCAGGTGACTTGCTAGTAGGTGGGTTATTTGCATCATACCCATCATTATACATTGTATATTATATTTCAGTTGTATCTAGAATTTGCATCAACCAAACTTGTACTTAATTGAGATAGAGACCAGTGATGTTTATTCTTTCGACCTTAAAGTCGCACATTATATTTCTTTGGGTTTCAGGCTGGTTGAGTTTCCTTTCTGTTGTGATCCTCGCCTTTAGGCGTTGTATATTTTGTTGCATACAGGTTGATTTGATATAGTTCTTCCTACTCTCTACTACTTTTTGTGGTTTAGATTTCTGGGTTCGGCTTTCTTAGGGTACGTACGCCTCGAGACGTTCGTAGTCTAAGTGCCGGTCATGTTCCGTACTTTCGGGTCGTGACAATATATGCGACCGTGAATGTCACTTGATCGGTAAATCCTGTCTAACTGCTATAGCCCTTTTAGACGGATTTGCGAACGTGACATTCACGTTGATGTTCTGTGTTGTGCTGTGATGTTGCGGATTGGTCGTGGGGGATAGCCTGGATGCAATAGTAGTACAGTTTTGTTTTATATGTACATTTGATATTGCGGGACGAGCGTCCGACATGTGGACTGCCGTCACTGCCTGTTTGTTTTATTCTTTTGGGGCACGACCGGGTCGAGGTCGATGTACCCGTTGTATTTATATTTTACTTTTTGTACTAGGATTACCCCGCGGAGGGGTGCAACGATAGCCGGATTCTAGAGGGCAACGGGCCCGCATCTCATGGCGTTGAGACGGAGGGGGCTTTACTCTAGAATTGGCGGGCTATTCGCCGCACTCGTAGGGGGTATAGGTTGACCCAGGAGGGGTGCCCAAGTTACCGGATTCCGTGAAGTGCTGGGTGGTCCATTCACGTTGCTAAAGGGGGCTGCCTCGCTTCAGGTTTTGGCGGGTAACTTGCCGCGCCCGTAGGGGTCTAGGATTTCATTGCACAGGCTATCCACACGACCAGGGGAACGTCGGGTTTCAGCAGCGGCTCTGTGAAACCCAGGGATTGCAGATATTTGTATTGTTCTGTGATGCTGTACATTTCTGTGATGTTGCTTTTTTATCACGCCTTGAGCGAAAATTATATATTATATATATACTAGTAGATGTTGTATATGTTTTGCATCCGCGCTAGTCCAGTCCCCACTTTGTCGTTAGTTAAGTAACCTAACGGGTGATGACAGGACCCAGTGGCGAATGCGGATGGCATATACGTGCATCATTATTTTCGTTCTTTTGTGGTGTGATCAATTGATGGGACTGCGTTGATTCGGATCAATGCAAGCTAAACAAACATGTTTGATGTTGTTGGAACACTTTTCAAAAAGCTGTTATTGCAAGGGCGTTCTCTTTTGTTTTGCACAGTGGTATTCAGTTGGAATATCCTGCTCCTCAGTCGACGAGGCAAGGGCCGAGATCCCTTCACCGGGAGTGACCCCTTGGACAGAAGTTTGCGTCAGGGCAATAACTTCACTATAGCCGATTACTTTTGCTTTGCATCATGGTATTCAGTTGGAATATCCTGCACCTCATTCTACGAGGAAAGAACCGAGATCCCTTCACCGGGAGTGGCCTTTTTAGCAAAGGTTTTCGTTACTATATTTTTCTATAAAGCTATCCGGTTCCTTCAACGATATCAAGTTCATTACGTTAAAGGTTTTCGCCAGAAACCATTCGTAGCCCTCCGTCGTTTCATATGAATAGTCAAAAAGTATTCAAGCTGTGTATGTTGGTCAAAGTCAAGGCACAGTGATTGGTAGCTATTGGGTATTCATATGCTGCATAGATAGATGCGTTGGTTTGGGACAGTCGTACTACTATTTTGGCCAAAGTCAAGGGAATGTACGGGTGGGTTCAAATTAACCTGGACAATGACGGGTAGAACTTGGCATGTGACTTATGATATGTTGGCCAAAGTCAAGGTCATAAGAGCATGGGGCAAAAATCACATCGGGAGTTTCTAAAGAAACTGAAACTTGCCAGATATGCGCATACCTTCTGGAGTGTGATAACGTGAGTGGATTCCATCACGTTATCATGCAATGATAGTTGGATCCTGATTCCCACTGATGAGTTGGTTTACTCCTCGGGTGATCCCGGTTAATTCTTCTTTCAGGTTTGGGGAAGAATTTGACGTTACAGTGGGAGGTTTCCAGATTAGATAAAGTGATAACCATTCTGATCTAGGTTAGAGTGCATACTGAGTGTTTCTTTTCTCTCTCTCTTTGGCAGCGACCATTGACCCGACCCTAGACTATGACTCAGTGACCAAGTTGACCGAACCTTCTTAACACTGGCTTTTGGATTGTCAGAGTTGCAAACCTCATTGCCACTCCTACTTTTACCCTTTTTTCCAGGACACCCCGTATTACTACGAACGTCCACTTCCATTAGACAAAACCATCGTATGGTTATATACGAACTCGAAGGAATTCGAGGATGGTTTCCGGTTCTGGAGAAAACGAAGAGGACTATTCAGTTGTCTTTTCCTTTTACCTTCTCTCAGGTTGCGAGTACTCCTTGGTTTAGGAGCAGTACACCTATTACGCAAATTGGATAGTCTTCTTCCAAACCTTAGGCTGGTGCCGAACGGTAGGGAATGAAGAAAACCAATTAGCATAAAGATGGTGTGCAGAAGGTATTAAGTTAAGACAAAGAAAGGGATTAGTAAGAGGGCAAAGTAAATTGCGACTGCTATTCACGACCAAACCAAGTATTTCTTCGCCAATCCTAAATCACCTTTGTATTTCTCCAGGACACTCCATATCACTACGAAGATCCACAGTTTATTGGATACTCCATCGTATGGTTATATACGAACTCGAAAGGAACTTGTTCCTGTTCGGGGACGGATTCTGGTTCAGGAGAAATATGAATAAGGTTTATTCGGTTGTCTTTTATCTTCACCTTCTCTCGCATTGCGAGTGCTCCTAGGATTAGGACAGTACACCCATTATGCTTATTGGATAGTCTTCTTCCAAACCATAGGCTGGTGCCGAACGGTAGGGAAGGAAGAAAACCATTTGGCCTAAAGAGGTGTGCATAAGGTAATGACTAAAGACATATAAAGGGATTTGGAGAGGTGGCAAAGAATTATACGGTTACAGTTGTGAATCTGGATGATGGAAGAGGCATTACTAAGAATACCAGGATACCCCATCGAAACATTTCAATGTTTCAGTTTTACTGTGTACTGTTAATAGAAAACTGATTTCCCAATTGGACACTTGCTCCAGGGTATGTATTTACCAGGTATGATTCTCACATCTGTATGGTTTTACAGATGATGAGTGGGAGTAAGTTATTGGGAATTAGGTGATCTTCCTCATTGTATCGAAATTCGTTGTAATTGGCGATATTTGAGAAAGTCACCTGGGTTGTTTGCCGGACGGCAAATATTTGGTTTTGAATATCCGTTATTGTGCACCAATTTCAAATTGATATATCTGTACGTCTATTTTTATAGAGTGAGATATACCTTTTTGAAATTATGTCTATGACATTTACTTATATCAGTGGATGGTTAAGTAAGGAGCATTAAACAGCGGTGTAATTCTTCGTAACCATAAGTACAGTTTTCAACCTACGACACACAGTGAATGAGTCACTGGACTCAGAGGACTTATACAGAGTATTGTATATTGTCCAGTGTCCATTAGGACAGAGGGGTTGGTCCTCGTACTATATTCAGTTTACTTATGACTTCTCTAGTTCTTAGACGAGTGTTTCGTAGAATCACAGGGTCCAAGTTTTGAGAAGTTATAGGTATATAAGTAAAGTAGAGAACCAGGTATTGCAAGTATCGGGATTCTTCAAGGTGATCGAAGATGTAAATACTTGTGAATGGTATTCGGTTGATAGTAATGATTAAGAGAACTTGCTTCTCTTTCAGGTTACTCATAATTGGAAGCATTCCTAAGTCGAGTAACGCTGATCGGCCTCTCTCCATTTAGATGGCGTGCACTGGAGACAGCTGCATGATTTGAATCTGGTTCAATTAAATTAGTGCCTCTGTTTCTATATTGGATATAAAACAGTTCATATCTTGACATTGTTAAGGTACGGGGAGTTGTCCAGCTTATGCTTAAAACCAGACACTAGACAACTCAAGGCACGTTTCTGTAATGGCTGTTTGTGGGTTGACCCGGGCTATGACGAGGGTTGACTTTCTACCATCTGGAAGATCAATAGTGATATTGTTCTAGACTTGCCACAGTTTTAATAAAAATGGATTTTTCAGAAAACAGTAGTGGGAGTATGGTAGAACTGGAAGTGATTCCAGAACCGCAAACGATTACTGAAGATTTGATAAGAACCTAAAGATTCAATCTAGTTTGACATTCCATTAGCCACTTCGCAGATATGGTGGGTAACCTCAGGCACTCGAGAGGTACTTCGGTATGCTCAAGGACGGTGACAAGGAGGTTCTTGTTTACCCAGACTTTCCATTGCTGTTGTTCCAGACTGTGAGACCCAGCAGGAGGATAAGTATAGCGTCGTTCTGAACTAGCTTTAGAAGTGTACGTCTATATGACTCTGCCAGAGGGTTGTCGTAGTCAGTGGGAGCAGCGGAAGTATGGTGGACAAGTGGCTTATGTCTATTATAGACTAAAGCGGATATAGCGGAGATAGATCATCTATTTCTGATGTGACAGTCATAGGTTTGACTTCATCAGAATAGGGGATGGATCTGTTAAGAAGGTAGTAGGGTGTGATGTCCTGGTATTTGGATGACATACACAGAGTAGGAAGTGATATTCCTATACTACGATCGGTTATACTTTGGTTGTCACATAGTGGTTTCTCCACATAGGACTTGGATATTATATCAGACATTCTGGTTACTAGATCTATGGTTTTAGATCTGGATTTGGGTAGTTTCCCAATCTGGGTACTTAGACAGCATTCTATGAGTATTTAGAATGGACGACTCCTGGCACGGTAGTATACCTGCAGGTTATGGAGTCACCCTCTCTAAAGGTGTCTTACAGACTAAAGGGGAGAGGGATGTGCATGATTGGCAGATCACTTGCTTAGGCAATTGAGTCAATCATGAGATGTCAAGTACCACACCAGATGTTGTTCTTGCAATAGGTGCAATAAGTAGATATTGATCCAATCCTGGAGAAACATTCGGAAGCAGTTTTAGAACATAAGTGGATGTTCTAAGGATATGATAACGACAGCCTCATTCGGGAAACAGTTATCATTCCAGGCTTCCAAGGTGACATGGATGATAGAGAGGTTGTCAGAGTTATAGTTTTCCCTCTGACGAGGGGCAGTAGTTTGGACAGGTAGTCCAGGCGGATACTGAGGGAGGTATAGCGCAGGATACTGATTAAGTTCAGTTGACAATACAGTCTAAGAAGTTTGGATTTGGAGTTTATTTATGAGCTAGGTCCCATCAGACATCCAAACATATTCTAAGACAGGTATTGCTCATTTTGGGAGATGGCTTTCTTCGTGAATTTAAGATAAAGAGAGACATAGAAAGAAACACCACAGCGGATCCACTGACTGAGGCTACTCCTCGAACGCAATAGTTTTGCAAACAGGCTTTGTGAGACTGACTAGTAGAGGAGTTGGGTGTTCGGTATCACACGGGCTGTGAGTATGCGACATCGCAATAATTAGCCTTGAGTGCAAGTGGGAGATTGTTGGATATAGTGCCCTCAGAGTCAATTATTGGATCACAGGCACGTGATTGCAATGATTGAGGGAGGACCTATGCCGGTAGGACAGTCTTACTCGAGATGATAGTATGCTATCTGGTTTATCTTTATCATCATGTACTGCTTTAGGTGACCTTACATGTCACTATTGCACGTTGATAAAGCCCCTATGATTCTTGCTTGACTACCAACAGTATGAGGGCGATCATATACGTGGGAGCTGGGGTCTATAAGCACATCCTTAAAAGGTCCCTAGTCGTGGGAGTTTCGAGACAGGGCATCGATACTCCAGAGTAGACTAGTGTATACAGTCGAGACCCCGACGAGGGGCGGTGGCCGGTCTCACAAGCCACTGGTGTCAGTTGGTTCACCTAAGATGTATACAGGTGCTCAATGGGTTATGAGTACACCGGACAGGACTCGCCGGGAACCTGCTAGTTGGGATTATACCTGATGTCAGATAGCAGTTCCCTGGTGACATGTGTACTGGTTAGTTCATCGACCTGAGATCGTCATTTGTCTCATGTGAGTTCCCACTGTGCTTTGATTACCACCCTACCACGCTCAAAGGAGACGTGCAAACAGGTTTTAGTTGGGTACAGTCCCGAGCCACATGGAGGAAGTGAGCGATCTACAGGGGTTCGTCTCTCCCGGTATTAGGGGTGAGGTCGCGCTGTGTCTAGGAGAGCCAGTACATGAAAAGTCCTTGGCCAAGGCAGGAGATTTACTGGTAGGTATTCCAGTAGTATCTCAGGGTGTTCTGGGCTGATCTCCGACACGACTTGTACCGCTTTTGGGGGTCTGACTTTTACCAACCCCGTAGGCCCGCCATGAGATGCTCATAGACGAACGGACCGGACTGTACGGATATTGTCACTGACAGGCTCAGTAGGGTGTCAGGATGAGTTCGCTCATCGACGTCCCATTTGGTCAATAGCTGGTAGCCCGTCACGTATGGCTAATACCTCTGACGTGCTAGTGGTTAAATCCACAGCCATAGTATTGACGAGTCTTTAGATTCCACCACACACACAGTTACTCAAGTTTCGGGCGAAACGCTGTAGAGGCCGTATGGAGATATGGCAGGGTTCGATCAGATACGTGCGGTATTGCACGGATCGTGATCGGACGGTTTTTACTAGCCGGCTTTGGTTTAAGCCAGATCCTAGTATTAGACAGTGTAGTTTTGTCTCTTTGCATTGGAATTCAGTGCGAATACAAATGCGGGCATGTATATGCAGTAGCGGGGTTTTCCTGTAATTTATTAGGGGATCAGTTTTCTGAAGTTGCCAGTTTGCATTCCGTTCCGGCCGGTTTTCCTTTGTTCCTTCACGGCCGGACTTTTGTGATGGAGGGGGTTATTTGCAAGTTTGCAAATAACTTATTGTGGAGGGGTTTTCTTGCATTTGTGGCTATTTTCATCATGAGATTCTTTTCTTGACTATTCTATTCCATTTATTGTGATGGTTTATGATATGATGAGAATAGAAGTGGATGTGACCTTTTCCTACACATATTCATTTTCCCTTTCTTCTCTTGATATTATTCATTCCCTTTTTTCCACCATGAGAAGATGGGGCCGGCCACAAGAAGAAGGGGGGAGAGGAAATTTCCTTTTGTGAGGTTCTCATTTTTTCCTTGCCAAAAATTGCATTTCTCATCTCTCCAAAGTTCATTCTCTTTTCCAACACAAAAGGCAACTTCATAAACCCCAAAAGAGACAAGCTACTACACTACACCTACAGCAAATCTTGGACGCGTCGGCTAGCCAACTTCGCGCCCGAGTTGCCTCGGTCCAGAGGTGGGAGCCCGTAAAAGAAATCAGCTACGTGGTGCCCTTTCCGACGAGGAGGTGACGGACGGAGATTCCGCGGGAGATCGGAGTGGAGACGAAGACCGAAGGACACGGATCACTTGGTATACTTCTCTACCCATCTTGTTGTTTGCTAGTAGCTAGGTTAATGGCCCGATCTGGGTTAAAAGTGCGCGGTGGTGCCGGTTTGCTAGTTTGCAAAGTTTTTCGTTTCCGGCGTCGGATCGACGGCCGGGGCGCCGCCGTGCACTTACACTGCGCTAGCGCATCTGCACTGACACGTGTCGCACAGCACAGTGCTTGCGCAACTGAAGCGTTGCTTCCTTTGATTTTGCTTTAAACAGAGCTTTGCTCTGATTGGGTGCGCTGCCTTGGGCGCTGCGCTGATGCATCTGCGCCTGACACGGGGCGCGTTGCGCCCGGGATTTGAAGCGTTGCTTCAAAATTTGAATTTTGAATTTCCAACAGAGCTTTGCTCTGATTGGGGGAAACAGTCTTGGTTTATAGAGACGAAATTGTTGGATATATATGCCCTAGAGGCCTTCATTGTATAGGATGCTAGGGATATGTATGTACATGACAATCTTGCTTGATATGATAGTACGCTATTTGGTTTGTCTTTATCTTAACGTGTGATATATTTTACTTTGTATTTTTATACATGTTGATAAAGCCCGTAGGGTGTTTGCCTGACTACCGGCGTTGTGATGACAGTCATACTTGTGGGAGCTGGATAGTCAATAGGCACATCCTTGAATGTCCCTGGTCGTAGGAGTATCAAGACTGGGCATAGATGCTCCAGAGTAGACTAGTGTATACATATCTAGACCCTGACGAGGGGCGATGGATTGGTCCCGCAGCCATTGGTGATGTGCACCTAAGATTGTATACAGATGCTCACTGAGTGTGAGTAGACCGGACAGGACTCGCCGAGAACTGACTGGATGGTATTATACCTAACGTCAGATAGCAGTTCTCAGGTGACATGTGTGCAGATAGTCTGTTGACTTAAGATCGTCATTTGTCTCGTGTGAGTTCCCACTATGCTTTGATTACTACCCTACCACGGCTCAAAGGAGTCGTGAAAACAGGTTTTAGTTGGGTACAGTCCCGAGCCACATGGAGGCAGTGAGCGACTGTTAGGGATTCGTCTCTCCCGGTATATGGAGTCGATATCGCACTGTGATCGGTTGGTCATTACCATAAGTCCCTGGCCAGGGCAGATTAAGAATTACTGGTGGACTGATCAGTAGATTCTCGGATGGTCTTGAGCCACACTGGCACGACTTGTATGGTTGTTAGGGGTCTGACGTTCACCACCTCCCTAGACCATACATGTGATACTCTCAGACGAACAGACCGAACTGCCCGGATATTGTCATGGACAGGCTCAGTAGGGGTTACGGATGAGTTCGCTCGTCGGCCTCCTTTTCGACATGTACCTGGGTTGCCGTTACGTACAGCTAGTGCTACTGACAGACTTGTGGTTAAACCCACTGCCAGCGTACTGTCGAGTCTTTATAGTCCCACACAGAGGGTTTCCCTAGATCAGGAGAGTCGATGTAGATGTCGTGTGGTCTTACGGCAGGGTTTCGATCGCATTCGTGTACTGGCTACTCGAATGACGATCGGACGGATAATACTGTTCGGCTTTGGTTTAAGCCGGATACTAGTTTTGTAGTATTAGATTATACTAATCTCAGTGTATCCATATTTTTCGGAATACGGATACGGGTATGAAAATACGGAAAAGGGCAATCTTGTAAATTCACAAGGTTGACCTTCTAGAAGGAGACACCTCATTATTGTTTTATTCTTTTTCATTAAAGAATTAATGAGGTGGAATTAGGAGAGTTATGAAGCATGGGTTGAAAGCATGGCTATGGATTTATTTATTCACTTTGGAATTACTATTCAAGTAAGGTTGCATTTTATTTGATTAAATAATTCCATGGTTGAATTATTGTGAGAATACTTATCCATTCTCATAACTCATTTTCTCATCATTCTCACAAAGGCTTTCTCTCTCCTAGGTTTTCTTCTCTCCTTCTTCATGAAACGCATACACTTGTATGTGTTGCAAATCAATGAGTTTTGAGATCAACTAGTTCAATACACACTCTCTTTACATCCCCTTAGTAATCTCTCCTAGCAAGTAAGATCACTAAGGTATCTCATGGAGGTTGGAGCTTGATCGTAGGCCTCTCGGGTGGATCCATCTTTGACGCAAAGAAGACCGGCAACCGAACTCTTCCAAAACCTAGAAGAAGCCAAAGAAAGGAGATCAAGAACAAGGAGCTTGAACAAAGGAGCAAGGAGTAACTTGAAGACCCGAAGGACTAGGAACGAGGGTATAACTTCTTTACATAGTAGTTAACTCTCTCTCTCTCTCTCTTAGTTTAGTTTTGTTAGATAAGGCTTAATAAAGATCCTAAAGTGGGAAAAAGTTAATGATGCTAAGCAAAAACGAGTTTCTTTTGAGGTGAGAAAACCGTTTTTAAAGTATTCCGCCTCCCCGCGACCCGTGGGGTGTGCATCATGGACCGACACTGGTATCAGAGCCATATTAAACCTTATCTAACTTGTTAGCAAAGTGTTAGAAATTCAATCGCCGGAAAAATCCCAAAAACGTGCCCGAAAAACCAACTTTCTGTCGATTTTGAAATCTGGTCCTAAAATTTTTTCAGAGGGCTTAAAAATACAACCAGGGTTTTTTAGGAAAACTGAAGAAATTTGGGCCCCTGAGTCGATCAACTCACCACGGAACCGCGGCAGAACCCAACGTTCTGCCGCGGATCCGCGGCCGAGTTGGCTCTGACTCGGTCCAAATTTCTCTGTTATTCTTATTTTATGTTTTTGTGATTTTTGGGATATTTTTATTCTGCCCAGATATTTTCTGTAATTTGTAGAACTGTGGGTAGATTCAAAATTGCTTATTCGATCGAAATTCTAATTGCTTTAGCTAATCGGTTCTTCTGTAATGCTTTATGTGTTTTGAAACGTCTGCTAATCGTTATACGACGATTAGTGGGGGTTGCACATATCTGTAATGGTTTGTTTGTGTATATGAATGTTATTGGACTGTCGATGATGAATAGCCGGGGGATGTGAGACGAGTGTTTTCTTTTCTTTCATTCAATGTAATTTATGAAATTGATGTAATATTATTTTTGCGGGGCACATCCGGGATGAGGTTGTAGCCACCGTTGTATTATTTCTTTTTACTGTTTTTGCTCCTAGGATAGACCCAAGGAGGGGTGCAAAAACTACCGGGTATTTTGAAGTGCTTAGTGGCCTACTCACGTTGTTGAGGGAGACTGCTTCACTTCTGGTACTTGGCGGGTAGTTTGCCGTACCCGTAGGGGTCTGGGTGGGGTTTTGGCTATTCATCACGACCGTGGAACCCGTCCTTCGTTATGGGCTTAAACGAAGTGCGGTATTCCTAGTATATCCAATATCTTCATCTGTGATCTGGAATGCTTATTATTGCGTGCGAAGAATGGATATATCTATATAAGATATTTATTAGGCGTTGCTTATGTTTTACACCCGCGCTAGTCCAGCCCCCACTCTGTCATTAGTTAAGTAACCTAACGGGTGATGACGGGGCCCAGTGGCGATAAGCTTACGTTGTATTTTCGTTGTTTTCTGCAATGGTAGGATTAAATGATGGGACAGTATTAATTCATTAATGCAAAGAAAATAAACCTAAACTAAATCGTTGGAACAATTTCAAAAACACTCGGTTTTCTTCAAAAAGCAAATTTTAAATGCGGAGCTTAAACCACTCCTTTTAAAAAGCTATCTTGGTTCCTTCGATCATATCAAGTTCACTACGTTAATGGTTTTTGCCAAAAACCAGTCGTAACCCTCCGTCGTTTCAAATAAACAGCACATCGTATTCATGCTATGTTTGTTGGCCTACGTCAAGGCATAGTGTATGGTAGTAATGTGTTGCTTATTTGTTGCATAGATAGATGCATTAGTTTAGGACAGTCGTATAGCCTTGTTGGCCTACGTCAAGGGCGAGTACGGATGGATCTAAATTAATCAGGACAACGACGGGTAGAACTTGATTTGCATCTTATGATTTGTTGGCCTACGTCAAGGTCATAAGAGCTTGGTGTAAAAATCACATCGGGAGTTTCAAACATAAAGGAAACTTGCAGATTTAGCATACCTTCTGGAGTGTGGTGACTAGAGTGGCTTCCATTTAGGGCATCATGCGATGATAGTTGGATCCCGATCCCACTGATGAGTAGGATTACTCTCGGGAGATTTTCTCACTTAACAATCAATGCTATAAACCAAGTAGGTGTCTAGAAAGGTGTTAGTGGGGCTACGCCTCCAGGGAAAAGAGGTTATATAATTAAGGAACTTCGCGAAAGCGTTGGAAAACCTCCCTCGAAGTACCGACACTGGCCTGGCTGAAAGGTTAAGCAAGTATTGTGACATGCGATTAATCCTGACTAATTCTTCCTTTAGGGTTTGAAGAAGGATTTGAGGAAACGGTGGGATCCATCCTGTTTAGATAAACTAATAAACCAATCTAAACTTGCAAGAGCATATGCTGAGTGTTTCTTTTCTGTCTCTCTGGCAGCTACCATGACAGGACTAAAACTATTACTTGAAAAAAATACACTGACCCGGCCAAACTATAAAGATTGGCTAAGGAACGTCAACATTGCACTGACTTATGATAAAGTTGCATATATTACCACCGTTGTTCCTCCCCCTATCCCAGGACCAGATTGCTCAGTTGCGGACAAGGAGGTTCGCAAAACCTGGGATCTAGACTGTGAGAGAGCTAAGTGTATCGTGCTGGCGTCCATGAACAATGAACTCCAGAAACAGCACGAAAACATGGATATTATGTCCATCTTTCTCCATTGCAAGGATATGTATGGAGAGCACTCCCGTATCGCGAGGTACGAGACCTCAAGCTGTTCCAGATGAGGTTAGCTCCAGGATCACCTGTAGGAGAGCACGTCTTAAAAATGATTAGCCTCATTGAGGAACTCGCAAACCTGGGATGCGTGCTAGAGAATGAGTTGTATATCGACTTGATTTTGCAGTCCCTTCCCCACACCTTCTCTCAGTTCGTGCTGAACTTCAACATGTACGAAATGGAAGCTGATCTTCCAAAGCTCCTCAACATGTTGAGGGTAGCAGAGACCTCATTGAAAAAGGAGAAGACCCCCGTTCTGTATGTTGGCCAATCATCTTCTTCTAAATCTAAAGCGAAAGCTAAAGGGAAGAAGAAGATGAAAGCCACCAAACCGAAAGGCGGGGTCAAGAAGGTGCAGGGAACGAACAAAGCAGGAAGGGTGAAGGCAGATAAGAACGAATGCTACTATTGTCACAAGCAAGGGCACTGGAAGAAGGATTGCATGGATTTCAAAGCCAAGGACACGAAGCAAGCTGCTGCTTCTGCTTCAGGTGTGTTTGTAATCGAAAATTGTCTTTCAGTAAACTCTACATCATGGGTACTTGATACCGGTTCTGGTTCTCACATCTGTAATTCTTTGCAGGCTCTGAGAAACCGTAGAGCACTGAAGACAGGTGATATGACTCTCTAGATGGGCAATGGAATGCACGTAGATGCTATTGCAATAGGGGAATATCACCTGGGGTTGACTAGTGGGCACATTTTGGTGTTGTACAACTGTTTTTGTATTCCCAGTATGCTGTGTAATATTATATCAGTATCTTTGTTATCTAATGAAGGATATAATTTTGCGCTTGAAAGAAATTTCATGAATATTCTCCTAAATCAAGAAATGATTAGGTTTGGCACACTGAAAAACGGCATATACATACTTAATCAACCTCAAGTTTTCAATATTCAAAACACGCTTAAAAGAAAGGCTCCAGATTCAAACCAAGCCTTCCTATGGCATTGTAGACTTGGTCATATAAACGAAACAAGGTTGACTAAGTTACATAAAGATGGATATTTAGATCCGTTTGAATATTCATCATATGCAACTTGTCAATCATGTATCAAAGGAAAAATGACCAAATCTCCGTTCACCGGACACGGAGAAAGAGCCACGGAACTCTTGGGACTTGTACACAGTGATGTATGTGGTCCAATGTCTACACATGCACGAAGCGGTCACTCCTACTTCATCACTTTTACTGATGACTTCTCTAGGTATGGACATGTGTTCTTAATGAAACATAAATCCGAGGCCTTTGAGAAGTTTAAGGAGTATAAAAATGAAGTGGAGAAACAAACTGGTAAAAGCATCAAGACACTTCGATCTGATCGAGGTGGAGAATACTTAAGTACCAGTTTTCTTGAATGCTTAAAAGAGAATGGAATTCTCTCTCAGCTTACTCCACCTTATACACCTCAGCATAATGGTGTATCAGAAAGGAAGAATCGCACGCTACTGGACATGGTGCGTTCAATGATGAGTAGTGCTGAGTTGTCACTTTCCTTCTGGGGTTTTGCGCTAGAATCAGCAGCATACCTATTGAATAGAGTTCTGACTAAGACTGTGCCTACCACTCCATATGAAATATGGAGCGGGAAGAGACCATATCTCAAGTATATCAAGATATGGGGGTGTCCGGCATATGTTAAAAAGCATAATCCGGACAAGCTCGAGGCACGATCGGTTTTGTGCAAGTTTATGGGATACCCCAAGCATTCAAGGGGATATCTGGTCTACCACACTGAAGAACAAAAGGTGTTTGTCGCTCGCCACATTGTCTTCTTAGAGAGCGAATTTCTTGCAAAAGAAATTAGTGGGAGCGCGGTAGAGCTGGAAGAAATTCCGGAACCTCAAACTACTGCCAAGGACTTAGTAGAACCTCAGGTTTCAATAGAGCCCGATGAACCAACGCCGCTCCACAGATCTGGTAGGCTTTCTCATCCTCCAGAAAGATACTACGGGTTTCTTGTAGATGGGGATCGAGAGGATTGCATCATCGATGATGATGAGCCTACTAGTTTTCAGCAGGCTATCACGAGTAAAGACTCGGTGAAGTGGCTGGATGCTATGAGATCCGAAATGGAATCCATGTACACCAATAAAGTATGGACTTTAGAAGTTGCTCCTCCTGGGGTGAAACCAGCTGGATGCAAATGGATCTTCAAAAAGAAGATTGGTGCATTTGGACAAGTGGAAACCTACAAAGCTAGACTCGTTGCAAAAGGTTTTCGTTAAAGACCAGGATTGGACTATGATGAAACTTTTCTCCAGTAGCTATGCTTAAATCCATTCGGATCCTGCTTGCCATTGCTGCCTTCCATAACTATGAAATCTGGCAGATAGACGTAAAAACAACTTTTCTAAATCGACATTTAGAAGTAAGTGTTTACATGGATCAACCAGAAGGTTTCTTAGACAGTGGGAGCAGTGGAAAGGTGTGCAAGTTGCTTAAATCCATTTATGGATTAAAGCAAGCATCGCGGAGTTGGAACATCTTCTTTGATGAGACGGTCAAAGAATTTGACTTTATCAAAAATCTAGATGAACCATGCATTTATAGGAAGATTGTAGAAGGAGCAGTAGTCTTCCTCGTTTTGTACGTCGACGACATACTACTGATAGGGAATGATGTCCCTATGCTACAATCAGTAAAGCTCTTCTTGTCACAGAAATTCTCCATGAAAGACTTGGGAGATGCATCATACATTCTGGGCATTAAGATCTATCGTGATAGATCCAAAAGGATGTTGGGACTTTCACAGTCCGGGTATATTGACACTACACTAAAGAGATTTAGTATGGAAGATTCCAAGCGCAGTAATTTACCCGCTTGTCACGGGATCACCCTCTCCAAAGAGATGTCTCCAAAGACTGATGAAGAGAGGGCTCGCATGGGCATTATACCCTACGCTTTGGCAGTAGGATCCATAATGTATGCGATGTTATGTACCAGACCAGATGTAGCTTACGCACTTAGTGTGGTAAGCAGGTATCAGTCTGACCTAGGTGAGAAGCATTGGATAGCGGTAAAGAACATTCTCAAGTACCTGAGAAGGACTAAGGAGATGTTCTTGGTTTACGGTAATGGGGACCTCCAGGTCGAGGCTTTTACCGACTCCAGCTTCCAAAGTGACAAAGATGACTCTAAATCAGTTTCGGGTTTTGTGTTTACCCTCAATAGAGGGGCGGTATATTGGAGGAGTTCCAAACAGGATACCGTCGCAGACTCAACTATGGAGGCTGAGTATATAGCTGCTAACGATGCCGCGAAAGAGGCTATCTGGATGAAGAAGTTCATCTCTGAACTTCAGGTGGTTCCGTCCATTGCCAATCCAATACCTTTGTATTGCAATAACAATGGGGTTGTAGCATTAGCGAAGGAACCAAGATCCCATCAGAAATCCAGGCATATCTTAAGACGGTATCACCTGATCAGAGAGATCGTGGATCGTCGGGAGATTGAGGTGTGGAGAGTGGACACAAAAGACAACACGGCAGATCCATTCACCAAGGCCATCCCTCAAGTCCAGTTCGAAAGGCTGTTTGAGATGTTGGGCATGCAGTACGCCAGCAACTGGATCTAGTGCAGACAGTGGATACTGATTGCGCCAATTATAGGCCTTAGTGCAAGTGGGAGATTGTTGGATATATATGCCCTAGAGGCCTCCATTGTATAGAATGCTAGGGATATGTATGTACATGACAATCTTGCTTGATATGATAGTACGCTATTTGGTTTGTCTTTATCTTAACGTGTGATATATTTTACTTTGTATTTATATACATGTTGATAAAGCCCGTAGGGTGTTTGCCTGACTACCGGCGTTGTTATGGCAGTCATACTTGTGGGAGCTGGATAGTCAATAGGCACATCCTTGAATTTCCCTGGTCGTAGGAGTATCGAGACCGGGCATCGATACTCCAGAGTAGACGAGTGTATACATATCTGGATCCTGACGAGGGGTGATGGATTGGTCCCGCAGCCATTGGTGATGTGCACCTAAGATTGTATACAAATGCTCACTGAGTGTGAGTACACCGGACAGGAATCGCCGAGAACTAACTGGATGGTATTATACCTAACGTCAGATAGCAGTTCTCAGGTGACATGTGTGCAGATAGTCTGTTGACTTAAGGTCGTCATTTGTCTCGTGTGAGTTCCCACTGTGCTTTGATTACTACCCTACCACGGCTCAAAGGAGTCGTGCAAATAGGTTTTAGTTGGGTACAGTCCCGAGCCATATGGAGGCGGTGAGCGACTGTTAGGGATTCGTCTCTCTCGGTATAGGGAGTCGATATCGCACTGTGATCGGTTGGTCATTACCATAAGTCCCTGGCTAGGGCTGGTTGAGAATTACTGGTGGACTGATCAGTAGATTCTCGGATGTTCTTGAGCCACACCGGCACGACTTGTACGGTTGTTAGGGGTCTGACGTTCACCACCTCCCTAGACCATACATGCGATACTCTCAGACGAACAGACCGGACTGCGCGGATATTGTCACGGACAGACTCAGTAGGGGTTACGGACGAGTTCGCTCGTCGGCCTCCTTTTCGACACGTACCTGGGTTGCCGTTACGTACAGCTAGTGCCACTAACGGACTTATGGTTAAACCCACTGCCAGCGTACTGTCGGGTCTTTAGAGTCCCACACAGAGGGTTTCCCTGGATCAGGCGAGACGATGTAGATGTCGTGTGGTCTTACGGCAGGGTTTCGATCGCATTCGTGTATTGGCTACTCGAATAAAGATCGGACGGATAATACTGGTAGGCTTTGGTTTAAGCCGGATAATAGTATTATAGTATTGGATTATACTGATCTCAGTGTATCCATATTTTTCGGAATACGGATACGGGTATGAAAATACAGAAAAGAGCATTCTTGTAAATTCACAAGGTTGATCTTCTAGAAGGAGACACCTCATTATTGTTTTATTCTTTTTCATTAAAGAATTAATGAGGTGGAATTAGGAGAGTTATGAAGCATGGGTTGAAAGCATGGCTATGGATTTATTTATTCACTTTGGAATTACTATTCAAGTAAGGTTGCATTTTATTTGATTAAATAATTCCATGGTTGAATTATTGTGAGAATACTTAGCCATTATCATAACTCATTTTCTCATCATTCTCACAAAGGCTTTCTCTCTCCTAGGTTTTTTTCTCTCCTTCTACATGAAACTCATACACTTGCATGTGTTGCAAATCAATGAGTTTTGAGATCAACTAGTTCAATACACACTCTCTCTACATCCCCTTAATAATCTCTCCTACCAAGTAAGATCACTATGGTATCTCATGGAGGTTGGAGCTTGATCGTAGGCCCCTCGGGTGGATCCATCTTTGACGCAAAGGAGACCGGCAACCGAACTCTTCCAAAACCTAGAAGAAGCCAAAGGAAGAAGATCAAGAACAAGGAGCTTGAACAAAGGAGCAAGGAGTAACTTGAAGACCCGAAGGACTAGGAACGAGGGTATAACTCTTTTACATAGTAGTTAACTCCCTCTCTCTCTCTCTTAGTTTAGTTTTGTTAGATAAGGCTTAATAAAGATCCTAAAGTGGGAAAAAGTTCATGATGCTAAGCAAAAACTAGTTTCTTTTGAGGTGAGAAAACCGTTTTTAAAGTATTCCGCCTCCCCGTGACCCGTGGGGTGTGCATCATGGACTTACAGAAACAATTATGGTGGATTACTCGCATTCTCGTTATTGAAAAGTAGAAGGGGTGGTGATTCAACTTTTTTGTGTTGGGGTTGATTCACCACAACTCCCATATATTCTAAGAATGTGAGTTCTTCAGCGAAAATTTCTTCAAAGCTTTCATTGATATCCCGAATAATAATCTCATCGGAAAGAACAGGATGATACTCGGACTCCATAAAAGGTTCACATTTAGCGTTAGATGTTGACCCTGACAGCTCGATAGAAGTGTTCGTATGTTTATAATAAATAGCAGGGTCAAACAACAACGTAATAGCGGAGTTGAAATCAGTATCGTGAAACTGTTCAGATTCGCTGCTGTCGGAATCTATCACATCGACAGATAATACTTGAGCATAGGGTTCGGAGGGTTCTCTTCCCAACTTGTAAATGTTAAGCTCAATTGACATCTTCCCGAAGGATAGATTTATAGTGCCATTACGACAATTGATTACAATGTTGGAAGTCGCAAGAAAAGGTCGACCTAATATCACCGGGATTTGGTTTCGTGGGTTCGCTATAGCTTGTGTATCTATAACGATAAAGTCCACAGGGAATATAAATTCCCCGACTTTGATTAACACATACTCTAGCTCACCCCTGGGCTGGGTGATAGATCGATCGGCCATCTGAAAAGTGCAGTGCGCCGGTTTTAACTCTCTGATCCCTAATTGCTCATACACAGAATACGGAAGCAAGTTAACACTAGCGCCTAAATCGAGTAGAGCACGATTAATATTTTACCCCCAATAGAAATAGAAATTGTAGGACTTCTGGGATCTTTTCGTTTCTTGGGTAGTTGCTGTGTAAAAGCTGTACTTACATTACTCGTCATGAATACCTTTTTTGGCACTTGAGTTTTTCTCTTCCTAGTGCACAAGTCCATTAGAATTTTTGCATAAGACGGAACTTGTTGAATAACATTTAGGAGAGAAATGTTTATGTTAACTTGCTTAAAAATTTTCATAATCCTCTCTATTTGTGGACTTGGTCTATTGCCCCTTAACCTGTGTGGATAAGGTGCTTTATCAATAAGGGTCGGGTCCAACATTGAAGAAGTTTGTGGAGATAGAATCGATCCCAGAATTGGAGTGGGGATCATTTTAGGTAGACTCTAGGAAGCAGGCAGAGGGTTCGAGCCTTGGGGAAAACGGGGAATAGGCTCGGAAGAAGGTAGGAGACTAGACGAAATAGGGTAAGAAGTGGAAGCCGGGGTTTCAATTGATTCCTCATCATCAATCTGTTCACCCATTTGATTGTTCAACACTCTTCCTGATCTCAACGTGGTAATGGCACCCACATTATGACTTTGTGAGTGGACAGGATTAGGAATGGATTGAGATGGAAATTTCCTTTTTTCTCTCGCACTCATCGCAGCATTATTTATGCAAGTTGTGCTTCTATCGATTTTATACTTTCACCGTGGGAGGTGGTGGTCTGTGTTAATGATCGGATAGAAGAATTTATTTCATCCGTTGATTGCATGGAATGTTTAATAAACATATCCACGGTTTGTTCGTGAGCAGATGAGTTTTCGTTCCCGGCCGTTTGGAATGAATTGTTATAAGATGTAGAATTGTTGGCCAGATTTTGAAAAGGTTGCGATTGAAAGGGGTGCTGACTCTATGGGTGTGATTGCTGCTGCTGTGGAGGAGGTCTTTAATAATTGCTTTGGAACTGGTTTTGATTTTGGGTTTAGTTTTCGTTCCAAGCAAAATTAGGATGATTCCTCTATCCTTAATTGTACATGGAAGAATAAGGATCGTTTTGTTAGTTATATGTATGCCCTAGAGGCCATTACTGTACATGTGATGTACATTGTAGTGGATGCTTGGACATATATAGAGAGGACTTTCTTGCTCAACATGATAGTATGCTATCTGGTTGCTCTTTCTCTTAACTTGTACACTTATTGTCTCTCTATTACATGTTGATAAAGCCCTTAGGATGAGTACTTGACTACCAAGACTATGATGCAGATCATACTAGTGGGGCAAAGGTAGTCGGCAAGTACATCCTTCAAATGTTCCTAGTCATGGAAGTATCGAGATGGGGCATCGATATTCAAGAGTAGACTAGCGTATGCACTTCTTGACCTATATGATGGGCGATGGATGATACCACATCCATTGGTGTTTGACATCAGAGAAGGTATATGGGTGCTCAGTGGAGACTGGGTACACTGGACGGACTCGCCGAGAACTCCTAGATGGTATTATACCTATCGTCAGATAGCAGTTTTCTGGTGACATTGGTACAGGTTAGTCTGTCGACCCGAGATCGTCATAGAGTCTTGTATGATTCCCATTGTGCTTTGATTTCCACCATACCACGTTCAAGAGATCGTGCAAAAAGGTGGTTTTTGGGTACAGTCCCGAGTCACATGGAGGCAATGAGCGATAAGAAGGGATTCATCTCTCCCGATATTGGGGGTTGATGTTGCGCTATGCTCGATTGGCCATAACAGGAAATCCCTGGCCAAGGTTGCTGAGATTTACTGGTAAGTGTTATCAGTAGTTTCTCGAACCGTTATGGACCTTGTATCGGCATGACTTATCAGGCTATTGGGGTCTGACGTTTTACCACCCCCAGGCTGCGATATGCGACATATCTGACGAAGAGACCGGACTGTATGATAGTGGTACTGATTGGATTCGCAGGAGTATGAGCAGGCTTACTTTTTGATCTTCTGATGGCTCAATACCCAGGTGGCCGTTACGTTTAGCAAACCTCTTGCGGCTTGTGGGTGACTGATATGATCACCACCTACTGCCGGCGTATTGACGAGTCTTTAGAGTCCTACACAGAGATTTCCTGGTTCATGCGAAACGAAGTAGAAGCACATATATGATATGTGCGGGACCGAGATTAATGCGCGTATGTGATACCGCATTCTATTCTCGCGATATGTGATATCGGTCGGTTATATGTGATATAGCCGGGTTATCGGATCAAGTATTGATTCGATAAATTGTTACATTTGATATTAGCCGGTTGTATGTGATATAACCGGATTATTAAATCAAGTGTTGATTTAATAATTTAATGTATAATTATATATTTGATAAATTAATTTACATTAACTAATATTTGCTCACTTAAACATTTCTTTTTCTCACTTGTGTACACTTAGTATATATGTGATATTTATTAATGTATATTATTATGTGTCATGCTTGATGCCACATGATACATGGGTGTATGAGATTCACACCATGCAAATAATAATGAAGGGTTTTTATTTATTTAAAGTAAATCAAAATTGGTTGGAAATTGTCACATGGTTGATGCTTGTAGAAGCTTGTGGAACCATTGACCAAGTCCACTCTTTTTGTTTTACTTGAAGATATTTATTAACCCAACCATTATTGTTTAGCCATGGTTTATTCTCTACATGAGTTAGTGTATGACACTAACTCACCCATGGTTGTTATTCTCACCTCATGAGATTCATTCTCATCTCCACTTCATCTTCTTCTTCCTCATGAGAAATCTCACTAGATTTTCAAATGGTGAAGAAATAATGTGAGAAAAAATAATCTAAAGTGAGCCCAATTCTTACTTCACCATCTTCTACTATATTAGCCATTTAGTTTAGGGTGTTTGCTTCACTAATGTACAATTAGTGAAGAGGTAGCATGAGCTTGAGTCTCCTCAACGTAGATCATTTTCGGCCTCGAAGACTTCGAGCAAGCTTGTTCATTTCTTCATGTGAACCCTTACTAGAGTTTGGGTGTTCACTACTTGGAGCAAAATGACTACTACACGGAGCTTTAGAAGTAAAGGACCGGTCTACAAAGGTTATATTCCTCATTCACTTAGATGTAAAGTTGTTTGCATTGCTAGTTCGTCTAAATCTCTACTTAAGATTCAAAGGTTAGGGTTCTTTAGTACGGCAAAAATTTGAAAATGGCATGGACGATACCTCCCGAAACCTTTCTGCCGCCCTACGGAACCCTGCAGTGGTATCAGAGCCAAGCTTAAGAATTAGACGATGTTTGTTAGATTATGAAACCGAAACTACTCCGAAACTTAAAACAACGAAATCCAGTTTCTTTCGAATTTTAAATGGCCTCTAAAATTTTTTTAAGCAACTGCAGAATGTTGTATGAGATGTAACATGAACACCATAGAAATTTGAAGAAAATTGGTGTGAATATGGACAGCCACATAGGCACAAAAACCGGCCTGCTCGGTTCTGTTAAGGAGTTCTGGGTTCAAATTTTTTGGGTGTTCCAGTCTATGGATTTTGGTGTTTCAAGTGTTGCTTGTTTTTGCTAAATTTGCATGTGATGTTAAATTTCTGCAAAGGCAATTCGGAGTGTTTCGTAATCGTAATTCTAACATCTATTCGGGTTATTTAGACGACGCTAAAAAGTTCGAACGGATATCAATAACCCAATTTTTCTCTCGCTGGAAATTTTCCAAGAGTTGGATTTTTTCCGTGTTTAAAATCTTCAGAAAATCATTCAAGCGATTCTGTGGACCCTATAGAAGAATGATACACAAACTCGATTTTTTGGATCGCGGAACCACGGTCATACCCTAGTATCTGCCGCAGTTCCGCGGCGACATGAGTGAGGCATGGGTCGGCCCTTCTACGGATGGTTCATAGATGTTGTGGCATGTTCTGGGTACTTTTTGAAGTTCGCTCAAGTGTTGAGCTTTTTGGGAAATTTTGGGTGTTTGTTAATTCGATCGAAAAGTTTAACATCGTCTAGCTATCTGTGATTGTGATACAATATTTGGAATCCACAAATTAGTTATATGATAACTAGTTTGAATTTTATAAATCTAGCAGTTTAGTTTCATTTGATCTTTTGCCGCGGAATTTTGATGTGGATCAAAAGTCTGTCAGGAATATCTGACGAGCATTCGAACAGGTTATCGGGAATCTTGTTGAATTACCCAACGGGTTATTGGAAAGTGTTCTCAATATCGAGACTAAAATGCGGGGTTTATAATTTTTAGGCATGTGATGTCTAAGGAATTCATTTGGTTAGGCATGAAATCCAAAGTATATGATACATTGGGTTTATAATGTCTAAGGAGGTTGTGGATTCCAGTTGTTGTAGTTTTTCATTTTCTTTTTTGTGACCATAAGTGTAATATGTGGTGTATCGCCGGTTTAGTTGCTATATGTCAACGACAATTGGGATACGCATATTTACTTACGTTGATGACATGTGATATTATGTGTTGCTGTGATATGTTATATTGGATCATTGTGTTTTGAATAGCCGGGGTTTTTTATGTGGGACGAGTGTTTTTCATTTTCATTCATGTAAAAGCTTGTATGTAATATTCATTTATTGGGGCACTTTCGGGTTGAGGATGATGTCACCATTGATGTATATTATTTACTTTTCCGCATTAGGATAGACCCAAGGAGGAGAGCATAAGTAACCGGGTTCTAGGGTCCTGTGGGAGACCATCTCGAGGAGTTAAGACCGGGTCTCCTAACTCTAGAATTGGGAGGGTTGCTTGCCGCTCTCGTAGGGGTCTAGGGATGTGGGTTTGGCTATTCATCACGACCGTGGAATCCGTGTTTTTTTACTGGCTTAATTAAAACACGGAATTCCTAGTATATCCAATATTTCATATGTGTTCTTCTGCTGCTGATATTCTGTGATGTGATCACTTTATATGTTAAGACGAATGCTTATATTATATATATGATGATATATAATAAATATTGATGCTTTCGTTTCTTCTGTGATGCTTAGGAAGAATAATTTGATGCGACTTCATTAATGAGATTAATGAAATAAAAGAAACCTAAAGATATTGTAGAAACTTGTTTTAAAAACTGGTAGCTCTAGTTCTTGCTTTACATTGCGGTATTCCTTGTAGAATATCCAGCACCTTATTTGATAAGGAAAGAGGCGAGATCCCTTCACCGGGAGTGAACTCTTTAGTAAAACTGGCAGATGCTACAACCCACTCGGTTTGTTTTTTAATTGCTTCTATAGTTTTTGCTTTGCATAGTGATATTTGTGAAATATTCAGCACCTCATTCGATGAGGAAAGAGCCGAGATCTCTTCACCGGGAGCGACCTCTTTAGCGAAACTATTAAAAGCCTCAAAAACACTCCTTTTCAAAATCACTCGATTCTACAACGATATCAAGTTCATTACGCAAAAGGTTTTCTTAAAAATCTGTCGTAGCCCTCCGTCATTTCATATAAGTACTATTTAGTATTCATGTTACGTTTGTTGACCATTTTAAGGCGTAGTGTGCGGTAGCTAATTAGTGCTTATCTGCATAAGCATATGATGCGATTAGATTAGGGTAGTCGTACGACTTTGTTGACCATGTTAAGGGTCGTGCGGATGGGTTTAATTCAATCAGGAAATGATAGGTTGAACTTGGCTAGCGCTTATAATTTGTTGACCATGTTAAGGTCATAAGTCACTAGGGGCAAAATATTATCAAGAATTTCAAGTGTTGAAATTTGCAATGAGATTGCATATCTTGTATGAGATAGTTGGATCCCGATACCCGCTGCGAGTAAGAGTTACTTCTGGGAGAGTTTTACACATTACAATTAGCCGATCAAGTAGGTGTCTAGAAATATGTTAACGGGGTTACACCCCTCGGAAAACAAGGTTTATTTTAATTAGGTCCGTGCGAAAGCACGGGGAACCTCCCTCAAAGTACCGACACTGACCTGGTCGAAAGATTGGCGAACTTATACGGTGTAATTAATCCCGGCTAGTCTTACCTTTTAGGGTTTGAATGAAGATTTGATAAAAACAGTGGGAGCCATCCTGATTAGGTAAAATAATATCCAATCTAATCTTGCAAGAACGTACGCAGAGTGTTTTTTTCTCTCTCTCCTGTTAGCGACCATATCACGCCTTAATCAAGATAATAATATGGATGCATTGACCGAATCTGCTTATTATACTGAGCTGGGGAATGTTGGTTCCGTTATTTCTTATAATTTTTATAAGTCTGAACAGGAAATAGGGGAATATCCGGACTCCCATGTCACCCAATCGAAGAAAGTGCATGTTGATGCATCTTCTTCAGGTGTGTTCATTACCACGAACTGTTTCTCAATGTCCTCTACGTCATAGGTATATGATACCGAATCAGGACCCGCATATGTAATATGTTACATGGGCTACAGATAGGTAGAGAACTGGGAATGGGTGATATGTCTCTAAGTGTAGAGAATGGTGCAAGTGTTGCAGCCAAATCAGTTGGCAAATGTCACCTTGTATTAATACATTGATTCTGAACGAATGTTATTACATACCGAACCTGATATACAACATTACATTGGTTTCTTTAATGAGTTAAAGAAGGATATAATTTTGTATTGATGGATAATGTTAAGAACATTTTCCTTAATCAAAAGTTGATTGGATCAGGCACGTTATGTAATGGCATATTCGTTCTAAATCAAACCACGGTTCAAAGTAATTAGAACACACATCAAGAGGAGTAATTCATAAATGAACGAATCCTTCTTGTGGCATTGTAGACTAGCTCATATCAATGCGACACGACTAACTAAGTTAAATAATGATGAATATGAGAATCTGTTCGAATTTTCATCTTATGATACTTGTCACTCTTGTCTCAAAAGTAATATGACCAATACTCCATTTACTGGAAACAGAGAAAGAGTTAGTGAACTCTTGGGACGGATACATGATGATGTATTCGGTCCTATGTCTATAAATGCCAGGGTTGATTCTTTGTACTTCATTATATTCATCGATGATCTCTCAAGATTCGAACATGTGTTCCTGTTGAAACACGAGTCTGAAACTTTTGAGAAATTCAAGGAATATAAACTTGAAGTTAAGAACCAGACGGGTTGAAGTATTAAAGTCCTTCGATGTGACCGATGAGGCAAATACTTGGGTATGGAGTTCCTGGATTTTCTAAACGAAGAATATGATTCTTTCTCAGCTTATTCCTTCGTATACACCACAACACAACAGTGTATCGGGGCAGAGGTATCGCGTCCTATGAGATATGGTGTGCTCTATGATGAGTATTGCTAAATTGCCTGTTTCCTTTTGGGAGTTATGCACTTGAGAATTTGCATACCTATTGAATGGGGTTCCATCCAAATCATTGCCTACCACTCCATATGAGATATGGTATGGGAAGAGACCATGTCTTAAACGAGTTAAGATATGGGGTTGTCTGGCCTATGTTGAAAAGCAAAATCCGGACAAGCTCGAGGCAAGGTCAGTTCTGTATAAGTTTGTTAGGATAACCCAAGCATTAGCGAGGGAATATCTTCTGCCAAACTGAGAAGCAAAAGGTGTTTTGTTTCTCAGTATACCACTTTCTAGAAAAGGAATTTCTTATGAAGAAATTAGTGGACATGAGGTAGAACTGGAAGGAGTTCCGGCTAGACAAACTAACGGCTGATGATTTAGTGAAACCAAAAGATTCAATAGTCTCCAACGAACCTCAGCCTCTCCGTGAATCTGGTAGGGTTCCTCATCCACTTGAGAGACGCTACGGTCTTCTCGGTGACACTGGGAGCGAGGATTGCATCATGGTGGATGATGGCCCAACTAGGTTCATACAGGCCATCACGAGTAGGGACTCTGTGAATAGGCTGAATGCTATGCAATCAAAGATGGAATCCATGTACACCAACAAAGTATGACTTTGCATGTTGCACCTGAAGGGGTAAAACCCATTAGGAGCAAATGGATCTTGAGAAGATTATTGGTGTAGATGGAAAAGTTGAGACTTTCAAAACTATGCTTAAGTCCATCAGGATTAAAGCAAGCATCGCGGAGTTGGAATATCTATTTTGATGTGGCAGTCAAAGAGTTTGACTTCATCAAAATAGTAGATGAACCTTGTATATACAAGAAGGTTGTAGAGAGTAAGCTTGTCTTCCACGTATTGTACGTAGATGACATACTCTTGATAGGAAATGGTTTCCTGTGCTACACTCGGTCAAGCTCATCTTATCACGAAGATTCTCCATGAAAGATCTAAATGATACCTACTACATCTTGTGGATTATGATCTATGGTGATAGATCTAAGTGGATGTTGGGAGTGTCCCAAATCCAGGTACATTAACACCATACTAAAGGGGTTTAATATAGAAGATTCTAAGCGTGATGGTTTGTCCACTTACTCGTGAATCACTCTCTCCAAAAATAAGTCTTCCAAGACTGATTTGGAGAGAGCTCGCGTGCAAGGGATACCTTATGCTTTGGCAGTAGGCTCTATCATGTGTGCGACATTATGTACCAGACCAGATGTAGCTAACTCACTAGGTCTAGTGATTAGGAATCAATCGGATCTTGGGAGAATCACTGGACAGCTGTGGAGGACATTCTTAAGTACTTGAGAAGCACTAAAAGAATGTTCTTGGTTCAAGCTTCCTGAGTGATAAGGTCTACTGAAAGTCAGTCTCGGGCTTTGTCTTTACCCTCAGTAGAGGGACAGTATATTGGAAGAGTTCCAAGCTAGATACCGTGACAAACTAGACGATAAAGGCTAAATACATTGCTACCAACGTAACTACCAAAGTGGCTGTCTGGACATTTCTTGTTCATGAGATGAACATGGTTCCTACCATTGATTGTCCAATAACTGTTATTATGACTATAATGGAGTTGTGGTTTTAGCCTAGGAATACCAGTCCCATCAGCGATCCAGACATATTCTGAGGACAGTATCACCTGATCAGGAAGATGGTTGATCTCCAAGGGATCGAGGTTAGGAGAGTTGACGCGAACGATAACACGGCGGATCCACTCACAAAGGCCTTTCCCTAGAGAGACTTCTATAGGACGTTGAGTATGAGATACTGCAACAAATGGCCTTGGTGAAAATCGGAGATAATTGTTAGTTATATGTATGCCCTAGAGGCCATTACTATACATGTGATATATATTGTAGTGGATGCTTGGACATATATAGGGAGGACTTTCTTGCTCGACATGATAGTCTGCTATTTGGTTGCTCTTTATCTTAACATGTACACTTGTTGTCTCTCTATTATATGTTGATAAAGCACTTAGGATGAGTACTTGACTACCAAGACTATGATGCAGACCATACTAATGGGGCAGAGGTAGTCAGCAAGTACATCCTTCAAATGTTCCTAATCGTGGGAGTATCGAGACGGGGCATCGATATTCCAGAGTGGACTAGCGTATGCGCTTCTTGACCCATATGATGGGTGATGGATGATCCCATATCCATTAGTGATTGACATCATAGAAGGTATACGAGTGCTCAATGGAGACTGGGTACACTGGACGGACTCGTTGAGAACTCCTAGATGGTATTATACCTATCGTCAGATAGCTGTTCTCTGGTGACACTGGTACAGGTTAGTCTGTCGACCCAAGATCGTCATAGAGTCTTGTGTGATTTCCACTGTGCTTTGATTTCCACCATACCACGTTCAAGAGATCGTGCAAAAAGATGGTTTTTGGGTACAGTCCCGAGTCACATGAAGGCAATGAGCGATAGGAGGGGATTCGTCTCTCCCGGTATTTAGGGTTGATGTTGCGCTATGCTCGATTGGCCATAATAGGAAATCCCTGGCCAGGGTTGCTGAGATTTACTTGTAAGTGTTATCAGTAGTTTCTTGAACCGTTATGGACCTTGCATCAACATGACTTATCAGGCTATTGGGGTCTGACGTTTTACCACCCCCAGACTGCGATATGCGACATATCTGACGAAGAGACCGGACTGTACGGTAGTGTTACTGATTGGATTCGCAGGAGTATGAGCAGGCTTGCTTGTTAATCTTCTGATCACTCAATACCTGGGTGGCCGTTACGTTTAGCAGACCGCTTTCGGCTTGTGGGTGATTGATATGATCACCACCTACTGCCGGCGTATTGACGAGTCTTTAGAGTCCTACACAGAGGTTTCCTGGTTCATGCGAAACGAAGTAGGAGCACATACGTGATATGTGCGGGACCGAGATTAATGTGCGTATGTGATACCACATTCTATTCTCACGATATGTGATATCGGTCGGTTATATGTGATATATCCGGGTTGTCGGATCAAGTGTTGATTCGATAAATTGTTACATTTGATATTAGCCGGTTGTATGTGATATAGCCGGATTATTAAATCAAGTGTTGATTTAATAATTTAATTTATAATTATATATTTGATATATTAATTTACATTAACTAATATTTGCTCACTTAAACATTTCTTTTTCTCACTTGTGTACACTTAGTATATATGTGATATATATTAATGCACACTATTATTTGTCATGCTTGATGCCACATGATACATGGGTGTATGAGACTCACACCATGCAAATAATAATGAAGGGTTTTTATTTATTTAAAGTAAATCAAAATTGGTTGGAAATTGTCACATGGTTAAAGCTTGTAGAAGCTTGTGGAACCATTGATCAAGTCCACTCCTTTTGTTTTACTTGAAGATATTTATTAACCCAACCATTATTGTTTAGCCATGGTTTATTCTCTATATGAGTTAGTGTATGACACTAACTCATCCATGGCTGTTATTCTCACCTCATGAGTTTCATTCTCATCTCCACTTCATCTTCTTTTTCCTCATGAGAAAGCTCACTAGCTTTTCAAATGGTGAAGAAATAATGTGAGAAAAATTAATCTAAAGTGAGCCTAATTCCTAGTTCATCATCCTCTACTATATTAGTCATTTAGTTTATGGTGTTTGCTTCACTAATCTACAATTAGTGAAGATGTAGCATGAGCTTGAGTCTCCTCGACATATATCATCTTCAGCCTCGAAGACATCGAGCAATCTTGTTCATTTCTTCATGTGAACCCTTACTAGAGTTCGGGTGTTAACTACTTGGAGCGAAGGGACTAGTACACAGAGATTTAGAAGGGAAGAACCGGTCTACAAAGGTCGTATTCCTCATTCACTTAGATGTAAAGTTGTTTGCATTGCTAGTTCTTCTAAATCTCTGGTTAAGATTTTAGAGTTTGAAAATGGCATGGACGATGCCTCCCAAAACCTTGTTGCCGCCCTACGGAACCCTGCACGTTTCTAGGTCGCCGCTAAAAATTAGCATTAGTGTAATCTTGACCTTGAAACGGTGCATTTAAAGGACATTCTTCTATCAGATGTGATGGATCGGAACAGCAACCACATACGGTCTTGGGAAGCGTAACCTGGTTTAGGGAGATTGATGAGAATTTATTCTCCATTGCGTCGAGTTTCTTTTGCATTACTGCCATTTCGAATTTTACTGCGATGGAAACATCGAGTTGATGTATACCTCCCCTAGATGATGGTCTAATGCTTTCCCACTGCAAAGTGTGTTCAGGGAAATCTTCCAGAAATTTTCAAGCTTCACCATCGTCTTTGGACATGAAATTGCATTGACACATCGTTTCAAGCATCTCCTTTGTCGATGGAGTAATGCCCTCATATATAATTCGGCAAAAATCCCATCTTTGTATTCCATGATGAGGACATTGAACAAGCAGATCCTTAAACTGTTCAAAGCACTTCCAAAATGGTTCATTGGGAAGCTGGGTAAACTGGTTGATTTCGCTCCGAACACAGGCGGTCTTATGATTGGGGTAAAATTTCTTAAGGAATGCTATCACGAATTCATCCCAATTGGTAATAGAGTGTGCGGTAGTGTTATAAAGTCATTTTTCTGCTAAATCGCACAAAGTGAAAGGGAGAAGACGCAAGCGCATAGCATCCACTGAAAGTTGTGATGTACCCATCATTGCGCATATGTTTTCGAATTTAGTAATAAAAACATATGCGTCTTCAGACTCAAGCCCGTGAAATTTGGACAACGAGTTGATGAAGTGGGGTTTAATTTCAAAATTATCCCCATTGGCTGGTGGAATAGATAAACAGGTAGGAAGGGGTCCTCGCATGGGGCAACATCTTTCTTGGAGAGAGATACGCGGTGGATTCTGCGCATCGATGGGTGGTGGCAGGGTGGTATTAAAATCTGATGGAGAACCGTCCATCGCGGATGTGGTGGGTGGAGGGAAAAAAGAAGATGAAGAAGTACCGACTTCGGAGTCGATAGCAAAAACGCGGACAAGACGGGCACTGGAATCTCGTGTCCAACTGAGCATGCACTAAGCGGGTTTAGCGCAAGTGGCAGCGTGTGTGTAATTTAAAATTGGTTTGTTTTGTCAAGTCTCTAGACCGCTCCTAGACTTCCAAAGGACAAGTCGCAGGATCAATCCTCTACCGCCTCTTTATAACTTTTGTGGCCAGGTAAGTGGGAGGTATCCGCTATACAAATCACCAAAAATAACGGGCCTAATTAAGTAACCACATACCTAGACACACTTGCCTAGACACCACAAAAGAAATGCGGACAAACGATAAATTACCCATAACCTTCCTCTGTCCTTATTAAGCGTGACAGTCCTTAAAGTCTCGGTCTAGATATTTTTTAATTAATGTAGGGTAATGCGGATGCTCGTTTTGTGATTTATGAGGCCTAGGAAGGGTGATGAAATCCCCACCTAATCTGAATTTGGTCTTTGCCCCCTAATGTCCGTATTAAAATATGCACGAACAAACTGCAAAACAAAACACAAAAAAAGATTTTTGAGCGGCAATATTTTTCCAAAGAATCCTGCAGAAAATATATTATTGGATTTTTCAGAGGAGAGAGAAAGAGAAAGTAAAGTTACCAGAGAAGTTGTGAACCCTAATTCCCTAACTATGCCGCAGTTCCGCTGCAAATGTGGTGTTCTTGTCGCGCTTCCGCCGCGGAGTTGAGAGCTCGCGTAAAATTTATTGTTGAGGTGACCTCCCATGCTCCTCTGGGTCTTGATGAATGTTTCTGAATCTTTATCTTCTCGCTACAGTGACTCCAAATTTCCTCGCAAAAGTCGCACACTAATCGTTAAATACACAATTTCTATTTTGTTTTATTTATGATATTGATCGAATAAGAATTCAACACGAATAGTAAGAATAAAAAATTATGCACGTATCCCCGGCAACGGCGCTATTTTATTGATCTGTAAAGTGTGTGTAGTAACCGCAATCAATAACGGTGTCGCGTGTAGCTAGACCGTGATGAGTACAGGTCGTCCTCAGGGATATGTAGAATCTTTCAATCTTACTTTAGACGTGTTGAAAAAGAGGAAGAATAGAAGAATAAAGAATATTGGAGAATGGTTTCTTGATCTACGTCAAAATACGGATGTAGAATACAGATCTAGTTTGAATACGGATATAGATTTTATAAGAAGAATGCTTGTAGGGTTCGTTCGAATTTAATAGTCATGGATGACTAATAAAAATTACTCCTTTTATCTATTGATAGATTTAATACTAGATAGAAAGTGATGAATGAGAATTAGGGTTCTTGGAAGAAATTAGGGTTTCCCCACTATTGACCATTGTCCTTTCATTGATCTCTATTCATGTCTAGCTCTTAACAATACAATTGTTAATCTGATCTCAAATCGCGGTCGAGACTAGCAATAAATTGGTGGCGCGCCCGATAAAAATGTTAACATTTATTTTGCTAAAGTTTATAAACTTCATAAGACTTAAAAGAAGTTAAAACATTTTCGCATCCATTGTTCTACCCTAATCCTACGAACCCTATCAAACAGAGAATTACTCCCGCATGATAGAGATAGAAGTATGGATAGAGACGAAATTCATAATGTAACTAAATAATTAAACTAATTAAAGTAAAGATCTAACTTTATTAATCAACTTCACAAGTACAAACTTCAAGTTTAGATTATAAGAGGAAGAAAAAGTTGCTCTCGATCTCTGCCTTGTCGGATGTAGATATTCCGTCGAATCTCACGTCGCTTTATCACGTCGAATTTTGGACCTGTCTTGGATCACTAGTTCTTTGATGGTGATTAGCTTTTGTAAAACATTGATGATTTCTAAGTTTAACCCTCGATCCTTTATATAGCCCCAAAGCCAGAAATCATAGATCCCCAGAATTAGGGTTAGTTGTAGCAAATCCAACCTGAAAATCCTAACTCCTGATTCGGTGAATCGGTCGTGGATCCGCCGCATATTGCATGGTTTGGTCGCGGATCCGCGGCCGTTTGGTGAGATCTTGGGTGCAAATTTCTGGGGCTTTATTCTTGTGACACATGGAGATTTAGTTGATGTCTGGAACTTGAAAATATTTCCTAAGTTTCTACCGGTATTGATTCTTCGATTTTCTTTAATATTTCGGCAGATTTTTGATTTCCGACATCTCAACATCTCGATCTCCTGACCTGAGCCAAAACTTGCACCATATCTCAAAGAATAATATTAGTAATATTTGGTATTTTTGAGATATTATCCTAACCAATTTGATATGATATTATATTTTAAGAATATTGATTAAGGATATTTGATATGATATGCATATTTAAATTATCAAAATATTATATAAATATTATATGCTTATATTTTCCTTTATAATGTTAATTATAATATATAAACATATGAAAATAGTATTTTTACAGATAAACCCTTATATGTGTCATATTTATAATAAACACCTTTAGATATTTAAGAAAAGTAAGGAAAACGGCATATCAAAAGTACGATATTTTCGACTGAACATATACTTTCTGGTTTGCCTTTATCATCATATACATGCTTTATGTGGTATTACAAATCACTATTACATGTTGATAGAGCCCATATGATTCTTTCTTGACTACCAGTTTTATGATAGCGATTATATATGTGGGAGATGGGTGGTTTATAAGCGCATCCTTAAATGTCCCTAGTCGAGAGAGTATTGAGACTGGGAATCGATACTCTAGAATAGACTAGTGTATACTTATCGAGACCTCGACGAGGGGCGTTGGCCAGTCTCATAAGCCATTAGTGTCAGTCAGTCACCTAAAATAGTATACAGATACCCATTGGGTTATGAGTACACTGGACGGACTCGCCGGAAACATGCTAGTTGGTATTATACCTATTGTCAGATAGCAGTTTCCAAGTGATATGTGTGCAGGTTAGTCTGTCGACCTGAGATCGTCATTTGTCTCGTGTGAGTTCCCACTGTGCTTTGATTACTATCCTACTATGGCTCAATGGAGTCGTGCAAACAGGTTTTAGTTGGGTACAGTCTCGAGCCTTTTAGAGGTAGTGAGCGGATCGTCGGTGATTCGTCTCTTCCGGTATTGGGGGTTGATTTCGCGAGGTACACGGATGATCATCACCAGAAATTCTTGGCCAATGTAGACAAGAATTACTGATTTGGATCAGTAATTTCTCAGTTGGTGATTGGTTTCATACCGATACAAAATATCGCGTTATTAGGAGTCTGAATTTATCCACTCCCTAGACTCGATATGCGATACTCTTAGATGAACAGACCGGACTATACAGAGATTTTCACTGACAGGCACAGTAGGGGTTTTGATGAGTTTGCTCGTCGGCCTTCCTTTCGCTCAATACCTAAGTGGCCGTTACATACAGCTGGTGCCGCTGACGTGCTTGTGGTTAAACCCACTGCCAGCGTATTGACGAGTTTTTAGAGTCCCACACAGAGGGTTTTCACGGTTTAGGTGATATGACGTAGATGACGTACGTTGGTATATACAGGTGTCCGATTAAATATGTGTATAGGCTACACAGATTTTTATCGGACGGTTGATAATACTAGCGGCTTAGGATTAAGCCGGATTATTAAATCAAGTTTTGATTTAATAATTTATATATATGTGTGTGTGTGTGTGTGTGTATTCTAGTATTATTGTTCACTATTTATTCTCTCTTGGCTATTCGTATTTTCATACGATTTCGCGTATATGTATTTCGATATGTATACCGGGTTTTATTCCGTATTTATACGATATATCTTCCAGAAGATGGACACCTTATTATATGAATTTTTTTTTAGAAAATCATTAGGAAATAAAGTGGAGGGTGAGATGGCATGAGCATGGTGGAGTTATGTAGAGAGGTATGGCTAGTGATAGTTTATTGTTAAAATGGATGAGATGTTTTCTTGCATGGTTCAAAAATGACTTAGCCATTCTTTCTACATATAAAAAACACTCGCACACTCGTTCACTTATTGATTCATTCATTTCACTCTTTGGATACTTAGCCATTTCTTGAGTTGCTAATGCCCATGGCTTTCCTCACCACCTCCTTCTTCTTCTTTGATTGCTCATTTGAACATGAGACATGAGAGAAAAGATAGTGAGATATTCCTACACACCCCATTCTCCATTGCTAGCAATCTTGGAGCGTCGGCTGCTTCGCTAGGCGAAGCTGGAGCCTGCATCGTCTCCTTCGGGTGGATCATTTTCGACGGAGGAAGACCGGAGGCCAAGCTCGATCCAGGACGCCTCAAGGAGCATATGATGATGGTAGAAAACTAAAGGACATGGTTCGTTCGGTATAACCTTCTATCTCAGTAGCTGGAACATCTTACAGTTAGCTAGTATATGTATGGTTCGATCTAGATGGATTCGTTAGCGCCAAATTTTGTAAACGCCGGTTCTTGTTCCGCATCGGCCACGGTAGATGACCAGAACGCTATCGTAACCCAACAGGTTGGAGCTCCGGGGGCCGAGAGAGGAGGAGGAGGAGGGAATTGGGGCTAGTTTTTTAGGGTGAGAAATAGGGGATCAGATAAGAACCCGAACCCCTTATAATTTTTTAGGTTATTCCATCAGGTACGATCCGACGGAATAACCCAACACAAATATTAAAGCATTCGGGGGCCTATTTTTTATTTGGGATTTTATTCCGTCGGATAATAGCTGACGGAATAAGCATGAATTTCTTATAGTACAGTAAACACCAACATTGGAGAGATGCAATGCTTCTTGAGTTACAAGCCTTAGAAGAGAACCGAACCTGATCTTTTGTTTCTTTTCCACGTAATGTGAAACCTATAGGTTTCAAATGGGTGTATAAACTTAAGCGTAGGCAGGATGGGACTTTAGAGCGTTATAAAGCATGACTCGTGGCCAAATGGTTCACACAAAAGGAAGGGATATATTATAAAGAAACCTTTGCACCAGTCGCTAAGGTTGTTATTGATTGTTGCTTACTCTCTATTGCAGCAATCAAAAAATGGCCATTACATTAGTTAGATGTTCAAATACATTTTTACATAGGGATTTGCATGAAACTGTTTATATGGCATTACCATCAGGATTTCAGGTTAAGGGGGTGACTAAAATATGCCAACTTCATAAATCATTGTACAGATTTAAGCAAGCAAGCCGACAATGGTTTTCTAAGTTTTCTGGTGCTTTACGGGAAGCTGGTTATTCACAATCTCGTGCTGATCACTCTCTATTTTTCCAGCACACTCCAAAAGGGTCTACCTTTGTCCTTGTTTATGTGGATGACATTGTATATACTGGTAGTGATTCTAATGAAATTACTTGTCTTAAATTATTTCTTGAAGACAGGTTTTGAATCAAAGACTTGGGAGCACTCAAATATTTTCTCAGCATTGAAATTGCTCAATCATCTAAGGGCATTTTTCTTTGTCAAAGGAAGTATGTTTTAGAGATCGTTCATGAGATGGGGCTTTCTGGTTGTCGTCCAGCATCATTTCCAATGGAGCAAAATATTCAATTTAATCATTCAGATGTTCAGCCGCCGAAAGACCCATCACAATATCAAAGATTGATTGGGTGTCTTATATGCCTAATCATAACTCGTCCGGACATTCCCTATTCCCTTCAAATTCTTAGTCAATTTATGCACGCACCACGTACTCCCCATTTAGAAGCCGCCATTTGAGTTTTACGTTATCTAAAGAGCAGTCCGGGTTCCGGTCTTCTTCTCTCCTCCTTTAACAATTTATGTTTACAAGCATTATGCGATTCCGACTGGGGTTCGTGTCCTTTTACTCGACATCCCATCACCGGTTTTTGTGTATTTATTGGAAACATCCTGATTTCGTGGCATACTAAGAAGCAGCAAACCGTTTCTCGTTCATCAGCAGAGGCTGAATTCAGATCCATGGCATAGATTGCTTGTGAAGTTCAATGACTTGTTTATTTACTCAAAGATCTTGGTATTCACTTGAGTGCTCTAGCATTCATGTTATGTGACGACAGCCTTGTTTATAGATGCCAACCCAGTTTACCACGAGCGAACTAAACATGTTGAAATAGATTGTTCCTTCATTTGAGAGAAAATCGAATCAGGGCTCATCGGGACCGCTTATGTGCACACATTTAATCAAGTTGCTGATGTCTTCACAAAGGCATTGGGAAAAGAACATTTTCATTTCCTCATAGGCAAGCTAGGTGTTCACGACATTCACACTCCACCTTGAAGGGGAGTGTTGAGATTATTTCCATGAGCTTCCAGATTTTGTGATTATTCTAATGATTATATGTGGTCAAATTTACTAATATTAAGGAAATTTGCCTATACATGATCCTTATTGAGATCCTTGATTGATATTATGTGTGGTCAAATTTATTAAGATTAGAGAAATTTGCCTACACATGTTCCTTATATAGAGATTCTTAATTTTTGTGATGGTGTGTGATAAAATCTTACTCAAATTAGAGAGAGAGATATTACCAAGATTTGTCAAACACACAATCCCACTAATTCTTCCTTGTTCCTTCTACCGATTTGTTGTAAACTTGTATATAAAGGAGGCTTGGCGCCATACACACAAAAATCAATTCTCTTCTACACTTATTGTTTTTGGGATCCCGTCTTGGTTTAAAGATTCCAGAAGTTGTACTTTGTTCTCTTGATTATTTCTACTTCTACAAACTAATGCCTTCGATGCCATTACACAACCATGAACCCCATTTTCCCTTTCCTCTCTCATAAAACCTTTTTAGTTACAATTTAACACAACACTTTGCTAGGAATCAACGAGGACCATGGCGATCCTGCCACTCTATGTTTCCCTCCATTGACAAATATAAATCGATCAACACCAAAATCTTTGCATGTAATCTTTCTTGCATAACATTTGTCCATCGCTTGGCAAGTTAAACTCCTCTCTTTCCTCTCACATATGATGAAATAAAAGAAGAAGAAGATGATGAACAATCACCCACTGCATCCCTCAGCTCCCTAACTTCTTCAATCTCTCTCAACCTCTCCTCCATCACAGTCTTGGCCTCTGACAACTTCATTCTCACTCTCTCCTCTCTCATAATTTCAGCCACCCTCATCATTCTTCTCTCCTCCTCCACCTCCGCAATCACTTTCTCAAGCTCCACTCTCTCTTTCATCAAAGCTTCTGCAAGCACCTCGCAAATTTTCTCAGTTGTTTCTCTCTCTTCTGATAGCTCTTGGGCAAGCGTGTGGCACAATGACTCCGCTTTTCTCCGAAGCCTGCGTTCGAACTCGACCTCTGCTTTCAGCTCCTGTAACCGAGCTTCGGCAAATTCCATTGAATTGATGAATGCAAGGGTGATGATTTTAGCATTTTGAGATTTATAGCACATAATGTAATAATTAGAAAAAGTCACAAGGTTTGGAAAAGTTGAGTATATATGGGTCCATTGCCATATCACCTGGTTTCTCTTTGAAGAAAGCAAATGGCCCATGCCTACAACACTTTGATGCATTGTTCCCTGCTTTCAATCATGCTCTCTTCCTTCATATGTATATCAAATTATTCATGTAGAATTTGTTGCAATACAATAATAAATAATAATAAATAGGGTAAATTTTTCTAAATCCCATAAACCATTTTTGAGATCACCCCGTTGAACTTTAAAAATGGTATAAAATTCCATTGAAGGATATTTTCGAAAAAAATTGAAAGGTAATTTTGTCAAAAAATATCACATTTTGTGCACTTTTAGTCTATTCAATTTATCCATAAGGCATTTTGAAGTTTTTTTTTTTCAATTATGGTTTTACGAATTAATCAAACTAACGATTTTATACAATATTGATAGTTCAGTAAACCCCACCAAAGTATCATTATTGTATAAAATCGCTATTTTGATTAACTCGTGCAAGCCATAATTGTACTGAATAACTTCAAAATGTCTTACCGATAAATTGAATAGACTAAAAGTGAAAGGAACATGATATTTTTTTGACAAAAATATCTTTCATTTTTTTTTCGAAAATATCCTTCAATAAAGTTTTATATCATTTTTAAAGTTTAATGGAATTATCTCAAAAATCCAAAAAGTGGACGAGCTTTAGTAAAATTTTCTCTAAGCTGACTCCTTATAATTTGCAAAGTTTTGGCGTGGAAAGATGATACCGGAACAACAAAATTTCAAATACCATCATGCACAAATTCAAAATTAAAATATGCACTCAATTGGTATGAGCACTTCCCCTATTGAGGAGACTGCGAGATTCGAACCCCAGAAATCCCAAGAGGGAAAGTGGCAACAAATTAATGCTTCCGGGACAAATTTATGAGTCCCCTGGGTGCTTGTGTGTGGTATACGTGGGTATGGTGTTTGTTGTGTGCATAGATTAAGGCCTACATGCTAGTGCCAAAAAAAATTCAAGTTTCAACTCATGATACAAAAGCTAAGCCTACTTGATCTTGTCAGCAGCGACCACAACCCCATAGCTGCACTAGCAACTCGCGGGAAGGAAAAATAGGAGGGTTGGGCAGGCTTGGATTAAGTTAGGACGATACCACTCCTAAGGTTGCATTACGCATTACGCTGCAATCGACCGCAACCCACATGTTTCTATTTCTCAACACTCATCACAATTTTGGAGTTCGTCAAGCTTTGAATTCTCACTACTACAATATGGAGTTGCCCCTACGCTGTAATCCGTAGGGATATTTATCCCTACGGATTACTCCGTAGAGACTCACAAATATTTTAATTTATTGATTTATAAAATAAAATAATTGCCCCTACAAATATATCCATAGGGACTGATAGTTGCCCCTACGAATACATCCGTAGGTCCAGATATTAGCCCCTACGAATAAATTCGTAAGAGAAGTTTTACTGAGTCCATAGGGACAAAATATCAGGTATCCTGATATTTTGTCCCTATGGCTAACAATGTAGGGGCAAATATTGCACCTACGGATTAATCCATAGGTGCAATAAATGGCCCTACGGATTAATCCGTAGGGAAAAAAATAAGGTTTTTTTAAAAATGGGCTTCCTGTTTTTTTCCTGTCCTGTGCACAATAATATATATATATATCATATAACCAAATACAGAAATATTCATGATCAATATCCCACGCATAATATATAAAAAAAAGAGAAACAGAATATGATATCAAACTAAATCATCGTGAACAAGCAAACAACCACCAATATCATCCAAAATTTATACAATATGTATCAGATAGGTATATGCATCCTAAAAAATATAAATAAAGCTATCCTAACTCGGTTCAGCTCCCCCACCTCTGATAATCGCCGTAATCTGGCGCATCTGCTCCTCGGTGCAATCCTGAGTCGTCAAAAACTCGACTAATGAAGAAGCGGACTATCCAGGAGTCTGAGCGGGCTGGGGAGCTGCAGGAGCGGTCTGCGCAACCGCGGCCGAAAGAGATGCATGTGGAGCCGCAGCCGGAGAAACCTGTCGCACCTGTTAAATTTTGTGTGTAATAAACGAGTAAGAACGGTGTATTAGATTTTAGTCGAGTTCATA
Organism: Agapanthus africanus; assembly: GCA_030015575.1. Classification (NCBI taxonomy): domain Eukaryota; kingdom Viridiplantae; phylum Streptophyta; class Magnoliopsida; order Asparagales; family Amaryllidaceae; genus Agapanthus; species Agapanthus africanus. The sequence continues at coordinate 447,867,328 of JASDDO010000012.1, read as the reverse complement.
TCATTATCAGGTTATTGCGAAACCGCAATCTAAGAATACTTACGGACTTAGGCCTCGTTTAGGTATCTAGTTTGGAAAGCCATAGTTTATTTTAATTAGATAGTTTTATGTAAATATGATTAATCAAAACTAAGTCTACAACCAAATAAGTTCAGGCTACTAATATTGCATATGTTACTATCTATAATGTGATATAATATTTTACTATTAAGTAGTATAAGTACCATCTCCTTCAACTCCTCGACGGTGGTCTTCAAGGCGGCAACATCATGCTCTAGACGTCGCTCATGGGGGGTAGGGGATGTAACCGCCGGAGTGGAGTCCAACCTCATATGGGTCATGCTAGGACCCAGTCCCTGGCCTCTCTCCCAACTTCCGTGGTGCCCTCCGTGTGCGGCGTCTAAGACTGGGGTCAGCAGTATCAGATCGGTCTGTCCAGTAAAATCGATCCCCGATACCTCCACCTACTGTCATACCCCGCTTCCTAGTATACGGGCAAAGCGCGCGATGAGGTCCGCTACGTATTTACTCAGAAATAAACACGCTAAGCGTACCTAAGCAATATAAAGTAAAGTACACATGAGACAAGATGTAATGAACATCAACTTTATTTATTACACATTCTTTTTACAATACAACTGAAATGAAAATACATGGAATGAAAGCAAGCCTAAACAATGGCATACAAAAATGAAAATGAAATGTACAAGTATACTAGAGCTCTAGGTTAAAGGCTGGCCGATCCAGTCCTCGCTGGTGGGCTCTGTTTCCAGAAGATCCGATCCACCTGACAACATTCCAAAGAAAGAAGAAAGGGAATATCGTCAGCGAACAATCGCTCGGTAAGTCCCAAAGAATAGGTATAGACAGAATAGACAGAAAAAGAATGTACTTTTTAAAGTTGTATTATATTGTTAACGTTGTTGTTTGTACCTTGGTACAGAAAATATCAGTGTATACGAGAGGAGTCCTACTTTTCCGGAAACTAAGGTATACGGAGCACAAGGAACCGTTCAGCCACAGTACAACAGCAATGGATATTCAGTTTAGGTGTATTATAGTTACAGTATCGTGCCACTTTTAACACCTTCCGTATCAATCTACCCCTTATAAACCCCGCGATGTCTTGATTGTATTGTTTGGATTGTATTGTCTTGTATTGTAAATTGTATATGGATGACTTGCCGGAACCATGATATCAGTAAATGGAATGGATATAAATGGAGAGTCATGTAGACGGAGTATATCTATGGTTTAGTTCAGTCAAGTTATATATTGAAATAGATTGTACAGACAGATTCATTTTGTATTGTAGTTTGTATTTGAATCACATTCAAGTCAGATTAATTAGATTGAGACTCGGTCTGAGTCAGACAGTTTTAAAAGAAATTGAAGTCCTGAATTGTTTTGATATTATCGGTAACTGCTACACATTGACGGCAGGATTTATGTTTTTTTCCAAGACAATTACCATATTAATAACACCTTTTGTTAAGTTGTCTACCTTAAATAGGCATGCACCCATATCTCCGGCTCCCTAAGGCTCAAGAGACTGGTCCCACTTAAACCTATATTTACTGGGGTCCTTATTGTAATTTAATATAACTTGAGGGGTTACATATAAAAATAATTTTGGCATAATTTCAAAATACATCTCAAGAATTTAATTATCATCTTTAGGGTTTTCATAGATATATATTTTTATAGTTGTGAAATTTCTAGTGAGTAAAACCTAGTTTCATAGTATATGGTATTTTCTTGAAATAATATACTTGTGTTGTATTTGGATGGTATTTTCATGTAATAGTACTTCCTTTGTTTTAGAAAACTTGGAATATTTATATAATTAAAATAGATATTTTGATAATATACATACATACATACATACATACATATATATATATATAGATAGATATATATATTTAATGAAAATAATTTATTTATTTTCTTGTAGAAATCTCATTTTCTAAATAAAAATGCATAAAAATTACATCGAGATCGAGTGCTCCTTACGGAGGTCTGCATCTCGCTCTACTAAGCCCGAGAATGTGCAATAATCTGCACCATCCCGAACGGGGTCACCAAAATGGGTTGTAGAGGTGTAATTGCATGGAAATGTTTAATACATCTTTTTATAGATAACAGTTTTGTAAATTTAGGGTATTTATTTGTAAAGTCATATTTTCCCGTATTTTATTGTTCCAAAATTCATCGTGCTAAAATAAAGATGTGTGTTTGATGAAGTAGGTCATTACCTCGTGAACTATCTAAAGGTATAGCAAGGAATAAAGGTTATAAAGTCGAAATGAATAGTTTATGGTATTTTTATGTAAAAATATGATAAATATCACAAAAATGATTATTTTGATATGAAACTTGTTTTATTGAGTTTTTTAATGTTTTATTAATCAACATATGAGAATATGGTTTTATCTTGTTAATGAAAAGTGTAGCTTTTAAAGAAAACCGAATCGGAAGTCGGATTAACTCCGCTTCCGTCGGGTTTTGGAAATGTAAATTTTAAAGAAGAAAAAGAGCGGGGGAGATGAGACTTACTGGCTTGGGGTCAAGAGAAGAGAGAAGGGATCTTAAAGAAACCTTTGGGGCGTCGTTTCGTCGCCGGAATCTCCTCGGAAGTTCGTCGGAGTTTCGCCCTTCACTAACTCCACTTGTACACTAGAAGACTTAAGAATTTTGTATAGTTTTTTTACTGGAATTCTGGGTGAGAAGGGTGTAAAATGGAGTGGTATTTATAGAGAAACATTAGGGTTTGGTGTGTGAAAGAAATGCATTTAAAATTTGCATTAAAAATTGAATTTAAAGGGTTTTATTATTCTCTGTAAATGTGCAGAGAAAATAAATAATACTGGAGTTATGGGGGGAGTCCAAGGGTCTAGGATTTACAAAAAAATTTTGGGTTTGGCCATACAAAAACCGGCGGCGTCGGCCCCAGCTTAATTCTCACTGGTCCGATCTTTGGGTTGGGGGCTCGGATTCTCACCACGAGTCTTGATCGGTCTAAATACTAATTTGTACATGTTTGTTTTAAGTGTTACCCTTCATTTTACGTGCAGTGCACATGCAAACCCTTGGACTTCTAAAAGATTAAAAGAAAATAAAGCAAAACGAATGTGTGGCTGATGAGATTCAAACTTTGGTGCTTTGTATCAGTAGTGCAAGACTTTACCAGTGAGCTACAAGATCTTTCTTGTTGTTCAAAAGCAAAATAAATTCTTATAGCATTCACAGGATTTGCAAATACCCCAATTATCTTTTAAACAATTTTATATACAGTGAAATTGGAGTTGTTACACCTGTTCCACCACCCGCTCCTACACCCACATTAACCATTAAAATATAAGTATATCATTTAAATTTGAACTTTTCAAAACAAAAGTTTCAAACTTGTTGGAATAAATAAATAACATTTATGCAATACTCCTGGGTAGCGGTGTCGGGGAATCGAAGCTCGCCCGTGGCGGGATCTGTCGAGGTGCCATGGACGGTAAGATACGCGGTCAGTATGCTCAATGTATCGCTACTAAATATTTCGTGTCTCCTATTGAAATCCTTCTAAGCCGGTGAATCTTTTGGATGTCTTATTTTTTCATCTTCACTTGGAGGTGCACGGTGATGCCAAATCATTATCTCAGCTGTTTTCTTGCACCTGAATAGCCTCTGCAGCCTCTATGTAATATCGTGCTATCTTGACAGGTTTATCGTGCTTCTTATCGGATTCTTTCGGTTTATACCTGGCCTCTCCACATGTTGGACACTCTTTCAAATCTGAATTCACTTTGCGGTACAACACAAAATTTTTGGGACATGCTTGAATCTTCTCACACTTCATACCAAAATCAGACATCATCTTCTGGGCTCTGTACCAGCTGTCGGCCACGTTATTTTCCGGGGGCATAGAATCTTTCAAGAACTTCAAAAGCATCATGAATGACTTGTTGCTCCATCCATTTAGGCACTTAATCTGGAAAAGTTGGAGAAACCATAGGGTAGAATATTTTGCATTCGCATAAATTGGTCTTCTAGCATCATTCATGAACTTTTCATATTTATCTGCACGCGGTCCTTGACCGGAAGGAATGCCATTTTCGGTACGAATACTATCATTTAGGGAAGCTTTTACCATATCCTCCATTTCTTCTCCTACAAAGAAATTACCGTCTTCTTCTTCTACCGCATTACCGTCTTCTCTTTCTTCTTCTGCCGCATTACCGTCTTCTTCTTCTCCTTTCCCGTGATATAACCAAGTTGTATATAGTCTAGTAAAACCATGTATAACGATATAAAACTCTACGAATTCTACCTGCTGCCAGTACTTATTCCTAAATTTATCACACGGGTAGAGAATCTTCTCTAACACGATTTTATTATGTGCGTATGCAAATTCAATGAAAGTAGCAAACTCCTGCGAAAAACTTAGGCTGCATACGTTGTTGCTAATCCACGTACATCTAGTCCTTAACTCTGATGTACTCATGGGCCATGTTAGACTGTATAACATATAAATTGTAGGTTATGATGACTATATTGAGAAATCTAAGAACGGGATGGTTACTGACAAAGAAGAAAATCTGTAAATACAAGTTTGTCATTGAAATGAATAAATTATCGACAAACAAAGTTATATTTGAAGATACCCAAATATGAGTTGTATTCTGTGTATCTATGTTTCGATTTATGATTTCACTTAAGTTTAGGGTTGTTAGTGTGTATGTGCTTTATGTAGGGTTGAAAAAAATAAATCATAATTTTTTTGAAGAACTAAGTTCTTTATATAGGGTTAAACCTTAATTTTTGGAAGAATTAAATTTCCATATGTTCTTGTTATTTCTTTTTGTTCGTTTGAAGCACTCACGTGGGAAACACGTGAGGCTTCAAAATAGTGCTAAGCACTAATGAGTCACCAAGTTATTCTTGTGTTTTCTTAGAGATATTGATCTCCTGTTAATGACAATTTTAGTCATTGTTGATCATCAAGATTTCGGTTTTGAGGATCTTGGATCATCATCATTTTTTGGAAGAACTAAGTTCTTTATATAGGGTTAAACCCTAACTTTTGGGGAGATTCGCTTCTGCAAATCTCTACCAGAGGAAGAACTAAGCTCTTATATGAAGGGTTAAGTTTACAGTAAAATTGTGCGTTTACGTTATGTCACGCCCCACCCCCAATACAGAGAGTATTGTCCGCTTTGGCCGAAACCGCACGGTTTTTCCTTTTAGAGCGAACCGGACCCGACCAGGGGCCATTTCCCAGGAGGTCACCCATCCCAAGACTTCCCTGGCCGGAGCACGCTTAACTACGGAGTTCTCAAGCTCCTGTAGTTCCGGTTCACTTAAAAGACGCATCTGTATTGAAAAGTGGTATCATTCCATTTATAGTACAGATCTGCCCCCTTTCGGAATGTATTCCGAAGAGTCCCCATTGTTCTACAGTGGGCAGTGGGTCCCACGGACTCAAGAGGTGGCCCCCACGGATTCAAGAGGTGGACCCCGCCCACTTAACACGACACTTGGCGTGGCACTTTGTTCCGTGTGACACTTTGCTCCGTGAGCAAGAACCGGGTCCCGACATTCTCCCCACCTTTGAACAATGGTTCGTCCGCGAACCACAGACCTACCTATTGAGGGACCAGCTCTGATACCATTCTGTCATGCCCCACCCCCAATACAGAGAGTATTGTCCGCTTTGGCCGAAACCGCACGGCTTTTCCCTTTAGAGCGAACCGGACCCGACCAGGGGCCACTTCCCAGAAGGTCACCCATCCCAAGACTTCCCTGGCCCGAGCACGCATAACTACAGAGTTCTCAAGCTCCTGTAGTTCCGGTTCACTTAAAAGACGCATCTGTATTGAAGAGTGGTATCATTCCATTTATAGTACAGATCTACCCCCTTTCGGAATGTATTCCGAAGAGTCCCTATTGTTCTACAGTGGGTCCCACGGACTCAAGAGGTGGCCCCCACGGATTCAAGAGGTGGCCCCCGCCCACTTAACACGACACTTGGCGTGGCACTTTGTTCCGTGTGACACTTTGCTCCGTGAGCAAGAACCGGGTCCCGACACGTTATCATCGAGTATCCTACTGAAAGAACTAGTGCACCCTAAATTCTAACCCTAATTTTTAGAGGAATTAAATTCCCATATGTCCATATTATTTCTTTTTAATTTACTTGTTTTCCCCTAAGTTTTGAATCTAATGAACAAAATCCCCCCGATGAGAATTAAATTCTCAACTTGTGGGGAGATTCGCTTCTGCAAATCTCAACCAGAGGAAAAACTAAGTTCTTATATGAAAGGTTAAGTTTACGGTAAAATTGTGCGTTTACGTTATTATCAAGTCTTCTATTGAAGGAACTAGTGCACCATAAACCCTAACCCTAATTAACCTAAATTATCACTAATTAACCCAAAATTAAATCCTAATCATCACCCTAACTCAAATTATCTCTAATTAACCCAAAATTAACCTAAATTAACCAAAATTACCCTGATTAACCCAAATCAACCCTAATCATCACCTAACCCAAATAAACCCTAATCAACCCAAAACTAACCAAATAAACACTAATTAACATCCTAACATAAATACACTCTATTTTACCTAATTAACCCAAATTAACCCTAACTCAAACCCTAACCCAAATCACCCTAACCCTAATCATCATCCAAACCCCAACCCAAATTAACTCTACCCCAAACCAAAATTAACCCTAATTAATTTAATTAACCATAACCCTAATCATCACCATCCAAATTTTACCTGATTAACCCTAACTAACCCTAAACCTACCTAATTAACCATCGCCCTAATCCTAACCCTAGCCCTAACCCCAAACCGAACCCTACCCTAAACCAAAATTAACCCTAACCCTAATCATCACCAACCCAATTTTACCTGATTAACCCTAACTAACCCTAACCCTACCTAATTAACCATCGTCCTAATCCTAACCCTAGCCCTAACCCCAAACCGAACCCTAACCCTAACCCCAACCCCAAACCGAACCTTAACCCTAACCCTAACCTACCTAATTAACCATAACCCTAATCCTAACCCTCACCCTAACCCTAATTAACCCCCAATTAACCCAGAACTAACCCTAACCTTAAAATCAACAATAACACAAATTAAGAATAATTAATACTTCAAAATGGAAATTAACTCACCTCACTTGTAGTTTTGTCGGCGGATGGAGCTCGACGAGGTGGAAGAGGCCGGGGATGGAGCTCGACGAGGTGGCGGCGGCAAGATGGCGATGAGCAGGAAATTTTGAGACTGTGGCGATACTGAGGTGGAGGAGCTCGACGAGATGGTGGCGGAGACTGAGCTGACGATGACGACGAGAAGTTTTGACGACGAGACTGAGGGGATGACGCGCGTGCGGGGAAGTTGGTATGAAAAATTGGAGGAGATGAGGAAATTTCCGAGACTTTTTTTATAAATTACCCTTCTTTGTCTCTACGGATTAATCCGTAGGATCTTCTTTTGCGGTTTCGTAGGGCCAAATAAAAGATTACATTTAAATATTTTTAAATTAATCTATTGGGCACCGTACGGGTAACCAGATGGCCCTACGAATTAATCCATAGGGGCAATAAAAAGTTGCCCCTAGGAATTATTCTAGCCGCAGGGGAAAACCTTATTGCAGCAGTGTCTCCTGTTGCAAGTTGGTACTCTATGCATTAATACATACAGATCATAAACAACAACAACAATAGGATAGTTTGGTAGCCCATTACTACAGTGATGTGGTTGGCTTAATTCTTTAAAAAGGAGTTGGGCGAGGCAAAGGCAATGATCCTTTAATTTAGTTAGACTGTTAAGAGCAAATGCATCAATCTTATCATATATCATATCTCATAACCACTATGAGTTGTCATTACTATTGTGCTAACCTCTGATTAACTTATGTTAATTTCTTTCCAAAATACATTGCTTAATCTTATGATTTCTTTATAAGTAGGCTCAGCAGATCTCGACGGCAGCGATTGCGTGAGTGAGTGAGTGAGTGAGAGAGAGAGAGACTTGCCGTCTTGGAGGAGCCCCGGTCGCCGGTTGAGAAGGAGGACGGTGGCAAATCTCGACAGCGGCAGATCATGTGCCTGAGAGAAAGGGAGAGAGAGAGAGAGACAATGAGAGAGCACTACTACAAATAGGGGTTGCCCTTACGGATAAATCCATAGGAGCAAACCACTGCCTCTACGGCTATATTCGTAGGGCACGAAAATACGTCGTAGGTGCATACGCCACAGGTGCAAGTCTTAGCCTTAAACATGCCCCTACGGTTAAATAATTGCCCCTATGACTTAATGCATGGGTCCATCTGTCCCTATGGATTACACCGTAGGGGCAAAAAATTTATTTAATTTATCAGTTTATAAAATAAAATAGTTGCCCCTCCGGATAACTCCGTAGGGACAAATATATGCCCCTACGGCTCCATGCGTAGGTCCAGATGTGTAGGGGCAAAATATCAGGTAGCCTGATAGCTTGTTCCTACGATAACTGTGTAGGGGTAAAGTTATGCCCCTACGGATTGGACCGTAGGGACAAGGCTAACCCCTCTTACTGAGTCCATATGGGCAAAATATCAGATATCCTGATATTTTGTCCCTACGAATATATGTGTAGGGGCAACGTTGCACTCTACGAATTAAACGGTAAGTGCAACATTTGGCCCTACAGATTAATCCGTTGGTACATTTATGAGATTTTTTTTAAAAAAAAAGGGTTGCCTGTTTTTTCCTCGCCCCGTACACAATAATATATACATCATATATAAAAATAATCAACAAGTAGAATATACACTGCGGTATTCATAATCAACATCTCATGCATAATATATAAAAGAAATTAACAAGCAGAATACGATATCAATCTAAATTAATATGAACACGCAAACACCACCAATATCGTCCAAAATATATACAATATGTATCATATAAGTAAATACATGTTTAAAATATAAGAATCAAAAAGCTACCCTACCTTGGTCCAGCTCCACCTCTGGTAAACGTCGTAATCTGGCGCACCTGCTCCTCAGATATACCCTGAGCCAACATCTCGAGCAATGCGGAGTGTGCGGGAGTCCGAGCGGGCTGTGGAGCTGTAGGAGTGGTCTGCGCAACCGCAACCGAGATAGTGGCTTGCGGAATCACAGCTGTGGGAGTCTGAGCGGGTTGTGGAGCTATAGAAGTGGTCTGCGCAGCCAAAGTAGTGGCTTGCGGAGCCGCAGCCGAAGGAGATGCATGTGGAGGCTCAGCCGAAGTACCCTGTCGCGTCTGTTCGGTTTTGTGTGTAATAAACGAGTAAGAACTGTGTATCAGTCGAATTCGTATCATTATTAGGTTATTACGAAACCCCAATCTATATATACTTAGGGACTTGGTCCCCGTTTGGATATCTAGTTTGGAAAACCGTAGTTTAATTTAATTAGACAGTTCTATGTATGTATGATTAATCAAAACTAAGTTTACAACCAAATAAGCTCAGGATACGTACTAATATTGGATATGTTGCTATCTATAATATGATATAATATTTTACTATTAAGTAGTATACATGTTAGTGTATATGCCCTAGAGGCCATTACTGTATCATACTAGTTTGTATATTACTTGATGGAAGCTTGAGATATTCACAGTTGTATAGACAATCTTACTCAAAATGGTAGTATGCTACTTGGTTTATCTCTACTTTAATATGTGCATGTGTTTCTTTCAGCATATTAGTAGAGCCCTTAGGATCTTTGCTTGATTACCAGCGTTGTGATGGCAGTCACACTTGTAGGGGCTGGGTAATCTATAAGCACATCTTTATACAGGTCCCAAGTCGTAGGACTATCGAGACAGGGCATCGATACTCCGGAGTAGACTAGTGTATGCGTTTCTCATCCCAGCAGGTGAGACGGTCTGTCCCACAACCGTCAGTACGTCGTACTTGAGATAGTATGCGGGTGCTCGTTAGGTTACGAGTACACTGGACAGGACTCGTCGGGAACTGTTGGTTGGTACTATACATATCGTCAGTTATCAGTTCCCAGGTGACATGAGTACAACTTAGTCCGCTGACTTGACACCATCACTTCACCTCGAGTGTGTTCCCACTGTACTTTGATTACTACCCTACCACGGCTCAAAGGAGTCGTGCAAACAGGTAGTAGTTGGGTGCAGTTCCGAAGCATTTGGAGGCAGTGACGGTTAGACATGATTCGTCTCTCCCGGTAGTGGGAGTTGATATCGCGCTGTGTCATGGAGAGCCATTACACATAGTCGTCTCTGGCCAGGGCAAGCGAGATATACTTGTAGGTTTCCAGTGTTATCTCAGGGTGTTCTGGACTACACTCCGACACGACTTGTACCGCTATTAGGGGACTAACGTTTACCGCCCCGTAGGCCCGCCATGCGATATTCTCAGACGAACAGACCGGACTGTATGGAGACTGTCACATTCAGGCTCGGTAGGAGTTCGGATGGGTTCACCTCATCAGTCTTCTTATCGGCATCTACCTGGGGACCGTTACGTATAGCTAGTGCCGCTTGCGGTCTGTGGTTAAACCCACTACCGGTGTAGTGTCGAATCTTTAGAGTCCCACACAGAGTGCTATTCGCCTTTGGGCAAAACAGAGTAGAGGTCGCATGGTTTTGCGACAGGGTTCGTTCACATCCGTGCACTTATGCACGTTTGGTGTCCGGGCAGTTATTACTAGCGGGCTTTGGTTTAAGCCAGATCCAAGTATATGTTTTGGGATTGGTTTTATCTCGTTTGTATTCGTGTTCCTCGGAGCGCGGATGTGGATGTGTATGCACGGATTAACAGAGGCAGAGGATTCTCATCAGGGTTGTTGACTGTTGACTTTTTCTAAACCCTAATGAGAATAAGAAATATGATTAATAATAATATTTAATTAAGTATTATTGTGCCATGGTTGAGTTGAAAGTTTGACTTTTGTTGACTTGTTGATTTTGTTGACCGGTTGACTAGTTTGGACTTGTTGACCATCATCATTTCATGGCTATGACTTTTGGCTTGCTTGTTGTTCTTTACAAAATGAGTGCATGAAATGATAATGCCATTGACATGAACCATCACAAAATACTTAATTATTATTATTATCATGATTATTTTTGTTTTTGAGAGCATGGTTGTAAAAGTCTTCTCTCATTCTATCATTTCCATTCTCTCTCATCCAAGCACTCCCTCTTCCTCTTGCTCATGGTTCTCTTGTCTTATGAGTTGAGAAACAAGAACCATTGAGATAAAATCCTAAAAACACTTCTCTACTCACTCTAGAGTACAAGGTCTAGCAAGCCAAGTATTTTAGTTTCCTCTCGATTGAGGAAGGAGCCAAAGGTAGAAGCTTTCGGGTGGATCCATTTTCGGCATAAGGAGACGACGAGGTGAGGCCGATCCGACCACTACAAGGAGAAGAAGAGAAGGAGTTCAAGACTAGGTATAACCCCTAACATAGTAGTTAAACTCTTAGTTAGATTGTTAGATAGTTTGTTTAGCAAAGATCCGGTTTCTAGTCCATGTTACCCTTCACCAAAAAAATCATTTTTCACCGTTTCCGCAACACCGAAAGAACCGGGACGGGTAACGTGGACTTACAGTGGTATCAGAGCCTAGCTAAACACTATCTAGCATGTTAGCAAAGTATCTAGAATTTCGATCGGAGAAAAAATCACAAAACGCGCCCGAAAACCATGCTTGTTGTCGATTTTTAAAACGGCTCAAGAAATAATTTGACATATCTTAAAAATTGTCTCAGGGTTTTCTATAAACACCCAGCAAAAACGATCTAACGAGTCGACCAACTCATCGCGGAACCGCGGCAAGAACATGCTTCTTGCCGCGGATCCGCGGCCGAGTTGACTCGGCCGTGGATCGGTTTTGCTGCAGAGTGTTCTGTGTGTAGTTTTGGGATTTTTGGAATATGTTTTTTCTGCCCAGATTTTCCAGAAAACAAATTTGTGTTTGCGGTGGTTACAAATCCGTATTTTGATCGAACTTCTATAGACTTTAGCTAATGGGTTGTATCTGTGTTGTGATATATGTATTGAACGCCTGCTAATCACTATACGTCGATTAGTGGGGGTTATAAATATCTGTGATCTATAATATTGATGGTTTGTGTATATAAATTCGTTGGATTGTCGCGGATGAATAGCCGGGGGTAGTGAGATGAGAGTTTTCTTAACTTTTCATTTGATGTAATTTGTAATTGATGTAAATTATTTATATGGCCGCACATCCGGGATGAGGTTGTAGCCGCCATTGTATAATTTCTTTTACTGTTTTTGCTCCTAAGATAGACCCAAAGTGGGGTGCACAAACTACCGGGTACCTCGAAGTGCCGAGTGGCCTACTCACGTTGTTGAGGGAGGTTGCTTCACTTCGGGTATTTGGCTGGTGGATTGCCGCACCCGTAAGGGTCTAGGGTAGGGTATTGGCTATTCATCGCGACCGTGTAATCCGCTTTTCGTTACAGGGTCGAACGAAACGCGGATTCCTAGTATATCCAATGTGTTCATCTGTGATCTGGAATGGCTATCATTGCATCTGACGAATGTATATATCTATATATGATATATATTTAGGCGTTGCTTATATTTTGCATCCGCGCTAGTCCAGCCCCCTATCTATCGTTAGTTAAGTAACCTAACGGGTAATGACGGGGCCCCGTGGCGAATGCGGATGGCATAAGCGTACGTCATATTTTCGTTGTTTTCTGCAATGGTAGGATTAAATGATGGGACGCATTAAAATTAATGCAAGAAAATAAATCAAAGTAAAGTCGTTGGAACAATTTCAAAATCACTCGATTTCTTTTCAAAAACAGCTTTTAAACGCGGAGCTTAAGCCATTCCTTTTAAAAGCTATCTCGTTTCTTCGATTATATCAAGTTCACTACGTTCACGGTTTCGCCAAAACCATTCGTAGCCCTCCGTCGTTTCATATGAATATCCAACAGTATTCAAGCTGTGTTTGTTGGCCTTAGTCAAGGCACAGTGATTGGTAGCTGGTGGGTATTCATATGTTGCATAGATAGATGCGTTAGTTTGGGACAGTCGTATTACTTTGTTGGCCATAGTCAAGGGTATATACGGGTGGGTTCAAATCAACCTGGACAATGACGGGTAGAACTTGACATGTGACTTATGATTTGTTGGCCTTAGTCAAGGTCATAAGAGCATAGGGAAAAAATCCACATCGGGAGTTTCAAAAGAAACTGAAACTTGCTAGCGCTGCATACCATTTGGAGTGTGATGATTCTGGTAGGATTCCTTCAGTTTTATCGCATGATGATATTTGGATCCCGATCCTACTGTGAGTATATGCTACTCCTCTGGAAATTTCTCACTTAACGATCAATGCTATAAACCTAGTAGGTGTCTAGAAAGGTGTTAGCGGGGCTACGCCCCTAGGAAAAAGAGGTTCTTTAATTAAGAAACTTCGCGAAAGCGTTGGAAAACCTCCCCCGAAGTACCGACACTGGCCTGGCTGAACGGTTAAGCAAGTATTGTACGGTGAGATTGATCCCGACTAATTCTTCCTTTTTGGTTTGAGGAGGGATTCGAGAAACAGTGGGAGCCATCCTGTTTAGATAAACTAAAAACCAATCTAAATTTGCAAGAGCATCATGTTGAGTGTTTTCTTCTCTCTCTCTTAATTGCACCGACCCAGTGACCACACATAGGTTACATCTAGATAATAAAATGACTGAATCTGACTGTTATGATTGGCCAAGATCTGTCCAGATGTCCATTGCCCATGACAAGCTGGGACACCTCTTAACAAATCAAACCCCTGCCGTCTCAGGACCAGTTTCCCCTGTCACGGATGTTAGTTATATGTATGCCCTAGAGGCCATTACTGTACATACGATGTATATTGTAGTGGATGCTAGGACATATATAGGGAGGACTTTCTTGCTCGACATGATAGTATGCTATCTGGTTGTACTTTATCTTAGCATGTACTCTGATTGTCTCTATATTACATGTTGATAAAGCCCTTAGGATATGTACTCGACTAACGGGACTATGATGAGATCATACTAGTGGGGCCACGGTAGTCGATGAGTACATCCTATAATTGTTCCTAGTCGTGGGTGTATCGAGACAGGGCATCGATGCACCAGAGTAGACTAGCGTATACGTATCTTGACCCATATGATGGGCGATGGATGATCCCATATCCATCGGTGTTTGACATCAAGGATGGTGTACGGGTGCTCAGTGGAGACTGGGTACACTGGACGGACTCGCCGAGAACTCCCAGATGGTATTATACCATACGTCAGATGGCAGTTCTCCGGTGACACTGGTACAGAGTAGTCTGTTGACCCGAGATCGTCATAGAGTCTTGTGTGATTCCCACTGTGCTTTGATTTCCATCATACCACGTCCAAGAGAGCATGCAAAAAGGTGGCTTTTAGGTACAGTCCCGAATCATATGGAGGCAATGAGCGATAGGAGGGGATTCGTCTCTCCCGGTATAGGGAGTTGATATTGTGCTGTGTTCGATTGGCTATAACCGGAAATCCCTGGCCAGGGATGCTAAGATTTACTGGTAAGTGTTATCAGTAGTTTCTCGAACTGTTATAGACCTCATATCGACACGACTTATCGAGCTACTGGGGTCTGACGTTTACCACCCCTAGGCGAGATATGCGACATATCAGACGACGAGACCGGACTGTACGGGAGTGTTACTGTTTGGATTCACAGGAGAATGTACAGGCTTGCTTGTTGATCTTCTGAGCGCTCAATACCTGGGTAGCTGTTACGTTTAGCTGACCGCTTGCAGCTTGTGGGTGTTTGATATGATCATCACCTACTGCCGGCGTATTGACGATTCTTTAGAGTCCTACACAGAGGTTTCTTGGCTCAGGCAAAACGGAGTAGGAGCACATATGTGATATGTGCGGGACCGAGGATAATACGATATGAGATACCGTATTCTATTCTCGCGATATTTGATATCAACCGGGTCATCGGATCAAGTGCTGATTCGATGAATCGGTACGGATAAATATTAGTCGGTTATATGCGATATAGCCGGATTGTCGGATCAAGTGTTGATTCGATAATTTAATGTATAATAATATATATGATATATTAAATTACATTAACTAATATTTGCTCACTAAAAGATTCTTTTTCTCACTCGAGTAATACATTGATATATATGCGATATATGTTAATTGTATTATTTTATTTCGTAACGATAAATATTATATATGTGATATATAATATTGTAACATGATATGATAACTAATGCAACTTGTTTAGTGGAGTTTAAACATGATTAGGGTTTGGATTAGGGTTAAGCTTTCTAGATGTTTCTAGAAGGTTTTGGTTTTGTTTTGATAAAGATATTTACAAGTGACTCATGCTTTAACCCAACCCAAACCCTAACCCTAGTCAATTCTCTACAATGGTTAAGTCAACCATGGTTGCATTATTCTTCATATTAATCCTTTCTTATTCATCACAAAAGAAAATGGATCACTATTCTTCTTCTTCCTTCATTCTTTCATGAAAAAGCTTGCTAGATTTTTCCAAAGTGATGAATAAATATGAGAAAAAGATAAATAAAGAGAGCAAAAATCCTACTTCATCATCCTCATCTTCCCTTGCCATTTAGATGAGGGTGTTCACATCATTTCATGAGTGTTAGCTTGTGTTAAAGAAACTTCAAGGTAGATCATCTTAGTATCGAAGATCGGAAGCAAAGGTTGCATCTTTCTCTTCGTGGAACCTTTCGAGAGTCCGGATCCCGATGATCGCAGCGAAGGGACCACAACACGGAGCATATGAAGTGAAGGACCGGATCTACAAAGGTTGTAATCCCTCTCACTTAGTGTTAAAGTGTTTAGCATGCTTGTTTTCGCCTAATCTCTAGTTTAAAGATCCGTATTCGGGTTGTTCGGCACGGCTAAATTTTAAATCGGGCATAGTTGATGCCTCGTAGACCCTTGTGCGCGTGCCTAGCAACCCTACAGCGGTATCAGAGCCAAGCTAGAGCTTTAGGCGAAGTCTAGACGAAGTTTAAAGTCCGATCGAAACCCGAAACCCCGATAAAACCCGCTCTCTGGACTTTTTCTAAAAACTGGGTTTTTTCCAGATTAAAAATGCTTAAAAAATTCAGCAGGGAATTCTAAGAATTACGGTGCAAAATTTGACTCATGAACAGTACAAAGAGCGGCGGAACTGCGGCAGAAGCATGCCTTCTGTGGCGGTTCCGCGGCTAAAGGATGACATCATCATCCCCTGTTTGCACAGTAACTCCTATTTTACTATGCTAGATTTTCTGGGAATTTTTAATATTTATTCAAGAGTTGAATTTTCTGGGGTTGTTTTGGGATTCGGTGTTTCGATCGGAGTATCAGATTTTGTCTATGTGGTTTTCCGGATAATTTTTAAGAAACTGTTAAAAAATTCGAACGGATATCAATAACTCACTTTTTCCCCTGTCGGAAAATTTTTCAAAAGTTGGAGTTTTTCTCGTGTTTAAGAATGTTCTAAGTCGTGCAAGTAACTCGGTGGACCCTCTAGAAGACAACAAACCTTAACTCGATTATGTGACCGTCTTGAACTGCCTTTTGAACCTTAGGGTTTGGTGCAGTACGGCGTGCCACATGTGAGGCGTTGGCTTGACCCTTCTACGGCTGGACCATTGGTACTGTGGCATGTGATGGATGTTTTTAAACTGATTTCAAGTGTTGAGATATATTGGGGAAATCTTGGGTGCTTGATGATTCGATCGGAAAGTTTAACCTTTTCTATTTATCTGGAATGTGATACAATATTTGGAGTCCACAGGTAGTTATGAGATAACTAATTTGAATATTATAAACATAGCAGTTTAGTCTCAGTTGATCGGTTGCTAAGGAATTTTGATGTGATCAAAAGTTCGTCGCAATCACGTAGCGTACGCGGATACTTGCCGGGTAAACTTAATAGACAGCTACGCCCCATAGCCCCGACCAAGTGACTGTAGGAGAACCCCGTCGCCGAAAGCATCCGTTCGGGTGCTCGCGGCAGCGGTGTTCCGCCTTAGTGCACTTCGTCGACGGCATCTGGGGGTGCAGCCGTCTACTAAAGTTTGCGACGAGCATTCGATCAGGACGTCGGGAATCTTGTTGAATTGCCCGACTTAATATTGAAAAGAGTTTTCGATAATGAGACTAAAATGCGGGGTTTATAAATGTTAGGCATGCGATGTCTAAAGAATTCATTTGGTTAGACATGCGATGTCTAAGAAAGTTGCGGATTCCAACTGTTGTAGTTTTACATTTTTTTCTGTGACCGTAAGCGTAGTATGTGGTGTATCGCCGGCTTCGTTGCTATACATCAACGGCAATCGGGATACGCATACTTGCTTACGTTGATGATATGAGATATTATGTGTTGCTATGATATGTTGTATTGGATCGTCGCGTTTGAATAGCCGGGGGTTTTATGTGAGATGAGAGTTTTTCTTTTTCATTCATGTATAATTCATTTGTATGTAATATTCTTTTATTGGGGCACTTCCAGGTAGCGGAAGATGTCACCGTTCTATATTATTTACTTTTCCGCATTAGGTAGACCCAAGGCGGGGAGCACAAGTAACCGGGTTCTAGGGTCCAGTGGGAGACCATCTCGAGGAGTCGAGACCGGGTCTCCTAACCCTAGAATTGGCTGTGTTACTTGCCGCTCTCGTAGGGGTCTAGGTATGTGGGTTTGGCTATTCATCGCGACCGTGGAATCCGTGTTTTATACAGGCTCGTATTGAAAACACGGACGTCCTAGTATATCCAATATTTCATATATGTTCTTCTGCTGCAATGTTCTGTGATGAGATCATATTACTGCATGAGACGAATGTTTATATTATATATATGAGATATATGTTATATTGCAGATTTCGTTTCAAAAGAGATGCTTGTGAAGCATAATAAAATGGGACTTCATTAATGAGATTAATGAAATAAAATAAACCTAAGATGTTGTAGAAACTTGTTTAAAAACTGGTAGCTCTAGTTCTTGCTTTGCATAGCGGTGTTCTTTGTAGAACATCCAGCACCTTATTCGATAAGGAAAGGACCGAGATCCCTTCACCGGGAGTGACTCCTTTAGCAATAACTGGCAGATGCTACAAACTCGGTTTGTCTTTTGATTGCTTCTATAGTTCTTGCTTTGCATAGTGATATATATGATATATCCTGCACCTTATTCGATAAGGAAAGGGCCGACGATCCCTTCACCGGGAGTGACCCCTTTAGCAAAACTAGAAAAGCCTCAAAAACACTCCATTTAAAATCACTCGATTCTACGACGATATCAAGTTCATTACGCAATAGGTTTTCTTAAAAACCTGTCGTAACCCTCCGTCATTTTAGGAAGTAGAGTACTTAGTATTCGTGCTGTGTTTGTTGACCATAGTTAAGGCACAGTGTACGGTAGCTAAGTGATGTCTTCCTATATAGCATATGATGCGATTAGTTAGGACAGTCATATGACTTTGTTGACCTTAGTTAAGGGTCATGTGGGTGGATCTAATTAATCAAGAAATGACGGGTAGAACTTGACTAGTGCTTATGATTTGTTGACCATAGTTAAGGTCATAAGTCACTATGGGCAAAATATTATTGGGAATTTCAAGTGTTGAAATTTGCAATGAGATTGCATACCTTCTATGAGATAGTTGGATCCCGATATCCGCTGCGAGTAAGAGTTACTCCTGGGAGAGTTTTACACATTACAATTAGCCGATCAAGTAGGTGTCTAGAAAGGTGTTAACGGGGTTACGCTTCTAGGAAAACGAGGTTTACTTTAATTAGGTTCGTGCGAAAGCACGGGAGACCTCCCTCAACGTACCGACACTGGCCTGGCTGAAAGATTGGCGAACTTGTAGCATGTAATTAATCCCAGCTAGTCTTTCCTTTTAGGGTTTGAAGGAAGATTTGATTAAAACAGTGGGAGACATCCTGATTAGATATATTAGATAACCAATCTAATCTTGCAAGAGCATACGCTGAGTGTTTTCTTCTCTCTCTCTCCAGGTAGCGACTATATCACGCCTTAATCAAGATAATAAAATGAATGAATTGACCGAACCCGCTTGTTATACTGAGCTGGGGAATGTTGGTCCCGCTCCAACTTATAATTGTTATAAGACAGAGCAGGAAATTGGGGAATACCAGATTTCCCGTGCCGCCCAAACGAAGAAAGTGCATGTTGATGCATCATCTTCGGGTGTGTTCATTACACAGAACTGTTTCTCGGTATCCTTTACGTCCTGGGTATGTGATACCGGATCAGGATCCCGTATATATAATCTGTTACATGGGCTACAGATAGGTAAAGAACTGAGAACGGGTGATAAGTTTCATGAGACAGAAAATGGTGCAAGTGTTGCAGCCAAGTCTGTTGGTCAATATCACCCTGTATTACCTGAATACATTGATTCTGGACGAATGTTGTTAGATACCGAACCTGATATACAAAATCATATCAGTTTCTTTATTAGTAAAGAAAGGATATAATTTTGTATTGTTGGATAATGTTTTGAACATTTCCTATATCAATAGTTGATCGGTTCAGGCACATTATCTAAAAGCATTGTCGTTCTAAATCAAACCACAGTTCTTAGTATATAGAACACACACAAGAGGAAAAGTTCAGAATGAACGAATCCTTCTTGAGGAATTGTAGACTAGGTCATATCAATGCGACCCGACTGGCTGAAGTTACATTTAGATGCATATTTAAATTAGTTTGAATTTACATCTTGTGAAACTTGCCAGTCATGTCACAATGATAAGATGATCACAGCTCTATTTATTGGAAATAGAGAAAGAGTTAGTGAACTTTTGGGATTGATACATGTTGATGTATGAAAGGTCCCCTGTCTACACATGCCAAGACCGGTTCTTTGTACTTCATTACATTCTCTGATAATCTCTCAAGATTCAGACATATATTCCAGTTGAAACACAAGTCTGAACCTTTTGAGATATTCACAGAATATAAGTTAGAAGAAGAGAACCAATATACGGATAGAAGTATTATGTCCTATGATGTGATCAAGGAGGAGAATACTTAAGCACAGAATTCCTGGACTATTCTAAAGGAGAATGAGATTCTCTCTCAGCATTACTCCTCCGTATACACCACAGCACGTCGGTGTATCGGGGTGGAGCCATAGCACCCTATGTGATATGGTGTGCTCTATGATGAGTACTACTGAGTTTCCTATTTCCTTTAGGGAGTTATGCACTTGTGAAGTTGCATACCTATTGAATAGGGTTCAAATCAAATCAGTTGTCTACTACTTCATATGTGATATGGAAAGGGAAGAGCCCATATCTTAAGTTTGTTAAGATTTGGGGTTGTCCGGCCTATGCCTAAAAGCAAAATCCGGACAAGCTCGAGGTAAGGTCTGTTATGTAGAACTGGAAATGTTCTAGCTATACAAATTGCAGCTGATGATTTGGTAGAACCAAAGGATTCAATAGTTTCCAATGAACCTCAGCCTCTCTGCCGATCTAGTAGGGTTCCTCACCCACCTGAGAGATACTTCGGTTTCTCTATGACAGTGGGAGCGAGGATTGCATCATGAGATGATGACCCAACTAGTTTCGAGCTGGCCATTAGGAGTGGGACTCTGTAAGAATGGCTGGATGCTTATCGATCTGAGATGGAATCCTTATACACCAACAAAGTATGGACTTTGGTTGCTTTATCTGAAGGGTTAAATCCCCATCAGGAGCAAGTATATCTTGAGAAGATTACTTGGTGTATATGGAAAAGTTGAGACTTTCAAAGCTAGACTTATTAAAGGTTTGCATCATAGACCAGGTATGGATTATGTTGAAACCTTTTCTAAGGATCTATGCTTAATTCCATCCAGATCCTACTTGCCACGGCTACATACCATGACTACGATATCTGGTGGTTGGGTGTCATGATTGCTTTTCTAAATGATGTTTTGGAAGATAGCGTCTATAAGTACACAGCCAGAGGGCTTCGTAGACAGTGGGAGCAGCGGAAACGTGTGCAAGATGCTTCATAGGATAAAGCAGGCATCGCGGAGTTGGAACATCTGTTTTGATGTGGTAGTCAAAGAGTTTGACTTCATCAAAATGGTAGATGAACCTTGTATATACAAAAAGGTAGTAGGGAGTATGGTGGTGATCCTCGTAGAGTACGTGGATGACATACTCTTGATAGGGAAGGAGTTTCCTATGCTACGCTCGGTTAATCTCCGCTTATCACAAGGATTCTCCATATAGGATCAAAATGATACCTCCTAAATCCTGGGTTTTTGGATCTATGAGATAGATCTAATTGGATGTTAGGATGCTCACTAGTTGTAGTGAGATGGTATCAATCGATCCTGGGGAGAATCACTGGAAAGGTTCCAGGGTGATAAGGACGACTGAATGTCAGTCGCAGGCATTGTCTTTACCCTCAGTGGAGGGACGGTATGTTGGAAGAGTTCCAAGCTAGATACCGTGACATACTAGACGATTAAAGGAAAGATACATCGTTACCAAGGATACTACAAAAGAGGCAGTCTGGATATTTATAAGTTCATAAGATGAACTTCGTTCCTACCATTGTGTGACAATGGAGTTGTGGCTTTAGCCAAGGAACTACCGTCCCATCAGAAATCCAGATATAATTCTTAGGCAGTATCACCTGATCATGGAGATGGTTGATCTCCAGGGAGATCGAGGTTAGGAGAGTAGACACAGAGGACAACAGCGCGAATCCATTCACAAAGGCCTTTTTCCCAGTAGAGACTTTTATGGGATGGTTGAGTATGAGATACTTCAACCGTAGCTAATCGTTGGGTATGCGATACCATAACAGATGGCCCTAGTGCAAGTGGGAGATTGTTAGTTATATGTATGCCCTAGAGGCCATTACTGTACATACGATGTATATTGTAGTGGATGCTATGACATATATAGGGAGGACTTTCTTGCTCGACATGATAGTATACTATCTGGTTGTACTTTATCTTAACGTGTACTCTGATTGTCTCTATATTACATGTTGATAAAACCCTTAGGATATGTACTCGACTACCGAGACTATGATGAGATCATACTAGTGGGGCCACGGTAGTCGATGAGTACATCCTATAATTGTTCCTAGTCGTGGGTGTATCGAGACAGGGCATCGATGCACCGGAGTAGATTAGCGTATACGCATCTTGACCCATATGATGGGCGATGGATGATCCCATATCCATCGGTGTTTGACATCAAGGAGGGTGTACGGGTGCTCAGTGGAGACTGGGTACACTGGACGGACTCACCGAGAACTCCCAGATGGTATTATACCATACGTCAGATGGCAGTTCTCCGGTGACACTGGTACAGAGTAGTCTGTTGACCCGAGATCGTCATAGAGTCTTGTGTGATTCCCACTGTGCTTTGATTTCCATCATACCACGTCCAAGAGGGCGTGCAAAAAGGTGGCTTTTGGGTACAGTCCCGAATCATATGGAGGCAATGAGCGATAGGAGGGGATTCGTCTCTCCCGGTATAGGGAGTTGATGTTGTGCTGTGTTCGATTGGCTATAACCGGAAATCCCTGGCCAGGGTTGCTGAGATTTACTGGTAAGTGTTATCAGTAGTTTCTCGAACTGTTATAGACCTCATATCGACACGACTTATCGAGCTACTGGGGTCTGACGTTTACCACCCCTAGGAGAGATATGCGACATATCAGACGACGAGACCGGACTGTACGGGAGTGTTACTGTTTGGATTCACAGGAGAATGTACAGGCTTGCTTGTTGATCTTCTGAGCGCTCAATACCTGGGTAGCTGTTACGTTTAGCTGACCGCTTGCAGCTTGTGGGTGTTTGATATGATCATCACCTACTGCCGGCGTATTGACGATTCTTTAGAGTCTTACACAGAGGTTTCTTGGCTCAGGAAAAACGGAGTAGGAGCACATATGTGATATGTGCGGGACCGAGGATAATACGATATGAGATACCGTATCTATTCTCGCGATATTTGATATCAACCGGGTCATCGGATCAAGTGTTGATTCGATGAATCGGTACGGATAAATATTAGTCGGTTATATGCGATATAGCCGGATTGTCGGATCAAGTGTTGATTCGATAATTTAATGTATAATAATATATATGATATATTAAATTATATTAACTAATATTTTCTCACTAAAAGATTCTTTTTCTCACTCGGGTAATACATTGATATATATGCGATATATGTTAATTGTATTATTTTATTTTGTTACGATAAATATTATATGTGTGATATATAATATTGTAACATGATATTATAACTAATGCAACTTGTTTAGTGGAGTTTAAACATGATTAGGGTTTGGATTAGGGTTAAGCTTTCTAGATGTTTCTAGAAGATTTTGGTTTTGTTTTGATAAAGATATTTACAAGTGACTCATGCTTTAACCCAACCCAAACCCTAACCCTAGTCAATTCTCTACAATGGTTAAGTCAACCATAGTTGCATTATTCTTCATATTAATCCTTTCTTATTCATCACAAAAGAAAATGGATCACTATTCTTCTTCTTCCTTCATTCTTTCATGAAAAAGCTTGCTAGATTTTTCCAAAGTGATGAATAAATATGAGAAAAAGATAAATAAAGAGAGCAAAAATCCTACTTCATCATCCTCATCTTCCCTTGCCATTTAGATGAGGGTGTTCACATCATTTCATGAGTGTTAGCTTGTGTTAAAGAAACTTCAAGGTAGATCATCTTAGTATCGAAGATCGGAAGCAAAGATTGCATCTTTCTCTTCATGGAACCTCTCGAGAGTCCGGATCCCGATGATCGCAGCGAAGGGACCACAACACGGAGCATATGAAGTGAAGGACCGGATCTACAAAGGTTGTAATCCCTCTCACTTAGTGTTAAAGTGTTTAGCATGCTTGTTTTCACCTAATCTCTAGTTTAAAGATCCGTATTCGGGTTGTTCGGCACGGCTAAATTTTAAATCGGGCATGGTTGATGCCTCATAGACCCTTGTGCGCATGCCTAGCAACCCTACAACGGATAGTGATATCCGTAAGACATCGGAAAAGGAATGTGCGAAAGCCAAGTGCCTCGTGTTAGCCTTAGTTGATGGTGCATACCAGAAGCAGCACGAGAAGATGGACTTAGTTTCTATCTTCCTCCATAACAAAGATTTATATGGAGAGCAATCTCGTATCACAAGATATAAGACCTCGAACGAATTGCTTCAAGCGAGGTTGGCTGTCGGGTCATCTGTAGAGGGCAACGTCCTTACAGAGACCAGCTATTTTGAGCTCACGGACCTGAAGACCACGTTGAAGAACAGGTCATGTACTGACTTGATTCTATGGTCTCTGCCCTCTGCTTATAACCTGAAGGAAACCAAGGAAGTAGAAGGGAAGGGAAGGGCAAAAGTTTTGGGACTGGATGTAGTAAAAGATGGACGTTCCTATTGTTACGGAAATGAACATTGGCAGAAGGATTGCAGGGCTAGCAAAGCCAATAGCCAGGATTCGAAGCATGTTGTGGTTTCGGCTTCGGGTGTGTTTGTAATAGAGAACTGTATGTCAGTTAACCCTACTTCCTGGGTATTGGATACCGGATCAGGATCCCACATCTGTAATTCGTTACAGGCTCTGAGAAACCGTAGGGTTATCAAGATAGGTGATATGACTCTCAGGGTTGCTAACGGAATGAGCATGAACGTTGATTCCGTAGGGGGATATCATCTTGGACTAACAACTGGGCAGATATTGATTTTGCGTAACTGTTTGTATGTACCAGGTGCGACTTGTAATATCATATCTGTATCCTTACTTTCTAAGGAAGGATATGATTTTACTTTTGTAAGCGATGTGGTCCACATCCACCTAAATCAAGTTCTGATTGGGTCAGGTACATTAAATAACGGGATATACGTATTGAATCAAGCTCGGATTTTCAGTGTCCAGAACACACTTAAAAGAAAGTCTCCGGAAACAAATCAGGCTTTCTTATGGCATTGTAGACTGGGTCATATCAGTGAGAGAAGGTTGACGAAGTTACATACAGAAGGATATTTGGATCCGTTCGAATATCAATCATATACAACTTGTCAATCTTGTCTCATGGGAAAGATGACAAAGACTCCGTTCACTGGACACGGAGAAAGAGCAAGCGAGCTCTTGGGACACATACACAGTGACGTGTGTGGTCCAATGTCTACACATGCACGAAGTGGTTATTCATACTTCATTACATTCACAGATGATTTCTCTAGGTTTGGACATGTCTTCCTGATGAAGCATAAATCCGAGGCCTTTGAGAAATTTCGGGAATACAAGAATGAAGTTGATAAACAAACAGGAAAAAATATCAAGACACTGAGATCCGATCGAGGTGATGAATACTTGAGTGCCGAGTTTCTGGGCTACTTAAAAGAGAATGGAATTCTCTTGCAGCTTACTCCTCCATACACACCACAACACAACGGTGTATCGGAAAGACGGAATCAAACTCTATTGGATATGGTTCGTTCCATGATGAGTAAGGATGAGTTACCGCGATCTTTCTGGGGTTATGCACTAGAAACAGCTGCATATCTTTTGAACCAAGTTCCTACTAAGTCAGTGCCTACCACACCATATCAGATGTGGAGTCGGAAGAAACCCTGTCTTAAACACTTTAAGACATGGGGATGTCCAGCTTTTGTCAAAAAGAAGCATGCAGACAAGCTCGAGGCACGCTCAGTACAGTGTAAGTTTGTGGGATACCCAAAGAACTCCAAGGGGTATCTTTTCTATTACGCAGAGGAGCAAAAAGTCTTTGTTTCTCGTCATGCCCGCTTCTTGGAAACTGAGTTTTTGGAAAATCAGATAAGTGTGAGCGTAATAGAACTGGAAGAAATTCCAGAACCACAAGCTATTACTGAAACCTTGGTAGAACCAGAAGGTTCAGGAGAACCGGACATTCCTGCGCCTCTCCGCAGAAGTAGTAGGCAGTCTCATCCACCCGAGAGATACTACGGTTTTCTTATAGACGGGGATAGAGAGGATTGCACCATGGATTATGATGAGCCTACTAGTTTCCAGCAAGCCATTCAGAGTGGTGAATCAGTAAAATGGCTGGATGTAATGCGGACTGAGATGGAGTCCATGTACACCAACAATTTTTGGACTTTGGACTTTGCTCCAGAAGGGGTAAAACCCGTAGGCTGCAAATGGATCTTCAGAAAGAAGATTGGTGTAGAAGGGCAGGTTGAAACCTATAAAGCTAGACTTGTTGCAAAGGGTTTTCGTCAAAGACCTGGTTTGGACTATGACGAGACTTTTTCTCCAGTGGCTATGCTCAAATCCATTCGGATCCTTCTTGCCATTGCTGCCTTCCACGATTATGAGATCTGGCGGATGGACGTAAAGACAGCTTTCCTAAATGGAAATTTGGAAGAGTGCGTTTATATGGATCAGCCGGAAGGATTCATTCAGAGTGGGAGCAGCGGTAAAGTGTGCAAGTTGCTCAAGTCCATCTATGGACTGAAGCAGGTATCGCGGAGTTGGAACATCTGCTTTGATGATACTGTCAAAGAATTCAATTTTATCAAAAACCCAGATGAACCATGCATTTATAGTAAGATTGTAGGGAGAACTCTAGTATTCCTCGTCTTGTACGTGGATGACATTCTCCTAATAGGAAATGATATTCCTATGTTACAGTCAGTCAAAGGATTCTTGTCACAGAGGTTCTCCATGAAGGACCTGGGCGATGCCAACTACATTATGGGGATCCAGATCTATCGTGATAGATCTAAGAGGATGTTGGGACTTTCACAGTCCAGGTACATCGATACCATACTGAAACGATTCAGTGTGGAATATTCCAAGCTCGGTAATCTATCTGCTTGTCACGGAATCACCCTCTCCAAAAAGATGTCTCCCAAGACTGATTTGAAAAGGGCTCGCATGTCATCAATATCCTACGCATCTGCGGTAGGCTCTATTATGTATGCGATGTTGTGTACCAGACCAGATGTAGCATACGTATTGAGCGTTGTAAGCCGGTATCAGTCGGACCCAGGGGAGAAACACTGGATAATAGTAAAGAACATTCTCAAGTACCTGAGAAGGACTAAGGAGATGTTCTTGGTGTATGGCGGAAAAGACCTCCAGATCGAGGCCTTTGCTGACTCCAACTTCCAGAGTGACAAGGATGACTCCAAGTCCATGTCGGGTTATGTCTTTACCCTCAATGGAGGGGCGGTTTGCTGGAAATGCTCCAAGCAGGAAACCGTTGCTGACTCAACTATGGAAGCGGAGTACATAGCTGCTTGCGATGCCACAAAGGAAGCTGTCTTGATGAAGAAGTTCCTCACGGAGCTTCAGGTGGTTCCTACCATTGTTGATCCAATACCGTTGTATTGTGACAACAACGGCGCTATAGCTTTAGCGAAGGAACCCAGGTCCCATCAGAAGTCCAGGCACATTTTGAGGCGGTATCACCTGATCAGGGAGATCGTAGATCGCCGGGAGATCGAGGTGAAGAGAGTAAATTTAGAAAATAACACTGCAGATCCACTCACGAAGGCCTTACCCCAGACTCAGTTCGAGCGGATGATCGAGATGATAGGTCTTCGATACGCCAGTACATGGCCTTAGTGCAAGTGGGAGATTGTTAGTGTATATGCCCTAGAAGCCATTACTGTATCATACTAGTTTGTATATTACTTGATGGAAGCTTGGGATATTCATAGTTGTATAGACAATCTTGCTCAAAATGGTAGTATACTACTTGGTTTGTTTCTATTTTAATATGTGCATATGTTTCTTTTAGCATATTAGTAGAACCCTTAGGATCTTTGCTTGATAACCAGCGTTGTGATGGCAGTCACACTTGTGGGGGCTGGGTAATCTATAAGCACATCCTTATACAGGTCCCTAGTCCTAGGACAATCGAGACAGGGTATCGATATCCAGAGTAGACTAGCGTATGCTCTTCTCATCCCAGCAGGGGAGACGGTCTGTCCCACAGCCGTCAGTACGTCATACTTGAGATGGTATGCGGGTGCTCGTTAGGTTACGAGTACACTGGACAGGACTCGTCGGGAACTGTTGGTTGGTACTATACCTATCATCAGTTATCAGTTCCCAGGTGACATGAGTACAGCTTAGTCCGCTGACTTGACACCATCACTTCGCCTCGAGTGTGTTCCCACTGTACTTTGATTACTACCCTACCACGGCTCAAAGAAGTCATGCAAACAGGTAGTAGTTGGATGCAGTCCCGAAGAATTTGGAGGCAGTGACGGTTAGACTGGATCCGTCTCTCCCGGTATTGGGAGTTGATATCGCGCTCTGTCAAGGAGAGCCATTACACATAGTCGTCCCTGGCCAGGGCAAGCGAGATATACCAGTAGGTTTCCAGTGTTATCTCAAGGTGTTCTGGGCTACACTCCGACACGACTTGTACCGCTATTAGGGGACTGACGTTTACCGCCCCCTAGGCCCGCCATGCGATATTCTCAGACGAACAGACCGGACTGTATGGAGACTGTCATATTCAGGCTCAGTAGGAGTTCAGATGGGTTCACCTCATCAGTCTTTTTATCGGTATCTACCTGGGGACCGTTACGTACAGCTAGTGTCGCTTGCGGTCTGTGGTTAAACCCACTGCCTGCGTAGTGTCGAGTCTTTAGAGTCCCACACAGAGAGCTATTCGCCTTTGGGCAAAACAGAGTAGAGGTCGCATGGTTTTGTGACAGGGTTCGTTCACATCCGTGCACTTATGCACGTTTGGTGTCCGGACAGTTATTACTAGCGGGCTTTGGTTTAAGCCAGATCCTAGTATACGTTTGGTGTCCGGAACATAGATGCGGGTGTGTATGCACGGATTGACAGAGACAGAGGCAGAGGATTCTCATCAGGGTTGTTGACTGTTGACTTTATCTAAACCCTAACGAGAATAAGAAATATGATTAATAATAATATTTAATTAAGTATTATTGTGCCATGGTTGAGTTGAAAGTTTGACTTTTGTTGACTTTGTTGACCGGTTGACTAGTTTGGACTTGTTGACCATCATCATTTCATGGCTATGACTTTTGGCTTGCTTGTTGTTCTTTACAAAATGAGTGCATGAAATGATAATGCCATTGACATGAACCATCACAAAATACTTAATTATTATTATTATCATCATGTTTATTTTTGTTTTTGAGAGCATGGTTGTAAAAGTCTTCTCTCATTCTATCATTTCCATTCTCTCTCATCCAAGCTCTCCCTCTTCCTCTTGCTCATGGTTCTCTTGTCTCATGAGTTGAGAAACAAGAACCATTGAGATAAAACCCTAAAAACACTTCTCTACTCACTCTAGAGTACAAGGTCTAGAAAGCCAAGTATTTTAGTTTCCTCTCGATTGAGGAAGGAGCCAAAGGTAGAAGCTTTCGGGTGGATCCATCTTCGGCACAAGGAGACGACGAGGTGAGGCCGATCCGACCACTACAAGGAGAAGAAGAGAAGGAGTTCAAGACTAGGTATAACCCCTAACATAGTAGTTAAACTCTTAGTTAGATTGTTAGATAGTTTGTTTAGCAAAGATCCGGTTTCTAGTCCATGTTACCCTTCACCGAAAAATCGTTTTTCACCGTTTCCGCAACCCTGAAAGAACCGGGACGGGTAACGTGGACTTACAATACATACCATCATCTCCTTCAACTCCTCGACGGTGGCCTTCAAGGTGTCCAGTTCTTACTCTAGATGTCGCTCACGGGAGATAGAGGAAGTAACCGCCGGAGTGGAGTCCAACCTCATATGGGCCCTGCTAGGACCCAGTCCCCGGCCTCTCTCCCAACCTCCGTGGTGCCCTCCGTGTGCGGCGTCTAGGACTGGGGTCAGCAGCATCGGATCGTTCTGTCCAGTAAAATCGATCCCTGATGCCTCCGCCTGCTCAACCACCCGCTCCTACACCCACATTAACCAGTAAAATATAAGTATATCATTTAAATTTGAACCTTTCAAAACAAAAATTTCAGATAGGGGTTGAATAAATATTAACACTTATGTAATACTCCTGGGTAGCGGTGTTGGGGTATCGAAGCTCGCTCATGGCGGGATCTGTCGAGGTGCCGCGGACGACAAGATACGCAGACAGCACGCTCGGTGTACCACCCTGTGTCAGGGTCTGAGCTCTATGCAATTCGCCAAAAATTTACATATATTAGAAAATAACTCTCAATATTACATTATATTATAGTCGGTCTATTGTAATTTACCGATAACTCCATGGTACGAGTAATATTCCTCGAGCCGCCTGTATAAGTGGGGTGACCCCTCTTCGCCGACATCTTATTCTCTTTATTTTGATCGGCCTGTTTCTGCACAACATATTCAGATTTAGTTTTCTAATTAAGCAACACAAAAAATAAATTATATACTAAACAATGAATTACATTTAAAATACATACATGTTTGCGGTGAGAGTCGAAATATTGGCACAATAGAGGCCATGTATCTACGTCGACTCTCGCAAAAGCCGGAGTATGTAGGAGGGCCGCGCTCTCTGCCTCGGGGGTCGCCATCCACAGGAAATAGCTTTCGATCTTCAGCTCATTCCTATTGTATCGGACCTTCGATTGCATGTTCTTCATCAGGCCATGGTACAGAGCATGAAGATCGAGCACCCTCCCAGGATGATCAGGGTCGGGTACAGGCTGAAAATCGTAATCCAACTGAAAATACAAAAAAAATGTTATTAAATTGCAAGTGTTAATAATAAATATATTGGATAAATCAAATGAAAATATATATTAATACCCGAGCCTGATCCCAGAAGAGGGCGAATGAGCGCCGGTGCTGGTCGCCCCACTCAACGTGAAGTGGATAGTTCTTCACGAGGCGACTCTCATCCCCTATATACCGGCAAAACCTCTCGGCATAATCGCCGGTATAGCGATAATCAGGGGTAAAGAGGAGGAGGAATGCTGCCTCCCCCTAGCTCTGTCGGGCCTCAGCCTGTGGGATTGATTCGGGCCTCGAGTCCCCCTCTCGGGATGGGGATGCCCTGGGTCTACAAGAAATATCAAGACAATCAATATTAAGACAATGTGGTATTAAGAAATCAAGGTTTAACGGAAATTGAAGTGTGATATATACCTCCGGCGACAGAAGCACGAGCCTAGGCCCGGGCAGCAGCACGAGTGGGATGATAGTTCCTCTAGTGAGGAACAGTCGGTGACCCGGATGTGGACGCATCTCCAACTAAAAAATAAACATCGATAAATTCGGCCATGTTAGACTGTAAAGTTGGACGAACCATGAGAGGGTGGAATGCTTTGCATTCTCATAAATTGGTTTTCTAATATCATTCATGAAATTTTCATACTTATCCACACGCGGTCCTTGACCGGAAGGAATGCCATCTTTGGTACGAATAGATTCACCTAGGGTAGCCTCTAACATATCCTCCATTTCTTCTTATGGAAAGAAATTACCGTCTTCTTCTTCTGCCGTATTACTGTCTTCTCCTTCTTCTTCTGAAGCATTATCGTCTACTCCTTCTTATGCCGCATTATCATGTTCTTCTCCTTCCCCGTGATATAGCCAAGTTGTATAAAGTCTAGTAAAACCATGTTTAACGATATGAAGCTCTACAAATTCTACCTTCTGTCAGTACTTATTTCCACATCTATCGCACGGGCAGAGAATCTTCTCTATCACGATCTTATTATGTGCGCGTGCAAATTCAATAAAAGCAGCAACTCCTGCAACAAACATAGGTTGCATACGTTGTTGTCAGTCCACATACATCCAGTCCTTAACTCTGACGTACTCATGGGCCATGTTAGACTGTATAACATATAAATTGTAGGTTATGATAACTATAATAGAAAATCTAAGAACGGGATGGTTACTGACAAAGGAGAAAATCCGTGTATATGCTTTTTGTGTGCGTTTGTCATTGAAAAGAATAAATTATCGATAATCAAAGTTAAATTTTAGGATACCCATGTATGAGTTGTATTCTATATATGCGTGTTTCAATTTATGATTTCGCTTAAGTGTAGGGTTGTTAGTGTGTATGTGTTGTGTGTGCATTTGTTGTGTATTCGTGTTGTATGTGTGTGTTTCGGCTGTCGGGGGTAAGGCTTCTATCCTATTAAGAATGTATAGAGCATACACCCATTCTCTTGTGCTTTCAACCATTTCGAGAAAATTTCGGTAGCACCTCCCCGCTGTTCTCCGAGTACACTATAATAGAATAGATAATCATTTCAAAGCTGTGAAACAACGTTGAAATGAACATTTAATCTATCTTTGTACATGCAGAACCAGCAGAAAAGTACCGACGAAATAACTCGAAACAGATGAAAACACAAGTGAATGCAGGTGTTTGCTTTATGCATTCCTAACTTGTCCACACGGGATAAATCTATCGGTTATCATACGATTTAATCTTCTCGTCACATAGACTACACGACGGTTGTTAGTACCGAGCTATACCGTCCGATATTTAACAACCTTCGTATAGTTTGATGTCACGACGAACATCGAACGTTTGTTAACTGATAGACGGGGACTAAGTGGCGCTTTGAGTTTCATATATGAGTATCGATGAGAATATGAAAGTTTCATATTATCATCGAGTATCATATATTGGTTTTAACTTGAACATTTTGAATCACTCTCTAATGATGAGTTTGTTGTGTATTCGTGTTGTGTGTGTGTGTTTCGGCTGTCAGGAGTAAGGCTTTTATCCCATTAAGAATGTATAGAGCAGACACTCATTCGCTTGAGCTTTCAACCGTTTCGAGTAAATTTCGGCAGCACCTCCCCGCTGTTCTCCGAGTACACTGTAATAGAATAGATAATTATTTCAAAGCTGTGAAACAACGTTGAAATGAATATCTAGTCTATCTTTGTATAAGGAGAACCAGCGGAAATTTACCGACGAAATATCTCGAAACGGATGAAAACACAAATGAATGCAGGTGTTTGCTTTATACATTCCTAACTTGTCCACACGGGACAAATCTATTGGTTATCATACGAATGAATCTTCTCGTCACATAGACTACACGACGGTTGTTATTACCGAGCTATACCGTCTGATATTTAACAACCTTCGTATAGTTCTATGTCACGACGAATATCGAATGTATGTTAACCGATGAACGGGGACTAAGTGGCGCTTTGAGTTTCATATATGATTATCGATGAGAATATGAAAGTTTCATATTATCATCGAGTATCATATATTGGTTTTAACTTGAACATTTAACATGAATAGGTTTTACGTTTACGTTTCGTTATTAAGGGTTCGAAATTTCAAGTTTAGGATAAATTTTTCTTGCGTTTACGGTAAAGTTCTACGTTTACGTTATTATCGAGTATCCTACTGAATGAACTAGTGCACCCTAAACCCTAACCCTAAATAACCCAAATTAACCTAATTAACCACAATTAACCATAATCGTTAACCTAACACAAATTATCTCTAATTAACCCAAACTTAACCCAATTTACCCAAATTAATCTAATTAACCCTAATCAACCCAAACTTAACCCAATTTACCCAAATTAACCTAATTAACCCTAATCAACACCCTAACCCTTTCAAATTATCACTAATTACCCCAAATTAACCCTACCCTCTAATTAACCCAAATTAACCCTAGTCACTAGCCATAAACCTGAACCAAACCCTAACCCTAAGCCTAAGCCTAACTAATTAACTCTAACCCTAACCCCAACCCCAACCGAACCCTAACCCCAACCCCAACTGAACCCTAACCCTAAACTGAACCCGATGCCTAACCTTAACCCTCACCCCTACCCGCCCTGAACCCTGAACCCTAGCCTTAACATCATCAAAATTATAAATAAATGCATTATTAGAAGTAAAAATTTAAGATTTACTAACCTATAGCGGGCAGTGGAGGAGACGACGGAGGAGACCGGTGGTCGATGATGCAATCGGCGATGAGTCGCGGGCGGTGGTGACGAGGAAGTTTTGGGAACGATCGTGGGCGGTGGCGGGCCGCAGGCAGGAGCGGTGGCGACGAGGCGCAAGATCGAGGCGCGGGAACGATCGAGCGAAGCGCGGGAGAGTGAGAGAGAATTTTTGGGAACGGCGAGGGCTTTTCTGTGCCTTCTTTTTTATTAATAACCAATATAAATGTCCCTACGGACTTCATCATAGGTCATTTGTTTGAGGCTCCGTAGGGCCAAACAACAAATTACAATTAAATATTTTTAAATTAAAACGTAGGGCACTGTAGGGACAACCATGGGGACCTACGGATTAATCCGTAGGGTTAATAAAAAGTTGCCCTTACGGATACCTGTAGCCGTAGGGGCAACTCCATATTGTAGTGTTGGGTTATACTCACGCCCGAGCCTCCAAACGAGGCGGTTTGCGAAACAAAAATTTTTCTAGGGTTTTAAAAGGGGCGCAAAGAAAACTCAAAAACCCGGATCTTTACCATAAAATCAACTAGCAAAGATAGAAGAGCTATCTACTGTGATGAAGGGTTATACCAAGATGTTCGAGTCCTTCGGTCTTCGTTCTTCATCATATGCTCCAAGTGGCCTCCTTGAACTTGTTCGATAACCATCTCCGGCTTCATCGGTCCTCCGGGATCGAGCTTGTTCTCCGGCTTCCTTTTGTCTTAGATGATCCACCCGGGGAGTATGATCCATGGCTCTAGCTCCTAACTATAAATCAAAAGGAGCAACTAGAGAACTTGGTTTGCTAAACCAAGTAATTTAGGGTGTAGTTTAGAGTTCTAAGTGTCAAGCTATCTCTTTCTTGCCTCTTCACTTGATTCTCAACTCATGAGAAGGTAGTGAAGAGGAAGAAGATAAAGATGGAAGAGGCTAAAGAGAAAGAGAGGAATGAGAGCTCAAGAAATTATGAACCATTCTTAGAGAGAGAAAATCAATACCAATGATTTGTATATGAATTTTTAGAATAAAAAATCCACAACCATGCTTCAATAGTAATTACAAATGAATTATAAATTCATTTGTTCATTATTGAAGCATGGTCAACTCCATTCCTCCTATTTCTCTCACTTTACACCTCATTTCCATTTATGAAATAAATGGAAAATACTAATGAGGTGGCCACCTTCTAGAAGAAAATCTGCAATAAATACGGATTTTCATCTACTGTGTATATATATATATATATATATATATATATATATATATATATATATATATATACCGGCAATCAGATAAAAATCTGAACGCCCAAAGAGATAGAATAACATGAAGAACGTAATACTAGAATATACATATCGAAATACATATATGTAAATTATTAAATCAATACATGATTTAATAATCCGGCTCAAACCCTAGCCGGCTAGTATTACCAACTGTCCGATCGAAAGTCCGAGTACAAAGTACATCAATCGATAGAACCCTACATGTATCCAATACGGAAACTACACCATTTCGCCTGAATCAGGGAAACCCTCTGTGTGGGACTCTAAAGACTCGACAGTACTCTGGTAGTGAGTTTAACCACAAGCACGTCAGCGGCACTAGTTGTACGTAACGGCTACCCAGGCACCTGTCGAAAAGGAAGGCCGACGAGCAAGCTCATCCGAACTCCTACTGAGCCTATCCGTTACAATATCCGCACAGTCCAGTCTCTTCGTCAAAGAGTGTCGCATACCGGGTCTAGGGGAATGGTAAACGTCAGACCCCAATAACCAGATAAGTCGTGCCGATGTGGCTCAGGACCAATCCTGGAAACTACTGATCAACCTATCAGTAAATTCCATCTGACTTAGCCAAGGTCTTATGGTCCTGACCAATCGAATCACAGTGCGATATCGACTCCCTATACCGGGAGAGACGAATCCCCGACAATCGCTCACTTCCTCCATGTGGCTCGGGACTGAACCCAACTAAAACATGTTTGCGCGACTCAGTAGAGCCGTGGTAGGGTAGTGATCAAAGTTCAGTGGGAACTCACACGAGACAAATGCCGATCTCGGGTCCAAGGACTAACCTGTATACATGTCACCTAAGAACTTCCATCTGACGATAGGTATAGTACCACATGGAAGTTCTCGGCGAGTCCGTCCAGTGTACTCACCCCAGTGAGCACCTGTATACGATCTTGGGTACATCAGACCAATGGCTACGGGACCAACCATCTCCCGACGGGCTAGAAACGTACACACTAGTCTACTCTGGAGTATCAGTGCCCAGTCTCGATACTCACGCGACTAGGGACCATTTAAGGATGTGCTTATTGACTACCCTGCTCCCACAAGTATGATCGCCATCACAACGCAGGTAGTCAAGCAAGATCCTAAGGGCTTTATCAACATGTAACCGCAATATGTAATAACGAGTATGACATATGCCATGTTAAGATAAAGACAAACCACAATAGTATACTACCGTATCGAGTCTTTATCAATATGTGTTAACCAGATATAATAACAATACAAATAGATACACATATCCCGATAAAGACAAGTCAAATAATATACTATAAAACTGAGCAAGATTGTTATGTATATACATATCCCTAGTATCCATATGTATATATAT
Organism: Agapanthus africanus; assembly: GCA_030015575.1. Classification (NCBI taxonomy): domain Eukaryota; kingdom Viridiplantae; phylum Streptophyta; class Magnoliopsida; order Asparagales; family Amaryllidaceae; genus Agapanthus; species Agapanthus africanus. Next base: position 447,830,746 of record JASDDO010000012.1, on the reverse strand, counting down.
ACATTACTGGCCTCTATGGCATATACATCCAACATGTAGTAGTGGAGAGAGAGAGAGAGAGAGAGAGAGAGAGAGTCTTACCGTCTTGGAGGAGCTCCGGTCGCCGGCACCGGCCGAGGAGGAGGAGGACGAATGGAGGAGATCAGCTAGGTTTTCTTTCTTTCTTTCTTTTGATTTGAGAGAAAATGAAAGTAGAGTCTCACGTCCGAGTGCTATTTTATTTATTGGGTTATTCCGTCGGGTATTAACCGACAGAATAACCTAATAAAAATATAGGGACCTCATTTGGCTTATTTAAGGTTTATTCTGTCGGCATGTAAGTTCATTAATCGACAGAATAAATTAACGATTTCATACAATGTTGATAGTTCAGTAAACCCCGCTAAAGTATCAATATTGTATAAAATCGATAGTTTGATTAACTTATGCAAACCATAATTGGACTGATCTCAAAATGTCTTACGGATAGATTGAATAGACTAAAAGTGAACGGAATATGATATTTTTTTGACAAAAATATCTTTCAATTTTTTTTGAAAATATCCTTATATAAGATTTTATAGCATTTTTAAAGTTCAATGGGTTTACCTCAAAAACCCAAAAAGTGGATGAGCTTTAGTAAAATTTACCCTAATAAATAAGTTGACTCCTTATAATTTGCGAAGTTTTGGCATAGCAAGATGACACAGGAACAACAAAATTTCAAATACCATCATGCACAAATTCAAAATTAAAACATGCATCAATGAGCAATACCTCAGTTGGTATGGGCACTTCCCCTCTTGGTAAGAGTGCAGGGTTCGAACCCCAAAAACCCCAAGAAAGGAAGTGGCCACAAATTAACGCTTTCGGGACAAATTTGTGGGTCTTCTGGGTTCTTGTGTGTGGTGTGCGTGGATATGGCGTGTGTTGTGTGCATAGACTAGAGCTTCCAGGCTAGTGCCAAAAAAAAAATCAAGTTTCAACTTAAGAAACAAAAGTTAAGCCTACTTTTTCTCGCCTGCATCGACCACAACCCTATAGCCACACTAGTAACTCGGGGGAGGGGGGCGGCTTGGATTACGATACCACCCCTAAGGTTGCATTACGCATTATGCTGCAATCGACGGCAACCCACATGTTTATATTTCTTAACACTCATCATAATTTTGGAGTTCGTCAAGCTTTGAATTCTCCTGCTGCAAGTTGGTTACTCTATGCATTAATACAGGTCATAAGCAACAACAGCAACAATAGGATAGTTTGGTAGCCCATTGCTAAAGTGATGTGGTTGGCTTAATTCTTTAAAAGGGAGTTGGGTGAGGCAAAGGCAATGATCCTTTTATTTAGTTAGACTGTTAAGAGCAAATGCATCAATCTTATCATATATCATATCTCATAACCACTATGAGTTGTCATTACTATTGTGCTAACCTATGATTAACCTATTAATTTCTTTCAAAAATACATTGCTTAATCTTATGATTTCTTTATAGGTGGCCTCGACGGCGGCAGATCTAGACGGCGGCCATTGCGTGTCTGAGTGAGTAACCGTTTTGGAGGAGCCCCAGTCGCCGGTCGAGAAGGAGGACGGCGGCAGATCTTGACAGCGGTGAAAGAAGGAGAGAGAGAGAGAGAGCGTGCGTCTTATCGTCTTGGAGGAGCTCCGGTCGCCGGTCACTAGCCGAGGAGGAGGACGAGCGGAGATCGTCTAGGTTTTTTTTTTCTTTTCTTGATTTGAGGGAGAATGAAAGGAGAGTCCCACGTCCGAGTGCTATTTTATTTAATGGGTTATTCCGTCGGGTATTAACCGACGGAATAACCTAATAAAAATATAGGGACCACATTTGGCTTATTTAAGGTTTATTCTGTCGGCATGTAAGTTTATTCGGTCGGCTAGGCTTTTAGCCCTAATAAAACCTGCTACAGAGCAGACCATTTTTTCAAGTTCTGACAGTTTTGGAGACATATAAGATAGGAAGTGTCGCTCATAAAAGGTTGATATAATATATGACAGCCACAATTGCTGATGGCTGTTATGAAGTCGGTTTTAATATATGTCATGCATACCCCACTAATTACTCCTTGAAAAGAGTTGGGAGGTATGTGACTTTGATTGATAGATCATAAAACCCAAATAAATCTTCGCGTAAAATTTATAGGGTAAGGTTTTGGAGATGGCCTCATTTGGCCTTCAAACTGCCATGAATCTTCCCTAAAGAATATTTTTGTCAAAAGAAAGAAATTGAAGGGAATTTTCGTAAAATACCATATTTGGTTCATTTTAGGATTAGCCCATTTGCGATTTGAATGAGCGGACCAAACCAGCTTTCTCAAACAATCGTAGTCTCTTCAAGGGGGTCATGGTATGTTTATAATTAAATGGTGCTCTCTCAAAATATCTACAAGTTCAATACTGTTGTTTCATGATTTACCCTAAATCTTTTTGGTAAATATTGCAAACCTTAGAGATTCCCCTCTGCATACAGATGAAGAAATGGCAATGACCGGAAAATATTTCTGCATACCTGCCGTTGTGTCCACATGTCGCTTTTAGAGAGAACTAAGGGCATGATCGCAACTAGAGCTATCCAAAGACTTCCGAAGAACTTTCTTTATCTGAAACATCAACCTAATATAAGAGGGTGCCGAGTAATTAGTATAATAGAATACGAATTATAAGATGATACTTCAGAAAATTTCCCACCATAAAGGTCCAAATGTCCAGCATCGGTTAACTTTTTGGATGATCATCAATAGACATACCGATCTCCACCTCCTAAAATAGACCAATTCTCATGGAATTTGAATAGTCTTTGGCCATTCATTTAAGCCTTTTTCTCCTTTCCTTTTCTTTTCTTTTCATTTTTTTTGGCAATAGCCCATAAGCCCTAGTCTAAACAAACACCACACACAATATATCCACGCACACCGCATACAACACACACGCGCGCATCCAGCGGACCCATAAATTTGCTCCGAAAGCGTTAATTTATGACTGCTTTCCCTTTTGGGGTTCGAACACCGCACTCTACCCAAAAGGGAAAGCGCCCATACCAACTGAGCTAGTTTTCATTTAAGCCTTTAAGGTACTAAATATGATGCCATCCAAAAAACGTTAATTTGGCAATCGACCAACTTGAAGACAAATCGGTATACATGTATTTAAGGACACGAAGATCAAGAGTCCAATACCAATCATTTAAAAGATCAACGGATAGTCGATAGAGACGCCCACTTTAGAAAAATACTTTACACTCTGTTTTCTCTTAATATCAAGCCCCACTATATTAATATTCATTATGAGGGCTTATTTTATGTGATTCACTTTAAAAAATTCAAGATGCAGATAGCCAGCCCAAAAGTTTCGGATGAAGAATTTTTGTTGCTGCTGCTGCCATTGCATATGTCAAGGTATAATAAAGAGATAAAGATGCAATTCATCTATCAATTTCAATCCTTGAAAAAGAAGATCAATCCACTAATTATTAATTAGCAATTTTCACAAATTCGAAGTTCTCAAGAATCATATAGACAAAACATTCAAGCTCAACATGTTGAGTTAATACACTAGAAATGAGAGTTATTTGTATCATACTATAATTACTATTTAACCCTTCAGCTAAAGTATTTACAAAGTAAACAAATGGCATCCTATTACTTCTATTATAAACTTGATTATCCTCCAAGTATAGATTAAAATCAATTATTTCAAACAAGGGAAACTAGTGTTGAAATTAAATTTGATTTATTGGAAATTATTTGGAGTCATTCAGAAGCACAGAATAAATGGTGCAAGTTATGAGCATGAAGAGTCCTTACCTTTAGTATGGTCAATATAGTATTTTTTTTGTTTAATATGTTCTGATGAGTTAATCCATTTAGCGAGTGTGTTTGAATTTAGTGGATGAAATATCAAGAGTCATGGCTTATTAGTATTGAAAATGATGGTTAGCATCTATAAATATGTATGGGATTAGTTTGTAATGTCAAGGTAATTGAAATAATGAAATACATATGAGTTTTTGCCTCGAGTTTTTGCCTCTCAAATTTTATTCTGAATTTCCATTGATATTTTGTTATCATTCTCTACACAAATCAAACCCATCATGTCAAATTAGTTCTTAAATCCCTCTTTATTCTTACAATGTGGTATAAGAGCCTAGATCGATTGGGAGTATGGCAAATAACAGTATGGCGAGCTTTCAAATTTCTTGACTCGCCAAAAAATATGATAATTGGAGCATCTAAATGAAGACGGTGTTGGATTCGCAAGGTTTGATGGACATTGTGATGAACGGCTTTGAAAAACCGCAAAATGAAATGGCCTTATCAGCGGTCGAGAAAGAAGCTCAAGAATAAAAAGAGAAGAAAGATAGAAAAACATGCTATATAATTTTTCAAGAGATCAATAAATCGGTCTTTGAGAAGATTTCAGGTATAACCACTGCCAAACAAGCGCGGGACATTCTACAAAAATTCTATCAAAGAATGCAAAATGTGAAAAGAGTAAAATTGCAGTCATTTCGTGACGCTGCCTGGATCACGCCAAGATGTTACCTTCCGTTGATCTGCTGACGGCGGCGATGGACGGCTAAGATTGGATCTGGAGGCAGGCTCCTGAAGCGTGTGGATCTCAATGGGTTTGAGGTTGTAGTTGCCGAGCTACCTGCAATGAAGTCCCGGGATGGTTGTACCATCGAGGACCCTCCGGCGATCAAGTTAAAGAGGAAATCCGAGCAGAGTAATGGCTTAGTGGAGTAAAAATGGCTTACTTGAACCGTCTGAAGAAGGAGTTTATATAGCGGTGGCAGCAGGAAAGGCAAGCGCGAGAATCACGCCGGCCGTTATGCTCCCGACGTCACGCCCGCATGATGAGCAGGATCTCCCATTAATGGCGAGACAGGCTCGTTAATGGGGATCGTGATGGCGTGGAATGTAGGATGTGGCCGGCGGATATCTCTCGCATGGCGAGTTTCGCGGGACGGCGGTTGCGCCTGTGAGCGGTGCTGTTGATCGGTCGATGAGACCGAAGAAGATGACCTCGGCGAGAGAGCTCGCGGACGAGCGGGAAAGCCGAGGTATCTTGGTTCTGCGGTGGCCCGGAGACGAGCCGGGAGGCCGAGGAGGCCAATTGTGCAGGGGGCTCGGAGGCGAGCCAGCATTTGTTTGTGGGAGGGGCACAGGAGTGGCCTGGTCGGCCACTGTAGGTCCTTTCTTGCGAGCTTTGGGACACGTCATCTGCCACGTGTCATGATCTGGGAGATCACCGATATCGAGCATTATCATTAGCCCCCCACTCTCATCCCGACCAGCTGACGGGTCGGGTCGAGAGTGGTCTGCCGGGTCACCCGAGTTGAGCTCCTTTAGAAAATATCATCGGGGCGTGTTCCTGGGTAATCTGTTGTATTTTCTGGATGACGCCAGAGAATCAGGGGTGCAATCTCTGCTTTAAAAAGGGTGCGCCGGATCGCGCGTACTTCCGCTGAAGCGACGGTCCACGTGTCGGGTGCTGGTTGGCTGACGCGACGGGTCGCAGACCTCTGGCGTTTGATGGGATACGGCCAATGCGCGTGCGACAGGTGGAGCGATCGTGGCCGTCGAATGCGAGGAGTTGTTTTGGCGGGAGTTGACTGTCGTCGTTGGATGAGGACGCCGGCAGCTATAAATAGAAGTGGGGTCCGCTTCAGGGCCCATATCTCTTCATATTTTCCTCGTTCTGAGTCTTGTTAGCTCGACGCTCTCCTCTTTAAGTCGGATCTTTGCGTTTTCTCTCCCGGGGACTTCTCTCCACCAGGTTAGATGTCTTCTTTTGAGGAGTCTGTAGATGTCATTGGGGTAGATTCTAAGGATTCTTCCACTGAGTCGGAGTCTTCCTGGGGAGTTGAGGTTAGATCCTCTTCCCGGGGTCGCGCGACTGGGGTGGTTCCCAGAGCGGAGGTGGCGGACGCCCCTGGTGTGCCGTCCTTGGTGAGGTATGAGGATGAGCTTGCCACCGCTCGGGCTCGTTTCCATATCCCTTCTGGCTATACGCTGCGTTTGGCCGAGGAAGGAGAGAGGGCAGATCAGGTATAGGGTAAAGAGATTGCCTTGTACCTGGAAGTCTTTTGGGCCGGAATGCGCCTGCTTTTCTCTCCCGAGATTGTTAGAGCGCTAAATTACTTTGGGCTAGCCCCGGGCCAGCTAGTGCCGAACTCCTGGAGGATTCTCTTTGGGTTCCTGGTCCGTTTGAAGTTGCAGACGATCCCCTTCAGTCTGTCCATCCTTGCCTCCTCTCTCATTTACAAAGGTCACCCCGGCACTCGCGCGGGCGACCTGAGGTGGGTTTACCTCTCCTTTAGGAAACAACGGGGGAGTGCAGTCGGGTCAGGAGTCGTCGTCTTGCCTTCTTCCATCCACGATTGGAAGAAGAAGTTTTTCTTTGTTGGGCCGCCAGAGGATGAGGACTGGCCCGTGCCCACCCAGTGATCTAGGGATAGGTGCTGGCAGGGAAGTCCGTCCAATGATCCCGACGCGGTGAGAGTGGCGGAGTGGGAGCCCATTCCCCGGGCTGACGTGCTGCTTTCTGAAAGGGCCTTTAGTTGGGCTGGGCTCAGCCCCGCCCAGTTCGTCGGTAAGTTAGGAGTTTGCATTTGTTTTCATTTTTGTTTGTGTTGTTCATTCCATTGTATCTTATCTTGTGCAGAACCCATGGACTAGAGCCTCCTCCGAGCGGCCATGCGCAAGCCGAAGAAGGGATCGAAGGCTGAAGGTGCTGGCTCTTCTTGTCCGACGTCTGTCCAGGTTCCCCCAGCAGTCGTCCCACTCCAGCGTTCGAGTACGGGCCGTGCCCCAGAGCCCAGCCAGACGCCGAGCCGAAAGCGGGTTCAGGGACAGGAGGCCCAGGCTTCGGAAGTGGAGACCGGCTCTCCGCCGTTGTCTCTTAAGAGGTTCCCCCGAACGGTTCCGCGGATTCCGGCCTCCCTGATCTTGGTGGACAAGGGGGATCTCTGCTTTGAGGTGCCCTCGGGGCTCTCCGTCGTTGACAGCTTGTTGTCCGACAGGGAGTTCGGCCGGGGGTAAGGTCCCTCGGGGGACTCTCAAGGCGCAAATGGCAGCCATCGCCCAAGAGGCCGTGCAGGTTAGTGCTCGCACCTGGCTCGATTTTTTACTCAGCGTTTCATCATTCGCGAGATTTGGTGCCCCCCTTTCCTTTCTGACCCCTTCTGATTTCTTCAGGTCCTCCAGCACGTCGCCCTCGTCGTCCATATGGAGGAAGAGGAAATTGCCCCGGCGATACGAGCTGCGAGTGAGCTCTCCTCGCTGGAGGAGAGCTCAAAGCTGGAGCCGGAGGCGGCGATGGTGAGGGCCGCTGCCCTGGAGGGCGAGGTGGCGGCCGGGAAGCAGGAGGTGGCGGCCGTGAAGCAAGAGGTTGCCCGGTACCGCGAGGTCGCCCACGCCGCCGAGGCCAAACTTCAAGACTCCAAGATGCTCGTCGGCACCATGAAGTAGTCGGCGAGCATCCTCCGGAAGGAGCTAGAGGCGGCGGTAGAGGGGACGAAGCGAGCCGATCTCAGAGCGGTGAAGGCGGTGGAGAACTACAAGAAATCGGATGATTTTTACACAGCCTCGGCCACTACTGCCATCTGGCACGAGGCCCTCGACGCCGTCAAGGCTCGGATGCTGGAGTTCGCTGACGAAGAGCTCCGAGCCGAATATCCTTGCGGGGATGATGAGCAGGGGGACGACCTCGGGGGCAAAGCAAGGGAAGAGATTCCCGGGGAGGGCGACGTTGAGGCTGGTGTGATAGGTGCTGAGCCCCCATACGCCGCCTGAGCCGTGGTAGATGCTGAGCTTCCTGGGGTTGTGCTTGGCCCTGAGGCCTGAAGCCCATTGTCTTCTTGTTTTTCTTCTTTTGTTGCATCGGGAATTTTGTAGGCCACCGGGCATTTTGTAAGGCTGGGGAGCCCACAATACCTTTATAAAAGCTTTGACTTTGTGAATAAAGACTTTTTGCAGTTATTTGCGCGCGTATTTTCCTTTGTTGGTAAACACTTGTATTTGCATAGTACTGTCTTCGTGTTATGTCGGTTCTTCGTCTAGCGATTATGCGTCGAGTTGAATCCGTTCACTTACCAAGTGTGCAAAGACCGGCGGGAAGACGGTATCTCCATGGCCCCGAAGTCGAGCTGGAGATCGCTAAGACATAGATAGACCGGATGCCTCATGGTGAGATCATGTTCCTTAGCATGGAAGGCTCGGAGAGGCATGTTAAGGATGGACCGGGCAGGGTAGCTGCCCGGTGCCTTTAGGCGATGCTTCGATCCCTGGCGTTGTAAGGGCCATATAAGGCCTGCTAGGGATGGACCCAGTAGTGAAGCTGCTCAGTTTCCTCTTGGCGAGGGCTAAGATCCCTGGTGTGTTAGGGTAGGGAGCTATATCTAGGGATAACCGAGCAAGGGCGGGCTCGGTTGCCTCTTGCGAGGGCTTTTGATCCTTAACGCGGGAGGGGCCGTAAGGGGCCTACTAAGGACGGGGCCGAGCGGGGTAGCTGCTCGGTGCCTCTTGGCGAAGGCTTTGATCCCTGGTGTGTTGGGGTAGGGAGCTACCAACCAGGGATAACCGAGCAAAGGCGGGCCCGGTTGCCTCTTGCGAGGGCTTTGTATCCTTAGCGCGGGAGGGGCCGTAAGGGGCCTACTAAGGACGGGGCCGAGCAGGGTAGCTGCTTGGTTCCTCTTGGCGAGGGATTTGATCCCTGGTGTGTTGGGGTAGGGAGCTACCATCAGGGATAACCGAGAAAAGGCGGGCCCGGTTGCCTCTTGCGAAGGCTTTTGATCCTTAGCGTCGGAGGGGCCGTAAGGGGCCTACTAAGGACGGGGCCGAGCAGGGTAGCTGCTCGATGCCTCTTGGCGAGGGCTTTGATCCCTAGTGTGTTCGGGTAGGGAGCTACTAGCCAGGGATAACCGAGCAAGGGCGGGCCCGGTTGCCTCTTGCGAGGGCTTTTGATCCTTAAGGACGGGCCGGGCAGGGTTGCTGCCCGGTGCCTCTTGCCAAGGGCTTTGATCCCTGGTGTGTTGGGGTAGGGAGCTACCATCCAGGGATAACCGAGCAAGGGCGGACCCGGTTACCTCTTGCGAGGGCTTTTGATCCTTAGCATGGGAGGGGCCGTAAGAGGCCTACTAAGGATGGGCCGAGCAGGGTTGTTGCCCGGTGCCTCTTGGCGAGGGCTTTGATCCTTAAGGATGGTCGGGCAGGGTTGCTGCCCGGTGCCTCTTTGTGAGGACTTTGATCCCTGGCGTTGTGGGGTAGAGGGCTACCAGCCAGGGATAGCCGAGCAGGGAAGCCCCTCGGCTGCCTCTTGGTGAGGGCTTTGATCGCTGGCGTTGTGGGGTAGGGGGCTACCGGCCAGGGATAGCCGAGCAGGGTAGCCGCTCGGCTACCTCTTTGTGAGGGCTTTGATCCCTGGCGTTGTGGGGTAGGGGGCTACCGGCCAGGGATAGCCGAGCATGGTAGCCGCTCGGCTACCTCTTGGTGAGGGCTTTGATCCCTGGCGTTGTACGGTAGGGGAGCTACTAGCCAGGGATAGCTGAGCGGGGTAGCCGCTCGGCTGCCTCTTAGTGAGGGCTTAGATCGTTGGCAATGGAGGGGCCATGGGAGGCCTGCTAAGGATGGACCGAGCAGTGAAGCTGCTCGGTTGCCTCTTGGCGAGGGCTTTGATCCCTGGCGCTGTGGGGTAGGGAACTACCGGCCAGGGATAGCCGAGCAGGGTAGCCGTTCGGATGCCTCTTGGTGGGGACTTTGGGAGGAAGGACAGTCGCGGGTGACACGTATCATGAACGCATGGAGGAGGCGAAGTGCCGGAGCTGCGTCGTTTAGATTTCGTTGAGAAAGTCTCGAGGTCTGCCGCTTGGAGGCACAGCTGTGGGTGAAAAGGGCGACTGTTGGATTTTCGAGGACGAAGCGGGCTATAAAGCGGAGTGAGTGTTGATCACTCCTTTCTTCACACCCAAACGTGGGAATTGAGGACTTCCCTTTTACGATCCCCGACATCGTGAATTTTAAGGACGCGTACCTTTATGACCAGTACTGTACTGAGGACACTGTGCAGTTGGTGATAGGCCGCATCGAGGATCATTTTGGCCGATTGCTCCCCCGGAGCTCCCCCTACTTCAACTGTTGATGTATTCCATCTGGAGGGCGTCGTCAGGGCTCTACAACCCTTGTCCGAATAGCTGAAAGACGAGGCTGTTGGCATGCTAAGGTCTCTGAGGCGCTTCGGCCTGATCTCTGCGAGTCGGCTAAACCGCTCGGTGGCGCTCGTCCTTGAGTGCTACCAATTGAGGCATGATGCCGACGTTCGTGGGGGGCATTGAGGGCAGAGGTTAGATACCGCGAGGGCTCGGCTGGCGGAGATATCCTCATAGTACCACGAGCAGTGTTCTCTGCACCCCTTCTCCCGCTATTGTAATTTTTCTTTTTCGATGTATGGACGAGGAGCCTATAATACCCTTTGAATGAACAAGATTCTTTTTCTTTCATTGCAATGCTTTTTTGATCCCTTTTATTATATAAACAAAAAGATCTCAAGAAAGGTGTACATTGCTTTAAAAGGAAATACATGCTAGTAGATATTCTTATTCGTGCAGCTTGAGCCCCTCGGATGTCTGTTGGCCTCTATGCTCGGCACAGGGTACTGAGCTTCGTGGGTACCAGACGTATCCTCTGCTGACACGACCATGATTTGGCCGATGGTCAGCTCGGCGGGAGGGGGACGCTGCTCCTGCTCGCGGTCATCCTGCCGCTTGTCTCTCAAGTACGCCGCGAGGTGTCCCGAACGGATAAGCTCCTCGATGTAGCCTCGGAGCTGCTTACAATTCTCTGTGGAGTGGCCTAGCGACCTATGGAAACTGCAGTAGGGGCCCCGGGTTCGCTTTAAGGCCATTCGCGAGATCGGGGGAAGCTTGAAGAACCCCTCTGTAACAACCCTAAATTTCCTGTACAATTTTCTGTACATTTTTTCAAAAATCCAGAAAGGGGTATTTTAGCCTGAGCATAAGATATAAGTAATTAATTTTCTTTTTAATTATAAGTTAAAAGAATGTAACAACTCCATTTTTAGTGTACATAAATTTGCTTTAAATTTAAAGTATACTTAGAGTATTTAATGTTGCTGTTACCACTTTAAGTAACTATTTCGTTCCATAATTACAACAAGGAGCTTGTAGCTCATTGGTAATACCTTGCACTGCTGAACCAAGACACCAGAGTTCAAATCCCATACCTAACATTATTTTTAATATTGTTTTATTTTGAACCTTTAGAATACCAAGGGTTTACACGTGCATATCTCACAAAAACCCCACTACACGCAAAAATGTAACATTGCCAGAGGATAGTTGAACCATCGGGGGGGATTCAGGCTGCCGGACTCGGCCGGAAATCGGCCAACTCGGCCTCGACTCGGCCGACTCAGTCCTCCGACCGAGTCACGACCGAGTCACCCCCGAGTCGGCCGATTCCGGCGACGACCCCAACATGAAAATTGTGTCTTTTCACATTCCCTACACACCCGCAAAATTTTAGCCTCAGACCATTTGCAGAACTCTTTTAAAACCCCAATTACTCCACTTTTAATACATTTTTAATACATTTTATCACATTTTTTATTTTAAATTTTTCATCTACCCTAACCCTAGCCTAACGCTATAAATATCAACCCTACACACTACCCTCTCACCCCCAAACTCTGAGCCAACTCTCTAAAATTTCCAAGAAACCTTGTGTACTTTGAAAATGAGCACGAAGCGAAACTACGACGAAATTTCCTGCGAACTTCCGGCGATCATTCTAGGAGCTCCCGGCGACGAAGCGACGCACCGGCGACTCCACCCGTTCCATCTCCCTCTTCTAATTATCTGAAACCCGTAAGTCCCATTTTCTATCTCTCTTTTCTATTCTAAATATACGGATTTACAAAACCCGATGGAATCGGAACAAATCCGATTTACGATTCGGTTTTCTTATAAAACTTTACTTCTCGTTAATACAATTATGCTTAAACTCCCTCATGTTGACTCTTAAACACTAATCAACTAAATTGATCAAGTTTCATTTCATAAAATGATGGCTATTTCACTTTATCGTATTTTTCAATTAAATACCACATTGTTTCAATTATATATTTAACTTCATTAAACTTGATATACCTTTAAGTAGACCACGAGGTAATGACATACCTCCTCACACACTCATATGCAACTTAACACGATACCCTGAAGAACTTAGAATACGGGAAAACAAACATTTTCATTTAAAAACCCTTTACTTAATAAAACCATTTCTGAAAGATTTAGTATTGATACATCTTTACAAATAAATAACCTTTGAGCTAATAATAAAAATATCTAGACTCAGCCAAATAAGGATTGTCGTACTCATTAGGACAGAGGAAGGTTGTGGGCATTCAGTCGTTTATCTAAACCTGAATTTGTGGTGCCTAGGTTAGACAAGTGAGAAATGTAACTTTAAAAGGCCCGTCTCACGGTGATTCATGAACGGATCTCTCCTTTCTTCACTTGTACTTACCTGCCCAAAATTGGCGGTGAAGAGGCGATTTGAGAGATATCTCACAACTTGTCGTTTTGGACCAGTTAGGAGCAGTCTAGTTGACTTAGAAGACCCTAGAACATAGAATACGGGAAATCGATATCTTAACAAATAAATACCAATTACTTAATAAAACCGTTTTCTAAAGGATTTAGTATTTATACAAATCTTTGCAAAGCGCCGCTACAACCCATTTTGGGGAACCCGTTCGGTATGGTGCGGATTATCGTACATTCTCGGGCTTAGTAGTGCGAGATTCAGACCTCCGCAAGGAGCATTCGATCTCGAAAGATTTAAAATTCGACATCTTAAGAAAATGAGATTTTTAGAATATAAAATATATATTAAAATTATTTTTGTATAAATATATGTATATTTATCATTAAAATACCTATTTTGTTATGATATAAATATTCCAGTTTTTCTAAAAATCACAAGAATCATTTTACACTAAAATACTATGAATTCCATACAAATCAATATTACAAATAAATACTTTTATTTATGGAATTAGGATATTTTCACTAGAAATATCAAGATATAAAATCTAAATTCATTACAACTCTAAAGACGAATAATAATTACTTGGGGTGTATTTTGAAATATATATAAAAGTATTTTTACATAAAACCCCCTCAAGTTCTATAAATTACCCTAACGACCCTAGTAAACATAGGTTTAAGCGGGACCAATCTATTGAGCCTCACGGAGCTGGAGAAGTGGGTGCTTGCCTATTTAAGATAGACAACTTAACAAACGGTGTTATCAACACGGTAATCGTCTTTGAAAAAGACACAAATCCTGTCGCCCATGTGCAGCGGTTACCGATAACATCAAAACAATCAGGATTTCAATTTACTTTTCTAATTGACTGACTCAGAGTGAGTCTCATTATAATCTGACTTGAATATGATTCAAGTACAATCTACAATTTACAATATTACAATTCAACATGAATCCAGGAATCCATTATTCCATATATTCAAGCTACAACTTGATTGAACCGAACCATGGATATACATTCCATTTACATGATTCTACAGTTATTCCATTTACATGATTATACAGTTACATCCATTTACTGATCTCATGGTTTTGGTCATTCATCCAACTATACAATCTATACAATACAATACAACAATACAATCAAAACACTACGGGGTTTAAGGGGTAGATTGGTACGGAAGGTGTTAGAAGTGGCACGAGACTGCAACCATAAGACACCTAACCTATATTCCATTTCTGTTGTACCGTGTCCCAACGGTTCCTTGAGTTTCTGATACCTTAGTCTCCGGGGCAAGTGAGACTCCTCTCGTATACACTGGCATTCTTCTGTACCAAGCTACAAATAACAGCATTAATATTAAATACAACAATATAACAATATAATACAACTTTAAAAGCTACACTCTCTCTCTTACTCTCTGTCTATTCTATTTCTCCCTTATTTTTGGGACTTACCGAGCGACCTGTTCGCTGACGATATTCTCTTTCTTTCTTCTTTGAATGTCGTTAGGTGATCTGGACACTTCAGAGATTGAGCCCACTGCTGAAGACTTGGATCAGTTCAGTGAAGACCCCGAGCTCTAGACATTGTACATTTTCCATTCAGCACTTTTCATTTCCTATTATGCCATTGTTTAGGCATCGCCTTTCTTTCAGTTGTATTTACTTTTCATGAATTGTACAAAAGAATGTTAATAAATAAAGTTACGGTTCAGTTTGTATCTCTTGTCTCTTGTGATTACTTTTATATTGCTTAGATACGCTTAGCATAATTACTTCAGAGTAGATACATAGCGGCCTAGTCGCGCCCCCTTCGCCGTACACCGGGAAGCGGGGCGTGACAGGTTTTGTTGGCGGCCCATGCAGGTCAGAGCTGTATGAAACTCTATCATGCAGTTTTGTTCTGCATGAACAACCTAAGCAATATAACACAAGAACCAGCAACTAAAACATTCTTTACAATCATGTTCCTTGAATCTTATCATTTTATATTTCTTGAATCATATATTTTGAATCTGTCCTGAACTGAATTTTTCTCACCTCTTTTACAATCTTACCAAAACCTCCGCATTCTTTCATTCTTTCACACGTTTTTCACATTTCAAAAAAACCCTTGCACCATCTTGCTATACACTATCTATACTCCAGTCATCAAACTTTTCTTGAATCTGTTACACCATCCTTATAAAAATTTCGAGGACAAATTTTTATAAGGATGGTAGAATGTAACAACCCTAAATTTTCTGTACAATTTTCTGTACATTCTTTCAAAAATCCAGAAAGGGGTATTTTAGCCTGAGCACAAGATATAAGTAATTAATTTGCTTTTTAATTACAAGTTAAAAGAATGTAACAACTCCATTTTTAGTGTACATAAATTTGCTTCAAATTTAAAGTATACTTGGAGTATTTAATGTTGCTTTTACCACTTTAAGTATCTATTTCGCTCCATAATTATAAGAAGGAGCTTGTAGCTTATTGGTAATACCTTGCACTGCTAAACAAAGCCACCAGAGTTCAAATCCCATACCCCACATTATTTTTATTGTTTTTTTTAACCTTTAGAATACCAAGGGTTTACACGTGCATATCTCACAAAAACCCCACTACACCTAGAAATGTAACATTGCCAGAGGATAGATGAACCGTCGGGGGGGATTCAGGCCGCCGGACTCGGCCGGAAATCGGCCAACTAGGTCTCGACTCGGCCAACTCAGTCCTCCGACCGAGTCACGGCCGAGTCACCCCCGAGTCGGCCGATTCCGGCGACTACCGCAATATGAAAATTGTGTCTTTTCACATTCCATACACACCTGCAAATTTTAGCCTCAGACCATTTCCAGAACTCTTTTAAAACCCCAATTACTCCACTTTTAATACATTTTATCACATTTTTATTTTAAACTTTTCATCTACCCTAACCCTAGCCTAACCCTATAAATACCAACTCTACACACTATCCTCTCACCCCCAAACTCTGAGCCAACTCTCTAAAATTTCCAAGAAACCTTGTGTACTTTGAAAACGAGCACGAAGCGAAGCTACGGCGAAATTTCCGGCGATCATTCCAGGTGCTCCTGGCGACGAAGCGACGCACCGGCGACTCCTCCCGTTCCATATCCCTATTCTAGTTGTCCGAAACCCGTAAGTCCCATTTTCTATCTCTCTTTTCTATTCTAAAAATACGGATTTACAAAACCCGACGGAATCGGAACAAATCCGATTTCCGATTCGGTTTTCTTATAAAACTTCACTTCTCATTAATACAATTATGCTTAAACTCCCCCATGTTGACTATTAAATACTAATCAACCAAATTGATCAAGTTTCATTTCATAAAATGATGGCTATTTCACTTTATCGTATTTTTCAATTAAATACCACATTGTTTCAATTATACATTTAACTTCATTAAACTTGATATACCTTTAAGTAGACCACGAGGTAATGACATACCTCCTCACACACTCATATGCAACATAACACGATACCCTGAAGAACTTAGAATACGGGAAAACAAACATTTTCATTTAAAAACCCTTTACTTAATAAAACCATTTCTGAAAGATTTAGTATTGATACATCTTTACAAATAAATAACCTTTGAGCTAATAATAAAAATATCTAGACTCAGCCAAATAAGGAATGTCGCACTCATTAGGATAGAGGAAGGTTGTGGGCATTCAGTCGTTTATCTAAACCTGACTTTGTGGTGCCTAGGCTAGACAAGTGAGAAAGGTAACTTTAAAAGGCCCGTCTCACGGTGATTCATGAGCGGATCCCTCATTTCTTCACTTGTACTTACCTGGCCACAATTAGCGGTGAAGAGGCGATTTGAGAGATACCTCACAACTTGTCGCTTTGGACCAGTTAGGAGCAGTCTAGTTGACTTAGGAGACCCTAAAACATAGAATACGGGAAATCGACATCTTTACAAATAAATACCAATTACTTAATAAAACCGTTTTCTAAAGGATTTAGTATTTATACAAATCTTTGCAAAGCGCCGCTACAACCCATTTTGGGGAACCCGTTCGGTATGGTGTGGATTATCGCACATCCTCGGGCTTAGTAGTGCGAGATTCAGACCTCCGCAAGGAGCATTCGGTCTTGAAAGATTTAAAATACGATATCTTAAGAAAATGAGATTTTTAGAATATAAAATAGATATTAAAATTATTTTTGTATAAATATATGTATATTTATCATTAAAATATCTATTTTGTTATGATATAAATATTCCACTTTTTCTAAAAATCACAAGAATCATTTTACACTAAAATACCATGAATTCCATACAAATCAATATTACAAATAAATACCTTTATTTATGAAATTAGGATATTTTCACTAGAAATATCACAATATAAAATCTACATTCATTACAGCTCTAAAGACGAATAATAAATACTTGGGGTATATTTTGAAAAGTATATAAAAGTATTTTTACATAAACCCCCCTCAAGTTCTATAAATTACCCTAAGGACCCTAGTAAATATAGGTTTAAGCGGGACCAATCTCTTGAGCCTCAGGGAGCCGGAGAAGTGGGTGCTTGCCTATTTAAGATAGACAACTTAACAAACGGTGTTATCAACACGGTAATCGTCTTTGAAAAAGACACAAATCCTGCCGCCCATGTGCAGCGGTTAACATCAAAACAATCAGGACTTCAATTTACTTTTCTAATTGACTGACTCAGAGTGAGTCTCATTATAATCTGACTTGAATATGATTCAAGTATAATCTACAATTTATAATATTACAATTCAACATGAATTCAGGAATCCATTATTCCATATATTCAAGCTACAACTTGACTAAACCGAACCATGCATATACATTCCATTTACATGATTCTACAGTTATTCCATTTACATGATTATACAGTTATATCCATTTACTGATCTCATGGTTTTGGTCAGTCATCCAACTGTACAATTTATACAATACAATACAACAATACAATCAAAACACTACGGGGTTTAAGGGGTAGATTGGTACGGAAGGTGTTAGAAGTGGCACGAGACTGCAACCATAAGACACCTAACCTATATTCCGTTGCTGTTGTACCGTGGCCCAACGGTTCCTTGAGTTTCTAATACTTTAGTCTCCGGGACAAGTGAGACTCCTTTCGTATACATTGGCATCCTTCTGTACCAAGTTACAAACAACAGCGTTAATATTAAATACAACAATATAATAATATAATACAACTTTAAAAGCTACACTCTCTCTCTTACTCTCTGTCTATTTTATTTCTCCCTTATTTTTTGGACTTACCGAGCGACCTGTTCGCTGACGACATTCTCTTTCTTTCTTCTTTGAATGTCGTCAGGTGATCTGGACACTTCAGAGATCGAGCCCACTGCTGAAGACTTGGATCAGTTCAGTGAAGACCCCGAACTCTAGACATTGTACATTTTCCATTCAGTACTTTTCATTTCCTATTATGCCATTGTTTAGGCATCGCTTTTATTTCAGTTGTATTTACTTTTCATGTATTGTACAAAAGAATGTTAATAAATAAAGTTGTTGTTCAGTTTATATCTCCTGTCTCTTGTGATTACTTTTATATTGCTTAGATACGCTTAGCGTATTTACTGCAGAGTAGATACGTAGCGGCCTACTCGCGCCCCCTTCACTGTACACCAGGAAGCGGGGCGTGACACCCTCGTCCCTAGCCTCCTCTAGTAGCACTGTCTGGAAGACGTTGAGCAGGGTGTGCTCCTGAAACTTCGGAAGATAGGGCTTTGACCGCTTAGGACCCCTTCTCTCTTCCCTTGCCATTTTCTTTTGGTCGGCTTGCTCCGCCCAGGGGAGATTTGCGTTCACTTCAAATTTGATCTGGACCTCGCGCTCGGTCCAGGCCTTTACCTTGGCCATGGTCTTAGGTTGCGCTAATACAAAGGAGTGTAACCACTCCTTGTGCCTAAGACCAGACCTCAGGGCTGCGATGACCGTCTCATCCCTATGTTCTGGGACCTCGAGAAGGGCGTTGCAGAAGCGGGTGACGTATGCCTTGAACGTCTCCATGTCTCCGCTCTTGATCGTGAAGAGATGGTCAACCGTGCGTTTTTGCCGCATGTTCCCGACGAAGTGGCCGAGGAATTGGATGGCCAGCTCATCGAAAGTAGAGATCGAGCGTGGCTCGAGTCCTCGGAACCAGTCTCGTCCGGAGTGGATGTGAGTGGCCGGGAAAACTCGGCATTGGGCGGCATCGGGGTTATCTTGGAAGCTCATTCCCGCGGTGAACGCATCCAAATGGTCCTTCGGGTCAGATTTACCGTCGAAGAGAGAGACCTTTGGGGGCTTGTTGCGGGAGGAGATGTGGACGGCGAGCAGATCCTCAGTGAATGGCTTGGTGAGCGAGTCGGCAGCGTACTTAGCCCCGTCGCTCGAGCGGTGACCTTCCCGACGTATACCTTCGATCTTCTTCTCGGGGGCGTCGAGCCGGTCGTGGTATCCCGACGATTCGGCACATTCTGATCCCCGGCCTCTGCTGTTGGAGACCTGCGTCTGGGCGCGGCCCCGGTTCCTCTCAATGAGGTTCCACAGATCCCCCGGCGAGGCAGTCTTTGAGCCGCCGTAGAGAGTCCCGTCCGTGTGACCCCGTCGAGGGAGGGGGTGTTGGTCATGCCTGGGAATAGGCGAGCTGACCGACATCTCCTCGGGAGGGAAAGGGTCGCGAAGAGGCTCGGGGCAAGGCGCTCTGGTGACGGACCTCGGTGTTGAACTGTGTGGCGCCCAGCGGGTCGCAGAAGGTATTGTCCCGGGAGATCCGCGGCCGTGGGAGGTAGCGAGGCGGTGGTCGGCAGTGCCGACGCGTGCGGAGTCTTCTCTCCCCCTGTAGGGGTCCCGGTCCCGAGGCGGGGGAGCGGCGACTTAGGGATCTTACCTTTCCTTTTGGACATGGATGAGCGCCTCCACGACGGACGTGAGTCGGTCTATCCGGCCGGCAAGGGCGTTGATGGCATTCGGCTGAGGAGGTTTGTCTGTGCCTCCGTTGAGGGGGAGGCGGTGGCTAGTGCTTAGATCGTCATGATGATCGCTCGCCATTGGATTGAGATTGGAAGATGAACTTTTTTTTTCATGGAATCAAGGATTTCCCACAGATGGCGCCAGCTGACGCGATCTGGATCACGCCAAGATGTTACCTTCCATTGATCTGCTGACGGCGGCGATGGACGGTTGAGATTGGATCTGGAGGCAGCTCCTGAAGCGTGTGGATCTCAATGGGTTTGAGGTTGTAGTTGCCGAGCTACCTGCAAGGAAATCCTGGGGTGGTTGTACCACTGAGGACCCTCCGACGGTCAAGTTAGAGAGCAAATCCGAGCAGAGTAACGGCTTAGTGGAGTAAAAATGGCTTGCTTGAACCGTCTGAAGAAGGGGTTTATATAGCGGTGGCAGCAGGCAGGGCAGGCGCGAGAATCATGCCAGCCGTTACGCTCCCGATGTCACGTCTGCGTGATGAGCGGGATCTCCCATTAATGGCGAGACATGCTCGTTAATGGGGATCGTGATGGCGTGGAACGTGGGATATGGCCGGCGGATATCTCGCGCATGGCGAGATTCGCTGGACGGCGGTTATGCCTATGAGCGGTGCTGTTGATCGGTCGATGAGACCGAGGAAGATGACCTTGGCGGGAGAGCTCACGGACGAGCGGGAGAGCCGAGGTCTCTTGGTTCTGCGGTGGCCCGGAGACGAGCTAGGAGGCCGAGGAGGCCAATTGTGCAGGGGGCTCGGAGGCGAGCCAGCGTTTGTTTGTGGGACAGGCACAGGAGTGGCCTGGTCGTACACTGTAGGTCCTTTCTTGCGAGCTTTGGGACACGTCATCTGCCACGTGTCATGATCTGGGAGATCACCGATATCGAGCATCATCATTTCGAGAATAATTTGAAGTGCAAAAAATGAAAAGAGAATTTGATAAGGATTATTTCGACAGAGTTAGTGATGGTGAATCAGTTTCGATGAAATGGGGAGAATATTGATGATATTCGAGTAATGAAGAAAATACTTCGATCTCTTGATCCAAAGTATAATAATATTGTTGTAGCCATCGAAGAATCTAATGACTTGGAGACCATGACGATCGATGAATTGATAAGGTCTATCCAAATTCATGTGGAAAGACACCTAAACAAGAATGAATCGGTAGAGCAAACTTTGCAAGCAAAACTCAATATAAAAGAGTATGAAGAAAATTCAAAGGAAAAGAGCGTCCGAGGTCGAGGCCAAGACCTGAGGACGTGTCTGAGGACGAGTAAGAAATGCAAATAATATCAAGAGAGATCAAGAATCTCATTTTGTAAGAGTCTCATGGAAGAGGAAGAGTATATGACAGATGGAGAGTTAATAAATCTCATTTTCAATGCTA
This sequence comes from Agapanthus africanus, assembly GCA_030015575.1. NCBI lineage: Eukaryota > Viridiplantae > Streptophyta > Magnoliopsida > Asparagales > Amaryllidaceae > Agapanthus > Agapanthus africanus. The sequence continues at coordinate 447,809,800 of JASDDO010000012.1, read as the reverse complement.
TATTTGTAAGAAGTATGGACACTATTCATCCGAATGTTATTATTGGAAAAATAATAATGTTGAATAGAGAGACCATTACACTGAAAAGAGAAATGAAGGTCAAACATTCTTGTAGTTTTACAAAGAAGATGCAGAAGAAGGTGTGTGGTATCTCAATTTCAGCACATGCATTCATATATGCGACAAGCGAAGCATGTTTATTGACTTGGATGAATCCATAGGTGGTGAAGTCGCTTTCGGTGACTCCTAAAAAATTCCGATGAAGTGCCAAGGTACAATTAAAGATTCGACAAAAAAACAGTACTCAAAATTTTATTTGTAATGTGTACCATGTATCGAACATGAAAAACAATATTTTGAATTTGGGGCAACTCTTAGAAAATGGATATGATATCCATATGAAAGATCGTAATGTTTTCATAAAAGATCAAAAGAGTGTATTGATTACCAAAGTAGAAATGACAAAGAATAGAATGTTTCTTCTAAACATTCAATGTGGTAGTGCAAAGTGCTTAAAGGTGTGTTATGAAAATCAATCTTGGTGGAGGTATATCTGATATTGGCATCTCAATTTCGACGTTCTCACGTTCTTATTAAAGAAAAATTTGGTGAGAGGATTGCCAAGCATTAATCATCCGGAAGAATTATAAGAAGGATGTATACTCGGTAAATATCATTGAACAAGTTTTCTAAAGAAGGTATCATCTTGATCAACGGAGCCACTACAACTCATTCATACTGACATATGCGACCCTTTCACTCCAATATCGCTCGAGAGTAACAAATATTTTCTTACTTTTACCGATGACTTTAGCCGAAAAATATGGGTTTATTTCTTGAAAAATAAATCCGATGTTTTTGCAATATTTAAGAGATTTAAAGTTTTTGTTGAAAAAGAAAGCGGCTATTACATCAAAGGTGTGAGATTCGATAGAAAAGGCAAATTTACAACAACGGAGTTCGAAACCTATTGTAATGGGCAAGAAGTTTGGCACTTTCCAACGGCAGCATATTTGTCGCAGAACAATGGAGTAGCCGAGAGAAAGAATCGCACCATTCTTGGTATGATGAGAAGTATGTTGAAAAGTAAGTTGATGTAGAAAGATTTTTGGGTCGAAACCGTGGAGTACGCGGAATATATTCTTAAGTTGTCCAACTAGAAATCTATGGAGTGTAACGCCGCAGGAAGCATGGAGTGGACACAAGCCAAGCATTACTCATTCTAAAGTATTTAGAAGCATCACTTATGGGCACGTGGCAGAGCAAAAGAGAACCAAACATGATGATCAAAGAGTGCAACATGTTTTTGTCGGCCATGAAGCGAGAACCATAAGCTACAAGTTATATAATCTAAGCACCAACAAAATTCTCATCACCCGACATGTTGAATTCGATGAATCAAAAACATAGAATTGGAATGCAAAAGAAGAACGGAGTGGCTCGATATTCCAAGAAAACAACACAAAGATACTAAAACTAGCGATCAAAAATCTTCTCCCTCATCTTCAAATATTAGTTCCCCTTTAACATCATCGAACTCATCCTCATCGAACACAATGATAGTATGCTATTTGGTTTATCTTTATCTTAACATGTGCATATGTTTTACTTGTTATTACGTATCATTTATACATGTTGATAAAGCCCGTAGGATCATTGCTTGACTACTTACATTGTGATGGCGATCATACTTGTGGGAGCTGGGTAGTCGATAAGCACATCCTTAAAATGTCCCTAGTCGTGAGAGTATCGAGACAGGGTATCGATATTCCGGAGTAGACTAGTGTATACATTTCTAGATCCCGACGAGGGGCGATGGTTGATCCTACAGCCATTGGTCTTTGTAACAACCTAGTTCATTTATACAAATTCTAGTTCTTGTATTTCCTTGATTGTGGTATTTTCCTGATTTATCGTGTTTTGGGTGCGAATAGTATTTTACATTTTACATTGCATTCGACCCGACCCGCTTGCTTGAACTTATTTGATTCATATTTATGAATTATCCTGACTTGTTACGTGGACTGGTGCATTTTCATGTTTAGTGCATACTGGCATTTTATCAAGCATTTGAATTTTTACAATATAACATTTTAAGTCACATAAAATATTTTAAAAATACATTGCATGGCCTGCATAATACCCTTAGCCCCGTGGTAGCATCCGCGCATCTTGTTCACGTCCCGTTCAGTGAAACGGACTTGTTTGGATAGCTACGCGCATGTGCGTGCATCCGTTCTTGGGGGTATGCATTTTTCGTTATCCGGACATTCATTTTTTATTTTGGTCGACATGTATATTTTTCGTATTTTAAAACTGAATTTTAGACCCGACCCGGGCATGTTTTGGACTATGTTTGTATTTACCAGAATATCAAATTTTATTTATATAATATTAATTTTATAAATTGATACAAATTAAAATTTAGTTAAATAATAAAAGATTTTTTAAATTTGAATCTAAACTAATTTCCTAACAAACTAACAACCCCTTTCTCTCTCGCTCTCTCCTCTGCATATATATATTTATATATATTTTATTTATTTAATTTTTCTTTCCTTATTTAATACTAAGCCTCTTCTTCTTACTTCTTCTTCTTCTTCTTTCTTTGTTTTTCTTGATCTTGTTTCTTGATTCCGGTGATCACCGTCGGAGCCGTGCTCGTCGCTGACGATCCGAGTGATCCAGTGAACGTAGCTGACTTGCGTGATCACCCTCGTGCGTTGTTTGGAACCGTTCCGTATACCGTGCGCGCGCCGCGACATTTCGGCGACGAAGGACGTTCCGTACACATCCGTTCTTGTTCCGTCTAGGCAAGTTAATCTTGCTACATGCTATATAACTCATTATGTACCTATTTAAATAAATATCACACCTGTATTTTAAATCAAGCATCGCATGCTTCATATTACATCCTTTCGACGTTCCGTTTACATTTGTATAGTGCATTTCAGATCTAGGGCGTGCAAACTAATCTTAATTACATGCTACATTACTTTAGATGCATCTATTTTAACAATGGAATACCTGTATTTAAAATCATGCACCCCATATTTAGTTTTATAACTTTTCGATGTTCCATTTGCATCCATTCATATCATTTCAGATCTAGGTCATGAAAACTTATCTTGTTACATACTATACTATCATATACTGCATCAAATTGAATAGTTACATTTCATATTGCTCAGTTATATGTTCTACACTTGTTAGTTTATCATTTTACGATTATGTGATACCCGTTTGCATCCATATCATTTAAAATATATATCGTCGTAATATTTCTTATTATTATCTTTAATTAGTTTATAATCTGCATTTTATAATGTTATACATTTCAAAATATTATAGTTTACACATGAAACGTCGTTGAAAAGCGGATACGACAAATCTGAAATTTACTGTACACCTTACCTTATAAAATTCATTATAAATCATAGAAAAATATTTAGTATACTTTTTTTAGTTCGTTACATAGCTAACTCAGAATACTATAACTCTATGAAATATTTACTTGCAAAATAAATTGTTTAAATAACGTAAAATGCAAATGAAAATGTCTATAAACTGCTATCCAGGGAAATTCCAGCAGCAAATTTTCAACTTCGAATGTTCATATCTTTTTGTAGGGACAACCTGAGATGCTTATACTTATAAAAATGAAAACTTTATTGAATTATATTTGTTTTGGTATAAGACACGTCCCTTTTGGAGAACGTTTGTTATTTTTAAGTTATTTTACAAATCAGGGTGACGCTGAATTTCTGAACGGAACTTTCTTGTGCATGGTTAATCAATACCACTTTTATAGTTATTAATCGGTTTGAATATGTTATCCATTTTAATATTATTATATCAATATCTATTTAATAAATAATAGTTCTTGTGTTTTAATATTCAGCAAATTTTACCGATTCACAGTTTTATAGTATCCGTCTGTATCCGTACGGTTTATTACATATCTAGTTGCACACCGAGACCATATTATTTCATGTTACTGTTGTATTAGTGCACCATGCTTGATAATTATGCATCCTACATAGTCATGATGTAACCCCTGAAAAAATATTTGTGCATCCATGCTTTACCGTGCATCCGTACTTGCTACAGTTTTAGTATGAGCATCCACTTGACACATGTGCACTACCTGTCATGACCTGATATACTACTGCTTGACTTGATACCTGATACACCACTACTTGACATGACTTGATACATGTACACTACCTGACATGACCTGATATATCACTACTTGACATGTTACCTGATCCTGCTTCTAATGCCGACAATCCTGACATGTTGTCCCGATGGACATATCCTATTGTCTGTACAGACAAACATGTTCCTGCTTGATCCTGTGTTGGCATTAGTCTCAGATTTATAAATACCTGACTTACACACATAATTTGGGGGTATGGGGAAATCAAGAATGTAGCTGAACGTAACTCAAAGGGCTATTATATCATTTTACCGTAGTCCCGTGGGGAATGAACGGGACATAGACTCACAGTTTATTACATCATTTTACCGTGGTCCCGTGGGGAATGAACGGGGCATAGACCAATGAGTTACGATGAGAATTACATTCATTGATTTTGAATAACTTTAGAGTAGATCACCCTATAGCACAGTTTAGACTACTCACTGCACTTCACCTGTTTATATCATGTTCACTGATTTATATTCATGTTACTGTTACTTGTTATTGATGACTTGTTACTGTTCATACTCATGCCTGCATGACTTGTTGCCCCCTGATTATATTATTATTGATATTATGACGCACTGACGTCTGGATTTTGCATGGCCCAGATGCTCTACCTTTGTCGCAGGCTGACCAAGAGTATTTTCGCCGTCAGGCCGAGCAGTAGGGATCCTGTTAGTATCCAGTTAGTTATTTCCTTACTTTCCAGATGTTATTGTTACTTGGATTTATTGCTTCCGCATATTATTTCTTGACTCGTTTATTCTGGCTCATGGACATGTACTAGATAGTTTATTTACTTTCCTGTTCTTGATATCTCTACAGCCGTAATATGACTGTGGAGGGATTTTTCCTATCCACAGGTAGCATGGTTGGCTCTGTCACGTGCCTATCTTAGCATACTTTAGGAAGCGGGGCGTGACAGGGTTTGTTTGGTATCAGAGCCATAGGATTTAGGTTAATCGGGTTTGATTCTTTTGTAGTTGGGTATTGGACCCAATACACGAATCAGAAAATCCGCGATTAGGAACATATCCTGCAATATTGTTATCATGATTCTTGAATCATATCTTTCTCTTGACCCCTGTCCTGACGATATGCAGACAACTTTGCATCTCGAGTTGAAATTTTTTTGGTTCCCTATTGTTTCTTCCGTCCTATTCCTTTGATTCTGATACTAGGATTTGGGCGACTTGAACGGAGTTATGTGATTGTAACTATGAACTGCAGCATGGTTACAATGTGGTACTCTATTTAAGTAACTTGGAGTCCTGGTCTTGTTTCATTTCCTTGTTTCATGGTCGTTCTATTACCTTGGTTCTCTCCGTTTCATTGCTTACCAGTTTATGTTTTGCAGATTTCTTGGTGACCGATACCGGCAGTTATGAAGTTGTCTTGGAAATTGATGGTCTCACTTTCCATGCTCACATTGATTGTAGGGCAAAAAAAGTGATTTTCTAGATTCCCGAACATCCGGAGTTTGTTTTGCTGGAAGTAGCAGTTCTGTCAGGCTAGTCGAGTTTAGGGCTAGGACGAAAAGCAATGTTCTTTCGTCAATGGAAGTTGATAAGGAGGAAGCGCCAGCTGTAGTTTGAGAGTTCATGGACGTGTTCGAGGACATCTCGGGTTTACCGCCAAAACGAGATGCGGAGTTCGCGATCGATCTTGTTCCTGGTGCAGCGCCAATCTCAAAGGCGTACTATCCGATGGCACCAGCGGAGTTGGAAGAAGTAAAGAAGCAGGTTACCGAATTGCTAGAGAAGGGTTGAATTCGCAGCAGCAATTCACCTTGGGGAGCTCCAGTTCTTCTAGTAAAGAAGAAAGATGGCACAAGGAGGATGTGCATCGATTATCGAGAATTAAACCGGGTGACTATTAAGAACAAGTACCCGATCCCTCGCATTGGCGAATTGTTCGAGCAGCTTAGTGGCGCGAGGGGATTCTCGAAGATGGATTTGCGGTCCGGATATCATCAGGTCCGAGTTAAATCAGAAGATATTTGCAAGACTGCGTTCCGAACTCGGTATGGACATTACAATTATTTAGTGATGCCATTCGGAGTCACGAATGCACCGGCGATATTTATGGACTTGATGAACCGAATCTTTTCACCGTTCTTGGACCAGTTTATAGTGGTGTTCATCGATGATATTCTGGTCTACTCGAGGAGCATTGAAGAGCATGCGGAACACTTGAAGATCGCACTGCAGACATTTAGGCAAGAAAGATTATATGTAAAGATGAGCAAGTGTAAGTTTTGGCTTGAAGAAATGAAGTTTTTGGGGCACGTCGTATCCGGAGATGGAATTGCCGTTGATCCCGAGAAGATTGCAGTAGTTCAAAATTGGATGATTCCGAAGAACGTAGCAGAGATCAGAAGTTTTCTTGGACTTGCCGGCTATTACAGAAGGTTCGTGGAGAATTTTGCTCGTTTGGCTGAGCCTTTGACCAAGCTTACGCGCAAGGAAGTACATTTGTGTGGACGGATAAGTGTGCATCAGCTTTTGAGGCGTTGAAGCAGAGATTGATAACCGCTCTTATTTTGACCGTACGAAACAGTTCCGGAGGATTGGTGATTCACAACGACGCATCTGGGAAATGATTGGGATGTGTTTTGATGCAGCATGGGAAGGTTATAGCCTACGCATCGAGACAGTTAAAGACTCATGAGAAGAATTACCCAACTCATGATTTGGAGGTAGCAGCTGTGATTTTCTCTTTAAAGATTTGGAGACACTACTTATTGGGCGAAAGAGTCGAAGTATTAACCAATCACAAAAGCCTGAAATATGTGTTCACACAGAAGGAGCTTAATATGAGGCAGCGTAGATGGTTGGAGCTGATGGCTGACTACGATCTTGATTTTAAGTACCATCCGGGGAAAGTTAATGTTGTGCCAGATGCGCTTAGTCGGTTGCCAGCAATTCAGATGTTGACTGCACAGAAGGAGCTTATGGAATACTTTCGGAGATTCGAATTGGAGATCGTGCTACCGCATTCTTCAGGTCAGTTGATGCAGCTGACAGTCGTCACTGATCGAGAGTATTAAAGCAGCGCAGTCGAAGGACCCAAGATTGCAAAGGTTTCGAGAACAGGTTGAAGCTGGACTTCGAACGGACTTGTTAATTCATGAAGATAGTTCGTTGCGATATGGTAGCCGTTTGTGTGTGCCAAAAGGAGATATCCGCAAAGAAGTTATGAAGGAGGCACACAGTTCCGCGTATTTCGTACATCTAGGAGGCACGAAGATGTACCGTGATCTACGACAGCATTTCTGGTGAGGATGTTAGTGTATATGCCCTAGGGGCCATTATTGTATCATACTTGTATGTATATTACTTAATGGAAGCTTGGGATATTCACACTTGTATATACAGCCTTGCTAAAAATGGTAGTATGCTACTTGGTTTGTGTCTACTTTAATACGTGCATATGTTTCTTGTAACGTATCACTCATACATATTAGTAGAGCCCATAAGATCTTTGCTTGATTACCAGCGTTGTGATGGCAGTCACACTAGTGGGGGCTGGGTAGTCTATAAGCAACATCCTATACTTGTCCCTAGTCGTAGGATTATCGAAACTGGGCATCGATACTCCAGAGTAGACTAGTGTGTACGCTTCTCATCCCAGTTGGGGAGATGGTCTATCCCACAGCCATCAATACGTCGTACTGGAGATAGTATACAGGTGCTCGTTAGGTTACGGGTACACCGGACAGGACTCGCAGGGGAACTGTTGGTTGGTATTATACCAATCGTCAGTTAGCAGTTCCCAGGTGACATGAGTACAGCATAGTCCGCAGACTTGACACTGCTACTTCGCCTCGAGTGTGTCCCACTGTTCTTAGATTGCTACCCTACCACGGCTCAAAGGAGTCGTGCAAACAGGTAGCAGTTGGGTGCAGTCCCGAGCACTTGGAGGTAGTGGCGGTTAGAAAGGATTCGCCTCTCCCGGTATTGGGAGTTGATATCGTGCTGTGTCAGAGAGCCATTACGCAAAGTCCCTGGCCAGGGCAAGCAAGATTTACTGGTAGGTTCCAGTAGTTTCTCAGGGTGTAATGGGCTACGCTCCGACACGACTTATACCGCTATTAGGGGACTGACGCTTGCCGCCCCCTAGGCTAGATATGCGATAGTCTTGGACGAACAGACCGGACTGTACGGAGATTGTCACATCAGGCTCAGTAGGAGTTCGGATGGGTTTCCTCATCGGCCTTCTTATCGACATCTATCTGGGGACCGTTACGTACAGCTAGTGCCGCTTGCGGTCTGTGGTTAAACCCACTGCCAGTGTAGTGTCGAGTCTTTAGAGTCCCACACAGAGGGTTTCCCTGCTCCAGGCGAAACGATATAGAGGTCGTATGGTTTTACGACAAAGGTTCGGACGCATACGTGTTTAAACGCACGTACGACGTTCGGACAGTTTTTACTAGCCGGCTTTGGTTTAAGCCAGATTCTAGTATCTGGTTATTGGATTTATACAGTCTAAAGTTTTTCCGTGTTTTCACGGATTGGAGGGGCGTTCTCGTAATTTTCCGGGAAGCTTCTAGAAGCATGGTGACTTGGGGGTTAAGGTGGCATATGCATTAATTGGATTAATGAGTCATGTAGTGATTCATACATTGAGTTAATGACTCATTTAATGTTTTATATGACTCATGTGATGAATCACTTAGTGTATTAATGAAACATGGTGATAATTCATTATTTGTTATTTACTTAATATTATCATATGTTTCATATATACACAAATGACTTCATTCATCCAAAAGGATTCTCATGCTCACCTTCTCTCTCCTCAAGCACTCTCTTGAAACCCTAATTCTCTCCTCTCATGTGTTGAGATCAAGGATTAGATAGACTAATACATACATAACCTCACTCTATATCCCCTATGTCACGCCCCGCTTCCCAAAGTACGCTAAAGTGGGCACGTGACATAGCCAACCATGCTACCTGTGGATAGGAAAAATCCTTCCACAGTCACATTACGGCTGTGGAGATATCAAGAGCAGGAAAGTAAACAAACTATCTAGTACATGTCCATAAGCCAGAGTAAAAGAGTCAAGAGATAACAATATGCGGAAGCCAAAAAATACAATAAATGAAACACCTGGAGTGAAACTACGTACCGACAGGAACCTCACCGCTCGTCTAACTGCGGCAAAACTCCTAATCAGTCTGCAGCAAGGTAGGAGAATCTGGGCCATGCAAAACCCAGACGTCAGCGCGTCAAGTCATCAAGTAATAACAATAAACAGGCAATGCGAATATAAACATGAATAAAGCAAGGGTAACAATAATGTAAATCAGAGCAGTGCAGGGTAGTGTGCAGTGGGTAACTAAACTGTTCTATCAGGTTCTCTGTTCTAAAGTCTTTGAAACCAAATTGATGAATCATCGATGTAACTCAATAGTATCCCGTACATACCCGGGACCACGGCCTCAATATTCTCGGGCTGAAACCGAGACATGCCGCTAGGCACCAAACAGGAATGTGTACACTCAAAAGTATCCCGTACATACCCGGGACCACGGCCACAATATTCTCGGCTGAAACCGAGACATGCCGCTAGGCACAAAACAGGAATGTGTACACTCAGAACATGTAGTGAACTGTTGAGTTACAAGTCAGGCTTCACCTTTGATTTCCCCATACCCCCAAGTTATATGTGTATGTCAAGTCAGGTATCCCGAAATCAAGAAACTAATGCCAACACAGGATCAGGTAAACAGGTTTGTCTGGATAGACAACAGGAACGGTCCATGAGGACTACATGTCAGGTTTGTTGGCATTAGACACAAGATCAGCTAACGGATCAGGTCATGGTACATCAGGTCAAGTCAAGCAGTGTACGGTACCATGTCGGGTCAATCAATATGCATGTAGCAAGTCAGGTCAAGATGTAAACGATAACATAGGTGTGCTCACAATCAGTTATATAATCCAGCATGGTTATTAACAACATGATATAAGTAATGAATTAAGCAATAGGCAGATTCATTCGATTTGCAATACAATTATCAATTGTGTCACAGAGATGTTTTCAACATTATAAGAATGCAGTAAGAAAATTATAGCCGTTTAATCATATTAACAAGTTTAAGACTTCATGGATGTAATGTTATATGTGTATATAGGTTCCACGAATGAAATCACAGTTTAAGCAGGTTAAATGCATACGAGTGTCCGAATGAAGTAAAACGGTAGAAAAGGTGCCATAGGCTACGCCATCAGTGTAAGTGTAATTAAAACATGTAAATGTGATTATTAGGTTCCAAATTAGTAATTACAACAGGTAGGTTCCAAGTTTGAAAGATAAATGATATATAACAATCTTGAACACGAAAAATAGGAAATTATAATACCAAAGTTAAATTGCAGGTTTTAGTGTGTCATTAATTATAAGTAAATATTGTTTAGCATGTAGCAAGGGGTACTTGCCTCGACGGGTCGCGAATCGGGAAAACGGAACGTAAAACGTCGGCGGGGAAAACTCGCGACGGGCGCACGGTTCACGGAATGAACCCAAACGACGAACAGTGGAACCACACGGGTCGTGGTACCTCGCTGGAACGTCGGGACACGTCGTCGGCACGGCCGGATTCCGGTGAGATCAAAAACAGCGAATGTCAAGAGTTGCAATCAAGAAGAGAAAGGAAAAATAAAGGAGAAAGGGAAGGAGGATGGAGAAGGAGGGCTTACAATGGTCTGTGGGACGGATGGTGACGGTCGACGGCGTCGACGAACTCCGGCAGACTACCTGCAGGGGACACCGCGATTAAGAATGAAACCGGCGCAAGAAAATAAAGAAAAGGAAGGAAGGAGAAGAAGTGGAGGAGGTGAGGGGTGTGTGAGGCTCACCGAGGGGGTACGTGCGAGGCCGGGGCGGATCGAGATCACCGGCGGCGATCCCACGAGGAGCTGCGGCTGTAGGTGGCCGCGGCGCGAGTGCAGGGTGGACGGAAAGATGCTGGGTGCAGGGTTTTGGGTCTGTGGTTGAGACGAGGGATATGGTGGTCGAAGGGGGAACGAGGTCGGGAAGGAGGCAACAGCGACGGTGACACGGCGAAGGTTGAGGAGGCGAGGACGATGGGTTGAGGCGAGGCGGTCACGGGAAAGGAACGGGGGCAAGGAGGTGGAGGCTCGGTCGAGGGCGAGGAGGCCGGCGGTGAGGGCGTCGGTGCTGGGCTGCGGCGGCTAGGGCAAGGCGGCAGTAGGGTTGCGATGAAGTTAGGTTACGTGAAAAAAAGAAAAGAGGAGGAAGAAGAGAGAATATATGAGAGAGAGAGAGAGAGAAAGTGGGGAGAGAGAGAGAAACGGGATACGGGGAGAGAGAGAGAGGGAGAGGAAAGAGAGAGGGAGAGAGAGAGATAGGGAGAGGGTCCCACGGAAAAAATAGAAGGAGGGGATTGGTTGGAGGGATTAATTGAGAAAGATTTAAAAGATTATAAGGAACAGTAAAATTATATAGTTAAGAAAATATACGCTGGTTTAAATATTAAAATTTAGGGTTTTGGCGCAAAGTAAAACATTTCCAAATCGTGCCCGGGTCGGGTCCAAGAATTTGAAATTGAAATAATAGAATTTTAGGTGGGGTCCAAAATTTAAAATGAAGTGTTTTATGATCAAAAAGCATACCCTCAAAACGAACACACGTACGTGTACGTAGCCGTCCAAACTCGCCCGTTTCACTGAACAGGACGAGAACACGACGCACAGACGCTACAACGGGGTTAGGGGTGTCAAGCGGGCCAAGATGAATATTTTTAATTTTATTTTAGATGCCATAAATTGTTATATGCAGAAATGAATTTCCGGGTAGAATTTACAATAAGTAACAATCAAGCAAGATAAATGAAATAAGTGCCACACTACATTCAAACGGTAACGGAAATTAGTAGCATTGGGCTCGGGTGTTACATTATACCCAACTATAAAAAGAATTTCGTTCTCGAAATTCCAAGAATGCAAAATAGATAACTACAAGAAAAGGTGAGGAAACTTCTGCCGGATCTCATCTTCTCGTTCCCAAGTGGACTCTCCATTCGAGCGATTACCCCTAAGAAACAAGCACAAGAGGGATCACCTTGTTCTTAAGAACCTTTTCTCTTCGATCCCCAATTTCAATCGGTCGCTCCTCAAAAGTCAAGTCTTCTCATACTGTTAGCTCCGAATGATCCAATACGTGCGTTTCATCTCGAACATACCTACGGAGTTGAGATACGTGAAACACAGTGTGCACATTCGCCAAGGACCGCGGTAACGCCAAACGATACGTTACCTCACCAACACGCTCCACGATCTCAAAGGGTCCAACGAATCGAGGACTAAGCTTTCCTCGACTTCCAAAATGAATCACCCCTCTAGTCGGTGATATCTTCAAGAATACCAAATCACCCACGGCGAACTCTAGAGGTCTTCTTGACGTGTCTGCCCAACTCTTCTGTCGGTCTTGTGCTGCCTTCATATGATTTCTGATAGTGTTAACCTTCTCAACTGTCTGCACAACCAAATCTGGTCCCAATAATCTTCGTTCGCCGACATCGTCCCAGCAAACAGGTGAACGGCATTTACGACCATACAAAGCTTCAAATGGAGCCATTTGGATAGTTGCCTGAAAACTGTTGTTGTAAGAAAACTCGGCCAAATGCAGATGATCCTCCCAAGAACCCTTGAAGTCCAACATGCATGCTCTCAACATGTCTTCAAGAGTTTGGATCGTTCTCTCCGACTGACCATCAGTTTGAGGATGATAAGCTGTGCTAAACTTCAATCGAGTCCCCAAACTTTCCTGTAAACTCCGCCAAAAGTGTGATAAGAACCGAGTGTCCCGATCGGACACGATGCTCACCGGTACTCCATGCAATCCTACAATCTCTTGCATGTACCGCTCTGCCAAAGTCTCTGTTGATTGACCAATCCGGAAAGGAATGAAGTGAGCTGCCTTGGTCAAACGATCGACAATCACCCATACAGCATTGTTGCCCTGTGGACTCCGCGGTAAAGCCGTCACGAAATCCATGGTCATATGTTCCCACTTCCAATGAGGAATCGGAAGTGGTTGCAATAAACCAGCAACCCTTTGATGTTCAGCCTTAACTTGCCGACACACCAAGCACTTTGCCACAAAGCGAGCAATCTCCCGTTTCATGCCTTCCCACCAGAAATGCTGTCGAATATCTCGGTACATCTTTGTGCCTCCTGGATGTACAGAATAAGCTGAACTGTGTGCCTCCTTCATAAGCTGAACTGGATGTACAGAATAAGCTGTCGAATATCCGGTTTATTTCTTGAAAAATAAATCCGATGTTTTTGCAATATTTAAGAGATTTAAAGTTTTTGTTGAAAAAGAAAGCGGCTATTACATCAAAGGTGTGAGATTCGATAGAAAAGGCAAATTTACAACAACGGAGTTCGAAACCTATTGTAATGGGCAAGAAGTTTGGCACTTTCCAACGGCAGCATATTTGTCGCAGCACAATGGAGTAGCCGAGAGAAAGAATCGCACCATTCTTGGTATGATGAGAAGTATGTTGAAAAGTAAGTTGATGTAGAAAGATTTTTGGGTCGAAACCGTGGAGTACGCGGAATATATTCTTAAGTTGTCCAACTAGAAATCTATGGAGTGTAACGCCGCAGGAAGCATGGAGTGGACACAAGCCAAGCATTACTCATTCTAAAGTATTTAGAAGAATCACTTATGGGCACGTGGCTGAGCAAAAGAGAACCAAACATGATGATCAAAGAGTGCAACATGTTTTTGTCGGCCATGAAGCGAGAACCATAAGCTACAAGTTATATAATCTAAGCACCAACAAAATTCTCATCACCCGACATGTTGAATTCGATGAATCAAAAACATAGAATTGGAATGCAAAAGAAGAACGGAGTGGCTCGATATTCCAAGAAAACAACACAAAGATACTAAAACTAGCGATCAAAAATCTTCTCCCTCATCTTCAAATATTAGTTCCCCTTTAACATCATCGAACTCATCCTCATCATCAAATTCATCGGCCGAGTCATTGTTCGAATCATCATCGCCAAGATCACAAAAGATGAGATTGCTTGATGAAATCTATGAAATGACCCAGAATCAAGGAGATTCCATACTTTTTGACTTTCGCCGAAACCGAGCCGATTAGATTTGAAGATGTCGTTCAAATGAGAAAGTGAAAGCGAGCAATGTATGAAGAAAGCAATTGAGAAGAACAAGACGTATGAGTTAACTACACTTCCAAAAGGCAAGAAAGCGATTGGAGTAAAATGAGTTTACAAAGCAAAGAAATATCCGAAAAATGATGTGGAAAGTGTTGGATATGTATACCCTAGAGGCCATTATTATATATACATACATGTGGATGCTTGGAAATATGTATGTACAGGGAAATCTTGCTCGATATGATAGTATGCTATTTGGTTTATCTTTATCTTAACATGTGCATATGTTTTACTTGTTATTACGTATCATTTATACATGTTGATAAAGCCCGTAGGATCATTGCTTGACTACCTACATTGTGATGGCGATCATACTTGTGGGAGCTGGGTAGTCGATAAGCACATCCTTAAAATGTCCCTAGTCGTGAGAGTATCGAGACAGGGTATCGATATTCCGGAGTAGACTAGTGTATACATTTCTAGATCCCGACGAGGGGCGATGGTTGATCCTAAAGCCATTGGTCTTTGTAACAACCTAGTTCATTTATACGAATTCCAGTTCTTATATTTCCTTGATTGTGGTATTTTCCTGATTTATCGTGTTTTGGGTGCGAATAGTATTTTACATTTTACATTGCATTCGACCCGACCCGCTTGCTTGAACTTATTTGATTCATATTTATGAATTATCCTGACTTGTTACGTGGACTGGTGCATTTTCATGTTTAGTGCATACTGGCATTTTATCAAGCATTTGAATTTTTACAATATAACATTTTAAGTCACATAAAATATTTTAAAAATACATTGCATGGCCTGCATAATACCCTTAGCCCCGTGGTAGCATCCGCGCATCTTGTTCACGTCCCGTTCAGTGAAACGGACTTGTTTGGATAGCTACGCGCACGTGCGTGCATCCGTTCTTGGGGGTATGCATTTTTCGTTATCCGGACATTCATTTTTTATTTTGGTCGACATGTATATTTTTCGTATTTTAAAACTGAATTTTAGACCCGACCCGGGCATGTTTTGGACTATGTTTGTATTTACCAGAATATCAAATTTTATTTATATAATATTAATTTTATAAATTGATACAAATTAAAATTTAGTTAAATAATAAAAGATTTTTTAAATTTGAATCTAAACTAATTTCCTAACAAACTAACAACCCCTTTCTCTCTCGCTCTCTCCTCTGCATATATATATTTATATATATTTTATTTATTTAATTTTTCTTTCCTTATTTAATACTAAGCCTCTTCTTCTTACTTCTTCTTCTTCTTTTTTCTTTCTTTTTCTTGATCTTGTCTCTTGATTCCGGTGATCACCGTCGGAGCCGTGCTCGTCGCTGACGATCCGAGTGATCCAGTGAACGTAGCTGACTTGCGTGATCACCCTCGTGCGTTGTTTGGAACCGTTTCGTATACCGTGCGCGCGCCGCGACATTTCGGCGACGAAGGACATTCCGTACACATCCGTTCTTGTTCCGTCTAGGCAAGTTAATCTTGCTACATGCTATATAACTCATTATGTACCTATTTAAATAAATATCACACCTGTATTTTAAATCAAGCATCGCATGTTTCATATTACATCCTTTCGACGTTCCGTTTACATTTGTATAGTGCATTTCAGATCTAGGGCGTGCAAACTAATCTTAATTACATGCTACATTACTTTAGATGCATCTATTTTAACAATGGAATACCTGTATTTAAAATCATGCACCCCATATTTAGTTTTATAACTTTTCGATGTTCCATTTGCATCCATTCATATCATTTCAGATCTAGGTCATGAAAACTGATCTTGTTACATACTATACCATCATATACTGCATCAAATTGAATAGTTACATTTCATATTGCTCAGTTATATGTTCTACACTTGTTAGTTTATCATTTTACGATTATGTGATACCCGTTTGCATCCATATCATTTAAAATATATATCGTCGTAATATTTCTTATTATTATCTTTAATTAGTTTATAATCTGCATTTTATAATGTTATACATTTCAAAATATTATAGTTTACACATGAAACGTCGTTGAAAAGCGGATACGACAAATCTGAAATTTACTGTACACCTTACCTTATAAAATTCATTATAAATCATAGAAAAATATTTAGTATACTTTTTTTAGTTCGTTACGTAGCTAACTCAGAATACTATAACTCTATGAAATATTTACTTGCAAAATAAATTGTTTAAATAACGTAAAATGCAAATGAAAATGTCTATAAACTGCTATCCAGGGAAATTCCAGCAGCAAATTTTCAACTTCGAATGTTCATAGCATTTTGTAGGGACAACCTGAGATGCTTATACTTATAAAAATGAAAACTTTATTGAATTATATTTGTTTTGGTATAAGACACGTCCCTTTTGGAGAACGTTTGTTATTTTTAAGTTATTTTACAAATCAGGGTGACGCTGAATTTCTGAACGGAACTTTCTTGTGCATGGTTAATCAATACCACTTTTATAGTTATTAATCGGTTTGAATATGTTATCCATTTTAATATTATTATAACAATATCTATTTAATAAATAATAGTTCTTGTGTTTTAATATTCAGCAAATTTTACCGATTCACAGTTTTATAGTATCTGTCTGTATCCGTACGGTTTATTACATATCTAGTTGCACACCGAGACCATATTATTTCATGTTACTGTTGTATTAGTGCACCATGCTTGATAATTATGCATCCTACATAGTCATGATGTAACCCCTGAAAAAATATTTGTGCATCCATGCTTTACCGTGCATCCGTACTTGCTACAGTTTTAGTATGAGCATCCACTTGACACATGTGCACTACCTTTCATGACCTGATATACTACTGCTTGACTTGATACCTGATACACCACTACTTGACATGACTTGATACATGTACACTACCTGACATGACCTGATATATCACTACTTGACATGTTACCTGATCCTGCTTCTAATGCCGACAATCCTGACATGTTGTCCCGATGGACATATCCTATTGTCTGTACAGACAAACATGTTCCTGCTTGATCCTATATTGGCATTAGTCTCAGATTTATAAATACCTGACTTACACACATAATTTGGGGGTATGGGGAAATCAAGAATGTAGCTGAACGTAACTCAAAGGGCTATTATATCATTTTACCGTAGTCCCGTGGGGAATGAACGGGACATAGACTCACAGTCTATTACATCATTTTACCGTGGTCCCGTGGGGAATGAACGGGGCATAGACCAATGAGTTATGATGAGGATTACATTCATTGATTTTGAATAACTTTAGAGTAGATCACCCTATAGCACAGTTTAGACTACTCACTGCACTTCACCTGTTTATATCATGTTCACTGATTTATATTCATGTTACTGTTACTTGTTATTGATGACTTGTTACTGTTCATACTCATGCCTGCATGACTTGTTGCCCCCTGATTATATTATTATTGATATTATGACGCACTGACGTCTGGATTTTGCATGGCCCAGATGCTCTACCTTTGTCGCAGGCTGACCAAGAGTATTTTCGCCGTCAGGCCGAGCAGTAGGGATCCTGTTAGTATCCAGTTAGTTATTTCCTTACTTTCCAGATGTTATTGTTACTTGGATTTATTGCTTCCGCATATTATTTCTTGACTCGTTTATTCTGGCTCATGGACATGTACTAGATAGTTTATTTACTTTCCTGTTCTTGATATCTCTACAGCCGTAATATGACTGTGGAGGGATTTTTCCTATCCACAGGTAGCTTGGTTGGCTCTGTCATATGCCTATCTTAGCGCACTTTAGGAAGCGGGGCGTGACAGGGTTTGTTTGGTATCAGAGCCATAGGATTTAGGTTAATCGGGTTTGATTCTTTTGTAGTTGGGTATTGGACCCAATACACGAATCAGAAAATCCGCGATTAGGAACATATCCTGCAATATTGTTATCATGATTCTTGAATCATATCTTTCTCTTGACCCCTGTCCTGACGATATGCAGACAACTTTGCATCTCGAGTTGAAATTTTTTTGGTTCCCTATTGTTTCTTCCGTCCTATTCCTTTGATTCTGATACTAGGATTTGGGCGACTTGAACGGAGTTATGTGATTGTAACTATGAACTGCAGCATGGTTACAATGTGGTACTCTATTTAAGTAACTTGGAGTCCTGGTCTTGTTTCATTTCCTTGTTTCATGGTCGTTCTATTACCTTGGTTCTCTCCGTTTCATTGCTTACCAGTTTATGTTTTGCAGATTTCTTGGTGACCGATACCGGCAGTTATGAAGTTGTCTTGGAAATTGATGGTCTCACTTTCCATGCTCACATTGATTGTAGGGAAAAAAAAGTGATTTTCTAGATTCCCGAACATCCGGAGTTTGTTTTGCTGGAAGTAGCAGTTCTGTCAGGCTAGTCGAGTTTAGGGCTAGGACGACAAGCAATGTTCTTTCGTCAATGGAAGTTGATAAGGAGGAAGCGCCAGCTGTAGTTTGAGAGTTCATGGACGTGTTCGAGGACATCTCGGGTTTACCGCCAAAACGAGATGCGGAGTTCGCGATCGATCTTGTTCCTGGTGCAGCGCCAATCTCAAAGGCGTACTATCCGATGGCACCAGCGGAGTTGGAAGAAGTAAAGAAGCAGGTTACCGAATTGCTAGAGAAGGGTTGAATTCGCAGCAGCAATTCACCTTGGGGAGCTCCAGTTCTTCTAGTAAAGAAGAAAGATGGCACAAGGAGGATGTGCATCGATTATCGAGAATTAAACCGGGTGACTATTAAGAACAAGTACCCGATCCCTCGCATTGGCGAATTGTTCGAGCAGCTTAGTGGCGCGAGGGTATTCTCGAAAATGGATTTGCGGTCCGGATATCATCAGGTCCGAGTTAAATCAAAAGATATTTGCAAGACTGCGTTCCGAACTCGGTATGGACATTACAATTATTTAGTGATGCCATTCGGAGTCACGAATGCACCGGTGTTATTTATGGACTTGATGAACCGAATCTTTTCACCGTTCTTGGACCAGTTTATAGTGGTGTTCATCGATGATATTCTGGTCTACTCGAGGAGCATTGAAGAGCATGCGGAACACTTGAAGATCGCACTGCAGACATTTAGGCAAGAAAGATTATATGTAAAGATGAGCAAGTGCAAGTTTTGGCTTGAAGAAATGAAGTTTTTGGGGCACGTCGTATCCGGAGATGGAATCGCCGTTGATCCCGAGAAGATTGCAGTAGTTCAAAATTGGATGATTCCGAAGAACGTAGCAGAGATCAGAAGTTTTCTTGGACTTGCCGGCTATTACAGAAGGTTCGTGGAGAATTTTGCTCGTTTGGCTGAGCCTTTGACCAAGCTTACGCGCAAGGAAGTACATTTGTGTGGACGGATAAGTGTGCATCAGCTTTTGAGGCGTTGAAGCAGAGATTAATAACCGCTCTTATTTTGACCGTACGAAACAGTTCCGGAGGATTGGTGATTCACAACGACGCATCTGGGAAATGATTGGGATGTGTTTTGATGCAGCATGGGAAGGTTATAGCCTACGCATCGAGACAGTTAAAGACTCATGAGAAGAATTACCCAACTCATGATTTGGAGGTAGCAGCTGTGATTTTCGCTTTAAAGATTTCGAGACACTACTTATTGGGCGAAAGAGTCGAAGTATTAACCAATCACAAAAGCCTGAAATATGTGTTCACACAGAAGGAGCTTAATATGAGGCAGCGTAGATGGTTGGAGCTGATGGCTGACTACGATCTTGATTTTAAGTACCATCCGGGGAAAGTTAATGTTGTGCCAGATGCGCTTAGTCGGTTGCCAGCAATTCAGATGTTGACTTCACAGAAGGAGCTTATGGAATACTTTCGGAGATTCGAATTGGAGATCGTGCTACCGCATTCTTCAGGTCAGTTGTTGCAGCTGACAGTCGTCATTGATCGAGAGTATTAAAGCAGCGCAGTCGAAGGACCCAAGATTGCAAAGGTTTCGAGAACAGGTTGAAGCTGGACTTCGAACGGACTTGTTAATTCATGAAGATAGTTCGTTGCGATATGGTAGCCGTTTGTGTGTGCCAAAAGGAGATATCCGCGAAGAAGTTATGAAGGAGGCACACAGTTCCGCGTATTTCGTACATCTAGGAGGCACGAAGATGTACCGTGATCTACGACAGCATTTCTGGTGAGGATGTTAGTGTATATGCCCTAGGGGCCATTATTGTATCATACTTGTATGTATATTACTTAATGGAAGCTTGGGATATTCACAGTTGTATATACAGCCTTGCTAAAAATGGTAGTATGCTACTTGGTTTGTGTCTACTTTAATATGTGCATATGTTTCTTGTAACGTATCACTCATACATATTAGTAGAGCCCATAGGATCTTTGCTTGATTACCAGCGTTGTGATGGCAGTCACACTAGTGGGGGCTGGGTAGTCTATAAGCAACATCCTATACTTGTCCCTAGTCGTAGGATTATCGAAACTGGGCATCGATACTCCAGAGTAGACTAGTGTGTACGCTTCTCATCCCAGTTGGGGAGATGGTCTGTCCCACAGCCATCAATACGTCGTACTGGAGATAGTATACATGTGCTCGTTAGGTTACGGGTACACCGGACAGGACTCGCAGGGGAACTGTTGGTTGGTATTATACCAATCGTCAGTTAGCAGTTCTCAGGTGACATGAGTACAGCATAGTCCGCAGACTTGACACTGCTACTTCGCCTCGAGTGTGTCCCACTGTTCTTAGATTGCTACCCTACCACGGCTCAAAGGAGTCGTGCAAACAGGTAGCAGTTGGGTGCAGTCCCGAGCACTTGGAGGTAGTGGCGGTTAGAAAGGATTCGCCTCTCCCGGTATTGGGAGTTGATATCGTGCTGTGTCAGAGAGCCATTACGCAAAGTCCCTGGCCAGGGCAAGCAAGATTTACTGGTAGGTTCCAGTAGTTTCTCAGGGTGTAATGGGCTACGCTCCGACACGACTTATACCGCTATTAGGGGACTGACGCTTGCCGCCCCCTAGGCTAGATATGCGATAGTCTTGGACGAACAGACCGGACTGTACGGAGATTGTCACATCAGGCTCAGTAGGAGTTCGGATGGGTTTCCTCATCGGCCTTCTTATCGACATCTATCTGGGGACCGTTACGTACAGCTAGTGCCGCTTGCGGTCTGTGGTTAAACCCACTGCCAGTGTAGTGTCGAGTCTTTAGAGTCCCACACAGAGGGTTTCCCTGCTCCAGGCGAAACG
The DNA here is from genome assembly GCA_030015575.1 of Agapanthus africanus. NCBI lineage: Eukaryota > Viridiplantae > Streptophyta > Magnoliopsida > Asparagales > Amaryllidaceae > Agapanthus > Agapanthus africanus. Next base: position 447,788,191 of record JASDDO010000012.1, on the reverse strand, counting down.
ATATAGAGGTCGTATGGTTTTACGACAAAGGTTCGGACGCATACGTGTTTAAACGCACGTACGACGTTCGGACAGTTTTTACTAGCCGGCTTTGGTTTAAGCCAGATTCTAGTATCTGGTTATTGGATTTATACAGTCTAAAGTTTTTCCGTGTTTTCACGGATTGGAGGGGCGTTCTCGTAATTTTCCGGGAAGCTTCTAGAAGCATGGTGACTTGGGGGTTAAGGTGGCATATGCATTAATTGGATTAATGAGTCATGTAGTGATTCATACATTGAGTTAATGACTCATTTAATGTTTTATATGACTCATGTGATGAATCACTTAGTGTATTAATAAAACATGGTGATAATTCATTATTTGTTATTTACTTAATATTATCATATGTTTCATATATACACAAATGACTTCATTCATCCAAAAGGATTCTCATGCTCACCTTCTCTCTCCTCAAGCACTCTCTTGAAACCCTAATTCTCCCCTCTCATGTGTTGAGATCAAGGATTAGATAGAATAATACATACATAACCTCACTCTATATCCCCTATGTCACGCCCCGCTTCCCAAAGTACGCTAAAGTGGGCACGTGACATAGCCAACCATGCTACCTGTGGATAGGAAAAATCCTTCCACAGTCACATTACGGCTGTGGAGATATCAAGAGCAGGAAAGTAAACAAACTATCTAGTACATGTCCATAAGCCAGAGTAAAAGAGTCAAGAGATAACAATATGCGGAAGCCAAAAAATACAATAAATGAAACACCTGGAGTGAAACTACGTACCGACAGGAACCTCACCGCTCGTCTAACTGCGGCAAAACTCCTAATCAGTCTGCAGCAAGGTAGGAGAATCTGGGCCATGCAAAACCCAGACGTCAGCGCGTCAAGTCATCAAGTAATAACAATAAACAGGCAATGCGAATATAAACATGAATAAAGCAAGGGTAACAATAATGTAAATCAGAGCAGTGCAGGGTAGTGTGCAGTGGGTAACTAAACTGTTCTATCAGGTTCTCTGTTCTAAAGTCTTTGAAACCAAATTGATGAATCATCGATGTAACTCAATAGTATCCCGTACATACCCGGGACCACGGCCTCAATATTCTCGGGCTGAAACCGAGACATGCCGCTAGGCACCAAACAGGAATGTGTACACTCAAAAGTATCCCGTACATAACCGGGACCACGGCCACAATATTCTCGGCTGAAACCGAGACATGCCGCTAGGCACAAAACAGGAATGTGTATACTCAGAACATGTAGTGAACTGTTGAGTTACAAGTCAGGTTTCACCTTTGATTTCCCCATACCCCCAAGTTATATGTGTATGTCAAGTCAGGTATCCCGAAATCAAGAAACTAATGCCAACACAGGATCAGGTAAACAGGTTTGTCTGGATAGACAACAGGAACGGTCCATAAGGACTACATGTCAGGTTTGTTGGCATTAGACACAAGATCAGCTAACGGATCAGGTCATGGTACATCAGGTCAAGTCAAGCAGTGTACGGTACCATGTCGGGTCAATCAATATGCATGTAGCAAGTCAGGTCAAGATGTAAACGATAACATAGGTGTGCTCACAATCAGTTATATAATCCAGCATGGTTATCAACAACATGATATAAGTAATGAATTAAGCAATAGGCAGATTCATTCGATTTGCAATACAATTATCAATTGTGTCACAGAGATGTTTTCAATATTATAAGAATGCAGTAAGAAAATTATAGCCGTTTAATCATATTAACAAGTTTAAGACTTCATGGATGTAATGTTATATGTGTATATAGGTTCCACGAATGAAATCACAGTTTAAGCCGGTTAAATGCATACGAGTGTCCGAATGAAGTAAAACGGTAGAAAAGGTTCCATAGGCTACGCCATCAGTGTAAGTGTAATTAAAACATGTAAATGTGATTATTAGGTTCCAAATTAGTAATTACAACAGGTAGGTTCCAAGTTTGAAAGATAAATGATATATAACAATCTTGAACACGAAAAATGGGAAATTATAATACCAAAGTTAAATTGCAGGTTTTAGGGTGTCATTAATTATAAGTAAATATTGTTTAGCATGTAGCAAGGGGTACTTGCCTCGACGGGTCGCGAATCGGGAAAACGGAACGTAAAACGTCGGCGGGGAAAACTCGCGACGGGCGCACGGTTCACGGAATGAACCCAAACGACGAACAGTGGAATCACACGGGTCGTGGTACCTCGCTGGAACGTCGGGACACGTCGTCGGCACGGCCGGATTCCGGTGAGATCAAAAACAGCGAATGTCAAGAGTTGCAATCAAGAAGAGAAAGGAAAAATAAAGGAGAAAGGGAAGGAGGATGGAGAAGGAGGGCTTACAATGGTCTGTGGGACGGATGGTGACGGTCGACGGCGTCGACGAGCTCCGGCGGACTACCTACAGGGGACACCGCGATTAAGAATGAAACCGGCGCAAGAAAATAAAGAAAAGGAAGGAAGGAGAAGAAGTGGAGGAGGTGAGGGGTGTGTGAGGCTCACCGAGGGGGTACGTGCGAGGCCGGGGCGGATCGAGATCACCGGCGGCGATCCCACGAGGAGCTGCGGCTGTAGGTGGCCGCGGCGCGAGTGCAGGGTGCACGGAAAGATGCTGGGTGCAGGGTTTTGGGTCTGTGGTTGAGACGAGGGAGATGGTGGTCGAAGGGGGAACGAGGTCGGGAAGGAGGCGACAGCGACGGTGACACGGCGAAGGTTGAGGAGGCGAGGACGATGGGTTGAGGCGAGGCGGTCTCGGGAAAGGATCGGGGGCGAGGAGGTGGAGGCTCGGTCGAGGGCGAGGAGGCCGGCGGTGAGGGCGTCGGTGCTGGGCTGCGGCGGCTAGGGTAAGGCGGCAGTAGGGTTGCGATGAAGTTAGGTTACGTGAAAAAAAGAAAAGAGGAGGAAGAAGAGAGAATATATGAGAGAGAGAGAGAGAGAGAAAGTGGGGAGAGAGAGAGAAACGGGATACGGGGTAGAGAGAAAGAGGAGAGAGAGAGAGATAGGGAGAGGGGCCCACGGAAAAAATAGAAGGAGGGGATTGGTTGGAGGGATTAATTGAGAAAGATTTAAAAGATTATAGGGAACAGTAAAATTATATAGTTAAGAAAATATACGCTGGTTTAAATATTAAAATTTGGGGTTTTGGCGCAAAGTAAAATACTTCCAAATCGCGCCCGGGTCGGGTCCAAAAATTTGAAATTGAAATAATAGAATTTTAGGTGGGGTCCAAAATTTAAAATGAAGTGTTTTATGATCAAAAAGTATACCCCCAAAACGGACACACGTACGTGTACGTAGCCGTCAAAACTCGCCCGTTTCACTGAACGGGACGAGAACACGACGCACAGACGCTACAACGGGGTTAGGGGTGTCAAGCAGGCCAAGATGAATATTTTTAATTTTATTTTAGATGCCATAAATTGTTATATGCAGAAATGAATTTCCGGGTAGAATTTACAATAAGTAACAATCAAGCAAGATAAATGAAATAAGTGCCACACTACGTTCAAACGGTAACGGAAATTAGTAGCATTGGGCTCGGGTGTTACACCCTAGGTAGCTTAAATTAGCACTTTGAGCAACCTAGTTATCTCAAGTTAGAGATCAAGCTTGGCGTAGGAGCTCTCTGGTGGATCGTTTTGGACTCGAGGAGGCCGTTGAGGTGCCGATGTTCCAAGGAGCCTACGAGGAGTGGAGGACAGCGATGAAGACTCGAAGGACAAGTAACATGAGGTATAACTTCGAATTCGACTAGTTAAACCTCTCGTAGTTTGCTAGTAACGGTTTAGACACGATTCATGCGCTCAAGTCCGTGTTACGAAGCTTTGATAATCGTTTTTCATATATTCCGCCTCCCCGCAAGTTCGTAGGGTGCGTGACATGGACTTACAGTAGTATCAGAGCCAACTAAACCATTACTAGCTTGTTAGCAACTAATTAGAACTTGGATCGACGGATAAACGCGAAAACAAAACCCTAACCCTAACAGTTTCTGTAAATTTTAAACGTGTCGAAATTTTTTTTTGATATGCTTTAAAATTCACAGCAGGGGAATATAAGAATTCTGGGAAAATACGAGACTTCAACTTTGTTATACGGCCGCGGATCCGTGGCAAGATAGTGCTTTTGACCGTGGATCCGCCGCCGAGTCAACTCCGAGTTGACTCGGATTTGATCAGTAATTCATATTTTTTGGTTTTCTGTTTTCCAGAATGTTCTGTTTCTACCCAGGTTACTTCAGTGCAGATTTGCTTTTGGGGTAGACACAGATAAAGGTTGTCGATCGATGTTCTAAGTTATTTGCTAATTGGGTTTTTATCTGTAATGTTTAATGTGTTCGTAAACCTCCCCTAACTGCTAGTATGTCGGTTGGCAGGGGGTTTGCACATTTCTGTAATGTTTACTGTTTGTGTATATGGACTTGATTGGAGTGTTGTGATGATTAGCCGGGGTTTGAGATGGGTTTAATATTCATTCATTCAATGTAAATGTAATATGATGTAATATTCTTTTGCGGGGCACATCCAGGTTGCGGTTGTAGCCACCGTTTTATTATTTCTTTTTACTGTTTTTGCTCCTAGGATAGACCCAAGACGGGGTACACAAACTACCGGGTACGTTGAAGTGTTTAGTGGCCTACTCACGTTGTTGAGGGAGACCGCTTCATTTCGGGTACTTGGCGGGTAGTTTGCCGTACCCGTAGGGGTCTAGGGTTGGGGTAATAGCTATTCATCACAACTGTATAATCCGTCTTTTATTGCAGGCTCAAAGCAAATGCGGATTGCTAGTATATCCAATAAAGTTCATCAGTGATCTGGAATGCTTATTATTGCGTCTGACGAATGTACAATATCTATATATGATAGCTATTAGACGTCACTTATGTTTTACACCCGCGCTAGTCCAGCCCCCGCTCTGTCGTTAGTTAAGTAACCTAACGGGTGATGACGGGACCCCGTGGCAAATGCGGATGGCATAAGAGGACGTGGTATTTTCGTTGTTTTCTGCAATGATAGGATAAATGATGGGACGCATTATTATAATGCAGAGATAATAAACCAAAGTTAAATCGTTGGAACAAAATTAAAAGAAACCAGTCGGTTATTTTAAAAGAGCAAAATTTTTAATTGCGGAGCTTTAACCACTCCTTAAAAAAAAAAGCTATCAGGTTCCTTCGATTATATCAAGTTCACTACGTTCACGGTTTTGCCAAAACCAGTCGTAGCCCTCCGTCATTTCTTATGGATTGTCAGTAGTATTCAAGCTATGTTTGTTGGCTTTCGTCAAGGCATAGTGCTTGGTAGCTGCTGGGGTATTCATTTGTTGCATAGACAGATGGGTTGGTTTGGGACAGTCGTATTACCTTGTTGGCTTTCGTCAAGGGTATGTACGGGTGGGTTCAAATTAACAAGACAATGATGGACAGAACTTGACATGTGACTTATGATTTGTTGGCTTTCGTCAAGGTCATAAGAGCATGGGGAAAAAATCCACATCGGGAGTTTCTAAAGAAACTGAAACTTGCTAGTGTTGCATACCATTTGGAGTTTGATGAATGTTGATAGGATTCCTTCAACATTATCATACGATGATATTTGGATCCCGATCCTACTGTGAGTACATGCTACTTATCAGGAGATTCGTCACTTAACGATCAATGCTATAAACCAAGTAGGTGCCTAGAAAGGTGTCAGCGAGGCTACTCCCCCAGAGAAAAGAGGTTATTTAATTAAGGAACTTCGCGAAAGCGTTGGAAAACCTCCCTCGAAGTATCGACACTGACCTGGCTCAACGGTTAAGCAAGAATTATACGGTGAGAATAGTCCTGGCTAATTCTTCTTTTATGGTTTGAGGAGGGATTCGAGAAACAGTGGGAGCCATCCTGTTTAGATAAATTAAAAACCACTCTAAACTTGCAAGAGCATCATGCTAAAAGTGTTTTTTCTCTCTCTCTTAATTGCAGCGACCATGTGACCGCGACTAGGTTACATCTAGATAACAAATTGACTGATTCTGACTTACATGACTGGCAAAGGTCTGTCCAGATGTCCATTGCCTATGACAAGCTGGACCACCCTATTACTACTCAAGATCCCGCCGTCCCAGGTCCAGTTTCCACCGTCACGGATATGGATATCCGCCAGACAAGGGAAAAGGATAAAGCGAAAGCCAAATGCCTCGTGTTAGCTTCAGTTGATGGTGTATACCAGAAGCAGCACGAGAAGATGGACTCAGTTTCCATCTTTCTCCATAACAAAGATTTATATGGAGAGCAATCTCATATCGCAAGATATGAGATCTCGAACGAATTAATTCAAGCGAGGTTGACTTTCGGGTCATCTGTAGGGGATAACGTCCTTACAATGACTAGCTGTATTGATGAGCTCCAGGACCTGGAGACCACGTTGGGAAACGAGTCAGATACTGACTTGATTCTACAGTCTTTGTCTTCTACCCTGAAGGAAACCAGGGAAGTAGAAGGAAAGAGAAGGGCAAATGTTTCGGGACTGAATGTAGTGAAAAAGGAACGTTCCTATTGTTATGGGATTGGGCATTGGCAGAAAAATTGTAGGGCTTTTAAAACCAGTAGCCAGGATTTGAAGCATGTTGTGGCTTCAGCCTCAAGGGTATTTGTAATTGAGAACTGTTTGTCAATTAACTCTACTTCCTGGGTACTAGATACCGGAGCAGGATCTCATATCTGTATTTCATTACATGCTTTGAGAAACCGTAGAGTTATGAAGGTAGGTGATTTGTCTCTCAGAGTTGCAAACGGAATGAGCGTGGACGCTGAATCCGTGGGAGAGTATCGCCTAGGTTTGACAAGTGGACATATATTAATTTTACGTAACTGTTTATATATAACTAGTATGACTTGTAATATCATATCAGTATCCTCACTTTCGAGAGAGGGATATGATTTTACATTCGTAAGCGATGTAGTTAACATCCACCTAAATCAAGTTCTGATTGGGTCAGGTACATTAGATAACGGTATATACATATTAAGTCAAGCTCAGGTTTTCAATGTCCAGAATACACTTAAAAGAAAGTCTCCGGAATTAAATCAGGCTTTCTTATGGCATTGTAGACTAGGTCACATCAATGAGAGAAGGTTGACTAAGTTACATAGAGAAGGATATTTGAATCCGTTCGAATATCAATCTTATGCTACTTGTGAATCTTGTCTCATAGGAAAGATGACAAAGACTCCGTTTACTGGACATGGAGTAAGAGCAAGTGAGCTCTTAGGACTCGTACACAGTGACATGTGCGGTCCAATGTCTACACATGCGAGAGGAGGTTATTCCTACTTCATTGCTTTTACAGATGATTTCTCTGGGTATGGACATGTCTTCTTAATGAAGCATAAATCCGAGGCCTTTGAGAAATTCCAAGAATACAAGAATGAAGTAGAAAACCAAACAGACAAGAGTATAAAGACACTGAGATCTGATCGAGGTGGTGAATACTTAAGTGCTGAGTTCCTGGGTTACTTAAAAGAGAATGGAATTCTCTCTCAGCTTACTCCTCCATACACACCACAACACAACGGTGTATCAGAAAGGAGGAATCGAACCCTATTGGATTTGGTTCGTTCCATGATGAGTAAGGCTGAGTTACCGCGATCTTTCTGGGTTTATGCGCTAGAATCAGCTGCATATCTTTTGAACAAGGTTCCAACCAAAACAGTGCCTACCACACCATATCAGATGTGGAGTGGGAAGAAACCCTGTCTTCAGTACCTGAAGGCATGGGGATGTCCAGCTTTTGTAAAAAAACAGCATGCGGACAAGCTCGAGGCACGCTCAGTACAGTGCAAGTTTGTGGGATATCCAAAGAACTCCATGGGATATTGTTTCTATTACGCAGAGGAACAAAAGGTTTTTGTTTCTCGTCATGCCCACTTCTTAGAAGCTGAATTTTTAGAAAATCAGAAGAGTGGGAGCGCAGTAGAACTGGAAGAAATTCCAAAACCACAAGTTGTTACTGAAAGTATGGCAGAACCAGAGGTTTCAGAAGAAAGGGACATCCCAAGGCCACTCCGCAGGAGTTGTAGACAGTCTCATCCGCCCGAGAGATACTACGGTTTTCTCATAGACGGGGATAGAGAGGATTGCACTATTGACTATGATGAGCCTACTAGCTTCCAGCAAGCCATTCAGAGCGGTGACTCAGTAAAATGGCTGGATGCAATGCGGACCGAAATGGAGTCCATGTACACTAACAAAGTATGGACTTTGGACATTGCTCCAGATGGGGTAAAACCCGTAGGATGCAAATGGATCTTCAAAAAGAAGATTGGTGTAGATAGACAGGTTGAAACCTATAAGGCTAGACTTGTTGCAAAGGGTTTCCGTCAAAGGCTAGGTTTGGACTATGACGAAACATTTTCTCCAGTGGCTATGCTCAAATCCATTCGGGTCCTTCTTGCTATTGTTGCCTTCCACGATTATGAAATCTGGCAGATGGACGTAAAGACGGCCTTTCTAAATGGTAATTTGGAAGAGTGCGTCTATATAGATCAACCAGAGGGATTCATTCAGAGTGGGAGCAGCGGTAAAGTATGCAAGCTGCTTAAGTCCATTTATGGACTAAAGCAAGCATCACGGAGTTGGAACATCTGTTTTGATGATGCTGTCAAAGAATTTGAATTTATCAAAAATCCAGATGAACCATGCATATACAGTAAGATTGTAGGGAGAACTGTAGTATTTCTCGTCTTGTACGTGGATGACATTCTCCTAATAGGAAATGATATTCCTATGTTACAGTCAGTCAAAAGATTTTTGTCACAGAAATTCTCCATGAAAGACCTCGGTGATGCCACCTACATTCTGGGGATCCGGATCTATCGTGATAGATCAAAAAGGATGTTGGGACTTTCGCAGTCCAGGTACATAGACACCATAGTGAAGAGATTCAGTATGGATGATTCTAAGCGCAGTAACCTACCGGCTTGTCACGGAATCACCCTCTCCAAATAGATGTCTCCCAAGACTGATTTGGAAAGGGATCGCATGTCGATTATACCCTACGCTTCTGCGGTAGGCTCTATAATGTATGCGATGTTATGTACCAGACCAGATGTAGCATACGCATTAAGCGTTGTAAGCCGGTATCAGGCAAACCCAGGGGAGAAGCACTGGATAGCAGTAAAGAACATTCTCAAGTACCTGAGAAGGACTAAGGAGATGTTCTTGGTGTATGGCGGAAAAGACCTCTAGATGGAGGCCTTTGCCGACTCCGGCTTCCAGAGTGACAAGGATGACTCCAAATCCATGTCGGGTTATGTCTTTACCCTCAATGGAGGGGCGGTCTGTTGGAAGAGTTCCAAGCAGGAGACCATTGCTGACTCAACAATGGAAGCGGAGTACATAGCTGCTTGCGATGCCGCAAAAGAAGCTGTCTGGATGAAGAAGTTCCTCACAGAACTTCAGGTGGTTCCTACCGGTGTTGATCCAATACCTCTGTATTGTGACAACAACGGCGCTATAGCTTTAGCGAAGGAACCCAGGTCCCATCAGAAATCCAGACACATTTTAAGACGGTATCACCTGATCAGGGAGATTGTAGATCGCCGGCTGATCAAGATAAAGAGAGTAGAGACGGAGAATAACATTGTTGATCCATTCACAAAGGCCATTCCTCAGACGCAGTTCGAGAGGCTATTCGAGATGATAGGTCTACGATATGCCAGCTCATGGCCCTAGTGCAAGTGAGAGATTGTTAGTGTATATGCCCTAGGGGCCATTATTGTATCATACTTGTATGTATATTACTTAATGGAAGCTTGGGATATCCACAGTTGTATATACAGTCTTGCTAAAAATGGTAGTATGCTACTTGGTTTGTGTCTACTTTAATATGTGCATATGTTTCTTGTAACGTATCACTCATACATATTAGTAGAGCCCATAGGATCTTTGCTTGATTACCAGCGTTGTGAGGGCAGTCACACTAGTGGGGGCTGGGTAGTCTATAAGCAACATCCTATACTTGTCCCAAGTCGTAGGATTATCAAGACTGGGCATCGATACTCCAGAGTAGACTAGTGTGTACGCTTCTCATCCCAGTTGGGGAGATGGTCTGTCCCACAGCCATCAGTACGTCATACTGGAGATAGTATACAAGTGCTCATTAGGTTACGGGTACACCGGACAGGACACGCAGGGGAACTGTTGGTTGGTATTATACCAATCGTCAGTTAACAATTCCCAGGTGACATGAGTACAGCATAGTCCGCAGACTTGACACTGCTACTTCGCCTCGAGTGTGTCCAACTGTTCTTAGATTGCTACCCTACCACGGCTCAAAGGAGCCATGCAAACAGGTAGCAGTTGGGTGCAGTCCCGAGCACTTGGAGGCAGTGGCGGTTAGAAAGGATTCGACTCTCCCGGTATTAGGAGTTGATATCGCGCTGTGTCAGAGAGCCATTACGCAAAGTCCCTGGCCAGGGCAAGCGAGATTTACTGGTAGATTCCAGTAGTTTCTCAGGGTGTAATGGGATACGCTCCGACACGACTTATACCGCTATTAGGAGACTGACGCTTGCCGCCCCCTAGGCTAGATATGCGATAGTCTTGGACGAACAGACCGGACTGTACGGAGATTGTTACATCAGGCTCAGTAGGAGTTCGGATGGGTTTCCTCATCGGCCTTCTTATCGACATCTATCTGGGGACCGTTACGTACAGCTAGTGCCGCTTGCGGTCTGTGGTTAAACCCACTGCCAGCGTAGTGTCGAGTCTTTAGAGTCCCACACAGAGGGTTTCCCTGCTCCAGGCGAAACGATATAGAGGTCGTATGGTTTTACGACAAAGGTTCGGACGCACACGTGTTTAAACGCGCGTACGACGTTCGGACAGTTTTTACTAGCCGGCTTTGGTTTAAGCCAGATTCTAGTATCAGGTTATTGGATTTATACAATCTAAAGTTTTTCTGTGTTTTCACGGATTGGAGGGGCGTTCTCGTAATTTTCCGGGAAGCTTCTAGAAGCATGGTGACTTGGGGGTTAAGGTGGCATATACATTAATTGGATTAACGAGTCATGTAGTGATTCATACATTGAGTTAATGACTCATTTAATGTTTTATATGACTCATGTGATGAATCACTTAGTGTATTAATGAAACATGGTGATAATTCATTATTTGTTATTTACTTAATATTATCATATGTTTCATATATACACAAATGACTTCATTCATCCAAAAGGATTCTCATACTCACCTTCTCTCTCCTCAAGCTCTCTCTTGAAACCCTAATCCTCCCCTCTCATGTGTTGAGATCAAGAATTAGATAGACTAATACATCCATAATCTCACTCTATATCCCCTAGGTAGCTTAGATTAGCACTTTGAGCAACCTAGTTATCTAAAGTTAGAGATCAAACTTGGCGTAGGAGCTCTCGGGTGGATCGTCTTTGACTCGAGGAGGCCGTTGAGGTGCCGATGTTCCAAGGAGCCTACGAGGAGTGGAGGACAGCGATGAAGACCCGAAGGACAAGTAACATGAGGTATAACTTCGAATCCGAGTAGTTAAACCTCTCATAGTTTTCTAGTAACGGTTTAGACACGATTCATGCGCTCAAGTCCGTGTTACGAAGATTTGATAATCGTTTTTCATATATTCCGCCTCCCCGCAAGTTCGTGGGGTGCGTGACATGGACTTACAGAGGAGGCATGAAAAGGGAGATTGCTCGCTTTGTAGCAAAGTGCTTGGTGTGTCAACAAGTTAAGGCTGAACATCAAAGGGTTGCTAGTTTATTGCAACCACTTCCGATTCCTTAATGGAAGTGGGAACATATAACCATGGATTTCGTGACAGCTTAACCGTGGAGTCCAAAGGGCAACAATGTAATTTGGGTGATTGTTGATCAATTGACCAAGGCAGCTCACTTCATACCGTTTCGAGTTGGTCAGTCAACGGAAACGTTAGAAGAACGGTACATGCAGGAGATTGTGAGATTGCATGGAGTACCTGTGAGTATCGTGTCCAACCGTGACACCCGATTCTTATCACACTTCTGGAGGAGCTTACAGGAAAGTTTGGGAACTCGATTAAAGTTTAGCACAGCTTATCATCCTCAAACATATGGCCAGTCGGAGAGAACGATCCAAACTCTTGAAGACATGTTGAGAGCTTGCATGTTAGACTTCAAGAGTTCATGGGAGGATCATCTACACTTGGTGGAGTTTTCGTACAACAACAGCTTTCAGGCGACTATTCAGATGGCTCCATTCGAAGTATTGTATGTTCGCAAGTGTCGCTCACATGTTTGTTGGGACGATATTGGAGAACGAAGATTATTGGGACTGGATTTGATCGTGCAAATCGTAGAGAAAGTTAATACTATCCGGAATCATATGAAGGCAGCGCAAGATCGGTAAAAGAGTTGGGCCGATACATCGAGGAGACCTATAGAGTTCGCTGTTGGTGATCTAGTATTCTTGAAGATATCACCGACTAGAGGAGTGGTTCGTTTTGGAAGTCGAGGAAAGCTTAGTCCTCGATTCGTTGGGCCTTTCGAGATTTTGGAGCGTGTTGGTGAAGTGGCTTATCGATTGGCGTTACCACAATCTTTGGCGAATGTTCATAACGTATTTCATGTATCTCAACTCCGTAAATATGTTCGAGATGAAACACACGTGCTGGATCATTCGGAGCTGACTGTATGAGAAGATTTAACCTTTGAGGAACGACCGATGTCGATTGTGGATCGAAGGGAAAAGGTTCTTGAGAACAAGGTTATCCCTCTCGTACTTGTTTCTTGGGGAAATCGCTCGCATGGAGAATCAACTTGGGAACGAGAAGATGAAATCCGGCAGAAGTTTCCACATCAATTCTTGTAGTTTCTTGATTGTCTATCCTTTCTTGTTCTTGGAATTTCGAGGACGAAATTCTTTTGTAGTTGGGTATAATGTAACAACCTAGTTCATTTATACCAATTCCAGTTCTCGTATTTCCTTGATTGTGGTATTTTCCTGAATTATCGTGTTTTGGGTGCGAATAGTATTTTACAGTTTACATTGCATTCGACCCAACCCGCTTGCTTGAACTTATTTGATTCATATTTATGAATTATCCTGACTTGTTACGTGGACCGGTACATTTTCATGTTTAGTGCATACTGGCATTTTATCTGGCATTTGCATTTTTACAATATAACATTTTAAGTCACATAAAAATTTTTAAAAATACATTGCATGGCCTGCATGATACCCCTAGCCCCATGGTAGCATCCGCGCATCTTTCTTCTCGTCTCGTTCAGTGAAACGGACTTGTTTGGATGGCTACGCGCACGTGCGTGCATCCGTTCTAGGGGGTATGCATTTTTCGTTATCCGGACATTCATTTTTTATTTTGGTCGACATGTATATTTTTCGTATTTTAAAACTGAATTTTAGATCCGACCCGGGCATGTTTTGGACTATGTTTGTATTTACCAGAATATTAAATTTTATTTATATAATATTAATTTTATAAATTGATACAAATTAAAATTTAGTTAACTAATAAAAGATTTTTTAAATTTGAATCTAAACTAATTTCCTAACAAACTAACAACCCCTTTCTCTCTCGCTTTCTCCTCTACATATATATATTTATATATATTTTATTTATTTAATTTTTCTTTCCTTATTTAATACTAAGCCTCTTCTTCTTACTTCTTCTTCTTCTTTCTTCTTTCTTTTTCTTGATCTTGTTTCTTGATTCCGGTGATCACCGTCGGAGCCGTGCTCGTCGCTGACGATCCGAGTGATCCAGTGAACGTAGCTGACTTGCGTGATCACCCTCGTGCGTTGTTTGGAACCGTTCCGTGTACCGTGCGCGCGCCGCGACATTTCGCCGACGAAGGACGTTCCGTACACATCCGTTCTTGTTCCGTCTAGGCAAGTTAATCTTGCTACATGCTATATAACTCATTATGTACCTATTTAAATAAATATCACACCTGTATTTTAAATCAAGCATCGCATGTTTCATATTACATCCTTTCGACGTTCCGTTTACATTTGTATAATGCATTTCAGATCTAGGGCATGCAAACCAATCTTAATTACATGCTACATTACTTTAGACGTATCTATTTTAACAATGGAATACCTGTATTTAAAATCATGCACCCCATATTTAGTTTTATAACTTTTCGATGTTCCGTTTGCATCCATTCATATCATTTCAGATCTAGGTCATGAAAACTTATCTTGTTACATACTATACTATCATATACTGCATCAAATTGAATAGTTACATTTCATATTGCTTAGTTATATGTTCCGCACTTGTTAGTTTATCATTTTACGATTATATGATACCCGTTTGCATCCATATCATTTAAAATATATATCGTCGTAATATTTCTTATTATTATCTTTAATTAGTTTATAATCTGCATTTTATAATGTTATATATTTAAAAATATTATAGTTTACACATGAAACGTCGTTGAAAAGCGGATACGATAAATCTGAAATTTACTGTACACCTTACCTTATAAAATTCATTATAAATCATAGAAAAATCATTAGTATACGTTCTTTAGTTGGTTACGTAGCTAACTCAGAATACTATAACTCTATAAAATATTTACTTGCAAAATAAATTGTTTAAATAATGTAAAATGCAAATGAAAATGTCTATAAACTGCTGTCCAGGGAAATTCCAGCAGCAAACTTTCAATTTCGAATGTTCATAGCTTTTTGTAAGGACAACCTGAGATGCTTATACTTATAAAAATGAAAGCCTTATTGAATTATCTTTGTTTTGGTATAAGAAACGTCCCTTTTGGAGAACGTTTGTTATTTTTAAGCTATTTTACAAATCAGGGTGACGCTGAATTTCTGAACGGAACTTTCTTGTGCATGGTTAATCAATACCACTTTTATAGTTATTAATCGGTTTGAATATATTATCCATGTTAATATTATTATATCAATATATATTTAATAAATAATAGTGCTTGTGTTTTAATATTCAGCAAATTTTACCGATTCACAGTTTTATAATATCCGTCTGTATCTGTACGGTTTATTACATATCTAGTTGCACACCGAGACCATATTATTTCATGTTACTGTTGTATTAGTGCACCATACTTGATAATTGTGCATCCTACATAGTCATGATGTAACCCCTGACAAAATATTTGTGCATCCATGCTTTACCGTGCATCCGTACTTGCTACAGTTTTAGTATGAGCATCCGCTTGACACATGTGGACTACCTGTCATGACCTGATATACTACTGCTTGACTTGATACCTGATACACCACTAATTGACATGACTTGATACATGTACACTACCTGACATGACCTGATATATCACTACTTGATATGTTACCTGATCCTGTTTCTAATGCCGACAATCCTGACATGTTGTCCCGATGGACATATCCTGTTGTCTGTACAGACAAACCTGTTCCTGCTTGATCCTGTGTTGGCATTAGTCTCAGATTTATAAATACCTGACTTACACACATAACTTGGGGGTATGGGGAAATCAAGAATGTAGCTGAACGTAACTCAAAGGGCTATTATATCATTTTACCGTGGTCCCGTGGGGAATGAACGGGACATAGACTCACAGTCTATTACATCATTTTACCGTGGTCCCGTGGGGAATGAACGGGGCATAGACTGATGGTTTACGATGAGGATTACATTCATTGATTTCGAATAACTTTAGATTAGATCACCCTATAGCACAGTTTAGACTACTCACTGCACTTCACCTGTTTATATCCTGTTCACTGATTTATATTCATGTTACTGTTACTTGTTATTGATGACTTGTTACTGTTCATACTCATGCCTGCATAACTTGTTGCCCCCTGATTATATTATTATTGATATTATGACGCACTAACGTCTGGGTTTTGCATGGCCCAGATCCTCTACCTTTGTCGCAGGCTGATCAAGAGTATTTCCGCCGTCAGGCCAAGCAGTAGGGATCCTGTTAGTATCCAGTTAGTTATTTTCTTACTTTCCAGATGTTATTGTTACTTGGATTTATTGCTTCCGCATATTATTTCTTGACTCGTTTATTCTGGCTTATGGACATGTACTAGATAGTTTATTTACTTTCCTATTCTTGATATCTCTACAGCCGTAATGTGACTGTGGAGGGATTTTTCCTATCCACAGGTAGCATGGTTGGCTCTGTCACGTGCCTATCTTAGCGTATTTTGGGAAGCGGGGCGTGACAGTCTTTCGCACCTAAAATCGTATACAGGTGCTCAATGGGGGTGAGTACACTGAACGGACTCACCGAGAACTTCTTGATGGTACTATACCTATCGTTAGATAACAGTTCTCAGGTGACATGAGTACAGGTTAGTCTTCAAACCTGATATCGTCATTTGTCTCGTGTGAGTTCCTACTGTGCTTTGATTACTACCCTACCACGGCTCTACTGAGTCGTGCAAATGGGTTTTAGTTGGGTACAGTCCCGAACCGTATGGAGGCAGTAAGCGATTGTTGGGGAATCATCTCTTCCGGTATAGAGAGTCGATATCGTACTGTATTCGATTGGCCAGCACCATAAGACTTTAGCCAAGGCAATTGGGATTTATTGATAGGTAGATCAGTAGTTTTCCGGATTGGTCCTGAGCCATATCGGCATGAATTATCGGGTTATTAGGGTATGATGTTTACCGCCCCCTAGACCCGGTATGCGATACTCTCAGACGATGAGACCGGACTGTACGGAGATTGTCACAGATAGGCTCAGTAAGAATCCGAATGAGTTTGCTCGTCGGCCTTCCTTTTCAACAGGTACCCGGGTAGCCGTTACGTACAGCCAGTGCCGCTGACGTGCTTGTGGTTATAGATTTATCCAGTAACTCACTGCCGGCGTACTGTCGAGTTTTTAGAGTCCCACACAGGGGTTTCCCTGGTTCAGACGAAATGATGTAGTAGCCGTATTGGATATATGCAGAATTCCAATCGAATGATTGTATTTGTTACTCGGACTTTCGATCGGACGATTGATAATACTAGCCGGCTCGGGAATGAGCCGGATTATTAAATCAGGTATTGATTTAATAATCTATGTATATGTATTTCGATATATATATTCAAGTATTATGTTCTTTGTGTTATTCTATCTCTTTGGGTATTCGTATTTTGATACGAATTCAGGTATGTATATACAGTAGAGTGTAATCCGTATTTATACGGAAACCATTCTATAAGGTGAACACCTTATTTTAGATTTTATCCATTTATTTTAAATGGAAATTGAGTTGTAAAGGTAGTGAGGGGGGTATGGTGAGAACCATGCTTCAATAGAGTTGACAAATGAACTGAATATTCATTTGTGCAAACCATTCAAGCATGGTTGAGTTTTTATATTGAAAAAAGGTTTTTACAAAACCATGGTTAATCTTTTTCTCTCTCATGGATTTCATTATTCTCACCATTTTACTTCACTCTCCTCTCTAGTCTTTCTTGAGCCCCTCCATTTTCTTCTTGAACTTCCTCTCTACAATCTCATGTGTTGAGAATCAAGCGTGATTATACTATTTTTACACGAGTTCTTGAAGGAAAGAGAATTATATTAGTGGTGTATGTTGACGATATTATTATCAGTGGAGATGATGCTAACGGGATTATTGTTCTTAAGAAATTTCTCCAACATCACTTCCATATAAAGGACTTGAGGTTATTGCGATATTTCTTGAAGATTGAGGTTGCACGCTCCCCAGAGAGTATTTGTTTGTCTCAGAAGAAATATGTCCAAGATATTCTAGAAAAGACTGGACTTTTGGGTACCAAGCCTATAGATGCACTGATAAATCCTAATATGAAACTCTATGATGATCGGGAAGAATTATTAGAGATCCAGGAAGGTATCATCGATTGGTTGGAAAGTTTAACTATCTTACAATAAGAAGACCGGACATCTCTTTCGTTGTTAGCGTGGTGAGCCAGTTTATGGATTCTCGAAGAGAGACTCATTAGAAGGCAGTTATTCGTACTATTTGAAGATTTCACCTGGTCAAGGGTTAATTTACCGCAATCATGGGGATGTTCAACAGGTGATTGAATTTTATGATGCTGGTTATGCAGTATTTCCTACTGGTAGGAGGTCTACTACTAGTTACCTTCCTCAGTGGTAATCTTATATCGTGGAGAAGTAAGAAACAATCATTTGTGGTTAGATCAAATGCGGAGGCTGAATACCGTGCTATGGCTTATATTACGTGCGAGTTTATTTGGATAACTAACCTATTATGTAAGCTTGGATTTCAAATTCATCGTTCTATTCCTCTCTTTTATGACAATCAAGAAGCAATCCATATTTCGTCAAATCCTGTTTTTAATAAGAGAACCAAGCATATTGAAATTGATTGTTGTTTTGTTCAAGAAAAGAAAGAGGATGGATTTCTTAACCCTCAATACACTGCAAGCCAGGATCAATCAGCAGATATTTTCACAAAGGTATTGGAAAAAGCAAGATTTGAATGTTTATATAATAAGCTGGATCTACATGATATGTATGCACTATCTTGAGAGGGAGTGTTAGAGATAATATTATATTGTTAAAGATAATATTAGATAAAGTAGTTGGGCTTTGATATTAGATTAATACCCGTATCCGTAAACTCTGGTATAAATATATGTGTATTTCTCCATTAATTAGATAATAAAAATTATTCTATTTTCCATCAAATTTATTGTCAATTTGATATAACTTTACTTAAGTAAAAGATCCCCGGTTTGATGCACAGGTGCACTCGAAGGGTTCACATTCCTAAAATAATATTAGTTAGTCATCATATCGTGTGTCCATTTGGTCCAAAAGACCGTTTTATGTTGTTTCAACGACAATTTAATGAACCATCGTTTACGCTTCATGCGCAGAGCGGGTTCATTATTTTGGATTCTCATTCATTTTTTGCGTTTAATGGTAATACAGAAATAAATGATAAAAGGGAGTGGATTAAGCGCAGGCCCATGGTTGCGCTCAACTTACACAACATAAGGGGCCGGACCCGTCCCAACTTATCCCGTGCCCCATCTCCTGTTTTACCTTTGCAACACTAAGATGTGGCATGGTTTGAGTCTAATTATCAATTAATTTTATTTAATGATATATGCAGATATGACCGAGAGAATGTATTTGGATTCGATCGACTTGGTCTCAAAAATAAATGTATGCATCCATTGTTGAAGTTCTTGCGGGGCTTGGTGTCTCCACCATTCCGCCAAAAGCTTTAGACTTGCCACACGAATGCATGACTGGACGCCATGAATTCTACCTGTTGTTCCCGACAATGATGGTCAGTATTTGCACAATAGTCTCTTCGTGGTTTCTGTTGCAAGTCATACGACAAAGTATCGTGCGGTTTACAAGATTGGCACCGCAGCGGACGAGCGAATAAGACTACCGACACTAAAGAACAAATTTATAGAGTTGTTGATGTTATTGGCGTTGCTTTCGACCCTTATATCGGCCATGGCGATGATTGCATGCACTTATCTACTCATTCAAGTCAAAACCAAAAACTAAAGTTACTTTACCTCGCAAGGAAAGGTCAGGACGGGGATCTATCAACAACTAATATTACGACATTCTTTGCTTGCAGTCTTTTGGGCATTTCTAGCCGTATTGTATTAGTTATTTACCTTTATTTTTTTTATTTTTAAAAGTAGTTCTTCAAATATAAGATTTGATGGAATGTTGGTTATTGTTGTTATTGATCTGTGATAAAGCCAAGTGATATGACTACTATAATGTTGTTTAAAATCATTTTTCTTGAAGATGTATCCTCTTCATGTTTCCTAGATTTATACACTACTCAATTCGGGGGGGTTTTGGATCTGTAACGATTACAAATGTGTTGGCCAAGTTTGTACATTTCCATATATATGCACTAATGCAAAAGAGGCTCTTGGCCACCACATTAGCTACACTCTTAAAAATTATTGCCATATATACAAGAAAACTTATAGCTAGCTTTTAGTTACTATAAACTAAGAAAAAATAAACCTCTGCTGCAATATCTATTGTAGGTAATCATAGCTATGATTGTTACTGCAAACGCCATAGAACAAACGATAGAATTGAGTATAGTATTTTTCTATTGCTTTCAAAACCAATTGCTACATTTATGTTTTACCATGGTGTTTCTCATTACTAAAGATATATAGTCAGAAGTCTGAAACTATCTAAGGCTACAACGTTTATGCATGTAGCTAATCATAATTTTAACAAACTGCGATTCGACGTTTGAAAACAGGGGTAGGGGTTGGAGCAATTCTAGAGTGCCGCCGAGCACCCATCATCCCATCGGAGTAAGGTCTCTGGCTAGGAATAGGGACGGTGGTAGGGCTAACATTAGAAGTCGTGACGGGCAGGAGAAGGAAAACAAGAGGATAGGGACGGTGCTAGCTACAATAGATATTGTAGCAGTGGTTTCTTCTTTTAGGTTTATTGATGGAGGTCCTTTTTGGGTCTCCTTCAGATGTTGTCTTCCGTCGATCTCCTGGTGGATTCCGGAGGTGATCTCCTGTTGCGCGTGGGTCTCAATGGGTATGGAGGAGATTGGTGACTTGGGAAGTTTAACGCCGAGTACCTGCAAAGAAGTCCCGGGGTGGTTTGGTACCACCGAGGACTCTCTGACGATCAAGTTAGTACTAGATCCGAGCAGAGTAACGGCTAAATGGAGTAAAAAATAGCTTACTTGACCTCTCTGTGATGAAGGTTTATATAGCGGCGGCGGCACGCAACAGCAGGCGTGAGAATCTCGCCGGCAGTTACGCTTCCGACATCACGCCCGCGTAAAGAACGGATCACCCATTAATGGGGATCGTGATGGCGTGGAACGTGGGACGTTGCTGGCGGAGAATCTGCGCGTGGCGAGATTTGCGGAGCGGCGGTTACGCCTGTGAGGGATGGAGTTGGTCGGTCGGAGGGACCGAGGAAGGCGGCCTCGGCCGGAGAGCTCGGAGACGAGCAAGAGGGCCGAGAAGTCTTGGTCCTATGGCAGCTCGGGGCGAGCTGAGGGGCCGAGGAGGCCAATTTGCAGGGGCTCCGAGGAGGGCCAGCTTGTGCTTGCGAGTCGGGTACAGGGGTGGCCTGGTCGGCCTATGTGGGCCCTTTCTTCTGGGTCTTCGGGACACGTCATCTGCCACGTGTCCTAATCTTGAAGATTGCCAATCTCGAGCATCATCATTAGCCCCTCACTCTTATCCCGATCAGCTAGTGGGTCGGGTCAGGAGTGGACTGCCGGGCCACCCGGGGTAAGTTCCCCCTTAAGGTTTCATCGGGACGCATTCCCGGACCGTCAGCTGTCTTTCCTGTCAGCAAATCAGGGCGAGATCTCTGCATTTAAGGAAGGTGCGCCGGTTCGTGCCTCCTGCCGTTGAAGTGACGGTCCATGTGTCAAGCGTCGGTTGGCTGATGCGATGTGTGTAGACCTGCGACGCATGCAAGGGTGCGGTCCAGCGTGGGAACGACAAGTGGAACGATCGGAGCCTTTGGATGCGAGGAGGTGTTTTGGCGGGAGACGAAGGGAGCCGTTGGATAAGGTCGCTCGCTGTGATAAATAGGGGTGGGGCCCATTCCAGGGCCCCTACTCTTTCATATTTCCCCGTTCTAAGTCTTGGTTGCTCGGCGCTCGTCCTATTTTTTCCGCTTTCGTTTCCCGAGGACCCTCCTTCTCAAGGGTAGATGCCTTCCTTTGTCGAGTCAGTAGATGTCGTCGGAGTAGGTTCTAGGGACCCTTTAGGTAAGCTTGAGTCCTCCCGGGGAGCAGGGGTCGGCCCCTCTTCCCGGGATCGTGCGGCGGGGGCAGCCCCAAAGGAAGAGGCGGTGGATGCTGCCCCCGGCGCCTTATGTTGGGTGAGGCATGAGGACGAGCTCGCCAATGCTCGAGATCGCTGATTGTTGATAAATTTCCGATTGTGTGTATCAAATCAAATACTCCCCGGCAACGGCGCCATTTGATTGATTCTAAATTCGAGACTGTGTAAATCGAATAAAGCGAATAAGAGTTTCTTTGTGTCGGTAATTAGAAAATGAATATAGTTCACAATCAAAGAATTATTTGACCGCAATCAACTACGGTGTCGGATGTAGATTGTAAGTGAGTGCGGATCGTCCACAGGGATTGTGCGATTCGTTTCTGTATTTAATTTGTTTGAATCGAAAAGTTAATCGAAAAGAAAAGAAAACATGATTCAAGAATTTATCAATTGATTCAGGTCTCACGAGTTTAATCAAGAATCAAGAAACTGATAAACAATCAAGAATTGGGTTTCGATAATATTTCCAATCAAATGTCAAGAATCTAAATGAGGCTCGTAGGAATCGATCGGATCTATAGACGTGATGTAATCTCAAGATATCGTGTTCTTGTCCTTCGAAGAATTGATACTAGATCGATGATGATCGACGAGAGTTAGGGCTTTCTTGATGAAACTAGGGTTTCATCGTTTAACCCTTGTTCTTTCGTTGATTTCATTCACATTCTAGCCTCTAGCAATTTCAAGAAACGATCGTAACTCCCCAATTTCGAGCGATATCAATCAAGAAAGCATCGCAACGAAATGGGTCTGTTCCCCTCCGAACGGCGGCGCAGACTTTGCGTCTTGCCTGAGATTCGGGGTAGATGCTATGTGGTTTTATCCGTCTACCTCTCCGAAGATGCCAAGTTGATTTATGGCACCGTGTATCGGAGGTTTAGACGGATGCGGCCGATGTAGCAGACTTCGTCAGATTCCCCCTCAGGGTGAGGGGTTTTTGATTGTGGGGACGCTCTTCCCTGCAGGCGCAAGCCCCTGCAGTTAATTACGCTACCGCATCGCGGTAACAACTTTCTCCTTCTCCAGAATTTCACTTCGTGTCGTGTGTGTTTGTTTTGTTTGTGGTTGCCCGTGGATTGTATACGGAGACTGAGTAATGCCGTCGCCCGTAGGACGTGGATTAGTCCAAATCCGTATTTACTTAGATTTGGGTTTGGTGTTTTTAGTTTTAAGGATGCATTAGTCGCGTTGCGTCTAAGATCAACTTAAACGTTCGTCAAGGATCCGTTAGTCCTGTTTTGGACTAAGATCAACTTGACTTGATGATCGATTTAATATCTGGCCGTCGGGACTCGTCACCTCTCTGACGTCGTTGAAGGATTACAACGACAGGTGTCAGAGGAGTTCAGAGATGTACCCTTGAACCAAAGTTGATTTGGGGTTTTACCATTCATTTAAATGTCTAAGGATGCGTTAGCCGTATCTGGGGCTAAGATCAACTTAAACGGGACCGTTTAGATCCGGCAAAAGAGCATTTGGAGGCTCTATTGCTCCAGTTTAGAGACGTAGTGGTCCATTTTCCAGTTTAGGGACGTGGTGGTCCGATATTAGTTTAGGGACGTCTCGGTCCGATATTAGTTTAAGGACGTCTCGGTCCGATATTAGTTTAGGGACGTTTCGGTCCAACATTAGTTTAAGGACGTTTCGGTCCAACATTAGTTTAAGGACGTTTCGGTCCGTCGAGTTTAAGGACCCAGCAGTCCATATTCATGTATGTGGTCGTCGGGACCCGTCACCTCTCCGACGTCGTTGAAGGATTACAACGATAGGTGTCAGAGGAGCTCGGAGATGTACCCTCGAATCGGATATAGATTGATTTAAGAGAGCAATCTTTGCTCAACCGATTTAATTTAAGGACTTACGGCCGAAATTGGGCTAAGTCCAGCTGAAAATGTTCAACACCCTTATTTATTTTTGGTCTATTAGACCTGTGCTAGGGCTTTGCCCCCACTTAAATAATGCATTGCATTACTTCAGGCCATTTATGCCTATTTTGACTGGGCTCTGCCCTTTTTATTATGATGCAGATCATTTGTTTTGGTCCATTGGATCTTTCAATTGGGCTCTGCCCTTTCAAACAATGCACAGCATTTTATTTATTAGGCCTGTTAAGCCTTTTAATTGGGCCTGGCCCTTCAGGAAGTGAAATGCCTTGCATTTGTCAGGCGCTTTGCGCCAATCACTGAGCGCAAGCGCTTGTGGTAAGGACACGTGTCATGCTCTGGCGAGCGCAAGCGCAACAGCGCAGTGCGCTGCGCTAGTGCGCTGCGCTGTTGCGCTGCTGACACGTGGCGCGCTCTGGCGAGTTGCGCCAATCCCAGAGAGCAAAGCTCTATTTCAAGAGCGCGTAGCGCAAGTTGTTCTGTGGCTGACACGTGGCGCTCCCTTAAGAGCGCAACAGCGCAGTTTGGAAGTGCAGAGCACTAAGAATCTTTTAGATTCAAGAACAGAAGTGCAAAGCACTATTTGATTTCTTGATCTAAATTAGATCAAAGAAAAATAAAAAAATTTCTTTTTGTTTCAAGAACCAGAGGTTCATAAAAGTGCAAAGCACTATTTTTATTTTATTGTTTTCTTGTTTTAAAGAACCAGAGGTTCATAAGAAGTGCAAAGCACTATATTTTTTTTTATGTAAAGATCATTGATCTTGTTTTTAGATCGATGATCTATTAGAAGAAATTTCTTCTATTTCATGAAGGTTCTTTACCTTTTTCTTGGAATTTTCTCAGAGTTCTCTCTGTTTGAAGCACTTGACTTTTTTTCAAGAAATGTTCATGATTTGAATTAAGGTCTAGGGTCCTTTTTATAGTGCCCATAAATTAGTTAAATTTGTTAAAGAGATCATTCTCTGAGTGATTTGGGGAATTTTCCCCACCGTTGGATCTTTGATCCAAAGGCCTCTGTTTTACAGAAGAAAATCTTCTTGTTTTAACAAGAACAGAAAAGATTTCTTAGAAATTTAATTCTGTTTGGCGCCGATGTCCCAGCGCGTGACACATGTCGCGCATCGCAGAGCGCAGCGCAACTGCGCTGACACGTGTCGCGCAGCGCAGAGCGCAGCGCAACTGCGCTAGCGCATCTGCGCTGACACGTGTCGCGCAGCGCAGTGCTTGCGCTGCTGAAGCGTTGCTTCATTAAAATAGAGCTTTGCCCTGATTGTGCGCGCCTTCTTGGGCGCTGCGCTTACGTATCAGCGCCGGACACGTGGCGCGTTGCGCCCGGGATTTGAAGCGTTGCTTCAAAATTTGAATTTTGAATTTCCAGCAGAGCTTTGCTCTGATTGGGGGAAACAAATGCCCCCCCACCGTTGCGCTCACGTGGCGCGCACGTGAGTGCAGCGGTGGCAAGCCCCTGACCGTTGGATCAAGGGGTGAGCTGAAGGGGCGCAAGCGCCTTATAAATAGGACCTATGGCCCTTTAGAAAACTTCACCATTTTCTAGATTTTTGATTTCAGAGCTTTGCTCTTGCTTAAAACTTCAGAGCTTTGCTCGTTTCCACAGTTAGAAACTTTAGGTAAAACTTAATTTAAATCAAATTAATCTAAATTAATCTTAACCAAAGAGTTTTGCTCTCACAGATCCTTTGATCTAAAGGGAACCCCATTGGGGTTTCCTCAATAGAGCTTTGCTCTCATAAATCCATAGATCTGAAAAGATCTTGCTCATGGGTTCTAACCCATGAGCAGAGAGCTTTGCTCATGGATCCAAGAATAGATCTTTTTGGTCCAAAAATGAAGAACTTCTAAGGGTCTTCAAAAATGTTTTAATCTTCTTTAGGAGTTTTAAATAAGTTTTATCACCATAGAGCTAAGCTCTTTTTAAAAAATCTTATTCCTCTAAGACCAGAGTTTGACAAGTGTCACTCTGTGACAGAGCTTTGCTCTGAAAGAGGAGATTTCCTCCTTGTCTTTAGAGATTATTTATTAATGGGAATGTTTTCCTGGGGACCAACTGATGATCTCATCTAATGATGAGTTTGTCTTATTAACCGACGTATTGTCATCCAGATTTTGTGGGTCCCTCCTTGGTCTCCTATTCACTGCACTGTTGTGTGGTGTAATTAATTAATTTTAATTTAATTTAATAAATGCATTTTCCTCTTTTTTTATACGCCCAACGTTGGAATTACAACGCTGACGGCTAAATTGTTCTTTTGCAGCGATCATGTCTCTAGACACTTCATTCCCGTTCGTCCGCTCGGAGGAGGGATTTCCCGAGGCGCCCCTGGACCGTGAAGTCCTGGCTATGATCAAGGAGTACGACCCGGAATACAAGAGTCTCCATCTTTGGGGGTCGTGGTACAATCAGATCATCATAGGCCGACGGAGCTTCACCTGCGCGGTGCCGTCAGAACCCATCACGGCAATTCACTACGCTACCCCACCTTCAGTGCAGTATGCCGTGGAGATGATAGACTGGACCGCGAACAGCTTTCTTCATCCCGCTATGGATGCGGTTCCGGTTCAGCGTCCCATGGTCTTGGATATCCTAGGACGCCGTATTTGTCAGGGAGAAGCACGGCCCTGGGGGCAATCATATAACCTTGGTTTGATTCCCCGTCACCCGATTGGCTATCTGCCGTGGGCCCGGTACATCCTGTCGACGAAGAAGTCGCAGTTGATAAGACTAGGACTATACACCGCGGTCTACGTCTCTCTCTTCCAGTATCCCTCGCTCCCCACCTGGTGGTTCAAGGCTTTCTTGGAGCAATGGAATATTCCCACCCACACTTTCCTTGCCATGGATCGGGAAGTGTCCATTTCTTTGGAGGAATTCGCGGAGGTATCCGGTCTACCGGTCATGGGGGAACACTATGAAGAGCTGCTCCCGACAGATGAGTACGTCTTCGGTGCTAAGCCGATGGTAAGGGTGATTACGCCGGAAAATTCCGTTCAACACCAATTCCCGAGCCTGATCAAGGTGTTGAACATCTACGAGTCCCTTTTTATCGAACACGGGAGTCGGGGGGTTAACTTTGAGGACTTCATCGCTCGTTTCCTTCGTCCAAGCATCATTTCATCGGGATCTGCTAAGTTTGCCACCTTGGATGACCCTTTCGGTTTAGGTTTGGATAACCTGCCAGCGAAAGACATAGACCAAAAGGACTTTTTTCTTCCTAACTCCCCAACCATGTCTTTTGCAGAAATTGCGGCCCCTGGAATGGATGAGGAGGCTTTCTTTTTAGGATTTCTCGGACTGTGGCTGAGTTGGTTCGCGATCCCAATGCATTCTCATCGCATGCGGCCTTCCGTCTTCTACCCAGCCCACCGAATGGTCATCGGGATAAAGGTGGCTGTGGGGATCGCTGGCTTGGCGCACCTATATCATGGCCTCAGCCGAGCAGCGGATGCCAACGAGCCCGGGGTACTGCACGTGGTCTTCCCGATGCACTACTTTGCATCGTGGCTCGAGCTATACACGGCGGGTGTCTTCGGCATGCATAAAAGGCCTTCATTCTTTGACAAGTGCGGTTTTCCTCGCATTTTACAGTTGATTGGCTCATCAATCGTGACCCCCTCACCACGGGACGCCAGAGGCTTACTGCTTCGCCCTCACACCGTTGGAGTCGGGATGTCCTTTATTGATAAGGTATTAACCATTGGAAAAGCGTCCACCACTGCGGTGCGACCATTACAGGACTCCTTCAAGGATGGAGCTTCAGTGTTAACGGCCCGGGAGATCCTCCATTTGTATTCTATTAGACCGGATTTCCTAGTCTTCAGGCAGGGCGGTGCAGCAGTCTTTATGAGATATAACCCGCATCGTTTTGCCCAACAATTGGGTTACGATCAAGGGGTACCCTTGGAAGCTTTCTTACTGGAACCTGCTGTCAATGAAGAAGGGACGGAGAACGCGTTACATCACTTCATGCGCCTGAACACGGGTTCTCGTTTTTTCATCAGCACGCCGGCCTGTGCTCCACGACTCCTTAATGTATATAAAGAGTGGTACAATCATGCGACGGGGGCTGTTATAAAGGAAGAGAGGCGAGTGTTGATCGACCGTAAAGAAGTACCCCCCGGCACCAACCGTAACGCTCCCTTAGCGCCAAGGATCCTGGTGGCTCCTCCTCTAAAAGATGCCGGGGGCAGACCATCACGTGCGCCAAGTCCTCCACGTGAGCTGCCGCTCCCTGATATCGCAGATGCACCTCCTGCACCCTGTGCTCCAGTGGAGACAGTGGTTGTACCCTCGCCGGAGTCTGGCGTGGGTGCGGACATCGGGACCCGTCGTCCCAAAGTGGCTGCTAAGCGGAAGTCGATCCCCCGCGAGCCTAGGGTTGGAGGACAAAAGAAAAAGAAGTCGCTCTTCGCTGCGGACGTCGTGTTCGGCCAGGAACCCCATGCTCCCTATGCTGAAGGTCTGCTCGAATATGGGACTAACGCAGGGTTAGTGATGCCGCCGCCGGACGATACAGACTTGGAGGCTGCTCTCAAAGCTTCGGCATGGTTGGCGAGGCGTGACGCGTGGTTGGCTAAGCTTGCGCAGTCAGGTAACTACTAGTCACATTTTCCTTATTACATCATATCTTCCTTATCGCCCTTGATTAACGCTTTTCTCTCCTTTCTTTCAACAGGCATCACTGATGAAGAAGCCATTGCCGCTTCTTTGAAGACTTTCCAAGAGGAGGAACGTCTTAGAGTGTCTATGGGCCTTAGTAAGTTTTAGTTCATCAAGTCTCCATCTCCCTCGTGTTATGGTCGATCTAACCTCTCTCTTTTTATTGCAGAAACCTCAATGCCGTTCCCACCAAGCGACACAAATGTTCCGTCAGCCGCCGATATTCCTGCTTCCTTTGGGCCATCGCAGGAGGTTCGTCTTGAAGAGCCGATGAGAGATGCCTTAAAGGCTCTGGAGGCATCCCTGAACAAGGATGACGACACCTTGAAGGAAGCGTCACAAAGGTCTATCGCGACAGCCCGAGAGGAAAGGAAGAGGCTGAGGCGTGAGGCGAAGGCACGCAGGGCTGCCTTGGCTATGGGAGCGGGTCCCAGCACTGTCCCTCGTGCTGATACTCCATCCGAAGAGGCCCCTGTTGCCTTATCCACTGCCCGCAGAGAGGTGGCGCGCGCAGTTCGGAGCGCAAACGGTAAATCCACTTCAGGTAATGTTTCTCTCAGAGTTTTTGTTATAAGGATTTTAATGTCATTGGTCCTTATATCTCTTATCTTGCAGGGCCAAGTCCGATCGAGGGGGAGACGGAAACCGTTGATCCCAAAGAAACAGAGGAGGCGGTACCTGCCGAACTCGAGCCGACGGCGGGCAATGTCGTTGTGGCCCTGGAGCCTGAAGTGGAGGTCGAGGGGCCTACCGCCGAGAAGGTCATTGATGCCGAACCTGAAGTGGTGGCAGATGATATGATCATTATAACTGAGTCCCGGATGGTGGCGGATGAGGCGCTCGAGGCCGGCGATCCCCCGGCGACGGTGGACGATACAACCGCAACTACTGAACCTGAGAGAGTAGTGGGTGAGGTGGCCATGATTCCCGAGGACGAGCCAACCGCTCCTTCTCTGGAATCTGGCAATACTCCGATCATAGCCCTTCCCGTCTATGGCCCTCCGCCGTCTCCAGGTCTTGCGAGCACGATGACGGTCCCCATCGAGTCGGGTGACGAGGCCACGGGCGGTGGTCTCATGTCGATAGAGGAGGGAGTCGCCTCCGTTTCAGCCGGGAGCTCTTCAGGTAAACCCCAAGTGGCTGCTTTTCTTTACTTTACAGTCTTTTCTGACAAGTTCACCTTTTCGTAATGTAGGTGCAGCCAGTGCCGATGCCCCACTGTTCGAGGGAGCGCCTTCAACGACTGCCTTGGCGGTGGTCACCTCTCAACCCTCTCTCATACCCTCGAAGATGTTGGAAGGTATGTGTTTACGATTTGTTAATCTTGTTTTCCA
Source organism: Agapanthus africanus (assembly GCA_030015575.1). NCBI lineage: Eukaryota > Viridiplantae > Streptophyta > Magnoliopsida > Asparagales > Amaryllidaceae > Agapanthus > Agapanthus africanus. The sequence continues at coordinate 447,758,465 of JASDDO010000012.1, read as the reverse complement.
GCCATATAATTCGTGTACTAAAGTTACACTGTTGTGTTTTCAGGAGTGCTTTTTGATCACGTATATCAGATGTTGCTCCCACACTTTTCCTTCCCATCTGAGCTTGCTTCTTCCTCTGGTGGCGTTGGTGAGTATGATTTCCGTTGACATCCTTCCTCTCTTTTTTCTTATTGATGGAATTACCTCTAACCTCCTTTTCTCATCTAAACTGCAGTGCTACAGATTGAAGGAGGGGATAAAAGATCAGCTGCGCTACCAGCCCTTCCGACCTTACCACCTGTCTCAACTGGTACAGTGACTATCATATTGGTAACTTTCCTTTCTTTATTTTCTGTACTATTATCTGATTGCATCATGTTTCTTTCAGCTGTCGTTCTGGTTTCGGCGTCCTTCGAACCTCGCATCACAATGCCGGCGGGTCCTTATCTGAGGAGTCTGTCTTCAAAAGGCGCCGCGAATAGTCTGCGCATGTTGAGTGACTATGTCGAGGAACTCGACGTTGAAACTCCTACATCTGCCGCAGACTTCACTATGGTGGTTAACCCGATGCTAGCAATACTCGTGAACTTTCATGATGAGGGCATCATTGCATCCTGGGTTAACCATTGTAAGGAGATCGTGGGTCGCCTATATCAGTTGGAGTCACTGCATCCCGCTCCCGAGACCGTGGCTGCCAGTAATCAAAGGACAGCATGGATTGAGCAGAGCGCTCTTTACTTCCGCCATCTCGAACAAGAAGTCATTTCAAGGCGTAAGGAGCGTGGTGAGACTTCGAGCAAGTCTGCTCAGCTGCATGCTCGGGTGGAGGCCAATGCCGCACGGCTGAAGGTTATCTTTGAGGGCCTCCTGCAATGTCTCTCCGAAGGGTTATCATTGAGGCAAAAACTTGACGTTGTCGAGCGAGCTGCACCCAGCCAGGAAGCAGCCCAGAAGGCGGCGGAGGAGCAACTTTCATCCTTCTTGCAGCAGCGGGCCCAGGTGGAGGCGGAGGTGGCCGCGGCTGTCACTTGAGAGGAAGCGCTGAAGGAAGTGCGCGAGCAGCTTGTGAACTTACTAAAGACACTTCCTCCTCAGTAGCTATCCATTTTTGTATCGCTTGTACTTATAGATAAAAGAATGTATATATATTTTTTTTTATTTTTTGACATAATGTATCCTGTATCCAATCAAGTTTATGAATAAAAGATACACCTTTTTTGTAATGTGTCATTTTTTTGGTCTTCTCCTTCTTTTATTATCAACATATCACCTTAGCGAATATGGTTGACGAATAGTAGGGCACGCATCTTGACTTTCCTAAGAATCAGCGATGGCTTAGGCCGCAGGTTCAGATCTGCTGCCTAAGACTTTTCAACTCCATAAGCCGTGAGGGTCTCATAGAGACTTTTCTCCCTACGGATCGAGAGGATCTCGTAGGTGGGTTTTCTCCTTAGGAATCGTGAGGTTTCCTAAGTGTGGTTTTCTCTTATAAGTCGTAAGGATCCTATAAGAGAATTTTTCCCTCTTACGGGTCGAGAGGACCCACAAGCGGTTGTTTCCCTCCTCGTCGAAATTCGACTTTGGAGAGTGAGACCCGTGAATAGTATGCAAGAGACCATTTTGGATTGACTTGCATGGTCCCATTGTTCAAGAAGCAAGTTTTTTAGTCCCTACTGCCGGAGGCTTCATTTGCAAGTTGAGACGAATCGGGGGTTTCCCGCGGAGACAATGGTTTCTCTACTAGCCGACGCGAATCAGGAGGCTCTCGTCAAGGAGTGTTTGTATTCGTGAGTCAAGGAGTTTTCTAGGGATTATTTGTTTCCCAAGCGCCAAGGATTATTTGTTTCCTTGGGGTTTGAAACGAGTCGAGGATTCCCACGGAGGCACTGGTGGCTCTGCGAGTCGCGCGGATCAGGAGGCTCTCGTCAAGGAGTGTTTGTATCCGTGAGTCGAGGAGTTTGCTAGGGATTATTTGTTTCCCAAGCGCCAAGGATTATTTGTTTCCTTGGGGTTTGAAACGAGTCGAGGATTCCCACGGAGGCATTGGTGGCTCTGCGAGTTGACGCGGATCAGGAGGCTCTCGTCAAGGAGTGTTTGTATCCGTGAGTCGAGGAGTTTGCTAGGGATTATTTGTTTCCCAAGCGCCAAGGATTATTTGTTTCCTTGGGGTTTGAAACGAGTCGAGGATTCCCACGGAGGCATTGGTGGCTCTGCGAGTCGACACGGATCAGGAGGCTCTCGTCAAGGAGTGATTGTATCCGTGAGTCGAGGAGTTTGCTAGGGATTATTTGTTTCCCAAGCGCCAAAGATTATTTGTTTCCTTGGGGTTTGAAACGAGTCGAGGATTCCCACGGAGGCATTGGTGGCTCTGCGAGTCGACGCGGATCAGGAGGCTCTCGTCAAGGAGTGTTTGTATCCGTGAGTCGAGGAGTTTGCTAGGGCTTATTCGTTTCCCAAGCGCCAAAGATTATTTGTTTCCTTGGGGTTTGAAACGAGTCGAGGATTCCCACGGAGGCATTGGTAGCTCTGCGAGTCGACGCGGATCAGGAGGCTCTCGTCAAGGAGTGTTTGTATCCGTGAGTCGAGGAGTTTGATGAAGATACTGGTTTCTTCGGAGTTGGACTGAACCGTCGAGATTTGGCTTCGTCTTCTGGCGGAGCCTGTTGGGAAAGTATGGTTCCCTCTTTATTTACGCCCTTGGATTGTATACAGGGATCGATATGATCTTAACTGTAGGGCCAAAGTTTTGTCATCATTTTTGTTTTATCTCCGCGATGCTCTATCATTTCAGCTTTTATATCGCGAAGGTCGCGACTGCCCAATCATTTCGGCTATTTTTTCGCGGTGCCCAATCATTTCGGCTATTTATTTTATTCTTACTCGCTGCTTTTTATTGCGAGTTGCCCAATCATTTCGGCCATTTTGCATGCATACATTTTTACTTGCTGCTTTTTATTGCAAGTGGCCCCATCATTTCGGCTATTTCATATGCATGTGCGGCCTACTGACTTTCCGCCGTAAACCTGGAATTAGACACCGATTTCGGCATCAGCACCGCTACAACTGAGATATTGCCAGGAGCGAATCATCATCTGCCTCTGTCGATGTTGAACAAAGGTGTCTTAGCGACCAGGGTTAGGGTCCTGTCGTCTAAGGCTTTTAACTTCATGAGTCGTAAGGGTCTCACAAAGGTATTTCTCGCTACAAGTCGTGAGGATCTTGTATGTGTATTTTCTCCTTAGGAATCGTGAGGATTCCTAAGTGTATGTTCCTCTGTAAGTCGTAAGGATCCTACAAGAGGGTTTTCTCCTTGTAAGTCGAGAGGACTTATAAGGGTTATTCATCATGCGAACATATCCCCAGTCTCGGATGAGACTTGATTAGGGAAATGTTTATTCGCGCCCGTGGATTGTATACAAGGGTCAGTATTGGACCACTTGTAGGGAAATCTCAGAAGTTGTGGGGGTTGCTTAAGCACAGGTTTAGGTCTCTGTAACTTAAGACTTTCAAATCTTATGAGCCGTGAGGGTCCCATAAGAGAGTTCTCCTCACGAGTCGTGAGGATCTCGCGAGTGTATTTTCTCCCTAGGAATCGTGAGGATCCCTAAGTGTGTTGCTCCCTTGTGAGTCGTAAGGATCTCACGCGGGTGGTTTCTCCTTACAAGGTCGAGAGGACCCTATAAGTGTCTTTTAACGAGGTTGCGCCCTTTCGGGTTTTCACAAACACTCGCCGGTAGCCCTGCTATTTTTACTCACGGAGCCCTTTCAGGTTTTCATCCGTGCCCATTTTGCTTATGGACATACCATTTTTTTATTATATATATATTTTTTTAATCATCTCGTCAGCCTAAGGATGCTGCGGTATTAGTTTAAAGACGTTTCGGTCTGCTATTAGTTTAAGGACATTCCGGTCCGTCACTAGTTTAAGGACGTCTCGGTCCGTCGTTAGTTTAAGGACGTTTCGGTCCGTCGTTAGTTTAAGGACGTTTCGGTGCGTTATTGAGAAGGCTGGGTACTGCTTATAGAGCTTGAGCTTAGGAAGACAGAGAGCGGACATAGTCGTCGTCATCTATCATTGACCTAGGCCGTAACTCATTCGGCGTAGTATTTCTTCAGGAAGCGACCGTTTATCGGCCTGAAAGGCCTTTCACCGTGCATGTCCATGAGTAGATAGGCTCCACCTTGGTAGACTTTGTCTATGATGTACGGGCCTTCATAGTTTGGCTCGAACTTTCCCCGCTTGGCGCGATTGGGGATCATAGGCCTTTTGACCACTAACACAAGTTCGCCTTGGCGGAATGTCCTCGGCCGGATTAATCTTTCATATGAGCGCGTCATCTTTGCTTTAGAAGCTTCCAGATTTTGCTGTGCTATGAGCCGGGTTTCATCATGGGCGTCAAGCTCCTCAAGCCGAAGGTGAGCATTTTCTTCGTCTGTCAGCTCGTAGTGGACTGCCACTCGTAGAGAGGGTAACTCTATCTCGAGGGGGAGTACTGCTTCTGTACCGAACACCAACGCGTACGGCGTTGTGTTCGTGGCCGTCTTGATTGTAGTTCGATATGCCCAAAGAGCTTCTTGCAGTCTTTCGTGCCAGTCTTTCTTATTTTGGGACACCGTTTTCTTTATGATCTTTGTTAAGGTCTTGTTAAAGGCCTCAGCTAGACCGTTAGCTCGCGGATTATACACCGAGGAATATCTCCAGTCTATATTGTGTTGTTGCGCAAAGCGACTGATTTTGTGACTTCTGTACGCTGGCCCGTTATCGGAGATGATTCGCCTTGGCGTTCCAAACCGATATATGACATGCGTCTTGAAGAAGTGGAGGATATTTTCCGTTTTCACTTCTTTTAACGGTACTGCTTCTGCCCATTTAGAGAAGTAGTCAGTCGTTGCTAGGATGAAACGATATCCTCTAGACGATGCTGGTTCGATGGGGCCGACTATATCAGTCCCCCACATTTCGAATGGCCAGCTAGCTATCGTTGGATGTAGTGGATTTGGGTGCTGGTGGATGAAGTCCCCATGGATCTGACACGAGTGACACTGCTTCGCATATTCGAGGCAGTCTTGAATCATCGTGGGCCAATAGTAGCCCATCCGTTTTATCTTCAACTTCATCTTTGGGCCCGCTTGGTGGGAACCGCAGAGTCCGTCGTGAACTTCTTGGACGACCCTTTTCGCTTCGTCAGGTCCTAAGCATCTCAGCCACAGAGAATCGAATGACCTCTTGTATAGAGTATTGTTGACGAAGGCGAAAGACAGAGCTCGTTTCACGAGCTGATGTCTTGTGGACGCTTCTTCAGGCATTCGGTGGAACTTGAAGTAATCTATGAAGACTTCTCTCCAGTCCTCGGTATTTTCCCAATCTTTTATTTGCAGGGTCGTCTGCTCGCTCGCCCCTTTTTCTTCGGATGATTCCGGAGATATTTCTGCTGGGGCAAGCACCCGACGGCTTTGCACCACGATTCTAACGTCATCGAGGTTTTCGTCAGCCAGTTCATTAGCAAGTTTAGCCAACGCATCTGCTTTGCTGTTGTCCGCGCGCGGTATGTTCTCCAAAGTATAGGAGGGAATTTGGGTCAACAGTTGTTGCACTTTTTCACCGTATTTCACTAACTCCGGTTTGCACGTTTGGTAGTCGCCGTTTACTTGACTAACGACCAGTTGAGAATCCCCGTATATGAGGAGGTTTTCAATTCCCATGTCAATGGCGATCTCGAGGCCTGCTATCAGAGCTTCGTATTCGGCTTCGTTGTTTGTCCTTGGCTCCGTCAGGGAGAAAGCAAAGCGCATTATCCCTCCTTGTGGAGTTACAAAGATGAGTCCTACCCCCGATTTGATTATAGGGGTACTCTGTTTGCGCTTTTTCATGGAAGATGCTCCATCGAAATAAAGTTCCCATTGGGTATCACCACCGTCGATCGCATCGAACGCATGTTCGTCTGGCAAATCGCAATTTAGAGGAGAATCGGCGGGTATGGGATGCTCAGCGAGGAAGTCGGCGATGGCCTGGCCTTTCACTGCCTTGAGAGGTTGATACGTTATCGAAAACTCCATCAAGAGTAGGGCCCATTTAGCGAGTCGTCCCGTCAATATGGCCTTTGACATCAAGAATTTAAGGGGGTCCACCTTTGAAATGAGACGGACTTCATGCGCCAACGCATAGTGCCTGAGCTTTGTTATCGCGAAGATCAACGCTAGGCAATGTTTTTCAATGGGGGGGTAGTTGCTTTCTGCCCCCAGTAGAACTCGACTTAAGTAGTAGAGTGCTCTTTCTTCCCCTTGATCGTTCTCTTGTGCCCATAATGCGCCTAAAGAACCTTCGAGGGCGGTCGTGTAAAGAATGAGAGGCTTTCCCTTAACTGGAGCTGCCAACACTGGAGGATTTTGCAGGTACTGCTTGATCTCGTCTAGTGCGCTTTGGCATTTTTGATCCCAGACGAACGGGGTTCCCTTCTTCATCAGGTGGCTATAGGGACGGCATTTTCCTGAAAGGTTGGCTATAAATCGCCGTATGTATGCGAGCTTCCCTTGGAGAGACCGCAGCTGTTTGAGAGTTCTCGGCGGAGGCATTTCCATGATCGCTTTGATATTTGACGGATCTATTTCAATACCTCGATGTCGAACAATGAATCCCAGGAATTTACCTGAGGAAACTCCGAATGCACACTCAAGAGGGTTCATCTTCAAGTTGTATTGTCGAAGGCGTTGAAATACGGTCTTCAGATGCTCGAGATGTTCCTCGTATGATTTGCTTTTAACCACGAGATCATCGATATAGCATTCGACGATTTCGTGTATAAGGTCGTCGAAGATCTTCGTCATGGCCCTCTGATAAGTAGCACCGGCGTTCTTTAAACCGAAGGGCATCACTTTATAACAGAATATTCCTAAAAGGGTCCTGAAGGCTGTGTGCTTCTGGTCTTCTGGATGCATTTTTATCTGGTTATACCCCGATGAGCCGTCCATGAAGGAGAAAACCTCATGAGTGGATGTATTGTCTATCATCAATTCGGTGACTAGCACTGGGAAATCATCCTTCGGGCAAGCTTTATTGAGATCCCGAAAGTCCACGCATACACGCACTGTCCTATTTTTCTTCATCACCGGGACGATGTTGGCGATCCACTCCGGATATTGAACCTCGTGAATGAAGCCAGAGTCGATCAGCTTTTTGACTTCAGCATTGATACTCATCTCAAGCTCGAGCCGCATTCTTCTCGGCGCCTGTTTGACTGGTTTGACGTTCGGGGCTATCGCCAATCTGTGCACAGCAATTTCTGGATCTAGTCCCGGCATTTCGGAATAGTTCCATGCGAAGCAATCTTTATGCTGTAGAAGCACATCCTTTAACGCAGCCACCCTTTCTTCAGATAGCAGCTCGCTGATGAATGTTGGTCGCGGGTCATTTGCCGTCCCCAACTCAATTTTCTTGAGATTATCTGCGGTGGTATGGATTCCATCTTCCAGCTCTTTTGGCGCTGGTGGGAATTCTGAGATTATCTCGTCGCTGCTGTTTTCGAAGCACCAAGGGAGCTCATCTATGTCCTCGGGCTTTTCTTTTAATATTGTGATCATGTGACAGGTGCGAATTCGCTTCCAATCCCAATGTGGAACTGGTTTTTCTTCCGTGGCCTTGGGCTCGTGCTTTTGTGGTGGCGTTACCCTCCAGTTGTCAGACAGAGCGAATTTGCCAAGCTGGTACTGATCTTCGACCCAGTTGTCAGACAGAGCGAATTTGCCAAGCTGGTACTGATCTTCGACCCAATTCTTGAAGGTGAAGCAATCTTCGAGAGGATGTCCTATTACTCGGTGATAAGAGCAATAGTCTGGGTGTGAGACTTCGCCTGTTTGTTCGGGGTGCTTGGACTCCGGCAGTGTAAGCATCTGATGTTTTAGAGCGAGGTCAAGTATCTTCTTCGTTTTGTCCCGAGGAAACGAGTACGCTCGACCCATTTTCTTCATAAGGGATAGATCAATAGCGCTCGACTCCCGTTTGCGTGGCTTCTTAGCCCTGCTTTGTTGTTGTTGAGCGCCTTTTTGGCCTTTCGACTTATTTCTGCTTTTGCGCTGAGCCTTCTTTATAACAGGTTGACAGGGAGCAGCCTTTTCATCTTTCACGGCTTGTTGGAGAAGGCGTTGCGTTCTGGCTTTCTCGTAGATGACCATTTCGCGGTTATGGTCGTCTCGGACCTTTTGACCCGCTTCTCTTATAAGCTTGTCCATTTGTTCTTCGAACGATGGACTGGGTTCCTTTGCATCTGGCACTTTTATTGGCTCAGGATTAGCGTCCTCCCATTGAGCATCCGCTTCTTCATCGAAGTCATATATGACATAGCAGCTGTTTAATAGCTGTCGTTTCTTCGAACGGATGTATCCGAGCCCGATCGTCTCCATCCTCCCATTAGGTAGCTTGTGTTGAGTTCCGGGGACGTTCCAAACCCTGTCATAGAATTTGGCCTTCCTAACAGTCTGTTCGAAGGGTATCCCTTGGCGCTTCAGCAGCTTTTTCAAACCTTCCGTATAATATCTGGGTAGATGAATGGGTTGAAGCCTGTCCAGCGTTGGATCTGCTCCATACCAGATCTCTTTCTCCACTTTATTTTCTTCAGAACGGTAAAGCAAAATTGCTTTCTCTCTCTTTCTCCTGGGAGGGATATAGAATGTCCGCAACTCTTCTACACTGTAGATATTAAGTGCATCCAGTTCTTTATGGTGTCTAGGCGGCACCATGGCTATCTGTAGACTTCGCTCTTCGTCAGCAGAAGTTCGGATTGACAGCCGAGCAGGGAATACAGCATGAACTTCATCCTCCGAATCACTACCGAAGATCAATGAAGGAACGGATGGTCCCAGCTTGGTGTATTGGGGCGGACCCGAATAAGTTATATCATCTTCCTCCTCGGTATCGCTGCCGAAGACAGGGATGGTGGCGTTAGTTTTGTTCTCAGGCTTGTAACATCTTTCTGTGTCTTTGAAACTCGGCAAGAAGTACTTGGCATCTTCATACTTACGAACTTCATTCACGGAAAACAGATTCAATTCTCCTGCCACAGTGTACTCGAGACCATCCTTACAATATTTCATACACTGATGCTGTGTAGAAGGGATAATATTGTACTCGTGTAACCATGGTCGTCCGAGCAGAGCATTGTAACATGTCTTGGCGTCTATGATATGGAATTTAACATCTGTGACGAGCAACCCGAAGCGTAACGTCAATATCACAGATCCAAGAGTCTTTGATGATTGGGAGTCGAACCCGGAGATGGTGATCTTGTCTCGCGCAAGGTGCTGGACGCTCATGCAGATTTCCTTCAACACCCGCACGTTGAGGAGATTAACAGACGATCCATTATCGATCAGGATTTTGCCTATCTTTATATCATGGCAGTATCCTGAGACATAGAGAGGGCGATTGTGTTCGCGCGTCCCAAGGAGAAGGTCTTCATCGCCAAAAGCAACGTCGGCCGTGTGCACCTCTTCCAACTCATCCTTCATCTTTTCTTCGGCCAGGAAGGCTTGGAACTGGTCCGGATCTTGTAGTGCTTTAATCAAAGAATCCCTCGCCTCTTTTGATAGTAACAGGGCATCAAGAATGCTGAGTTGTGAGGGCAACTTCCTCAGATGCGCCAAGACATTGTAATCCACCTTATTTCTTTTCGGCGGATTCTTGGCGGTTAGCTCTTCCGCAACTTGGTCATCTAGAGTAATATCCTCAGAAACCTTTTCTTTCCCTTTATCTTTCTTGTTTAAGGGTCCGAGATTCTTTTCAGGTAACGTCCGATTGCGTAGCTGGATATTTTCGCAAACCTTTGGCTCTTCTTCTTTTCCCAAAGTTGACTCTTTAAAGAGAGGGGCGAGTTCCAGTTCTTCATCAGAATCGCTCCCGAATGTAGGCACTTGTGACCCGGCAGTGTTAACCATGCGACAATCGCCGGTAGTTCTTTTGAGCTCTTCGGTCGTATCTCTTTGCTCTCGACGAGTTTTACGCTTTTCCCGCTTGAAGCGTTGTTGACGAGCAACATATCCTTGCCACCATTTATCGAAAGCTTTGCATTCTTGAGTGGGGTGCGAAACCTTCTGATGATATAAGCAATAGGAGGGGTGCATTTCTATTTCACCAGTAATTTTTCCTTCAGAGGATGGTAGCTTCATGCCCATTGATGTGGCCTTATCAAACCTTTTCTTTATCTTGAATTGGCTTTTGTCGGTAGCGAAGGTGTTTTGCTCCAGCGGGATCGCCTCAGCTCTTTCATCAAGTCGCTGGCGCTTGGCCCTTTCAAATATAGCCATCTCGCGTTCTCGATCAGCTTTACTTTTCAGTCGAGCTTCGTTAAGGAACGCGTCAATCATTTCGACTGATAGCTTCGGAATTCTTGATTCGGTATCTGCCCCCAGCGTTTTAGTGCCAGAAGTCTCTTCATCGTTCGTGATCGAATGGGAGATCATATGACAGCTCGCTACATTTTCCTCGGATTCATCCGATGAACTTTCTCCCTCATCTTCCTCTTGAAAGACGTGGTTGAGGAACTCTTGGAGCGTAATGGGAGTCCGCGCCTTTTGGTTGTATTCATCTAGCGCGTCAATTTGCTTTTGTAAGTCCGTGCGCTTGTCGCCAGGCTTCACGGGTTTCTTAGATTTCTTCTTCTTCTTTTTCGAAGATTTTGACGGCTGGTTGCGAGTGTTTGAGCCACCACCATCAGTCTTTGGAGTTGTACGCAGTTTCAACATTCTTTCAATGACCTGCGGTTCTAACGGGTTCTTCCACTTGATTGCTGGACATGCCTGAAGATCGTTTAGCATTCTCTTTGTCTTGGCTGATAATACAACCTCCCAAGGAGCTTCTTCAATGACGGAGCATGTTGCCCCCGGCGTATTCGTCCCCTTAGAGGTGTGGAGCTGCGGGGGATTCACCTTCCATTTGTCAGATAACGCGAACTTGCCCTGTCGGTACTGGTTTTCAAGCCAATTCTTGAAAACGTAGCAATCTTCGATCGGATGGCCTAGTACTCGATGATAAGGACAGTAGTTGGGCTCGTTGACGTTACTTGGTTGCAACGGACGTTTTGGATCCGGCAGATTTATGAGTCTGTTGCGCAACGCCAGCTCGAATAACCTCTTCGTTTTATCACGGGGAAAGGAATAAGGACGTCCCATCCTATCCTCAAGGGGTACGTACGGGCGCATATTATTTTGACGAGCCACTGGCTTCGGGTCGCTTGGTTGTTGTTGAGCATTAGCGACGACGATCGCTTTTCCCTTCCCTTTGTCATTTCGGGAGTCCGGCCTTGGAAGAGGAGGTTTATGGCCCATTTGATCCATTTGCGCTAGTTTGTCGATCAACGCCTGGAAGGTAGTTGGCTTGAAAAACATCATAAATTGTGAGATGGTCGCTTGTGGATCGAGGGTTCCCACAAACATACCAACTGCGGGAGCTTCTTCAATGCGCTGCTCACACTTTGACCATAAATTCCGCCATCGTATAGCGTACTGAACCCACGTCTCGCCGGGTTTTACCCTGGCGTTAATCAGTGCCGTCATCGGGGTACGCTCACTGGCACTTGCAAAACGCTGAGTGAATAGCAGCTCCATCTCCGTGAAGGTTTTAATAGAGTCATGTGGGAGTTCAGAATACCACTCGAACGCCGTATCTGATAAGCTTCCAACAAACTGGCGAAGCAACAGCTTGTCGTCACCGCCGGTGTTGCCGCAGAGCGCCCTGAACTGGGCAACATGTTGATGAGGATTGCCCGTCCCCTTGTAGACATGGAACTTAGGAATTGTATAACCTGGCGGGTACTTAATCTGATCGTACCAACCCGGATATGGCCGCCCCGTCTTTACGACCTGACCGGCTGCTTCAGTCGCCTGATGCACCCGTATTTGCTGGGCGATGTATTCATCCAAATCATCTTTTGATATGGTATCCTCTTTAGCTGCGGATAGAGCCGGTGGAGGATTCGATGTCTCTCCCCTATCGTCTTCAAGAATGATCAGGTGATCTCCAGCTGGAGGATCTTGTTGAATCATCATACCCACCATATCCTGGAACAGGAGGGCCATTTTCTTTATGTTGGCTGCCTGCTCCGCAGCTTCTTTATCTTTCTTCTCTAGCACGCGCCGAAGGAATTCGGCGTCCGTTTCTTGTTCTTGACGTTCTTCTGAGGATGTTTCCGGGGTTTCTTTCGGCCCTGTAAGTGCGGCCATAGCGTTCATCATCTCCTGGAGCTTCTGTTGCTGCTCCTGAGCCTTGGTCACTGACCGTGTAAGCGGTCTATGACCCGTGGATGTACGGCTATCTTCTTTTCCCGATGCCATGTAAACCGTATGAACTGTTATGCCCCCTGACTTGGGGCGTTTAGGTTCACCATTTTTAACTTTTGCCGCTGACGCGGGGGTTTTTTCTGGCCTCCTTCTTTTATGGGCCGTTGAGGTTGAAGGAACCATTGAAGGGGGCACCCTAGCAGCTGCTGTCCCCTGCTGTTTAATGAGACAATCCTTGTCTTTATCCACCTTCGCCTTTTTCTGGCGACGAGAGTGACCTGGGTCAATCACAGAGTCTTGAACCCTTCGCCAAACTTTATAAATTCTTGAAGACAGCCGTTGAGGGGGCTGTTCTTGCTTCGTTTCTGGAACCCTCTCCGCAGGTGGAGGAGATCTCTTCAATGTAGCGATTGGAGAGTTCTTCCGTACCCTCCTCAGCAGTTCAAAGCTGTTCCCAGTTGGAACAGCAGCGTTGACTTCCACTTCTGGAGCCGGTGGAGTTAGCCCTGAGGGGGAGTTGCCCCCTGCCTTTCTTACTCGTTGCCAATGGCGACGTCGAGCACGACGAGCCGTTGGGATTGGCTCAGAGATAGAGATAACTTCTTTTTGCCCCCTGCCTGAATGAGGCGCCCCCGGTGTTAACCTCTTAAAGACTGAGGTTGTTCCTTGCGGGGTAATATCCAATCTGTCAAAGACAGATCTTCGTGCAGGGGCGGGAGCAGGAATCATCAGTCTTGAAAAGACTGACTCTTTGGCGGGAGAAGCCGCCTTAACGACTTCCGGAACAGCGGCCGTTGCCCTCTTTGGGACAGCCAATTTAGAGTTCTGATTTAGCCTGGTGAAAACAGAGGCTGTCGGTTTGGTAGCGGACGACCCGTTGACTGGGGCCGTCGTAGCAGTGAGCCGGTCGAAGATCGACTTCTTGTTCATTTCCGGTGCAAGTATTGGCGCAGAGAAGCTTGTAGGGGGGATCATGGTCCCGAAAAACAGGCCGGTGGTGGCCTGGGTCACCTGTTCTACCGGCAGAGCGAGGAAGGAAGCCGCTTGGGGTCCATATGCCACACCTCCGGGGGAGGTGGAGCGTCCATTGCAGTGGCATTTCGAGCAGTTGGTGCAGTTAGATGCCATTGAATCTTGAGTTCTGCGCCAGGCAAAAAACCAAATCTTAGTAACTTGAAATCCGAAGGCAACCATTTAACAAACCGCGATTGGTTCGCGAGGACGACACACGAAGTGTGGAGTGGAAAGAGGAAAAGGTCCCACCGGGCGTGCCGGAATCTGTTCCCCTCCGAACGGCGGCGCAGACTTTGCGTCTTGCCTGAGATTCGGGGCAGATGCTATGTGGTTTTATCCGTCTACCTCTCCGAAGATGCCAAGTTGATTTATGGCACCGTGTATCGGAGGTTTAGACGGATGCGGCCGATGTAGCAGACTTCGTCAGATTCCCCCTCAGGGTGAGGGGTTTTTGATTGTGGGGACGCTCTTCCCTACAGGTGTAAGCACATGCAGTTAATTACGCTACCGCATCGCGGTAACACTTTCTCCTTCTCCAGAATTTCACTTCGTGTCGTGTGTGTTTGTTTTGTTTGTGGTTGCCCGTGGATTGTATACGGAGACTGAGTAATGCCGTCGCCCGTAGGACGTAGATTAGTCCAAATCCGTATTTACTTAGATTTGGGTTTGGTGTTTTTAGTTTTAAGGATGCATTAGTCGCGTTGCGTCTAAGATCAACTTAAACGTTCGTCAAGGATACGTTAGTCCTGTTTTGGACTAAGATCAACTTGACTTGATGATCGATTTAATATCTGGCCGTCGGGACTCGTCACCTCTCTGACGTCGTTGAAGGATTACAACGACAGGTGTCAGAGGAGTTCAGAGATATACCCTTGAACCAAAGTTGATTTGGGGTTTTACCATTCATTTAAATGTCTAAGGATGCGTTAGCCGTATCTGGGGCTAAGATCAACTTAAACGGGACCGTTTAGATCCGGCAAAAAAGCATTTGAAGGCTCTATTGCTCCAGTTTAGGGACGTAGTGGTCCATTTTCCAGTTTAGGGACGTGGTGGTCCATCGCCAGTTTAAGGACGTGGTGGTCCATATTCCAGTTTAGGGACGTGGTGGTCCGATATTAGTTTAGGGACGTCTCGGTCCGATATTAGTGTAAGGACGTCTCGGTCCGATATTAGTTTAAGGACGTTTCGGTCCAACATTAGTTTAAGGACGTTTCGGTCCGTCGAGTTTAAGGACCCCGCAGTCCATATTCATGTATGTGGTCGTCGGGACCCGTCACCTCTCCGACGTCGTTGAAGGATTACAACGATAGGTGTCAGAGGAGCTCGGAGATGTACCCTCGAACCGGATATAGATTGATTTAAGAGAGCAATCTTTGCTCAACCGATTTAATTTAAGGACTTACGGCCGAAATTGGGCTAAGTCCAGCTGAAAATGTTCAACACCCTTATTTATTTTTGGTCTATTAGACCTGTGCTAGGGCTTTGCCCCCGCTTAAATAATGCATTGCATTACTTCAGGCCATTTATGCCTATTTTGACTGGGCTCTGCCCTTTTTATTATGATGCAGATCATTTGTTTTGGTCCATTGGACCTTTCAATTGGGCTCTGCCCTTTCAAACAATGCACAGCATTTTATTTATTAGGCCTGTTAAGCCTTTTAATTGGGCCTGGCCCTTCACGAAGTGAAATGCCTTGCATTTGTCAGTCGCTTTGCGCCAATCTCTGAGCGCAAGCGCTTGTGGTGAGGACACGTGTCATGCTCTGGCGAGCGCAAGCGCAACAGCGCAATGCACTGCGCTAGTGCGCTGCGCTATTGCGCTGCTGACACGTGGCGCGCTCTGGCGAGTTGCGCCAATTCCAGAGAGCAAAGCTCTATTTCAAGAGCGCGTAGCGCAAGTTGTTCTGCGGCTGACACGTGGCGCTCCCTTAAGAGCGCAACAACGCAGTTTGGAAGTGCAGAGCACTAAGAATCTTTTAGATTCAAGAACAGAAGTGCAAAGCACTATTTGATTTCTTGATCTAAATTAGATCAAAGAAAAATAAAAAAATTTCTTTTTGTTTCAAGAATCAGAGGTTCATAAAAGTGCAAAGCACTATTTTTATTTTATTGTTTTCTTGTTTTAAAGAACCAGAGGTTCATAAGAAGTGCAAAGCACTATATTTTTTTATGTAAAGATCATTGATCTTGTTTTTAGATCGATGATCTATTAGAAGAAATTTCTTCTATTTCATGAAGGTTCTTTACCTTTTTCTTGGAATTTTCTCAGAGTTCTCTCTGTTTGAAGCTCTTGACTTTTTTTCAAGAAATGTTCATGATTTGAATTAAGGTCTAGGGTCCTTTTTATAGTGCCCATAAATTAGTTAAATTTGTTACAGAGATAATTCTCTGAGTGATTTGGGGAATTTTCCCCACCGTTGGATCTTTGATCCAAAGGCCTCTGTTTTATAGAAGAAAATCTTATTGTTTTAACAAGAACAGAAAAGATTTCTTAGAAATTTAATTCTGTTTGGCGCAGATGCCCCAGCGCGTGACACGTGTCGCGCAGCGCAACTGCGCTGACACGTGTCGTGCAGCGCAGAGCGCAGCGCAACTGCGCTGACACGTGTCGCGCAGCGCAGTGCTTGCGCAGCTGAAGCGTTGCTTCATTAAAATAGAGCTTTGCTCTGATTGGGCGCGCTTTCTTGGGCGCTGCGCTGACGTATCAGCGCCGGACACGTGGCGCGTTACGCCCGGGATTTGAAGCATTGCTTCAAAATTTGAATTTTGAATTTCCAGCAGAGCTTTGCTCTGATTGGGGGAAACAGGGTCGTCGGTTCTTGAATTTTCTAGGGTTTACAAAACTCGTAGGAATCAAGAATCGATTTAAGATATATTACATCATCATTCTATTGACCGTCTAGACTCCTCGACGAGCGGAGTATTACTCAAGCATCACAACAAGAATTATAACTAGAAATTTAGATTGACTCATGATGCAAGAATTTAAAGAAAACAAGATAAAAGAATTTCACCTTTTATTTATATCAACAATTTGATTACAGTCGCTCAAGAACTACAAGAGGAAGAATTAAATTGTCGACTTGGCTTCGCTCGGCTCCATGAGTCGCGAATCGGCTTGGACCACTTGCTCCGTTGAAGACCGGCTCGGCTCCTAAAAGGTTGCAAGGCTTCTTGCTTGAATGGGTACTCGGGATCTTGGCTTTTGAATGGAATTAGGGTTAGGGTTTCACACAAATCCTCTCACTAGACTTGTGGAAGAAGAAGATGAAGAGAGAGAGAATGGCTCTAAATTGGCTAAAAAAATGATTAGATTCCAAGATGAATCAAGATGATTTACAAGTGAGCCTAGGGTTTTATTTATAGAGCACCCAAACCCTAAGCCTTTGAGTTCCCTCCAAAAGTTTGTTGAAAGACTTCTACAAAGAGTTTGTTAGGCTTAGCTTAGGGTTTAAGCTAGGGTTTAGATAGAAGTTTCTAGAATACAAGGCTTAGTTTAGTGTAGGAACAAGGGTTTGCTGATCTGGCAGAAGTCTCTGGAGTCTTCTGGAAGTTGACATGTCTTTTTAAAGTCTGGACCCAGCGATGAGAATTTTGCACCAAATTTGGGAAGCTGATTCCTTGGAACCACCGCGGATCCGCGGCGCAAGCAGGCTCCTGCCGCGGATCCGCGGCTGTCTGTGGAGCTTGGGCCTTGGGTTTTCTGGTATTGTCTTGGAACAACATTTGGGGCTTTATCTGATATGTTGATTTTTATTTTCCCTTTTGGATTGCTACCAGAATTGAAACCATTGAGTTGGCGTAGCGTTTTAGCAGTGGCCATTCGAGCAAGCTTCTGATTTTCCTGCAAAGACTTCGAAACACGGGTTGCGATATATGGAAATGATGTCATGCAATGAAATGCAGTCAATTTCCCTAGAAATGCCGGTTTTAGAGTCTAATACATGTAATCTGATATTTTGCAACAGTTTTGCTAATATGTAAAATATGAATGCCGAACACTTCTATATGGATGCAAATGATGAGGAAATTGCCGGCTAAAATATACAATATTTTCGACTAATCAAATTCCCCCAAACTTAATTTCGATCGTCTCGAGCGAACTGTTTTATTAAAAAGATAAGGAGAAAATAAAGAAAGAGAAAAACTAACTAGCACACTTTCGTAGGCAACACGATTGCACTGAGCACGTGCAACAAGCCTTTAAACCTCTAGGTGTCCCTAGTAGGAGGAGTGTTGTCTTCTGAGGGTTTTCAGCGGATTGCACCCACAAAATCCAATAATAAAAGAAAGATCATGAATATTACATTTAAAGACAAGAATTGTAAAAGAAAAGCCTCGAAAATTAGGGTTTCCAACTAAGCTAGCTTTTCGGTTGTCATGAACCCTATCTTAATGGTCATGAAAAAAATGTTAGAAATCACGTCCTCCCTCAATAAAACATCGTCTTATTTTTCATTCCTATCTTTCTTCCAAACATCGATCATATAACTCTGCGTGTGTGTAAAGGACATCCCTACACCCGGAGAATTCAATTCAAGCTATCATACTCTTGCCCATCAGCCTCACTACTTTTTAATTAATGAATATTTAGATAAGATTGCTCACACACTTTCATACGACCGTTAATACTTCTTGAGGTACTAACCGACCGATTACTCATGTGCTTGCTTACTTGGTGTATTTTCCTCGTCTTGCACCACATCAGGCATAGCAGTGACTCCCAGACCAGTTGGCCTTAGGGCACTAGGTGAAAAAGCACCCTTGCTATATATTTTTTATTGCCCTCGGTGATAACAAAACCAGTGTCCATTTTTCTCACCACTTTATATTTTCTTCATTTCATTTTTTTTATTTCCTTCATACTTTTGGCTTTAAGACAAGAGCATTTCAAGGTATCCTCTACTATCCCAGGCTTTAAGACTTGTGTAAGTGCGAATAGCAGGGTATCAACGTTCAAAATGTTTGGCTTCCAGAATAAAAACTATTTTTCAGACTTATTTTTATCCTCAGATTAGTGACGTCCTTCATCTTACTAACCCTTGGGACAACGGCTCATAACTACTTATTACTAGTTCGTATAAGAAAACTTCTAATTTTCTTAGTTTTCTTAGATTTTTTCTAATCTCATGGATGTAATTGTTCACTATCTAAACTTTCATTATCTTATTTATATACAAAAAGGTGTAAATATTAAAATTATTTTTATACTTGAAAAATTTTAAATTTTTATGGGTTTTGAAAAATTTTCAATTTTTTATAGATTTTTAAAGGAAATGTTTTTGTGCTTATGCAAATGATATGCAAATGATGTAAAAATAAGCAAAAACCTCCCCCAAACTTGTTTTCAACAGTGTCCTCACTGTTGCCAACAGCTATGTCTAAAAAACCTGTAAATCTGGGAGGAATTATTAGTGGGGGCAAAATGTATAAGTGAAGAACTTCCCCCAAACTTATTATTTTTACTCACCTACATTCAAAAGATGATACAATGATATACTGGATATGAAGGTGAGACAGAGGAATTTTAATCCAAATAAACTGGCTCTTGTAAGAACAAGAGCTCCTCCGTGGGGTCAGTGGAAAAATACGGCTTTAGTCTATGTCCATTTACTTTGAAAAAGGTGCCGTTTTTAACATTTTCTACTTCTACTGCCCCGTGCGGGTATACAGACCGCACAACAAAAGATCCCTTCCATCGAGATCGAAGCTTACCAGCGTGAAGGTGTAATCTTGAATCATAAAGAAGGAATTGTTGACCAGGTGAAAATGTTTTCCTCAAAATGTTTTTATCGTGAAAAACCTTAGTCCTATTCTTTGTGATTACAGCGTTATCATAAGCTTCATCGCGGAGTTCGCTTAGCTCATTAAGTTGCAGCTTCCGAAAGTTGCAAGCAAGGTTTAAATCAAAATTTATTTCTTTAATAGCCCACAATGCTTTATGTTCTATCTCGACAGGTAAATGACATGCTTTTCCAAACACTATCCTATATGGAGACATCCCTAGGTCGGTCTTATATGCAGTTCGGAATGCCCAAAAAGCATCCATCAGTTTGGTCGACCAGTCTTTTCTATTTTTAGCAACAGTTTTCTCCAGGATAAGTTTGATTTGTCTGTTTGAGATTTCAGCCTGTCCGCTTGTTTGGGGGTGATAGGGTGTAGAAAGTCGGTGGTTGATTGAGTATTTCCGCATCAGAGTCTCGAAAGACCTGTTGCAGAAGTGTGTCCCATTATCGCTAATAATAGCGCGTGGATGTCCAAATCGCAAAAAGATATTCTCTTTCAAGAACTTAATGACAACTTTCTTGTCATTAGTGCGACAAGGAATGGCTTCTACCCACTTTGAGACATAATCAACCGCCAGCAGTATGTATAAATTCCCAAAGGAGTTGGGAAAAGGACCCATAAAATCAATGCCCCAAACATCGAATACTTCAACAACCAGAATGGGTTGCTGAGGCATTTCATTCCTCTGGGATATTCTACCCGTATACTGACATTGTGTACAGGTTTTGCAATGCTCAAATGCGTCCTTGAATAAGGTCGGCCAATAAAATCCATATTGCAAAACCTTTTCCGCTGTCTTTCTAGGACCAAAGTGACCCCCACAGGCCTGATCATGACAAAAAGAAAGAACACTCTTGAACTCTTCATTCGGGACACACCGGCGAATGATCTGATCAGGACAATATTTAAACAAATAGGGCTCGTCCCAGTAAAAGTGTTTTACTTGGGATAGAAAGCGGTATTTGTTCTGTTTCGACCAATCGCTGGGTATCAATCCCGTGGCATGATAGTTCACAATATCCCTGAACCATGGTTCATTGGATACGCTCAAGAGTTGCTCGTCAGGAAACGAGTCATTGATCGGCAGGGTCACAGGGGAAGAAATGATGCGTGAAAGATGGTCGGCTACTACGTTTTCACATCCTTTCTTATCTTTGATAACAAGATCGAATTCTTGTAACAGAAGGATCCAACGTATTAGTCGACCTTTTGCATCTTTCTTCGCCAGAAGATGTTTTAAAGCGGAATGGTCAGTATACACAACTATAGGTGAGCCAATTAAGTAAGGCCTGAATTTTTCTAATGCAAATACAACCGCTAAAAGTTCTTTTTCTGTGGTTGTATAATTGATTTGCGCATCATTCAGGGTCTTACTAGCATAGTAAATCACGTGTGGCATCTTTTCGATGTGTTGTCCTAAGACTGCACCTACTGCAAAATCAGATGCGTCACACATCAGCTCAAAGGGGTAATCCCAGTTTGGTGATGATAAAATGGGGGCTGAAGTGAATGAGTGTTTAAGTGAGTCGAAAGCTGTCTCACAGTCCGAGTCAAAATGGAAGGTCGTATCCTTGGCCAGGAGAAGAGTTAAAGGTCTAGCAATTTTGCTAAAATCCTTAATGAATCTCCTATAAAAGCCCGCATGGCTAAGGAAAGAGCGAATATCTTTGACGCTTTTGGGATGAGGGAGGTTTTGAATGACATCTATTTTGGCTCTGTCAACCTCAATGCCTTTCTGTGAAATGACATGTCCAAGAACAATTCCTTCTTGGACCATAAAATGGCATTTTTCCCAGTTCAAAGTCAAGTTCTTCTCTTTGCAACGAGTAAGAACAGCGTCAAGATTCGCAAGGCAATCGGAAAAAGAGTCTCCAAAAATCGAGAAGTCGTCCATAAAGATCTCCAGAAAATTCTCTACCATATCAGAGAATATCCCCATCATACACCGCTGAAAGGTAGCGGGAGCATTGCATAGCCCAAAGGGCATGCGACTGTAAGCAAAAGTACCAAAAGGACAAGTAAAAGTGGTTTTATCTTGATCCTTTTTGGCGATGGGGACCTGATTATAGCCTGAGTATCCGTCCATAAAACAATAATACTCTCGTCCCGCTAAGCGTTCCAGCATCTGATCAATGAATGGTAGAGGAAAGTGGTCTTTCCTCGTGGCAGCGTTGAGTTTTCTATAATCGATACACACACGCCACCCAGTTTGGGCGCGTGTCTGAATCAACTCATTCGCCTCATTGGTTATAACAGTGATGCCGGATTTCTTAGGAACGACATGTATAGGACTCACCCATTGGCTATCGGAGATGGGGTATATAACACCATTATCTAAGCATTTGACGATCTCTTTCATGACCGCTTCCTTCATGACGGGATTCAACCGTCTCTGTGGTTCTCGGGTTGGTCTGGCATCATCCATCACATGTATATGATGTTCAACTATCAAGGGACTAATCCCTTTGATGTCCGCCATACTCCAACCAAACGCCTCTTTGTTAGATCTCAATACCGATAAAAGTGCATTCTCTTGCTCTAATGCTAGAGAAGCGGAAATTATAACCGGTAAAGACTCCTTCTCACCTAAATAAGCATATTTCAGATGAGAGGGTAAAATTTTGAGATCTAATTCGGGCGGAGAAATGATAGAAGGAGGGATCATTGAGTGATTTTTGGATTTACAAAGAAGCTCAGAGCCTGTGAAAGATACAGACTCGGGTGGAGAAAAGTCAGAAGTGCAGGACTCAAGTGCAGGTAAAGTGTCCTCACTAAGATCTTGTGTAAAGTCAAACAAAGATATGGTAATGTCATCGAGATCAGTAAAGCACAGTTCCTCAGCTCCACAACTATCGGGAGCGATCTCATGGACAGAGCACACATCTAAAATATGAGCAGAGGGTTCTGATGGCTGACTTCCAACTTTGTAGATGTTTAGTTCAATGGTCATATTTCCAAATGATAAGTTCATTGAACTGTTTCTACAGTTTATAACAGCGTTGGAAGTGGCAAGGAAAGGACGACCTAAAATCACCGGAATTTGGCCCCGGGGGTTTGCTACAGGATGTGTGTCGAGTACAATGAAGTCTACAGGGAAAACAAATTCCCCGACCTTTATCAACACATCCTCTAATTCACCCCTTGGTTTGGTGATAGACCAGTCTGCCATCTGGAGAGTGCAGTAAGCAGGTTTCAGCTCTCCAATCCCTAGTTGCTCATAAACAGAATAAGGGAGCAGGTTAACACTTGCGCCAAGGTCTAACAGAGCACGATTTATGTTTTTACCCCCAATAGAAATCGATATTGTAGGACATCCTGGGTCCTTTCGTTTCTTTGGTAGCTGGGGAATAAAAGCAGTGCTGATATTATTAGACATAAAGACCTTTTTCGGCACTTGAGTCTTCCTCTTCCTAGTGCACAAGTCCTTAAGAATTTTCGCATAAGCGGGGACTTGTTGAATCGCATCTAGGAGAGGGATATTGATGTTAACCTGTTTGAACATTTCTATAATTTCTCCATATGAGGACTCGTTCTGTTACCCCTTAACCGGTTCGGGTAAGGAGCTTTCGCAATAAGCGCAGGGTCCATCATAGGAGAAGGAAGAGGGGGTAGACGAGGTCCCAAAAGAGGTGTGGGGACCGTCTGTGGAGAACTATAAGGGTTGGGAGAAGGTGTCGAGCCTAAAGGGAAATGGAGAATAGGCTCTCGAGAAGATGGTGTGGTAGAAGAAGAAGGATCAGAAGGAGAAGTGTGTGTGTGTGGAAAGGTCTCAGCCGGGGTGTTGATATGATTTTCAGTATCATCAATACCTTCCCCGACATGATTGTTCAGCACTCTTCCCGATCTCAACGTTGTGATGGCATTTACATTGTAATGCCCAGGATTCTGTAGGGGTTGAGAGGGAAGTTTCCCTTTTTCTCTCGCACTCATTTCGGCTTTTAGGCGTGCGATTTCAGCTTCCATCGATCTGATACTCTCAGCTTGGGACGCTGAGTTTTTCTTTATCTCACTGACGGAAGATCTAACCTCGGTCGAAACCTCTATGAAATTTGATAAAAGTGATTTCATGGTCTGAGTGAATTGAGAGAATTCGTCAGAACAGGACAACTGCATAGGATTAGACTGTGCAGGATTGTTGTCCTGGTTTTGGAAATTTTGTGACTGGTAGGGGTGCTGAGTGAGTTGAAGGGGTTGCTGTTGTGGTGGAGGAAGAGCCCTTTGAAATTGATTCGTGTTTGGAACCGTGTTTTGAGATTGGTTTTGGTTCCAAGCGAAATTCGGAATATTCCTCCAACCCTGATTGTACGTGGAAGAATATGGATCGTTTCGAGGTCTTTGAAATGCGTCATTAGAATGCTCGTGAGCTTGAAACGCAGAGTTTAATGGACATTCTTCCGTTAAATGATACGGATCAGAACAGCACCCACAAACAGTTTTGGGGAGCGACATTGGGTTTAGGGAGGCTGCAGAAAATTTGTGTTCCATAGCGTCGAGCTTCTTTTGCATTGCTGCCATCTCAGCTCGAACACCTATGGACACATCTATTTGGTGTACGCCACCCCTATTCAATGGTTGGGTTCCACTCTCCCACTGTAGTGATTTTTCAGCGAACTCTTCTAAGTACTTCCAAGCTTCCCCATCATCCTTAGTCATAAATGTACCTTGACACATGTTTTCAAGGCTCTGTTTAGTGTTTGAGTTAATGCCCTCATAAATGATTCGGCAAAGCTCCCATGTCGGGATGCCGTGATGAGGGCACTGAACCAAAAGATCCTTGAAACGTTCAAAGCATTTAGAGAATGGTTCAACAGGGAGCTGGGCAAATTGATTCAGTTCGCTACGGATTCGAGCTGTCTTTTGGATTGGGTAAAATTTCTTAAGGAATGCAGCGAAGAATTCTTCCCAATTCGTAATAGAGTGTGCGGTAGTGTTATATAGCCACTTCTCGGCTATATCGCACAATGTAAATGGAAGAAGTTGTAGACGCATCGCATCCACTGAAAGTTGTGACGTACCCATCATTGCGCATACGTTTTCAAATTTGGTAATGAAAACGTAAGCGTCCTCAGTCTCGAGTCCGTGGAATTTGGGTAAAAGTGTAACATTTCCAAAATAATAAAATATTATTTTTGGGAATTTTTATAATTTAATATTATTTTATTGATTATTTTAATATTAAATTTATAATTAATTATAAATAAATGAAGAAAAATTACGGAAAATTATGGAAAATTCTAAAATGGGTTATTTATTGGAATTATGCCATTTTTAAGTGTTTGTGATCATTTATATGCTAATTTAGCGCTAATCGCGATTAAAAATCGCTAATCGGATTTTTTTGGCTTTTTGTGCAAAATTGTGCACATATCATTTTTGGAGTTGTGTTACATTTTCATTGCCATGATTTTATTTTGGGATCTCTACTTGAGTGAGAGGTGATTTAAAAGAAAAGGAAAAGAAAAGAAAAAGAGAAAAGAATAAAGAATGGGGTTGGTGAGAGAGAGGTATGGGTTCCACTTTGACAAAAACCTTAGCCATTTCCCCTCAATTTCCCTCCCTCTTCACTCTCCTTCTGCTGCTGCTCCTGCACCTCATCCCCTCCCCTCTTCAAGCCTCAAATCATCTCACAAACTATCTCAAAATCCCACTTCCATTTCACAAAACATGCACACAAGCTCACAAGCTATTGGATGGACCAAGAAAGTTGGTGTTTTGGTGCAATGGGATGATTCATGAGTCTCTATTGAGGTATTTCCTTCACATTAAGTGTTGTAATTCTTGTGCTTAAGCTTTAATTCAAGTTTCATATCGATATCGTGTGAATTGGTGCACTTTGGACCAAACTAGAGAGGGTTAGGGTAAACTTGAGTTATGGCTATGCAATTGGACTCTAATGGTGACCTTAGACCCTATATTGACCAAGACCCTGACCTAGAACAACCTGAAACCCAAAAATACGGAATTTCGGGACTTTCATGTCGGTTTGTGAAACCTGGAGCTTGCAGGAAAATCTGGAATGTACTGGGACTTTTTCAGGAAAATTAAACAACACCAGGGACCCAATTGAGACCATAGGAGGCCACCCTGACCAGACGGACCCCATTGGGCATAGGGGGGCCGGCCAGGCCGGTTTTGGGAAGGTTGTGGCCGGCCAAGTAGTGATGGAATGCTTCGGGGTTGGTCCAGTAGCTCAAATACATCATATACATCACCCTGGACTTGTTTAATTGGCTAAATTTGACCCGAGGTGAAATCTGGGATCGTTTTCTTGGGTTGCTGCCTTACTTTCAGTATTTGGTGTTACGTATTTTGATTTCCATATTTTGGTGTTTGTACGTTATCTCGATCGTGTGACGTTTGTACGACTGCATCGAGTGATTTCGGGTTGTTTTGCGAAGGCTAACCGTAGGTTCTAACCTATAAGCCTTTTAGCGAATCGTATTGGTTTTAGCGTGTCGTTTCAAGTTTTGATTTGGTTTTGATGCGATGCGATACGTGTGATATGTGTAGGTACCCCGCGACGATCCGAGGCGATGCAGAACATGACGGTGATATCGACACCGACACGCAGGATACAGGTGAGTAGATTTATATCTACGGGGAGAAGTCGGGTGGATGGCGTATAGTACCCCCGCAGTCCGTGGTGTTGTATACGAATACGTATACACACGTATATTTATTATGTGTGGTTTAGATTAGTGATGGTAATAATGGTATTATTGATGATCGGAATGTATTGGTTTAGTATAGTGCGAACCCTAGAGTAGTGGTTGCACCCACACATACACTTACACACATACTTGCATACATTCTTTCAATTGTTTATGTGCATATGATGATGCGTATATCTACACATGGGTATGGGACTATGTGTTTATATACGGGATTTGAGGATGATACGTGGGTTTGAGATGATACTTGATGTGAGGCCGTGAGATCGGCGATGTGACATAGCTTGTCCTTGAGGTGCGAGATGATAGTTTTAGCGGGCCTTTGGACATGTGCTTTACCCGCATTCATATTCTTATAGATGATATCGTTTTGTACTAGACTTGGAGTAGTACCCCAGATTATGCGATCTGATGATAGTGATACCTGGTATGTGATGAGATAGTGTGATGTTGACCCCTACCCAGCTATTGGGATGCCGTACGATGATTTACCGTACGAGCCGATATTGATGATAGATCCGCACTCATGACTCGAGGATATCTTACGATATGTTATTGAGGCGGGATCACCGACTATTATATCTATCTATATGGACTCAGATGTAGGTGGTTTCATATCCCTCCTGTCTAGATTACTTAGTAGACCTTAGACTGAGCCGAGATATACCTATTTCAAAACTAACGAATCGGGGATATTTTTAAGATAGGCAGAAGGGTTATACGGATATTTCCAAATGATTCATCTTTTCCTAAAACATCGTAGCCCTTGTTTTACTAAAAACCCGATTCGTCTTATTTCAAATGGCACCACTGCATGATATGTACATATTGGTGTAGATTCTGTACTTTTGCGTTGATTATTCGATTCCGCATATTCATGCTATCTGCATTGCATCGCTTGTACTGTGGTTATATTTCAGTCATGCTGCTAGGACACCAGCACCATTATCGATGATGCATATGTTCCACGTACACTTGTTGCCGGCTCACACACTCATCATCGATAATTGCCATGCCACTACACTGTAGTATTATTACATTCAGTATATGATCCTTGCATGACATGATGATGTGCATACCTTCCTTTACATGTCGCATACTTCATGCTTTTGATTATACGCATTGAGATATGTTGTTTCTTTGATATTTCTAGATTTGGGAACCGAGGGTGTTTCAAAAGAGGATATGTCATTTCTTTAAAAACCCGGTTACCCTTGATATGATATTTCAGTGCGTCCACCATGTGTTTTCTCGGTGCTGAGAGCGACATGTGAAACCCGAATCGAGGAGGCGGATGAGACCGATTGCGAGTACATGGTGGACCCGGTAAGGTACCCCGGGGCAAGAAGCTCGTGGTGATGACGATGAGCCTGGCAGGGGGAGACTACCTACCGGTGATATTACCCGACACGTCGGATATCCGGAGGATACTGTCGTAGTCATGAGATGGATGGTAGGGGCCGATCTGGACTGACGGCGCCCTAGATTTTATGATTGAGACATTGAGATTTCGAGATACAGAGGTATCGAGATACTGAGACTTATGTTTTGTGCCGATGCTGGGCACAGTTTTCATGATGTTTTCGAGTGCCGATGCTGGGCACTCCGGTTCCATGATATTGATGTGTCGCGAGGGACACGGGTGGATTATATCCTCATATTTCCATGCACAGGTTTTATGATATATACTTGCATGATGGTTATCGTCAGTGGGTGACGAGTGGACGGGATCCACGTGTGTGCAGTTTTGATGACATTGATTATACCTCATATTCATGACATGCTATTACCTGAGGCACTAGCACGAGCACTCGGCACTACACTCATGTATAGAGATTACATTGCCAGTTTAGCATGCTTCAGCTTTATTCATATTGAGGTTTATTTATATCTGATCGTATTGACCTAGGATGGGTCATGCATTCGATCTCTGCTTGTAGATATTTTCTATTCACGAGTTGGCAACTCACCCCCGTTGTGCCCCAG
This sequence comes from Agapanthus africanus, assembly GCA_030015575.1. NCBI lineage: Eukaryota > Viridiplantae > Streptophyta > Magnoliopsida > Asparagales > Amaryllidaceae > Agapanthus > Agapanthus africanus. The sequence continues at coordinate 447,730,762 of JASDDO010000012.1, read as the reverse complement.
TTCTTGCAGGTTTGCCGTACAGTTCCATAGCGGCATTTCTGGCACACTGCTTCCTTTTGGGTGACTTGCTTGGATAGGTGGATTCTTTTGTATCAGAACCGCTATTGTATTTGTATTATTCATTGTATCTAGAATTTCCATCAACCAAAACTTGTATATTCTTTCAGACTCAGACTTCTGTGTTGTATTATTTCGATCTTAGAGTCGCGCTTGTAGTATTGTGGTTTTCTTGCTTTTGGAGCTTTCTTTTCAGTTTAGATCCTCGCCCTTTGGCGTTGTATATTGTTGTTGCTTATGTGGTTGTGACCGTCGATTGATGAAGAGCTAGCTCCCGCTTGGGGATGCCTTTTATCATGTTATATATATTGTTCTTGTTGTACCCCGTTCGGGGCCAGTTTTTACAAAAGAAACTCTGCCGAAATTTTCAGGAAAAATTGCACATTTTAAAAATTCATATTCGGCTTAGTTATTTAAAACTTGATTTTCAAACATGTTTTCTTTACCTCTTAAAACCAGTTTCTTTACTTATTCTTAAAAATGGTTTTAGATTTCTGGGCTTTTGGCTTACTTGGATCAGATGGAGTCCTATAGACTTCATAGGGTTCAAGGGCCAGTCACGTGCTCTTTCGGGTCGTGACAAAGTTGGTATCAGAGCGCTAGGTTGACCTTGGTTCGAGTCTGAGTTTGACTATGTGGAGCCTAGGGAGTTATTTATATACGGAACTTAGGCTTGACCTTACGGAACTTAGACTTAGTCGAGGGGGTGTTAAACCCGAACTTTCGTCGTGTAGGATGACCCTTGGTTGATGGAATAGGTGACTAAAGTAGAGTGTCGTACCGTTGGTATGTTCCGCGGTATACTTACGACACGCCACTCCGCTTAAGAAACCTTAGGTTGTACATTTCCTTGCACTGTATTATATTCCTTCCTATGATCTATCCTCATCGATACTGGTTATGGTTTTGCTGCCGCGATTGCACGGGCAAGGTGAGCTACGGCTCGAGTTGTCAGCATGAGCTCGTCGTGTACGAGGACTGACCAGGGCATGATTTCCGAGACATACTGTTGCATTGAGGCTTCGTATTTTGTGTTTCCGCACTATGAGCGTTTGACAGATCGCTGTTGCGAGATTTTCCGGTTGTGCTGATTGGCACCAGAGGATTGAGCCACTGATAGAGGCCAGCCAGGATGTGATGACTGTTGAGATATCGCTTATCCAGGATGATTGAGGCGATGTTCAGCGTACGGACGAATGAGCCAGTTGTTGCTGCGAATGATGAGATATCGCCCAGATGATTGGAGCTACTGCAGCCTGAGCATATTCTTAGAGATATGATAACGAGTCGCTAGTCACCGAGGAGTAATGACTAGGACATGTGGTTCGTTCGCTTACCCCGATGCGAGGTCATCAGGTAGATTGATTCCAGCTAGAAGCGACTTCACGCAGATTCGTTGAGAGTCGATTGAGACGATCGAATGTCAGGAACCTATTTTCCAAGTTTAAAGTATATGGAAAGACATGCAGGTGATTCTATGGACCCTCTAGAAGAATGAAACCTTAACTCGACTTAATGACCGTGTGAAAGCCTTTGAACCTTAGGGTTTGCGGCGGTTCCACGGCGCCATTAGTGAGGTTTGGGTTTGCCCTTCTACGGCTGGACCACCGACGCTGTGGCATGTACTCGATACTATTAAACTGTGCCCGAGATGTGAGCTCTTGGGGGATTATGAGGTTCTGACGAGTCGATCGGATGGTTCGACATCTTTCGGATATTGTGATGGGACACTGCTTGGGAGACTCCAGATACGAGCATAGCCGTCGGAGCGCAGTCCGTGTAGCCACGATGAGTTGAGTCCGAATCAGTCGATATTTGAGCAAGGTGGAGTAAAGGGTTCGCACGAGATTTCGACGAGATGACGTTCCACTCCGCTGACATTAGAGATGTGATATGCACGTTGAGGACGTGTTCGGCTAGACATCTTCTACTGAGTGAGGAAGATACCGAGTTGTGATTTCGAGTCCACGTGAGGGGACTTCGGATGGACCGTAGCCGAAGGCATTGCAGTGCGCAGAGAGAGACGCGACATCGAAATGGACGATGATACAGACAAGCGGAACCAGAGGTTCGTGCGAGACACTGGCGAGCAGTCATTACTTTCCGTCGAGACCAGAGGCCTGATATGCTTACAGAAGCGTAGGGAAGCGACTAATTCCCGAGGAAATGTTGTGCTGAGGACACAGATGTCCATTGGACGAGAAGAGACTATGCAAGAGTACCAGCCTCCGTACAGATCGGCATAGGCAAGATCGGCAGAGACTTTGAGCAGGATTCCTTCCAGGACACCACTGCAATGACGTTTGCACCCAGGATCAGATATGTGATGTGCATTCAGAGAGCCGGAGGCCGACGCCAGTAACATATTGCGTTATGAGCAGTCGTGAGGATTGATCGAGAGATTTCCAAAGAAGTGCCAGAACGGAATCGTTCCTGTCAGCACTCCTGACCGGGCCGGTGAGCCGATGGATTGCGAGATTGGTAATCTACAGGAAAGATCAGGAACCAGAGGCAGAGGATGCCAGCCGCGAGCAAGAGGCAAGTGGAGATCTTGCGCCGCTAGAGTTTGATGTACCAGCACCTTCTCGACTTCGAGGGAGGATATACCGACGACAGTATTTATGATTTGTGATTTTGTGATTCGACTATCACGTATCTGTCAGTTTGGGATTTCGGTATTTTGGCGACCGTTTTCACGATTTGGTTTCGATGAATGAGTTCTATGATCTCTGTTTTCGTGCACCATGATTGCACTTCCTGGGTATTTATACCTTGCACATAGTTATTACTCCTGAGGTGTTGATTGCGATTTCATGCTTAGTTTATGCCAGTGATTTGATTTACGCTTCCAGCAGAGTTTTCATGCATTTCGAGTGTTTTGATTTGATTTATGCACGCTGATGCACACGGTTGTGAGATTTGCCATTGCGATACACTTGATTTTGGATTGAGCCGCATTATATATCGTCGATTTTGACCCTGATATTGATGACTGATTCTTGCACTCCGTGCTTTTGGTTGGACTTGCGTATGTTCGACGTTTACTATGGGATTTTGTGATTTCGTGCATGTTGAGTGCCCAGGGTTTGGATTTTCATTCGTGCACGATGGATGCACCGATTTGGATTTTCGCGCTTGTTGGGCGCATGTCTTGAGATACGATTTTGGTGCACACCCGATGCACTAAATCGAGGTTCTTCGTGCATGTCAGATGCACCGGATTTGTGGCTGTCAGGCATACACGTTGCCTATGACAGATGCTTCGTGCACACCCGTTGCACCTGGATGTAGTTTTGTGCACCTGTTTAGCACATATATGGATTTTTGATTTCCGTGCGCACCAGACGCACAGGATTGTGTTATGTGCATTTTGGGATTCATTCCTTTGGGAGCATTACATTTTTATGATATGGGATATTTGTTTTCATACTGAGCAGGACTAGTCAGAGGACAGTACCTGGATATATTTTGCATGCATTGATAGTCAAAGGGATTTCCAAGGAGCGAGCTATAGTCTCAATATATATATATATACTTACGTGTCCGATATGACACGAAACATTTTTAAAAAAAAAACAGGGAAACCCTTCGGATTGTTTTCGAAACGGCGGAACGTGCTTATTAAACAAAGGATATATATATAGTTATTTTCTCATGAAGAACGTCCGCCTCTGTGCAGTGTTATGCGCATCGCGTAGCGATATTAAAAGATTTGGCATGCTTTTACATCAGCTATTCACATGTATAGTTTTGATCCATATCATATTGGTTTTGTATTGGATTTGACATTGTGTTTTTACCTTGACTCCGATGATTGCGGGATGCTTGATGGAGCGTTGTTTTTGAGTTACCTGCTCAGTACCCATGCACATGCATTGCGCTGTGACGTTTTATGTATTGATGATTTCGGAGCCCCGATGACTTGGAAATTTGTATTGAAATGTTTTAGTACTTGGGGATTTTAAATTTAAATTCGGGGACCGAATTTCTTTAAGGGGGGTAGATTGTAACATTTCCAAAATAATAAAATATTATTTTTGGGAATTTTTATAATTTAATATTATTTTATTGATTATTTTAATATTAAATTTATGATTAAATATAAATAAATGAAGAAAAATTACAGAAAATTATGGAAAATTCTAAAATGTGTTATTTATTGGAATTATGCCATTTTTAAGTGTTTGTGATCATTTATATGCTAATTTAGCGCTAATCGCGATTAAAAATCGCTAATCGGATTTTTTTGGCTTTTTGTGCAAAATTGTGCACATATCATTTTTGGAGTTGTGTTACATTTTCATTGCCATGATTTTATTTTGGGATCTCTACTTGAGTGAGAGGTGATTTAAAAGAAAAGGAAAAGAAAAGAAAAAGAGAAAAGAATAAAGAATGGGGTTGGTGAGAGAGAGGTATGGGTTCCACTTTGACAAAAACCTTAGCCATTTCCCCTCAATTTCCCTCCCTCTTCACTCTCCTTCTGTTGCTGCTCCTGCACCTCATCCCCTCCCCTCTTCAAGCCTCAAATCATCTCACAAACTATCTCAAAATCCCACTTCCATTTCACAAAACATGCACACAAGCTCACAAGCTATTGGATGGACCAAGAAAGTTGGTGTTTTGGTGCAGTGGGATGATTCATGAGTCTCTATTGAGGTATTTCCTTCACATTAAGTGTTGTAATTCTTGTGCTTAAGCTTTAATTCAAGTTTCATATCGATATCGTGTGAATTGGTGCACTTTGGACCAAACTAGAGAGGGTTAGGGTAAACTTGAGTTATGGCTATGCAATTGGACTCTAATGGTGACCTTAGACCCTATATTGACCAAGACCCTGACCTAGAACAACCTGAAACCCAAAAATACGGAATTTCGGGACTTTCATGTCGGTTTGTGAAACCTGGAGCTTGCAGGAAAATCTGGAATGTACTGGGACTTTTTCAGGAAAATTAAACAACACCAGGGACCCAATTGAGACCATAGGAGGCCACCCTGACCAGACGGACCCCATTGGGCATAAGGGGGCCGGCCAGGCCGGTTTTGGGAAGGTTGTGGCCGGCCAAGTAGTGATGGAATGCTTCGGGGTTGGTCCAGTAGCTCAAATACATCATATACATCACCCTGGACTTGTTTAATTGGCTAAATTTGACCCAAGGTGAAATATGGGATCGTTTTCTTGGGTTGCTGCCTTACTTTCAGTATTTGGTGTTACGTATTTTGATTTCCATATTTTGGTGTTTGTACGTTATCTCGATCGTGTGACGTTTGTACGACTGCATCGAGTGATTTCGGGTTGTTTTGCGAAGGCTAACCGTAGGTTCTAACCTATAAGCCTTTTAGCGAATCGTATTGGTTTTAGCGTGTCGTTTCAAGTTTTGATTTGGTTTTGATGCGATGCGATACGTGTGATATGTGTAGGTACCCCGCGACGATCCGAGGCGATGCAGAAGATGACGGTGATATCGACACCGACACGCAGGATACAGGTAAGTAGATTTATATCTACGGGGAGAAGTCGGGTGGATGGCGTATAGCACCCCCGCAGTCCGTGGTGTTGTATACGAATACGTATACACACGTATATTTATTATGTGTGGTTTAGATTAGTGATGGTAATAATGGTATTATTGATGATCGGAATGTATTGGTTTAGTATAGTGCGAACCCTAGAGTAGTGGTTGCACCCACACATACACTTACACACATACTTGCATACATTCTTTCAATTGTTTATGTGCATATGATGATGCGTATATCTACACATGGGTATGGGACTATGTGTTTATATACGGGATTTGAGGATGATACGTGGGTTTGAGATGATACTTGATGTGAGGCCGTGAGATCGGCGATGTGACATAGCTTGTCCTTGAGGTGCGAGATGATAGTTTTAACGGGCCTTTGGACATGTGCTTTACCCGCATTCATATTCTTATAGATGGTATCGTTTTGTACTAGACTTGGAGTAGTACCCCAGATTATGCGATCTGATGATAGTGATACCTGATATGTGATGAGATAGTGTGATGTTGACCCCTACCCGGCTATTGGGATGCCGTACGATGATTTACCGTACGAGCCGATATTGATGATAGATCCGCACTCATGACTCGAGGATATCTTACGATATGTTATTGAGGCGGGATCACCGACTATTATATCTATATATATGGACTCAGATGTAGGTGGTTTCATATCCCTCCTGTCTAGATTACTTAGTAGACCTTAGACTGAGCCGAGATATACCTATTTCAAAACTAACGAATCGGGGATATTTTTAAGATAGGCAGAAGGGTTATACGGATATTTCCAAATGATGCATCTTTTCCTAAAACACCATAGCCCTTGTTTTACTAAAAACCCGATTCGTCTTATTTCAAATGGCACCACTGCATGACATGTACATATTGGTGTAGATTCTGTACTTTTGCGTTGATTATTCGATTCCGCATATTCATGCTATCTGCATTGCATCGCTTGTACTGTGGTTATATTTCAGTCATGCTGCTAGGACACCAGCACCATTATCGATGATGCATATGTTCCACGTACACTTGTTGCCGGCTCACACACTCATCATCGATAATTGCCATGCCACTACACTGTAGTACTATTACATTCAGTATATGATCCTTGCATGACATGATGATGTGCATACCTTCCTTTACATGTCGCATACTTCATGCTTTTGATTATATGTATTGAGATATGTTGTTTCTATGATATTTCTGGATTTGGGAACCGAGGGTGTTTCAAAAGAGGATATGTCATTTCTTTAAAAACCCGGTTACCCTTGATATGATATTTCAGTGCGTCCACCATGTGTTTTTTCGGTGCTGAGAGGGACATGTGAAACCCGAATCGAGGAGGCGGATGAGACCGATTGCGAGTACATGGTGGACCCGGTAAGGTACCCCGGGGCAAGAAGCTCGTGGTGATGACGATGAGCCTGGCAGGGGGAGACTACCTACCGGTGATATTACCCGACACGTCGGATATCCGGAGGATACCGTCGTAGTCATGAGATGGATGGTAGGGGCCGATCTGGACTGACGACGCCCTAGATTTTGTGATTGAGACATTGAGATTTCGAGATACAGAGGTATCGAGATACTGAGACTTATGTTTTGTGCCGATGCTGGGCACAGTTTTCATGATGTTTTCGAGTGCCGATGCTGGGCACTCCGGTTCCATGATATTGATGTGTCGCGAGGGACACGGGTGGATTATATCCTCATATTTCCATGCACAGGTTTTATGATATATACTTGCATGATGGTTATCGTCAGTGGGTGACGAGTGGACGGGATCCACGTGTGTGCAGATTTGATGACATTGATTATACCTCATATTCATGACATGCTATTACCTGAGGCACTAGCACGAGCACTCGGCACTACACTCATGTATAGAGATTACATTGCCAGTTTAGCATGCTTCAGCTTTATTCATATTGAGGTTTATTTATATCTGATCGTATTGACCTAGGATGGGTCATGCATTCGATCTCTGCTTGTAGATATTTTCTATTCACGAGTTGGCAACTCACCCCCGTTGTGCCCCAGTTCTTGCAGGTTTGCCGTACAGTTCCATAGCGGCATTTCTGGCACACTGCTTCCTTTTGGGTGACTTGCTTGGATAGGTGGATTCTTTTGTATCAGAACCGCTATTGTATTTGTATTATTCATTGTATCTAGAATTTCCATCAACCAAAACTTGTATATTCTTTCAGACTCAGACTTCAGTGTTGTATTATTTCGATCTTAGAGTCGCGCTTGTAGTATTGCGGTTTTCTTGCTTTTGGAGCTTTCTTTTCAGTTTAGATCCTCGCCCTTTGGCGTTGTATATTGTTGTTGCTTATGTGGTTGTGACCGTCGATTGATGAAGAGCTAGCTCCCGCTTGGGGATGCCTTTTATCATGTTATATATATTGTTCTTGTTGTACCCCGTTCGGGGCCAGTTTTTACAAAAGAAACTCTGCCGAAATTTTCAGGAAAAATTGCACATTTTAAAAATTCATATTCGGCTTAGTTATTTAAAACTTGATTTTCAAACATGTTTTCTTTACCTCTTAAAACCAGTTTCTTTACTTATTCTTAAAAATGGTTTTAGATTTCTGGGCTTTTGGCTTACTTGGATCAGATGGAGTCCTATAGACTTCATAGGATTCAAGGGCCAGTCACGTGCTCTTTCGGGTCGTGACAAAAAGATTGATATACTGGGGCTTAATCTCAAAGTTATCCACATTGGCTGGTGGTGTGGATAAGCAGGTCGAAAGAGGACCTCTAAGTGGATAGCATCTCTCCTGGAGAGAGATGCGGGGTGGATTCTGCGCACCAACGGACGGCGGCAAATTAGGGTTAAAGAAGTTTGATGGATTCGGATCCATCGGTGTGGGTGTGGTAGTAGGTAAAGGAAAGGTAAATGGAGAAATATCGACTTCGGAGTCGATAAAGGGTACGCGGACTAAACGGGCACTAGAATCCCGTGTCCAGCCTATCTTGTACTAAAAAGGGTTAGTACAAGTGGCAGCGTTGGCTTATAATTAGGGGCAAAATGAATGCGGTGTTTGCTTTGAAAAAGGGACGGATTTTTGAAAAATATGATGCGACACAACAAATGCAGCACACAAACCCTAGAATCTAGTGGTCACCTGGGTCCGGCTCTAGACCGCTCCTAACTGCCAAAAGACAAGTCGCAGGATAGAATCCTCCACCGCCTCTTTGTTTCCCTGTGGCCGGATAAGTGCCAGGTAAGTGGGAAGGTACTCCACTACGTAAGTAGTGGGCCTAATTAATAACCACTAGCCTTAGACACACTCGCCTTAGGCACCACAAGAAAACGCGGATAAGCAATGAATTACCCATGGCCTTCTTCTGTCCTAATTGAGCGCGACAGTCCTTAGAGTCATCTCTAGATTTCTTTTAGTTAATGTGGGTCAATGCGGATGCAAGTTTGGCGGTTTTCGGGGCCTAGGAAGGGTAATGAAATCCCCACCTAATTTTGATTTGGCCGTGCCCCTTAATATCCGTATTTATAATGCAAAACAACCAAGAAACAAAATCACGCCCAAATTTAATTTTGCAATTTGCGAGCTGCGATTATTTGTAAAGAATCCTGCAGAAAAGTATTAGTTGGAGCTAAAAAGAGGAGAGAGGAGAAGTCAAGAATTCACCTGAAGCAAAATTGTACAGAGAACCCTCCAAGGGGCCGCGGTTCCGCCGCGTATCCCTCCTTATGCCGTGCTTCCGCGGTTGAACTATGGGATCTATGCACCAAAATTCACCAGGGAGCTTCTGTAGACTCCCTCTGCTCTCTTGTATTTTCCAAAAAAAATTCCCAATTTCCAGCAAGCTCCAGATCTCCTTGCAATGAAACACAACAAATTGTTTAGGGTTTGCACGAATTTTGATCTCAAAAATCACAATGAAATAAATCTTTCAATTCAAAACTATAATATGAAACGAATTAGCGCGCGATCCCCAGCAACGGCGCCATTTGATTGTTGATAAATTTCCGATTGTGTGTATAAAATCAAATAGTCCCCGGCAACGGCGCCATTTGATTGATTCTAAATTCGAGACTGTGTAAATCGAATAAAGCGAATAAGAGTTTCTTTGTGTCGGTAATTAGAAAATGAATATAGTTCACAATCAAAGAATTATTTGACCGCAATCAACTACGGTGTCGGATGTAGATTGTAAGTGAGTGCGGATCGTCCACAGGGATTGTGCGATTCGTTTCTGTATTTAATTTGTTTGAATCGAAAAGTTAATCGAAAAGAAAAGAAAACATGATTCAAGAATTTATCAATTGATTCAGGTGTCACGAGTTTAATCAAGAATCAAGAAACTGATAAACAATCAAGAATTGGGTTTCGATAATATTTCCAATCAAATGTCAAGAATCTAAATGAGGCTCGTAGGAATCGATCGGATCTATAGACGTGATGTAATCTCAAGATATCGTGTTCTTGTCCTTCGAAGAATTGATACTAGATCGATGATGATCGACGAGAGTTAGGGCTTTCTTGATGAAACTAGGGTTTCATCGTTTAACCCTTGTTCTTTCATTGATTTCATTCACATTCTAGCCTCTAGCAATTTCAAGAAACGATCGTAACTCCCCAATTTCGAGCGATATCAATCAAGAAAGCATCGCAACGAAATGGGTCGTCGGTTCTTGCATTTGCTAGGGTTTACAAAACTCGTAGGAATCAAGAATCGATTTAAGATATATTACATCACCATTCTATTGACCGTCTAGACTCCTCGACGAGCAGAGTATTACTCAAGCATCACAACAAGAATTATAACTAGAAATTTAGATTGACTCATGATGCAAGAATTTAAAGAAAACAAGATAAAAGAATTTCACCTTTTATTTATATCAATAATTTGATTACAGTCGCTCAAGAACTACAAGAGGAAAAATTAAATTGTCGACATGGCTTCGCTCGGCTCCGTGAGTCGCGAATCGGCTTGGACCACTTGCTCTGTTGAAGACCGGCTCGGCTCCTAAAAGGTTGCAAGGCTTCTTGCTTGAATGGGTACTCGGGATCTTGGCTTTTGAATGGAATTAGGGTTAGGGTTTCACACAAATCCTCTCACTAAACTTGTGGAAGAAGAAGATGAAGAGAGAGAGAATGGCTCTAAATTGGCTAAAAAAATGATTAGATTCCAAGATGAATCAAGATGATTTACAAGTGAGCCTAGGGTCTTATTTATAAAGCACCCAAACCCTAAGCCTTTGAGTTCCCTCCAAAAGTTTGTTGAAAGACTTCTAGAAAGAGTTTGTTAGGCTTAGCTTAGGGTTTAAGCTAGGGTTTAGGTAGAAGTTTCTAGAATACAAGGCTTAGTTTAGTGTAGGAACAAGGGTTTGCTGATCTGGCAGAAGTCTCTGGAGTCTTCTGGAAGTTGACATGTCTTTTTAAAGTCTGGACCCAGCGATGAGAATTTTGCACCAAATTTGGGAAGCTGATTCCTTGGAACCACCACGGATCCGCGGCGCAAGCAAGCTCCTACCGCGGATCCGCGGCTGTCTGTGGAGCTTGGGCCTTGGGCTTTCTGGTATTGTCTTGGAACAACATTTGGGGCTTTATCTGATATGTTGATTTTTATTTTCCCTTTTGGATTGCTACCAGAATTGAAACCATTGAGTTGGCGTAGCGTTTTAGCAGTGTCCATTCGAGCAAGCTTCTAATTTTCCTGCACAGACTTCGAAACACGGGTTGCGATATATGGAAATGATGTCATGCAATGAAATGCAGTCAATTTCCCTAGAAATGCCGGTTTTAGAGTCTAATACATGTAATCTGATATTTTGCAACAGTTTTGCTAATATGTAAAATATGAATGCCGAACACTTCTATATGGATGCAAATGATGAGGAAATTGCCGGCTAAAATATACAATATTTTCGACTAATCAATCGCTTCCACATTCCCCCGCGATATACGCTTTGTCTGGCCAAGGAGGGAGAGAAGGAAGACCAGGTACGGGGCAGAGAGATCTCCCAGTACTTGGAAGCTTTTTGGGGTGGAATGTGCCTGCCCTTTTCTCCTGAGGTCGTCGAAGCGCTGAACTTTTTCGGGTTAGCCCCTGGCCAGTTGGTGACGAACTCATGGAGGATTCTCCTCGGGTTCCTGATACGCCTGAAGTTACTGGCGATTCCTTTCAGCCTCTCCCTCCTTGATTCTTCCCTCGTCTTCAAAAATCACCCTAGTGGTCGAGCGGGCGACCCATGGTGGGTCTACCTTTCCTTTAGAAAGCGACAGGGGGGCCCGCCGGAACGGGGGTTGTGACCCTGCCTTCTTCCATTCACGACTGGAAGAAAAAGTTCTTCTTTGTCCCCCCCCCCGAGGGCGAGGACTGGCCCGTGCCTACACAGTGGTCGAGGGAGAAATTCTTGCCGGGGAACTAGTCCAGTGACCCCGTCGCGGTGGGAGTGGCGTCGTGGGAGCCCATCCCTCGTTTCGACGTGCTGCTGTTTGAGAGGGTCCTGAGTTGGGCCGGGCTCAGCCCCGTTGAGTTCGTCGGTAAGTTTAGGCTTGCTTTTTGGCTTGTATATTGGTTGCGTTGCTGACCTCTTTTCATTCGGTTTTGTGCAGGACCCATGGATATAGATTCGCTCCGAGCTTCCATGCGCCAGTCGAGGAAGGTCACGAAGGCGGGGGGGCTGGCTCTTCCCGCTAAAAGCTTGCCCCGGCTCATTCTCCTTCGGTTGTCGTGTCCCGCGAGCGTTCGGAGGCGGATCTTACCCCGGGGCCCAGCAAAGTGTTGGGCCGGAAGCGGGCTCGGATTCTGGAGGATCCGGCCTCGGAGGAGGAGATCGGCTCTCCCTCAGAGCCGCTCAAGAGGAGGTCATCCCGGGGACCGTCTTCGCCAATCATGGTGGAGGAAGGGGGCCTCCAGTTCGCAGTGCCTTCGGGGCTATCCATCGCGGATAGCCTGCTGCACGAGATAGAGACGTCGGCCGGGGGTAGAGTTCCCGGGGGACCTTCAGGACACAGCTGGCGTCCATCGCCCAGGAGTCCGTGCAGGTAAGTGCTTGGATTTTATTATTATATATTTTTTGAGATTCGGTACCTCCTTCGTCTTTATGGTCTTTCTTCTGCTTTTCAGGTTCTCCATCACGTTGCCCTCGCCCTACGCATGGAGGCCGAGGTGATAGCCCCGGCGATGAAGGCTGTGGGCCAGCTCGCCTCGCTGGAAGAGAGCTCCAAGCGGGAGCTGGAGGCGGTGACGGCGAGGGTCGTCGCCCTGGAGGGCGAGGTGGAGGCCGGGAAGCGGGAGGTCGCTCGGCACCGCGAGGCCGCCGCGGCTGCCGAGGCCAAGCTCGAGAATGCTCAGGTTCTTGCCGGCAACCTGAAGAAAACGGTAAAAACCCTCCGGAAGGAGCTGGGGGCGGCGGCCGAGTCGGCGAAGTCGGCCGACCTGAGGGTGGCGAAGTTGGCCGACCTCTCGGCGGCGAAGGTGGTGGAGGGCTACAAGAAGTCGAAAGATTACTACGATGACCTGTCCATTTCCACGACCCTCATCTGGCACGAGGCCCTCGACGCCATTAAGGCCCGGGTGCCGGGGTTCGCCGACGAAGAGCTCCGGGCCGAATACCCCCTCACGGACGTCGGTGAGCAGGGGCAGGAGGTTCCTGGGGAGAAAGTCGCCCAGGACCTAACTCGCCTCGTGGTGGATGTCGAGGGCCCCGAGGTTTCTCCCGGCCCCGAGGCCTAAAGCCCCCGTCTTCCTTTTCTTATGTTGTTTTTGGAATTTTGTAAGCCTCCGGGCATTTTGTAAGGCTGGAGAGACAAAAATACCCTTTGTAAAGACTTTGCCTTTTAGTAATAAAACTTTTTCTTTGGTTTCATTGGTTTGCACTTTGTCTTTTGTTCATGAAGAATGATCGTAAAATTTCTCTTCTTGCATTGTTGGGCTTCCATGTCAGGTCCATGTTAGGTCGGCTGCTTGCCTAGCGATCGTCCGTCGAGTTGGTTTCGGTTACTTGTCAAGCGTGCCAAGCGCTGCTGAAAAGGAGGCGTCTCCATGGCCCCGAAGTCGAGGGGAGATCGCTCGGGACTCGGATAGACCTGATGCCCCTTGTTGGTGGCTCGGATCCTCTGCATGCGATGGGCAGAGGGCTGTCCGCTTTATTTGTGCTGAGGGTAGATGGGAGTTGCTCCGTTGCCCTTTGGCGAGGGCCTCTGATTTCTGGCGTCGTGGGTAGGCAACCACCAGCCTGGGATGACCGAGCGGGGCAGCCGCTCAGAGGCCTCTTTCGAGGGCTTCGATCCTTGGCGTCATGGGTGGGGAGCTACCAGCCGGAGTTGACCGAGCAAGGCAGCCGTTCGGTTGCCATTTGCGAGGGCTTCGTTCCTTCAGGACGGGGACCGAGCGGGGTTATCGCCCAGTTCCTCTTGGTGAGGGCTTTTGTCCCGGAGGATAGCCGAGAAAGGGATCCTCGGGCTCGACTGCCTCTGGGAGGGCTTTCTGATCCCAGGCGTTGCGGTAGGGAAGCTACCCGCCGGGGGTAACTGAGCAGGGCTGACCGGGCAGTGAAGTTGCGTGGTTGCCTCTTGGCGAGGGCTTTGATCTCTAGCACCGTGGGTAGGCAACTACCAGCCTGGGATGACCGAGCGGGGTAGCCGCTCGGACGCCTCTTGCGAGAGCTTCAATCCCTGGCGTCATGGGTAGGGAGCTACCAGCCGAAGATGATCGAGCAGGGTAGCTGCCCGGTTGCCTCTTGCGAGGGCTTTGATCCTTCAGGACGGGGACCGAGCAGGGTTACTGCCCAGTGCCTCTTAGCGAAGACTTTGATCTCTGTCGGTTGTGGTAGGAGGCTACCAGCCGGGGATAGCCAAGCAAGGAATCGACTGCCTCTGGGTGGACTTTGGTCCTTGGCGCGGGTGGGGCTGTAGAAGCCTACCAAGGACCCTTGGCCAGGCAGGGTTACTGTCCGGTGCCTCTTGGAGAGGGCTTTTTTCCTGAAGGATAGCCGAGCGAGGGGTCCTCGGGATCGACTGCCTCTGGGAGGGCTTTCTGATCCATGGCGTTGCGGTAGGGAGGTTACCCGTCAGGAATAGCCGAGCGACGGTTGGGCTCGACTGCCTCTGGGAGGACTTTCTGATCCCTGGCGTTGCGGTAGGGAAGCTACCCGCCAGGGATAACCGAGCAGGGTAGCTGCTGGGTTGCCTCTTGGCGAGGGCTTTCTAATCCCTGGCGTTGTGGTAAGGAAGCTACCCGCCAGGGATAACTGAGCAGGGGAGCCGCTCGGCCTCTTCTGCGGAGGACTTTGATCCTTAGCGCTGGGGGGGCCTGAGGAAGCTGGCTAAGGACAACCGGGTAGGGTAGCTGCTCGGCCGAATCTTCAAGAGGTTTCTCCCGACCATCTAGTTGAACAGGAACGGTATTGGGAACATGAACGGTCGCGGCGGGCATGCGCGCAGCACTCACATTGAATGTTGGGGGAAGGCGAAGCGCCAGGGTCGCATCGCTTCGATTCCGTTAGAGAAGGCCCGATGGTCACTGCGTGGCAGTGACTTCTTGGGCGAGAGCGGGCGACCGTTGTGTTCCGTTGTGGCGCACCGGGCTATATAAGGCTGAAGGAGCACTAGTCCTTCCTTTCCTTGTAAACGAAGCATCGAGAATGCAGGACTTCCCCTTTACCATCCCCGAGATCATCCATTTCCAACACGTATACCTCTATGACCAGAACTGCACCGAGGACACGGTGCAGTTGGTATATGGGAGCATCGAGGACCACTTCGTCCGGTTGCTCCCCCGACGTTCCTCCCTGCTGTAGCTGCTGATGCACTCCATCTGGAGGGCATCGCCGGGGCTTTACAACCCCCTGTCCGAGCAGCTCTACGACGAGGCCGTGGGTAAGCTGCGGTCCCTGAGGCGCTTCGGCCTAATCTCCGCGAATCGGCTAGCTCGCTCGGAGGCTCTCGTCCGCGAGTGCTACGGGTTGAGGCTTGGGGTCAACGTGCGGGGGGAACCGAAGGGAGAGGTTGGATCTCGCGAGGCCTCGGCTGGTGGAGATCTTTACCGAGTATCATGAGCAGTGCTCTCTGCACCCCTTCCCCCGCTGTTGTAATTTTTCTTTTTCTTTTTGTATGTACGGCTGAGGAGCCCATAATACCTTATTTTTTTGAATAAACGAGATCTTTCCTATTTTTCCACAATGTTCCATTGATCTTTATTAAATTAACAATAGACCCTAGGGAGAGTTTACATTGCCCCAAAAGAAAAGTACATGCTAATAGATTACCCTATCAGCGCGGCCCGAGATTCCCGGAGGCTTGCGGGTCTTCGTGCTCGGCACCGGGTACCGGGCTTCTCGAGTGCCGGACTGGTCATCTGCTGAGACAAGCATGATCTGGCCGATGGTCAGCTCGGCGGGAGGAGGATGCTGCTCATGTTTGCGGTTGGCATGTCGTTTGTCCCTTAAATAGGCGGCGAGGTGCCCCGATCGGATGAGCTCCTCGATGTAGTCCCGGAGTTTCTTACAATCCTCCGTGGTGTGGCCCAGCGTCCGGTGGAAGGCACAGTAAAAGCCCCGGGTTCACTTCAAGGCCTGACGCGGGATTGGGGGGAACTTGAAGAACCTCTCACCTTAGGCCTCCTCCAGTAACACTGCGAGGGAGACGTTGAGCGGGGTGTACTCCTGGAACTTCGGGTGATAGGGATGTTGACGTTCCGGCCTCTCCTCCCGAGCCCTCTTCTTCGGGTCGGGCCGTTCTGCTCGGGGGAGGTTCGCGTACACCTCGGACTCCAGCTGAACCTCGTGCTCGGTCCACGCCTTGACTTCGGCCATGGTCCTAGGCTGTGCCAATGCAAAGGAGCGCAACCACTCCTTATGCCTAAGGCCATATCTGAGCGCCATAATGACGGTCTCATCCCGGTGCTCGGAGACCTCGAGGAGGGCGTTGTAGAAGCGGGTGATGTAAGCCTTGAACGTCTCCTTATCTCCGCACTTTATTGTGAAGATGTAGTCGACCGTGCGCTTCTGCCGACGGTTCCCAACGAAGTGGCCGAGAAATTGAGTAGCCAGCTCATCGAAGGTCGAGATTGAGCGAGGCTCGAGCCCTCGGAACCAGTCTCAACCTGCGTGGATGAGGGTGGCTGGGAAGGCCCTGCACTGGGCGGCATCGGAATGGTCCTGAAAGCTCATCCCCACGGTGAAGGCATCCAAATGGTCTTTGGGGTCGGTCTTTCCATCAAACAGAGAGACTTTTGGGGGCTTGTTGCGTGAGGAGACATGGACAGCGAGCATTCCCTCGGTGAATGGTTTGGTGAGTGTGTCGGCGGCGTACTCAGCCCCGTCGGCTGAGAGGCGACCTTCCCGGCGCATGCCCTCGATCTTCTTTTCGAGGGCGTCGAGTCGGCCATGGTACCCCGAGGACTCAACGCCCCGCAATCTCTGGCCCCTACTGTGGGAGACCTGCGTCGGGGCTCGGCCCCGGTTCCTCTCGATGAGGTTCCTCAGATCCCTGGGCGAGGTGGCTATCGAGCCGTCATGGCGAGCCCCTTCTGTGTGACCTCGTCGAGGGAGGGGGCGTCGGTCATGGCTGTGGGCAGGCGAGGTGACCGACATCTCCTCAGGGGGGTACGGGTCGCGAGGGGGCTCGAGGCGTGGCGCTCCGGCGGCGGACCTTGGTGTGGAGCCGTGGGGCGCCCAACGGGCCTCAGGGAGTATCGACCCATAAGATCCGTGATCTGGAGTCGTAGCCTGCCGGTGGTCAGCCGTGCCGACGGGGGCAGAGCCTTCGGGAGGCGGAGGAGTGGCGATCTGGGGCCTAGGCCCGGCCGTTTGGATGCGGATGAGTGCCTCTACGAGGGACTGCAGCTGATCTATTCGGCTGGCGAGGGCGTTGATGATGGTCGCCGGAGGGGGTTCATCCGCACCTCCGGTGAGGAGGAGGCGGCGGCTGGTACCCGGATCCTCAGGATGGTTGCTTTCCATGTGGACGGAGATCGGAAGGCAAACTTTGTTTTTGTAGGGTTTGCGTTCCCACAGACGGCGCCAACTGATGGAGGTCCTTTTTGGGTCTCCTTCAGATGCTGTCTTCCGTCGATCTCCCGGTGGATTCCGTAGGTGATCTCCTGTTGCGGGTGGGTCTCAATGGGTTTGGAGGATATTGGTGACTTGGGGAGTTTAACGCCGAGTACCTGCAAAGAAGTCCCGGGGTGGTTTGGTACCACCGAGGACCTTCCGACGATCAAGTTAGTATTAGATCCGAGCAGAGTAACGGCTAAGTGGAGTAAAAAATAGCTTACTTGACCCCTCTGTTATGGGGGTTTATATAGCGGCGGCGGCACGCAGCAGCAGGCGTGAGAATCCCCCCGGTAGTTACGCTCCCGACGTCATGCCCACGTAAAGAGCGGATCGCCCATTAATGGGGATCGTGATAGCGTGGAACGTGGGACGTTGCTGACGCAGAATCTGCGCATGGCGAGATTTGCGGAGCGGCGGTTACGCCTGTAAGGGGTAGAGTTGGTTGGTCAGAGGAACCGAGGAAGGCGGCCTCGGCCGGGGAGCTCGGAGACGAGCAAGAGGACCGAGGAGTCTTGGTCCTATGGCAGCTCGGGGCGAGCTGAGGGGCCGAAGAGGCCAATTTGCAGGGGCTCCGAGGAGGGCCATCTTGTGCTTGCGGGTCGAGTACAGGGGTGTCCTGGTCGGCCTATGTGGGCCCTTTCTTCTGGGTCTTCGGGACGCGTCGTCTGCCACGTGTCCTGATCTTGAAGATCGCCAATCTCGAGCATCATCATTTATAGTACCTAAAATCTAGTTATATATAATCTTATATATATGGAAACTATTTTTAAGAATGTAGCCTAAGGTGGTGGCCAAAAGCCTCTTTTGAAGTAGTGCATATAGAAATGTACAAAAACTTTGGTAACACATTTTTAATAGTTACATATCCATCCAAAACCCGCGATTTGAGTAGTGTATAAATTTAGCAAACATGAAGCCAATACATCTTTAAGAAAAATGATTTTAAACAACATTATAGGAGGTACATCGATTGGCTTTCTTACATTCCATCAAATCTTATACTTGAAGTACAAATTTTTTTTAAATAAAGATAAATATCTAATACAATACTGTTAATAATGCCTAATGGACTGTGATAATGGACTGTGATGGAGGTCCTTTTCGGGTCTCCCTCAGATGTTGTCTTCCGTCGATCTTCCGGTGGATTTGGAAGGTGATCTCCTGTTGCGTGCGGGTCTCAATGGGTTTTTAGGAGATTGGTGATTTGAGGAGTTTAATGCCGAGTACCTGCAAAGAAGTCCCGGGATGGTTTGGTATCACCGAGGACCCTCCGACGATCAAGTTAGTACGAGATCCGAGCAGAGTAATGGCTCAGTGGAATTAAAAATGGCTTACTTGACCCCTCTGTGATGGGGGTTTATATAGTGGTGGCAACACGCAGCATGCAGCAGCAGGCGCGAGAATCTCGCCGGCAATTACGCTGCCGACGTCACGCCCGCGTAAAGAGCGGATCGACCATTAATGGGGATCGTGGTGGCGTGGAACGTGGGATGTTGCTGGCGGAGAATCTGCGCATGGCGAGATTTGCGGAGCGGCGGTTACGCCTGTGAGTGGTGGAGTTGGTCGGTCGGAGGACCGAGGAAGATGGCTTCGGCTGGGAGGCCAAATTTCAGGGGGCTCTGAGGTGAGCCAGCTTGTGCTTGCATGTCGGGTACAGGGGTGGCCTGGTCGGCCCCTGTGTCCCCTTCTTCTGAGTTCTGGGATACGTCATCTGCCATGTGTCCTGATCTAGGAGACCGCCAATATTAAGCATCATCATTAGCCCCCACTCTTGTCCCGACCAGCCAGCGGGTTGGGTCAGGAGTGGACTGCCGGGCCGCTCGGGGTGAGCTCCCTCCTAAAGTTTCGTCGGGACGCGTCCCCGGGCTGTCAGCTGTCTTTTCTGCCATCGAGTCAGGGCGAGATCTCTGCATTTAAGAAAGGTGCGCTGGTTCGTGCATCCTGTCACTGAAGCGACGGTCCACGTGTCAAGTATCGGTTGGCCGATGTGATGTGAGCAGACCTGCGACGCCTGATGGGGTACGGTCCAGTGTGGGAACGACAAGTGGAGTAATCGGAGCCATTAGACGCGAGGGGGCGTTTTTGGCGAGAGATGAAGGGCGCC
Source organism: Agapanthus africanus (assembly GCA_030015575.1). NCBI lineage: Eukaryota > Viridiplantae > Streptophyta > Magnoliopsida > Asparagales > Amaryllidaceae > Agapanthus > Agapanthus africanus. The sequence continues at coordinate 447,711,048 of JASDDO010000012.1, read as the reverse complement.
GTTGGATGAGGTCGTTCGCGGGAATAAGTAGAGGCAGGGCCCGCTTCAATGCCCCTACTATTTCATATTTCCTTTCTTCTAAGTTTTGGCAGCTCGGCGATCTTCTTCTTTTGGATACATGGTTCGTTCCCACTCTTTGGGTTTCTCGTTCCAGGGGGAGGCCAGCGGCGCGGCCGTGCCCATGGCTCGCTCATGCCCTGCGCCGAATGTTCCGCCGGCGATAGGGCCGTCCGCTTTGTTGACGGCTCCCGGTGATTGTTTCGGTGGCGGCCAGAGAATCCACGGTCATCCGAGCCCCAGACGAGAGATAGAGGGGAGGGCGAGGACAGGGTCCCCCTTAAGAGGAAAAGGACAATCTCTCGTGCGCCGTCGTCGATGGTTCCTGAGGGGATTCCCGTGCAAGGGGGTGATGCCGTCTTCATGGCTCCATCTGGGCTTTCCGTCGCTGCCGGCCTGCTCGCCGGGATGGAAGAGTCGGCCGGGGGAAGCCTTCCGCACGGTACCCTGAGGGTCCAAATGAAGACCATAGCCCAAGGGGTTGTCCTGGTACGAACTTCTCTACGCGTTGTTTTTGACCTTCCTTTCTTTAGCTCGAGCGCTCCCAAGTTTCTCACCCACTTCCCATCAGGTCCTTCAACATTGCGCCCTCACTATCCGTACGGAGGCCGAGGGGACGTTCCACGCGCCAAGGCTAGTAGAAGCGTTTCCATCGGAGGTCGAGGCCCTGCGGCGTGACCTGCTTCTGGAGAGGGCGAGGGCCGATGACCTGGCGGCTCATGCAGGGGCTGCGGAGCTCGCCAATTCGGCGAATCAGGGTGCCTACCATCGCCTGAGTGCATCCCACCGAGTTGACGAGAGGAAGCTGGCGGATCTGACCGAACGTCTCACGGCTATGGAGAAGGAGAGAGACGCCAGCAGGGGGGATGCCGAGGCGGCGCTTTTGGTGGACGAGACTGCCAAGGCTCGGGCTAGGAAAGTTGTGGCCGATTATAAGGTGTCTGAGCAGTTTTACGTCGAGCTTGGCGAGTATTCAGCCGTCGCGTGGAATAAGGCTCTGGATGCCGTGAAGGAGCAGCTTCCTGAGTTCTCCGATGGCGAGCTTCGTGCTCGGGTCCCACTCCCGGCGGCAAGGCCTCCGGCAGACAACGATGAGGGAAGCGAGGCGCACCCCTGGTGGCAAAACCTCCGGTGGTGAAGCCTCCGGCAGGCCGCGATGAGCGAGGCGCAAGGGAGGGGTTTGCGACTTAGGCCCTTTTTGAAAGCCTCCGGGAAGCTTATAAGGCTGGGGAGCCCAAAGTACCCATTGTAAAGGCTTTGCCTTTTCTTTCTTTGGTTTGCACTTTATCTTCTGTTCGTGAAAAATGCTCGTAAAATTCCTCTTCTTGCACCGTTGGGCTTCCATCTCAGGTCGGCTATTTGTCTAGCGATCGTTCGTCGAGTTGATTTCTATTACTTCCCAAGCATGCCAAGCGCGCCAAGCGCTGCTGAGAAAAAAGTGTCTCCATGGCCCCTGAATTCGAAGGGGGATCGCTCGAGACTCGGATAGACCTGATGCCCCTTGTTGGTGGCTCGGATCCTCTGCATGTGATGGGCAGAGGGTTGTCCGCCGTATTTGTGCCGAGGATGGATGCGAAGCTGCTCGGTAACCCCTTGGCGAGGGCTTCTGATTTTTGGAGCTGCGAGCAACTACCACCAGCTGGGGATGGTCGAGCGAGGGTCGGGCTCGACCGCCTCTAGGAGGACTTTGGGTCCTTAGCGTTGGAGGGGCTGTAAGAAGCCCACTGAGGATGTCCGGGCAGAGAACCTATGCGGTTGCCTCTTGTTGAGGGCTTTGATTTCTGGCGTCTTGGGTAGGCAACTACCAGCCTGGGACGACCGAGCGGGGTAGCCGCTCGGATACCTCTTTCGAGGGCTTCGATCCCTGGCGTCATGGGTAGGGAACTACCAGCCAGAGTTGACCGAGCAGGACAGCCGCTCGGTTGCCTTATGCGAGGGCTTTGATCCCTAGCGTTGGAGAGGCTGTAAGAAGCCCACTAAGGATGACCGGGCAGTGAAGCTGCGCGGTTGCCTCTTGGCGAGGGCTTTGATCTTTGGCGTCGTGGGTAGGCAACTACCAACCTAGGACGACCGAGCGGGTTAGCCGCTCAGATGCCTCTTGCGAGGGCTTCGGTCCCTGGCGTCATGGGTAGGGAGCTACCAGCCGGAGTTGACCGAGTAGGGCAGCCGCTCGGTTGCCTTTTGCGAGGGCTTTGATCCTTCAGGACGGGGACCGAGCAGGGTTACTGCCCAGTGCCTCTTGGCGAGGACTTTGATCCCTGTCGGTTGTGGTAGGAAGCTACCAGCCGGGGATAGCGGAACAAGGACTCGACTTCCTCTGGGAGGACTTTGGTCCTTAGCACGGGAGGGGCTGTAAGAAGCCTACCAAGGACCCTTGGCCGGGAGGGGTTACCTCTCGGTGCCTCTTGGCGAGGGCTTTTGTCCTGAAAGATAGCCGAGCAAAGGATCCTCGGGCTCGACTGCCTCTGGGAGGGCTTTTGATCCCTGTCGGTCGTGGTAGGAAGCTACCAGCCGGGGATTGCCGAGCATGGTAGCTGTTGAGCTGCCTCTAAGGAGGACTTTGATCCTTAGCGTTGGAGGGGTTGTAGGAAGCCCACTAAGGATAACTGGGCATTGAAGCTGCGCGATCGCCTCTTTTGGCTCGCAAAGACAGAACACTATTCGAGGTGCTCCGACGTTTCTTTATTCAAATAGACAGGATTTTTAGAAAACATTTACACCATCTTTGCGAAAGGAGGGGTACACACTTGTTGGCCTTGGCCTCAGTGGTATAACTTGAGCTTCTCGGCGTTGTAAGGACGCGGGAGCTTGCGTCCGTCCGCGTCTTGTAGGCGGTAGGCTCCGCCGGGGAGCGCCTCAGAGACGAAGAAGGGACCATCCCACTTCGGGGAGAATTTGTGAAGCCTGTCTTGATCAACGAACTCGTTTCGCCGTAGGACTAGATCCCCGGTCTAGAAGGAGCGGTGCTTGACCCGAGCGTTGTAGTATCGGGCCGTTTGTTGTTGGTAAGTGGCAGCCCTGATCTAAGCCCGGTCTCTCTTCTCCAACAAGATGTCCAGGTTGGTCTGTAGCGCCGAGGTGTTCACATCATCATCGAAGTGCTCGACCCGATGACTGGGTAGCCCGATCTCCGCTGGGACCATTTCCTTAGTCCCGTAGCAGAGGCTGAAGGGGGTTTCCCAAGTAGGGGTCTTCTTTGACGTGCGCAGGGCCCATAGGACCCGGGGCAGTTCTTCGACCCAACTGCCTTGTCGCCCTTCTAGGCGGATCCGGAGACCTCGGAGGACGTCTCGGTTAGCGACTTCGGCCTGCCCGTTGCATTGGGGGTGCGTGACCGCGGCGAACTTCATTAGGATATGGTATTCTTTGCAGATGTCCTTCACTTTCTCGTTCTCGAAGTTCGTCCCGTGGTTGGTGATGATACATCTCGGGATACCAAACCGGAGTATCAGATTGTTTTGCAAGAACTTGATGTTCGTAGCGTCGTCCAGTTTCCTGATGGGGATGGCCTCGATCCACTTGGTGAAGTAGTCTACTGGGACGAGGACGTATTTGTGCCCGCCTATACCTGTAGGGAACTGGCCGATCATGTCCAATCCCCACTGGGCGAACGGCTAAAGGGATGTTAGGGCGGTCAGCTCAGTAGCGGGGAGGCGAGGGATGCTGCCATGGAGCTGGCAACTCTTGCATCTCCTGACTAGCTTCTGGGCGTCCTCATGAATAGTGGGTCAGTAGTGCCCCTAGAGTAATGCCTTTTGGATCAAGGTTCGGGCCCCTTGGTGTGCACTGCCAACGCCCTCATAGATTTCCGGAAGGACGTAGTCGGCTTCGTAGGGGTCAATGCACCAGAGCAGGGGATGAGTGAAGGACTTCTTATAGAGGTTCCCATTGCTCCAGATGAAGTGGTGGGCTTTGGCCCGGAGACGGCGGGCGGCTCCCCGATCTCCTGGGAGCGTACCGTCCTTCAAGAATTCTACGAGGGGCTTCCTCCAGTCTTAGTCGCCTTCCTGCGCCGCATATACGTGGAGTGTTGTTGCTCCGTCTTCCACGCTGGGCTGAGGCAAGGTTTCGAAGAGGATAGAACGCTTATTGTTGGCCGAGTATGACAAAGCCAGCTTGCTCAGGGCGTCGGCTTGAGCATTCAGCTGCCTGGGTATTTGTTCTACTTGGACTTCGTCAAAGTTCCTTCGGAGTTTCCTCACCTCGTCCAGGTATCTCATCATCAGAGGCTCCTGAGCTTCAAAGCGGCCGGTCACTTGACCGACGACAAGGGCTGAGTCGCTGCAGATTCGAATTATCTTCAGTCCCAGCCCAGAGGCCATGCGCAATCCGTCCAGGAGGGCCTCATATTCTGCCGCGTTGTTCGAGGCTTTGAAACCGAGTTTCAGAGAGTACTCTATTTCTGCTTCATTCGGGCCCCGGATAATGAGCCCGGCACCACAGCCTTCCTCGGTTGAAGACCCGTCTATGTAGATGACCCACTCAGGAACCGAGCCAGGCCTCTCCGCGATGGGATACTGAGTTGCGAGGGGCAGCATGGACTCCGGTTTCTTACTAGGGATGGTGCATTTGACGATGAAATCGGCCAAGGCCTGCGCTTTGATGGCCTGCCTCGGGCGATATTTTATGTCAAACTGAGATAGTTCCCACCTTCACTTTTCTAAGCGGTCCGAGAACTCTGGTGATGCAAGGATAGCCCCCAACGGGTGCTCGGTGAGGACGATGACGGTGTGTGCTTGGAAGTAGTGCAGCAGCTTCCTTGAGGCCACCACGAGGCCCAAGACAATCTTCTCTATGGCTGGATATCTTGTTTCTGCGTCCTTAAATACGTGGCTCACATAGTACACCGGCTTCTGCGCTCCACCGACCTCTCGGACGAGCACCGAGCCTGCTGCTTGGTCGGATACTGCCAGATACAGCGACAGCTCGTCTCCTTCAACTGGTCGGGTGAGCAGCGGTGGAGTTGCGAGGTGCTTCTTCAATTGGTCGAAGGCGGCTTGGCACTCCTCCGACCACTCGAACCTCGGGATCTTCCTCAGAGCCTTAAAGAACTGGAGGCATTTCTCCCGTGACCTGGACATGAAACGACTCAGAGCGGCGACTCATCCCGTGAGCCACATGATCTCAACATTGGTCTTAGGCGCGGCCATGTTGTGGATAGCGTCGATTTTCTCTGGGTTAGCTTCGATTCCACGGTGAGTGACCATAAAACCGAGGAACTTTCCCCCGGTGACTCCGAATGCGCATTTGGCGGGGTTTAGCTTCATCTTGAACTTACGGAGCACTTCGAAGGCCTCGCCCAGATCCCTGGCATGGTCGGCCGACGAGACGGATTTGACTAGCATGTCGTCATCGTAGACCTCCATATTCCTACCGATCTGTGGCTTGAACATGCGATTAACCAACCGTTGGTACGTGGCCCCGGCGTTCTTGAGGCTGAAGGGCATCACCTTGTAGCAATATACCCCCCGGTCCGTTGTGAACGCGGTGAGATCTTCATCTTCCGAATTCATACGGATCTGGTTGTAGCCGGAGAAAGCATCCATGAAGCTCAACAGCTCGTGGCCGGCCGAGCTGTCGATGAGCTGATCTATCCGAGAGAGTGGATAGTTGTCCTTGGGGCAGGCCTTATTGAGGTCGGTGAAGTCGACGCACATGCGCCACTTCCCGCTTGACTTCTTGACCAGAACTACGTTCGCCAGCCACTCCAAGTAGGGTACATTCCTGATGAAGTTGGCGGCGAGAAGTCGGTCAACCTCTTCTTCGATAGCCTTTTGTTTGACCGGGGCGAAGCTTTGCTTCTCCTGTCTGACGGGTCAGGCCGCAGGATCAACCCCGAGCTTGTGGGAGATGATTTTGGGGTCAATCCCAGGCATGTCAGCAGGCGTCCAGGCGAATACGTCGGAGTTATTTCTAAGGAATCTGACCAGGTCATCTCGCTGAGTTTCTGTCAGGAGTGATCCGACCTGGACGGTTTTTTCCTCGTCCCCTTCTGTCAGGGGCACCTCAGTCAGTGGTTCGATCGGTGTCCCCTGGACTTCTTTCCGCTCGTCTCGGGTGTCCAGAGAACCCCCGATGTCGTTATTTACCTCAGCGTCGTCGGCCGGCTACTCGGACGAAGATGTTTCGGTAAGGCATACCTTCGCGGCCTGCTGGTTCCTATAAACCCGACCTATCCCGCCCTGATCAAGAGGGAACTTCATCGCCAGATGGTAGGTCGATATCTGGGCCTGGAGGGAGTTCAGCGTCGGGCGACCGAGGAGGACGTTGTAGGACGATGGGACCTTTGCTACGATGAAGTCTACAGGCAACGTACGTGTGCGTCCGGGCTCCCCGACGTTGAACTGCAGAGTGACCACCCCTTGAGCCGGGATGGAATGGTTGGTGAACCCTGAAAGGACGTGGGAGGTCGGTTTCAAGTCTGCTGGGGTGAGCCCCATATGCAGAAAGCAGTCGTGGAAGAGGATGTCTGCCGAGCTGCCCGAATTGACAAGTATCCGGTGGATCTCGTACCGGTGGATTCGGGCCGTGATCACCAGAGGGTCGTTGTGGGGCATGGATATGCAATGGAGGTCTCCGTCGCCAAAGGTGATAGGCTCGTGGCCCCTGGACTTTTTGTTCGGGCGGCTGTTGGCATTTGTCGCCGGCGTGGGGCGCCGAGTCTCGCAGGAGCTCGACTGGCCCCCTGTCGTCATGACCATAGTTCTTGATGGGCCTCGGTTCCTTCCGGTGAGGTCCCCTGGGCCCCAGGGTAGGGTGGTTTCCGAGTTTCCTTGGCGGGCTTCATTGGCGCGACCCCGTCGAGGGAGGGGATGCCGGTCATGCCTGGAAGCAGGCGAGCTGACTGCCACCACCACGGTAGGGACAGGGGGTGACAAGGCCTGAAGTGAGGCTCTCCGATGTTAGACTTCGAGTTTGAATGGAAAGGATCGAGGGGCCTGCGACCGCCGGAGTCCGCGAGGCGGTAGCCGGCGGAGGAGTCGATGACATTCGGTTGAGGTTCACCCGCGCCTCCGTTGAGGGGGAGGTGGCGGCTGGTACCTGGATCTTCAGGGTATTTGCTTGCCATGTGGATGGAGATCGGAAGGCCAACTTTGTTTTTGTGGAGTTTGCGGTTCCCACAGACGGCGCCAACTGATGGAGGTACTTTTCAGGTCTCCCTCAGATGTTGTCTTCCGTCGATCTCCCGGTGGATTTAGAAGGTGATCTCCTGTTGCGTGCGGGTCTCAATGGGTTTTGAGGAGATTGGTGATTTGAGGAGTTTAATGCCGAGTACCTGCAAAGAAGTCCCGGGGTGGTTTGGTACCACCGAGGACCCTCCGACGATCAAGTTAGTACGAGATCAGAGCAGAGTAACGGCTAAGTGGAATTAAAAATGGCTTACTTGACCCCTCTGTGATGGGGGTTTATATAGTGGCGGCAGTACGCAGCAGCAGGCGCGAGAATCTCGCCGGCAGTTACGCTCCCGACGTCACGCCCGCTTAAAGAGCGGATCGCCCATTAATGGGGATCGTGGTGGCGTGAAACGTGGGATGTTGCTGGCGGAGAATCTGCGCATGATGAGATTTGCGGAACGGCGGTTACGCCTGTGAGTGGTGGAGTTGGTCGGTCGAAGGACCGAGGAAGATGGCCTCGGTTGGGAGGCTCGGGAACGAGCGAGAGGGCCGAGGAGTCTTGGTCCTGGGGCAGCTCGGGGTGAGCCGAGAGGCCGAGGAGGCCAAATTTCAGGGGGCTCTGAGGTGAGCCAGCTTTTGCTTGCAGGTCGGGTACAGCGGTAGCCTGGTCGGCCCCTGTGTCCCCTTCTTCTGAGTTCTAGGACACGTCATCTGCCACGTGTCCTGATCTTGGAGACCGCCAATATTGAGCATCATCAGACTGCAAAGAATGTCGTAATATTCGCTGTTGATGGATCCCTGTCATTGACCTTTCCTAGCGAAGTAAAGAAAATGTACTTCTTGGTTTTGACTTGAACGAGTAGAGTAATCATCCCCATGGCCGATATAAGGGTCTAAAACATCGTCAACAAAATCAACTTTAGAAATTTGTTTTTCAAGTGTCGATGGTCTTACTCGCTCCGCCGCGGTGCAAATCTCATAATGCCGCAAGATACTCTGTCGCAGGACATGCAATAGAAACCATGAAAAGAAAATTGTGCAAATACCGATCATCATGATTGATGATCTAGAACAAAATATTAAAATCAATGCGTCCAGTCATGTATTCGTGTAGCTGGTCTAAAGCTTTTAGCGGAATGATGGAGACACCAAGCCCCGCAAGAACTGCAGCAATGGATGCAACATTTATTTTTTTGACCAAGTCGTTCGAATCCAAATACATTTCCTCGGTCATATCTATATATCGATGATTAAACTCAAACCGTGCCACATCGTAGTGTTGCAAAGGTAAGTTGAGCAGAACCATGGGCCTGTGCTTGACCCCGGTCCCATTTATCATTTTATTTTATATTATCTTTAAACAACAAATGAATGAGAAAAACAAAATAATGAGTCTGCTCTGCGCATGAAGCGCATGCGTTCTTAGGACCAAACGGAGAGTCAAACAGACATAGATTTGCTTGAAGACACACGGATGATGACCGAGTAATATTATTTTAGGTAGGGGTGTCAAACGTGTCGGGTTGGGTCATAATCGGATCGGGTCACATTTGACCCGGTCAAAATCAGATTCGGGTCGACCCGGCCCATTTAATAATCAGGTTAGTTTTCTAAGACCCGTACACAACCCGTTTAATATTCGGAACGAGTCGACCCAACCCGTTTAAATTTTGGGTCGGAAATAATTAGATCACCTGACCTGAGTTGTTTCATTACTTTTTTTTTCTATGTATGAGTAATACAAAATAAGTACTACAAATTCAATGCTCGTGAATAATTTACGGATATTCAATGAAATAAAACCCAAAAATGCCCAAGAATGAGACAACACGGGTAATTTAGGAATAATGTATTCAAGTGAAACGAGTCAAAGCGGGTCATGAAACATAAACTATATGCGATCCATTTATTAAAAGGGTCGGGTTAGGTTGGCTCGTTTATAAACTTAGGGGTTCGGTTTGGGTTCGGGTTATTTTGACAGCCATAATTTTGGTTATGCGAGCCCTTTTGAAATCGAGCAAGTGATCTCTTATTTTGGAAAAGAAAGTTATATCTGTTGGCTATAGTGTTCTCAAGTTAATTATTGTAATCGCAAGTAAGCGATTATGATAATAGAGGGAGACCTACACGGGTAGAACAGTCTTACTCGAGATGATAATATGCTATTTGTTCATTTCTATCATCATGTACATATATAATGTGGTATTACGGACCACTGTTACATGTGGATAGAGCCCATACGATTCTTTCTTGACTACCAGGATTATTGTGGCGATCACACTTGTGAGAACTAGGTAGTTTATAAGAAAATCCTTAAATGTCCCTAGTCGTGGGAATATCGATACTGGGCATCGATATTCTAAAGCAGAACAGTGTATATGTTTCTTGACCCCGACGAGGGGCGATGACCGGTCTCACAGCCATTGATTTCAGTTAGTCACCAAAAATAGTATACAGGTGCTCATTGGGTTAAGTTACACTGGACGGACTCACCGGGAACATGCTAAATGGTATTATGCCTATTGTCAGATAGCAGTTCTCAGATGACATGAGTACAAATTAGTCTGTCGATCTGAGATCGTCATTTGTTTCTTGTGAATTCTCACTATGCTTTGATTACTACCCTACCACGGCTCAAAAGAGTCGTGCAAACAGGTTTTGGTTGGGTACAGTCCCGAGTCATATGGAGACAGAAAGCGGATCGTCAGGGATTCATCTCTCCCAGTATTGGGGGTAGATGTCGCACTGTGCACGGGTGGCCATCACATGAAATTCTTGGCTAAGATGGATGAGATTTACTAATTTGGATCAATAGTTTCTCAGTGGATAATGGGCTTCATACCGACACAAATTATTGCGTTATTAGGAGTCTGACTTTATCCACCCCCTAGACCTGATATGCGATACTCTTAGACGAACAGACCGGACTATACGGAGATTGTCATAGACATGCTCAGTTAGGGTATGGATGAGTTTTCTTGTCGGCCTTCTTTTCGTTCAATACCTGAATAGCGGTTACGTATAGCTAGTGTCGCTGACGTACTTGTGGTTACACCCACTGCAGCGTACTGACAAGTCTTTAGAGTCCCAAATAGAGAGTTTTCCCGGTTCAGGTAATATGATATAGATGACGTATGTTGGTACATATGGGTGTCCGATTAAATATATATACAAACTATACGGACTTTAATCGGACGGTTGATAATACTAGCGGCTTATAATTAAGCTGGATTATTAAATTAAGTTTATATATGTGTGTGTGTGTGTGTATGTATGTATTCTAGTATTATTGTTCACGATTCATTTTCTCTCTTGGCTATTCGTATTTTTATACGGATACGCATATATGTATTTTGATACGTATACCAGGTTGTATTTCGTATTTATACGGAATTTGTTCTAGAAGATGGACACTTCATTTGTGAATATTTATTTATGAATATTCCTAAAATGAGATAGAGCTGAGGTGGCATTGAGCATGATTGAAAATATGTAGAGAGGAATAGGCTTCATTAGTTTATTACAAAATGATGCAAGTTTTTTTTATTTGCATGGTTGTGAAAAAAATTATGAAGCCATTCTATTATTATTCATTTATATTCTCTCATGCTTTTCTACACTTGCTCATGGCTAACTTTCTTCAACTCGTCCTCCTTCTTTACTTACTCTCCTAAGCTTTAGATTTCAGAGAAAATTATAGTGGAATATTCATACATCCCCACTCTCCATTCCTGGCGAGCTTGGAGTGTCGGTTACTTTAATAGGTGAAGCAGGAGCTTGGATCGGTTCCCTCAGATGGATCATCTTCAGTGAAGGAGGAGCGGCTTGCAAACGTGATACGAAACTCTTGAGAGTATGCTAGAGTCCACAACATTGGAGCTCTTGAAGAAAACTTGAGGATGTGAGTATTTTACACATAGTAGATTAGCTCACTAGTTTTTTATTTACAAGTTCTAGCACTTTAGTTTGATTCATGGTTTTGGAACTTTAGCAAACTAGAAATTTTTAAAATCGATGTTTCTATCTTCCAAAATTAGCTTGCTAGTATACATGAGTTTCAAACGGTGGTATTAGAGCCGGGCTAGATACTAGACTTGTTTGCATAAATTTAGAGTTTCGATCTACGGAATTTTCCGATTCACATTTTCAAACCTTTGCTTGTTGTTCGAATTTCAAAGTTGGTCAAAAAAATTTCCAGGCTGCATATAAAATATGTGCAAGAAAAAACTATAGCCAGGAAAAAAATTTTGGCACCTAAATCCAAAATTCGGCCGCGGAACCGCCGCGAAATGCAACCATATGCGGCCGATTCGTGCCCAAATTTTGGCTACAGTGCCTCAAATTTTTTCTAGGGCTCTAATATATGGAAATGTGATTTTTGGAATATTTAGTTTTGGTCCAGATTTGTTTGTGTACTGGTTTGTACTTGGGACAAATGCAGGAAGTTTTAATCGATCGAAATTTTAAATTCGTACTTTTCTGTGCATTTGTTTTTGCAACCGTGAATATCATACGCGGTATAATCCGACTGATTGCTATATATACAATCAGATGGGTTTACGAACATAATATCCGCGTTGATGTTCTATATTGCTCTGTGATTATGGTTGTATTGGATTTTCGCAATGGATAACCTGGTGTACGTAGTATTAAATAGCTCTGTGATGTAATGTATATTCATATTGCGTAGTAAGCGTCCGACATGTGAACCGCAGTGATCGCAGTTTATATTATTCTTTGGGGCGCATCCTGATTGCTAACGTAGTCACCACTGTATATTCAGATTTTCATTACATGCACTAGAACCACCCTGCAGCGGAGTTCTCGAATAGCCGGGTTCTAAAGGGCGACGGGCCACCATCTCATGGCGTTGAGACCGAGATACTTTACTCTAGAATTGAAGGGCTATTCGCCGCACTTGTAGGGGTATAGGATTGACCCGTGGAAGGGTGCCTAATTCACTGAATTTTGGAAGTGCTGGGTAGCTCACTCACTTCGTTGATTTGGGTTGGCTCGCTTCTGGGATTGGCGGGTGGCTTGTGTAGGGTGTTTTTCGTCACCCCATTGAGATGGGAATGCGCGCGCGCTTGTCAGGCGCATTACAGATTCTCCCTGCCTACGGTAGGCTGGGATTTATTGATTGTGGGGATCCGAATCTCCGGCAGCCGCGGACTAAGCTGTCGTTAATTACCCCTCGCCTTTGGGGCGAGAGAACCTCTGATTGATGGGTCAAACAGGTCACGCGAACTCAATGTGCAGTGTACGTATGTTTTTTTTCGTTTTGTTCCATTTGTTAAAAAAAGGGATATATGTATTTTTCTATAAACAGAAATAAATAAGTAGATAAATATTTAGAGAAACGTTTTTTTTAATTTTAATTTATTATATATTTTTTTAATTTTAAAATATTATTTATAATTTATTTATAATTTATTTATTTTATTTTATTTTTTAAAATAAAAAAGATTAAAATAGAAAAAGAAGGAAGGAAGAAGAAGAAGAAGAAAGATTTAAAAAAGGGGGGGAGAACCTGGGCTCCCAATTAATGGGACCCTCCACACACATGCACATGCTAGCATGTGGGGGTCACATGCTAGCATGTGACTAGCATGTGAGGGTCACATCCTAGCATGACACATGCTAGCATGTGAGGGACCGTCTCTCATGTGTTAGCATGTGATGGGGGCAAAAAGGGCTCCGAAAAAAAATGATTTTTTTATATGGAGTTCAACTCCAAAAGAAATATTTTTTTATGGAGTTAAACCCAAAAAGAATTTTAAATATGGAGTTCAACTCCAAAAAGATTTTAAATAGTTTTAACTCCAAAAAGATTTTTATTATGGAGTTATACTCCAAAAAAGAATTTTAAATGGAGTTCAACTCCAAAAAATATTTAATGTGGAGTTGAACTCCGAAAGAATTTTATATGGAGTTAAACTCCTAAAAAGATTTAATGTGGAGTTAAACTCCCCAAAAAAGAATTTTTACTGTGGAGTTAAACTCCAAAAGAATTTTTGTAGTGGAGTTAAACTCCAAAATAATTTTATTTGTGGAGTTAAACTCCAAAAGAATTTCTCCTTTCTCTTTTGAGAAGAAACCCAAAATGGGTTCTCTTGAAACTCCAAGATCTAGATCTTGGATGATAAAAAAAGCGACAATTTTTCTTCTCTTAATAGAGTCTTGGGAGATGGGTTTATGGTAAAACTTTGTTTAGTTTAAAAAAAGAAAGAGCTAAGCTCTTGATTTATTTGGAAAATGAAAAGGAAAAGGAAGAACTTGAAAAGGAGAGAGTGGAGGCACAAACCCTAGTTTTTTGAGGGAATGAAAAGTGTAGTGCTTTATTCATCATCATGTTGCCTTATATAGGCTTACACATTTACATATAGCCCCTTGAGCTTTACAAAATGGTATTTTGCTCATCCCATGTCTATTGTGCTATTTCTTTTTGCACATAAGACATGAGCTTTACAAAAATTTGGCTTTATGCCCATTTTGCTTACATTCATGCACAAAAAATTTCATCAAAATTATTTGTTACATGATTTTTATTTTGGCATGAGGAGGCCGGCCGCGGGGCTCGACTTGGGTATGGGCCAACTTACTTGGGCTTGGGCCCGTTTATTTGGGGTTGACCTTCACTTTGACCCGGTGAACTGGGATGCAAATTTTGACCCCAACAAAGTGCCCCCCATCAATAAATGCACACCGCGCATATGAGTTGTGTGCATGAAATTGATGGATCTCGAAACTGGACTTCAAAGTGGAACATCATTCCGGGGGCGGAGCATCCCTCGGGGAGAATGATTCCTGGGGATCGGAGCATCATTCCGATTTGCGGAGCATAATTCCAGGGTCGGAGTATCATTCCGAAGAGTCGAAACATAATTCCGATTTGCGGAGCATAATTCTAAGGTCGGAGTATCATTCCAAAGAGTCGGAGTATAATTCCGAGGATCGGAGCATAATTCCAAAGAGTAGAGGCATGATTCCAGGGATCGGAGCATGATTCCAATGAGTATAATTTCGGGGATCGGAGCATAATTCCGAGGATCGGAGCATCATTCCGAAGAGCGGAGCATGATTCCAGGGAACGGAGCATGATTCCAGGGATCGGAGCATAGTTCTGATGAGCGGAGCATGATTCCAAAGGGTTGAAGCATAATTCCGACGAGCAGAGCATGATTCCAAAGAGTTCGGAGCATAATTCCGACGGGCGGCAGATATTCTGACCGAAGCATAATTTCGATGCAGAGGTTGATTCCCGGCGAAGTATAATTCCGATAGGGAAGGCAGATACTCCGAGGCGAAGCATGATTTCGACACGGGGTACATTCTGAGACGAAGCATGATTCCGGCGCAGAGCTTGTTGGCTGACTTGATTCCGAGACGAAGCATAATTTCGACAGGGAAGGCAGATACGCCGAGACGAAGCATGATTTCGACACGGGGTACACTCTGAGACGAAGCATGATTCCGGCGCAGAGCTTGTTGGTCGACTTGATTCCGAGACGGAGCTTACTTCCGACGAGGAAGTCGCTGGTTGATTCCGAGCCGAAGCATAATTCCGAAAGGGAAGGCAGATACACCGAGGCGAAACTTGATTTCAACGCGGGGTACACTCTGAGATGAAGCATGATTCCGATGCAGAGCTTGTTGGTCGACTTGATTCTGAGGCGGAGCATAATTTCGACAGAGAGGTCGCTGGTTGATTCCGAGCCGAAGCATAATTTCGACATGGAAGGCAGATACACCGAGGCGAGGCTTGATTGCGACGCGGGGTACACTCTGAGACGAAGCATGATTCCGACGCAGAGCTTGTTAGTCAACTTGATTCCGAGGCGAAGTATAATTTCGATAGGGAAGGCAGGTACACCGAGATGAAGCTTGATTTCGACGCGGGGTACACTTTGAGACGAAGCATGATTCCGACGCAGAGCTTGTTAGTCAACATGATTCCGAGGCAAAGCATAATTTCGATAGGGAGGTCGCTGGTTGATTTCGAGCCGAAGCATAATTCCGACAGGGAAGGCAGATACACCGAGGCGAAGTTTGATTTCGACGTGGGGTACACTCTGAGACGAAGCATGATTCCAACGCAGAGCTTGTTAGTCGACTTGATTCCAAGGTGAAGCATAATTTCGACAGGGATGTCGCTGGTTGATTCCGACCCGAAGCATAATTCCGACAGGGAAGGCAGGTATACCGAGGCGAAGCTTGATTTTGACGCGGGGTACACTCTGAGACGAAGCATGATTCCGACGCAGAGCTTGTTAGTCGACTTGATTCCAAGACGAAGCATAATTTCGACAGGGAGGTCGCTGGTTGATTCCGAGCCGAAGCATAATTCTGACAGGGAAGGCAGGTACACCGAGGCGAAGCTTGATTTCGACGCGGGGTACACTCTAAGACGAAGCATGATTCCGACGTAGAGCTTGTTGGTTTGATTTGATTTGGGTTGACATCAGCATCGCTACACTGGAATATGGTACCAGAAGCGAATCATCATTTGCCATGAGAGGATTTGGGGATTTAAGTTTTTGTTTGGCACCGGCATCGTTACACTGGAATATGGTACCAGGAGCGAATCATCATTTGCGTTTGCTTATTAGGAAGCGATGGCTTAGGAGACAGGTTTTAGGTCCCTATCCCTTAAGACTTTTCAATTTTATGAGCCGTAAGGGTCCCATAAAAGCATTTTCTCCCTACGAGTCGTAAGGATCCCGTAGGTGTATTTTCTTCTTAAGAGTCACGGAAACTCCTAAGTGTGTTGCTCCTTTGTGAGTCGTAAGCTTCTCACGCGGGAATTTTCTCCTCACAAAGTCGAGAGGACTTTGCGAATGCATTTCTTCGCTTTTTCACGAGTTTGCGCCCTTTCGGGTTTTCACAAACTCGCCGACAGTCCTACTATTTTTACTCACGGAGCCCTTTCGGCTTTTCATCCGTACCCATTTTGCTTGTGGACATATCCTTGTTATTTTTTGTTTTTTTTTTTGGAATCTTCATCGCTGCCTGTAGGACTTGGGAAAGATTGGGATCGTTTTACGCCCGTGGATTGTATACGGTTTTGCGGGATGTATGATCCAGACCGTAGGGCCGAATGAATTTCGGGACTTTGTTAGCGTCTGCATCGCTGCACTGGGATATGGTACCAGGAGCGACTCATCATTCGCCGTTGAAGAATTTGAATTTTGGTTGACGTCTGCATCGCTGCACTGGAATATGGTACCGGGAGCGACTCATCATTCGCCGTTGGGACATTCAGAGTTTGGTTGGCGTCTGCATCGCTGCACTGGAATATGGTACCAGGAGCGGCTCATCATTCGCCGTGAGGAGATCTCCCTCGTTTCCAGTTTAACGACTTAGGGGTCATCTGTTCCCAATTTAATGACTTAAAGGTCATCTGTTCCTAGTTTAAAGACTTAGGGGTCTATGGATCGGAAGCTTGGAATTTTGGGGTAAGGGTCGGCATCAGCGTTGCTAACACTGAAACACAGGTGCCAGGAGCAATTCATCATTTGCCTTCTCCTGTTGGGGGAGCGATGTCTTAGGAGACAGGTTTAGATCCCTATCACCTAACACTTTTCAATTTTATGGGTCGTAAGGGTTCCAAAAAAGCATTTTCTCCCTACGAGTCGTAAAGATCATTTTCTCCTTAGGAGTCGTGAGGACCCCCAAGTGTGTTTTTTCTTCGTGAGTCGTAAGGATCCCACGAAGGCTTGTTCTCCTCATGTATCGTGAGGACACATAAGTGGGTCTTCTTAAATGGAGCATAATTCCAAGGGCGGAGACCAGCCGTGTAACTGGTGATTGCGGTGGAGCATAGGTATGATGAGAATTATTTGAGCCCGTGGATTGTATACGGTAGTCAGCTTGGGGACCAACCGTAGGGCTGGAAAAATTTTGGAAAATTGAATTTTGGTTGGCATCTGCATCGCTGTACTGGAATATGGTACCGGGAGCGACTCATCATTCGTCGTTTGAGAGTTTGGGTTTTGGACTGCGTCTGTATCGCTGCACTGGAATATGGTACCAGGAGCGACTCATCATTCGCCGTTGGGAATTTGAATTTTGGTCGGCGTCTGTATCGCTGCTTTAGAATATGGTACCAGAAGCGACTCATCATTCGCCGTTGGAAATTTAAGGCCATGGGATTTGGCTGGCGTCTGCATCGCTACACTGGAATATGGTATCAGGAGTGACTCATCATTCGCCGTTTTTTTTACTTTGATTGCTCTATCATTTCAGCTTTTCTTATCGCGAAGGTCGCGATTGCCCTATCATTTCGGCTTTTTATTCGCGGTTGCCCTATCATTTCGGCTTTATTTTTCATTTTTATTTTACTTGCTAATTTTTATTGCGAGTTGCCCCATCATTTCGGCTTTTTTTTATTTACACTTTTTTTTATTTACATATTCTTACATTCCCAGTTTAACGACTTAGAGGTCGACTGTTCCCAGTTTAATGACGTGGTGGTCGATTATTTTCAGAGAAAGGCAGATGTCTGAGAGAATCAGTTTCACGAAGAACTTCGGTCTCCGTTTGTATGAAATTGACGGTCGCGGCTTGACTGTTTGTTAACATGCCTTTGGACAGTTCTATCTCTCCTGCCTTGTATTGCTTTTCGACCCAATCTTTGAAGACAAAGCAGTACTCAATGGCATGACCTATCACTCTGTGATAGGGGCAGTATTTGGGGTCGTCGGTCATATTCGCTTCCTGCGGTCTTTTTGACTCTGGCAGTTGTAGACCGTTCCTCAGGGCGTCTTTGAATATTTTACGGATTTTGTCCTTTCTGAAGGAATAGACCTTATCCAACTTTTCTTTCAGTAGAGATTCTTCTCCATCTCCGAACACTGGCTTTCGAGCCTGGTTGGCATTAGGCCCGCTCATCCCCTGCTTATTTCGGTTAGCCGAAGTGTTAAAAGATTCAGCATCGTCAGAATTTCCGCCTTTGCGATTATCGTCCTTTCGGTTTCTCCAGGACCTATTGTTATTTTGGGAATCCGAGGAGAACTCCTGCTTTGAGCGCTCCAGCATCTGAACTTTCCTGGTCAGCTCTTGGAATGTTTTGAGACCCGCGGTGCATAGAAACGGGGCCATCCAATTGTTGAGATTTCCAACAAGGAGACTGCCAGATTGGTCATGCTCTATCGGCGATTCACATTTGACGGAGAGATTGCGCCATCGGGTTATAAAATCCGTGTTGCTTTCGTTGTTCTTTGGCTTGGTCCTTACGAGATCTGCAATGGTGATCTTATCGCTGACGCTCATGAACCTCTGCCGAAACAGAGACTCCATTTGGACGAAAGTAGTGACGGAGCAATCTGGTATGCTCGCGTACCAGTCGAAAGCAACATCGGTCAAGCTATTAACGAACTGGTGGAGGAGAAGCGCACCATTGCCCCTAGTATTCCCACATGAGGCTTTAAAGTGGGCGACGTGCTGATTTGCATTTCCCGTTCCATCAAATCTGTTAGTTATATGTATGCCCTAGAGGCCATTACTGTACATAGGATGTATATTGTAGTGGATGCTGGGACATATATAGGTAGGACTTTCTTGCTCGACATGATAGTACGCTATCCGGTTGCTCTTTATCTTAACATGTAAACTTGCAGTCTCTCTATTACATGTTGATAAAGCCCTTAGGATGTGTGCTCGACTTTCAGGACTATGATGTAGATCATACTAGTGGGGCCTGGGTAGTCCATGAGTACATCCTTCAATGTTCCTAGTCGTGGGAATATCGAGACGGGGCATCGATATTCCAGAGTAGACTAGCGTATATCTTCTCGACCCATGTGATGGGCGATGGATGATCCCATATCCATTGGTGTTTGACATCAGAGATGGTATGCGGGTGCTCAGTGATGACTGGGTACACTGAACGGACTCGCCGAGAACTCCCAGATGGTATTATACCTCACGTCAGATGGTAGTTCTCTGGTGACACTGGTACAGCTTAGTCTGTTGACCTGAGTGTTAGTTATATGTATGCCCTAGAGGCCATTACTGTACATAGGATGTATATTGTAGTGGATGCTGGGACATATATAGGGAGGACTTTCTTGCTCGACATGATAGTATGCTATCTGGTTACACTTACCTTAACGTGTATACTGATTGTCTCTCTGTTACATGTTGGTAAAGCCCTTAGGATGTGTACTTGACTACCTGGACTATGATGCGGATCATACTAGTGGAGACATGGTAGTCCATAAGTACATCCTTCAAGGTCCCTAGTCGTGGGTGTATCGAGACGGGGCATCGATATACCAGAGTAGACTAGCGTATACCTTCTCGACCCATACAGATGGGCGATGGATGATCCCATATCCATTGGTGTTTGACATCAGAGATGATATACGGGTGCTCAGTGGAGACTGGGTACACTGGACGGACTCGCCGAGAACTCCCAGATGGTATTATACCTCACGTCAGATGGCAGTTCTCTGGTGACACTGGTACAGGTTAGTCTGTAGACCCGAGATCGTCATAGAGTCTTGTGTGATTCCCACTGTGCTTTGATTTCCACCTTACCACGTCCAAGAGGTCGTGCAAAACGGTGGCTTTTGGGTACAGTCCCGAATCACATGGAGGCAATGAGCGATAGGAGGGGATTCGTCTCTCCCGGTATAGGGAGTTGATGTTGCGCTGTGTTCGATTGGCTGTAACCGGAAATCCCTGGCCAGGGTTGCTGAGATTTACTGGTAAGTGTTACCAGTAGTTTCTCGAACTGTTATAGACCTCATATCGACACGACTTATCGAGCTATTGGGGTCTGACGTTTACCACCCCTAGGTGAGATATGCGACATATCAGACGACGAGACCGGACTGTACGGTAAGTGTTACTGGTTGGATTCACAAGAGTGTGAGCGGGCTTGCTCGTCGATCTTCGATCGCTCAATACTCGGGTGGCCGTTACGTTTGGCAGACCGCTTGCGGCTTGTGGGTGCTTGATGTGATCATCATCTGCTACCGGCGTATTGACGAGTCTTTAGAGTCCTACACAGAGGTTTCCTGGCTCAAGCAAAACGAAATAGGAGCACATATGAGATATGTGCGGGACCGAGAATAATACTAGTATATGATACTGTATTCGATTCTCGCGATATGTGACAGAGATCGGTTATATGCGATATAGCCGGGTTATCGGATCAAGTGTTGATTCGATAAGTTGTTACTGTTGATATTAGTCGGTTATGTGCGACATGAACGGATCATTGAATTAAGTGTTGATTTAATGATTTAATGTATAATTATATATTTGATATATTACTTTGCATTAACTAGTATTGGTTCACTTTAAAAGGATTTTCTCACTTGATGTGCACATTGTATATGTGATATATTTTTGTGTGCACTTGATTGTATCATGTTTGATGATACATGTTAACTTGAGTTTGTGTAAAGATTAAACCATGGTTATATGAATGGTTAGGGTTTTGTTTACTTATTCATTTAATGATTTTGATTATTTATTTTGGAAAAGAAAATGAAAATGGTGGCTTTCTTTGTTTCTTTCATGAAGCTTCACGAAGAGTTGAAACCTTGACCATTTTTGTTTTCTTCTCTTAACCTAACTATTCACCTAACCTTAGTTTACTCTCTACACTTGACCATGGTTGCTATATGATAAGTATTCCTTTTATTTTCTATTTTTAACATACTTATCATATTATCTTCTTCTTCTCCTTCTTCAACATGAAGAACACCTTGCCTCCATCAATGGAATCTTGAGTAAAAGAGTGAGAAATCTAATTCTAAAGTGAACCCACCTCCTATTTCTTCATCCTCTACCTCTTGCCAAGTAGTATAGGGTGTTTTCTTCACAAGTTTCACGACTTGGTGAAGTTGGAGCTTGATCTTGTGTTGCCTCGACGTAGATCATCTTCGGCATCGAAGCCGACGATCTAGCCCGCCCATTTCTCCGATGAAGCCAATGCTAGAGTCCGGGATCCGATATGGACAACGAGAGGACGTCTACGTGGAGCTAAGGAAGTGGAGAACCGGATCTACAAAGGTTGTAGCCTCTTTCTTTTAGTTAAGAAGTTAACTAGTTTCACTTTTCGCCTAAACTCTAGTCAACGAATCCGTATTAGGGTTTCTCGGCACTTGTAAAATTTGAAATTGGCATGGTTGATGCCTTGTGAGACCTCATTAGCGTGCCTAGGAACCCTACAGTGGTATCAAAGCCTAGCTAGAGCTTTAGGCGAAGTGTAGACGACGTTTGAAATCCGAACGAACATCGAAACCCTAACTCAAAATGCTCTCTGGAAATTTTCTGAAAATTTGGATTTTTGTGAATTAAAAATTGCCAAAAAATTCAGCAGGGAATTCTATGAGTTACTGTAAAGCACGTGAGTCTAACTCGACCAACGAGCCGCGGAACCGCGGACCCACCCTGGGTTTCTGTAAGTCCACGTTGCCAACCCCGGTTCTTGCGGGGAGGCGGAAACGGTATAAAAATCAAATTTTTAGCGTATTAGGCAACATGGACTAACAAAAGTCGGGATCTTTTCTAAACTAAACTAGCTACCATGCTAAAGAGAGTTAGCTACTCGGAAAAGATGTTATACCTAACTTGAACTCCTTCTTCTTGAAACCTTTGTAGAGCTTGGATGGTGCTCTCCTCGTCGCCTTCTTCCGTCAAAGATGGATCCACCTGAGGGTTCAACCTTCGGGCTCCTTTCTCGAACTTTGAAAGAACTAGGATCTTTGGCTTGCTAAACCTTTAACCCTAGAGTGAGTAGAGAGTGGTTTTGGGGTGTTCTTATCTCAAGGAGAGAGTTTCTCAACACATGAGAGTGAGTCTCCTTGAACTAGAGGAGGAGGAAGAAGAAGAGAGGAGAGAGAAGTGTTATGATAGAATGAAATGGATTTTTACAACCATAACATAATATGAAATGAATTATCAAATTAATAATAATAATCTAAATGAAATAGTTGATGGATGGTTTGGAATGACAATTATCATTACACACATTAAATGGTTTTGCTAGAATCAAAGAGCATCTTTGATATGTAATGATGATAGTCAAAGTTTCAACCATGGTCAACAAGTCAACCTTGGTCAAGAAGTCAACAAACCCAACCATGACACAATTTCATTTAATTAACATTATTAATTTATATATCATAAATTCATTAGGGTTTGGAAAAAGACGACTGTCAACTGTGCATACACACCCGTTCCGAAACCCTAATGAAAATCCTCTTCCTCCGCCTGAAACAACTGTGCATACACACCCGCATTCTTGTTCCGAGGAACATGAACACAATGAGATAAAACTAACCCCAAAACATATACTAGTATCTGGCTCAAACCAGAGCCGGCTAGTAATATCCGTCCGGACTCCAAACGTGCACAAGTGCGCGGATGAGAACGAACCCTGTCGCAAAACCATGCGACCTCTACTCTGTTTTGCCCAAAAGCGAATAGCCCTCTGTGTGGGACTCTAAAGACTCGACACTACGCTGGCAGTGGGTTTAACCACAGACCACAAGCGGCACTAGCTGTGCGTAACGGTCCCCAGGTAGATGCCGATAAGAAGACTGACGAGGTGAACCCCATCTGAACTCCTACTGAGTCTGAATGTGACTATCTCCGTACTGTCCGGTCTGTTCGTCTGATACATCGCATGGCGGGCCTAGGGGGCGGTAAACGTCAGTCCCCTAATAGCGATACAAGTCGTGTCGGAGTGAAGCCCAAAACACCCTGAGATAACACTGGAAACCTACCAGTATATCTCAATTGCCCTGGCCAGGGACTACTCGTGTAATGGCTCTCCTAGACACAGCGCGATGTCAACCCCCAATACCGGGAGAGACGAATCCTGTCTAACCGTCACTGCCTCCAAGTGCTTCGGGACTGTACCCAACTACTACCTGTTTGCACGACTCCTTTGAGCCGTGGTAGGGTAGTAATCAAAGTACAGTGGGAACACACTCGAGGCGAAGTGACAGTGTCAAGTCAGCGGACTAAGCTATACTCATGTCACCTGGGAACTGATAACTGACGATAGGTATAATACCAACCTGTCAGTTCCCGACGAGTCATGTCCAGTGTACTCGTAACCCAACGAGCACCCGTATACTATCTCCAGTACGACGTACTGATGGCTGTGGGACAGACCATCTCCCACACTGGGATGAGAAGCGCATACGCTAGTCCACTCCGGAGTATCGATGCCCTATCTCGATAGTCCTGCGACTAGGGACCTGTATAAGGATGTGCTTATAGATTACCCAGCCCCTACTAGTGTGACTGCCATCACAACGCTGGTAATCAAGCAAAGATCCTAAGGTCTCCACTAATGTGTATAGGTGATATACTAAAATAAACACATGTACACATTGAAGTAGAAACAAACCAAGTAGCATACTACTATATTGAGCAAGATTGTTTATACAAGGTGAATATCCCAAGCTTCCATTAAGTAATATACAAACTAATATGATACAGTAATGGCCTCTAGGGAATATACACTAACAATCTCCCACTTGCACTAAGGCCATGTACTGGCGTATCGAAGACCTATCATCTCGATCAGCCGCTCGAACTGAGTCTGGGGCAAGGCCTTGGTGAATGGATCTGCAGTGTTTTCTTCTGAAGCAACCCTCCGAACCTCGATCTCCTGGCGATCCACGATCTCCCTGATCAAGTGATACCGCCTCAAGATGTGTCTGGATTTCTGATGGGACCTGGGTTCCTTCGCTAAAGCTATAGCCCCGTTGTTGTCGCAATACAGAGGTATTGGATCAACAATGGACGGAACCACCTAAAGTTCTTTCAAGAACTTCCTCATCCAGACGGCTTCTTTTGCGGCATCAGATGCAGCGATGTATTCCGCTTCCATCGTCGAGTCTGCAACGGTTTCCTGTTTGGAACTCTTCCAACACACCACCCCTCCATTGAGGGTAAAGACAAAACCCGACATGGACTTGGAATCATCCTTGTCACTCTGGAAGCTGGAGTCAGCAAAGGCCTCGATCTGGAGGTCTTTTCCGCCATACACCAAGAACATCTCCTTAGTCCTTCTCAAGTACTTGAGAATGTTCTTTACCGCTATCCAGTGTTTCTCCCCAGGGTTTGACTGATACCGGCTTACCACACTCAGTGCATAAGCTACATCCGGTCTGGTACACAACATCGCATACATTATAGAGCCTACCGCAGAAGCGTAGGGTATAATAGACATGCGATCCCTCTCCAAATCAGTCTTGGGAGACATCTCTTTAGAGAGGGTGATCCCGTGACAAGCCGGTAGGTTACCGCGCTTGGAATCTTCCATACTGAATCTCTTCAGTATGGTGTCGATGTACCTGGACTGTGAAAGTCCTAATATCCTCTTGGATCTGTCACAGTAGATCCGGATACCCAGAATGTATGAGGCATCACCCAGGTCTTTCATGGAGAACCTGTGTGACAAGAACCCCTTGACAGATTGTAGCATAGGAATGTCATTTCCTATCAAGAGAATGTCATCCACGTATAAAACGAGGAATACTACAGTTCTCGCTACAAATCTATAATAGATGCATGGTTCATCTGGATTTTTGATAAAGCCAAATTCCTTGACCGTCTCATCAAAATAGATGTTCCAACTCCGCGATGCCTGCTTTAGTCCATAAATGGACTTAAGCAACTTGCACATCTTTCCGCTGCTCCCACTCTGAATGAAACCCTCTGGCTGGTCCATATAGACGCACTCCTCTAAATGACCATTTAGAAAAGCTGTCTTTACGTCCATCTGCCAAATCTCATAATCGTAGAAGGCAGCAATGGCAAGAAGGATCCGAATGGATTTCAGCATAGCTACTGGAGAAAAAGTTTCGTCATAGTCCAAACCAGGTCGCTGACGAAAACCCTTTGCAACCAGTCTAGCTTTATAGGTCTCAACCTGTCCATCTACACCAATCTTCCTTTTGAAGATCCACTTGCATCCTACGGGTTTTACCTCATCTGGAGCAATGTCCAACGTCCATACTTTGTTGGTGTACATGGACTCCATTTCGGTCCGCATTGCATCCAGCCATTTTACCGAGTCGACGCTCTGAATGGCTTGCTGGAAGCTAGTAGGCTCATCACAGTCTATGATGCAATCCTCTCTATCCCCGTCAATGAGAAAACCGTAGTATCTCTCGGGCGGATGGGACTGCCTACTACTTCTGCGGAGTGGCGTGGGAATGTCCTGATCTTTCGAACCCTCTGGTTCTACTAAGCTTTCAGTAATAGCTTGTGGTTCTGGAATTTCTTCCAGTTCTATTGCGCTCCCACTTATTTCTTTTTCTAAGAACTGATGTTCCAGAAAATGGGCATTACGAGAAACAAGGACTTTTTGTTCCTCTGCGTAATAGAAAAGATACCCCCTGGAGTTCTTTGGGTATCCCACAAACTTGCACAGTACTGAGCGTGCCTCGAGCTTGTCCGTATGCTGCTTTTTGACATAAGCTGGACATCCCCAAATCTTCAGGTATTGAAGATAGGGTTTCTTCCCACTCCATAACTCATATGGTGTGGTAGGCACAGTCTTAGTGGGAACTCGGTTCAAAAGGTATGCAGCTGATTCTAGTGCATATCCCCAGAACGATCGCGGCAACTCGGCGTTACTCATCATGGACCGTACCATATCCAATAGGGTTCGGTTCCGTCCCTCCGATACACCGTTATGTTGCGGAGTGTATGGAGGAGTAAGCTGAGAGAGAATTCCATTCTCTTTTAAGTAACCCAGGAACTCGGCACTCAAGTATTCACCACCTCGATCAGATCTTAGTGTCTTGATACTTTTGCCTGTTTGTTTTTCTACTTCATTCTTATATTCCTGGAACTTATCAAAAGCTTCGGATTTATGCTTCATTAAGAAGACATGTCCGAACCTTGAGAAATCATCCGTAAAAGTAATGAAGTAAGAATAACCGCTTCGCGCATGTGTAGACATTGGACCGCACACGTCGCTGTGTACGAGTCCCAAGAGCTCGCTCGCTCTTACCCTGTGTCCAGTGAACGGAGTCTTTGTCATCTTTCCTTTGAGACAGGATTGACAAGTTGCATACGATTGATATTCGAACGGATCCAAATATCCTTCTGCATGTAACTTAGTCAACATTCTCTCATTGATGTGACCCAGTCTACAATGCCATAAGAAAGTTTTATTAATTTCTGGAGACTTTCTTTTGTGTGTATTCTGGACATTGAAAATCTGTGGTTGGTTTAAAATGTATATACCGTTGTTCAATGTACCTGACCCAATCAAAACTTGATAAAGGTGAATGTTCACTACATTACTTACAAATGCAAATTCATAACCTTCTTTAGATAATAAAGATACAGAAATGATATTACAGGTTGCATTTGGTACATAATAACAACTACGCAAAACCAAAAAGTGTCCATCTGACAAGCCCAGATGATAGTCCCCCACGGCCTCAGCATCCATGCCAGCACCGTTCGCAACTCTGAGGGTCATGTCACCTGCCTTCAAAACTCTACGCTTTCTCAACGCCTGCAAAGAATTACAGATATGAGATCCTGATCCGGTATCCAATACCCAGGAAGTAGAGTTTATTGATAGACAGTTTTCAATAACATACACACCTGAAGCTGAAGCTGCAACTTGCTTCAAATCCTGTGTTCTGGCTTTCCAAGCCTTGCAATCCTGTTTCCAGTGACCACTTTTGTGACAATAGAAGCATTCTTCCTTCCCCACCAGCTTTCCCGCTATCTTTGTTGCTTTTCCTTTTCCCTTCGTATCCACTTTACCGACACCGCCTCTTGGTTTGGCGGGGGCTTTCTTCTTCTTACCCTTGGCTTTCGCCCTGGATCTAGAAGAGGAAGATCCTCCTACAAACAAAGTGGATGTCTCCCTACCTTTCTGTAGGGTGCCCTCAGCACTCCTTAACATGTTCAGAAGTTCGGAGAGTTCAACCTCCTTTCCTTGCATGTTGAAGTTAAGGATAAACTGGGCGTAAGTGGAAGGAAGGGACTGGAGAATCAAATCAGTATAGAGTTCATTTTCCAACGTGGTCCTAAGGTCCGCGAGCTCCTCAATGTAGCCAATCATCTTAAGCACGTGTTCCGCTACCGATGATCCGACGGCCAACCTTGCCGAAAACAACTTCTTCGACACTTCGTATCTTGCGATACGAGACTGCTCTCCATACAGTTCTTTTGTATGGAGAAATATGGACTCTAGGTCCATATTCTCGTGCCTCCTCTGATGTTCATTGTCCATCGAGGCAAGTACGAGGCATTTGGCCTTCACGCAATCTACTCCCATGTCTTACGGATTTCCTTATCCGCGACACTGGAGGTGGGACCTGGGACAGGGGGAGCTTTGGTGGTAAGGACATACCCCAACTTGTCGTAAGTGATTGCCATCTTGACATTCCTGAGCCAATCTTTGTAGTTTGGCCCTGTCAATATGTTTTTATCTAGAAGTAACTTAAGTCCAGTCATGTTGAATGGTCGCTGCAATTTAGGAGAGAGAAAAGAAACACTTTAGCATGATGCTCTTGCAAGTTTAGAGTGGTTTTTAATTTGTCTAAACTGGATGGCTCCCACTATCTCTCGAATCCCTTCTCAAACCGTAAAGAAAGGATTAGTCAGGATCACTCTCACCGTACAATACTTGCTTAACCGTTCAGCCAGGCCAGTGTCGGTACTTCGAGGGAGGTTTTCCAACGCTTTCGCGAAGTTCCTTAATTAAGTAACCTCTTTTCCCTGTGGGCGTAGCCCCGCTAACACCTTTCTAGACACCTACTAAGTTTATAGCATTGATCGTTAAGTGAGAGTTTTCCCGAGGAGTAGCATATACTCACAGTAGGATCGGGATCCAAATATCATTGCGTGATAAAACCGAAGGAATCCTACCAGAATTATCACACTCCAAATGGTATGCAGCGCTAGCAAGTTTCAGTACTTATGAAACTCCCGATGTGGATTTTTGCCCCATGCTCTTATGACCTTGGCGTGAGGTCAAAATGTCATAAGTCACATGTCAAGTTCTTCCCATCATTATCCTGGTTAATTTGAACCCACCCGTACCTACCCTTGACGTAGGCCAAAATGGCAGTACGACTGTCTCAAACCAACGCATTCTATCTATGCAACAGATAAATATCCGGCAGCTACCAATCACTATGCCTTGGCGTGAGGTCAAAATACATAGCTTGAATACTACCGTATATTTAACTGAAATGATGGAGGGCTACGAATGGTTTTGGCGAAACCGTGAACGTAGTGAACTTGATATAATCGATGGAACGAGATAGCTTTTAAAAGGAGTGGCTCAAGCTCCGCATTTAAAAGTTAGTTTTGAAAAGAACCGAGTGGTTTTTCGAAAGTGTTCCAACGACTTTTGCTTGGTTTATTATCTTGCATTAGTTCTTTTAATGCGTGATATTCTTGCATTAGTTCTTTTAATGCGTCCCATCATTTAATCCTACCATTGCAGAAAACAACCAAAATATGACGTACGCTTATGCCATTCGCATTCGCCACGGGGCCCCGTCATCACCCGTTAGGTTACTTAACTAACGACAGAGCGGGGACTGGGCTAGCGCGGCTGTAAAACATAAGCAACGCCTAAATAGTTATAAATATAAAGCAATGATAGACATTACAGATCACAAATGAATACATTGGATATACTAGGAATCCGCAATCCGTTCGAGCCTGCAACGAAAAGCGGATTACACGGTCGCGGTGAATAGCCAAAACCCCACCCAAGACCCCTATGGGTGCGGCAAACTACCCGCCAAGTACCCGAAGTGGAGCAACCTCCCTCAACGCCGTGAGTAGGCCACTCGGCACTTCGAGATACCCGGTAGTTTGTGCACCCCCTCCATGGGTCTATCCTAGGAGCAAAAACAGTAAAAATAATTATACAATGACGGCTACAACCCCGACCCGGTTGTGCGGCCATACAAATAATATTACATCAAATTACATATTATATGAATGAAAGAAAAGGAAAAGCTCATCTCACATCCACCCCGGCTACTCACCCGCGACAGTCCAACGCATTCATATACACATACCATCATCAATCACAAATCACAGATATGTATAACCCCGACTAATCGACATATAGCGATTAGCCGACGTTCAATACATACAAACATCACAGATATAACATATTAGTCAAAGTATAGTGAAGTTCGATCCAAAAATACGGATTTATAGGACCCTAAAAACAAATTTCTTTTCTGGAAAACATGGGAACATATAAACCATCTTAAAAATCCCAAAACCCTACCAGAAGAACACTGCACCAAACCCGGTCGTGAGAGGAGCCTAAACGGCGGCGGTTCCGCGGCAAATGTATGCTCATTGCCGCGGAACCGTGGCGGTTTGAAGGATTCAGGCGACCGTTTTTGGTGGGTGTCTTCACAAAACCCTGAGCCGATTTTAGGAGTAAAACTTTTTATCTTTTGAGCACAAAAAATTTCAACAGAAAGTTAGGGTTTTTGATGTTTAGGTTTTTGTGATTTTTCCGATCGAACTTCCATATACTTTACTACTTAGCTAGTTTAAGTTTAGTTAGGCTCTGATACCACTGTAAGTCCACGTTGCCAACCCCGGTTCTTGCGGGGAGGCGGAAACGGTATAAAAATCAAATTTTTAGCGCATTAGGCAACATGGACTAACAAAAGTCGGGATCTTTTCTAAACTAAACTAGCTACCATGCTAAAGAGAGTTAGCTACTCGGAAAAGATGTTATACCTAACTTGAACTCCTTCTTCTTGAAACCTTTGTAGAGCTTGGATGGTGCTCTCCTCGTCGCCTTCTTCCGTCAAAGATGGATCCACCTGAGGGTTCAACCTTCGGGCTCCTTTCTCGAACTTTGAGAGAACTAGGATCTTTGGCTTGCTAAACCTCTAACCCTAGAGTGAGTAGAGAGTGGTTTTGGGGTGTTCTTATCTCAAGGAGAGAGTTTCTCAACACATGAGAGTGAGTCTCCTTGATCTAGAGGAGGAGGAAGAAGAAGAGAGGAGAGAGAAGTGTTATGATAGAATGAAATGGCTTTTTACAACCATAACATAATATGAAATGAATTATCAAATTAATAATAATAATCTAAATGAAATAGTTGATGGATGGTTTGGAATGACAATTATCATTACACACATTAAATGGTTTTGCTAGAATCAAAGAGCATCTTTGATATGTAATGATGATAGTCAAAGTTTCAACCATGGTCAACAAGTCAACCTTGGTCAAGAAGTCAACAAACCCAACCATGACACAATTTCATTTAATTAACATTATTAATTTATATATCATAAATTCATTAGGGTTTGGAAAAAGACGACTGTCAACTGTGCATACACACCCGTTCCGAAACCCTAATGAAAATCCTCTTCCTCCGCCTGAAACAACTGTGCATACACACCTGCATTCTTGTTCCGAGGAACATGAACACAATGAGATAAAACTAACCCCAAAACATATACTAGTATCTGGCTCAAACCAGAGCCGGCTAGTAATATCCGTCCGGACTCCAAACGTGCACAAGTGCGCGGATGAGAACGAACCCTGTCGCAAAACCATGCGACCTCTACTCTGTTTTGCCCAAAAGCGAATAGCCCTCTGTGTGGGACTCTAAAGACTCGACACTACGCTGGCAGTAGGTTTAACCACAGACCACAAGCGGCACTAGCTGTGTGTAACGGTCCCCAGGTAGATGCCGATAAGAAGACTGACGAGGTGAACCCCATCTGAACTCCTACTGAGTCTGAATGTGACAATCTCCGTACAGTCCGGTCTGTTCGTCTGATACATCGCATGGCGGGCCTAGGGGGCGGTAAACGTCAGTCCCCTAATAGCGGTACAAGTCGTGTCGGAGTGAAGCCCAAAACACCCTGAGATAACACTGGAAACCTACCAGTATATCTCGATTGCCCTGGCCAGGGACTACTCGTGTAATGGCTCTCCTAGACACAGCGCGATGTCAACCCCCAATACCGGGAGAGACGAATCCTGTCTAACCGTCACTGCCTCCAAGTGCTTCGGGACTGTACCCAACTACTACCTGTTTGCACGACTCCTTTGAGCCGTGGTAGGGTAGTAATCAAAGTACAGTGGGAACACACTCGAGGCGAAGTGACAGTGTCAAGTCAGCGGACTAAGCTGTACTCATGTCACTTGGGAACTGATAACTGACGATAGGTATAATACCAACCTGTCAGTTCCCGACGAGTCCTGTCCAGTGTACTCGTAACCCAACGAGCACCCGTATACTATCTCCAGTACGACGTACTGATGGCTGTGGGACAGACCATCTCCCACACTGGGATGAGAAGCGCATACGCTAGTCTACTCCGGAGTATCGATGCCCTATCTCGATAGTCCTGTGACTAGGGACCTGTATAAGGATGTGCTTATAGATTACCCAGCCCCCACTAGTGTGACCGCCATCACAACGCTGGTAATCAAGCAAAGATCCTAAGGGCTCCACTAATGTGTATAGGTGATATACTAAAATAAACACATGTACACATTGAAGTAGAAACAAACCAAGTAGCATACTACTATATTGAGCAAGATTGTTTATACAAGGTGAATATCCCAAGCTTCCATTAAGTAATATACAAACTAGTATGATACAGTAATGGCCTCTACGGCATATACACTAACAGTTTCGCGGCGGTTCCGCGGCCATTTTGGTTAGTTAGACCACGTGGCTTGCACAGTAATTCTTGTCTGGAAGTGCTGAATCTTCTGGAAATTTTTATATTTTACTCAACAGTTAAGTTTTTCTGGGGTTGTTTTGGGGATTCGATTATTCGATCGGATTGTCTAATTTTGTCTATGTCTTTTCCGGATAATTTTTTGAATATGTTAAAAAGTTCGACCGGATATAAATACCCACTTTTTCCCTTGCCGGGAAATTTCCAAGTGTTGGATCTTTCCGTAGTTTAACGGCGTTCTAAGTAGTGCGAGTAACGCGATGGTCCCTCTAGAAGACAACAAACCTTAACTCGATTATGTGACCGTCTTGAACTGCTCTTTGAACCTTCGGGTTTGGGGCAGTACGGCGTGCCACATGTGAGGCGTTGGCTTGACCCTTCTACGGCTGGACCGTTGGTACTGAGGCATGAACTGAATGTTTTTAGACTTATTTCATGTGTTGAGCTGTATCGGGAAAACTTGGGTGTTCGATTGTTCGATCGGAAAGTTTAACATTTTCTATTTATCCGGAATGTGATACAATAATTGGAATTCACAATTAGTTATGAGATAACTAAATGAATGTTATAAACACGGCACTTTAGTCTCACTTGATCGGTTGCCACGGAATTTTGATCCGATCAAAAGTCCGTCGCAATCACGTAGCGTACGCGGATACTCGCCGGGTAAACTTAATAGACAGCTACACCCCATAGCCCCGACCAAGTGACTGTAGGAGAACCCCGTCGCCGAAAGCATCCGTTCGGGTGCTCGCGGCAGCGGTGTTCCGCCTTGGTGCACTTCGTCGACGGTATCGGGGGTGCGGCTGTCTACTGAAGTTTGCGACGAGCATTCGATCAGTTTTTCAGGAATCTTGTTGAATTGCCCGACTTAATATTGAAAAGTGTTTTCGATAACGAGACTAAAGTGCGGGGTTTATAATTGTTAGGCATGTGATGTATAAGGAATTCATTTGGTCAGGCATATGATGTCTGAGGAGGTTGCGGATTCCAACTGTTGTAGTTTTACACTTTCTTTTCTGCGACCGTAAGTGTAATATGTGATATCGCCGGTTTCGTTGCTATATGTCAACGACAATTGGGATGCGCATATTTACTTACGTTGATGACATGTGATGTTATGTGTTGCTGGATATGTTATATTGGATCGTCGTGTTTGAATAGCCGGGGGTTTTTATGTGAGATGAGTGTTTTTCATTTTCATTCATGTAAAAACTTGTATGTAATATTCTTTTATTGGGGCACTTCCAGGTTGCGGAAGTTGTCACCGTTGATGTATATTATTTACTTTTCCGCACTAGGATAGACCCAAGGAGGAGGGCACAAGTAACCGGGTTCTGGAGTCCAGTGGGAGACCAACTCGAGGAGTCGAGTCCGGGTCTCCTAACTCTAGAATTGGTAGGGTTGCTTGCCGCTCTAGTAGGGGTCTAGGGGTGTGGGTTTGGCTATTCATCGCGACCGTGGAATCCGTGTTTTATACTGGCTCGTATTGAAAACACGGACGTCCTAGTATATCCAATATTTCATATGTTTCTTCTGCTGCGATATCTGTGATGTGATCATGTGATGTTCTGTGATAGATACAGTATATAGTATATATGATATATTATATAGGCGTTACTTATGTTTTACACCCGCGCTAGCCCTGCCCTGCTCTGCCGTTAGTTACCTAAGCTAACGGTGCACGAGGGGACATCGAGGCGAATGCGGATGGCATAAGTGTACGTCGTATTTATCTGTGATGTTTAGGTAGCTTAAATGATGGGACTTCATTAATGTGATTAATGAAAGAAAAGAAACCTAAAGATGTTGTGGAATCGAATTTCAAAATAAAACAGGTAGCTGTAGTTCTTGCTTTGCATCGTGGTGTTCCTTGTAGAACATCCTGCACCTTATTCGATAGGGAAAGGACCGAGATCCCTTCACCGGGAGTGACTCCTTTAGCAATAACTGACAGATGCTACGACTCTCGGTTTGTCTTTTGATTGCTTCTATAGTTTCTGCTTTGCACAGTGATATATATGATATATCCCGCACCTTATTCGATGAGGAAAGGACCGACGATCCCTTCACCGGGAGTGACTCCTTTAGCAAAACTAGAAAAGCCTAAAAAACACTCCATTTTAAAAATCATTCGATCCTACAATGATATCAAGTTCATTACGCAATAGGTTTTCAGAAAAACCTGTCGTAGCCCTCCGTCATTTCAGATAAGTAGTAGTTAGTATTCGTGCTGCGTTTGTTGGCCTTTGTCAAGGCGTAGTGTGCGGTAGCTAACCGGTGCTTATCTGCTTATGCATATGATGCAGATTGGGTTAGGGTAGTCGTGCGACCTTGTTGGCCTTTGTCAAGGGTCGTGCGGGTGGGTTTAATTCAATCAGGAAATGACGGGTTGAACTTGACTAGCATCCTATGGTTTGTTGGCCTTTGTCAAGGTCATAGGAGGTTAGGGGCAAAATATTATCAGGAATTTCAAGTGTTGAAATTTGCAATGAGATTGCATACCTTCTATGAGATAGTTGGATCCCGATACCCACTGCGAGTAATTGTTACTCCTGGGAGAGTTTTACACATTACAATTAGCCGATCAAGTAGGTGTATAGAAAAGTGTCAACGGGGTTACGCCTCTGGGAAAACGAGGTTTACATTAATTAGGTTCGTGCGAAAGCACGGGGGACCTCCCTCAAAGTACCGACACTGGCCTGGCTGAAAGATTGGCGAACTTGTAGCGTGTAATTAATCCCGGCTAGTCTTTCCTTTTAGGGTTTGAAGGAAGATTTGATAAAAACAGTGGGAGCCATTCTGATTAGATAAAATAATAACCAATCTGATCTTGCAAGAGCGCACGCAGAGTGTTTTCTTCTCTCTCTCTCCAGGTAGCGACCATATCACGCCTTAATCAAGATAATAATATGGAATATTGATCGAACCCGCTTGTTTTACTGAGCTAGGGAACGTTGGTCCCGCTCCAACTTATAATAGTTATAAGACAGAGCAGGAAATAGGGGAATGCCAAGATTCCCATGCCGCCCAAACGAAGAGAGTGCATGCTGATGCATCATCTTCGGGTGTGTTCATTATACAGAACTGTTTCTCAATATTCTTTACGTCCTAGGTATGTGATACCAGAACAGGATCCCAGATATGTAATCTGTTGCATAGGGCTTTAGACAGGTAAAGAACTGAGAACGGGTGATAAGTTTCATGAGGCAGAAAACGGGGCAAGTGTTGCAGCCAAGTCTGTTGGTCACTGTCACCCTGTATTACCAATACATTGATTCTGAACGAATGTTATTAGATACCGAACCTGATATACAAAATCATATCACTCTCTTTATTAGTAAAGAAATGATAAAATTTTGTATTGTTGGATAATGTTTTGAACATTTCATATATCAAAAGTTGATCGGTTCAGGCACGTTATCTAAAAGCATTGATGTTCTAAATCAAACTACAGTTCTTGGTATACAGAACACACACAAGAGGAAGAGTTCAGAAATGAACGGATCCTTCTTGAGGTATTGTAGACTAGGTCATATCAATGCGACCCGACTAGCTTGAGTTACATAAAGATGCATATTTAAATTAGTTTGAATTTACATCTTGTGAAACTTGTCAGCCATGTCATAGAGATAAGATGACCATAGCTCCGTTTACTGAAAACAGAGAAAGAGTTAATGAACTCTTGGGACTGATACATGATGATGTATGTAAGGTCTCCTGTCTACATATGCCAGGACTAGTTCTTTATACTTCATTATATTCTCTGATAATCTCTCAAGATTCAGTCATATGTTTCTGTTGAAACATAAGTCCGAAGCTTTTGAGGTATTCACAGAATATAAGTTAGAAGTAGAGAACCAATAACCGGGTATAAGTATTATGTCCTATGATAAGATCAGGAAGGAGAATACTTGTGCATAGAATTTCTGGACTATTCTAAAGGCGAATGAGATTCTCTCTTAGTGTTACTCCTCTGAATACACCACAGCACAACGGTGTATCGGGGTGGAGCAATCGCACAATATTAGATATGGTGTGCTCTATGATGAGTACTGCTGAGTTTCCTATCTCCTTTGGGAATTATGCGCTTGAGAAGCTGCATACCTATTGAATTAGGTTCGAATCAGATCACTGCCTACCATTCCATATGAGATATGGTATGGGAAGAGCCTATCTCTTAAGTAAGTTAAGATTTGGGATTGTCTGGCCTATGTCAAAAGCAAAATCCGGACAAGATCGAGGTAAAGTCAGTTCTGTAGAACTGGAAAGGTTCCAGCTATACAAAACTGCAGCTGATGATTTGACAGAACCAAAGGATTCAATAGTCCCCTACGAACCTCAGCCTCTCCGCCGATCTAGTAGGGTTCCTCATCCGCCTGAGAGATACCTCGGTTTCTCGATGACAGTGGGAGCGAGGAATGCATCATGAGATGATGACCCAACTAGTTTCGAGCAGGCCATCAAGAGTAGGGACTCTGTAAGAATGGCTGGATGCTTAGCGATCTGAGATGGAATCCATATACACCAACAAAGTATGGACTTTGTTTGCTATATCTGAAGGGTTAAATCCCCATCAGTAGCAAGTATATCTTGAGAAGATTACTTGGTGTACATGGAAAAGTTGAGACTTTCAAAGCTAGACTTGTTAAAGGTTTTAGTCATCAACCAGGTGTGGATAATGATGAAACCTTTTTCTAGGGACTATGCTTAAGTCCATCCAGATCCTATTTGCCACTGCTACATACCATAACTGCGATATCTGATGGTTGGGTGCCATGACTACTTTTCTAAATAATGATTTAGAAGAGAACGTCAATAAGAACACAGCCAGAGGGCTTCGCAAACAGTGGGAGCAGCGGAAACGTGTGCAAGTTGCTTTACAGGATAAAGCAGGCATCGCGGAGTTGGAACATCTGTTTTGATGTGGTAGTCAAAGAGTTTGACTTCATCAAAATGGTAGATGAACCTTGTATGTACAAAAGGGCAGTATGGAGTATGGTAATGATCCTCGTAGAGTACGTGGACAATATACTCTTGATAGGAAAATAGTTTCCTATGCTACGATCGGTCGATCTCCTCTTATCACATAGATTCTCCATATAGGATCAAAGTGATACCTCCTTAATCCTAAGATTTGGGTCTGTGAGATAGATCTAAATGGATGTTAGGATTCTCACTAATTGAAGTGAGATGGTATCAGTTGATCCTGGGGAGAATCACTGGAAAGGTTCCAGGGTGATAAGGACGACTGAATGTCAGTCGCAGGCATTGTCTTTACCCTCAGTGAAAGGACGGTATGTTGGAAGAGTTCCAAGCTAGATACCGTGGCAAACTAGACGATAAAGGCTGGTAACATCGCTATTAAAGATACTACCAAAGAGGAAGTTTGGGTGTATATTGGTTCATAAGATGAACTAGGTTCCCACCATTGTGTGACAATGGAAGTGTGGCTTTGGCCAAGGAACCATGATCCCATCAGTGACCCAGACATATTCTAAGGCAGTATCACCTGATCATGGAGATAGTTGATCTCCAGGGTGATCAAGGTTAGGAGAGCAGACTCAGAGGATAACACGACGGATCCACTCAAGAAGGCCTATTCCCAGAGAGAGACTTTTATGGGATGGTTGAGTATGAGATACTACAACCACTGCTACAGATGGCCCTAGTGCAAGTGGGAGATTGTTAGTTATATGTATGCCCTAGAGGCCATTACTGTACATAGGATGTATATTGTAGTGGATGCTGGGACATATATAGGGAGGACTTTCTTGCTCGACATGATAGTATGCTATCTGGTTACACTTTACCTTAACGTGTATACTGATTGTCTCTCTGTTACATGTTGGTAAAGCCCTTAGGATGTGTACTTGACTACCTGGACTATGATGTGGATCATACTAGTGGAGACATGGTAGTCCATAAGTACATCCTTCAAGGTCCCTAGTCGTGGGTGTATCGAGACGGGGCATCGATATACCAGAGTAGATTAGCGTATACCTTCTCGACCCATACAGATGGGCGATGGATGATCACATATCCATTGGTGTTTGACATCAGAGATGATATAAGGGTGCTCAGTGGAGACTGGGTACACTGGACGGACTCGCCGAGAACTCCCAGATGGTATTATACCTCACGTCAGATGGCAGTTCTCTGGTGACACTGGTACAGGTTAGTCTGTAGACCCGAGATCGTCATAGAGTCTTGTGTGATTCCCACTGTGCTTTGATTTCCACCTTACCACGTCCAAGAGGGCGTGCAAAACGGTGGCTTTTGGGTACAGTCCCGAATCACATGGAGGCAATGAGCGATAGGAGGGGATTCGTCTCTCCCGGTATAGGGAGTTGATGTTGCGCTGTGTTCGATTGGCTGTAACCGGAAATCCCTGGCCAGGGTTGCTGAGATTTACTGGTAAGTGTTACCAGTAGTTTCTCGAACTGTTATAGACCTCATATCGACACGACTTATCGAGCTATTGGGGTCTGACGTTTACCACCCCTAGGTGAGATATGCGACATATCAGACGACGAGACCGGACTGTACGGTAAGTGTTACTGGTTGGATTCACAGGAGTGTGAGCGGGCTTGCTCGTCGATCTTCTGATCGCTCAATACCCGGGTGGCCGTTACGTTTGGCAGACCGCTTGCGGCTTGTGGGTGCTTGATGTGATCATCATCTGCTACCGGCGTATTGACGAGTCTTTAGAGTCCTACACAGAGGTTTCCTGGCTCAAGCAAAACGAAATAGGAGTGCATATGAGATATGTGCGGGACCGAGAATAGTACTAGTATATGATACTGTATTCGATTCTCGCGATATGTGACAGAGATCGGTTATATGCGATATAGCCGGGTTATCGGATCAAGTGTTGATTCGATAAGTTGTTACTATTGATATTAGTCGGTTATGTGCGACATGACCGGATCATTGAATCAAGTGTTGATTTAATGATTTAATGTATAATTATATATTTGATATATTACTTTGCATTAACTAGTATTGGTTCACTTTAAAAGGATTTTCTCACTTGATGTGCACATTGTATATGTGATATATTTTTGTGTGCACTTGATTGTATCATGTTTGATGATACATGTTAACTTGAGTTTGTGTAAAGATTAAACCATGGTTATATGAATGGTTAGGGTTTTGTTTACTTATTCATTTAATGATTTTGATTATTTATTTTGGAAAAGAAAATGAAAATGGTGTCTTTCTTTGTTTCTTTCATGAAGCTTCATGAAGAGTTGAAACCTTGACCATTTTTGTTTTCTTCTCTTAACCTAACCATTCACCTAACCTTAGTTTACTCTCTACACTTGACCATGGTTGCTATATGATAAGTATTCCTTTTATTTTCTATTTTTAACATACTTATCGTATTATCTTCTTCGTCTTCTCCTTCTTCAACATGAAGAAAACCTTGCCTCCATCAATGGCATCTTGAGTAAAAGAGTGAGAAATCTAATTCTAAAGTGAACCCACCTCCTATTTCTTCATCCTCTACCTCTTGCCAAGTAGTATAGGGTGTTTTCTTCACAAGTTTCACGACTTGGTGAAGTTGGAGCTTGATCTTGTGTTGCCTCGACGTAGATCATCTTCGGCATCGAAGCCGACGATCTAGCCCGCCCATTTCTCCGATGAAGCCGATGCTAGAGTCCGGGATCCGATATGGACAGCGAGAGGACGTCTACGTGGAGCTAAGGAAGTGGAGAACCGGATCTACAAAGGTTGTAGCCTCTTTCTTTTAGTTAAGATGTTAACTTGTTTCACTTTTCGCATAAACTCTAGTCAACGAATCCGTATTAGGGTTTCTCGGCACTTGTAAAATTTGAAATTGGCATGTTTGATGCCTTGTGAGACCTCATTAGCGTGCCTAGGAACCCTACACCGAGATCGTCATAGAGTCTTGTGTGTCTCCCACTGTGCTTTGATTTCCACCCTACCACGGCTCTACTGAGTCGTGCAAACAGGTGGTTTTTGGGTACAATCCCGATTCACATGGAGGCAATGAGCGATAGGAGGGGATTCGTCTCTCCCGGTATTGGGGGTTGATGTTGCGCTATGCTCGACTGGCCATAACTGGAAATCCCTGGCCAGGGTTGCTGTGATATACTGGTAAGAGTTATCAGTAGTTTCACGCTTGTTATGGACCTTACATCGGCATGACTTATCAAGCTACTGGGGTCTGGCGTTTACCACCCCTAGGCAAGATATGCAGCATATCAGACGAACATACCGGACTGTGCGGTAAGTGTTGCTGGTTGGATTCACAGGAGTGTGAGCAGGCTTGCTCGTTGATCTTCTGATCGCTTAATACCCGGGTGGCCGTTACGTTTAGCAGACCGCTTGCGGCTTGTGGGTGTTTGATATGATCATCACCTGCTGCCGGCGTATTGACGAGTCTTTAGAGTCCTACACAGAGGTTTCCTGGCTCAAGCGAAACGAGATAGGAGCGCGTATGCGATATGTGCGGGACCGAGAATAATACCAGTATGTTATACTGGATTCTATTCTCGGATTTGTATCATCGGACGGTTATATGAGATATAGCCGGGTTACCGAATCAAGTGTTGATTCGATACATTGATACACTTGATATTAGTCGGTTATATGCCGTATGACCGGATCATTAAATCAAGTGTTGATTTAATGATTTAATGTATAATTATATATTTGATATATTTCTTTACATTAACTAGTATTTGTTCACTTAAGATGGATTTTCTCAGTTGATGTGCACAAGTAGTATATGTGATATATTTTTGTGCACTGGATTGTATCATGTTTGATGATACATGCAAACTTGGGTGAGTGCATGCTATACACCATGTTTAGTTAATGGTTAGGGTTTCCATTACCTTATTTATTTATTTATTTATTTTGGTAAAATAGAATGGTTGCTTTCTTTGTCTTTATGCAAGAAGCTTCTTGATGCTTCATGCATCTTTGACAAAGTAACCATTTTGTTTTATTCCTTAACCCTAACCATTTACCTAAACCCTAGTTTATTCTCTACATGTGTTAGCCTCACCCATGGTTGCATTATGATAAGATCACTTGATTTATTATTATTCATCAATTGATTTTATTATTCTTATCATATTCTTTCTTCTTCTTCTTCTTCTTCAAGAAGAAGAAACCTTGCTACCTCCAATGGTGCCATGAGAAAAAGAGTGAAAAATCCAAATCCAAAGTGAACTCACTTCCTATTTCTTCATCCTCTACCACTTGCCATGTAGTAGAGTGTGTTATCTTCACAAGTTTTATGACCAAGTGAAGATGGAGCTTGATCTTGAGTTGCCTCGACGTAGATCATCTTCGGCATCGAAGTCGACGACCTAGCCCGCTCATTTCTCCGATGAAACCGACGCTAGAGTCCGGCATCCGATGATCGCAGCGGAGGGACGTCATCACGGAGCTAAAGAGGTGGAGGACCGGATCTACAAAGATCATCTTCGGCATCGAAGTCGACGACCTAGCCCGCCCATTTCTCCGATGAAACCGACGCTAGAGTCCGGGATCCGATGATCGCAGCGGAGGGACGTCATCACGGAGCTAAAGAGGTGGAGGACCGGATCTACAAAGGTTGTAGTCACTTTCACTTTCTAGTAAAGTTGTTTACTTGTATGTTTTTCGCCTTTCCTCTAGTAACGATCTAGTTTAGGGTTCTTTGGCACATAGAAAATTTTGAATTGTACATGGTTGATCAGTTGTAGAACCTCATGTGTGTGTCTAGGAACCCTACAGTGGTATCAGAGACTAGCTAGAGCCTTAGGCGATGAGTAGACGAAGTTAGAAACCCGATCGAACCCGAAACCCTAATCCAAAATCCTTCACTGTACATTTTTCCAAACAGTGGATTTTTCCAAATTAAAAATATGCAGAAAAATCAGCAGGCGTTTCTAAGGATTACTGGGCAGCACGTGAGCATAACTCTTCCAGATCACCGCGGAACCGCGGCATTAGCATGCCTCATGCGGCGGTTCCGCGGCCGTACTATCACCTTGTTCATTTCTGTTTGCACAGTAATATCTTTCTGTACTTGCTGTGTTTTATGGGTATTTTTATTTTATAGTCAAGAGTTGAGTTTTCTGGGTTGTATTGGGAGTTCGTAAATTCGATTGGATTGTCTAATTTTGTCTATGTGTTTTTCCGGGTATTTTAGAATATGTTAAAAAGTTCGACCGGATATAAATACCCAATTTTTCCCCTGCCGGGAAATTTCCAACTGTTGGACTTTTCCGTAGTTTGAGAACGTTCTAAGTAGTGCAAGTAACTCGATGGACCCTCTAGAAGACAACAAACCTTAACTCGATTATGTGACCGTCTTGAACTGCCATTTGAACCTTAGGGTTTGGGGCAGTACGGCGTGCCACATGTGAGGTGTTGGCTTGACCCTTCTACGGCTGGACCGTTGGTACTGTGGCATGAAGTGAATGTTTTTAAACTTATTTATGTATTGAGCTGTTTCAGAAAAACTTGGGTGTTTGATTGTTCGATCGGAAAGTTTAACATTTTCTATTTATCTGGAATATGATACAATATTTGGAATTCACAAGTAGTTATGAGATAACTAATATGAATGTTATAAACATAGCACTTTAGTCTCACTTGATCGGTTGCCACGGAATTTTGATGCGATCAAAAGTCCGTCGCAATCACGTAGAGTACGCGGATACTCGCCGGATAAACTTAATAGACAGCTACACCCCTTAGCCTCGACCAAGTGACTGTAGGAGAACCCCGTCGCCAAAAAGCATCCGTTTGGGTGCTCGCGGCAGCGGTGTTCCGTCTTTGTGCACTTCGTCGACGGTATCGGGGGTGCGGCCGTCTACTAAAGTTTGCGACGAGCGTTCGTTTTGGATGTCGGGAATCTTGTTGAATTGCCCAACTTGATATTGAAAAGAGTTTTCGATAATGAGACTAAAATGCGGGGTTTATAATTGTTAGGCATGCGATGTCTAAGGAATTCATTTGGTTAGGCATGCGATGTCTAAAGAGTTTGCGGATTCCAACTGTTATAGTTTTACACTTTCTTTTCTGTGACCGTAAGTGTAATATGTGATATCGCCGGTTTCGTTGCTATATGTCAACGATAATTGGGATGCGCATATTTACTTACGTTGATGACATGTGATGTTATGTGTTGCTGAATATGTTATATTGGATCGTCGTGTTTGAATAGCCGGGGGTTTTTATGTGAGACGGGTGTTTTTCATTTTCATTCATGTAAAAACTTGTATGTAATATTCTTTTATTGGGGCACTTCCAGGTTGCGGAAGATGTCACC
The DNA here is from genome assembly GCA_030015575.1 of Agapanthus africanus. NCBI lineage: Eukaryota > Viridiplantae > Streptophyta > Magnoliopsida > Asparagales > Amaryllidaceae > Agapanthus > Agapanthus africanus. The sequence goes on along the minus strand of JASDDO010000012.1, from coordinate 447,667,882 downwards.
TTTTGTATATTATTTACTTTTCCGCACTAGGATAGACCCAAGGAGGAGGGCACAAGTAACCGGGTTCTGGAGTCTAGTGGGAGACCAACTCGAGGAGTCGAGTCCGGGTCTCCTAACTCTAGAATTGGTAGGGTTGCTTGCCGCTCTCGTAGGGGTCTAGAGGTGTGGGTTTGGCTATTCATCGCGACCGTGGAATCCGTGTTTTATACTGGCTCGTATTAAAAACACGGATGTCCTAGTATATCCAATATTTCATATGATATTTTCTGCTGCGTTATCTGTGATGTGATCATGTGATATGTTCAGATAGATATTGTATATAGTATATATGATATATTATATAGACGTTGCTTATGTTTTACACCCACGCTAGCCCTGCTTCGTTCTGGCGTTAGTTACCTAACCTAACGGTGCAGACGGGACATCGAGGAGAATGCGGATGGCAAAAGCGTGCGTTGTATTTATTTGTGATGTTTAGGTAGACTTAAATGATGGGACATTCATTAATGAGATTAATGAAAGAAAGTAAACCTAAAAGATGCTGTGGAATCGAATTTCAAAAATAAAACAGGTAGCTACAGTTCTTGCTTTGCATCGCGGTGTTCCTTGTAGAACATCCTGTACCTTATTCGATAGGGAAAGGACCGAGATCTCTTCACCGGGAGTGACTCCTTTAGCAATAACTGGCAGATGCTACAACCCTCGGTTTGTCTTTTGATTGCTTATATAGTTTTTGCTTTGCACAGCGGTATATATTATATATCATGCACCTTATTCGATGAGGAAAGGGCAGACGATCCCTTCACCGGGAGTGACCCCTTTAGCAAAACTAGAAAAGCCTCAAAAACACTCCATTTAAAAAACCTTTTGATTCCGCAACGAGATCAAGTTCAAAGCGTTAAAGGTTTTCTTAAAAACCATTCGCAACCCTCCGTCATTTTAGGAAGTAGAGTACTTAGTATTCGTGCTGTGTTTGTTGACCATAGTCAAGGCACAGTGTACGGTAGCTAAGTGATGTCTTCCTACACCGCATATGATGCGATTAGTTAGGACAGTCATGTGGCTTTGTTGACCTTAGCCAAGGGTCATGTGGGTGGGTCTAATTAATCACGAAATGATGGGTAGAACTTGACTAGTGCTTATGATTTGTTGACCTTAGCCAAGGTCATAGGTGCTAAGGGTAAAAACCATTATCGGGAGTTTCAAGTGTTGAAATTTGCAATGAGATTGCATACCTTCTATATGATAGTTGGATCCTGATACCCACTGCGAGTAATTGTTACTCCTGAGAGAGTTTTGCACTTTGCAATTAGTCGATCAAGTAGGTGTCTAGAAAGGTGTCAACGGGGTTACGCCTCTGGGAAAACGAGGTTTATTGTAATTAGGTCCGTGCGAAAGCACGGGGAACCTCCCTCAAAGTACCAACACTGGCCTGGCCGAAAAATTGGCGAACTTGTAGAGTGTAATTAATCCCGGCTATTCTTTCCTTTTAGGGTTTGAAGTTAGATTTGATAAAAACAGTGGGAGCCATCCTGATTAGATAAAATAAATAACCAATCTAATCTTGCAAAAGCGCACGCAGAGTGTTTTCTTCTCTCTCTCTCTCCAGGTAGCGACCATATCACGCCTTAAAACAAGATAATAATATGGATGTATTGACCGAACCCGCTTGTTATACTGAGCTGGGGAACGTTGGTCCCGCTCCAACTTATTATTGTTATAAGACAGAGCAGGAATTAGGGGAATACCAAGATTCTCATGCCGCCCAAACGAAGAAAGTGCATATGATGCATCTTCTTCGGGTGTGTTCGTTACACAGAACTGTTTCTCAGTATATTTGCGTCCTGGGTATCTGATACCGGATCAGGATCCCAGATATGTAATCTGTTACATAGGACTACAGAAAGGCAGAGAACTGAGAACGGGTGATAAGTTTCATGAGACAGAAAACGGGGCAAGTGTTGCAGCCAAGTCGTTTGGTCACTGTCACCCTGTATTACAAGTACATTGATTCTGAAAAAATGCTATTAGATACCGAACCTGATATACAAAATCATATCAGTCTCTTTATTAGTAAAGAAATGATAAAATTTTGTATTGTTGGATAATGTTTTGAACATTTCCTATTTCAAAAGTTGATCAGTTCAGGCACGTTATCTAAAAGCATTGACGTTCTAAATCAAACTACAGTTCCTAATATACGGAACACACACAAGAGGAAGAGTTCAGAAATGAACAAATCCTTCTTGAGGCATTGTAGACTAGGTCATATCAATGCGACCCGACTGGCTGAAGTTACATTTAGATGCATATTTAAATTAGTTTGAATTTACATCTTATGAAACTTGCCAGTCATGTCACAAAGATTAGATGACCATAGCTCCGTTTACTGGAAACAGAGAAAGAATTAGTAAACTCTTGGGACTGATACATGAAGATGTATGTAAGTTCCCCTGTCTACACATGCCAAGACCGGTACTTTGTACTTCATCACATTCTCTGATGATCTCTCAAGATTCAGTCACATGTTCCTGCTGAAACATAAGTCCGAACCTTTTGAGATATTCACAGAATATAAGTTAGAAGTAGAGAACCAAAAATCGGGTATAAGTATTATGTCCTATGATGAGATCAAGGAGGAGAATACTTGTGCATAGAATTCCCGGACTATTCTAAAAGGAGAATGAGATTCTCTCTCGGTGTTACTCCTCTGAATACATCACAGCACAACGGTGTATCGGGGCGGAGCAATCGCACCCTATATGATATAGTGCGCTCTATGATGAGTACTACTGAGTTACCTATTTCTTTTTGGGGGTTGTGCACTTGAGAAGTTGCATACCTATTGAATTGGGTTCCGATCAAATCAGTTGCCTACCACTTCATATGTGATATGGATTGGGAAGAGCCCATATCTTAAGTTTGTTAAGATTTGGGGATGTCCGGCCTATGTCTGAAAAGCAAAATCCGGACAATCTCGAGGCAAAGTCAGTTCTGTAGAAGTTTGTTGGATATCCTAAGCATTCGCAAGGGAATATCTTCTACCTAACCGAGGAACAAAAATGTTTTGTTTCTCAACATGCCACCTTTGTGAAAGGAAATTTCTTGTGAAGAAATTAGTGGACATGAGGTAGAACTGGAAGCAGTTCCAGCTATTCAAACTGCAGCTGATGATTTGGTAGAACCAAAGGATTCAATAGCAACCAACGAACCTCAGCCTCTCCGCCGATCTAGTAGGGTTTCTCACCCACCTGAGAGATACTTTGGTTTCTCTATGACAGTGGGAGCGAGGACTACATCATGAGATGATGACCCAACTAGTTTCGAGCTGGCCATCAGGAGTAAGACTCTATAAGAATGGTTGGATGCTTAGTGATCTGAGATGGAATCCTTATACACCAACAAAGTATGGACTTTGGTTGCTATATCTGAAGGGTTAAATACCCATCAGGAGCAAGTATATCTTGAGAAGATTACTTGGTGTAGATGGAAAAGTTGAGACTTTCAAAGCTAGACTTGTTAAAGGTTTTCGTCATCGACCAGGCGTGGATAATGATGAAACCTTTTCCAGTGGCTATGCTTAAGTCCATCCGGATCCTACTTGCCACGGCTACATACCATGACTACGATATCTGGTGGTTGGGTGTCATGACTGCTTTTCTAAATACTGATTTAGAAGAGAACGTCTATAAGTACACAGCCAGAAGGCTTCGTAAACAGTGGGAGCAGCGGAAACGTGTGCAAGATGCTTTACGTAATAAAGCAGGCATCGCGGAGTTGGAACATCTGTTTTGGTGTGGTAGTCAAAGAGTTTGACTTCATCAAAATGGTAGATGAACCTTGTATATACAAAAAGGTAGTAGAGAGTAAGGTGGTGATCCTCGTAGAGTACGTGGACAACATACTCTTGATAGGAAAAGAGTTTCCTATACTACACACGGTCGATCTCCTCTTATCACAAGGATTCTCCAATAGGATAAAGGTGATACCTCCTAAATCCTGGCTTTTGGATCTATGGGATAGATCTAAATGGATGTTAGAATTCTCACTAGTTATAGTGAAATGGTATCAGTTGATCCTGGGGAGAATCACTGGAAAGGTTCCAGGGTGATAAGGACGACTGAATGTCAGTCACAGGCATTGACTTTACCCTCAGTAGAGGAACGGTATGTTGGAAGAGTTCCAAGCTAGATACCGTGGCAAACTAGACGATAAAGGCTGGTAACATCGCTATTAAAGATACTACCAAAGAGGCAGTTTGGGTGTATATTAGTTCATGAGATGAATTAGGTTCCTACCATTGTATGACAATGGAAGTGTGGCTTTGGCCCAGGAACCCCGGTCCCATCAGTGACCCAGACATATTCTGAGGCAGCATCATCTGATCATGGAGATAGTTGATCTCCAAGGTGATCGAGGTTAGGAGAGTAGACTCAGAGGACAACACGGCGGATCCACTCACAAAGGCCTTTTCCCATAGAGAGACTTATATGGGATGGTTGAGTATTAGATACTGCAACCACTGCTACAGATGGCTCTAGTGCAAGTGGGAGATTGTTAGTTATATGTATGCCCTAGAGGCCATTACTGTACATAGGATGTATATTGTAGTAGATGCTGGGACATATATAGGTAGGACTTTCTTGCTCGACATGATAGTACGCTATCCGGTTGCTCTTTATCTTAACATGTAGACTTGCAGTCTCTCTATTACATGTTGATAAAGCCCTTAGGATGTGTGCTCAACTTCCAGGACTATGATGTAGATCATACTAGTGGGGCCTGGGTAGTCCATGAGTACATCCTTCAATGTTCCTAGTCGTGGGAATATCGAGACGGGGCATCGATATTCCAGAGTAGACTAGCGTATATCTTCTCGACCCATGTGATGGGCGATGGATGATCCCATATCCATTGGTGTTTGACATCAGAGATGGTATGCGGGTGCTCAGTGATGAATGGGTACACTGAACGGACTCGCCGAGAACTCCCAGATGGTATTATACCTCACGTCAGATGACAGTTCTCTGGTGACACTGGTACAGCTTAGTCTGTTGACCCGAGATCGTCATAGAGTCTTGTGTGTCTCCCACTGTGCTTTGATTTCCACCCTACCACGGCTCTACTGAGTCGTGCAAACAGGTGGTTTTTGGGTACAGTCCCGATTCACATGGAGGCAATGAGCGATAGGAGGGGATTCGTCTCTCCCGGTATTGGGGGTTGATGTTGCGCTATGCTCGACTGGCCATAACAGGAAATCCCTGGCCAGGGTTGCTGTGATATACTGGTAAGAGTTATCAGTAGTTTCACGCTTGTTATGGACCTTACATCGGCATGACTTATCAAGCTACTGGGGTCTGGCGTTTACCACCCCTAGGCGAGATATGCGGCATATCAGACGAACAGACCGGACTGTGCGGTAAGTGTTGCTGGTTGGATTTACAGGAGTGTGAGCGGGCTTGCTCGTTGATCTTCTGATCGCTCAATACCCGGGTGGCCGTTACGTTTAGCAGACCGCTTGCGGCTTGTGGGTGTTTGATATGATCATCACCTGCTGCCGGCGTATTGACGAGTCTTTAGAGTCCTACACGGAGGTTTCCTGGCTCAAGCGAAACGAGATAGGAGCGCGTATGAGATATGTGCGGGACCGAGAATAATACCAGTATGTGATACTGGATTCTATTCTCGCGATTTGTATCATCGGACGGTTATATGAGATATAGCCGGGTTACCGAATCAAGTGTTGATTCGATACATTGATACACTTGATATTAGTCGGTTATATGCCGTATGACCGGATCATTAAATCAAGTGTTGATTTAATGATTTAATGTATAATTATATATTTGATATATTTCTTTACATTAACTAGTATTTGTTCACTTAAGATGGATTTTCTCACTTGATGTGCACAAGTAGTATATGTGATATATTTTTGTGCACTGGATTGTATCATGTTTGATGATACATGCAAACTTGGGTGAGTGTATGCTATACACCATGTTTAGTTAATGGTTAGGGTTTCCATTACCTTATTTATTTATTTATTTATTTATTTTGGTAAAATAGAATGGTTGCTTTCTTTGTCTTTATGCAAGAAGCTTCTTGATGCTTCATGCATCTTTGACAAAGTAACCATTTTGTTTTATTCCTTAACCCTAACCATTTACCTAAACCCTAGTTTATTCTCTACATGTGTTAGCCTCACCCATGGTTGCATTATGATAAGATCACTTGATTTATTATTATTCATCAATTGATTTTATTATTCTTATCATATTCTTTCTTCTTCTTCTTCTTCTTCAAGAAGAAGAAACCTTGCTACCTCCAATGGTGCCATGAGAAAAAGAGTGAGAAATCCAAATCCAAAGTGAACCCACTTCCTATTTCTTCATCCTCTACCACTTGCCATGTAGTAGAGTGTGTTATCTTCACAAGTTTTATGACCAAGTGAAGATGGATCTTGATCTTGAGTTGTCTCGACGTAGATCATCTTCGGCATCGAAGTCGACTACCTAGCCCGCCCATTTCTCCGATGAAACCGACGCTAGAGTCCGGGATCCGATGATCGCAGCGGAGGGACGTCATCATGGAGCTAAAGAGGTGGAGGACCGGATCTACAAAGATCATCTTCGGCATCGAAGTCGACGACCTAGCCCGCCCATTTCTCCGATGAAACCGACGCTAGAGTCCGGGATCCGATGATCGCAGCGGAGGGACGTCATCACGGAGCTAAAGAGGTGGAGGACCGGATCTACAAAGGTTGTAATCACTTTCACTTTCTAGTAAAGTTGTTTACTTGTATGTTTTTCGCCTTACCTCTAGTAACGATCTAGTTTAAGGTTCTTTGGCACATAGAAAATTTTGAATTGTACATGGTTGATCAGTTGTAGAACCTCATGTGTGTGCCTAGGAACCCTACATTCCGAATTTAGGGATGACATAGCCGCTGGGAAATTCTACCAGATCATACTAAGCAGGATATGGTCTCCCGCTACTGCTAACATCTTTTTGCGCTTCGGCTTCGGCTACCAATGTTTTTGACTTTGTTGGCAACCAAATCCATGATTTGATATTAAGTTAGCGGGCTACTGTCATCGGTAGCCAAGACATTTCCCAAGATAGGATGCGACTGACTTTCATGCGGTCCGCCCACTTTTGGATTTGAGGGAATAGGCGTCGACTGTCTCGGGACACCATTTCCTGGTTCATGAGCAAAGCCCTGCGCTTGATTGGGCGGCTGAGAGGCAAGTTGGACCGTGAGCCGTAAGACGACGTTTGTCATGTCATCATTTTTTAGTAGAGCTTGGCCATCTCCTTGTCTTTGTTTCTGAGCTGCTTTCGGAGCTCCTCAAGAAGTTGCTGCTATGCGGTCTTAGGATGGAAAGTTGGTTCATCTTCGCTTTCCGAGCCCGACTCACTAGAACGGTCTTCATTACCTTCCAGAGGAGGCTGGTCTTGGAATGTGGCAGCCATATTCATACCAGATTGGATTTGAGATGTAATGGCCCCATCCTTGCTGTGAAGATTGTCGCTGGGATGCATGCCCACCATGTAGACTGTGTGGATAACACATTCAGCCATCCTTTCATCACTGGCAGCTGGTTTCGCAGAGCGGTCCGAACTTTGGAAATTCATAAATTTTAACATGGCCGGAGCCCTAACCCTTTTTTTGGCTTTGTATCTGAGCCGCTTCTGCCTCAGCTTCTCTGCCTTGATCGCTTGGCAAGCTACCGCTCTTCGGGAAGCCGCCATAGGCCGAGTGATGGGGAGGCTTGAGAAGACATCCGCCCGCGTGTCCGTCGAAGGTATCGCCTGGGCTTTTCCGCGACGTATGGCAACTTCTTTTGTTCTGACGGCTTTGCCTCCAGTTGGGGCCATGGAAAGCCGTTCAGACACCGATTTGCGTTTGGGTTGGGGCGCCTTCGAGACCACCACATTTGGCCTCCTGCCTTTCGAGACCGGTCTGTCTGTTGCTGGAGCTTGAGAAGCTGGGATGGCGCTAGCTGATACGAACAGAATAGAGCCAAATGGTAGTAGCGGCTCCTCCCACTGTCGCCCAAAACTGGCCGGAAGGACCGTCCTGAAGTCCATCTTCATCGTGTAGAAGATGGGATCTGAGTTCATCTTTGGAGACATTTGTTGAAAATTGATTGCTTGGAAAACTGCATGTAGGAGCATTATTTTAGTATAAACATAGATATGTATATTGATTGAGTTCGCATGATTGTTTAACCCGAAATATGGGAGGAGAGATTGGTCACACCGGGCGTGCCAGAATCTGTAGGGTGTTTTTCGTCACCCTATTGAGATGGGAATGCGCGCGCGCTTGTCAGGCGCATTACAGATTCTTCTTGCCTAGGGTAGGCTGGGGTTTATTGATTGTGGGGATCCGAATCTCCGGCAGCCGCGGACTAAGCTGTCGTTAATTATCCCTCGCCTTTCGGGCGAGGGTACCTCTGATTGAATGGTCAAACAGGTCATACGAACTCAATGTGCAGTATACATATGCTTTTTTTCGTTTTGTTCCATTTGTTAAAAAAAGGGATATATGTATTTTTCTATAAACAGAAATAAATAAGTAGATAAATATTTAGAGAAACGGTTTTTTTAATTTTAATTTATTATATATATTTTTTAATTTTAAAATATTATTTATTATTAATTTAATATTTATTTTTTTATTTTATTTTATTTTTTAAAATAAAAAAAGATTAAAATAAAAATAAAAAAAAAGAAGAAGAAGGAAAGATTTTACAAGGGGGGAGAACCTGAGCTCCCATTTAATGGGACCTTTCCCACACATGCACATACTAGCATGTGGGGGTCACATGCATGTGAGGGTCACATGCTAGCATGACACATGCTAGCATGTGACTAGCATGTGAGGGTCACATGCTAGCATGTGAGGGGGGCCAAAAGGGCTCCCATTAAATGGGAGTCATCCCCCTCACGTGTTAGCATGTGATCGGGGCAAAAAGAGCTCCGAAAAAAATGGTTTTTTTTTTTTACATTGAGTTCAATTTCAAAAGAATTTTTTTTATGGAGTTAAACTCCAAAAAACTTTTAAATATGGAGTTCAAGTCCAAAAAAATTTTAAATAGAGTTTTAACTCCAAAAAATTTTTATTGTGGAGTTAAACTCCAAAAAAGAGTTTTAAATGGAGTTTAACTCCAAAAAAGATTTAATGTGAAGTTGAACTCCGAAAAATTTTTATATGGAGTTAAACTCCTAAAAAGATTTAATGTGGAGTTAAACTTCCCAGAAAAAGGATTTTTACTGAGGAGTTAAACTCCAAAAGAATTTTTGTAGTGGAGTTAATCTCCAAAATAATTTTATTTGTGGAGTTAAACTCTAAAGGATTTTCTCTTCTCTCTTTTGAGAAGAATCCAAAATGGGTTCTCTTGAAACTCCAAGATTTAGATCTTGGATGATAAAAAAAAAGACCATTTTTCTTCTCTTGATGGAGTCTTGGGAGGTGAGTTTATGGTAAAACTTTGTTTAGTTTAAAAAAAAAAAGAGCTAAGCTCTTGATTTATTTGGAAAATGAAAAGGAAGGGGAAGAACTTGAAAAGGAGAGAGTGGAGGCACAAACCCTAGTTTTTTGAGGGAATGAAAAGTGTATGCTTTATTCATCATCATATTTCCTTATATAGACTTACATATTTACATATAGCCCCTTGGGCTTTACAAAATGGCATTTTGCCCATCACATGTCTAATATGCTATTTCTTTTTGCACATAAGCCATGGGCTTTACAAAAATTTGGCTTTATGTCCATTTTGTTTACATTCATGCACAAAAAATTACATCAAAATTATTTGTTACATGATTTTATTTTGGCATGGGGAGGCCGGCCGCGGGGCTCGACTTGGGCATGGGCCCACTTACTTGGGCTTGGGCCCGCTTACTTGGGGTTGACCTTGACCTTGACCCGGTCAACTGGGATGCAAATTTTGACCCCAACAGCTTGCTGCACTCATAGGGGTTTAGGATCCAATTCTACGGGCCATCCATACGACCGGAAAATTACATTTATATTTGGCTCCATTAAAATGTACTTTTACTAGTTTATCCGTATTTCCATATTGTGTTTGCTTCCGCTGTGATTCTGTGTCTGCTATATTATCATACGTGAGACGAATGTTGCTATATATATATGAGAATAATGGAGGAAAGATGCCATAGGAGGGAATTTCCTCCTATGGCGTCGAGAAAATACACCGTCCCTTATTTTTTCCGACGATCGGCACCCACCATCTTCATCGTTATTATCTAAGATGTGGGTACACCAAATTTCATGTGATTCTATAACCATTTCATATATATATATATATATATATATATATATATATATATATATATTAGACGTTATATATGTTTTGCATCTGCGCTAGTCCCGTCCCCACCCTGTCGTAAATTAAGTAACCTTACAATGAAGACCCGAGACCCTATGGTGAATGCAGACAGCATATATGTACGTACTTATTTTCGTTTCTTTCTGGCATGAAATGTTTAATTGATGGGACTGCATTAATTCTGATTAATAGAAGGAAAACAAATATAAATGATGTTATTGGAACCAATTTTTGAAAACTATAGGCATTTTCGTTTGCTTTGCGTTGAGATATTCAGTTAGGAATATCTTGCACCTCATTCAATGAGGAAAGAGCCTAAATTCCTTCACAGGGAGTGACCTCTTTGGCAAAAGTTTACATGACTATAAACTACTCGGGTTTTTTCAAAACCATCGGTTTTCTACAAAACCACTCATTTTAAAAATACAGAGCCTAAACCATTGCTTTTCAAAACTGCTTGAGTTCCTTCAATGATATCAAATTCATTACGTTAAAGGTTTTTTGCCAAAAACCAGTCGTAGCCCTCTATCATTTCAGATTAGTATTGCTTATTATTCATGCTACGTTTTTTGACCTTGTTAAGACGTAGTGTTCGGTAGCTTTGTAATACTTTTCTGTTGTATAGTGATGCGATTATCTAGGACATTCGCACGGTCATTTTGATCTTGTCAAGGACGCATGCGGGTGGGTTTAGATTAATCCAGGATAATAACGGGTTAAACTTAACTTGCGACTCATGAAATTTTGACCTTGTTAAGATCATAAGATGCTTGGGAAAAAAACCATATCGGGGGTTTTAAATATAAAGGAAACTCGACAGGCATGCGTATACCTTCTGGAGTATGGTAATTTTGGTTGGCTTCCGTCAAAATTATCACACAATGATAGTTGGGTCCCGATTCCCACTAATAAGTAGGTATTACTCCTTAGAAAATTTTCACTTCACAATTAGCTAGCCTATTAGGTGTCTAGAAAGTGTTAACGAGATTATGCCTCTACAGAAACGGGGTTATTTAATTGGATCTGTGCGAAAACAAGGAGGACCTCCCTCGGAGTACCTATACTGACCTGGCTAAACGGTTAGAGAACTTGTAAGGTGTATATGATCTGACTAGTTCTTCTTCTAGGGTGTGAAGGAGAATTCGTGGAAACAGTGAGAGCCATCATAATTAGATGAAATGATTAACCAATCTAATCTTGACAGAGTGCACGCTGAGTGTTTCTTTTCACTCTCTATGGTTACAGTGATCCATGACCTACCTTAAACTAAAACCTTTTTTTCACCGGATCCGGGTGAAGACCAAAGATCTTGAGCGAACTCATGAACCAAGTTAACCAAACCTTTTTACACACTTCGGTTTTCGGATTGTCATGATTCACGACAAAGTCGCATATATCCCTGTCACTCCTACATCCCCTTTGCATTTATTCAGAACACTCCGTATCACTACGAAGATCCATATTGTTTGGGTATGCCATTGTATAGTTACATACGAACTCGAAAAAACTTGTTTAAGTTCGAGAATAGATTCCGCTTCTAAGGAAATTGAATAGGATTACTTGGTTGTCTTTTCTCTTTATCTTCTCTCAGGTTCTCAGGACTCCTAGTATTAGGAAAGTACACTAGTTAAGCTTATTGGATAGTCTTCTTCCAAACATTAGGGAAGTGCCGAAAAGTAGCGAAGGAAGAAAACCAATTATCCTAAGTATGGTGTACAGAAGGTAAGATGTAGAGACATATAAAGGGATTGAAGTGAGTGCAAAGAAAATTGCGACTACTGTCATAAATCTGGATAGTGATAGAGACATTACTAGGAATACCCGGCCACCCCCTCGAAACATTTTCATATTTCAGTTTTACTGTGCGGCATTAATTGAAAACTCCTTTCCTAATTAGATCCTAACTCTAGAGTATATATTTACCAGATTTGATTCTCACATCTGTATGGCGTTACAGATACTGAGTGGGAGTAAAATATTGGGAATTGGGTGATTAGATTCTCAATATCAGAATTTTTTGTAATTTGTGATATTTGAGGAAATCATCTGGGTTTTGCCTAACGGTAAATATTTGGTTTTGAATATCCGTTATTATACGCCAATTTCAAACTGATATATCTGTACGTTTAATTTATAAAGTAGGATATAATTTTTTGAAATTATGTTTATGACATTTGCATATATCAGCTGATGATTAGGTAAGGTGCATTCAATAACGGTATAATTTTTTTTAACCATAATACAATTTTCTACCTACAACACACGGAGTTTGAGTTATTAAAATCAGAGAACTTATTCAAAGTATTGTATGTTTTCCGATATCCATTAAGACAAAAGGTTGGTACTCATACTATATTCCGTTTACTTGTAACTTCTCTGGTTTTAGACACACATTTCGTTGAAATACAAGGTTCAAATTTTGAGAAGTTATAGGTATAAGAATAAAGTAGAGAATGATGTGTTGCAAGTATCAGGATTCTTCAAGATAATTGAAGATGTAAATACTTATGCTAGGTATTCCGTCATAAGTAATATATTTGAGAACTTTCTTCTCTCTCAGGTTACTCATCCGTATGTGTGCTTCTTGATGAGTAATGTTGCATAGTCTTTTTCCATTTAGTCGATATGCACAAAAAACAGCTGTATGATTTTTGAATCTGGTTCCAATTAAATTAGTTCCTTTGTTTCCTATATTAGATATAGAATGGATTTATATCTTAACGATGTTAAGATATAAGGAGTTGTCCGGTTTATGCTTAAAACCAGAATCCGGATAATCTCAAGGCACATTTCAGTAATGACAGTTTGTGGGTTATCCCAGGTTTTGATGATGGTTAATATTCTATCATTTGCAGGATCAATAGTTATATTGTTCTCGACTCGCCACCCGTTTTAGTAAAATGAATTCTTTTCAAGACCGAAAGGAAGAAGACAAGAGGTCTCTTGCAGGACTTCTGTGAAACCTTTGTCCCTGTCCGGCCGGTGAGCCCGAACAGGGAGCGGTTTCCGAGTCGGAAAGCGCGACTCGATTTAGATCGGGAAAATCGTACGGACCGAGACAAATCCGCTCTTTCCAGACGACCTGACCTCGTCGTTCTCCGGTGGAAGAGAATGATAGAACTGGAAGAGATTCCAGAACTACAAACGTGTACTGAAAATTTGGTAGAACCTAAGAATTTAATTGAATTCGACAATCCATTAGCCACTCCGCAGATTTGGTGGGTAACCTCAGCCACCCGCGAGATACTTCGGTCTCCTCAAAGACGGTGACAGGAAAGTTTTGATGACCCAAATTTGCCACTACTGCTGTCCTAGACTATGAGATCTGGCAGTTGGATGACTATAACGTCATTCTAAATTAGCTTTAGAAGTATACGTGTATATGACTCTACCAGAGAGTTGTTGTAGTCAGTGGGAGCAGCGGAAGCGTGGTGGGCAAGTAGCTTATGTCTATTTATAGACTCAAACAAGTATAGCGGATATATATCATCTATTTTGTATGAGACGATCATAGAGTTTGTCTTCATCAGGACAACAGATAGACCCGATAAGAAGGTAGTAGGGAGTGGTGTCCTGGTATTTGAATGACGTACTCCTGATAGGAAGTGATGTTCCTATATACTGTGGTTGTTACATGTGTTTCTCCTCATAGGATCTGGACAAAATATTAAGGATTCTGGTGACTGGATCCTTAGTTTTAGATCTAGATTTGGGAAGTGTCCGAATTCGGGTACTTCGACACCATTCTAAAGTGTTTTAGAATGGACGACTTCTGGAATGGTGGTGTACCCGCAGGTGATGGAGTCACCCTCTCTAAAGAGATGTCTTCTAGATTGATGAGAATAGAGATTTTCATTATTGACATATCACTTGCTTAGACAATTGAGTGAATCATGAGATATCAAGTACCACACCAAATATTTCTTTTTGCACTAGCTGCAATAAGAAGATATTAATCTAATCCTAGAAAAACATTAGGAAGCAGTTATAAATATAAGATGATGTTCTTAGTATATGGTAACGGCAGCCTCCTTAAGGAGGCGGTTATCATTTCAGGCTTCCAAATTGACCTGGATGTCAGAGTTAATAGTTTTCCCTTTTTTGAGGTGCAGTGTGTTGGATAGGTTTCCAAGTAGGATACTGAGGCGATCATGGGTATGTGTGCTGATTACATAAGCAATGTGATACAACCTAAGTAGTTTGTTGGATATGGATGTTCATTTTCGAACATAGTCCCATCAGCTATCCAGACAACTTCCAAGGTAAGTATCGCTCATTTCGGGAGCTAAACGTTCTTTGCGAAATTGAGATATAGAAAGATAGAAATAGAAACATTGAAATGGATCCACTCACCGAGTCTATTTCTCGAACGCGAATGTTTCACAAACATGCTTTGCGAAACTGATTAGTAGAGAAGTTGGGTGATCGGTAGCATACAGGCTGCGAGTATGCGACACCGCAATAATTAGCTTTCAGTGCAAGTGGGAGATTGTTGGCTATAATGCCCTCAAGTCAATTATTGTAATCACAGACAAGCTATTATGATGATTGAGAGAGGACCTATATGGGTAGAACAGTCTTACTCGAGATGATAATATGCTATCTGGTTCATCTCTATCATCATGTACATGTATAATGTGGTATTACGGATCACTGTTACATGTTGATAGAGCCCATAAGATTCTTACTTGACTACCATGGTTATTGTGGCGATCACACTTGTGAGAACTTTGATGATTAAAGGATAACCTATACGGGTAGAACAGTCTTACTCGAGATGATAGTATACTATCTGGTTCATATCTATCATCATGTACATGTATAATATAATATTACGGATCACTATTTCATGTTGATAGAGTCTATAGAATTCTTGCTTGACTAACAAGGTTATTATGGCGATCACACTCGTGAGAACTGTGTAGTCTATAAGCAAATCCTTAAATGTCCCTAGTCGTAGAAATATCGATACGGGGCATCGATATTCCAGAGTAGACTAGTGTATATGTTTCTTGATCCCGACGAAGGGCGATGGCCGGTCTCACAGCCATTGGTGTCAGTTAGTCACCAAAGATAGTATACATGTGCTCATTGGGTTATGAGGTGCACTGGACGGACTCGCTAGGAACATACTAGATGGTATTATACCTATTGTCAGATAGCAGTTCTCAGGTGACATGAGTACAGATTAGTCTGTTGACCTGAGATCATCATTTGTCTCGTGTGAGTTTCCACAGTGCTTTGATTACTACCCTACCACGGCTCAAAGGAGTCGTGCAAACAGGTTTTAGTTGGGCATAGTCCCGAGCCAAATGAAGGAAGTAAGCGGATCGTCAAGGATTCATCTCTTCCGGTATTAGGGGTAGATGTCGCACTGTGCACGGGTGGTCATCACCCGAAATTTTTGGCCAAGGTGGGTGAGATTTACTGATTTGAATTAGTAGTTTCTCAGTGGGTAATGGGCTTCACATCGACACGAATTATCGCGTTCTTAGGGGTCTGACTTTATCCACCCTCATATCTGATATGCGATACTATTAGACGAACAGACCGGACTGTACAGAGATTGTCACAGACAATCTCAGTAGGGGTACAAATGAGTTTTCTCGTTGGCCTTCTTTTCGTTCAATACCTGGGTGGCCGTTACGTACAGCTGGTACCACTAACATGCTTGTAGTTAAACTCACTGCCATCGTATTGACGAGTTTTTAAAGTCCCACACAGAGAGTTTTCCCGGTTCAGGCGATATAGTGTAGATGACGTATGTTGATACATACGGGTGTTCGATTAAATATGTGTATAGGCTACACGGACTTTAATCGGACGGTTGATAATACTAGCGGCTTAAGATTAAGCTGGATTATTATATCAAGTTTTGATTTAATAATTTATATATATATTAAATATATGTATTCTAGTATTGTTCACTATTCATTTTCTCTCTTGGTCATTCGTATTTTTATACGGATACGCATATATGTATTTCGATACGTATAACGGGTTGTATTCCGTATTTATATGGAATTTGTTCTAAAAGACGGACGCCTTATTTGTGAATATTCATTTATGAATATTCATAAAATGAGGTAGAGAGTGAGATGACATTGAGCATGATTGAAAACATGCAGAGAAATGAGCTTCATTAGTTTATTACAAATTGATGTGAGTTTTTTTATTTGCATGGTTGTGAAAAAAATATGAAGCCATTCTAGTATCATTCATTTTTATTCTCTCATATTTTTCTACACTTTCTCATGACTAAGTTTCTTCACCTCCTCCTTTACTTGTTCTCTTGAGCTTTAGATTTAAGAGAAAAGTATAGTGGGATATTCTTTCATCCCCACTCTCCGTTTCTAGCGAGCTTGGAGCGTCGGTTGCTTCACTAGATGAAGCTGGAGTTTGGATCATTTCTCTCGGATGTATCATTTTCGGCGAAGGAGGACCGGCTTGCAAGCGTGATCCAAAGCTCTTGAGAGCATGCTAAAGTCCACAACATTGGAGCTCTTGAAGAAATCTTGAGGATGCGAGTATTCTACACATAGTACATTAGTTTAGCTCACTGGTTTTTTTGTTTACAAGTTCTAGCATTTTAGTTTGATTCATGGTTTTAGAATTTTAGCAAACTAGAAAATTTTAAAATCCATGTTGCTATCTTCAAAAATTAGCTTGCTAGTGCGCATGAGTTCCCAACAATATCAGCTAATTGAGTTAGTCCCAATAGGTGATGACCGAGGATTCGATGTTGAGGAAAAAAGGTGAACGAAGCACACACACACAAGAGCGCGCACAATATTCAATTGTTTTGCCCGCTAAACAAATTTTAATTTAGGTTTTCAGTTGACAACCAAGGGTTAACAGGCCGACAACAACTAGAAAATTCCTTTTTTGTTTGGGTTAGCTCCAGATGTGTAGTATACGGTATTTTTTGTCAAAAAATCTAGTTAGCACTGTTTTTTGTTGTATTTTTCTTTTCTGCAACTATTCAATAACCCTTCTCTAATTTCTCCAGCAAAGTCGAAACCCCTAGATCGAGTCAGGAACTCTACAGCAATGGGGCGAGCTATAACTGCGCCTCTTGAATCGCGACCAATCTCAACTGCCATCTCTTGTCCCTCCAAGCACGGGGGCATCTTAAAGGCCGAGATCGATCTTTCAAGTCAAAAATATCAGCATGTCCAGGCATGAAAGAGATGGCGAGGAGGAGAAGCTGAGAGAGGGCGTCGAGGGAGAGGGATAATTCGGAAGCGAGAAATCAGGTATCTTTCTTCGTTTTTTGTCGAATTTCGGTTAAAGATACAATTTTTGCTTTATATTATATATTTCACACAATGCTAGATCATTTAGTTCTAACTTTCAGAAGATCGATCATTATTATCTTCAGCTTAATACAAGTTTGAGTGTTCACTTTAATACAAGTCATATGATTTGATTTGAGTTATTTGAACTCTTGAACTTGTCTTGCAGTCTTGAACCAGTATTAAGCTCCAAAATTTGTCATGCTCTTCTAGGTAATGGAGGGTACCACCTTGCAGTTAGATTAGTTTTTCTCGAGTTAGATAGCTCATTTGCATCATATGATTTCTCGAGTTAGATAGCTCATTTGCAACAATAATAAGGTCAAAAGAACCATTGCCCGAAAATGAACATAGATACATACACTTGCGTGTGCGCATGCACGTGTGTGTGGTGCGGGGGAGGGAGGGGAGTGACAAGTATCAAATTTTATTAATAAAAGAATGAATGGAAGACAATTAATGTTTGAATCCCCCTAATGATAATCTGGATAATGCGGATCATGAAGTAACAAATATAAGCAAGCATTGGAAACAAATAAGGCACGAGGACCAGACAGCTAAAAGCTAATATCAGCAATATAGAAAGCTATTTCATATAAATAAATAAATAAAGCAATATAGAAATCTAACTATCAACAGCCAATATAGGTTAACAGGTAAAAGGTCACATTTATCAAAACCCATTATGAAGGGTGAAACACAGATGATAATGGAACGCAGAACTATAGAATGATATTGAACAATAGGCACACTTTCATATAATTATCATACTGAAGATACCGCTTGCACAGTAAACAAATAAAACAAAACAAAATAAAGTCTGAATCCCACCTCAATTTTCCAACTTACTCAGGCAGTTGTACAAGGCATCCTTCCCCTGAGACAAAGAAAGCCCATATCCCATAAGCTCCTCACAACTCAAACTCATCATCAAGCTTCAATGCCTCTGCAGCCGCTTCCTCTTCCTCATCATCAATCACAAAGTATGGGTTGTGCACCTCCGGCCTAAACTTGTAACCCGTAAACATATAGAAAGCAAGCGTCGCAAGCTCCCCAGCCACAACACTGGTCCACAGGTATCTATATGAAGTGATTGTAAGCAAAGCATAAACCACTACCCTCGTGAAGTATATGTAGCAAATCACCACAATATAGTACTGCCTGAACAACGTCAGCTTCATTAGATTAACGGCAGCTTTCCCATCCGTCCTCGCGGCCTCTCTAAGATTCTTGATTGACCAAACAATGGGAAAAAGCACAGCACAACAACAAAGCACATCAACAAGTAAGAAAACTTGTTTCCAAGTTACCCAATCTCTCGCATAAGGTCCTGACTCATCGATTGCAACCTGAGCAATATTTGCTACAATTTGCAAAGGAATCACAACCATTAATACTTTCTTCTCCTTGTCTTGCAAAAAAGGCTTCAGAAACGACCACCCGGTCCCGATTAAGACAATCAAAGTGAAGAGGGATATCCCCTTCAAAAAACTAAATATATAGAACAGCACATCCCAGCCATGAGCACTACCGGTCCTTTCAATATACGATTTATCCTCAGCCTCACATACAAGATTCAAAGCTTTCAGAAGCACGACCGCGAGCATGAAGTAATGAATCATGAACGCAGTTTTCCTCTTCTTGATCAACACTGAGATCCAAACTACAGCGATTGCGGCATAAGCCAAGAAAAACATGAAGTAGACCTGTGGGAGCACAGCAGAACTAGCCGATTAATACCATCTATTTTATAAACAACAAGAATAGATCTGATTAAGTAACGTGTTTTATGACAGTTTATTTCTATATCATTCCGAACAGTCTTATATAGGCTGCTTCTTTCTTCGTCATCTTTCCATTGTATCATGTCCATTCACATTGCATTACATATAGAATTTATTCAGATATTGGAGGAAAACTATATTTATGGTTTTGAATGTTAGAAACATGTCAGGCAGGGCCGCCAATATGTCGGATTTGGGGAGCTACTACAACAATATATATTAGAAAATCATCAAACGTCGTTAAGAATTAATTGGGCTGGGCTAAAATTGGTTTTGGATTCAATTATGTTATCAACCCGCAGTGAAACATACATCACACCATTATATAAACTCAATTATCTACCTATTCCTAATTTTCCAAATTCCTAAGCACAAAATCCTAATTTTCCTTTGTTCTTCTCTCCATTCCCCACACAAGAAATGTACTTTATATCCCCTATCTTTTTGTTCGCTCTCTCTAGTCTTTATTTTCATTCTGGCTACTTAAACAATGAAAATTTATGTAAATTGCTAAGATAAAATCATGAAGTCGTATATTTAATTTCGACATATAGTAAATAGGAAAATATTTTTCCGACCCACTCTAACTCATAGTCGTATGCCACCCACGAGGGTAACTTCATCGACTCCATGTATGGCACCAATCAGTGTTTTAAAAAGCGGCCGCTTAAACGGATGAGCGGTTGCCGCCGCTCCGCTTTTTACCGCTTAAACGGTGTGTTATTCTCACACCTTTAATCGGATAACTATACTCTATTTCTTATTGAATAGAAGTTCATTTAAAGGATTATATATGTAGTTTTAGTACTTTTAATGGCACCCTCATTATTGATGTTTATATCTTTCTAAAGTCCTATAATAAGTAAATATGAATCGCCTTTGATATGATAATATCTAATTAACCCCAAAACCCTAATTCCTTTCATTTTTTCTTTGATCAAGACTTCGAACTGGGGATCAAATATCAGTCGTACCGGCCGATATATCGTTTTGGGACCCCTATCGATACAATAAACCCGATATAATATCGGCCAATATATCAACCGTTATGACGATATTTCCCGATATATAAACAATATCCGCTATATGAAGCACCTTTCCAATACATTTCCGATATCCGATATTTAACGATATTTAGAACCTTACTTCGAACTAAGATTTTACCAAATTCGATTATAACTTGGAAGCTTCAACTTCAAGTCCGACGCTTCGACTTCGATTTGGAGGTTTTGATTATGGGCAACTATGGTTTTCAGCTTGGAAGTTTTGGCTTCGAGCAGCCAAGGGTTTTGACTTGGAGACTAAGACTATGAAGTTGAGGAAATTCAATTTTTGTTTCGAAGAAAATAAGCAGCTAGCATTTTCGAATCTAAATTTTGATTTCAAAACTAAAGTTTTTGACCAAGTTTGAGTTAGAGTTTCGACCGTCTTTGATGTTTTGTTTTCGATTTTGACTTTGATTGGCATTAATGTCCACCTTAAAACTCGACATAAAAAGGAGTTGATGTATCTAAAATACTATATTAAAACAATTATTAACTCACAACTTAGAAGACAAAACAAAATTAAACCAAAATAAAACATTACCGACTTCTGAGCAGCCGCTTAAGCGCCCTCTTTCTTCCCACTTTTAAAATATTGGCACCAATATCTAAATGATATGAGCCCCACTCTTCTATCTCTTGAGTACATTCCGGTATGGAATAAAGGTGGGTTGGCAAAGTATTACTCATAGTAAATATCTCCCGACTGCAAGCCTTTTCAAGTTTAGGACTTGATTTCAAAACTAAGGTTTTTGAGCAATTTTGGTTTAGAGCTTTGACCATCTTTAATGATTAGTTTCAATTTGGGCTTTGATTGGCGTCAATTTCCACTTTAAAACTCGACATAAAAAGGGGTTCATGTATCTAAAATACTATATTAACACGCACCTTAGAAGACAAAACAAAATTAAACCAAAATAAGACATTCCTGACTTCTGAGCGATCGTCCAAGCTCTTAAGCGGCATCGACAGTCTAAGCACTTAAGCGGCCTCCGCTTTTAAAACGCTGGCACCAATTCCCCACTCTCCTATCTATTGGGTACATGCCGGTAGGGAATAAAAGTGGGTAGGCAAAGTATTTATCTCCTAGTAAATATCTCTGACATATCACGACACGGACACACGCGACATTGGAAAATAAACTATATATTAGTCCTATTATATAGATGATTAATTGCACAAAACCCATATATAGTTTATCCGGTAGACTTTCAAGAAGTCAGACCTGCGGGAGGACGGCGGAGCCGGCGGAGAGGTAGATCCTCTTGTTGGACCGGGGCTCGAGATTGTACATGGCGGACCTGACGGACATGGAGACCCTCAGCTGCGGGAGACAGTTGGCGAACAGCAGCGTGTACTGCCCCGGGTCCGACACGTGGAACACCGCACCGAACTTGGCCGCGCGGACGCCCCCGGACTGGGGGAGGCGGTCGAGGGTGAAGACGAGCTTCACGAGATCGGACTGCAGAGCGCACGTGACGTCAAGCTCCTGGATCTGCTGCAGCACATGGAGCCACGTGTCGCGGGTGGTGAGGAAGAAGCCGAGCTGGGAGAGGTCGAGGTCGGGGCTGGACTCGGAGACGGCGAGGCCGGTGACGTTGAGCTCGAGGATGCCGGCGTGGGTGAAGCCGAACTCGTCGAAGGGGATGATGGTGCGGGCGTCCGATCTGATCTCCATCGTCCGGATCTCCCCCGACACGGATCCGATAAGGCCCAGGAGGAGGATAGCGGCGACGACGAGGAGAGATCTGGGGACGATCGCCATCGAGATTTGGATCTCGAATCTCTCGATGGGTTTTAGGGGACCCAAAAAAGGGAGAGGCCAATTGAAGTTGTGGGGTGAGGGTAGGGGAGTAATTTTTCGGGAAGATTAAAATGGTGTTGGGGTTAGGGAGGATAGTGTCGGTGGAGATTCGTTTTCTTTGGTTAGAACTGTGGCCCTGTCATGTTTGATTTCCAAAATGGCCACATCCAAAACTAAAAGCTAAATTGTCAACAAAAAAAAAAAGAAGCAGCAATTTTTCCCTCAATCAAAATCCCCGAAGCCTCGTAATCAAAACATCCCTAAAATAGTTTTTAATGGTTAAGAAACCCATTAGTTGTGATTTGTAGTGATTGCACGATGTCTCTAGTTTCCTGCGATATCCAAGCAGTTGCTAGCAATATGTAAATAGTTGTTTATGATATCTGAACCGTTTTCTGGGATATCTAAATAGTTTGTATGAATTGGTTGGATATAGAAGGCTACTATGTTGATACCGCAGGAAAATTTTCGAGGGAGGCGAAGGAGGGTTTTGACTTCCGCTTCGAGGCCAGGGTTTTTTGATAAGGGAAAAAATGCTTGGGGTTTTAACAATTTAAACATAATATAATGATATTATATTTATATCTTTTATTATAGTCGAAGTAACATCTACTATTATAACTCAAATATACGGGTGCAACATAAAAAGCTTCTTTTTTTATATATATAAAATAATTCAAAAAAATAAGGAAAATCACTCATGAAGTGCTAGTTTCCAAACACGCCCACTCATCCTCTCAGACGCTTAATTTACATTTATGCCTTTTACCCATTCCAAAGATTTCTAAAATAACTCAACAAAATTGCTTTAGAAAAATAAAACCCGATAAAGTGGGCATGTTATCCAAAAGCAGTATGCAGCTTAAATATTCTTGCTTGCTATTTTTTCACCTAATAACTTCGATGTTGTTAAAAATTTATGTATTATCTGATACAGCATGGATCTGAGGCAGCTTGGGTTTTATCAGTAGATTTGTGTGGTGTGAGTTTTAGGCAAATATCTCACTGCCGGATCTTCAATCTTGCAAGGAAAAAAGCGCCGGAGTTATACTCTGGTCCCTTCTCCGATAATAAAACCAGTCTCTTTCTTAGAAAGGTAGTGTTTCTATTTGTGGAGAAAGGGCACCATACCTTTGCTCTCACGTTGGAGAGGTTTATATAGGTGTCACATACGGTGGTGATACAATCAATAAAGATTCGTTTAGTTATCTAGGGTCTTTTGTCAACATAGACTGCCCTTCTTGTAAAGGATCTCTAGGTAGGTCTCCTGGACCGAGTAACACGGGTTTGGACCCTTGTTTGGCCTCGTGGGCTGAGTGGAGTTGAGCCGGACCCGTCGTTGGTTATTCCATGCAGTATCAGTACCCCCTATCTCGAGCTGTCGGTTCTGAGTGCTCGGGATAGAACTGGATCATGACGGTTGGGATACAGCGATCGTGGTCTCTCGCCCTCGTCATCTATGTCTTTCATCCATTGGTTCTGTATCCCTGTCTTATCATGCGGTCACTAATCAATCCCGTCTCTTTCTTAGAGAAAAAGGAGAAACTTGGAGAGGAAGCGTCGCCATTTCTCTTGCTTAGGATTTCCAAAATCAGCGAGTCGCCGGCGATTTTTTCGCCCGTGAAGATCCATCTTTCTCTTCTAGCGCTTCTACAGTGAGTCTTCTTCTCCCCTTCTCTCTATTTCTTGTAGCTATATCTTCTGGCGTCTTGAGTGTGGATGATCAGGAGAAAGTTAAGGGTTTTAAGTATTCTCTGTCGATTACGTGTAGGTCTTCTTCTTTTTCTATTGACTTCAAAGCTAACTCTACACTCTCTATCATCGACCCTCCCGGATGGTATATTGGTTTGCACTACGAGTCCGTCCTCTCCGGACTTCGATTTCACATTCCCTCGATCTTTCTACATATTCTTAGGGATTTAAATCTTGCTTCCTTTCAAATCGTGGCCAATGGTTGGTATGAGATTGTTGCTTTTGTCTTTACGCTTTTCATGGTGAGGGAGTATTACTTGCCTGACTTCTTCACGCCTTCATAAGGGTTAGCTCCCCTACCGGTGGCCAACATCTCTGGGCTCATCTTCAGGGCAAGATCAAAATAGTCGAGGGGCTAGAGTGTAAGATCACTGACTAGTAAAAGCGGTTCATTTTTTATTGCAACTCCGACTCCCATCCGAATTTCTGACGACTTGAAGGGGAGAGAATAAGAGCGCTATCTTCAAGACATCTTTAAAGAATCTTACTTCTGGGCTCAAGATCATAGCCGTGTACCTCATGGATTTTCAAGGAGGAAGATTGAGCGTAGAGGATTTTTTCACCGATGCCAACTTCTTCATGTGCGGCATCGTCTTTCTTGACCCTGAAATTGATCTTTCTCGGGGTCACTAGAGCTAGTAGTACAATCGCGGACAGTTAACTATGGGGAGAGTATCGAGCTCCCCATGTGGGAGGAAGGAATGTCCTTAGAGATGTGACACCCCTCCCTCCCTCCTCCTCCTCCTCCTGAGACATCCCCGACCCATTCCGTGGATCCAACGGGGGAGGCTCTTCCGACCGCCAGCCATGTCCTCGATCCTATTCTCTCTAAAGCTTCTAGTGTTGAATCCACTGTGCACCCTCATGTTCCTTCTTTGAAGAACTCTCCTTCCCAGAGTCCGGGAACTCGTTGAAGTGGTAAGAGGTCGATAAGTAGATCAAAGAAGGTCTCTTCCACCCCTAGGGGTGGCAAGGTCCAAAAAAGGAGAGCTTCCTCTGCTCCCGACCCCACTGGAGAGATTGTCGTCTGTCCCCCTTCCTAACTAAGGGAGAAAGGATCGAGTCCTTCAAGTTCTGTAGTTCGTGTAGTAGATACCCCTCCCTCCGATCTAGCCATTTAATGGAGCGTTCAGGTGCTTGGTTATGACCTTATCTAACGTTGTTTTATTTCTTCTCTTTTCAAATCAGGTCGACATGAACAGAATCATTAGGAGCAAAACTTCTGCATCGGGTGGTTCGAAGCCACCGGTCCCTAGAAACTCTTCCAAGGGTTCCAAGCGTTGAATGGATGGGAGGTTTCTATTTACCGCCGAAGACTGGACCGGGACATTGGGACGTCTAGCCAGAATTTGGGGGCAGATACTATTTGAACATATCCACCCACCTCTCGGAAGATACCAAGTTAATTTATGGCACAGTACATCGGAGGTTTGGATAGATGCGGCCGATATAGAAGACTTTATCAGATTTCCCCTCGTTTATGAGGGGGCTTTAATTGTGGGGACGCTCTTCCGTGCAGGCGCAAGCCCCTGCAGTTAATTACGTTATCGCGTTGCGATAACAACTTTCTCCTGCTCCGGTAGTTCACTTCGTGTCGTGTTGAATTTTGTTTATTTTGATTGCCCGTAGATTGTATACGGAGACTATTTTATGTCGTCGCCCGTAAGACACGAATTACTCCATATCCGTATGTTTATGAATTTGGGTTTTGAACTTAGGTTGTATGTTCCATCAGTTCAAAAAATATTTTATTTAATTTAAGGACTGTTATTCTGGTTTGAGATTAAGATTGACTTAAATATATATGTGAGTATTTGAGCTCAATTTATTATAACTAAGGATATGTTAGTTTTGTATGAGATTAAGATCAACTTAGCAATGAGCTCGGTTATGAGGAAATTTCAGAGACTTAGTCAATTTGGGTTGACTCTTGGGGTTTTTTCCCTCATCAGAAGTGTTAAGCACCTAATCTTTTGACTATGGATATGATATCCAATTACTGCTCTGGCATTCACGTGCGTATCACGTGAGGTGTTCAGAATTAGGCATTGTCCTATCAGTGCTAAGCACTTAATCATTTTGACTATAGAGTGCTAAGCACTTTCTTTTTTTTTTACAGCGTTCACGTATGGAACACATGAGGCGCCGGATTTTTATTAATTGGCGCTCACGTGTGAAGTGTTGGAGATAGTGCCCTCAGAGTCAATTATTGGATCACAGGCACGTGATTGCAATGATTGAGGGGAGGACCTGTCCCAGTAGGACAGTCTTACTCAAGATGATAGTATGCTATCTGGTTTATCTTTATCATCGTGTACTGCTTTAGGTGACCTTACGATTCGCTATTACATGTTGATAGAGCCCCTAGGATTCTTGCTTGACTACCAGCAGTATGAGGGCGATCATATAAGTGAGAGCTGGAGTCTATAAGCACATCCTTAAAAGGTCCCTAGTCGTGGGAGTTTCGAGACAGGGCATCGATACTCCGGAGTAGACTAGTGTGTACAGTCGAGACCCCGACGAGGAGCGGTGGCTGGTCTCACAAGCCACTGGTGTCAGTTGGTTCACCTAAGATGTATACAGGTTCTCATTGGATTATGAGTACACCGGACAGGACTCGCCGGGAACCTGCTATTGGTCTTATACCAGACGTCAGATAGCAGTTCCCTGGTGACATGTGTACATGTTAGTTCTATTAGTTATATGTATGCCCTAGAGGCCATTACTGTACATTGGATGTATATTGTAGTGGATGCTGGGACATATATAGGGAGGACTTTCTTGCTCGACATGATAGTATGCTATCTGGTTGCTCTTTACCTTAACGTGTACACAGATTGTCTCTCCATTACATGTTGGTAAAGCCCTTAGGATGTGTACTTGACTACCTAGACTATGATGCGGATCATACTAGTGGGGACATGGTAGTCCATAAGTACAATCTTCAAAGTCCCTAGTCGTGGGTGTATCGAGACGGGGCATCGATATACCAGAGTAGACTAGCGTGTAGCTTCTCGACCCATACAGATGGGCGATGGATGATCCCATATCCATTGGTGTTTGACATCGGAGATGATATACGGGTGCTCAGTAGAGACTGGGTACACTGGACGGACTCGCCGAGAACTCCCAGATGGTATTATACCTCACGTCAGATGGCAGTTCTCTGGTGACACTGGTACAGAGTAGTCTGTTGACCCGAGATCGTCATAGAGTCTTGTGTGGTTCCCACTGTGCTTTGATTTCCATCTTACCACGTCCAAGAGGGCGTGCAAAACGGTGGTTTTTGGGTACAGTCCTGAGTCACATGGAGGCAATGAGCGATAGGAGGGGATTCGTCTCTCCCGGTATAGGGAGTTGATGTTGCGCTGTGTTCGATTGGCTATAACAGGAAATCCCTGGCCAGGGTTGCTGAGATTTACTGGTAAGTGTTACCAGTAGTTTCTCGAATTGTTATAGACCTCATATCGACACGACTTATCGAGCTATTGGGGTCTGACGTTTACCACCCCTAGGCAAGATATGCGACATATCAGACGATCAGACCGGACTGTACGGTAGTGTTACTGGTTGGATTCACTGGAGTGTGAGCGGGCTTGCTCGTCGATCTTCAGATCGCTCAATACCCGGGTGGCCGTTACGTTTAGCAGACCGCTTGCGGCTTGTGGATGTTTGATATGATCATCATCTGCTGCTGGCGTATTGACGAGTCTTTAGAGTCCTACACAGAGGTTTCCTGGCTCAAGCGAAACGAAATAGGAGCGCATATGAGATATGTGCGGGACCGAGAATAATGCGTGTATGTGATACCGTATTTCATTCTCGCGATGAATGTATCGATTAGGTTATATGCGATATACCCTAGTTATCGAATCAAGGGTTGATTCGATAAACCGATGCGTTGCATACTAGTCGGTTATATACGATATGACCGGATCGTTAAATCAAGTGTTGATTTAATGATTTGATGCATAATTATATATTTGATATATTACTTTGCATTAACTAGTATCGGTTCACTTTAAATGGATTTTCTCACTCGGGTGTGCGCATTGCATATGCGATATGATTTTGTGCACTTTATTGTATCATGTTTGATGATGCATCATTGCTAGGTTTTGTGTAAAGAATTTAACCAAGGTTATTTAAATGGTTAGGTTTTTTATATTCATTATTCATTTAAGGAAAAGAAAAGAAAAATGGTGGCATTCTTGTGTTAATTCATGAAGCTTCATGAATACTTTGACTTAGTCACCATTTTTTGTCTTCATTCCTAACCTAACCATTCACTTAACTTGGGTTTTGTCTCTACACATAACCATGGTCATGTTATGATAAAGATTGGATTATTCTTTTCTTTTTAATTAACATATCATACCATTTTCTTCTTCTTCTTCCTTGAACAAAAGAAGAAAAAGCTTTCTTCTTCAATGGTAGATTGATGATTTGAGTGAGAAATCCAATTCTAAAGTTTACCCACTTCCTATTTCTTCATCCTCTACCTCTTGCCAAGTAGTAGAGCGTGTTTACTTCACAAGTTTCTTGACTTGGTGAAGTCGGAGCTTGATTTAGCGATGCCTCGACGTAGATCATCTTCGGCATGGACATCGACGACCTAGCTTGCCCAATCTCCGACGAAGCCGACGTTAGAGCCCGGGAACTCACTTGGACAGCGGAGGGAGATCGTTGCGGAGCTATGGAGGTGGAGCAAACGGATCTACAAAGGTTGTATTTCCTATAAACCCTAGTTAAGTTGTTAACTAGATTGTTTTTCGCCTAGATTTCTAGCAAACGATCCGTACATTAGAGTTTCTCGGCACTAGATTTTTGAAATTGGCATGATCGATGCCTTATGAGACCTCACTAGAGTGCCTAGGAACCCTACAGTGGTATCAGAGCCTAGCTAGAGCCTTAGGCGAAGTCCCGACGGAATTTGAAGTCCGAACGAACCCGAAACCCCGAACCAATCTTGCTCTCTGTACATTTTTGAAAACAGTGAGTTTTTCCAAATTAAAAATATGTAGAGAACTCAGCAGGGAAATATAAGAATTACGGCGCAAAATTTTTTGGATGAACAGTTAAACCCGCGGCGGAAGCGCGGCATAAGGTAGGTTAATGCGGCGGTTCCGCCGCATATTGATGACGTCAGCCCTAAATTTTTACACTGTAATTCATTGTATCTGGTTCTGAGTTCTCTGGATGTTTTGAAATTTTATTCAAGAGTTGAATTTTCTGGAGTTGTTTTGGGGATTCGGTATTTCGATCGGGGTATCAAATTTTGTCTATGTGGCTTTCCGGATAAATTTTAGAATATGTTAAAATGTTTGACCGGATATAAATACCCAATTTTTCCCCTATCGGGAAATTTCCAAGTGTTGGATTTTTCCGAAGTTTAACGACGTTCTAAGTAGTGCAAGTAACGCAATGGACCCTCTAGAAGACAACAAACCTTAACTCGATTATGTGACCGTCTTGAACTGCCCTTTGAACCTTCGGGTTTGGGGCAGTACGGCGTGCCACATGTGAGGCGTTGGCTTGACCCTTCTACGGCTGGACCGTTGGTACTGAGGCACGAACTGAATGTTGTTAGACTTATTTCATGTGTTGAGCTGTATCGGGAAAAGTTAGGTGTTCGACTGTTCGATCGAAAAGTTTAACATTTTCTGTTTATCTGGAAAGGGATACAACAATTGGAATTCACAAAAGTTATGTGATAACTGAATGAATGTTATAAACGTAGCAATTTAGTCTCAATTGATCAGTTGCCACGGAATTTTGATGTGATCAAAAGTCCGTTGCAATCACGTAGCGTACGCGGATATTCGCCGGGTAAACTTAATAGACAGCCTCACTCCATAGCCCCGACCAAGTGACTGTAGGAGAACCCCGTCGCCGAAAGCATCCGTTCGGGTGCTCGCGGCAGCGGTGTTCCTCCTTGGTGCACTTCGTCGACGGTATCGGGGGTGCGGCCGCCTACTGAAGTTTGCGACGAGTATTCAATCAAAATGTCGGGAATCTTGTTGAATTACCCGACTCGGTATTGAAAAGTGTTTTCGATAATGAGACTAAAATGCGGTGTTTATAATTATTAGACATGCGATGTCTAAAGAATTCATTTGGTCAGGCATGTGATGTCTGAGGTGGTTGCGGATTCCAACTGTTGTAGTTTTACACTTTCTTTTCTGTGACCGTAAGTGTAATATGTGATATCGCCGGTTTCGTTGCTATATGTCAACGACAATTGGGATGCGCATGTTTACTTACGTTGATGACATGTGATGTTATGTGTTGCTGGATATGTTATATTGGATCGTCGTGTTTGAATAGCCGGGGGTTTTTATGTGAGATGAGTGTTTTTCATTTTCATTCATGTAAAAACTTGTATGTAATATTCTTTTATTGGGGCGCTTCCAGGTAGCGGAAGTTGTCACCTTTTGTATATTATTTACTTTTCTGCACTAGGATAGACCTAAGGAGGAGGGCACAAGCAACCGGGTTCTGGAGTCCAGTGGGAGACCAACTCGAGGAGTCGAGTCCGGGTCTCCTAACTCTAGAATTGGTAGGGTTGCTTGCCGCTCTCGTAGGGGTCGAGGGGTGTGGGATTGGCTATTTATCACGACCGTGGAATCCGTGTTTTATACTGGCTCGTATTGAAAACACGGACGTCCTAGTATATCCAATATTTCATATGTTTCTTCTGCTGCGATATCTGTGATGTGATCATGTGATGTTCTGTGATAGATACAGTATATAGTATATATGATATATTATATAGACGTTACTTATGTTTTACACCCGTGCTAGCCCTGCCCTGCTCTGCCGTTAGTTACCTAACCTAACGGTGCACGAGGGGACATCGAGGCGAATGCGGATGGCATAAGTGTACGTCGTATTTATCTGTGATGTTTAGGTACTTAAATGATGGGACTTCATTAATGAGATTAATGAAATAAAAGAAACCTAAGATGTTGTAGAATCGAATTTCAAAATAAAACAGGTAGCTACAGTTCTTGCTTTGCACAGCGGTATATGCGATATATCCTGCACCTTATTCGATAAGGAAAGGACCGAGATCCCTTCACCGGGAGTGACTCCTTTAGCAATAACTGGCAGATGCTACACACTCGGTTTGTCTTTTGATTGCTTTTAAGAGTTTTTGCTTTGCACAGTGATATATATGATATATCCCGCACCTCATTCGACGAGGAAAGGACCGACGATCTCTTCACCGGGAGTGACTCCTTTAGCAAAACTAGAAAAGCCTCAAAAGCACTCCATTTTAAAATCATTTGATTCTACAACGATATCAAGTTCATTACGCAATAGGTTTTCAGAAAAACCTGTCGTAGCCCTCCGTCATTTCAGATAAGTTGTATATAGTATTCGTGCTGCATTTGTTGGCTTTCGTCAAGGTGCAGTGTGCGGTAGCTATATGCTGCTTATCTGCTAGCATACGATGCGATTGGATTAGGGTAGTCGTACGGCTTTGTTGGCTTTCGTCAAGGGTCGTGCGGGTGGGTTTAATTCAATCAAGAAATGTACGGGTTGAACTTGACTAGCGGGCTATGGTTTGTTGGCTTTCATCAAGGTCATAGCACGTTAGGGGCAAAATATTATCAGGAATTTCAAGTGTTGAAATTTGCAATGAGATTGCATACCTTCTATGAGATAGTTGGATCCTGATACCCGCTGCGAGTAATAGTTACTCCTGGGAGAGTTTTATACATTACAATTAGCCGATCAAGTAGGTGTCTAGAAAGGTGTCAACGGGGTTACGCCTCTGGGAAAACGAGGTTTACAGTAATTAAGTTCGTGCGAAAGCACGGGGGACCTCCCTCAAAGTACCGACACTGGCCTGGCTGAAAGATTGGCGAACTTGTAGTGTGTAATTAATCCCGGCTAGTCTTTCCTTTTAGGGTTTGAAGGAAGATTTGATAAAAAGCAGTGGGAGCCATCCTGATTAGATAAAATAATAACCAATCTATTCTTGCAAGAGCGCACGCTGAGTGTTTTCTTCTCTCTCTCTCCTGGTAGCGACCATGTCACGCCTTAATCAAGATAATAATACGGATTATTGACCGAACCCGCTTGTTATATAGAGCTGGGGAACGTTGGTCCCGCTCCAACTTATAATTGTTATAAGACAGAGCAGGAAATTGGGGAATACCAGATTTCCCGTGCCGCCCAAACGAAGAGAGTGCATGCTGATGCATCATCTTCGGGTGTGTTCATTATACAGAACTGTTTCTCAGTATCCTCCGTATCCTGGTATATGATACCGGATCAGGATCCCAGATATGTAAGATGTTACATAGGGCTACAAAAGGGTAGAAAAACTGAGAACGGGTGATAAGTTTCATGAGGCAGAAAACGGGGCAAGTGTTGCAGCCAAGTCTGTTGGTCACTGTCACCCTGTATTGTAATACATTGATTCTGAACGTATGTTATTAGATACCGAACCTGATATACAAAATCATATCAGTCTCTTTATTAGTAAAGAAATGATAAAATTTTGTATTGTTGGATAATGTTTTGAACATTTCCTATATCAAAAGTTGATCGGTTCAGGCACGTTATCTAAAAGCATTGATGTTCTAAATCAAACTACAGTTCTTAGTATATGGAACACACACAAGAGGAAGAGTTCAGAAATGAACGAATTCTTCTTGAGGTATTGTAGACTAGGTCAGATCAATATGACCCGACTAGCTAGAGTTACATAAAGATGTATATTTAAATTAGTTTGAATTTACATCTTGTGAAACTCACCAGTCATGTCACAAAGATAAGATGACCATAGCTCTGTTTATTGGAAACAGAGAAAGAGTTAGTGAACTCTTGGGATGATACATGTTGATGTATATAGGTCCCCTGTCTACACATGCCAGGACTGATTCTTTATACTTCATTACGTTCTCTGATGATCTCTTTAGATTCAGACATATGTTCTTATTGAAACACAAGTCCGAACCTTTTGAGATATTCACAGAATATAAGTTAGAAGTAGAGAACCAAAATACGGGTATAAGTATAATGTCCTATGATGAGATCAAGGAGGAGAATACTTGTGCATGGAATTCCTGGACTATTCTAAAGGAGAATGAGATTCTCTCTCAGCATTACTCCTCCATATACACCATAGCACGATGGTATATCGGGGTGGAGCAGATACACCCTATATGATATGGTGTGCTCTATGATGAGTAATACTGAGTTACCTTTTTCTTATTGGGTGTTATGCACTTGAGAAGCTGCATACCTATTGAATAGGATTCTAATCAAATCAGTGCCTACCACTTCATATGTGATATGGAAAGGGAAGAGCCAATCTCTTAAGATAGTTAAGATTTGGGGTAGTCCGGCCTATGTCTAAAAAGCAAAATCCGGACAAGCTCGAGGCAAGGTCTGTAATGTAGAACTGGAAATGTTCCAGCCATACAAACTGCAGCTGATGATTTGATAGAACCAAAGGATTCAGTAGATTCCAACGAACCTCGGCCTCTCCGCCGACCTAGTAAGGTTCCTCACCCACCTGAGAGATACTTCGGTTTCTCTATGACAGAGGGAGCGAGGAATGCATCATGAGATGATGACCCAACTAGCTTCGAGCTGGCCATCAGGAGTGAGACTCTGTAAGAATGGCTGGATGTTTAGCGATCTGAGATGGAATCCTTATACACCAACAAAGTATGGACTTTAGTTGCTATATCTGAAGGGTTGAATCCCCATCAGGAGCAAGTATATCTTGAGAAGATTACTTGGTGTAAATGGAAAAGTTGAGACTTTCAAAGCTAGACTTGTTAAAGGTTTTCGTCATCAACCAGGCGTGGATAATGATGAAACCTTTTCCAGTATCTATGCTTAAGTCCATCCAGATCCTACTTGCCACGGCTACATACCATGACTACGATATCTGGCGGTTGGGTGCCATGACTGCTTTTCTAAATAATGATTTAGAAGAGTGAGTCTATAAGTACACAGCCAGAGGGCTTCGTAAACAGTGGGAGCAGCGGAAACGTGTGCAAGATGTTTTATAAGATAAAGCAGGCATCGCGGAGTTGGAACGTCTGTTTTGATGTGTTTGTCAAGGAAGTTGACATCATCAAAATGGTAGATGAACCTTGTATAAACAAAAAGGTAGTAGGGAGTATGGTGGTGATCCTCGTAGAGTACGTGGATGACATACTCTTGATAAGAAAGGAGTTTCCTATGCTACGCTCGGTCAATCTCCGTTTATCACAATGATTCTCCATATAGGATCAAAGTGATACCTCCTATATCCTGATTTTTGGATCTATGAGATAGATCTAATTGGATGTTAGGATACTCACTAGTAGTAGTGAGATGGTATCAATCGATCCTGGGGAGAATCACTGGAAGGGTTCCAGAGTGATAAAGACGACTGAATGTCAGTCGCAGGCATTGTCTTTACCCTCAGTAAAGGGACGGTATATTGGAAGAGCTCCAAGCTAGATACCGTGACATACTAGACGATAAAGGCTGGATACATCGCTACTTATGATGCTACTAAAGAGGATGTTTGGATGTATAATGGTTCATGAGATGAACTATGTTCCTACCATTGTGAGACAATGGAGTTGTGGCTTATGCCAAGGAACGCCGGTCCCATCAGTGATCCAGACTTATTCTAAGGCAGTATCACCTGATCATGGAGATGGTTGATCTCCAGAGTGATCGAGGCAAGGAGAGCAGACTTAGAGGATAACGCAGCGGATCCACTCACGAAGGCCTATTCCCAGAGAGAGACTTTTATGGGATGGTTGAGTATGAGATACTACAACCACTGCTACAGATGGCCCTAGTGCAAGTGGGAGATTGTTAGTTATATGTATGCCCTAGAGGCCATTACTGTACATTGGATGTATATTGTAGTGGATGCTGGGACATATATAGGGAGGACTTTCTTGCTCGACATGATAGTATGCTATCTGGTTGCTCTTTACCTTAACGTGTACACAGATTGTCTCTCTATTACATGTTGGTAAAGCCCTTAGGATGTGTACTTGACTACCTAGACTATGATGCGGATCATACTAGTGGGGACATGGTAGTCCATAAGTACATCCTTCAAAGTCCCTAGTCGTGGGTGTATCGAGACGGGGCATCGATATACCAGAGTAGACTAGCGTGTAGCTTCTCGACCCATACAGATGGGCGATGGATGATCCCATATCCATTGGTGTTTGACATCGGAGATGATATACGGGTGCTCAGTAGAGACTGGGTACACTGGACGGACTCGCCGAGAACTCCCAGATGGTATTATACCTCACGTCAGATGGCAGTTCTCTGGTGACACTGGTACAGAGTAGTCTGTTGACCCGAGATCGTCATAGAGTCTTGTGTGGTTCCCACTGTGCTTTGATTTCCATCTTACCACGTCCAAGAGGGCGTGCAAAACGGTGGTTTTTGGGTACAGTCCCGAGTCACATGGAGGCAATGAGCGATAGGAGGGGATTCGTCTCTCCCGGTATAGGGAGTTGATGTTGCGCTGTGTTCGATTGGCTATAACAGGAAATCCCTGGCCAGGGTTGCTGAGATTTACTGGTAAGTGTTACCAGTAGTTTCTCGAATTGTTATAGACCTCATATCGACACGACTTATCGAGCTATTGGGGTCTGACGTTTACCACCCCTAGGCAAGATATGCGACATATCAGACGATCAGACCGGACTGTACGTAGTGTACGTGGTTGGATTCACTGGAGTGTGAGCGGGCTTGCTCGTCGATCTTCAGATCGCTCAATACCCGGGTGGCCGTTACGTTTAGCAGACCGCTTGCGGCTTGTGGATGTTTGATATGATCATCATCTGCTGCCGGCGTATTGACGAGTCTTTAGAGTCCTACACAGAGGTTTCCTGGCTCAAGCGAAACGAAATAGGAGCGCATATGAGATATGTGCGGGACCGAGAATAATGCGTGTATGTGATACCGTATTTCATTCTCGCGATGAATGTATCGATTAGGTTATATGCGATATACCCTAGTTATCGAATCAAGGGTTGATTCGATAAACCGATGCGTTGCATACTAGTCGGTTATATACGATATGACCGGATCGTTAAATCAAGTGTTGATTTAATGATTTGATGCATAATTATATATTTGATATATTACTTTGCATTAACTAGTATCGGTTCACTTTAAATGGATTTTCTCACTCGGGTGGTGCGCATTGCATATGCGATATGATTTTGTGCACTTTATTGTATCATGTTTGATGATGCATCATTGCTAGGTTTTGTGTAAAGAATTTAACCAAGGTTATTTAAATGGTTAGGTTTTTATATTCATTATTCATTTAAGGAAAAGAAAAGAAAAATGGTGGCATTCTTTTGTTAATTCATGAAGCTTCATGAATACTTTGACTTAGTCACCATTTTTTGTCTTCATTCCTAACCTAACCATTCACTTAACTTGGGTTTTGTCTCTACACATAACCATGGTCATGTTATGATAAAGATTGGATTATTCTTTTCTTTTTAATTAACATATCATACCATTTTCTTCTTCTTCTTCCTTGAACAAAAGAAGAAAAAGCTTTCTTCTTCAATGGTAGATTGATGATTTGAGTGAGAAATCCAATTCTAAAGTTTACCCACTTCCTATTTCTTCATCCTCTACCTCTTGCCAAGTAGTAGAGCGTGTTTACTTCACAAGTTTCTTGACTTGGTGAAGTCGGAGCTTGATTTAGCGATGTCTCGACGTAGATCATCTTCGGCATGGACATCGACGACCTAGCTTGCCCAATCTCCGACGAAGCCTAGAGCCCGGGAACTCACTTGGACAGCGGAGGGAGATCGTTGCGGAGCTATGGAGGTGGAGCAAACGGATCTACAAAGGTTGTATTTCCTATAAACCCTAGTTAAGTTGTTAACTAGATTGTTTTTCGCCTAGATTTCTAGCAAACGATCCGTACATTAGAGTTTCTCGGCACTAGATTTTTGAAATTGGCATGATCGATGCCTTGTGAGACCTCACTAGAGTGCCTAGGAACCCTACAAGTTCATCGACCTGAGATCGTCATTTGTCTCGTGTGAGTTCCCATTGTGCTTTGATTACTACCCTACCATGGCTTAAAGGAGTCGTGCAAACATGTTTTAGTTGGGTACAGTCCCGAGCACATGGAGGCAGTGAGCGGATCTACAGGGGTTCGTCTCTCCCAGTATTGGGGGTGAGGTCGCGCTGTGTCGAGGAGAGCCAGAACATGAAAAGTCCTTGGCCAAGGCAGGAGATTTGCTGGTAGGTATTCCAGTAGTATCTCAGGGTGTTCTGGGCTGCACTCCGACATGACTTGTACCGCTTTGAGGGTCTGACTTTTACCAACCCCCTAGGCCCGCCATGCGATGCTCTTAGACGAACGGACCGGACTGTACGGATATTGTCACTGACAGGCTCAGTAGGGTGTCAGGATGAGTTCGCTCATTGATGTTCCTTTTAGTCAGTATCTGGTAGCCCGTTACGTATTGGCTTATACCTCTGACGTGCTAGTGGTTAAATCCACAGCCATAGTATTGACGAGTCTTTAGAGTCCACCACACTCAGTTACTCAGGTTTCGGGCGAAACGCTGTAGAGGCCGTATGGAGATATGGCAGGGTTCGATCAGATACGTGCGGTATTGCACGGATCGTGATCGGACGGTTTTTACTAGCCGGCTTTGGCTTAAGCCGGATCCTAGTATTAGATAGTGTAGTTTTGTCTCTTTGCATTTGTGTTTAGTGGAAATACAAATGCGGGCATGTATTTGCAGTTAGCGGGGTTTTCCTGTAATTTATTACGGGATCAGTTTTCTGAGGTTGCCAGTTTGCATTCCGTTCCGGCCGGTTTTCTTTTATTCCTTCACGACCGGACTTTGATGGAGGGGGTTATTTGCACATTTGCAAATAACATTTTGTGGAGGGCTTTCATGCATTTGTGAGGCATCATGAGTGTTCTTTTCATCATGAGATTCCTTATTGGTCTTATCTTTGATTTATTGTGATGGTTTGATTTGTGAGTTGAAAAGGGAATTGGTGTGACTTTATTTAGCTTGATAAATTTCCTTTTCTCCACTTGCTTTTTCCTTCACTACCATTCTCATTCTTGAGAGGGGGGCCGGCCACATCTAGGGAGAGGAGAGGGATCATTTTATTGGGTGGCAAAAATCATCACCTCAT
Source organism: Agapanthus africanus (assembly GCA_030015575.1). Lineage (NCBI taxonomy): Eukaryota > Viridiplantae > Streptophyta > Magnoliopsida > Asparagales > Amaryllidaceae > Agapanthus > Agapanthus africanus. Next base: position 447,629,668 of record JASDDO010000012.1, on the reverse strand, counting down.
TCTTCCATTCATCCATAAATGAGAGTTCCATTTTAGAAGCTCATTCTCCTTCTCATTCTCCTCCAAACTCCTCCATCCATGGCAACTTCTAAAACCCTAAAGAGACATGGCTACTACACTATTCTATAGCAAGCCTTGGACGCGTCGGCTAGCCAACTTCGCGCCCGAGTTGCCTCGGTCAAGAGGCGGGAGCCCGTAAAAGATTCCGGCTACGTGGTGCTTTTCCGACGAGCGAGGAGGTGATGAACATTCCGCAAGAGATCGGAGTGGAGACGAAGACCGAAGGACACGGATCGCTTGGTATAACTTCTCTACTCTTTTCTTGTTTGCTAGTTTGCTAGGTTAATGGCCCGATCCGGGTGAAAAGTGCGCGGTGGTGCCGGTTGCAAGTTTTGTAAAGTTTTTGTTTCCGCGTTTCCGGCGTCGGATCGACGGGCGGGGCGCCCCCGCGGGCTTACATTGGTATCAGAGCCACGCCATTAACCATGCCTAGCTTGCTCTAGTGTGTTTATAACTCGATCGAACAAAAATCCCAAAAAACCGTATTTTCCTATGCATGTGTTTTCTGTCGAAATATTTTCTGCTCCAAAATTTTTTCAGGTCATTGCAGAAACACAAGCTCGAAATTCTAAGAATTCTGGTAAATTTTGATGCAGTGATCTCTTAATACGGCCGCGGAAACGCGGCCAAACCCCTGGTTTGGCCGCGGTTCCGCGGTGGTAAGGTGTCCTCACTGCACCAAAATTTCCTAGTAGGCTTTAGACTTGGAAATAGGGGTTTTGGGATATTATTTTTGGGCCCAGATTTTCTGTGAGTGCTACAATATTGCTTGGTGGCCCACTTGATAAAATTTGTTCGATCGGATATTTTAAACATGCCAGTTCACAATATTTACATTATATCTGCGACCGTGAATGTTACTCGATCGGTAAATCCAGTCTATCTGCTATAGCCCTTTTAGACGGATTTGCGAACGTGACATTCACGTTGATATTCTGTGTTTTGCTGTGTTGTTGCGGATCGGTCGTGGGGGGTAGCCTGGTTGCAATGTTAGTACAGTATTGTTGTATTATGTACATTTGATATTGCGGGGCGAGCGTCCGACATGTGGACTGCCATCACTGCCTGTTTGTATTATTATTTTGGGGCACGACCAGGTTGCGGTCGATGTACCCGTTGTATGTATTTTTTTACTTTCTGTACTAGGATTACCCCAGGAGGGGTGCATGGATAGCCGGGTTCTAGAGGGCAGCAAGCCCGCATCTCATGGCGTTGAGACGGAGGGGGCTTTACTCTAGAATTGGCGGGCTATTCGCCGCACTCGTAGGGGGTATAGGTGGACCCAGGAGGGGTGCCCAAGTTACCGGATTCCGTGAAGTGCTGGGTGGTCCATTCACGTTGCTGAAGGGGGCTGCCTCGCTTCAGGTTTTGGGCGGGTAACTTGCCGCGCCTGTAGGGGTCTAGGATTTCATTGCGCAGGCTATCCACACGACCAGGGGAACGTCGGGTTTCAACAGCGGCTCTGTGAAACCCGGGGATCCCAGATATCTGTATTGATCTGTGTTGCTATACATTTCTGTGTTGCTGCTTTTTTATCACGCTTTGAGCGAAAATTATATATTATATATACTAGTAGATGTTGTATATATTTTGCATCCGCGCTAGTCCAGTCCCCGCTCTGTCGTTAGTTAGCTAACCTAACGGGTGATGACGGGACCCAGTGGCGAATGCGGAAGGCATATACGTACGTCGGTATATTTTCGTTCTTTGTGGTGTGATCAATTGATGGGACTGCGTTGATTCGGATCAATGCAAGATAAACAAACCTATTCTGATGTTGTTGGAACACTTTTCAAAAAGCTGTTATTGTAAGGACGTTCATTTTTGTTTTGCATAGTGGTATTCAGTTGGAATATCCTGCTCCTCAGTCGACGAGGCAAGGGCCGAGATCCCTTCACCGGGAGTGACCCCTTGGACAGAAGTTTGCATCAGGGCAATAACTTCATTATAGCCGATTACTTTTGCTTTGCATCGTGGTATTCAGTTGGAATATCCCGCACCTCATTCTACGGGGAAAGAGCCGAGATCCCTTCACCGGGAGTGACCTCTTTAGCAAAGGTTTTTGTCACTATATTTTTAAAAAGCTATCAGTTCCTTCAACGATATCAAGTTCATTACGTTAAAGGTTTTCGCCAGAAACCATTCGCCGTCGTTTCATATGGATAGTTAATAGTATTCAAGCTGTGTATGTTGGCCAAAGTCAAGGCACAGTGTTTGGTACCTGTTGGGTATTCATATGCAGTATAGATAGATGCGTTGGTTTGGGACAGTCGTACTGCCATTTTGGCCAAAGTCAAGGGTAGGTACGGGTGGGTTCAAATTAACCAGGAAAATGACGGGTAGAACTTGACATGTGACTTATGATATGTTGGCCAAAGTCAAGGTCATAAGAGCATGGGGTAGAAATCCACATCGGGAGTTTCAAAAGTACTGAAACTTGCCAGATATGCGCATACCTTCTGTAGTGTGATAGCGTGAGCGGATTCCGTCACGTTATCATGCGATGATGGTTGGATCCCGATTCCCACTGATGAGTTGGTTTACTCCTCGGGTGATCCCAGCTAATTCTTCTTTCAGGTTTGGGGAAGAATTTGACGTTACAGTGGGAGGTTTCCAGATTAGATAAAGTGACAACCATTCTGATCTAGGTTAGAGTGCACGCTGAGTGTTTCTTTTCTCTCTCTCTTTAGCAGTGACCATTGACCCGACCCTAGACTATGACTCAGAGACCAAGTTGACCGAACTTACTTAACACTGGCTTTTGGATTGTCAGAGTTGCAAACTTCTTTGCCACTCCTACTTTTACCCTTTTCTCCGGGACACCCTGTATTACTACGAACGTCCACTTCCATTGGACAAAACCATCGTATGGTTATATACGAACTCGAAGGACTTCGAGGATGGTTTCTGGTTCTGGAGAAAACGGATAGGACTATTCAGTTGTCTTTTCTTTTCACCTTCTCTCAGGTTGCGAGTACTCCTTGGTTTAGGAGTAGTACACCTATTACGCAAATTGGATAGTCTTCTTCCAAACCATAGGCTGGTGCCGACCGGTAGGGAATGAAGAAAACCAGTTAGCCTAAACGGTGTACAGAAGCTATTAAGTTAAGACAAAGCAAGGGATTAGTAAGAGGGCAAAGTAAAGTGCGACTGCTATTCACGAACAAACCAAGTATTTCTTCGCCAATCCTAAATCACCTTTGTATTTCTCCAGGACACTCCGTATCACTACGAAGATCCCAGTTTATTGGATAATCCATCGTATGGTTATATACGAACTCGAAAGGAACTTGTTCCAGTTCGGGGATGGATCCTGGTTCAGGAGAAATAGGAATAAAGTACATTCAGGTGTCTTTTATCTTCACCTTCTCTTGAGTTGCGAGTGCTCCTAGGATTAGGACAGTACACCTTTTATGCTTATTGGATAATCTTCTTCCAAACCATAGGCTGGTGCCGAACGGTAGGGAATGAAGAAAACCATTTGGCCTAAAGTGTTAGTGTATATGCCCTAGAGGCCATTACTGTATCATACTAGTATGTATATTACTTGATGGAAGCTTGGGATATTCACAGTTGTACAGACAATCTTGCTCAATATAGTAGTATGCTACTTGGTTTATCTCTGCTATAATGTGTACTTGTGTGTTTATTTATTATATCACCTATACGCATTAGTAGAGCCCTTTGGATCTTTGCTTGATTACCGGCGTTGTGATGGCGATCACACTCGTGGGGGCTGGGTAATCTACAAGCACATCCTTATACACGTTGATCAGTCGAAAATATTGTATATTTTAGCCGGCAATTTCCTTAACATTTGCATACATTTAAAAGTGTTTGGCATTCATATTCTACATATTAGCAAATCTGTCACAAAATATGAGATTGCATGTGTTAGACTTTTAAACCGACACTTTAAAGGAAATTAACCGCATTTCATGGCATCGCATCATTTCTGTATTTGCGCAACACTTGTCTTGAGTCTGTGCAGGAAAATACGGAAGAAAAAGACCAAAGAGCTGATCAAAAATACGCCAACTAAATCATTTCAGATCTGGTAGCAGTGCAGAAGGAATTAGACAATTCTGTATATAAAATAAAAGCCCACAACTCAGGCCCAAGAAGCAACAGAGAGCCCAAGCTCTAAGTCTCCACTTCAGCCGCGGAACCGCGGCAAGAGATGGATTGCGCCGCGGTTCCGCGCCTCCTCTGCCACGTCAGCATTGCAATTTTAGAGCAGAATTCTTTTCTCTGGGCCCACAGTGCTTTATGATACTTAAAGTTCCAGAATTCTCTCAAAGGGACTGCCAGATCAGCAAAGAAAATTAAGGAAGGCTAATCCTAATTAAGCTCCTAATTAATCCTCTTCTAGAAGCTCCTCCTAACTAATCACATCTAGAAGTTTCTCCCCTAACTAACTTTTGGAGGGAAATTTGAATTTCTTCAACAAACTTTAGGAGGGAAAGTTAGAATTTGAAATCCTAGATCTAGGGTTAGTTATCTATAAATAGAGCCTAGATCTAAGGGTGGAGGTTGTTCTTTAATCTTCATTAGTTAAAAATAATCATTCTACACCATTTTCTTCCACAAGTCTCGTGACAAGGCTTGTGCGAAACCCTAACCCTAATTCCACTCCTAATCCAAGATCTTGAGTACCAAATCAAGCAAGAAGCCTTCAACCTTTTAGGAGCCGAGCCGATCTTCAATTGGGCAAGTGATCCAAGCCGATCCGCGATCCACGGAGACGAGCGAAGCCAAGTCGACGATCAAGTTCTTCCTCTTGTAGTTCTTGAGCGAATGTAACTAAATTGTTGATATCAATAAAAGGTGAATTTCTTTAATCTTGCTTTCTTTTAATTCTTGCATCATGATTAGATCTCAATTTGTAATTGTTGCTCTTGTTGTGATGTTTGAGTAAAACTCCGCTCGTTAAGGAGTCGAGACGATTGTAGAATGATGATGTAACAAATTCTAATACTATTTTTAAGTCCTACGAGTTTTGTAAACCCTAGCAAGTTCAAGAATCGATGACCTAGTTTCGTAGCGATGCTTTCTTGATTGTGATCGCTCGAAATTAGGGATCTACGATCGTTTCTTGAATTTCCTAGAGGCTAGAATGTGAATGACATCGACGAAAGAACAAGGGATAAGATGAAACCCTAGTTTCACAAGAAATCCCTAATTCTCATCGATCATCATCGATCTAGTATCAATTCATCGAAGGATAAGAATACGTAATTGTAAGATTACATCACATCTATAAATCCGATCGATTCCTACGAGCCTCATTTCGATTCTTGAGATTTGGTTTGGAAAAATCAACAAACGATCAATTCTTGATTTTATCTTTTAATGCTTTCTTAGATCTAGTTTTTTCTCATTCTTGAACATCAACTATAAATCTTGAATTGTTTTGTTTTCTTTCTTTAAAGATTCAACTCATCTAATTCAAAAGACGAACGATTACACTTTCCCTGTGGAAGATCCGCACTCACATATTAACTACATCCGACACCGTAGTTGATTGCGGTCAAATAATTTTTGGTTGTGATTTCTTTACAATTTCATACTACACATCGAGAATTCTTTTCAATCAAATGGCGCCGTTGCCGGGGACTATTTGATTCGATTTATTACAATCACAGAAATTATAACAATCAAATGGCGCCGTTGCCGGGGACTATTTGATTCGATTTATTACAATCACAGAAATTATAACAATCAAATGGCGCCGTTGCCGGGGATAGTGCGCTAATTGTTCGTATTTTGAAATTTGAGTTGAACAATTTATTCCATCATATTTTTTTTTTAGATCTAAATTCGTGCAAACACTAATACGTGTGTTGTGATTTGTTGCGGGAAAATCTGGAATCATTGGAGCTGGAGAAAAATTTTTCTGAAAATTCCAGAGAGCTGTAGAACTCAACAGAAAGCTACTGTTAAAAATTGGTAGAGTGAACAGTACCTGAAGGCGCGTTTCCGCGGCAAGAACCCCTCTCCTGCGGCTGATCCGCGGCAACCCTAGCTCTTCACTGCACCAAACTTGCTATGTAACTTTCTATCTTTCTTATCTCTTCCTCTGTCTGCTCCAACTAACACTTTGCTGCAGGTTTTCTTTGCAAATAAATAACTGCGCCGCAAAAGCAAAATAAAATTTGTGCGTGTTTTTGATTCTTGGTTGTTTGCATATTAATACGGAAATTTAAGGGGCACGGCCAAATTCAAATTAGGTGGGGATTTCATTACCCTTCCTAGGCCCCAAAAATCGCAAAACTTGCATCCGGATTTACCCTCATTAATTAAAAGAAATCTAGAGATGACTCTAAGGACCGTCGCGCTCAATTAGGACAAGAGAAGGCCGTGGGTAATTCATTGCTTATCCGAGTTTTCTTGTGGTGCCTAAGGCGAGTGTGTCTAAGGCTAGTGGTTTTTAATTAGGCCCACTACTTACGTAGTGGAGTACCTTCCCACTTACCTGACACTTATCCGGCCACAGGGGGACAAAGAGGCAGTGGAGGATTCTATCCTGCGACTTGTCTTTTGGCAGTTAGGAGCGGTCTAGAGTTTGACCTAGGTGACCCCTAGATTTTAGGGTTTTGTGTGTTGCATTTGTTTTGTTGCATCATATTTTCAAAAAATCCGTATCTTTTTCAAAGTAAACACAACATTCATATCATTCCCCTAATTATAAATTCACGCTGCCACTTGTACTAACCCTTTTTAGTGCAAGATAGGCTGGACACGGGTGTCTAGTGCCCGTTAGTCCGCGTTTCCCTCATCGACCCAAAAGTCGGTATTTCTACATTTACCTTTCTTTTACCCACCACCACACCCACATCGATGGATCCACCTCCATCGAACTTCTTTTCCACTACTCTGCCGCCGTCCGTTGGTGCGCAGAATCCATCTCGCATCTCTCTCCAAGAGAGATGCTATCCAACACGAAGCCCACTTTCCACTTGTCTTTCCACACCACCAGCCAACGGGGAAAATTTTCAAATAAAACCCCAATACATCAACCTTCTACCAAAATTTCACGGTCTCGAGTCTGAAGACGCATACGTGTTTATCACGAAATTTGAAAATGTATGCGCAATGATGGGTACTTCACAGTTGTCTGTGGATGCTTTACGTCTTCGTCTTCTCCCATTTACTTTGTGCGATTTAGCCGAGAAGTGGCTGTATAACACTACCGCACATTCCATTTCAAATTGGGATGAATTCGTTAAAGCATTCCTTAAGAAATTCTACCCACACCAAAAGACAGCTCGAGTCCGTAGCGAAATCTATCAATTCACCCAGCTTCCAAATGAAACATTTTCAAAATGTCTTGACCGCTTCAAGGATCTGTTAGTCCAATGTCCACATCACGGCATCCCGAGATGGGAATTGTGCCGAATCATTTATGAGGGCATTACTCCTTACACAAGAAAGTCCCTTGAATCCATGTGTCAAGGCAACTTTATGACCAAAGATGATTGGGAAGCCTGGAAATTTCTAGAAGATTTCGCTGAAAAATCTTTACAGTGGGAGGGTGTGAGTCAATCATCTAGGGATGGCAATGATATTTCCATAGAAGTTAGAGCTGAAATTTCAGCTTTACACAAGAAATTTGACGCTATGGAAAACAAATTTTTAGCTGCCGCCCTAAGTCAAATATCACTCTCCAAAACTGTATGTGGTTGTTGTTCTGATCCGTCTCACTTGACGGAAGAATGTCCGTTTCAAGGTCCTGAGCATACAAATGCATCATTTCAAAGACCTAGAAACGATCCATCTTCCTCCACATATGATCAGGGTTGGAGGAATAACCCTAAGTTTGCTTGGAACCAATCACAATTTCAAAATACGGTTCCAACCCAAAACAATTTCCAAGGGGTCCCTCCACCACAACAGCAGCCACCACTTCAATTGAGTCAGCACCCCTTCCAAGCACAAAATTTCCAAAATCCGGCCAACACTTTTTCACCACATGAAAACTTTTTGCAATTGACCGGTACAGATAATATCTCTGCACTAGCACAAACCTTGGATACTTTCATGAAACAATCCATCCAAGGGACGGCAAGTTTGCAATCTTCCGTCGAGAATGTAATGAAGATCATTATCTCTCAAATTGAAAACATCAAATCGATGGAAGAACAAATTGCACAACTAAAAGCCGAAATGAGTGCACGAGAGAAAGGGAAACTTCCAGCTCAACCTTTACCTAATTCTAGCTATTCACATGACGTGGATGCAATCACGTTGAGATCTGGAAGAGTGCTTGACACTCATGTTGGGGAAGAGTTTGATGATACTAATAAATCAATCAATAACACCCCGGCTGAGACCTTTCCACACACTTCTTACCCCAGTTCTTCTACCCTACCTTCTTCTTCCGAGCCTATTCTCCATTTCCCAAAAGGCTCGCCACTACAGCCCACCTCTTTTACCCCTCCACGGACGATCCCCACTTCTATTCCGGGATCGGTTCCACACACACTTCCTTCTCCTATGATGGACCCAGCGCTTATTGCTAAAGCACCTTATCCTAATCGGTTAAGGGCTAACACACCGAGTCCACATATGGAGAAGATTATGAACATTTTTAAGCAAGTAAACACCAACATCCCTCTCCTAGATGCCATCCAACAAGTTCCGTCTTATGCTAAAACTCTTAAGAACTTGTGCACTAGGAAGAGGAAGACTCATGTGCCCAAGAAGATATTCATGGAAAAAACAATAGACACGGCTTTCCCCCAACAATTACCGAGGAAACGTAAGGATCCTGGATATCCTACTATTTCCGTTTCTATTGGGGAAAAACCACATTAACCGTGCTCTATTAGACCTTGGCGCTAGTGTTAACTTGCTTCCATATTCTGTTTATGAGCAATTAGGGATCGGAGAGTTGAAGCCAACCAATTGCACTCTCCAAATGACTGACCGATCTATCACCAAACCTAGGGGTGAACTGGAGGATGTGTTAATAAAAATCGGGGAATTTATCTTCCCTGTGGATTTTATTGTAATTGATACACAGCCTGTAGCGAACCCACGGAATCAAATTCCGGTGATTTTAGGTCGCCCCTTTTTGGCCACTTCCAATGCTATTATCAACTGTCGTAATGGTTCTATGACCCCATCTTTCGGGAATAGGTCAATAGAACTGAATATTTACAAGTTGGGAAGTGTACCCTCCGAACCTACTGCTCAGGTCTGTTCTGTCGACTTAATGGATGTCGACAGCAGCGAATTTGATGATCCTCCTGATATCGATCTTGACTCTTTTCATATGTTATTGTTTGACCCAACTATGTATCATACATATACGGACTCTTCCACCGAGATGTCCGGGTCAACAACTAACACTGATTATGAAATGTTCTTAGAGTCTGAAGATCACCCCGTACTTTGTGATGACATTATTCATCGGGGTATTGATGGAACTTTTGAGGAAATCTTCGCTGATGAACTCGCATTTTTGAATGACACGGGTGTTGAGATGAATCATGTCCCAATCAATGAAATTGAACCTCCACCCCTTCTTTTGAACTGTAAAAAGAATGCGAGTAATCCATCACAATCACTGCATCGTCTCTCCAATATGAGACGCACACACATTCTATTCCACCACTTAACCTTTCCCCACTTCTTCTTCCACCAACCCGAGCACTGCATTGATAAAATTTTTGAATGGTTGGTGTTAACATTCGGTCTTTGCAAGGCTTGGCATCGACCACTGATTTTTGACCCCCACTTGTGATTTTAAAAGATTAACATTGCATAACTCAAGTTTGGGGGGGGGGGTATAATTTTTTCTGGCTCCTGAAAAGAAAATTTTACAAAATAATGAGCCAAAAATAAGTTTAGGGGAGGTTCTTCACTTAAATATTTTGCCCCCACTAATAAATTTCTCCCAAGCTTACAGGTTTTTCGAGATTTAGCGGAAGGCAACAGTGAGGACACTGTTGAAAACAAGTTTGGGGGAGGTTTGTGCTTATTTTTGCATCATTTGCATATCAATTGCATAAGCACAAAACATTTTCGAAAACCTATAAAAATTTAAAAATTTTCAAAATTATAAAAATATTTTTTGTACATAAATAAGATAATGAAAGTTTAGATAGTGAACATTTACATCCATGAGATTAGAAAAATTTAAGAAAACTAAGAAAATTAGAAGTTTTCTTATACGAACTAGTAATAAGTAGTTATGAGCCGTTGTCCCAAGGGTTAGTAAGATGAAAGACGTCACTAATCTGAGGATAAAAATAAGTCTGAAAAATAGTTTCTATTCTGGAAGCCAAACATTTTGAACGTTGCTACCCTGCTATTCGCACTTACACACATCTTAAAGCCTGGGATAGTAGAGGATACCTTGAAATGCTCTTGTCTTAAAGCCAAAAGTATAAAAAAAAAATATTTTGAAAATGGTGAGAAAAATAGATACTGGTTTTGTTATCACCGAGGGCAATAAAAATATAGCAAAAGGGTGCTTCTTCACCTAGTGCCCCAAGGTCAACTGGTCTGGGAGTCACTGCTATGCCTAAGGTGGTGCAAGATTAGGAAAACACACCAAGTTAGCAAGCACATTAGTAATCGGTCGGTTAGTACCTCAAGAAGTATTAACGGTCGCATGAAAGTGTGTGAGCAATCACGTTTATCAAAAAATACTGAGGTTGATGGGCAAGAGTATGATAGCTTGAATTGAATTCTCCGGGTGTAGGGATGTCTTTACACACACGCAGGGTGATATGATCGATGTTTGGAATAAAGATAGGAATGAAGAATAAGACGATGTTTTATTGAGGGAGGACGTGATTTCCGACATCTTTTCATGACCATTAAGATAGGGCTCATGACAACCGAAAAGCTAGCTTAGTTGGAAACCCTAATTTTCAAAGTCTTTCTTTTACAATTCTTGTCTTTAAATGTAATATTCATGATCTTCCTTTTATTATTGGATTTTGTGGGTGCAATCCGCTGAAAACCCTCAGGAGACAACACTCCTCCTACTAGGGACACCTAGAGGTTTAAAGGCTTGTTGCACGTGCTCAGTGCAATCGTGTTGCCTACGAAAGTGTGCTAGTTAGTTTTTTCTCTTTCTTTATTTTCTCCTTCTCTTTTTAATAAAACATTCGCTTGAGACGATTTAAATTAAGTTTGGGGGTATTTGATCAGTCGAAAATATTGTATATTTTAGCCGGCAATTTCCTTAACATTTGCATACATTTAAAAGTGTTTGGCATTCATATTCTACATATTAGCAAATCTGTCACAAAATATGAGATTGCATGTGTTAGACTTTTAAACCGACACTTTAAAGGAAATTAACCGCATTTCATGGCATCGCATCATTTCTGTATTTGCGCAACACTTGTCTTGAGTCTGTGCAGGAAAATACGGAAGAAAAAGACCAAAGAGCTGATCAAAAATACGCCAACTAAATCATTTCAGATCTGGTAGCAGTGCAGAAGGAATTAGACAATTCTGTATATAAAATAAAAGCCCACAACTCAGGCCCAAGAAGCAACAGAGAGCCCAAGCTCTAAGTCTCCACTTCAGCCGCGGAACCGCGGCAGGAGATGGATTGCGCCGCGGTTCCGAGCCTCCTCTGCCACGTCAGCATTGCAATTTTAGAGCAGAATTCTTTTCTCTGGGCCCACAGTGCTTTATGATACTTAAAGTTCCAGAATTCTCTCGAAGGGACTGCCAGATCAGCAAAGAAAATTAAGGAAGGCTAATCCTAATTAAGCTCCTAATTAATCCTCTTCTAGAAGCTCCTCCTAACTAATCACATCTAGAAGTTTCTCCCCTAACTAACTTTTGGAGGGAAATTTGAATTTCTTCAACAAACTTTAGGAGGGAAAGTTAGAATTTGAAATCCTAGATCTAGGGTTAGTTATCTATAAATAGAGCCTAGATCTAAGGGTGGAGGTTGTTCTGTAATCTTCATTAGTTAAAAATAATCATTCTACACCATTTTCTTCCACAAGTCTCGTGACAAGGCTTGTGCGAAACCCTAACCCTAATTCCACTCCTAATCCAAGATCTTGAGTACCAAATCAAGCAAGAAGCCTTCAACCTTTTAGGAGCCGAGCCGATCTTCAATCGGGCAAGTGATCCAAGCCGATCCGCGATCCACGGAGACGAGCGAAGCCAAGTCGACGATCAAGTTCTTCCTATTGTAGTTCTTGAGCGAATGTAACTAAATTGTTGATATCAATAAAAGGTGAATTTCTTTAATCTTGCTTTCTTTTAATTCTTGCATCATGATTAGATCTCAATTTGTAATTGTTGCTCTTGTTGTGATGTTTGAGTAAAACTCCGCTCGTTAAGGAGTCGAGACGATTATAGAATGATGATGTAACAAATTCTAATACTATTTTTAAGCCCTACGAGTTTTGTAAACCCTAGCAAGTTCAAGAATCGATGACCTAGTTTCGTAGCGATGCTTTCTTGATTGTGATCGCTCGAAATTAGGGATCTACGATCGTTTCTTGAATTTACTAGAGGCTAGAATGTGAATGACATCGACGAAAGAACAAGGGATAAGATGAAACCCTAGTTTCACAAGAAATCCCTAATTCTCATCGATCATCATCGATCTAGTATCAATTCATCGAAGGATAAGAATACGTAATTGTAAGATTATATCACATCTATAAATCCGATCGATTCCTACGAGCCTCATTTCGATTCTTGAGATTTGGTTTGGAAAAATCAACAAACGATCAATTCTTGATTCTATCTTTTAATGCTTTCTTAGATCTAGTTTTTTCTCATTCTTGAACATCAACTATAAATCTTGAATTGTTTTGTTTTCTTTCTTTAAAGATTCAACTCATCTAATTCAAAAGACGAATGATTACACTTTCCCCGTGGACGATCCGCACTCACATACTAACTACATCCGACACCGTAGTTGATTGCGGTCAAATAATTTTTGGTTGTGATTTCTTTACAATTTCATACTACACATCGAGAATTCTTTTCAATCAAATGGCGCCGTTGCCGGGGACTATTTGATTCGATTTATTACAATCACAGAAATTATAACAATCAAATGGCGCCGTTGCCGGGGACTATTTGATTCGATTTATTACAATCACAGAAATTATAACAGTCACACGTCCCTAGTCGTGGGAGTACCGAGATAGGGCATCGATACTCCGGAGTAGACTAGCGTATGCGCTTCTCATCCCAGCACGGGAGACGGTCTGTCCCACAGCCGTCGGTACGTCGTACTTAAGATAGTATGCGGGTGCTCGTTGGGTTACGAGTACACTGGACATGACTCGTCGGGAACCAATGGTTGGTATTATACCTATCGTCAGTTATCAGTTCCCAGGTGACATGAGTACAGCTTAGTCCGCTGACTTGACACTGTCACTTCGCCTCGAGTGTGTTCCCACTGTTCTTTGATTGCTACCCTACCACGGCTCTACTGAGTCGTGCAAACAGGTAGTAGTTGGGAGCAGTCCCGAAGCACTTGGAGGCAGTGACGGTTAGACAGGATTCGTCTCTCCCGGTATTGGGGGTTGACATCGCGCTGTAGGAGAGCCATTACACAAGTAGTCCCTGGCCAGGGCAAGCGAGATGTACTGGTAGGTTCCAGTGTTATCTCAGGGTGTTCTGGGCTTCACTCCGACACGACTTGTACCGCTATTAGGGGTCTGACGCTTGCCGCCCCCCTAGGCCCGACATGCGATGTATCAGACGAACAGACCGGACTGTACGGAGATTGTCACATACAGACTCAGTAGGAGTTCGGATGGGTTTACCTCATCGGCCTTCTTATCGACATCTACCTGGGGACCGTTACGTACAGCTAGTGCCGCTTGCGGTCTGTGGTTAAACCCACTGCCAGCGTAGTGTCGAGTCTTTAGAGTCCTACACAGAGAGTTTCCCTGCACTGAGCGAAACGTGTAGAGGCCGTATGGTTTTACGGCAGGGCTGCGATCACTTACGTACACTTGTGTGCGTATGGTGTTCGGGCAGGCAGTACTAGTAGGCTTTGGTTTAAGCCGGATCCTAGTATTGCACGGATGGATTTGTTTTGTCTTCTGTGCATCCGCATTCTACGGAATACGGATGCAGGTGTGTATGCACAGTTTTTCGGAGTGATGAAGGAGGAGGTGCCTCATTAGGGTTTTGGCAGTTGGTTCGGCCAAAACCGTTATGTGGCAGTCTCATTAGGGTTTTGACAGTCGATTCGGTCAAAACCATTTTGAGGCGGACTCATTAGGGTTTTGACAGTTCGTTTGGTCAAAACCATTATGAGCCGCGAACATCATTTACTAATCCTATTAGTGATAATCTTATGATGGCTAATTGCATTGACCATTTGACCCCGTTGACCTCTCTTGACTTTGTTGACCGGTTGACCGGGTTGACCATTGACTTTCAAGAAGGTTCCACACTCTTCTTTTTCTTTTCCTTTTTCTTTTGGATTATGATAATGGTCATTTCAAAGTAGCCATCAACTTTATCTTGATGGGATTAGTAATGATGTTGTTTTGCATTATTTGCGACCATGGTTGTTTTTTATTTTGATCATAATATTATTCTCATTCTCTCTTTTGAAATGAGAAGCTCCATGGTTGCTAACCTTCCTCCTTCTTCTTCCTCCTCTTGATTTTCTCCTTTGATCTCATGTGTTGAGAGAAAAAGGATTCCACTTGACAAACACATCCATACATCTCCTCTACACATCCTAGGGCTTCTAGATTAGCAATCTCCTTGCCCTAGTTACCTCGGCTTGAGGTGGAGCTCGGTGTACATCTCTCGGGTGGATCGTCTTCGACTCAAGATGGCCGCGGAGGTGACCAAAGTCCGGATCAACCATTGAGCAAGCAAAGAGAAGAACGATAAGAAGAGAAGAACAACAAGAAGAGAAGAACAACAAAGAAGAAGAACAACAAGAAGAGAAGGAGTTCAAGTTGAGGTATAACCCCTAACCGAGTAGATACATCTCATGTTAGGATGCTAGTGTATTGTTTAGCAAAGATCCGGCTTTTACGGTCCATGTTACAAAGTTTAGAAAAATTTTTGTTTTACCGTTTCCGCAACCCCGAAAGTACCGGGAGAGGTAACGTGGACCTAACATAAAAGGGTGTACAGAAGGTAATGGCTAAAGACATATAAAGGGATTTGGAGAAGTGGCAAAGAATTATACGGTTATAGTTGTGAATCTGGATAATGGAAGAGGCATTACTAAGGAATACCAGGATACCCTATCGAAACATTTCAATGTTTCAGTTTCACTGTGTACTGTTAATAGAAAACCGATTTCCCAATTAGACACTTGCTCCAGGGTATGTATTTACCAGGTATGATTCTCACATCTGTATAGTTTTACAGATGATGAGTGGGAGTAAGTTATTAGGAATTAGGTGACCATCCTCATTATATCGGGATTCGTTGGAATTGGTGATATTTGAGGAAGCCACCTGGGTTGTTTTCCGGTCGGCAAATATTTGGTTTTGAATATCCGTTGTTGTGCACCAATTTCAAATTGATATATCTGTACGTCTATTTTTATAGAGTGAGACATACCTTTTTGAAATTATGTCTATGACATTTACCTATACCAGATATGGTTAGGTAAGGAGCATTGAACATCGGTGTAATTCTTCTTAACCAAAAGTACAGTTTTCAACCTACGACACAGTGAATGAGTCACTAGACTCAAGGGACTTATACAGAGTATTGTATATTGTCCAGTGTCCACTAGGACAGAGGGGTTGGTCCTCGTACTGTATTCTGTTTACTTATGACTTCTCTAGTTCTTAGACAAGTGTTTCGTAGAAACACAGGGTCGAAGTTTTGAGAAGTTATAGGTATAAGAATAAAGTAGAGAACCAGGTATTGCAAGTATCGGGATTCTTCAAAGTGATCGAAGATGTAGATACTTGTATATGGTATTCAGTTGATAGTAATGGTTAAGAGAACTAGCTTCTCTTTCAGGTTACTCATAATTGGAAACATTCCTAAGTTGAGTAACGCTGATCGGCCTCCTTCCATTTAGTTGACATGCACCGGAGACAGCTGCATGATTTGAATCTGGTTTAATTAAATCAGTGCCTCTGTTTCTGTATTGGATATAGAACAGTTCATATCTTAACGATGTTAAGATACGGGGAGTTGTCTGGCTTATGCTTAAAACCAGACTCCGGATAACTCAAGGCACGTTTCTGTAATGGCTGTTTGTGGGTTGACTCGGGCTATGACGAGGGTTGATATTCTACCATCTGGAAGATCAATAGTGATATTGTTCTTGACTCGCCACAGTTTTATTAAAAATGGATTTTTTCAGAAAACAGTAGTGGGAGTATGGTAGAACTGGAAGTGATTCCAGAACCGCAAACGATTACTGAAGATTTGATAAGAACCTAAAGATTCAATCTGGTTTGACATTCCATTGGACACTCCGCAGATAAAGTGGGTAACCTCAGGTACCCGAGAGGTACTTCGGTAGCTTCAAGGACGGTGGCAGAGAGGTTCTTGTTTACCCAGACTTGCCATTGCTGTTGTTCCAGACTGTGAGACCCGGCAGGAGAATGAGTATAGCGTCGTTCTAAACTAGCTTTAGAAGTACACGTCTATATGACTCTGCCAGAGGGTTGTCGTAGTCAGTGGGAGCAGCGGAAGCATTGGTGGACATCAGGCTTATGTCTATTTATAGACTAAAGCAGATATAGCGGAGATAGA
Organism: Agapanthus africanus; assembly: GCA_030015575.1. Classification (NCBI taxonomy): domain Eukaryota; kingdom Viridiplantae; phylum Streptophyta; class Magnoliopsida; order Asparagales; family Amaryllidaceae; genus Agapanthus; species Agapanthus africanus. Next base: position 447,612,910 of record JASDDO010000012.1, on the reverse strand, counting down.
TCATCTATTTCTGATGTGACGGTCATAGGTTTGACTTCATCAGAATAGGGTATGGATCTGTTAAGAAGGTAGTAGCGTCTGATGTCCTGGTATTTGATGACATACACAGAGTAGGAAGTGATATTCCTATACTACGATCGGTTATACTTTGGTCGTCACACAGTAGTTTCTCCACATAGGATTTGGATATTATATCAGACATTCTGGTTACTAGATCTACAGTTTTAGATCTAGATTTGGGTGGTTTCCCAATCTGGGTACTTTGACCGCATTCTATGAGTATTTAGAATGGACGACTCCTGGCACGGTAGTATACCTGCAGGTGATGGAGTCACCCTCTCTAAAGGTGTCTTACAGACTAAAGGGGAGAGGGATACGCATGATTGACAGATCACTTGCTTAGGCAATTGAGTCAATCATGAAATGTCAAGTACCACACCAGATGTTGTTCTTGCAGTAGGTGCAATAAGTTGATATTGATCCAATCCTGGAGAAACAGTCGGAAGCGGTTTTAGAACATAAGTTGATGTTCTAGGGATATGATAACAGTATTCTCCTTTGGGAGACCGTTATCATTCCAGGCTTCCAAGGTGACCTGGATGGTAGAGTGGCTGTCAGAGTTATAGTTTTCCCTTTACCGAGGGGCAGTATTTTGGACAGATGGTCCAGGTGGATACTGAGGGAAGGCATGGCGCAGGATACTGATTAAGTTCAGTTGTCGATACAGTCTAAGAAGTTTGGATTTGGAGTTCACTTATGAGCTAGGTCCCATCAGACATCCAGACATTCTAAGACAGGTATTGCTCATTTCGGGAGATGGTTTTCTCCGCGAACTTGAGATAAAGAGAGACATAGAAAGAAACACCAGAGCGGATCCACTCACTGAGGCTATTCCTCGAACGCAATAGTTTCGCAAACGAGCTTTGTGAGACTGACTAGTAGAGGAGTTGGGTGTTCGGTATCACACGGGCTGTGCGTATGCGACATCGTAATATTAGCCTTGAGTGCAAGTGGGAGATTGTTGGAGATAGTGCCCTCAGAGTCAATTATTGGATCACAGGAACGTGATTGCAATGATTGAGGGGAGGACCTGTCCCAGTAGGACAGTCTTACTCAAGATGATAGTATGCTATCTGGTTTATCTTTATCATCGTGTACTGCTTTAGATGACCTTACGAGTCGCTATTACATGTTGATAGAGCCCCTAGGATTCTTACTTGACTACCAGCAGTATGAGGGCGATCATAAAAGTGAGAGCTGGAGTCTATAAGCACATCCTTAAAAGGTCCCTAGTCGTGGGAGTTTCGAGACAGGGCATCGATACTCCGGAGTAGACTAGTATGTACAGTCGAGACCCCGACGAGGGGCGGCGGCCGGTCTCACAAGCCACTGGTGTCAGTTGGTTTACCTAAGATGTATACAGGTGCTCATTGGGTTATGAGTACACCGGACAGGACTCGCCGGGAACCTGCTAGTTGGTCTTATACCAGACGTCAGATAGCAGTTCCCTGGTGACATGTGTACAGGTTAGTTCATCGACCTGAGATCGTCATTTGTCTCGTGTGAGTTCCCACTGTGCTTTGATTACTACCCTACCATGGCTTAAAGGAGTCGTGCAAACAGGTTTTAGTTGGGTACAGTCCCGAGCCACATGGAGGCAGTGAGCGGATCTACAGGGGTTCGTCTCTCCCGGTATTGGGGGTGAGGTCGCGCTGTGTCGAGGAGAGCCAGAACATGAAAAGTCCTTGGCCAAGGCAGGAGATTTGCTGGTAGGTATTCCAGTAGTATCTCAGGGTGTTCTGGGCTGCACTCCGACACGACTTGTACCGCTTTTGGGGGTCTAACTTTTACCAACCCCCTAGGCCCGCCATGCGATGCTCATAGACGAACGGACCGGACTGTACGGATATTGTCACTGACAGGCTCAGTAGGGTGTCAGGATGAGTTCGCTCATCGATGTCCCTTTTAGTCAGTATCTGGTAGCCCGTTACGTATTGGCTTATATCTCTGACGTTCTAGTGGTTAAATCCACAGCCATAGTATTGACGAGTCTTTAGAGTCCACCACACCCAGTTACTCAGGTTTCGGGCGAAACGCTGTAGAGGCCATATGGAGATATGGCAGGGTTCGATCAGATACGTGCGGTATTGCACGGATCGTGATCGGACGGTTTTTACTAGCCGGCTTTGGCTTAAGCCGGATCCTAGTATTAGATAGTGTAGTTTTGTCTCTTTGCATTTGTGTTTAGTGGAAATACAAATGCGGGCATGTATTTGCAGTAGCGGGGTTTTCCTGTAATTTATTACGGGATCAGTTTTCTGAGGTTGCCAGTTTGCATTCCGTTCCGGCCGGTTTTCTTTTATTCCTTCACGACCGGACTTTTGATGGAGGGGGTTATTTGCACATTTGCAAATAACATTTTGTGGAGGGCTTTCATGCATTTGTGAGGCATCATGAGTGTTCTTTTCATCATGAGATTCCTTATTGGTCTTATCTTTGATTTATTGTGATGGTTTGATTTGTGAGTTGAAAAGGGAATTGGTGTGACTTTATTTAGCTTGATAAATTTCCTTTTCTCCACTTGCTTTTTCCTTCACTACCATTCTCATTCTTGAGAGGGGGCCGGCCACATCTAGGGAGAGGAGAGGGATCATTTTATTGGGTGGCAAAAATCATCACCTCATTCTTCCATTCATCCATAAATGAGAGTTCCATTTTAGAAGCTCATTCTCCTTCTCATTCTCCTCCAAACTCCTCCATCCATGGCAACTTCTAAAACCCTAAAGAGACATGGCTACTACACTATTCTATAGCAAGCCTTGGACGCGTCGGCTAGCCAACTTCGCGCCCGAGTTGCCTCGGTCAAGAGGCGGGAGCCCGTAAAAGATTCCGGCTACGTGGTGCTTTTCCGACGAGCGAGGAGGTGATGAACATTCCGCAAGAGATCGGAGTGGAGACGAAGACCGAAGGACACGGATCGCTTGGTATAACTTCTCTACTCTTTTCTTGTTTGCTAGTTTGCTAGGTTAATGGCCCGATCCGGGTGAAAAGTGCGCGGTGGTGCCGGTTGCAAGTTTTGCAAAGTTTTTGTTTCCGCGTTTTCGGCGTCGGATCGACGGCCGGGGCGCCCCCGCGGGCTTACATGAAGCACATGAGGCGCTAAGTTTTCTTTTTGAACGCTCACGTGTGTTTCACGTGAGGCGCTAAGTTTTGGGCGCTCACATGCGTTTTCACGTGAGACGCTGAGTTTTGAATGTTCATGTGCATTTCACGTGATGCACTAAATTTTCTCTTTTGGACGCTCACGTATGAAACACATGAGGCGCTGAGCCCTTTAGAGATTTACTCTCTGTTTATCTTTTGAAAAGAAGTTAAATTTCTGTTAATGGCGTTTTGGCCATTGATGATCATCAAGATCTCTATTTTGAAGATCTTAGACCAAGTTTTTGAGAACTAAGTTCTTATGTTCTTTATTATAAGAACTAAGTTCTTTATAGGGTTAAACCCTGTTTTCAGAGGAATTTAATTCCTGAAATGTAACTTCCATTTTTTCTTTCTTCTTCTTCTTTTTTATTTCTTTTTTCAGACCTAGTTTTTCCTCTAGATGTTGAGTTCATAAGAACAAAATTTTTCCGATAAGAATTAAATTCTCAACTTATAAGAGATTTGTCTTGTGGATCTCAGATCCAGACAAAGAACTAAGTTCTTTTTGAAGGATTAAATCCTTATATTTTACATGTACTAAGAAAACGAGATATTTTTAATCTCTTCTTTTTCTTTTGCTAGGGTTTGAAAGGAGAAGGAGGCTTTCTTCAGCGAGAGAATTAAATTCTCAGCTGTAGCTTCTATTTTTTTGTTTACAGAAACTTATGGGGGGTTATTTCTCTATGAGACTTGAAATCTCGGGTCCTTTATATAGGTAAGGCAAACTGTTGATCAGTTTGAGAAAATCTCTCATTTGAGAGATACCAATTAATTTAGTTGGTCTCAAAGAACATTCGGGGAATTTTACCCACCGTTAGATTTTTGATCCAGTGATTTCTGTTTTACCGAATATATTTTCTTGTTTTTAACAAGATTAGAGAAATATTTTCCCACATATAGAATTTTATTCTATCTCTTGATTCAAACGGCGATTTTTAACCACATTGGATTTTTAATCCAAGGGTTCTCTGTTCAACGGAGTATATCTTTCTTGTTTAGAAAGATTAAGGAAATATTTTCCCATATAGAATTTAATTCTATCTTTTACTGATTTTTAAAAGCACCATTGGATTTTTGATCTAATGGCTCTCTGTTTAACAGAGAATACTGTTCTTATTTGATTTGATCAGGAAGATATTTTTCCCTAATAGAATTTAATTTTATCATTCCAATAGATTTTAATTCTATCATTTGATGATTTTTAATCACCATTGAATGTTTGATCCAATGGGTCTGCTTAAAAGAGAATATTTTCAGATTTTAGAGAAATATTTTCCATATAGAATTTAATTCTACCAAGGCAGACCCATTTTAAACAGGGCGCTGACGCTCATGTGTTATGCACGTGAATGAAGCTTAAGAATTTAATTCTTACTGCAATAGGCACCCACATGTTTTGCACGCCGGCGCTCACTGCCTTAGGATTTAATCATATTAAATACTGGCGCTGGCGTTAACGTGCCTTTCATATAAGACGTCGTCATAGGATTTTAATCCTAATAGAAACAAGCGTCCACATGCTTTACACGCTGGCACTTATGTGTCTTTTACATGAGGCACCGTCTCATTTTATGAGGGAACAAATGCCCCCCACCGTTGTTCTCGCGTGGCTTGCACGTGAGTGCAACGGTGCCCAACTTTGAGCCAACCGATCCGTCTTAGGATTCGGGGAATCTGAACCGACCCTTATCAGTTTAAATAGAGCATTGAACCCTAGGCAATAGCTGTGCACCCATCTTCCATCTTCCTTGAGAATTTTATTCTCCATCAGAGCTTGGCTCTTATTTCTTGAAGCTTAGTTCTTTATTTTTTACAGATCTACATTGTAGACCCACTCTGCCAAAATTTTTTTGGTAAGAATCTTCTTCAGCAGAGCTTAGCTCTTGCCTTTAGAATTTTTTTAGAAGATTGACTCCATTTTTAATCACAGAGCTTAGTTGTAGGAATTTTCTTGAAGTTCTGACTTCATTTATAATCATAGAACTTAGTTCTAAGAATTTTTAATCTTAAATCGTCTTCCCTTTGGGGATTTTCTTGAAGTTTTTATTCACAGAGTTTTGCTCTGACAATTTTAATAACAAATCTCCTGTTTGGGGACTTTTAGAAATTAACTCTATTTATTTTGTAGAGTGCCCTAATCTTGATCGTTTTTCCTTTTGGGTAAATTTTTGGTATTTTATACCATTTTTATAAAACAAAGCTTAACTCTGAAAAAAAAATATATTATAAAACCAGCTATTGAGAATCTTTTTAGATTTCTTTATTGGGCACATGTTCCAATCATTATTGAGCTGCCACTAGTTCCATAAATGAACTCATGTTCATTGGCTGACGCTTTTTTTGCCCCTTTTTAGGTAAAATGGCCGGTCATTTGTATGATATCGAGGAAATTGTCTCCTATAAAGAAATTCACATTCAAGGCCAAGAATATACTGCCGCCCAATGCGATAAGTGTTAGTTATATGTATACCCTAGAGGCCATTATTGTATATGATTGTATATTATAGTGGATGCTGTTAGTGTTTATGCCCTAGAGGCCATTATTGTATCATAATAGATTGTATATTACTTAATGGAAGTTTGGGATATTCACAGTTGTATTGACAGTCTTGCTAAAAATGGTAGTATGCTACTTGATTTGTTTCTACTTTAATATGCGCATATGTTTCTTTTAACATATCGCTTATACATATTAGTAGAGCCCTTAGGATCTTTGCTTGATTACCAGCATTGTGATGGCAGTCACACTAGTGGGGGCTGGGTAGTCTACAAGCACATTCTATACAGGTCCCTGGTCATTGGATTATCGAGACGGTGCATCGATACTCCAGAGTAGACTGATGTATACGCTTCTCATCCCAGCATGGGGAGATGGTCTGTCCCACAGCCATCAGTACGTCGTACTGGAGATAGTATGCAGGTGCTCGTAAGGTTACGAGTACACCGGACAGGACTCGCCGGGAACTGCAGGTTGGTACTATACCTATCTGTCATGACCCAAAGTTTGGCCCGTGACCGGCACTTAACCACGTAACGTCTACAGGCGTAACGCGACTAAGTAAGCCGAAACCCAGAAATCAAACCAGTAAAAGTATAGAGTGTTTAAACATTTAATAGGAACATTTGCTAAAAAGTTAAGAAAATCTCAAGTAGACAATCACCACAGTAACAATATACGACGCCGTAGCGAAGAAAAGAGCAATAAGTGGAAAAACATCACACAAGATAAGAACTGCATAAGTAAAGTCGGCTCACAACGAGCTCGACACCAGAATACAAAATAATATACATCATCGTCCTCACACTGGTCTCTAAGTCAAATACATAAAAGTAGATGGAGAGTACTAGATACAAAATATGTACAATGGAAATAACCGGATATCACAAACCCACCTAGCAGCAAACAGCTCACGCACCAACTGCAGTGGTATCCATAGCCAAAAAGATATAGGAAAGCAGCCTGCTGTGACTACTCCGAGGGGCAAGCTGCAAACACTGTGGCACAACGGGGGTGAGTTGCCAACTCGTGAGTAGTAGATAACATATAAAGGTAATCGCGAGTATGCACGTGCTGCGATACTCTAACCTATGCCAACAGATAACATCTATATGATGAACTATATGAGCAGTAATCATGCATCAAGTACGATCTAACAACATCTCTAAATGATAAGCAGGGTATGAAATAATCGTGCATAGCAAATACAATCTAATAACATCTATATGATGAGCAAGGTATGCAATAATCGTGCATAGCAAATGTACTCTATCAGGTACAACAGATACAGGATGAGATGTAAAATACTGAATGCTGAGCATGGGAATAATTAATATCTACACGGAATATCAACGTGGAAAATAATCAGTGTCCATCCATATACCCAAATCATGTAAATCTCATAGAATCATGGGTGCCTAGCATCGGCATACTAAAATATCATGAATCATCGTGTCTAGCATCGGCACGCAAATCCTCAAGTATCGGGCTCCGTCTGCGGAATTGGCCCTCGGCCCCGGCAGTACGTGTCATCCCGTATCCATCTATCGACTCTGGTCAGTATCCTCCGGATAACCGCCAGATCCAACCAATCACCGGTAGGTACTAGCCACCCTGCCAGGCTCATCGTCTACTCCACGAAAAACATTTCTCGCCCCGGGGAACCATACCGGGTCCACCACGAACCCGCAAACAGATCATCCAACTTCTCGAATCGGGTTTCAAGCACACGTCTCAGAACCGAGAAAACGCGTGGTGGACGCACCAAAATATCATATCAAGGGAAACCGGGTTTTTAAAACGGTGCGTATTTCTTAAAATAATGCCCCGGTTCCCCAAATCCAGAAATCACATAAATCCAAAGTAAATGCGTAAATCCATGCAATGTGTCGTATGACATTAAGAGTAAAAAGGGAAAACCGCTCCTTTAAAAAGATCCAGTTTGAAAATATCACGTGCGGTCCCTTAGTTTTTAAATCATGACAATATCATCCATGTATGTAACATATGTATATATATAGGTATAAATGTGCAAATGAATATATACGCAATGTGAGTGTAGCAATGCACATGTGCACTAATATGGATATATCAAGGACAGTATGCACTAATGTAAATATACAGTGTACATGTGCGCAAGTAGTGATGTATTAATGAAGGTATGCACTAATGTGAATATACAGTGTACATGTGCGCAAGTAGTGATGTATCAATGAAGGTATGCACTAAGGTGAATATACAGTGTACATGTGCGCAAGTAGTGATGTATCAATGAAGGTATGCACTAAGGTGAATATACAGTGTACATGTGATGTATCAATGAAGGTATGCACTAATGTGAATATACAATGTACATGTGCGCAAGTAGTGATGTATCAATATATGTGTATATGCGACAAGTCATGGTAATTATCAATGATGCGGAAACCAAGACGATATATAATTCGCAGCAATCCTATAGTGCAAGTGTCATGGCAATCACTAATGGTGTGAGTGTAACATACAATTAGTGCTCGTGCCGCGTGAACCGTTAGTGACAGTGCAGTGTTCTATATCTACCATTCTATATGCAACAAGGGATGGTATGCTACTATAGTATATATGAACACATACAACTAAAATATCCTATAACGCCCTGACGCTTAACGCCACACGGGCGATTTCCCCGTAGATGTTAAATCTACTCACCTGGTCGCGTGCTACACGTAGCCGACCACCTGCTTCCCTTTCTTTGCTGCGTCCGACGCACCCACCTGCGAACCTAGAATTTACACATAGAAAATCCACATAAGCAAATATCTCGCAAAACGCGATATCGAAATCAAACGAGAAAATCGCGTCGCGAACTAAGCGCGCGTGTGTACAATACGCTAAAATGTGTGTATACGCGTCTAAAACTATCCCGACACGCCGCGACACGCTGGATCACAGAACCCACACACGTATCGCGCGAACTAAATGTACTAGAAAAGCGATATATCGTCCCAGATTTTCCTACAGAGAGAAACTTACAAAATTGCACATGCCAAAACACTAGAATATGTAGCAGACTCGTACAGCCAAAACCCTAACCCCTAACTCTCCTGTCTGGACGCAATTTGCGGCCAGAATGATTAAAATGGCGGCCAGGGTGAGGTTTCTGGGGTTCGTGCTCTGGTGGTGTGGTCAGGGTCTCCCAAGTAGTCTACAGTTAACTCAGATTTTATCTGAAGTGCCCGGGTCTATAGCAGATCACAGAAAGGTGAAATCTCACTTAAAAACGCTAAATTTTGCAAAAAATGAAACCCTATGGTATTTTGGTGAAATCTGGGGTTTATCTAGGTTTACTTGGCCCTAATAACACTTAATTAGGCTAGGTTAACCAACACTAACATCATTTGGACAAAAATCCACACAATTCATCAAATCAAGCACTAAATCTCACATTTTACACAAACCGAAGCTAATTCTACACAAGTTAAGCAAACTAGAGAGTTAGGCTCAGAGATTAAACCTTACTAGACCCTAGGTGCAAGGAGAAAGGAGGAGGAGAAGAGGGGAAAGAGCTGCTGCTGCTTGAAGCTGCTGCTGTTGCTGTTGCTTCAGCTGCTGATGCTGCTGCCTCTTCTGTTGCTGCTTCTGCTGCTTGCTGCTGCTCCTTCAACTCCTGCTGCTGCTGCTTGCTGCTGTGATGGATGAGGGTGTGTGTGTGTGAGAGAGAGAGAATGAGAGAAGAGAGAGTGAGAATGAGAGCACAAGTCAAACACCCCCCTCTCTCTCATCATTTAATAAGCATGGCTCATGCCATGAAGCCCATACTCCCTCTCTCTCTCACCAAGTCAACAAAGAACAAATCATTTCCATTTAAAAAAAGAACACATAATTAAATAAAAAAAACCCAATTACACTTAATTCAAATTATAAAATTAGCTTAAGGGAAAAGGTTTAACCCACCATGGTTGCTAATCATGGTTTAACCCCAAATTAAAACCCTAGTTTACATGCACAAGTGTGTGCAAGCCTAGGAAAAATCTAATAAGACACTCATTAAATAGGATAAAATATTTGAAACTCAATTTGGTAAACTTTTTATTAAAAACCATATATTAAAATATAATTAGCCACTAAACACATCCTAAGGTGTTACACTATCGTCAGATTGCAGTTCCCAGGTGATATGAGTACAACTTAGTTCGTCGACTTGACATTGCTACTTCGCTTCGAGTGTGTTCCCACTATACTTAGATTACTACCCTACCACGGCTCAAAGGAGTCGTGCAAACAGGTAGTAGTTAGGTGCAGTCCCGAAGCACTTGGAGGCAGTGGCGGTTAGACATGATTCGTCTCTCCCGGTATTGCGGGTTGATATCGCGCTGTGTATGGAGAGCCATTACACAAGGTCTTTGGCCAGGGCAAGCAAGATTTACTGGTAGGTGCTCTAGTAGTTTCTCAAGGTGTAATGGGCTTCACTCCGAAACGACTTATACCGCTATTAGGGGACTGATGTTTGCCGTACCCCTAGGCCCGATATGCGATAGTCCTAGACGAACATACCGGACTGTACGAAGATTGTCACATACAGGCTCAGTAGGAGTTCGGATGGGTTTACTCATCGACATTCTTATCGACATCTACCTGGGGACCGTTACGTGCAGCTAGTACCGCTTGCGGCCTGTGATTAAACCTACTGCCAGCGTAGTGTCGAGTCTTTAGAGTCCCACACAGAGGGTTTTCCTGCACCGGGCAAAAGGTGTAGAGGCCGTATGGTTTTACGGTAGGGCCGCGATCACTTACGCACACTTGTGCACGTACTATGATCGGGCAGATAATACTAGCGGGCTTTGGTTTAAGCCATATTCTAGTATTATACAGATGGATTTATTCAGTCAAAGATTATCCGTGTTTTTTGGAAATACGGATGGGAGGGGCAGTCTCGTAATTTCTCGGGAAGCTTCTAGAAGAAGGTGACTCATTTGTGTTTATTTCCTTTTAGGATTTAAACTAAATGAGGTGGAGGATGAGGTGTATGTTTACATTAAATGCTTAATGACTCATGAGGTGATTCACCCTTAGAATTAAATGAAGCATGCTAGATATTATCTTGATATTATCAAGAGAGATATTATTATACTTCATATTATTCTAGCATGAGTATTATTCATTTCATTATCACAAAACACTTCTCTCTCCTCAAGTCTTCATCTTCTTCCTCAAACCCTAAAAGCTCTCATGAGTTGAGAATCCTAGGGTTTAAGTGACTAAGTAATCCATCTAAATACTCTACACCCTCTAAGACTTCTAGATTAGCAAACTAGAAGCCGTAGTTATCTCAGATTCGAGATAGGAGCTCGGACTATAGACTCTCGGGTGGATCGTCTTTGACTCGAGGAGGCCGTTGAGGTGCCCATGTTCCATAGAGCCTACGAGGTGTGGAGGACAGTGATGAAGACCCGAAAGACAAGTAACGTGAGGTATAACTTCGAATCCGAGTAGTTAAACCTCTCGTAGTTTGCTAGTAATGGTTTAGACATGATCCGTGTGCTCAAGTCCGTGTTACGAAGTTTTGATAATTGTTTTTCATATATTCCGCCTCCCCGCAAACACGTGGGGTGCGTGATATGGACTTACAGTGGTATCATAGCCTACGAAACCTTTACTAACTTGTTAGCAACTAATTAGAACTTCGATCGTCGGAAAAACATGAAAACTTAACCCCGGAACCCTCAAGTTTCTGTTGATTTTAAACCTGTCAAAAAAATTATTTCAGAGGCATGAAAATTCACAGCAGGGAATTATAAGAATACTGGAGAAATACGAGTTGCTAACTCGGTGACATGACTGCGGAAGCGCGGCAGATTGGTGCAATACGCCGCGGATCCGCGACCGAGTCGACTCCGAGTTGACTCGTATTTACACCGTTTGTCTTATTTTTGGGTGTTCTGTTTTCATGTATATTTTGTTTCTGCCCAGGTTTTTTCAGTGCTGGCTTGCATTAAGGGTAGACACGGAAAAAGGCTGTCGATCGAAATTCTAAGTTATTTGCTAATCAGGTTTTATATGTGATGTTTAATGTGTTCGTAAACCTCCGCTAATTGCTAGTATGTCGGTTAGTTGGGGGTTGCACATTTCTGTGATGGATATTGCTTTGTGTATATGAACTCTATTGGATCGTCGTAGATGTATATCCGGGGATGTGAGATGAGGGTTTTTATCTTACATTCGATGTAAATTGTAATATGTTGTAATATTCTTTTGCGGGGCACATCCGGGTTGAGGTTGTAGCCACCGTTGTATTATTTCATTTACTGTTTTGTGCTCCTAAGATAGACCCAAGATGGGGTGCACAAACTACCGGGTACTTTGAAGTGTTTAATGGCCTACTCACGTCATTGAGGGAGACTGTTTCACTTCTGGTACTGGGTGGGTAGTTTGCCGCACCCGTAGGGGGCTAGGGTGGGGTTTGTTTATTCATCACGACCGTGTAATCCGTCTTTTGTTGCAGGCTCAAACGAAACACGGATTCCTAGTATATCCAATATGTTCATCTGTCATCTAGAATGCCTATTATTGCGTCTGACGAATGTACAATATCTATATATGATATCTAGTAGGCATTGCTTATGTTTTGTTTCCGCGCTAGCCCATCCCCCGCTCTGTCGTTAGTTAAATAACCTAACGGGTGAATGACGGGGCCCAGTGGCGAATGCGGATGGTATAAGCGGACGTTGTATTTTCGTTGTTTTCTGCAATGATAGGATAAATGATGGGACACACTATATTAATGCAAAGAAAATGAACCAAAGCTGAATCGTTGGAACAAATTTAAAAGAAACCACTCGGTTATTTTAAAAGAGCAGAATTTTTAATTGCGGAGCTTTAGCCAATCCTTTTAAAAAGCTATCAGGTTCCTTCGGTTATATCAAGTTCACTACGTTCACGGTTTCTCCAAAACCAGTCGTAGCCCTCCGTCATTTCATATGAATGGTCAGTAGTATTCAAGCTATGTTTGTTTGGCCCTTAGTCAAGACACAGTGATTGGTAGCTGCTGGGGTATTCACATGTAGCATAGATAGATGCGTTGGTTTGGGACAGTCGTATTACTTTGTTGGCCTTCAGTCAAGAGTATATACGGGTGGGTTCAAATCAACCTAGATAATGACGGGTAGAACTTGACATATGACTTATGATTTGTTGGCCCTTAGTCAAGGTCATAAGAGCATGGGGCAAAAATCCACATCGAGAGTTTCTAAAGAAACTGAAACTTGCTAGCGTTGCATACAATTTGGAATTTGATAATTTTGGTAGGATTCCTTCAGCGTTATCACATGATGATATTTGGATCCTAATCCCGCTGTGAGTATATGCTACTCATCAGGAGATTCGTCACTTAACGATCAATGCTATAAACCAAGTAGGTGTCTTGAACGGTGTCAGCGGGGCTATGCCTCTAGGGGAAAGAGGTTATTTAATTAAGGAACTTCGCGAAAGCGTCGTAAAATCTCCCTCGAAGTACCGACACTAGCCTGGCTGAACGGTTAAGCAAGTATTGTACGGTGAGATCAGTCCTGACTAATTCTTCTTTTATAGTTTGAGGAAGGATTCGAGAAACAGTGGGAGCCATCCTGTTTAGATAAACTAAAAACCAATCTAAACTTGCAAGAGCATCATGCTAAAGTGTTTTCTTCTCTCTCTCTCAACTGCAGCGACCCTGTGACCATGACTAGGTTACATCTAGATAACAAGTTGACTGAATCTAACTTTTATGACTGGTAAAGGTCTGTCCAGATGTTCATTGCCTATAACAAGCTGGACCACCCTATTACTACTCAAGCCCCCGCTGTCCCAGGTCCAGTTTCCACCGTCACGGATATGGATATCCGTCAGAAAAGGAAAAAGGACAGTGCGAATGCCAAGTGCCTCGTGTTGGCTTCAGTTGATGGTGTATACAGAAGAAGCACGAGAAGATGGACTTAGTTTCCATCTTCCTCCATAACAAAGATTTATATGGAGAGTAATCTCGTATCGCAAGTTATGAGACCTCGAACGAATTGCTTCAAGCGAGGTTGGCTGTCGGGTCATCTGTAAGGGACGACGTCCTTATGATGACTAGCTATATTGATGAGCTCACGGACCTGGAGACCACGTTGGGAAACATGTCATATGTTGACTTATTTCCACAGTCCCTACCCTCTACTTACATCCTGAAAGAAACCAGGGAGACACCCGCTCTGCTTAATGGGGGACCTTCTTCTTCTGCATCCAGGGTGAAAGCAAAGGGTGAAAAGAAGAAAACCTCCACAAAGCCGATATACGGTGTCAGTGAAGTAGAAGGAAAGGGAAGAGCAAAAGTTTCGGGACTTGGTGTAGGGAAGGAGGGATGTTCCTATTGTTATGGGAAGGGGAATTGGCAGAAATATTGCAGGGCTTTGGAAGCCAGTAGCCAGGATTCGAAGCATGTTGTGGTTTCGGCCTCGGGTGTGTTTGTAATTGAGAACTGTTTATCAATTAACTCTACTTCCTGGGTACTAGATACCGGATCAGGATCTCATATCTGTAATTCGTTACATGCTTTGAGAAACCATAGAGTTATCAGGGTAGGTGATATGTCTCTCAGAGTTGCGAATGGAATGAGCATGGACGCTGAATCCATGGGGGAATATCGCCTAGGACTGACAAGTGGGCAGATATTGATTCTACGTAATTATTTATATGTACCTAGTTTGACTTATAATATCATATCAGTATCCTCACTTTCTAGAGAGGGATATGATTTTACATTCGTAAGCGATGTAGTAAACATCCACCTAAATCCTTGGGTCCGGTACATTAGATAACGGTATATACGTATTAAATCAAGCTCAGGTTTTCAATGTCCAGAACACACTTAAAAGAAAGTCTCCGGATGTAAATCAGGCTTTCTTATGGCATTGTAGACTAGGTCACATCAATGAAACACGGTTGACTAAGTTACATAGAGAATGATATTTGAATCCGTTCGAATATCAATCTTATGCTACTTGTGAATCTTGTCTCATGGGAAAGATGACAAAGACTCCGTTTAATGGACACGGAGTAAGAGCGAGCGAGCTCTTGGGACTCATACACAGCGATGTGTATGGTCCAATGTCTACACATGCGAGAGGTGGTTATTCCTACTTCATTACTTTTATGGATGATTTCTCTAGGTATGGACATATTTTCTTGATGGAGCATAAATCCGAGACCTTTGAGAAATTCCGGGAATACAAGAATGAAGTAGAAAAACAGACGGGCAAAAGTATCAAGATACTGAGATCTGATCGAGGTGGTGAATACTTAAGTGCCGAGTTCCTGGGATACTTAAAAGAGAATGGAATTCTCTCTCAGCTTACTCCTCCATACACACCACAACACAATGGTGTATCGGAAAGGCAGAATCGAACCCTATTGGATATGGTTCATTCCATGATGAGTAAGGCTGAGTTACTGCGATCTTTCTGGGGTTATGCACTAGAATCAGCTACATATCTTTTGAACCAGGTTCCAACCAAGATTGTGCCTAATACACTATATCAGATGTGGAGTGGGAAGAAACCCTGTCTTAAACACTTTAGGACATGGGGATGTCCATCTTTTGTTAAAAAGCAGCATGCGGACAAGCTCGAGGCATGCTCAGTACATTGTAAGTTTGTAGGATATCCAAAGAACTCCAAAGGATATTATTTCTATTACGCAGAGGAACAAAAGGTTTTTGTTTCTCGTCATGCCCACTTCTTGGAAGCTGAATTTTTAGAAAATCAGAAGAGTGGGAGCACAATAGAACTGGAAGAAATTCCAGAACCATAAGCTGTTACTGAAAGTATGGTAGAACCAGAAGTTTCAGAAGAAAGGGACATCCCAGCGCCTATCCGCAGAAGTAGTTGGCAGTCTCATCCGCCCGAGAGATACTACGGTTTTCTCATAGATGGGGATCGAGAGGATTGCATCATTGACAATGATGACCCTACTAGCTTCCAGCAAGCCATTCAGAGCGGCGACTCAGTAAGATGGCTGGATGCAATGCGGACCGAAATGGAGTCCATGTACATTAACAAAGTATGGACTTTGGATATTGTTCCAGATGGGGTAAAACCCGTAGGATGCAAATGGATCTTCAGAAAGAAGATTGGTGCAGATGGACAGGTTGAAACCTATAAGGCTAGACTTGTTGCAAAGGGCATTCGTCAAAGACCTGGTTTGGACTATGACGAAACCTTTTCTCTAGTGGCTATGCTCAAATCCATTCGGGTCCTTCTTGCCATTGCTGCCTTCCACGATTATGAGATCTAGCAGATGGACGTAAAGACGGCTTTTCTAAATGGTAATTTGGAAGAGTGCGTCTATATGGATCAGCCAGAGGGATTCATTCAGAGTGGAAGTAGCGGTAAAGTGTGCAAGTTGCTTTAGTCCATTTATGGACTAAAGCAGGTATCACGGAGTTGGAACATCTGTTTTGATGATACTGTTAAAGAATTCAACTTTATCAAAAATCCAGATGAACCATGCATATATAGTAAAATTGTAGAGAGAACTGTAGTATTCCTCGTCTTGTACGTGGATGACATTCTCTTAATAGGAAATGATATTCCTATGCTACAGTCAGTCAAAGGATTCTTATCACAGAAGTTCTCCATGAAGGACCTGGGTGATGCTTCCTACATTCTGGGGATCCAGATCTATCGTGATAGATCAAAGAGGATGTTCGGACTTTCGCAGTGCAAGTACATAGACACCATATTGAAAAAGATTCAGTATGGAAGATTCTAAGCGCGGTAACCTACCGGCTTGTCACGGAATCACTCTCTCCAAAGAGATGTCTCCCAATACTGATTTAGAAAGGGCGCGCATGTTGATTATACCCTACGCTTCTGCGTAAGCTCTATAATGTATGCGATGTTATGTACCAGACCAGATGTAGCATACGCATTGAGCGTTGTAAGCCAATATCAGGCAAACCCAGGGGAGAAGCACTGGATAGCAGTAAATAACATTCTCAAGTACCTGAGGAGGACTAAGGAGATGTTCTTGGTGTATGGCGGAAAGGACCTCCAGATTGAGGCCTTTGCTGACTCCAGCTTCCAGAGTGACAAGGATGACTCCAAGTCCATGTCGGGTTATGTCTTTACCCTCAATGGAAGGGCGGTCTGTTGGAAGAGTTCTAAGTAGGACAACGTTGCTGACTCGACGATGGAAGCGGAGTACATAGCTGCTTGCGATGCTGCAAAAGAAGCTGTCTGGATGAAGAAGTTCCCCACAGATTTTCAGGTGGTTCCTACCAGTGTTGATATAATACCTTTGTATTGCGACAACAACGGCGCTATAGCTTTAGCGAAGGAACCCAGGTCCCGTCAGAAGTCCAGACACATCTTAAGGCGGTATCATCTGATTAAGGAGATCGTAGATCGCCGGGAGATCGAGGTGAAGAGAGTAGATACGGAGAATAACACTGCTGATCCATTCACAAAGGCCATTTCTAAGACGCAGTTTGAGAGGCTATTCGAGATGATAGGTCTGCGATATGCCAGTACATGCCCTAGTGCAAGTGGGGGATTGTTAGTGTTTATGCCCCAGAGGCCATTATTGTATCATACTAGATTGTATATTACTTAATGGAAGCTTGGGATATTCACAGTTGTATTGACAGTCTTGCTAAAAATGGTAGTATGCTACTTGGTTTGTTTCTACTTTAATATGTGCATATGTTTCTTTTAACATGTCGCTTATACATATTAGTAGAGCCCTTAGGATCTTTGCTTGATTACCAGCGTTGTGATGGCAGTCACACTAGTGGGGGCTGGGTAGTCTACAAGCATATCCTATACAGGTCCCTGGTCGTTGGATTATCGAGACGGGGCATCAATACTCCGAAATAGACTGGTGTATACGCTTCTCATCCCAGCATGGGGAGATGGTCTGTCCCACAGCCATTAGTACGTCGTACTGGAGATAGTATGCAGGTGCTCGTTAGGTTACGAGTACACTGGACAGGACTCGCCGGGAACTGCAGGTTGGTACTATAACTATCGTCAGATTGCAGTTCCCAGGTGACATGAGTACAACTTAGTCCGTCGACTTGACATTGCTATTTCGCCTCGAGTGTGTTCCCACTGTACTTAGATTACTACCCTACCACGGCTCAAAGGAGTCGTGCAAACAAGTAGTAGTTGGGTGCAGTCCCGAAGCACTTGGAGGCAGTGGCGGTTAGACAGGATTTGTCTCTCCCGGTATTGGGGGTTGATATCGCGCTGTGTCTGGAGAGCCATTACGCAAGGTCCCTGGCCAGGGCAAGCGAGATTTACTGGTAGGTGCTCCAGTAGTTTCTCAAGTTGTAATAGGCTTCACTGCGACACGACTTATACCGCCATTAGGGGACTGACGCTTGCCGCCCCTAGCCCAATATGCGATAGTCCTAGATGAACAGACTAGACTGTACGGAGATTGTCACATACATGCTCAGTAGGAGTTCGGATGGGTTTACTCATCGACCTTCTTATCGACATCTACCTGGGGACCGTTACGTGCAGCTAGTACCGCTTGTGACCTGTAGTTAAACCCACTGCCAGCATAGTGTCGAGTCTTTAGAGTCCCACACAGAGGGTTTCCCTGCACCGGGCAAAAGGTGTAGAGGCCGTATGGTTTTACGGCAGGGACGTGATCACTTACGTACACTTGTGCACGTACTATGATCGGGCAGATAATACTAGCGGGCTTTGGTTTAACCCAGATTCTAGTATTATACAGATGGATTTATTTAGTCAAAGATTATCCGTGTTTTTCGGAAATACGGATGGGAGGGGCAGTCTAGTAATTTCTCGGGAAGCTTCTAGAAGAAGGTGACTCATTTGTGTTTATTTCCTTTTAGGATTTAAACTAAATGAGGTGGAGGATGAGGTGTATGTTTACATTAAATGCTTAATGACTCATGAGGTTATTCACCCTTAGAATTAAATGAAGCATGCTAGATATTATCTTGATATTATCAAGAGAGATATTATTATGCTTCATATTATTCTAGCATGAGTATTATTCATTTCATTATCACAAAACACTTCTCTCTCCTCAAGTCTTCATCTTCTTCCTCAAACCCTAAAAGCTCTCATGAGTTGAGAATCCTAGGGTTTAAGTGACTAAGTAATCCATCTAAATACTCTACACCCTCTAGGACTTCTAGATTAGTAAACTAGAAGCCGTAATTATCTCAGATTCGAGATAGGAGCTCGGACTATAGACTCTCGGGTGGATCGTCTTTGACTCGAGGAGGCCGTTGAGGTGCCCATGTTCCATAGAGCCTACGAGGTGTGGAGGACAACGATGGAGACCTGAAGGACAAGTAACGTAAGGTATAACTTCGAATCCGAGTAGTTAAACCTCTCGTAGTTTGCTAGTAATGGTTTAGACACGATCCGTGTGCTCAAGTCCGTGTTACGAAGCTTTGATAATTGTTTTCATATATTTCACCTCCCCGCCAACACGTGGGGTGCGTGACATGGACTTATAGATGCTTGGACATATATAGAGAGGAATTTCTTTCTCGACATGATAGTATACTATCTGGTTACTCTTTATCTTAACATGTACGCTTATGTATCTATATACTTTCTCTTTGTAATATGTTGATAAAGCCCTTAGGATGTGGACTTGACTACCAGGACTATGATGTAGATCATACTGGTAGGGGCAGGGTAGTCTACAAGTACATCTTTTAATTGTTCCTAGTCGAGGGAGTATCGAGATAGGACATCGATATTCCAGAGTAGACTAGTGTGTACGATTCTTGACCTTGTATGGGGCGATGGTTGATCCCACAACCATTGGTGTTTGACATCAGAGAATGTGCTCATGCGCTCATTAGAGATGGGTACTCCGAACAGGACTCGCCAAGAACTCCTAAATTGTATTATACCTAATGTCAGATAGCGGTTCTCTGGTGACACTGGTTCAGGTTAGTCTGTAGACCCGAGATCGTCATAGAGTCTTGTATGATTCCTACTATTTTTTTGATTTTCATCATACCACGTTCAAGAGAACATGCAAACCGGTGGCTTTTGGGTACAGTCCCGAATCACATGGAGGCAATGAGCGATAGGAGGGGTTTCGTCTCTCCCGGTATTGGGGGTTGATGTTGAGCTATGCACGATTGGCTATAACAGGAAGTCCCTGGCCAGGGCTGATGATGAGATTTACTGGTAAGTGTTATCAGTAGTTTCTCGACCCATTATGAGCCTCACATTGGCATGACTTATCAAGTTACTGGGGTCAGACGTTTAACCACCCCTAGACTCGATATACGACATATCAGAGAAGAGACCGGACCGTACGGTAGTGTTACTTATTGGATTCACGGAATTATGAGCAAGCTTGCTTGTTGATCTTATGATCGCTCAATACCCGGATAGCCGTTATGTCTAGCTAATACCACTGACCGTTTGTGGGTGACTGATATGATCGTCACCTACTGCCGGCGTATTGACGAGTCTTTAGAGTCCTACGCAGAGGTTTCCTTCAAGAGAAATGAAGTAGGGCACATATGTGATATGTGCGGGACCGAAACAAATACGTGTATATGATACCGTATTCTAATCTCGCGATATAGGTTATATATGATATAACCGGATTATTGAATCAAGTGTTGATTCGATGATTTGATATTAGTCGGGTATATGTGATATAGCCGGATTATTAAATCAAGTGTTGATTTAATAATTTAATATATATATATATATATATATATATTAGATATATTAATATATATTAACTAATATAAATTAGCTCACTTAAATATTTCTTTTCTTAGATTACATTTATAACACACACACACACACACACATAAATGTATTTATTTATTTTGTATCATGCTTGATGATATATGGAACTTGGGTGTATGAGACTCACACCTTAGTTAAGATAATGTGGGTATTTATTTATTTAGAGAAAACCAAAATTGAGGTGGAAATTAGCATGGTTGTGAAGCTTGGAGAAGCTTGTGGAAATCTTGACTAAACTCTACTAATTTTTGTTTTACTCAAGATATTTATTAACCTAACCATTATCTTAGCCTTAGTTAAGTCTCTACAAGAGTTTATATTAGATATTTTCTCACCCATGGTTCATATGATGTTCATCTTCTTCATCTCAATTTTCTTCACTTTATTTTCTTGAGGTGGAAAAATAAAGAGAGGAAAAATATTCTAAAGTGAGAAAAATTCCTACTTCATCAATCTATACCATATTAGCCATATAGTGTAGGTTGTTTGCTTCACTAATTCATTCATTAGTGAAGAGATAGCTTGAGTTAGAATCTCCTCAAAGTAGATCATCTTCGGCCTTGAAGATCATTGAGCAAGCTCGTTTATTTCGACTAGTGGAGCCTACGGAGAGTCCGGGACACCACTACTTGGAGCGAAGGGACTTCTACACGGAGCATTTGAAGTGATGGACCGGTCTACAAAGGTTGAATTCCATAATCACTTAGGTTTATGGTTGCTTACTTGATGTTAAACCCTAATTCTCTTGTTCGATTGTAAGTTTGAGTTCATTAGCACACTAATATGTTAAAATTGTATACTTGATACACCTTGAAACCCTAGTGAGAGTGCTAATAAATTCTAATAATGAGGTGATACGTCGAAACAATGATTACAACGGTCGGTTGCTTCCCTACCGTTTCGCTCTTTTGAAGATTGTCGTTGGATCGATCTAGGAAGCTCTACCTAAGCTTGCTGAGGCCATGCCGCTCTAGGCACTCAATGACGTTGAAGACAAGATACATTCAGTATATCTAATCGGCCTGATTTCGAAGAAACGTAGAGATGATCTCGTTATTATTTTGCATTGCGTCTTCCAACAGAAAGTGATAATATCCTCGTACCAGAGGATGGAAGACATCAGCGATGATCCCGAAGCTTGCATTCAGAAGAAGATGCATAAAAAGATAGTCAATGAAGCTAGAAGTGCTTTAATCAAACTTGCTTTTAAATTTGAGAATCCATGTCTAGAATTTAGCGTTCTGCCACTGTAGACCCTAAACGATGTAGTCACGTTTGCTTTTAATTATATCTTTTATTTCCTCTGTAGTCATCCTTAGCCGACAGTATGTAATTCCCTTTTTTTTGAAGTATAAATGAAAAAGCATTTTTTTTTCATATTTGCACATCTCTATCTCTTATTTGTCCCGAGCTGGCATATATTAGTTTATTTACTCATTTCGGAGTTTCTAGTTTATTCACTCATTTCAGAGTGTTTTTAGTTTACCTCCCTTAGGTTTATAAGCAAACTCGCCCTAACATTGGATGTAGATAACCCCACTCTTTTATAACAGGGGTCCGTTAGATTTTTGGTACTAGGTTTAAGTCCATCGTATCATCGCGTTGGGTGATGTATTTCTCGTTATGCAGTCCCTTAGGTTGTTGCTCGAGTAGTCCCGCGAATTTCGTGTTTCTAATTCCCTTTTGAGGCTGGACAAGACGTTTTCAAGTAATCTTCTTAGGTTGGAATATCCGTATTATCGTCGGAAGATCAAGCGTTAGGTATTTGCCATGGCGCTTTTTACTTGAGGTCAGGCTTAATTTGAAGCCCTGATGAGTCATAACCGCACCCTTCTGGGATGGGATAACATCCAATGGTCTTTAGGTTTTGTATGTATTGCCGTCAAAACCCGAAGCTAGGAATATGTTGTCACTTCGTTTTCGTTTTGGCATCGCACATTTCTTCACTGAAGCAAGGTAGACATCCGAATGACCTCTATGCTGTATGTATTGCAATCAAGATCTAGAGTTAAGGTTTTGCAATCACTCCACTTTTATTTGGCCATTGCGTCCGCACCCTGCTTGAATGAAGAAGAACATCGAGATGATCTCTAGGCTGTAGATGTTGCCATCAAGATCTGGAGTTAGGAATATGCCGTCACTCCCCATTTATTTGGCCGTTGCGTTCGCACCCTGCTGGAATATGGAAGAACGTCAAGATGATATCTAGGTTGTAGATATTCTCATCGAGATATGGAACTTCTTTTGACAAAGCATGGTGAGAACATATAGTTCCCTTTCTTTCATTTGTGCCCATGGATTGTGTACAAGAGTCGGTATAGACCTACTTACAGGGCAGAAAAAGTTTTATTTTATTATCTTTTTTATATTTCCGCGATGCTCTATCTTTTCAGCTTTTTATATCGCGAAAGTCGCGACTGCCCAATCATTTCGGCTATTTATTCACGGTGCTCAATCATTTCGGCTATATTTTTTTTACTCGCTGCTTTTTATTGTGAGTTGCCCTATCATTTCAGCTATTTCACATGCATATTTTTCCTTGCTCGCTGATTTTATTGCGAGTTGAAGATTCGGAATCTGATACCAATCTTGGTATCAGTATCGCTACAAATGGAATGTTGCCAGGAGCGAATCCGCATTTGCCTTTGTTGATTTGAACAAAGGAGGCTTAGAAAATAGGGTTAAGATCCTGTCAACCAAGGAAAAATATTTTCTCCCTACAAGTCATAAGGGTCTCATAAGGGTATTTCTCCCTACAAGTCGTGAGGATCACATAGGTTTATTTTCTCCTTAGAAGTCGTGAGGACTCCTAAGTGGTATTTTCTCTTGTAAGTCATAAGAACTCGCAAGTGCTATTCACCATATTGAACGATATTTCTCATTCTCAGTAGGACTTGGTCGAGAATATATTTATTTACGCCCGTGGATTATATACAAGGGTCAATATTGGAGCGCTTATAGTGCATAAATTTGTGGGGTTTTGATGAATTAAGCACATGTTTAGATCCTTATAACTTGAGAATTTTGAATTCTATAAACCGTGAGGGTCTTATAGAGGGTATATTCTCTTTACGGGTCGTGAGGATCTCATAAGTGCATTTTCTCCTTAGAAGTCGTATGGATTCCTACGTGTGTTGCCCCTTTGTGAGTCGTAAGGATCTCATGCAAATGTTTTCTCCTTACAAAGTTGTGAGGATTTTGCAAGTGCGTTTTTTTTAACGAGCCCGTGCCCTTTCCGGTTTTCACAAACTCGCTGGTAGCCTTACAGTTTTTACTCAGGGCGCCCTTTCGGGTTTTCATCCATACCCATTCCGCTTGTGAACATACCGTTTTTTTAGGCAGACCGTAAGGTAATGCAGTATTAGCTGTAGACTCCGATCTTTTTCAAAGGACCGCATCATCTAGACCTAGGAGAGGTATGAATTGTTTATACCCGTGGATTATATACGATGATTAATATAGGGATCTACCGTAGGGCTAAACAAGTTAGTTTAGGGACGTTTCGGTCCATGGCCAGTTTAAGGACGTAGTGGTCCATTTTTAGTTTAAGGACGTTTTGGTTCATTTTTAGTTTAGGGACGTTTCGATCCAATGTTCCCATGTTTGGGACAAAGTTTTAGTTTAAGGACGTTTCGGTCCAGAGCCAGTGATTGATGTGAAAAAAGAGTTTTAGTAGTAACCACAATCAATAACGGTGTTGCGTGTAGCTAGCCGAGATTAGTATGGGTCGTCCGCATGGATGCATGGAATTTCTAATTTTGCTTTAAACGAGTTGAATAAAATAAAAGAAGAAAAGAGAATAGTTTCTAGATCTATGTTAAACACGGATGTAGAATTTATATAGAAAAAAGCTTGTAGGGTTCATCAGATTTAGTAGTCATGGATGAATATAAAAGATTACTCATTTTATCTTTTAATAGATTTAAAATTAGATCGATAGCGATGAATGAAGATTAGGGTTTTTGGAGGGAATAGAGTTCCCACTCTTAACCCTTATCTTTTCATTGACCTCTATTCATGTCTAGCTTTTACCAAAACAATTGTTAATCTAATCTCAAATTGCGGTCGATACTATCAATAATTTGGTGGCGTGCCCGATAAGGATGTTAACAATTCTTTTGGTAAAGTTTATAAACTATATAAGACGTAAAAGGAGTTAAGAATTTTCATCATCTATTAATCTACTCTAATCCTATGAACCCTAACAAGCGGAGAATTACTCGCGCATATTTTGAGAAGAAGAAGAAAGGATATAGAAGGAGATCATATTGTAAAATGCAGAAAGTAAAAATGCAATAAGAATAAAACAGCTACCTTTATTAATCAGCTAAATCAATTACACTTTTTGATCCTTTAGAAAGTGGAATACAAAACTATAGTTTACTTCTCGGTCTCCCTTGAAGGAGGTAGATGAACAGCTGATGATCAACCAGGATGCGTGGATCGTCAGTGACCTCGTGATCTCTTCGGTTTGATGCCTTTCCAAGTGAAGTTCTCGGTCTTATTTATAGCCACAGAAGATACAAACCCTAAATGTGAGGGTTTGTTGAGAAGATCATACCGACAAAATCCCAAACCCTAATTCCTCAGAACGGCTGCGGATCTGCCGCGTTTAGGGGGTATTTGCCGCGGAAGAGCGGCGGTATGGTGAGATCGTGGCTTCAATCTTCTGGTGCTGACTGGTGTTGACACGTTGTGATTTATGTGATATCTGGATTCTTCATATCTTCTTCTGAGTCTCTGCCTATATTGATTTTGCCATTTTATTTAACTTCATCGGTAGATTTTATTCCCGACATCTTGGATATCCCGATCTCCAGACCAGAGCCAAACCTGCACAATATCTCAATTTATAATATTAGTAATATTTGTTATATGTTGAGATATTATCCTAATTATTTGTATGATATTATATTTTTAAGCAATTTGATTAAGATTATTTGATATCATATGCATAATAAAAATATTATATAAATATTATATGCATATATTTTCCTTCATAATATTAATTATAATATATAAACATATGGTAAATAGTATTTTGCATATAAACCCTCATATGTTTCATATTTATAATAATCTCCTTTAAATATTTAAGAAAAGTAAGGAAAATGTTATATCACGATATTTTCGACTGAACAAATACCCCAAACTTAACTTTGATCATCCCGAGAAAACTAGTTATTCAAGAGAGAGAGAAAAAGAAAAAGAAAAAGAAAAACCTATGTAGCATACTTTCGTAGCCAACATGATTGCATTGAGCACGTGCAACAAGCCGTTAAAGCTCTAGGTGTCTCTAGTAGGAGGAGTATTGTCTCCTGAGGGTTTTCAGCGGATTATACCGACAAAATCTCATAATAGAAGAAAGAAAATGAAAGTTATATACAAAGATAATAATATATAAAATAAAGAACTTGAAAAAGAAGAGTTTTCAACTACACTAGCTTTTCGGTTGCCATAAACCCTATC
Source organism: Agapanthus africanus (assembly GCA_030015575.1). Taxonomy (NCBI): domain Eukaryota; kingdom Viridiplantae; phylum Streptophyta; class Magnoliopsida; order Asparagales; family Amaryllidaceae; genus Agapanthus; species Agapanthus africanus. Next base: position 447,586,978 of record JASDDO010000012.1, on the reverse strand, counting down.
TTAATGGTAATGAAAAGATGTCGGAAATCACATCATCCCTCAATCTTCATACCGCTTTTAGTCTTCCTCCCTACCTTTCTTCCAAACATTGATCATATACCCCTACGTGTATTTAAAAGACATCCCTACACTTAGAGAATTCAATTCAAACTATCATACTCTTATCCATCTTCCTTAGTACTTTTTAGTCGGTGAATATTTTAGATGGAATTGCTCACACATTTTTCATGCGACCGTTAATACTTCTTGAGATACTAATCAATCGATTACTAAATGTACTTACTTATTAAGGCGTAATTAGCAATTTTCTCATCTTGCAACACCTAAGGCTTAACAGTGGCTCCCAAACCAGTTGGTCTAAGACACTAGGTGATAAAGCACTCTTGCTATATTTTTTTATGCCGCCTTAATCAATTACAAAACCAGTGTTCATTTTTCTTCACCATTTTTTATTTATATTTTTCTTCATATCAAGGCTTTTAGACAAGAGCATTTCAAGGTATCCTCTACTATCCCAAGTTTCAAGATGTGTGCAAGTGCGTATAGTAGGGTATCAACTTTCAAATGTTTGACATCAAGAATATATACTATTTTTCAGACTTATTTTTATTCTCAGACTAGTAATTTCCTTCATCTTCATAACTTTTGGGACAACGACTCATAACTATTTATTACTAGTTTCGTTATAAATATCTAATTTTCTTGCATTTCTTAAATATCAGCATATCTTTTACATGTAAGTTTTCAATTTCTAAATTTCATTATCAAAAAACATTTTTTTATAGTGCATAGTGCCAAAATATAATTTAGTAAATACAAACCTCCCTCCCAAATTTGTTTTCAGCAGTGTCCTCACTGATATTGTTCTTTGAGCGCATAGACCTGTAGACTTGGGAAGAGAAAATAATAGTTAAATGAAAACTATCTCCAAATTTGTACTTTGGCACGTATGGATATTCAATTAAGTCTTTTTCACTCACCTCCATTCTTAAGATTAGACAATGTTACCGAAACATGGAGGTGAGGCGGAGGAAATTTAGTTATGATAAAGCGGCTTCCGTAAAAACTGGAGCTCCTCCACTTGGTCAGCGGAAAAATACGGTTTTAATCTATGCCCATTTACTTTAAAAATAATATTTTCAACTTCTACTGTCCCGTGCGGATACACATACCGCACCACCAAAGGTCCTTTCCAACGAGATTTTAGCTTACCCGGATGAAGATGGAGACGGGAATCGTAAAGAAGGACTTGTTGTCCCGGTGTGAAGGTTTTTCTAAAAAGGTTTTTATCGTGGAACACATTAGTCCGGTTCTTTACTATAATCGTATTATCGTAAACTTCATCACGGAGTTTGCTTAGCTCATTTAATTACCGCTTCCGATAGCTACAGGCTTGATCAAAATCGAAGTTAAGCTCTTTAATAGCCCACATTCCTTTATGTTCGATCTTGACAGGAAGGTGGCAAGCCTTTCCAAACACAAGTCGGTATGGAGACATACCAAGATCGGTCTTATAAGCAGTACGAAATGCCCAAAGAGCATTCGTCAATTTGGTTGACCAATCTTTACGGTTCTTAGAAACCGTTTTTTCCAAAATTTGTTTGATCTGTCTATTGGAAATCTCAGCTTGCCCGATCGTTTGGGGATGATAGGGTGTAGAAAGTTTGTGGTTGATTGAATATTTCCGCATCAAAATCTCGAAAGACCTATTACAGAAATGCGTCCTGTTGTCGCTAATTACAGCGTGAGGGTGTCCGAATAACGAAAATATATTTTCTTTAAGGAACGTAATAACAACCTTGTTGTCATTAGTGTGACACGGTATTGCTTCTACCCATTTTGAGACATAATCAACCGCTAACAAGATATATAAATTCTCAAAAGAGTTGGGAAAATGACCCATAAAATTAATACCCCAAAAATCGAATATCTCCACAACCAAGATAGGTTAGTGCGACATCTCATTTTTTCGTGAAATCTGACCCCTGTGTTGACACCGTGGGCAAGTTTTGCAATGATCAAATGCATCTTTAAATAATGCTGGCTAATAAAAGCCACATTGCAAAACTTTCTCCTCCGTTTTACGTGGACCAAAGTGACCGCCACATGCCTGATCATGACAAAAAGACAATACACTCTTGAATTCATCATTAGCGACACATTTGCAAATGATTTGATCGGGACAATACTTAAACAAATAAGGTTTATCCCAGTAAAAGTGTTTTACTTGTGATAGAAATCGATGATTGTCTTATTTCGACCAATCGCTGGGAATAAGTTCCGTCGCTAGATAATTCACAATATCCATGAACCAAGGTTCGTAGGATACGGTCAAAAGATGTTCGTCAGGGAAGGAGTCATCTATTGGTAAGGTCAACGTTGGTGAAGAATTGATGCGTGAAAGATGATCGGCTACGACATTTTCACATCTACTCTTGTCTCGTATGACAAGGTCAAACTCTTGTAATAACAGGATCCAACGTATTATCCTGGATTTAGCATCCTTCTTCGATAAAAGGTGTCTTAGGGCGAAGTGATCGGTGTAAACCACTATTGGCGAGCCAATCAAGTAGGGCCTGAATTTTTCTAACGCAAATACAACTGCCAAGAGTTCTTTCTCGGTAGTTGTGTAATTAGTTTGGGTATCATTCAAGGTCCTACTTGCATAATAAATTACATGTGGCATCTTATCAATGTGCTGTCCTAATACTGCTCCAATAGCAAAATCTGATGCATCACACATAAGCTCAAATGAGTGGTTCCAATTCGGAGACGATAGAACGGGGGCTGTAGTGAGAGAACTTTTAAGTGATTCAAAAGCATCCTCATAATCTGAATCGAAATGAAATGTTGTATTCTTGGCCAAGAGAAGGGTTAAAGGTCTAGCAATTTTACTAAAGTCCTTAATGAATCTCCTATAAAATCCTCCATGACCAAGGAAAGATCGTATATCTTTGACGCATTTGGGAGGAGAAAAGTTATGGATGATATCTATTTTAGCTCTATCTACCTCAATGCTTTTTCGTGAAATGATATGTCCAAGGACAATACCTTTTTGGACCATGAAATGACATTTTTCCAATTTAGAGTTAAGTTCTTATCTTTACAGCGGGTAAGAACCGCGTCAAGATGACATAGGCAATCCTTAAAAGAGTCCCCAAATATAGAAAAATCATCCATAAATATCTCCAAAAAATTCTCGACCATGTCTAAGAATATCCCCATCATACACCGCTGAAATGTAGCGGAAGCGTTGGATGGCCCAAAGGGCATGCGTCTATAAGCAAAAGTACTGAAATGACAAGTAAATGTTGTTTTATATTGATCCTTTTAGGCGATGGGGACCTGGTTATAGCCAGATTATCCGTCCAAGAAACAATAGTATTCATGTCCAGTTAATCGTTCCAACATCTGGTCAATGAAAGGTAGAGGGAAGTGATCTTTTCTCATTGCGGCATTGAGTTTCCTATAATCAATACATACACGCCACTCAGTTTGGGTACGTGTTTGGATCAACTCATTAGTCTCATGGTTATGACCGTGATGCCAGACTTTTTAGGGACCACATGAATATGACTTACCCATTGGCTATCAGATATTAGGTAAATTATACCGCTGTCTGGGCATTTAACGATTTCCTTCTTTACCGCCTCCTTCATGACAGGATTTAACCGTTTTTGTGGATCTCGGGCTGGTTTGGATTCATCCATCAAATGTATATGATGTTTAACAATCAAGGGACTAATCCTTTTGATGTCCGCCATTGTCCAACCAAATGTTTGCCGATTTGATCACAAGACCGTCTAAAAAGCGTTCTCTTGCTCTAAAACTAGAGAAGCGGATATGATCACGGGCAAAAACTCATTCTCACCTAATATGCATATTTAAGATGAGAAGGTAGTGGTTTGAGATCTAGTGTCGGCGGAGAGACGATAGAAGGTGGGGTAAGGGAATGATACTCGGACTCCCTAAGAGATTCATAACTTGCGTAGGATATTGACTCAGAAAGCGCTACTGACTTCGGCGACGAGTCAAAGGATTCGAACTCGGAGGTGGAATCCTTGAAGGTGTCCTCACTATAATAATTTGCTAGATCAAACAATGTCGCACTAGTGTCGTCGAGATCATTATAGCAAAGTTCCTCAACTTCGCAGCTGTCAGAATCTATCTCGTTGATAGAACATACATCGATTAGATGAGCAGAAGGTTCAGATGGTTGACTTCCTAGCTTGTAAATATTAAGCTCAATTGTCATCTTCCCGAAGGATAATTTCATAGAACCGTTACAACATTTAATTACAGCGTTGGAAGTTGCTAGAAAAGGTCGACCTAGTATCACCGGGATTTGGTTTCGTGGGTTCGCCTCAGACTGTGTATCTAAAACAATAAAGTCAACAGGGAATATAAATTCCCCGACTTTGATTAACACGTCCTCTAGCTCACTCCTTGGTTGGATGATAGATCGATCGGCCATTTGGAGAGTGCAGTGTACAGGTTTCAACTCTCCAATACCTAGCTACTCATAAACAGAATACGGGAGCAAGTTAACACTAGCACCTAGGTCAAGTAGAGCACGATTTATGCTTTTACCCCCAATAGAAATAGATATTGTAGGACTTCCGGGGTCCTTTCGTTTCTTAGGTTGTTGTTGTGTAAAAGCAGTGCTTACATTACTCGCAAGGAAAAATTCTTTAGGCACTTGAGTTTTCATCTTCCTAGTGCACAAGTCCTTAAGGATTTTCGTATAAGATGAAACTTGTTGAATAGCATCTAGGAGAAGAATATTTATGTTAACTTGCTTAAACATTTCCACAATCTTTTCCATTAGTGCATTAGGTTTGTTGGCCTTCAATATGTTGGGAAAGTGAGCTTTATGAATAAGGGTTGGGTCCAACATTGGAGGAGAAGTTTGTGGGGATGGAATCGATCCCTGGTTTGGAGTTGGAATTGTTTTAGGTTGACTCAAGGGAGTGGGCGGAGTGTTTGAGCCTAGTGGAAAACGGAGAATAGGCTCAAAAGAAGATGGTCTATATGAAATAGGGTTAGACGAAGAAGCCGGGGTTTTATCTGATTCAACATCATCAACCTGTTCACCGACTTTATTGTTCAGCACTCTTCCTAATGTCAATATGGTTATGGCACTCACATTATGACTTTGTGAGTGTCCAGGATTCGGTAGAGGTTGAGATGGAAGTTTCCCTTTCTCTCTCTCACTCATCTCGGCATTTAACTGTGCAAGTTGTGCTTCTATCGATTTTACGCTTTCACCGTGAGAAGCGGTGTGCTGCACTAACGTTTGGATAGAAGATGTTAAATTAGCCGTCGTTTGCGTGGAATGTTTAATAAACGTTTCCAAGCAACGTTCGAGTGCAGAGGATTTTTTAGTACCGGCCGTTGGGAAAGAATTATTATAAGATGTAGAGTTATTGGCCGGATTTTAAAAAGTTTGAGGTTGAAAGGGGTACTGACTCTGTTGTGGTGGTTACTGTTGCTGTGGAGGAGGCCTTTGATAGTTATTTTGCTTGGGAACGGATTTTGATTTTGAGTTTGGTTTTGGTTCCATGCAAAATTAGGATGATTCCTCCATCCCTGATTGTATGTGGAAGAATACGAATCGTTTCTAGGCTGTTGCTGAAAAGTAGCATTAATTTGTTCTTGATCTTGAAACGGTGGACTCAAAGGTCATTCTTCCGTTAAGTGTGATGGGTCAGAACAGCAACTACACACGGTTTTGGGGAGTGTAACTTGGTTTAGAGAGGCAGATGAGAATTTTTTTTCGATAGCGTCGAGTTTCTTTTGCATCGCAGCCATTTTGGCTTTCACTGCGATGGAAACGTCGAGCTGATAGATACCTCCCCTAGACGATATTGGTCTAACGCTTTCCCCCTGCAAATTTTGTCCAGCGAGATCTTCCAGGAATTGCCAAGCTTCACCATTGTCTTTAGACATGAAATGGCATTGACAAATGGTTCCAAGCATCTGTTTTGTCGCTGGATTAACACCCTTATATATAATTCGGCATAGATCCCATCTATTGATTTCGTGATGAGGACATTGGACAAGCAGATCTTTAAACCGTTCAAAGCATTTCAAAAATGGTTCATTGGGAAGCTGGATAAACTGGTTGATCTCGCTCCGAACACGGGCAGTCTTATGATTGGGATAAAATTTCTTAAGGAATGCTATAACGAATTCATCCCAATTGGAAATAGAGTGTGGGACAGTGTTATAAATCCATTTTTCCGCTAGATCATACAAAATAAAAGGGAGAAGACGTAAGCATATAGCATCCACTGAAAGTTGTGAAGTGCCCATCATTGCGCATACGTTTTTGAATTTGGTGATAAAAACCTATGCGTTTTCGGACTCAAGCCCGTGAAATTTGGGCAAAAGGTTGATGAAGTGGGGTTTAATTTCAAAATTATCCCCATTGGCTGGTGGAAGGGATAGACAAGTAGGAAGGGGACCGCGTATCGGGTAGCATTTCTCTTAGAGAAAGACGCACGGTAGATTCTGCACACCTATGGGTGGTGGCAGAGTGGTGTTATTAAAATCTGATGGAAAACCGTCCATCTCGGTCAATGTGGTGGATGGAGGGGAAAAAGAAGATGAAGAAGTACCGACTTCAGAGTCGATAGCAGAAACGCGGACAAGACGGACACTAGAATCCCGTGTCCAGCCGAGCATGCACTAAGCGGGTTTAGCGGAAGTGGCAGCTGTGTGAGAACTATTTAAAATGGTTCGTTTGAAAAATGTTGGACGTGAGACAAATCACACAAAAAATGCACAATCAACCCTAGAACTTAGGTCACATAGGTCAAGTTACTAGACTGCTCCTAGACTTCCAAAGGAAAAGCCGCAGGATAAATTCTCTACCACCTCTTTATCGCGCTTATGGCCAGATAAGTGCCAGGTAAGTGGGAGGTATCCGCTATACGATTCACCGAAAATTGCGGGCCTAATTAAGTAACCACTTGTCTCAGTCACACTTGCCTAGACACCACAAAAGAAATGCGGAAAGCGATAGATTACCCACGACCCTTCTCTGTCCTAATTGAGCGTGACGGTCCTTAGAGTCTTTGTCTAGATATTTTTTAATTAATATAAGGTTATGTGGATACTCGTTTTATGATTTGTGGGGCCGAGGAAGGGTGATGAAATCCTCACCTAATATGAATTTTGGTCTTTGCCCCTTAATTTCTGTATTAAAATATGCACAAACAAGCCACTTTCAAAACACGCAAAAGATTTTTTTTGAGCGGCTAAATTTGCAAAGAATCCTGCAGAAAAATATATTATTGGATTTTCAGAGGAGAGAGAAAGAGTTGTGGAAGTTACCAAAGGATTTTGGCTAGGCAAGTCCACCAAGTGGCCGCGGTTCCGCGGCTAAATGAACAATATTGCAGCAGTTCCGCCGCGCTATGGTGCATTCTTCTGATGATTTTTCTTCAGTAGCCTTCTAAGTTTCTCCGGGTGATGATGAATGTCTCTGAATCTTTATCTCCTCGCTATAGTGACTCCAGATTCCCTTGCAAAAATTCTCACACTAATTGTTAAATACACAATATGCGGTTTTGGTTCTCTTTTATAGTATTTTTATGGATCAAATAAGAAATCAACCGGAATAGCAAGAAAAAAATTTACGCACGTATCCATGGCAACGGCGCCATTTGATTGATATGAAAAAAGAGTTTTAATAGTAACCGCAATCAATAAAGGTGTCGCGTGTAGCTAGTCGAGATGAGTACAGGTCGTTCGCAGGGATGTGTGGAATTTCTAATCTTGTTTTAGACGAGTTGAATAAAATAAAAGAAGAAAGGAGAATAGTTTATAGATCTATGTTAAACACGGATGTAGAATTTATATGGAAAAAGGCTTGTAGGGTTCATCGGATTCAGTAGTCATGGATGAATATAAAAGATTACTCTTTTTATCTTTTAATAGATTTAAAACTAAATCGATATCGATGAATGAAGATTAGGGTTTTTGGAGGGAATAAGGTTCCCACTCTTAACCCTTATCTTTTCATTGACCTCTATTCATGTCTGGCCTTTACTAAAACAATTGTTAATCTAATCTCAAATTGTGGTCGATACTATCAATAATTTGGTAGCGCGCCCGATAAGGATGTTAACAATTCTTTTGGTAAAGTTTATAAACTATATAAGACGTAAAAAGAGTTAAGAATTTTCATCATCCATTAATCTACCATAATTCTATGAACCCTAACAAGCGGAGAATTACTTGCGCATATTTTGAAAAGAAGAAGAAAGGATAGAGAAGGAGATCATATTGTAAAATACAGAAAGTAAAAATGTGATAAGAATAAAAAAACTATCTTTATTAATCAACTAAATCAATTACACTTTTTGATCATTTAGAAAGTGGATTATAAAACTCTAGTTTGCTTCTCGATCTCTCTTGAAAGAGATAGATGAACAGCTGATGATCAACCTGGATGCGTGGATCGTCTGTGACCTCGTGATCTCTTCGGTTTGATGCCTTTCCAAGTGATGCTCTCGGTCTTATTTATAGTCACAGAAGATACAAACCCTATATGTCATATGTGAGTGTTTGTTGAGAAGATCCTACCCACAAAACCCCAAACCCTAATTCCTTAGAACGGTCGCGAATCTGCCGCGCTTATGGGGTATTTTCCGCGGAAGTGCGGCGGTTTGGTGAGATTGTGGCTTCAATCTTCTGGTGCTGCCTGGTGTTGACACGTTGGGATTTATGTGATGTCTGGATTCTTCATATCTTCTTCTGAGTCTCTACCTTTATTGATTTTGCAATTTTATTTAACTTCATCGGCAGATTTTATTCTCGATATCTTGGATATCCCGATCTCCAGACCCAAGACAAATCTACACAATATCACAATTTATAATATTAGTAATATTTGTTATATCTTGAGATATTATCCTATCCATTTGTATGATATTATATTTTTTAAGCAATTCGATTAAGATTATTTGATATGATATGCATAATAAAAATATTATATAAATATTATATGCATATATTTTCCTTCATAATATTAATTTTAATTTATAAACATATGGTAAATAGTATTTTGCAGATAAACCCTCATATGTTTCATATTTATAATAAACATCTTTAAATATTTTAGAAAAGTGAGGAAAATGTTATATCAAATATGTGATATTTTCGACTGAACAGCCAGTTTAAGAACGTAGTGGTCCTATGTTCCCATGTTTGGGACAAAGTTTTAGTTTAAGGACATTTTAGTCCATTTTTAATTTAGGGACGTTTCAGTCCAATTTTAGTTTAGGGACGTTTCGGTCCAATGTTCCCATGTTTAGGACAAAGTTTTAGTTTATGAATGTTTCGGTCCATTTTTAGTTTAAGAATGTTTCGGTACATTTTTAGTTTAGGGACGTTTCAGTCCAATATTCCCATGTTTGGGACAAAGTTTTAGTTTAAGGGCGTTTCGGTCCATTTTTAGTTTAGGGACGTTTCAGTCCAATACCGCTGTGTTTTGGGGCAAGTATTAGTTTAAGGACCACTTTTAGAGTTTTGACTCAGGAAGATAGCGGACGGACACAAGCGTCGTCATTTACCATTGACCTAAGTCATGACTCTTCAGGCATAGTACTTTTTGAGGAATCGACCGTTTATCGACCGGAATGGCTTTTCTCCATGCATGTCTATGAATAGATATGCTCCACCTTGATAGACCTTATCTATAACGTACGGGCCTTTATAATTCGGTTCGAACTTTCCTCATTTTGCACGATTGGGAATCATCGGTCTTTTGATAACCATCACGAGTTCGCCTTGGCGGAATGTTCTCGGCCTGGTCAGTCTTTCATATGACCGTGTCATCCTTACCTTATAAGCCTCCAGGTTTTGTTGTGCTATAAGGCGGGTTTCATCGAGAGCATCGAGCTCCTCAAGCCTGAGATGAGCATTTTCTTCATCCGTTAGCTTGTATTGAACCACTACTCGTAATGAGGGGAGTTCTATCTCCAGCGGGAGCACTGCTTCAGTGACAAACACTAATGTATATGGTGTTGTATTTGTAGACGTCTTGAACGTTGTTCGGTACGCCCAGAGCTTCATGCAGTCTTTCGTGCCAGTCCTTTTTGTTTCTGGACACCGTTTTTTTATAATCTTAGTCAAGGTCTTGTTAAATGCTTCAGCTAAACCATTGGCCCGAGGATTATAGACCAAGGAGTATCTCTAGTCTATCTTATGTTTCTGTATGAAGTGACTTATTTTGTGTCTTTTATTAGCAAGATCGTTATCCGAGAATATCCATCGCGGAGTCCCGAACCGGTAGATGACATGGGTTTTGAAGAATGGAGGATATTCTCCGCCTTCCCTTCCCTTAACGACACTGCTTCTGCCCATTTAGAGAAGTAGTCGGTTGTTGCCCATATAAACTGGTATCCTTTGGATGATGCCGGTTCGATAGGACCAATTATATCGGTTCTCCACAATTCGAATGGCCAGCTGGCCACTGTCGGATGCAGCGGATTTGAGTGTTGATGTATGAAGTCCCCGTGAATTTGGTATGAGTGACACTATTTCGCATATTCGAGATAGTCCCGAATCATCGTGGGCCAATAGTAGCCCATTCTTTTTATCTTCAGCTTCATATTTGGCCCAACTTGATAGGAACCGCAAAGTCCATCGTGTATTTGTTGGATGGCTTTCTTTGCTTCCTTCAGCCCTAGGCACCTTAACCATAGGAAGTCGAATGATCTCTTATATAGAGTATCATTGACGAAGGCAAATGACAAAGCTAGTTTCATGAGCTGATGTCTAGACGACATATCTTCAGGCGTTCGTTGGGACATGAAGTAGTCTATGAAGACTTCCTTCCATTCTTAGACCTCTTCTTTGTCCTCTATTTGAAGGAATACTTGTTCAGTCATTTCTTTTCCTTCGGGTGGCTCTATTAGATCTTCCGAAGATGTATCTGTTGGCACGAGGACCGTATGGGTTTGTACAATGATCCTTACGTCATTGAGATCTTCGTCGGCTAATTCTTTAGTCAACTTGGCTGACGCATCCGCTTTGCTGTTCTCCACTCGTGATACACTTTGTAAGGTATATAAAGGGATTTGGGTTAGCAGTTGCTGCACTTTTTCGCCATACCTTATTAGTTCTGGCTTACATGTCTGATGGTCACCATTTACTTGACTAACGATTAGCTGGGAGTCTTCATATATAAGAAAGTCTTTGATTCCCATATCGATAGCGATCTCAAGACCGGCTATCAAACCTTCATATTCTGTTTCGTTATTGGTCCCGGGTTCCATCAAGGAAAGGGCGTAACGCAATATTTCTCCTTGCGGGGTTATGAAGATAAGACCCACCCCGGCTTTGATTAAGGAAGTGTTCCTCTTTTGCCGCTTCATGGAAGGCGCTCCATCGAAGTAGAGCTCCCATTGAGACTCATCTTCTTCTTTCTATTCTTCGATTGTGTCGAACAAGTATTCATCCGGTAACTCGCAATTTAGGAAAGAGTCTACTTGTCACGCCCTGCTTCCCAGTGTACGGCGAAGGGGACGCGACGAGGTCCGCTACGTATATACTCAGAAGTACATACGCTAAGCGTATCTAAGCAATATAAAATAAATACACAAGAGATAAGAAATAAAAAGAACAACAACTTTTATTTATGAACATTCTTTGTACAATGCATGAAAGGAAATACAACTGAAATAAAAAGATGCCTAAATAGTGGCATAACAGAAAATGAAAAGTACAGAAAGGAAAAGTGAACAATGAAACTAAAGTGCAGTGTCTTCGGCAAACTGCTCCAAGTCTTCTTGAGTTGGCTCGATCTCCGCCGGGTCCAAATCACCTGACGACATTCAAAGAAGAAAGAAACAGAATGTCGTCAGCGAACATGTCGCTCGGTAAGTACCAAAGGTGAGAGGAAAGTAGAATAAACAGAATAAGAAGATATCTTTTAAAATGTATACTATTGTTGAATGTTATGTTAACGCTGTTGTTTGTAGCTTGGTACAGAAGGATGCCAGTGTATACGAGGGGAGTCTCTATATGCCAGAGACTAGAGACACGTATAGTACAAGGAACCGTTTATGCCATGGTACAACAGCAACTGGATTCATGTTAGGTGTATTAAATCTGACCATCTCGTGCCACCTTTAACACCTTCTGTACCAATCTACCCCTTAAACCTCGCGAAGTCTTGTTTGTATTGTTATCTTGTAAAATTGTATTGATTGTATGAGTGATTGACTGACTGACCGAAACCATGATATCAGGAAACGGTTATAACCGTAGAGTCGTGTAAATGGAATACTGAGAATCATGTAAAAGAAATATATATCCATTGTTCGGTTCAGTCAAGTTGTATAAATTGATAATTGTATTCATGGATTCTTTTGTTCATTTTGAATTGGAATATTGTAGATTATAGATCGACTTGAATCATATTCAAGTCAGATTAATCAGACTCAAACCCGAGTCAGACAATCAGAAATATGAATCGAAATCTTATAATTGCTAGGGTCCTTAGGGTAATTTATAAAACTTGAGGGGGTTTTATGTAAAAATACTTTTATATACTTTTCAAAATACACCTCAAGTATTTATTGTCCATCTTTAGAGTTGTAATGAGGGTGGATTTTATGTTGTGACATTTCTAGTGAAAATATCCTAGTTTATAAATAATGGTATTTATCTGCAATTTTGATTTATTTGAAGTTCACGGTATTTTAGTGTAAAATATATTTTTGTGATTTTTAGAAAAAGGTGGAAAATTTATATTATAATAAAATAGATATTTAAATGATAAATATAAATATGTTTATACCAAAAATAATTTTAATAAATATTTTATATTCCCAAAATCTCATTTTCTTAAGATGTCGTATTTTAAACCTTTCGAGACCGAATGCTCCTTGCGGAGGTCTGAATCTCGCACTACTAGCCCGAGGGTGCGCGATAAACCGTACAATCCCGAACGGGTTCCCCAAAAATGGGTTGTAGCGGCGCTTTGCAAAGATTGTAAAATACTAATCCTTTAGAAAACGGTTTTATAAAATAAATGGTATTTATTTGCAAAAGTGTAAATTTTTCGTATTTTAGATTCTAGGGTTTCCTAATCCAACTAGCCTATTTCTAAATGGTCTAAACGACAAGTCGTTAGAAGCCTCAAATCGCCTCTTCACCGCCAATTATGGCCAGGTAAGTACAAGTGAGGAAGGAGGGATCCGCTCACGAATCGTGAGACGGGCCTTTTAAAGTTACCTTTGCTCACTTGCCTAGCCTAGACACCACAAAGCCAGGTTTAGATAAACGATCGATGTCCACAACTTATCGTGTTTCCTAATAAGAGGTATTTGTTTAAAAGTGTATCAAAACTAAAACTTTTAAGAATGGTTTTATTAAGAATATGGTATTTAAATGAAAGTTTTGCTTTATCGTATTCTAAGTTCTTGATGATTTCGTTTAGGTTTGTATTTGCGTGTGTGTGGAGGTAGGTCATTACCTCGTGCTCTACTTTAAATGTATAGCAAAGTTTAGGGGTTAAATGTGAAATCGAAACATGATGGTATTAAAGTGAAAAATACGATAGATTGGAAAGGTTATCATTTCATGTGAGAAAACTTGTTCAAATTATTCGTTGAATGTTTAATAGTCAACAATAAGATGTTTAAGCATGATTGAATTGATTAGAAGTGAAATTTAATAGAAGACCGAGTCGAAAATCGGATTTGTTCCGATTCCGTCGGGTTTCGTAAATTCATATTTTAGAGAAATAGAAAGGGGGATAGAATGGGACTTACGGGTTTCGATCTATACTAAGGAGCGAGGGAGGACTAAAGGGGTTGCCGAGGCGTTGCTTCGTCGCCGGTTGTTCCTAAAACGACGCCGGAATTCCCGCCGGAATTTCGTCGGAGCTTCGCCGCGAACTTGTTTTCAAAGCACACACTTCTTGGAAAATTTTGAGAGAGTGAGCCTAGGGTTTTGGGATGAGAGGGTAGAGGGTAGGGGTGTATTTATAGGGTTGGCTATGGTAGGGTAGGTGAAAGGTTTTTAAATAAAAAAAGTAAAAATTATAGAAAATCATTAAAAATTATAGTAAATGGGGTATATTTAAGATTCGGGTACCGATCCAAATAAATGGTGTGTGCAAGGGGTTAGGGAATACAAAAAGACGGACTTTTTGTGTTCGGGACTCGGCGGTCCGGTCGAGTCCGGCCGGCGGCGCCGGACCGAGTCGGCCGGTCCGCTAGCCGACGGCCGACTCGGCCGATCTCGGCCAAGTCGGGGGTCGAGTCGGTAAGTGGTCTCGTAGGGTACACTCTGGTATTTTTACTTTTTAATGTTCAGTTCAAGTTTTGTGAGTTATGACGTGTGGACTGTTGGGCTTCCAAAGGATTTAAAACAAAAATAATCCAAAAATATTGTGGGGCAGGGGATTTGAACTCTGGTGGCTTGGTTCAGCAGTGCAAGGTGTTACCAATGAGCTACAAGCTCCTTCTTGTAATTATTGTGGGAAAATAAATACTTAAAGTGGTAACAGCAACATTAAATACCCCAAGTATACTTCAAATTTAAATGAATTTTATGTATACAAAAAATTGGAGTTGTTACAATCTACCCTCCTTACAAAAATTTCGTTCTCGAAATTTACAACTTTTATTTGAAGACTAGTTTACAAAGAGGTAAGGATATCTTGCATGCATTTCATCTTCCCTTTCCTAAGTGGATTCTCCTGGAGTGTCTTTCCTCCACATTACCCGGACCAAGTTAACTTTCTTGTTCCGAAGTGTCTTCACTTTTCTGTCTAGGATCTCCACAGGCTGTTGCTCACAAGACAAGTCGGGCTGTATAGTGAGCTCGGAATGATTAAGAACATGGCTGGGTCACTCACATACTTTATGAGTTGGGATATGTGGAACACGTTATGCACTCCTTCCAATGAGGGTGGAAGCGCTAAGCGGTATGCCACTTCACCGACTCGTTCGAGTATGTCGAACGGTCCAATGTATCCCAGATTCAATTTACCCCGTCTTCCAAATCGGATCACTCCGCGGTTCGGAGATATCTTCAAGAATACATGATCTCCTGGCTGGAACTCCAAGTGTCGTCTCTTTGCATCAGCCCAGTGTTTCTGTCGATCTTGGGCTATGCGCATCCTTTCCCTGATAGTACGAACCACATCAACGGTTGCTACTATCATCTCTGGTCCAAGAAGTTCCCTATCTCCGATGTCGTCCCAACTTAATAGTGATCGACACTTCCTTCCATACATGCTGCAAAAGGTGTCATTCCTATGCTTGCTTGGTAGCTGTTATTGTACGCGAACTCTACAAGATGCAGGTGATCTTCCCACGATCCTTTGAAGTCTAGCATACACGCTCTGAGCATATCCTCCAAGATCTGAATAGTTTGTTCCGACTGACTATCTGTACTTGTTCCCAAGCTAGCTTGCAGACTCTGTCAAAATTGCGATCGGAACCTGGTGTCACGATCGGAGACAATGCAGACCGGTACTCCATGAAGTATCACAATTTCCTGTATGAGTTCATGGGTATCAGAGATAATACATTATGAAGAGTTTAAATCTTAAATAGATTATTACCTCCATGTACTTCTTTGCTAGTGTCTCAGTTGATTGGCCAACTCAAAATGGGATGAAGTTATCCGACTTTGTGAGTCGATCCATAATGACCCATATGACATCGTTACCCTTTGCGCTGCGAGGAAGAGCAGTCACAAAGTCCATCGTGATGTGTTGCCACTTCCATTCTGGGATTGGTAATGGTTGAAGTAGTCCAGCTGTCCTGTGATGTTCAGCCTTTACTTGCTGACACACCAAACATTTTGCGACGCTTCTGGCTACTTCACGCTTCATTCCATGCCACCAATAATTCTGACGTAGATCTTTGTACATTTTGGTACCTCCAGGATGTACTGAGTAGGGAGAGCTGTGAGCTTCTTTCATTAACTCTTCCCGAACAGGACCTTTTGGTACACACAATCTGCTGCCGTATCTCAAAGATCCTTCTTCATGGATGATGAAGTATGTTCTGAGTCCATTCTCCACTTGTTCTCTGATCCTTTGAAACTTAGCATCACTTGTTTGAGCTGCTTTGATCTGATTGACAATGGTTGATTGAACTTGTAGATTCATCAAACTTGAAGCATTATCTGGCATGACTACTTCAATTTCTATCTGATGCAAGTCTTGCTGAAGCTTCCACTGAGCGGTGAGATTCATCGATAATGGTTGGCGACTAAGAGTATCAGGTACTACGTTCACCTTCCCGGGGTGATATTGCAAGTTGATGTCAAAGTCCGCCATGAGTTCTAACCATCTTCTCTGCCGCATATTCAACTCCTTCTGAGTAAACACGTACTTCAGACTTTTATAATCTGTGTAGATGTTCACTCGTTCACCAAGTAAATAATGGTGCCAAATCTTGAAAGCAAAGATGATGGCTGCCAACTCCAGATCATGGTCGGATAACTGCGCTCATGAGTCTTCAGTTGTCTTGAAGCATAAGCCACAACCTTATCGTGCTGATGTAGAACACATCCTAATCCCTTACCGGATGCATCACAATGCACTTCGAATCCTCCAGATTGATCCGGTATTACGAGAATAGGTGCAGATGTCAATCTTGACTTGAGTTCTACGAAAGCTTGTTCGCATGCTTCTGATCACACAAATTCTTCATCTTTTCGTGTGAGCTTGGTCAGGGGTGTTGCTATCTTTGAGAATCCTTCAATGAACCTTCTGTAATATCCAGCTAAACCCAAGAAACTCCGAATGTCCTTCACTGACTTTGGTGTAGGCCATTCGCTAACTGCTGAAACTTTGGCTGGATCCACTGAAATTCCTTCTCCTGATACGATATGTCCAAGAAAACCAACTTGATTTAGCCAAAACTCGCACTTGCTGTACTTGGCATAAAGCTTATGTTGTCGAAGAGTTTCCAGGACAATTCGTAGGTGTTCTGCATGCCCTTTCCGACTCTTAGAATATACCAGGATGTCGTCTATGAAGATGACAACAAACCTGTCTAAATACTCCCGGAAAACTTGATTCATTAGGTTCATGAATATTGCTAGTGCATTGGTCACTCCAAATGGCATCACTAGAAATTCGTAATGTCCATAGCGAGTTCTGAAAGCTGTTTTGTGCATATCAGCTTCCTTGACCTTCACTTGATGATAACCTGAACGAAGATCCAATTTAGAGAAAACACAAGATCCACTTAGCTGATCGAATAAATCATCGATGCACGGAAGTGGATACTTGTTCTTTATAGTGACTTCGTTCAAGGCTCTATAATCGATGCACATTCTGTATGAACCTTCCTTCTTCTTCACCAGTAGTACAGGTGCTCCCCAACTTGAAGTGCTGGGACGAATCCATCCTTTCACCAATAATTCGTCCAACTGTGTTCGAACTTCCTTCAAACCTTTCGGACTCAGTCTATAAGGTGCTTTGATCACCGGTTGTGCTCCTGGTACTAAATCAATACTGAATTCAAGAGCTCGATCGGGAGGCAAACCTGATATATCGTCAGGAAATACATCGTCGAACTCTTGAACTACCTCTGGTCTTAATTCTTCTTCCGCTTGAGCTGCTGCAACTACTGCTTCCCTTGGCTTCACTTTGTAGGTACTTGGCTCCAGGGTACGGTCTCCGCTTTTGAAATAGAAGACCGGATGGTCTGGAATCTCGAATACTACCCTCCTTTGACGACAGTCGATGGTAGCATAAAAAGTTCCAAGCCAATCCATTCCTAGAACCACATCGAAGTTCGGTATGTCCAGTACTTTGAAGTCAGCATAAAACCCTCGGCTGCAGACGACGACTGGACACAAGCTGTATCCCATAGTTGCCTTTAGAACGCCATTTCCGGAACTGACATTCCAGCTGGATACAAGCGGTGAGACTGGAATCGCATGGGTTCGGACAAACCGTTGCGACATAAAGCAGTGGGATGCTCCAGTATCAAACAGTGCAAGTGCAGGTAGTGAGGCTACTAGGATTGTACCTAAGGTATGTGGGATATGTTTTAGGTATAGGGAAAGTGTGTAGGAAAACAAGACTAAAAGATAAGTTTGAGAAAGAAGGTTTACCAGTAATGACTTGGCCAGTGGCCTCAGCTTCTTCCACAGACATCGTGAAAGCCTGACGCTTTGGCACATTCCTCCTGGCCTGAGGAGCATTCCTCGGAACGTTCCTTTGAGCTTGATGGAACTGATGAGGAGGTGGTGCAGCTTGTGGTCCTCTGGGTGGTGCAGGTAGTGCAAGTCTTGGAGCAGGGGCTTGGATGGCTGGGCGCTGTGGGTAATTATTTGCTGGCTTGGGTGCAGCAACTGGGTTTTGTTTATGAGGACAAGCCCCAATACCATGAGCAGCTAAGCCGCAGATCAAGCAAAGGTTGTTCGCACGCCGGCAATCTCTCGCCAGATGCCCATTTCTCTTGCAGTAGTTACAAAAGGCTGGGCCGGGCCTGTTGATTGGTGCTCCAGGACGTCATGGCACAAAAGGTGGTCTGGACAAGGCTCCACCTGCCATCTGGTTGGCAGGGTGCTTGACTCCTGCAGACTGAGGTCTGCCCTTTGCTTTTATCACTGCCTCATAACTGCGGGCAGCTTCCAGAGCATCCTCATGAGTCGAAAATTTTCCTGTGGCTAAAGCAACTTGAATCTCCGTGTCCAGTCCTTGTTGAAAGCGACGGGCTCTGATCTCGTCCGTCGGTATCAAGTGTGTCGCGAATCTGTTTAAGGATTGTGTTAGCTGTGTAGTATGTGATATTTAAAAGTTGAACTATTGAGACATATCTTACCGGCTTAACATGGTGAATTCAGCGTCATATTCATCTACCGATATGTCCCATATCGATCCTTATTGTAGATGAATGAACTGCTGCTCCATGGCAAACCTGGCAGTAACAGGGAAGTATTTCGCGTCGAACTTCTCGCGAAAAGTCTTCCATTCAATAGGCTGTACAAGACGGCTTTCTTCCGCCTTCCACCAGTTGGGAGCATTGTCCGTGAGCTGTAGTTTCGCCACATGGACCCAAGCTATGTCTGGCACTTGAGCTGCTGCCAGATCGTCTTCTATGCTTTGTGCCCATTCTTCAGCTTCAAGAGGGCTTCCTTTTCCGGAGAACTGCTTCGGATGTAAAGCCCTGAATTGCTTTACCCCCGGGGCGTCAATCTCAGGACGGTTCAGGAGTTGTTGCTGCCCTCGAGAAGGCTGCGGATCGCCTCAAGTAGCACTGTTTGCTCGGTGGGTGGCGCAGGAACATCAGGGGTGAGGGGTAGTTCTCGAGGTGTGTTGTTGACGTTGGTGCTGGTGTTGTTCGGAGAATCCATAACCTTGAAGAAAAATTTGGGTTAGGACAGATTCAAGTACATGAAATGATAAGATTCAAGGAATATGAAATTGTAAGATTCAAGGAACATGAATTGCAAAGAATGTTTTAGTTGCTGGTTCTTGTGTTATATTGCTTAGGTTGTTCACGCAGAACAGAACTGCATGATATGGAATCATACAGCTCTGATCTGCATGAGCCACCAACAAAACCTGTCATGCCCCGCTTCCCCGTGTACGGCGAAGGGGACGCGATGAGGTCCGCTACGTATATACTCAGAAGTACATACGCTAAGCGTATCTAAGCAATATAAAATAAATACACAAGAGACAAGAAATAGAAAGAACAGCAACTTTTATTTATTAACATTCTTTGTACAATGCATGAAAGGAAATACAACTGAAATAAAAAGATGCCTAAACAGTGGCATAACACAAAATGAAAAGTACAGAAAGGAAAAGTGTACAATGAAACTAAAGTGCAGTGTCTTCGGCAAACTGCTCCAAGTCTTCTTGAGTTGGCTCGATCTCCGCCGGGTCCAAATCACCTGACGACATTCAAAGAAGAAAGAAACAGAATGTCGTCAGCGAACAGGTCGCTCGGTAAGTCCCACAGGTGAGAAAAAAGTAGAATAAATAGAATAAGAAGATATCTTTTAAAATGTATACTATTGTTGAATGTTATGTTAACGCTGTTGTTTGTAGCTTGGTACAGAAGGATGCCAGTGTATACGAGGGGAGTCTCTATATGCTAGAGACTAGAGGCACGTATAGTACAAGGAACCGTTTATGCCACGGTACAACAGCAACTGGATTCATGTTAGGTGTATTAAATCTGACCACCTCGTGCCACCTTTAACACCTTCCGTACCAATCTACCCCTTAAACCCCGCGATGTCTTGTTTGTATTGTTATCTTGTAAAATTGTATTGATTGTATGAGTGATTGACTGACTGACCGAAACCATGATATCAGGAAAATGTTATAACCGTAGAGTCATGTAAATGGAATACTGAGAATCATGTAAAAGAAATATATATCCATGGTTCGGTTCAGTCAAGTTGTATAAATTGATAATTGTATTCATGGATTCATGTGTTCATTTTGAATTGGAATATTGTAGATTATAGATTGACTTGAATCATATTCAAGTCAGATTAATCAGACTCAAACCCGAGTCAGACAATCAGATATGTGAATCGAAGTCTTATAATTGCTAGGGTCCTTAGGGTAATTTATAAAACTTGAGGGGGTTTTATGTAAAAATACTTTTATATACTTTTCAAAATACACCTCAAGTATTTATTGTCCGTCTTTAGAGTTGTAATGAGGGTGGATTTTATGTTGTGACATTTCTAGTGAAAATATCCTAGTTTTATAAATAATGGTAGTTATCTGCAATTTTGATTTATTTGAAGTTCACGGTATTTTAGTGTAAAATATATTTTTGTGATTTTTAGAAAAAGGTGGAAAATTTATATTTTAATAAAATAGATATTTAAATGATAAATATACATATGTTTATACCAAAAATAATTTTAATAAATATTTTATATTCCAAAAATCCCATTTTCTTAAGATGTCGTATTTTAAACCTTTCGAGACCGAATGCTCCTTGCGGAGGTCTGAATCTCGCACTACTAGCCCGAGGGTGCGCGATAAACCGCACAATCCCGAACGGGTTCCCCAAAAATGGGTTGTAGCGGCGCTTTGCAAAGATTGTAAAATACTAATCCTTTAGAAAACGGTTTTATAAAGTTAAAGGTATTTATTTGCAAAAGTGTAAAATTTCCGTATTTTAGATTCTAGGTTTCCTAATCCAACTAGCCTATTTCTAAATGGTCTAAACGACAAGTCGTTAGAAATCTCAAATCGCCTCTTCACCGCCAATTGTGGCCAGGTAAGTACAAGTGAGGAAGGAGGGATCCGCTCACGAATCGTGAGACGGGCCTTTTAAAGTTACCTTTGCTCACTTGCCTAGCCTAGACACCACAAAGTCAGGTTTAGATAAACGATCGATGTCCACAACTTATCGTGTTTCCTAATAAGAGGTATTTGTTTAAATGCGTATCAAAACTAAAACTTTTAAGAATGGTTTAATTAAGAATATGGTATTTAAATGAAAGTTTTGTTTTATCGTATTCTAAGTTCTTGATGATTTCGTTTAGGTTTGTATTTGCGTGTGTGTGGAGGTAGGTCATTACCTCGTGCTCTACTTTAAATGTATAGCAAAGTTTAGGGGTTAAATGTGAAATCGAAACATGATGGTATTAAAGTGAAAAATATGATAGATTGGAAAGGTTATCATTTCATGTGAGAAAACTTGTTCAAATTATTCGTTGAATGTTTAATAGTCAACAATAAGATGTTTAAGTATGATTGAATTGATTAGAAGTGAAATTTAATAGAAGACCGAGTCGGAAATCGGATTTGTTCCGATTCCGTCTGGTTTTGTAAATTCGTATTTTAAAGAAATAGAAAGGGGGATAGAATGGGACTTATGGGTTTTGATCTATACTAAGGAGTGAGGGGGGAATAAAGGGGTTACCGAGGCGTTTCTTCGTCGCCGGTTGTTCCTAAAACGTCGCCGGAATTCCCCCCGGAATTTCGTCGGAGCTTCGCCGCGAACTTGTTTTCAAAGCACACACTTCTTGGAAAATTTTGAGAGAGTGGGCCTAGGGTTTTGGGATGAGAGGGTAGAGGGTAGGGGGTGTATTTATAGGGTAGGCTAGGGTAGGGTAGGTGAAAGTTTTTTAATTAAAAAAATTGTAAAAATTATAGAAAATCATTAAAAATTGTAGTAAATGGGGTATATTTATGATTCGGGTACCGATCCAAATAAATGGTGTGTGCAGGGGGTTAGGGAATACAAAAAGATGGACTTTTTTTGTTGGGGACTCGGCGGTCCGGCCGAGTCCGGCCGGCGGCGCCGGACCGACTCGGCCGATCCGCCGGCCGACTCGGCCGATCCCGGCCGAGTCGGGTGTCGAGTCGGTGGGGGGTCTCGTGGGGTACACTCTGCTATTTTTACTTTCTAATGTCCAGTTCAAGTTTTGTGAGTTATGACGTGTGGACTGTTGGGCTTCCAAAGGGTTTAAAACAAAAATAATCCAAAAATAATGTGGGGCAGGGGATTTGAACTCTGGTGGCTTGGTTCAGCAGTGCAAGGTGTTACCAATGAGCTACAAGCTCTTTCTTGTAATTATTGTGGGAAAATAAATACTTAAAGTGGTAACAGCAACATTAAATACCCCAGGTATACTTCAAATTTAAATGAATTTTATGTATACAAAAAATTGGTGTACACTACTGGTATCGGATGTTCCGCGAGAAATTCGGCGATGGCTTGTTCTTTCACCGCTTTGAGGGGTCGATACGTTATCGAGAATTCCTTCAATAGGAGGACCCATTTGGCAAGCCTTCCTGTCAGTACGACCTTGGACATCAGATATTTGAGAGGATCCACCTTTGATATAAGATGGACCTCATGCGCCAAGGCGTAGTGTCTGAGTTTCGTTATTGCGAAGATCAGCGCCAAGCAGTGCTTTTCGATGGGAAAGTATTTGCTTTCTGCCCCCGGGGGAATATTTGCTTTCTTCCCCCAGGAGAACTCGGCTTAGATGGTAGAGAACTCTATCTTTTTCTTGATCGTTCTCTTGTGCCCATAACGTGCCTAGAGAACCTTCGAAGGCCATCGTGTATAAGATAAGGGGTTTTCCCTTAATTGGAGCGGTTAATACCGGCGGATTTTGCAGGTATTGTTTGATTTCGTCTAGTGCGTTTTGGCACTTCTGATCCCAGACGAACGAGGTCCCTTTCTTCATCGGATGGCTATAGGGACGACATTTTCCGGAGAGGTTGGCTATGAACCACCTGATATACGTGAGCTTTTCTTGGAGAGACCGTAGTTTTTTGAGGGTTCTAGGCGAAGATATTTCCATAATCGCCTTGATTTTTGAGGGATCGATTTTGATGCCTCGGTGACGAAGGATGAATCCCAGGAATTTTCCTGAGGAGACTCTAAACGCGCATTTTAGAGAGTTCATTTTCAGATTATACTTCCGAAGACGTTGGAACACTATTTTTAGATGTTCACAATGCTCCTCATGAGATTTACTTTTAACGACGAGGTCATCAATATTGCACTCGACGATCTTGTGTATGAGGTCATCGAAGATCTTTGTTATGGCCCTTTGGTAAGTGGCTCCAGCGTTTTTCAATCCGCAGGGCATTAGCAGAATACGTCCAACGGAGTCCGGAAGACGGTATGCTTCTGGTCCTCAGGATCCATTTTTATTTAGTTGTATCCTGAAAATCCATCCATGAAAGAGAAGACCTCATGGGTGGATGTGTTATCGATCATCAGCTCGGTAATAGATACTGGGAAGTCATCTTGCTGGCATGCTTTGTTAAGGTCCCAAAAGTCCACGCAGATATGAATTGTCCGATTTTTCTAAATTACCGGGACGATGTTAGCGATCCAGTCGGGATATTGAACCTCTTGGATGAAACCGGAGTCAATTTGTTTCTTGACTTCAACGTTGATACTCATCTCAAGTTCAAGCCACATTCTTCTTGGTGCCTGTTTGACTGGCTTTATTCTTGGCGATATAGCCAGTTTATGTACCGCTACTTCTGGATCTAGACTCGGCATTTCGGAATAATTCCAGGCGAAGCAGTCTTTGTACTGCATAAGCACGTTTTTCAGTGTGGCTACTTGTTTTTCAAATAGCAGCTCACTGACAAATGTCAGCCTCAGATCATCCTCCGTACCTAAGTCGATTTTTCTTAGGTTATCGGTCGTGGTATGTATTCTATCCTCTAGCTTTTTTGGTGCTGGCGGAAATTATGAGATTTTCTCGTCGTCATCTTCATTTATGAAGCATCTGAAAAGGTCAATCATGTTCTCGTGCCCTCTCTCTTTTGAGAGTGCTACCATATAAAAAGTATGAGTCCTCTTCCATTTTCGCAATCAAGCTGGACCTTTCCTGACGGTATAGGTCTTCTTTGGCTCATGTTTTTGTGGTGAGGTTACCCTCCAGCTATCGGATAATATAAATATGCCTTGCTGGTACTAGTCCTCCACCCAGTGTTTAAACATAAAACAGTTCTCAAGGGGATGGCTTATTGCTCAATGATAGGAGTAATAATCCGGATGATAGACTTCATTCATTTGTTTGGGGTGCCGAGACTCTGGAACCGTCATCATTTAGTGCTTCATGACAATGTTGAATATTTTCCTTGTCTTATCTCGAGGGAATGAATATTTCTGCCCCATCTTCTTTATAAAGGATGGGCTCCAATCTAGCTTTTCTCGATTAATCGGCGTCTTGGATCTGCTTTGTTGTCCTTGAACGTTGTTTGTGTTCTTCGCCTTATTTTTACCTCTGCTTCGGGATTTTCTCTCGTCGCGAAATTACTCAACGGGCTGTAGATGAAGAGCATTACGGTCTACTTTTTCTATTGACTGTTTATTGAGACGTTGCGTCTTGGCCTTTTAAAAAATACCCATTTCACGGCTGTGGTTGTCTCGGCTCACCTGATGAGCTTCTTTTATTGTCTCACCTGATGAGCTTCTTTTATTAGCTTGTTGATTTTCTCTTCAAGCGACGGATTTAACAATCACAAGGTGGGATTGTTTCCCCCCAATCAGAGCAATGCTCTATTTAAATTTTTGAAATTTGAAATGAAGCAGCGCTTCATGTGCCAGCGCTAAGAGTCAAAGACTCTGCTGCAGCGTTAGCAGCGCCAGCGCTAAGAGTCAAAGACTCTGATGTAGCGCTCACGTGCAAAGCACGAGAGCGCTAGCAGCGCTAGCGCCCGCGCTAAGATCAAAGACTCTATTGCAGCGCTCACGTGCAAAGCACGAGAATGCTAGCATTGGAACTAAATGTTCCTCGCCGTTGGATCAAAAAATCACCAAGATACAGAATAATCTCTGTATAGGAAAAGATTTTCCCAATATTATTTAAAACAAGAAGATGGCCTTCTGTAAAACAGAAGCCCTATGATAAAAAATCCAACGGTGGGAAACATCCCCAAATCAATTAGAGAAAAGATCTTTTCAACTGATTCAACAAATCAGCCTCTACAATATAAAGGACCCAAGACTTTAAGTCTCGTAGAGGAGGAACCCCCCACAAGCTTTGAGAAATTTCAAAGAAAAGAGCAAGCTCTGAGAAGAAGAACTTTTCTTCAAGGTAAAAACATAGAGATAAAAAATATCTCATCAAGGAAGAAGAACATAGTTCTTTTTTCAGATCATAGATCTATAAGACAGAGGTCTTTCACAAAAAGAGATCATAGCATCTCATCATAAAAAGGGGGGCGAAGAATTTCATTCTCTTCAGATCATAGATCTACAAAGACAAAGTCTTTCACAAAAGAAAATAGAAGAGATTGTAACATCTCCGATAAAAATAAGAACTTTGTTCTTAGAACCATAAGACAAAGTCTCTTGTAAGCGAGAACTTATTTCTCAGATCACGAAACTAATCAGAAACGCTCTGCGCTCATTGTCTGGCGTTCAGCGCCAAGCGCGCCACGTGCTCCTCACGTGTGCGCTACTTCATAAGAAGCACCTTAGCGCTCCAAATCTGGTGACCAACACCAAGCGCGCCACGTGCTCCTCACGTGCGCTCTACTTAACAGAAGCGCTCTGCGCTCATTGACTGGCGCTCAGCGTCAAGCGCGCCACATGCTCCTCACGAGTGTGCTACTTAACAGAAGCGCTCTGCGCCAATGACTGGCGCTCTGCGCCATTGACTGGCGCTCTGCGCCAAAAGCGCTATGTGCTCCTCACGTGTGCGCTACTTAACAGAAAGGCTCTGCGCTCATTGACTGGCGCTCTGCACCAAGCGCACCACATACTCATTATGTGTGCGCTGAGGGAACATAAACTGTTCTTTAAATAAAGCCCCAGAGCTATTGTAACACCCGAGCCCAATGCTACTAATTTCAATTACCGTTTGAACGTAGTGTGGCACTTATTTCATTTATCTTGCTTGATTGTAATTTTACCCCCGTCAATTCATTTCTGCATATAACAATTTAAGCCATCTAAAATAAAATTGAAAATATTCATCATGACCTACTTGACACCCCTAACCCTGTTGTAGCGTCCGTGCATCGTGTTCTCGTCCCGTTCGGTGAAACGGGCGAGTTTGGACGGCTACGCGCATGTACGTGTGTCCGTTTTGGGGGTATGCTTTTTGATTGTAAAATACTTCATTTTAAATTTTGGATCCCGCCTAAAATTTTCTTATTTCAATTTCAAATTTTTGGACCCGACCCGGGCGCAATTTGGAAATACTTCACATTTGCGCCAAATCCCAATTTCTAAATTTTTAAAACCGTCGAATATATTTAATTTTAACCATATAATATTTTTACTATCCCAAAATCTTTTATTAAAATTTTTTCCTAACCACCCCACAAATCGTTCAGCCAATCGTTTCCTTCCTTTAACCGTGGGCCCCACCATTTCTACGCTTCTCTCTCTCTTTCTCTCTTTTCTCTCTAGCTAAAGTCCAATTTTCTCTCTCCCCCTATAATTTCTCTCTCCTCTCGATCTCTCTCCTCTCGCTAACTCTCTCTCTCTCTCTCTCCCCGTATCTCTCTCTCTCTCTCTCTTTCTCTCTCCCCCTCTCTCTCTCTCTCCTCTATATATACTTTCCCCCTCCATTTCTTTTCCTTCAGCAACCCAAACCTCGCGTACCCTAGCCACCGTCTCCCTCACCGCCGCAGCCCCAACGCCGACATCACCATCACCGGCCTCCTCGCCCTCGTCGCAGCCACTGCACCTCCTTCCTCCTCTCCCCTCATTCCCGAGCGCCTGCACGAGGCACCTGCACACCGCCTGCTCACCACTTGCGCCTCGTGGGATCGCCGCCGGCGATCTCGATCCGCCCCCCGGCCTCGCGCATCCCCTCAGTGGTCCGCCGGAGCACCGTCGACGCCGTCGACCATCACGACCCCCTCCACAGATCCTCCGAGGTACTCTGGTCTATGTGGTTCCTCTGTTCGTCGTTTGGGTTCATTCCGTGAACTGTGCGCCCGTCGCGAGTTTTTCCCGCCGACGTTAAACGTTCCGTATTCCCGGTTCGCGACCCGTCGAGGCAAGTACACCTTGCTACATGCTAAACAATATTTACATATACTTGATGACACCCTAAAACCGGCAATTTAACTTTGGTATTATAATTTCCCATTTTTTTGTGTGCAAGATTGTTATATATCATTTATCTTTCAAACTTGGAACCTACCTGTTGCAATTACTGTATTGAACCTAATAACCATATTTACAGATTTTAATTTCACTTTCACTAATAACGTTGCTTATGGCACTTTATCTATCGTTTCACTTCATTCGGACACTCGTGTACATTTAACCTGCATAAACTGTGATTTCATCCACGGAACCTATATATATATATCATTGCATCCATGAAGTCTTAAACTTGTTAACATGATTAAACGGCTATAATTGTCATACTGCATGTTTATAATGTTGAAATCATCTTTGTGACACAACTGATAACTGTACTGCTAATTGAGTGAATCTGCCCATTACTTAATTCATTGCTTGGATCATGATGTTGATAACCATGCTTGATTATGTAACTGAGTATGAGCACACCCATGATATCGTGTACATCTTGACCTGACTTGTTACTTACATATGGATTGACCCGACATGGTACCGTACTGCTTGACTTGACCTGATGTACCATGACCTGACCCATTACCTGATCTTGTGTCTAATGCCAACAAACCTGACATGTAGTCCTCATGGACCGTTCCTGTTGTCTATCCAGACAAACCTGCTTACCTGATCCTGTGTTGGCATTAGTTCTTGATTATGGGATGCCTGACCTGACATACACATATAGCTTGGGGGTATGGGGAAATCAAAGGTGAAACCTGACTTGTAACTCAACAGTTCGCTACCTGTTCTGATCAGTTTTTAGGCTAGGCCAGCCTTGGAATGATGATGCTGACATCATTCATCTGTACACATTTCCTGTTTGGTGCCTAGCGGCATGTCTCGGTTTCAGCCCGAGAATCTGGGGCCGTGGTCCCGGGTATGTACGGGATACTGTTGAGTTACATCGATGATTCATCAATTTGGTTTCAAAGACTTTAGAACAGAAAACCTGATAGAACAGTTTAGTTTACCCACTGCACACTACCCTGCACTGCTCTGATTTATATTATTGTTACCCTTGCTTCATTCATGTTTATATTCGCATTGCCTGTTTATTATGTTTGATGACTTGACGCGCTGACGTCTGGGTTTTGCATGGCCCAGATTATGCACCGCTGTCGCAGTCCGAGCAGGAGTATTTTCAGCCGACAGGCTGAGCTGTGAGTGTCAGCAGTAGTTAGTTTTCTTTCCTGCATTTATTTCCTGATGTGAGCCCGCATTATGGGACATACATTCCAGTTATTTTGTATTGGATCTATCGCTTCCGAATTTTATTATTCTTGACTCATGTTATCTCGGATTATGGACATGTTTTAGATAGTTTTATTTTGTTCTTGATATCTCTACAGCCGTAGTGTGACTGTGGATGGATACTTCCTACCCACAGGTAGCATGGTTGGCTATGTCACGTGCCCACTTTAGCGTACTCTGGGAAGCAGGGCGTGACATGGTTCTTTTGGTATAAGAACCATAGGTTAGTCGGGTTGATTCTTTTGTAGTTAGGTATGGTACCCAATACACGAATCAGAATACCCGTGTTTAGGAAACATGTCCTGCCACCTTGCCGTTTTACCATTCTTGAATCAAATTCTTCCTGATTATATCTTCTACGATGTGCAAACTTCCTTTGCATATCGACTCGAAACCTGATTCCTTTTTATCTCTAGGACTTAGGCGACTTGGGTGGAGTTATGTAATTGTGGCTATGATACCGCGACATAGTTACAATGCGGCACTCTATTTAAGTAACTTGGAGTTCTAGCCTTGATCTATATTTTGAATCTATCATCATGCTAATGTTGGGTGTTTTGATTTCAGGAATATGGCAGGTAAGAATTTGAAGACGTACCAAAGGCGTGTGGACGAAGCCGCCATGCTTGGAGTAATAAGGGGAATGCTGGAGAATCAAAAGAAACAGACCGAGCTGATCCAGCAGCAAGCGGAATCATTTCAGGAAGGTTTGCAGATCGTTCAGCAGTCTGTGAACAATGTTGGAGCTAAACCAGTTGACCGAGTAGGGACCGTAGCAGATTTCAGGCGTTTGGGTCCGTCTACATTTACTGGTTTGGAGGAGCCGTTGCCAGCAGAGCAGTGGCTAGTTGACACAGAGAACTTGCTTATTGCGGCACAGATTCCAGATGAGAAAAGAGTTGATGTGGTACGCATTCAATTAGTGGACTACGCCCGAGAATGGTGGCTTGTGGAGGAGAACCGCTTGCCCAAGCCGATCAAGTGGGCGGATTTTTCAAAGAGTTTTCTAGAAAAGTTCTTCCCGCGGACTGCACGGGAGGAAATGGAAGAGAAATTCATCGGGCTAAAGCAGAATGGAGCACCCGTAGATGTGCATGCAGCAGAATGGACAGGACTCAGCAGATTCGCTGGACCTTTAGTTGCCAACGATGCAGACAGGACACGGAGGTTCATGCGCAGCTTGGACGTGGATATCCAGAGGCAGATTGTCTCCCTGAGTTTGACCACTTTCTCACAAGTACTTGCGGCAGCCCGAGAGAAGCAGAGTTTATCTGGGATGAAGGGGAGTTTGCAGCAGACAGCAGTTGCGGTAAGGAAGCCAGCATTTGTACCAAACCGAGCTCATGGTCACAGAGGTATTCCAGTGGACCGTCGAGGTGTAGCACCCATGAAGAAGCCTGTGGTCGTCGATCGAAGAAAGAGCATGACTTGTAACTACTGCAATTTACCTGGCCACATGCAAAAGGATTGTCGAAGGAGGCTGGGACTCTATTTGGTTTGTGGATCGGCAGATCGCGCCGTTAGTGCTTGTCCGTCGAAGCTTCGTACGAGGGACGATATTCAGAAGCCTCCGCAGAGGCCGTTCCAGGGACAGAAACAGCTGACTCAAGGACCTAATCAAGCTCGAGCTTTTACCTTGACAGCTGAAGAAGCTAAGGCGTCAGGAGAAGTTGTTTCAGGTACTCTACTCGTTCATGGTTTTTTCGCATTAGCGTTATTTGATTCTGGTGCATCCCATTGTTTTATGTCATCCAAGTTTATAACTACATACTCGATTGACTACACGACCCTGTCTAGTTTCTGGGACATACACACTGGGAATGGGAAAATCATAGCTAGTAGGGAATGTAAAGTTTGTACAGTTGTTGTATGCGGACGGGAGCTTTTTGCAGATTTCTTGGTGATTGATACGGGCAGCTACGAAATCGTCTTGGGAATGGATTTTCTTGGCATTTTCCACGCTCATATTGATTGTAGGGCGAGGAAAGTAATTTTCCAGATTCCCGGACATCCCAAGTTTAGCTTCACTGGAGGAAGCAATTCTGTCGGGCCAGTCGAGTTTAGGGCTAGGCCGACAAACAATATTCTTGCAGCAATGGAAGTTGATAAAAGTGAAGAGACGGCTGTTGTTCGCGATTTTATGGACGTGTTTGAAGATATATCGGGATTACCGCCGAAGCGAGACGTGGAGTTCGCAATCGATCTTATTCCTGGTGCAGCGCCAGTATCCAAAGCGTATTATCCAATGGCACCAGTAGAGTTGGAAGAAGTCAAGAAACATGTTGCTGAATTGCTTGAGAAGGGTTGGATTCGAAGCAGTAACTCGCCTTGGGGAGCTCCAGTTCTTCTATTAAAAAGGAAGGATGGCACAAGAAGGATGTGCATCGACTATCGAGAATTAAACCGGGTGACTATTAAGAACAAGTACCCGATCCCTCGCATTGGCGAACTTTTCGAGCAGCTTAGTGGCGCGAGGGTATTCTCGAAGCTGGATTTGCGATCCGGATATCATCAGGTCCGAGTGAAAGCAGAAGATATTTGCAAGACGGCGTTCCAAACTCGGTATGGACATTACGAATACTTAGTGATGCCCTTCGGAGTAACGAATGCACCGGCGATATTCATGGACTTGATGAACCGAATCTTTTCACCATTCTTGGACCAATTTATAGTGGTTGTAAGTCTACGGTAGCGCCCCGGCCGTCAAACTGACGCCAAATGCGGAACAAAAACTTTTATAACTGGCGCTATCGTATACTAAAAACCCGGATCTGCCATTAACGCTAAACTAAACATCTACAAAGAGGGAAGAAAGGTTATACCGAACGATCCGAGTCCTTCGTTCTTTAACCATCATCCCACGCTCCGTTGCGGCTACTCCGATCTCGTCGATCTCCGATCTCGTCGTCCAAGTGGCACCACATCATCGGATCTTTAAACGGGCTCCCGCCTCTGACTCGAGGCAACTCGGTCGTCAAGTTTGCTAAAAGAGACGACCAAGATTGATGTAGAAAATGAGTAGAATACTTTGTCTCGCTTCGTCCAAAACCATGGACGAACGGTTAATGAAGTTGCCGTGGGAATCGGGTGATGGAATGAAATGAGCTGTGAAATTCCATACATCCCAAAATCTATCATATCCTTTTAGCAAATGAAACATCAAGTGAGTTAGTGAGAGAGAGGAGGGGCCGGCCATATATATATGGAGAGGGAGGTGATCGTAGGAGCAAAGAGGGTGACCACAAGGATAAATATCATGAACAAATATCCTAAGGTTAAACAAGAAACATTAATGTTAAAGCATGAGTCATTAAAACCTAGTCATCATATAATAAATGCAAAGATGAGTCACCCGCCACCTCATCACCCTAGTCACCAATTCTAGAACCTTCTAGAAGCATGACTCACCCTCATCCAAGAAAAGATAAATCCGTCTTTAACCGAATGTTAAAAGACGGCTGATAGAAAACTGGAAACTGGCAACTTCCAAAAGTGACCCCGAAACGAATTTCAGGATAACCCCGTAACTGTATAAATATACCCGCATTTGTATTACGACCGAATGCAAATGCAACTGAGACAAAGATATTATATCTACTCTGTATAATACATGGATCCGGCTTAAACCAAAGCCCACCAGTATTATCTGCCCGAAAAATAACACGTGCGTAAACGCACGTGCATTTTCCGAACCCTGCCATAAAACCATACGGCCTCTACAACGTTTCGCCCGAACTTGGGAAACTGTCTGTGGGGGACTCTAATGACTCGTCAGTACCCTGGCAGTGGGTTTAACCACAAGCCGTCAGCGGCACTAGCTATGCGTAACGGCTGCCCATGGACTGACCTCAAGGGAGGCTGATGAGCGAACTCATCCAGAAACCCTACTGAGCCTAACAGTGACAATGTATATACAGTCCGGTCCGTTCGTCTATGAGAATCGCATATCCGGCCTAGGGGCTAGTAACGTCAGACCCCCAATAGCAGTATAAGTCGTGTCGGAGACAAGCCCTGAACACCCTGAGATACTACTGGAGTACTTACCAGTAAATCTCACCTGTCTTGTCCAAGGACTTGGTGTAATGGCTTTCCTAGACACAGCGCGACCTCTACCCCCAATACCGGGAGAGACGAATCCCCTGCCGATCCGCTCACGTGCCTCCATGTGGCTCGGGACTGTACCCAAAAACTACCTGTTTGCACGACTCCTTTGAGCCGTGGTAGGGTAGAAATCAAAGCACAGTGGGAACTCACACGAGACAAATGACGACCTCAGGTCGATGAACTAACCTGTACACATGTCACCAGGGAACTGCTATCTGACGATATGTATAATACCAACTAGCAGATTCCCGGCGAGTCCTGTCCGGTGTACTCATAACCCAATGAGCACCTGTATACATCTTAGGTGATCTAACTGACACCAGTGGCTTGTGAGACCGGCCACCGCCCCTCGTCGGGGTCTCGACTGTATACACTAGTCTACTCCGGAGTATCGATGCCCTGTCTCGAAACTCACACGACTAGGGACCACTATTAAGGATATGCTTATAGACTACCCAACTCTCACTTATATGATCGCCCTCATACTGTTGGTAGTCAAGCAAGATCCTAAGGGCTCTATCAAAGTGTAATCGTGATCAGTCACTTGAACCTATACACGACTGATAAAGGCAAACCAGATAACATACTATCATCTCGAGTAAGACTGTCCTACCGGTATAGGTCCTCCTCAATCATTGCAATCACGTACCTGCAATCCAATAATTGACTTTGAGGGCACTATATCCAACAATCTCCCACTTGCACTTAAGGCTAATTATTGCGATGTTGCGTACTCACAGCCCGTGTGAAACCAACACCCAACTCCTCTACTAATCAGTTTAACAAAGCCTCAGTGAGTGGATCCGTCCTGATGTTTCTTTCTATGTCTTTCTTAATCTCAAGTTCGTGGAGAAAGCTATCTCCCGAATTGAGTAATACCTGTCTTAGAATATGTCTGGATATCTGATGGGACCTAGTTCATAAATGAACTCCAAATCCAAACCTCTTAGACTGTATCAATCACTGAAACTAATCAGTGCCCAGCACCTTGCCTCCCACAGTATCCTCTTGGACCACCTATCCATAATACTGTCCTTCTTCGTCAGAGGGAAAACTATAACTCTGACAATCACTCTGTCATCCATGTCACCTTTGAAGCCTGGAATGATGACCGTCTCCCGAAGAAGGCTGCCGTCATCAAATCCGTAGAACATTCACTTATGTTCTAAAACTGCTTCCTTATGTTTCTCCAGGATTGGATTAATACAAACTTATTGCATCTAGTGCAAAAACAACATCTGGTGTGGTACTTGACATCTCACGATTGACTCAATTGCCTAAGCAAGTGATATGCCAATCATGCACATCCCTTTCCTCTTTAGTCTGTAAGACACCTTTAGAGAGGGTGACTCCATTACCTGCAGGTACACCACCATGCCAGGAGTCCTCTATTCTAAAAACCATTAGAATACTGTCAAAGTACCCACATTGGGAAACTACCCAAATCCAGATCTAAAACCATAGATTTAGAAACCAGAATGTCAAATATTATATCCATATCCTGTCTAGAGAAACAACTGTGTGACGACCACAGTACAACCGGTCGTAGTATAGGAATTTTACTTCCCACTCTGTGTATGTCATCTAAATACTAGGACATCACACCCTACTACCTTCTTAACAGATCCATCCCCTATTCTGATGAAGTCAAACCCATGACTGTCACATCAAAATTAGATGATAAATCTCCGCTATAACTGCTCTAGTCTATAAATAGACATAAGCTACTTGCCCACTTTGCTTCCGCTGCTCCCACTGACCACAACAACCCTCCTACTGGGTCTCATAGCCTGGAACAACAGTAGTGTCAAGTTTGGGTAGATAAGAACCTCCTTGTCACCGTCCTTGAGGCTACCGAAATACCTCTCGGGTGTCTGAGGTTACCCACCAAATCTGTGGAGTGGCTAATGGAATGTCAAACCTGATTGAATCTATTGGTCCTATTAAATTTTCCGTAACCATTTGCGGTTCTGGAATCACTTCCAGTTCTACCATACTCCCACTACTGTTTTCTGAAAAAATCCATTTTACTAAAACTGTGGCGAGTCAAGAACAATATCACTATTGATCTTCCAGATGGTAGAAAGTCAACCCTCGTCATAGCCTGGGCCAACCCACAAACTGTCATTACAGAAACGTGCCCTGAGTTATCCAGAGTCTGGTTTTAAGCATAAGCCGGACAACTCACCTATATCCAATATAGAATCTTTGGCACTTATTTAATTGGAACCAGATTCTAATCATGCAGCTGTCTCCAGTGCATATCAACTTTAATGGAGAAAGGCTATTCAGCATTACTCAACTTAGGAATCCATCCAATTATGAGTAACCTGAAAGAGAAAAAAGTTTCTCAAAACCATCACTATCATCTGAATACCAATCACAAGTATCTACATCTTCGATCTCTTTGAAGAATCTCGATACTTGCGACATCTGGTTCTCTACTTTATTCTTATACCCACAACTTCTCAAAACTTAGACCTTGTATTTCTACGAAACACTTGTCTAAATACCAGAGAAGTCATAAGTAGACAGAACAAAGTACGAGGACCTACCCCTTTGTCCTGATGGACACTGGACAACATACAATACTCTGTATAAGTCCGCTGAGTTGAATAACTCAAAAAACTGTGCGTCGTAGGTTGAAAACTGTACCCTGGCGATTTCCTCAAATATCACCAATTACAACGAATTCCGATAATGAGGATGATCACCTAATTACCAATAACTTCCTCCCACTCATCATCTGTAAAACCATACAGATATGAGAATGAAACTTGGTGAATACACACCCTGGAGTAAGTATCTAATCGAGAAAACAGTTTTTCATTAACAATGCACTGAAACATGAAAATGTTTCGTAGGGGTATCCTGGTATTCATAGTAATGCCTCTTCCATAATCCAATTCATGACTTTAACCGTATATTTCTTTGCCATCTCTCCAAATCCCTTTATTTGTCTTTAGTCGTTACCTTCTGTACACCATCGTTAGGCTAAATGGTTTTCTTCCTTCCCTACCGTTCGGCACCAGCCTATGGTTTGGAAGAAGACTATCCAGTAAGCATAATAGGTGTACCCTCCTAAACCAAGGAGTACTCGTAACTGAGAGAAGGTGATGATAAAAGACAACTGAATAATACCTTATTCTTTTAAAGGTGAAATAGGAGTGGCGATGAAGTACTCGGTTTGGTCGTGAATGATAACAGTCGCAACTTACTTTGCCCTCTTTCTAATCCCTTTATTTTGTCTTTACATATTACCTTCTGTACACCCTACTTAGGCTAATTGGTTTTCTTCATTCCCTACCTTTCGGCGCCTGCCTATGGTTTGGAAGAAGACTATCCAATAAGCGTAATAGGTGTACTCTTCTAAACCAAGGAGCCCTCGCAACCTGAGAGAAGGTGATAATAAAAGACAACTGAATAAACCAATTCTATTTCTCCTGAACCTTGATCCATCCTCGAAGGAGTCCCTTCGAGTTCGTATATAACCATACGATGGATCTATCCAATGGAAGTGGATGTCCGTAGTAATACGGGTGTTCTGAGAAATGCAAAGGGTAAAAGAAGGAGTGGCAATGACTTATGCAACATAGACAATCCAAAAGCCAGTATTTTAAGAAGGTTCGGTCAACTTGGTCACTGAGTCATAGTCTAGGGTCGGTCAAAGGTCGCTGCCAAAGAGAGAGAAAAGAAACACTCTGCGTGCACTCTAACCTAGATCAGAATGGTTATCACTTTATCTAATCCGGAAACCTCCCACTGTACTGTCAAATTCTCCCCCAAACCTGAAAGAAGAATCAATCGGGATCACCCGAAGAGTAAACCAACTCAACAGTGGGAATCGGGATCCAACTCTCATCGCATGATAACGTGACGGAATCCACTCGCGTTATCACACTCCAGAAGGTATGCGCATGCCTGTCAAGTTTCAGTTTCTTTAGAAACTCCCGATATGATTTTTACCCCATGCTCTTATGATCGTGACTAAGGGCCAACCCATCATAAGTCACATGTCAAGTTCTTCCCATCATTATCATGTTAATTTGAACCCACCCGTACTCGCCCTTGACTAAGGGCCAACAAGGCTGTACGACTGTCCCAAACCAACGCATCTATCTATACAACATATAAACACCCCAGCAGCTACCAATCACTATGTCCTAGCTAAGGGCCAGACCAACATAGCTCGAATACTACTGACCATTCATATGAAATGACGGAGGGCTACGGCTGGTTTTTGGCGAAAAACCTTTAACGTAATGAACTTGATCTCGTTGAAGGAACCTGATAGCTTTTTATAAAAGTATAGTGGCGAAAACCTTTGCTAAAGAGGTCATTCCCGGTGAAGGGATCTCGGCTCTTTCCTCGTGGAATGAGGTGCAGGATATTCCACTGAATACCGCGATGCAAAGCAACATGTAATCGACTATAGTGAAGTTATTACCCTGACGCAAACTTCTGCCCAAGGGGTCAGTCCCGGTGAAGGGATATCGGCCCTTGCCCCGTCGAATGAGGTGCAGGATATTCTAACCGAATACCATTGTGCAAAACAAAAGGAAACATCTTTGTAATAACACTTTTTAAATTGTTCCAACAACATCCAAACAGGTTTGTTTTACTTTGCATTGATCAGAATCAACGCAGTCCCATCAATCAATCACACCAGAAAAGAACGAAAATAAAATGTACGTATATGCCATCCGCATTCGTCACTGGGTCCCGTCATCACCCGTTAGGTTACTTAACTAACGACAGAGCGGGGACTGGACTAGCGCGGGTGTAAAACATATACAACATCTATTAGTATATAAACCAATATACAATAATCGCTCTAGGCGTGATAATATGCAACATTATAGAAAAGTAATAAGCATCACAGAACAATATAGATAATCTGGGATCCCCGAGTTTCACAGAGCTGCTGCTGAAACCCGACGTTCCCCTGTCGTGTGGATAGCCTATGCAATGAAACCTAGACCCCTACGGGTGCGGCAAGTTACCCGCCAAAACCTGAAGTGAGGCAGCCCCCTACAACAAAGTGAATGGACCACCCTGCACTTCACGGAATCCGGTAGCTTGAGCACCCCTCCTTGGGTCAACCTGTGCCCCCTACGAGTGCGGCGAATAGTCTGCCAATTCTTGAGTGGGGCCCCTCTGCCTCTCAAAGCCATGAGATGAGGACCCGTTGCCCTCCAGAACCCGGCTATCCGTGCACTCCATCGCGGGGTAAAACCTAGTACAGAAATGGAAAAATAGTACAACAGGTACATCGACCGCAACCTGGTCTTGCCCCAAAAGAATATTATACAACATGCAGTGACGGCAGTCCACATGTTGGACGCTCGCCCCGCAATAACAAATGTACAAATAAATCCAAACTGCACTATCATTGCACACTGCTATCCACCACGACAAATCCGCAACATCACAGCACAACACAGAACATCAACGCGAATGTCACGTTCGCAAACCCGTCTAAAAGAACTATAGCAATCAGACGCGGTTTACCGATCAAATGACATTCACGGTCGGAGATATAATGTAAGCACTGTAAACTGACACGTTTTAAATTTCGATCGACTAAATTTCCCGAAGTGGGCCCCACGCAAATCTGCTGTACAGTAAAACACTCTGGGCCCAAATAAACAGTTCCAGAAACCACAATTTCCAACATAGAATCCACTGTAGAAAATTGGACAATTGATCTCATATTCCTGCGGCGGATCCTCGGCCAAACCCTAGCTTGGGCCGCGGATCCGCGGCGGAACAGTGGAATCAGTTCGTCGAATTTCTCCAGTATTCCTAAAAAACCCTGCTTGATTTTCTGGTATGGTCAAAATGACATTTGGACCAGTTTGAAAATTAACAGAAACTTTAATACTAGAAATTGCGATTTTCGAAAAATCCGTTCGATCGATCTTTTAAACGTATTAGCACAAGTTAGTAAAGCTTAATGGCGTGGCTCTGATACCATGTAAGTCTACGGTAGCGCCCCGGCCGTCAAACTGACGCCAAATGCGGAACAAAAACTTTTATAACTGGCGCTATCGTATACTAAAAACTCGGATCTGCCATTATCGCTAAACTAACAATCTACAAAGAGGGAAGAAAGGTTATACCGAATGATCCGAGTCCTTCGTTCTTTAACCATCATCCCACGCTCCGTTGCGGCTGCTCCAATCTCGTCGATCTCCGATCTCGTCGTCCAAGTGGCACCACATCATCGGATCTTTAAACGGGCTCCCGCCTCTGACTCGAGGCAACTCGGTCGTCAAGTTTGCTAAAAGAGACAACCAAGATTGATGTAGAGAATGAGTGGAATACTTTGTCTCGCTTCGTCCAAAACCATGGACGAACGGTTAATGAAGTTGCCGTGGGAATCGGGTGATGGAATGAAATGAGCTGTGAAATTCCATACACCCCAAAATCTATCATATCCTTTTAGCAAATGAAACATCAAGTGAGTTAGTGAGAGAGAGGAGGGGCCGACCATATATATATGGAGAGGGAGGTGATCGTAGGAGCAAAGAGGGTGACCACAAGGATAAATATCATGAACAAATATCCTAAGGTTAAACAAGAAACATTAATGTTAAAGCATGAGTCATTAAAACCTAGTCATCATATAATAAATGCAAAGATGAGTCACCCGCCACCTCATCACCCTAGTCACCAATTCTAGAACCTTCTAGAAGCATGACTCACCCTCATCCAAGAAAAGATAAATCTGTCTTTAACCGAATGTTAAAAGACGGCTGATAGAAAACTGGAAACTGGCAACTTCCAAAAGTGACCCCGAAATGAATTTCAGGATAACCCCGTAACTGTATAAATATACCCGCATTTGTATTACGACCGAATACAAATGCAACTGAGACAAAGATATTATATCTACTCTGTATAATACATGGATCCGGCTTAAACCAAAGCCCACCAGTATTATCTGCCCGAAAAATAACACGTAAACGCACGTGCATTTTCTGAACCCTGCCATAAAACCATACGGCCTCTACAACGTTTCGCCCGAACTTGGGAAACTGTCTGTGGGGGACTCTAATGACTCGTCAGTACCCTGGCAGTGGGATTAACCACAAGCCGTCAGCGGCACTAGCTATGCGTAACGGCTGCCCATGGACTAACCTCAAGGGAGGCTGATGAGCGAACTCATCCAGAAACCCTACTGAGCCTAACAGTGACAATGTATATACAGTCCGGTCCGTTCGTCTATGAGTATCGCATATCCGGCCTAGGGGCTAGTAACGTCAGACCCCCAATAGCAGTATAAGTCGTGTCGGAGACAAGCCCTGAACACCCTGAGATACTACTGGAGTACCTACCAGTAAATCTCACCTGCCTTGGCCAAGGACTTGGTGTAATGGCTTTCCTAGACACAGCGCGACCTCTACCCCCAATACCGGGAGAGACGAATCCCCTGCCGATCCGCTCACGTGCCTCCATATGGCTCGGGACTGTACCCAAAAACTACCTGTTTGCACGACTCCTTTGAGCCATGGTAGGGTAGAAATCAAAGCACAGTGGGAACTCACATGAGACAAATGACGGCCTCAGGTCGATGAACTAACCTGTACACATGTCACCAGGGAACTCCTATCTGACGATATGTATAATACCAACTAGCAGATTCCCGGCGAGTCCTGTCCGGTGTACTCATAACCCAATGAGCACCTGTATACATCTTAGGTGATCCAACTGACACCAGTGGCTTGTAAGACCGGCCACCGCCCCTCGTCGGGGTCTCGACTGTATACACTAGTCTACTCCGGAGTATCGATGCCCTGTCTCGAAACTCCCACGACTAGGGACCACTATTAAGGATATGCTTATAGACCACCCAACTCTCACTTATATGATCGCCCTCATACTGTTGGTAGTCAAGCAAGATCCTAAGGGCTCTATCAAAGTGTAATCGTGATCAGTCACCTGAACCTATACACGACTGATAAAGGCAAACCAGATAGCATACTATCATCTCGAGTAAGACTGTCCTACCGGTATAGGTCCTCCTCAATCATTGCAATCACGTACCTGCGATCCAATAATTGACTTTGAGGGCACTATATCCAACAGTGGTATTCATTGACGATATTCTGGTTTACTCGAAGAGTTTTGAAGAGCATGCTGAACATTTGAAGATCGCACTGCAAACGTTGAGACAAGAGAAGTTGTATGCGAAGATGAGTAAGTGCGAGTTTTGGCTGGAGGAAATAAAGTTTTTGGGGCATGTTGTGTCTGGCAATGGAATTGCCGTCGATCCAGAAAAGATTTCAGCAGTACGAGATTGGCCGATTCCAAAGAATGTTGCGGAGATAAGAAGTTTTCTTGGACTCGCCGGGTATTACAGAAGATTTGTGGAGAAATTTGCTCGGCTGGCGGAGCCGTTGACCAAGCTTACGCGCAAGGAGGTACCTTTTGTATGGACGGAAAAATGTGCGTTAGCTTTTGAGACGTTAAAGCAGAAGTTGATAACCGCCCCTATTCTGACCGTGCCAGACAATTCCGGAGGATTGGTGATTCACAGCGACGCATCTGGGAAAGGATTGGGATGTGTTTTGATGCAGCATGGGAAGGTTGTATCGTACGCATCGAGACAGTTGAAAACCCATGAGAAGAATTACCCAATGCATGACTTGGAGCTTGCGGCTGTGATTTTCGCTTTGAAGATTTGGAGACACTACCTTTTGGGCGAAAGGGTCGAAGTTTTTACTGATCATAAGAGCTTGAAGTATGTGTTCATACAGAAAGAGCTTAATATGAGGCAGCGTAGATGGTTGGAGCTGATGGCTGACTACGATCTTGATCTTAAGTACCATCCGGGGAAGGTTAGTGTCGTGCCGGATGCGCTTATTCGGTTACCAGCAATTCAGGTGTTAACTACGCAAAAGAAGCTCGTTGAAAATTTTTGAAGATTTTGACTTGGAGGTTGTGCTACCGCATTCTACGGGACAGTTGATGCAGCTGCAAGTACATTCATCGTTGATCGAGAATATTAAAGCAACACAATCATAGGATCCTAGACTGCAAAAGTTTCGAGAACAGGTTGAAGCCGGACTACGAACGGATTTATTAATCCACGAAGATGGTTCGTTGAGGTATGGTAGCCGTTTATGTGTGCCAAAGGGAGATATTCATGAAGAGCTTATGAAAGAAGCACACAATTCATCTTATTCTGTACATCCAGGAGGCACAAAGATGTACCGAGATATTCGACAACATTTCTGGTGGGAAGGCATGAAACGGGAGATTGCTCACTTTGTGGCAAAGTGCTTGGTGTGTCAGCAAGTTAAGGCTGAACATCAAAGGGTTGCTGGTGTATTGCAACCACTTCCGATTCCTCAGTGGAAGTGGAAACATATAACCATGGATTTCGTAACGGCTTTACCGCGAAGTCCAAAAGGCAACAATGCTGTATGGGTGATTGTTGACCGATTGACCAAGACAGCTCACTTTATTCCTTTTCGGGTTGGTCAATCAACAGAAATTTTGGCGGAGCGGTACATGCAAGAGATTGTAAGATTGCATGGAGTACCGGTGAGCATCGTGTCCGATCGTGACACTCGGTTTTTATCACACTTCTGGAGGAGTTTACAGGAAAGTTTGGGAACTCGATTGAAGTTTAGCACAGCTTATCATCCTCAAACTGATGGTCAGTCGGAGAGAACAATCCAAACTCTTGAAGATATGTTGAGAGCATGCATGTTGGACTTCAAGGGTTCTTGGGAGGATCATCTACATTTGGTGGAGTTTTCTTACAACAACAGTTTTCAGGCAACTATCCAGATGGCTCCATTTGAAGCTTGGTATGGTCGTAAATGCCGTTCACCTGTTTGTTGGGACGATGTCAGTGAACGAAGATTGTTGGGACCAGACTTGGTTGTGCAAACAGTTAAGAAGGTTAACACTATCAGAAATCATATGAAGGCAGCTCAAGACCGACAAAAGAGTTGGGCAGACACGTCAAGAAGACCTCTAGAGTTTGCCGTGGGTGATTTGGTATTCTTGAAGATATCACCAACTAGAGGGGTGATTCATTTTGGAAGTCGAGAAAAGCTTAGTCCTCGATTCGTTGGACCCTTTGAGATCTTGGAGCGTGTTGGTGAGGTAGCGTATCGTTTGGCGTTACCGCAGTCCTTGGCGAATGTGCACGATGTGTTTCACGTATCTCAACTCCGTAAGTATGTTCGTGATGAAACGCACGTATTGGATCATTCGGAGCTAACAGTACGAGAAGACTTGACTTTTGAGGAGCGACCGATTGAAATCGTGGATCGAAGGGAAAAGGTTCTTAAGAACAAGGTGATTCCTCTTGTGCTTATTTCTTGGGGAAATCGCTCGCATGGAGAGTCCACTTGGGAACGAGAAGATGAAATCCGGCAGAAGTTTCCTCAACTTTTCTTGTAGTTATTTGTTGTCTATCTTTGCATCCTTGGAATTTCGAGGACGAAATTCTTTTGTAGTTGGATATAATGTAACACCCGAGCCCAATGCTACTAATTTCAATTACCGTTTGAACGTAGTGTGGCACTTATTTCATTTATCTTGCTTGATTGTAATTTTACCCCCGTCAATTCATTTCTGTATATAACAATTTAAGGCATCTAAAATAAAATTAAAAATATTCATCATGGCCTACTTGACACCCCTAACCCTGTTGTAGCGTCCGTGCATCGTGTTCTCGTCCCGTTCGGTGAAACGGGCGAGTTTGGACGGCTTCGCGCACGTACGTGTGTCCGTTTTGAGGGTGTGCTTTTTGATTGTAAAATACTTCATTTTAAATTTTGGATCCCGCCTAAAATTTTCTTATTTCAATTTCAAATTTTTGGACCCGACCCGGCCGCAATTTGGAAATACTTCACATTTGCGCCAAATCCCAATTTCTAAATTTTTAAAACCGTCGAATATATTTAATTTTAACCATATAATATTTTTACTATCTCAAAATCTTTTATTAAAATTTTTTCCTAACCCCCCCACAAATCGTTCAGCCAATCGTTTCCTTCCATTAACCGTGGGCCCCACCATTTCTACGCTTTTCTCTCTCTCTCTCTCTTTTCTCTCTCGCTAAAGTCCAATTTTCTCTCTCCCCCTAAAATTTCTCTCTCCTCTCGATCTCTCTCCTCTCTCTATCTCTCTCCTCTCGCTAACTCTCTCTCTCCCCCCGTATCTCACTCTCTCTCTCTCCCCGTCTCTCTCTCTCGCTCTCTCTCTTTCTCTCTCCCTCTATCTCTCTCTCTCTCCTCTATATATACTTTCCCCCCTCCATTTCTTTTCCTTCAGCAACCCAAACCTCGCGTACCCTAGCCACCGTCTCCCTCGCCGCCGCAGCCCCAACGCCGACACCACCATCACCAGTCTCCTCGCCCTCGTCGCAGCCACTGCACCTCCTTCATCCTCTCCCCTCATTCCCGAGCGCCTGCACGAGGCATCTGCACACCGCCTGCTCGCCGCCTGCGCCTCGTGGGATCGCCGCCGGCGATCTCGATCCGCCCCCTGGCCTCGTGCATCCCCTCAGTGGTCCGCCGGAGCTCCGTCGACGCCGTCGACCATCACGACCCCCTCCACAGATCCTCGGAGGTACTCTGGTCTGTGTGGTTCCTCTATTCGTCGTTTGGGTTCATTCCGTGAACCGTGCGCCCGTCGCGAGTTTTCCCCGCCGACGTTAAACATTCCGTATTCCCGATTCGCGACCCATCGAGGCAAGTACACCTTGCTACATGCTAAACAATATTTACATATACTTGATGACA
This sequence comes from Agapanthus africanus, assembly GCA_030015575.1. Lineage (NCBI taxonomy): Eukaryota > Viridiplantae > Streptophyta > Magnoliopsida > Asparagales > Amaryllidaceae > Agapanthus > Agapanthus africanus. The sequence goes on along the minus strand of JASDDO010000012.1, from coordinate 447,542,301 downwards.
CCCTAAAACCTACAATTTAACTTTGGTATTATAATTTCCCATTTTTTGTGTGCAAGATTGTTATATATCATTTATCTTTCAAACTTGGAACCTACCTGTTGCAATTACTGTATTGAACCTAATAACCATATTTACAGATTTTAATTTCACTTTCACTAATAACGTTGCCTATGGCACTTTATCTATCGTTTTACTTCATTCGGACACTCGTGTACATTTAACCTGCATAAACTGTGATTTCATCCACGGAACCTATATATATATATATATATATATAATTGCATCCATGAAGTCTTAAACTTGTTAACATGATTAAACGGCTATAATTGTCATACTGCATGTTTATAATGTTGAAATCATCTCTGTGACACAACTGATAACTGTACTGCTAATTGAGTGAATCTGCCTATTACTTAATTCATTGCTTGGATCATGCTGTTGATAACCATGCTTGATTATGTAAATGAGTATGAGCACACCCATGATATCGTATACATCTTGACCTGACTTGTTACTTACATATGGATTGACCCGACATGGTACCGTACTGCTTTACTTGACCTGATGTACCATGACCTGACCCGTTACCTGATCTTGTGTCTAATGCCAACAAACCTGACATGTAGTCCTCATGGACCGTTCCTGTTGTCTATCCAGACAAACCTGCTTACCTGATCCTGTGTTGGCATTAGTTCTTGATTACGGGATGCCTGACCTGACATACACATATAGCTTGGGGGTATGGGGAAATCAAATGTGAAACCTGACTTGTAACTCAACAGTTTGCTACCTGTTCTGATCAGTTTTTAGGCTAGGCCAGCCTTGGAATGATGATGCTGACATCATTCATCTGTACACATTTCCTGTTTGGTGCCTAGCGGCATGTCTTGGTTTCAGCCCGAGAATCTGGGGCCGTGGTCCCGGGTATGTACGGGATACTGTTGAGTTACATCGATGATTCATCAATTTGGTTTCAAAGACTTTAGAACAGAAAACCTGATAGAACAGTTTAGTTTACCCACTGTACACTACCCTGCACTGCTCTGATTTATATTATTGTTACCCCTGCTTCATTCATGTTTATATTCGCATTGCCTGTTTATTATGTTTGATGACTTGACGCGCTGACGTCTGGGTTTTGCATGGCCCAGATTCTGTACCGCTGTCGCAGTCCGAGCAGGAGTATTTTCAGCCGACAGGCTGAGCTGTGAGTGTCAGCAGTAGTTAGTTTTCTTTCCTGCATTTATTTCCTGATGTGAGCCCGCATTATGGGACATACATTCCAGTTATTTTGTATTGGATCTATCGCTTCCGAATTTTATTATTCTTGACTCATGTTATCTCGGATTATGGACATGTTTTAGATAGTTTTATTTTGTTCTTGATATCTCTACAGCCGTAATGTGACTGTGGATGGATACTTCCTACCCACAGGTAGCATGGTTGGCTATGTCACGTGCCCACTTTAGCGTACTCTGGGAAGCGGGGCGTGACAGCTATAATGAGTGCTTAGCATTCAATAAAAGACAAAAACGGTTGTCAGAACCCAAACCAATGATCGGCATTGTTAAATAAAAAAGGACTGAGCCTAATTAAATGTCCAACATTTTAACCGAATGGGCCAAGCCCAAGTTGGCCAACATCCTTAATTCAGATTAATTGAGCCCATATGCTCATAAATCTTTGATTTTAGTCCCAAACTTGACTACAGATCTCCCAATCAATATTGGAAGGGTACATCTTTTCACTCCTCTGATATGTGTCGTTGTAATCCTTCAACGTCTTCAGAGAGGCGACGAATCCCGACAACCATACATTCCACAGACTGTGGGGTCCTTAAACTCATGGACTATGTCGTCCTTAAACTTTACTGACTATGATGTCTCTAAACTACCATAGACTGTGAGGTCCTTAAACTCATAGACAATGATATCTTTAAACTTTACAGACAATGATATCTTTAAACTGTCACGGACTATGATGTCCTTAAACTTCTGGACCGCAACGTCCTTAAACTAAAACAATAGAGCCCAAATGCTATTTTGTTGGATCTAAATGATCCTGTTGAGTAGATCTTAATCTAAAATTAGACTAACATATCCTCAACAAACGTTTGAGTTGATCTTAGTCTAAAACAAGACTAACGATCCTTAAACCCAATCCAAACCCAAATCTAAGAAAATACGGATTTGGACTAATCCACGCCCTACGGGCGACAACATAAATTAGTCTCCGTATACAATCCACGGGAAACCAAAAACAAAACAAACACACACGATACGAACTGACCATCTGGAGAAGGAGAAAGTTATTGCCGCGATGCGGTAGCGTAATTAACTGCAGGGGCTTGCGCCTGCAGGGAAGAGTGTCCCCACAATCAAAAACCTCTCAAACGAGGGGGAATCTGACGAAGTCTGCTACAATGGCCGCATCTGTTTAAACCTCCAATATACGGTGCCATAAATCAACTTGGTATCTTCGGAAAGGTGGACGGATAAAACCAAATAGCATCTGCCCCCAAAATTCAGGCCGGACGTCCAACGTCCCGGTCACGTCTTTCGGCGGGGAACAGATTCTGGCACGCCCGGTGGGACCTTTTCCTCTTTCCACTCCACACTTCGTGTGTCGTGTTTCGCGAACGAATCGCGATTTGCTATGGTTTCCCCTGGATTCGAGGTACTAAGATTTGGTGTCTTTCTCCGTGCAGAAAACAGAAGATCAATGGCTTTCAACTGTACCAACTGCAACAACGGCAACAACTCCCACTCCGTCCTTGCTGGAGGAGTGACCTATGGGCCTCAAGCGGCCTCCCTTTTTACTATGCCAGTGGAACAGGCCACCATTAGGCTGTTCTTTGGGACCATGCTCCCACCAATGAGCTTCAACACCCCACTACCGTTGCAAGAAGCTCCAAAGAAGTCGGTCTTTGATCGGCTTACGACTACCGCGGACCCTCTCAACGGGTCGCCCAAGGCTCGGTCTTTAACAGACTAGGCCAAAACTCCAATGGGCCTGTGAAGAATCCTACCATACTTGAAGGGGTTATTCCGAAATGAATAGCTATTTCTGCTCCTGAAGTCGCCAAAGCGGCTTCTCCTGCTAAAGAATCAGTCTTTGCAAGACTGACTACTCCAACTCCCGTTCTAGGCGAAGTCACCAAGACTGCTACCCCTGCGCGAAAGTCTTCCTTTGACAACTTGGCTATCCCCTCTCAGCGGACGTCCGTTTTCAATAGGCTGACGCCAATAACAGCCCTTGACCAGAACATGGGGCATGACGAAGTCACCCCCATAATTGAGCAGATACTATCTGCAAGACATGCTCGACGTCGCCACTGGCGCCGAGTGAGGAAGGCTGGGGGCAGTTCCTCTTCTGGACTGACTCCACCAGCTCCAATGGTGGAAATTGATGCTATTGTTCCAACTGGGAACAACTTTGAACCACTAAGGAGGGTGTGTAAGAACTCTCCGATGGCCCTGCTAAAAATATCTCCTCCGCCCGTGGAGAACGTGACAAAGGCGAAGCAAGAGCAGCCCCCTCAGCGGCTTTCCTCTAAAATTCACAAGGTCTAGCGACAGATCCAAGACTCGGTGATCAATCAAGACTACTCGCGCCGACCGAAGAAGATGAAAGTTCGGCAAGAGAAGGACCGCCCAATCGTACCACAGAAGGTGTCGTCTACTTGGGTGCCCGCCGCAATGGCCTCCTCAACTTCGACCGCTCACAAAAGAAGAAGGCCGGAGAAAATCCCCGTGTCTGCGACGAATTTAAAAGGCTTTGAACCTAAACGCCCTAAGTCTGGGGGCATGGTGGTGCACACTGTTTATATGGCATTCAGGAAAGAGGATAGCCGTATCTCCATGGGTCATCGATCACTCATCCGATCGGTAACAAAAGCTCAGGAGCAATAACAGAAGCTCCAAGAGATGCTAACACAGATGGCCGCACTCAATGGGCCAAAAGAAAGTCCGGAGACGTCGTCGGAACAACATCAAGAACAAGAAACCGATGCTGAGTTCTTCCGCAGAATCCTCGAGAAGAAAGACAGAGAGGCTGTGGAATAAGCGGCCAACATAAAACGAATGACGCTTTTATTCTAAGATATGGTCAGGATGATGATACAGTCGGATCCTCCAGCTGAAGACCCTCCGATTGTCCTTGAAGACGACAGAGAGGAGACATCGAACCCTCTTCCAGATCTATCAATGGCCAAAGAGGAGACGATCTCCAAAGTCGCCCTGGATGACTATATAGCTCAACAGATACGAGCTCATCAGGCGAGCAAAGCGGCTAGCCAAATCGTTAAGAATGTCAAACCCTATCCGGGTTGGTACGATCAAATAAAGTACCCGTCAGGATATACGATCCCTAAATTCCACGTATATAAGGGGACGAGAAATCCACACCAGCACGTTGCTCAATTCAGAGCCTTGTGCGGTAATTCTGGGGGTGATGACAAACTGCTGCTTCGCTAGTTTATTGGCAGCTTATCGGAGACAGCGTTCGAAGGGTATTTCGAGCTCCCGAATGACTCCGTCAAGACATTTGCAGAAATGGAGTTACTGTTTACACAGCGTTTCGCGAGCGCTAGCGAGCGCACCCCAATCACGGCGTTGATCAATGCCAGGGTGAAGCCGGGAGAGACATGGGTGTAGTATGCAATCCGGTGGCGGAACCTATGGTCAAATGCGAACAACGCATCGAAGAAGCTCCTGCAGTAGGCATGTTCGTAGGAACCCTCGATCCGCAGGCGACCATATCTCAATTCATGATGTTCTTCAAGCCAACTACCTTCCAGGCCCTGATAGACAAGCTGGCCCAGATGGACCAGATGGGCCACATGCCATCCTCTCCAAAAACGGAGCTCCGAAATGAAAAGGGGAAAGGGAAAGCGACCTTTGTCGCCAACACTCAACAACAGCCGAGTAACATAAAACCGGTTGTTCGCCAAGCAACGTGCGCCCACGCCAATCCCTCGAGGAGAAACTGGGACGTTCTTACTCGTTTTACCAAGATAAAACAAGGAGACTGTTTGAATTAGCAATACGCAATGGGCTCATCACCTTGCCGGAGCCGAGACACTCATTGCAACCCGATGATGCCAACCATCCTAACTATTGTCTCTAACATCGAGTAATGGGTCATCCAATCGAAGATTGCTACGTCTTCAAAAACTGGGTTGAAGACCAGTACTAGCAAGGCAAATTCGCGTTGTCTGAAAACTGGAAGGTGAACCCGCCACAACCACATGCTCCGAAAAAGATGGACATGCCGAGGGCATCGTGCTCATTCATAGAGGAAGCTCCATGGGAAGTTGTTCTTTCAGAAAAGACTAAAAGAATGCTGAAAGATCTTCAATCATGTCTGGCGATCAGGTGGAAAAGCCCGCAAGAACCGGAGATTATCGATGGGATGCTGAAACCATGTCCAACATCGGGAGTTAGTTGCGATAGTCAAAACGCCCATGCCCAGCCGTTAAAGTCTTCGAAGAAAAAGAAGAAGACCAAAAATCCTGCGCAGTCTAACGACAAGCGCATGGATCTGCAAAAGCATATTGACACGCTGGAGGAATACAACCAGAAGGCACGAACCCCAGTCACGCTTCAAGAGTTTCTCAATCACATCCTTGAAAGTGAAGATAACGACAATGATAAGGGAGACGGCTTGTCAGAGGAACCCGAAGATTATGTGGCAAGTTGCCACATGATCTCTCATTCGTCGTTAAGTAACAAAGAAGCTCACTCGGCGTTAGAAGATAACATAAAGGAGCTGGGGGCAGGAGCAGTGCCAAAATACTTGAATTATGTGACAAGGTCTATCAAGGGAAAATCTACTTGTTTATTGAGCATCCGACGAAACTTCTCCTCAAAGCTACTATGGACTGAAAAGTCCGTAAACTAGAAATTCGCCTCAAATATGGCAACAATGGACCGAAATGTCCTAAAAACTAACTACTGACCGAAATGTCTTTAAACTACTACAAACCCGCAGCATCCTTGGGGAGATACGTAAAAAAAACAAAAAAAACGGTATGTCCATAAGCAAAACGGGCACGGATGAAAACCCGAAAGGGCTCCGTGAGTAAAAACAGCAGGGCCACCGGCGAGTTTGTAAAAACCCGAAAGGGCGAAATCTCGTTAAAAGACACTTGCAAGGTCCTCTTGACCTTGTAAGGAGAAAACTACCTGCGTGAGATCCTTACGACTCACAAAGAAGCAACACACTTAGGGATCCCCATGATTCCTAAGGAGAAATTACACTTACAAGATCCTCACGACTCATAAGGAGAACCCTCTTATGAGACCCTCACGGCTCATAAGATTCAAAAGTCTTAAGCTACAGGGATCTGAACCTATTCTTAAGCCATCACCTTTCCCAGATTGCCTTACAAGCGATTCAATACTGATCCTTGTATACAATCCACGGGCATAATTAATCGTTTCCTTGCCAAGTCCCACCAACGATGAGGAATGCCCTCATTTGATGAATAAACACTTGTAAGTCCTCTCGACTTATAAGAAGAAAATACTCTTGTAAGATCCTTACGACTTATAAGAGAACACACACTTAGGAATCCTCACGATTCCTAAGGAGAAAATGCATCTACGAGATCCTCACGACTCGTAGGGAGAAACACCTTTATGAGACCCTTACGGCTCATGAAGTCAAAAGCCTTAGTCGACAGGATCTTAACCCTGTTTGCTAAGCTACCTTTGTTCGAACCGACGAAGGCAGATGATGATTCACACTTGGCAATATCCCTGTTGTAGCGATGCTGATGCCTGAATCGGAATCAAATTCCAAGTCCTTTCACGGCAAATGATGATTCGCTCCTGACAATATCCCAGTTGTAGCAATGTTGATGCTAAGACTGGCACCAGATTCCGAGTTCCATACTTGCGATAAAAAAAATCAGTGAGCCATAAATGCATATGAAATAGCCAAAATGATTGGACAACTCGCAATAAAAATCAGCGAGTAAAATATATGCATATGAAATAGCCGAAATGATTGGGCAACTCGCAATAAAAAGCAGCGAGGAAAAAAACAGCCGAAATGATTGGGCACCGCGAAAAATAGCCGAAATGATTGGGCAACGACTTTCGCGATATAAAAAGCTGAAATGATAGAGCATTGCGGAAAGAAAACAAAAAAATGAAAAAAATGAAATTTCTGCCCTGCAAGTAAGTCCATACTGACCCTGTACACAATCCATGGGCATAAACGAAAGGGAACCACATTTCCCCACCAGACTTTGTCAAAGGGAGAGTGAGATCTTGACGGCAACATCTGCATCCCAGAAGAACAACAACGGCGTTCCTCCTCATTCCAGCAGGATTCGGACGCGACGTCAACAAAGCGGAGCCATGACAAAGTCCCTAGTTCTATGACTCTACGGTCCACAGACAATCTAGAGTAAACCAATGACCTTCCCGCCGGATCAACGCTCCGTCTCAAAAACAAGTCCACCAACCCCAGGGAAATCAGTGTCCTTGGCAAAATACCTCGATTCAAGGAAATCAGCGTCCTTGACGAGAGCATTTTGATTCGCGTCGACCCGCAAGGAAATCAGTGTCTTTGTAGGAATACCTCGATTCGTCTCAACTCCGAGGAAATCAGTATCCTTGGCAAAAACCTCGATTCAGGAAAATTAGCGTCTTTGGCGAGAGCATCTCGATTCGCGTCGACCCACAAGGAAATCATTGTTTCAGGAATACCTCAATTCGTCTCAACCCGGGAAATCAGTGTCCTTGGCAAAACATCGATTCAGGGAAATCAGCGTCATTGGCGAGAGCATCTCGATTCGCGTCGACCCGCAAGGAAATCAGTGTCTTTGCAGGAATACCTCGATTCGTCTCAACCCCGGGGAAATCAGTGTCTTTGGCAAAACCTCGATTCAGGGAAATCAGCGTCCTTGGCGAGAGCCTCTTGATCCGCGTCGACTCGCAAGGAAATCAGTGTCTTTGCAGGAATACCTTGATTCGTCTCAACCCCGGGAAATCTGTGTCCTTGGAAAAACCTCGATTCAGGGAAATCAGCGTTCTTGGCAAGAGTATCTCGATTCGCGTCGACCCGCAAGGAAATCAGTGTCTTTGCAGGAATACCTCGATTCGTCTCAACCCCCGGGAAATCAGTGTCCTTGGCAAAACCCCGATTCAGGGAAATCAGCGTCCTTGGCGAGAGCATCTCGATTCGTGTCGACCCATAGAGAAATCGGTGTCTTTGTAGAAATACCTCGATTCGTCTCAACCCCGGGGAAATCAGTGTCTTTGGCAAAACCTCGATTCAGGGAAATCAGCGTCCTTGGCGAGAGCATCTCGATTCGCGTCGACCCGCAAGGAAATCAGTGTCTTTGCAAGAATACCTCGATTCGTCTCAACTCCAAGGAAATCGGTGTCCTTGGCAAATACCTTGATTCAGGGAAATCATCGTCCTTTGTGAGAGCATCTCGATTCGCGTCGACCCGCAAGGAAATCAGTGTCTTTGCAGGAATACCTCGATTCGTCTCAACCCCCAGGGAAATCAGCGTCCTTGGAAAATATCTCGATTCAGGGAAATCAGTGTCATTGACGAGAACATCTCGATTCACGCCGACCTGTAGAGAAATCAGTGTCTCTGTAGGAATATACGACGTCAGCAAAATGGAGCCATGACAAAGTCCCCTAGTTCCAAATCTCGACGGTTCATAGACAACCTAGAGACAACCTCGACATTCGTCGCAATATTGTAGACACAATATCAACAAACGAAGCAAAGAAAGATTCCTAGCTTCAGGGTCTCGACGTCAACATCGACAACCTAGAGATCAACACCGACATTTCTCCGTACTCCAATCGGATGCAGACACATTGTTAACAAAGCGGAGACGCAGCAAAGTCCCCTAGTTCTAAATCTCAACGGTTCATAGATAACCTAAAGACTATCTCAGAGCCATGGCAAAGTCTCTAGTTCCAAATCTCGACGGCGAAAGCCTAGAGATCATCAACAGCGTTCCTCATCATTCCAGCAGGATACGGACGTGACACTACCAATCGGAGCCACGGCAAAGTCCCCAGTTCTAAGACTCTATGGTTCACAAACAACCTAGCGTTATCCAAGGACCCCGTCGCGGAAATACATCATCCAATAACCCCGTCGCGGAAACACGTCACCAAATGACCCCGTCGCGGAAACACGTCACCAAATGACCCCGTCACGGAAATACGTCATCAAATGACCCCATCACGGAAATACGTCAACAAATGACCCCCCCTCCCCGTCGCGGAAACACGTCATCCAATGACCCCGTCGTGGAAACACGTCATCAAATGACCCCGTCGCGGAAATACGTCAGCACATGACCCAGTCGCAGAAATACGTCATCCAATGACCCCGTCGCAGAAATACGTCCACCAAATGACCTCCTCGTCGGAGCAGTGCTTCGACTCGGAAAAAGGCCAACTCATCAATCACTTACAAGTCCTCTCGGCTTGTAAGGGAGAAAATTTTCTTGTGAGATCCTTATGACTCTCAAGAGAAAACACACTTAGGAGTCCCCACGATTCCTAAGGAGAAATTACACCTACAAGATCCTCTCGACTTGTAGAGAGAAAAGTCTTTATGAGACCCTCACGGCTCGTAAAGTTGAAAAGTCTTAGGTGGTAGATCCTAACCCTGTCTCCTAAGCCATCATTGCCCTACAGGAAGGTCAAGATAGACTATCTATGGGCCACACTCTCCGAAGTCGAACATCGATAAGGAGGGAAACAATCACTTACGAGTCCTCTCAACTTGTAAGGGAGAAAAAATTCTCTTCTGAGATCCTTACGGCTTTAAAGAGAGAAGGCACTTAGGAATCCTCACGATTCCTAAGGAGAAAATACACCTACGAGGTCCTCTCGACTCGTAGGGAGAAAAGTCTTTATGAGACCCTCACGGCTCATAAAGTTGAAAAGTCTTAGGCAGCATACCTGAACCTGTTCCTAAGCTATCGCTACTCTACAAAGAGTTCAAGATGAACTGTTATCTATCATCCACAAGTTACACTCGCTGAAATCACATGCCAACAATATAAGATAGGAAAGAAATGTGTTCTTTATTCATAAATTCAATTGGATACAAGTTACATTATATGAAAATGAATGGAATAAAAAATGATGTACAATCGATACAAAGGCAGCTACCGAGAAGGTGGCGTTTTCAATAAATCAGTCAGTTGCTCGCGCACTTCTCTCAGCTCCTTTTCGCGATCAGCCATTGCGGCCAGCTCCGCTTCAACTCGGTCCCCTTGCTGCAGACAGGATGAAAGTTTCTCATCAATTTCTTGTTGAATAGCCTCCTGACTCTGCGCGACCTGTTCAGTAAAGTCAAGCTTTTCCTCAGCACCAGCCCGTCGGAAATATATCATTGAAGGCTTTCAAAGATGGAGTTCAGCTGCGCAGCATTCGCTTCGACCTGGGCACGTAGTTGGACATACTCAGCGGAAGTCGCCTCATGGTCCTTTCGCTTAAGGGTCTCCTCTTGTTCAAAATGGCGAATGAAAAGGGCACTTTGCTCAACCCATGCAGCCCGCCGGGAGTTCGAAGCCAACACCTCCGGAGCAGGACGCCTGAGCTCAATCTCATATAGACAGGCCTTAATCTTCATGCAGTGATTAACCCAAGACTCAACGACGCCTTCGTTATGGAAGTTCACAAGCGTTGCCAGCATTAGATTAACCTCGGCAGAAAAATCTGCAGCGAGTGTAGGGGCATCCGCGTCAAGCTTCTCAACGTATTAACTCAACATACGCAGGCTGTTCACAACGCCTTTGGAAGATGGTCGTCTAGAAAAGGGCCCTGCTGGCATTAGGATGCGAGACTCGAACGGAGCAGGAGCTGGTACGATTGCTACAAAACGAATTATGATCAAATGTCGGCTCAAGAGATAAAGAAAATGCATGAACAATAGAGTCTACTATACTGGATGCGACAAGGGGCAGAGTTGGGAGTACTGGTGGTGCGGGGATTCTTTCGTCCCCTCCTTCAATTTATAGTGCTGCAATCAATTTAAAAATTAACAATGGCAGGGTCGTCCGTCAAAGAAAGGAAAGGACATCGGTTTAAAACTATACTCACCGGCACCAGCAGGCAAAGTAACTTCCGACTGGAAGGAGAAATGCGGGTTCAGCACTTGATACAGATGCTCAAAGAGAACTCCTGTAAGGTTACGATAATACATGGTCAGTACAAGAAAGACGGTGGTCATAGTTCAATTAAATGGATCGCAAGTCTATACCTTCCAGCATCTTAGAGGACATAGGAGAAGGGGAGAGAGCAACCGTCATGGCAGCGACCGCAAGTGTTTCAGATGACACAATGTTCGCTACACCTACAAATAAAATACTGTCAGAAAAAGTTGAAAAAGATTGCGAAATTGAAAATGAACAGCGACCCGAGACTCACCTGATGGGTCATCAGCCAAAATTGCGACGGAAGCATCACAGGGCGTTGCGGTTTCTTCGCTCTCCTTAAGTAGAACGGTTTCAGCGCCAGTGGCTTCATCCCCTGATTCTACAAGAGCCGTCATGATGCTCACAATGCCAGGTGATGGAGGGGAACTACAGAGGGAAAGAGCGGCGGTTTGGACAGTCCCGGACTCCCAAGAGAGAGTAGCCGCTTTAGGCTCGGTGGTTGTCGTCATCTCACCTATCTCCTCATCACCAAGACTTGGTCCTGCAGGATATGATATGTGAGAATTTGAAGATCAAATTCTAATAAAAAGACCCAGTATTATGTTACCTTGGGGCGGCTTCGCAATTGTTTCCCGAGCCGCGCGCACAACATGTATATGGACAGTAGACAGGGCAACTGGAGCATCTTCGGAAGAAATAGCGACGGATGGAGTAGTGGTTGAACCTGCACCCACAGCCAAGCTGACATCACGTTCCCTCGCCGCACGCCTTCTGTGCTTCTTGTCAGCCTTGGCAGTGAGAAAGGACCTCCTCAAGACTTCCGTCAAAGTGACCTCATTGTCCGAGCCAGGAGCTACCTCTGGAGCCGTTACGGCGTCCGTCATCGGCTGCTTAAGCGAAGCCTCTTCTGGCAATACTGGGGGAGCTGAGATTTCGGCAGCCGGCTCTGGAAGCGTCGCTGCGCCACGATGCGGGATTGGCACTGCACTGGGGATAACCTGAGTCGAAGTAGTCCCTGTAATAAAAAAAAGAAGGGTCAGACTATCTATAAAGAAAAAAGGAATGAAGACACAATGAGCCGAAAGATACCGAGGCCCTAGGAAGCGCGAAGCCTCTCTTCCTCTTCAAAAGTCTTGAGGGAAGCTGCGAGAGCCTCTTCGGCAGAGATACCTGTTGAAGAAGAAAGCGTCAGTCAACGCATAATAGTTAAAATAGCCGCTGAAAGATATGATTTAAGGATACCTGATCGTGCGATGGTGATTAATGCTGCTTCATCGCGAGCTAGCTGCTTTGAAACCGCGATAGCAGCCTCCAGATCAGTGTCATTTGGCGCCATAAATAAGCCCTCATTAGTCCCGTACTCACTTAGGCCCTCACTGTAAGGAGCATAAGGCTCCTGGCCAAATACAACGTATTTAGAAAGTATCGATTTCTTTTTCTTCTGCGACTTAACGCCGGCAGCCGATAACACGAGCATGCGCTTGGCGAGCAATTTGGGGCGATGAGTCCCGATCTCAGTACCCATGCCAGATTCGGGAGACGCCACAGCTACCACTTCTATAGGCACGTAGGGTAGGGGCAGCTCAAGCATAACACGTGGTACCACAGCCGCAGCAGTTTCTATCAAGGGAGGATGAACAATGGTCCGTCGCTTCATGGGAATGACTAGATTACCAACCGGGGCGGTGCCCTTGCGATCAAGCAGCAATCGCTTTTCTTCCCTAATAACGGCGCCCATCGAATGTTGATACCACGCCACATATGTGTTCAAGATTCGCGGAACGCAGCTCGGCTCACTGATAAAGAAATTGGAGCCGGTGTTCAACCGTATAAAATGGTGCAATGCATTCTGAATACTTTCTTCTATGGCAGCTGGCTCAACTAGGAAGACTTCGAGCGGGACGCCCTGATTAAACTTGATTGCTGGGCGAAACAGTGCGGGTTGTACCGCATGAACAATGCCGAATCGTTCTGCCTAAACACGAGAAAGCCCGGCCTGATTGAATATAGATGAAGAATCTCCCGAGCTTTCAAAGTGGAGGCCCCATTTTTAAAAGTGTCCCGCAGTGGCTGCACCATTTTGCGGATTCTTTGCCAATGGTTAAAACCTTATCGACAAAGGTCATGCCATCTCCAACCATACGTGGATGAAGGAGCACGTCCCTAGCCTCCCGCTGTGTCGGATTTACAACGGATGCATCAACTAAGTGCATAATCCAAGGGAAGTTATAGTTGTCGTAGAAACGAGGTCGTTTATGGACACCAGAAGTGCCAAGTACGTGCAGCTCGATCCATGACATAAAATAATGCAGCGAGAAAGTGACGGATTGTACCCCCAGCCGAATGGTATCCGCCGCCAAACTAAGACATTGGTACAGGTGTGCCAACCCAGCAATTCTGATAACCACTTGCATTCCCGCAACCATACGATGGGCTGGGTAAAAGACTGATGGCCTCATATAACGAGGGTGCATTGGAAGCACGAACCAGTTCAGCCATAAGCCAATGAACCACAGCACGAACGTCTCTTCATCGACGTCCGGAGTAGCAAGCTCCGCGAAGGGAACAACAGGAGCAGCCGGAATAAAGAAACCTTTTAAATCCGCCTCCGCCGTCGGTTGGTTATCCAAACCAAAACCGAACGGGTCATCAAGCTAGGAGAACAGTGCAGCTTGCTTCGATAAGGCTTCTGGATGAAGAAAGAAAGCGATGAAGTCTTTGTAGCTAACTCCATGCCCTCCGGACTCCAGAAATAGACTTTCGTATATATTCAACACCTTGATCAAGCTCGGGAATTGGTGTTGAATGGCGTTCTCCGGGATAAAACCCATTACCACTGATTTGGTGGCAAAGATATACTCGTCCGGAGGAAGCAACTCCTCATAGTGTTCTCCCCTAACGGGTAATCCAGAGATCTCTGCAAACTCTTCCAAAGATATTGAGACTTCTCGATCCGACAGAATGAAGGTGTGGGTCAGAATATTCCATTGCTCCAGAAAAGCCTTGATCCACCATGCAGGAGGCGCGGAATATTGAAAGAGAGAAGCGTAAATCGCGGGATACAACCCGAGCTTCAGCATCTGTGACTTCTTAGCCGACAAGATATAGCGGGCCCACTGTAAATACCCAGCTGGATGGCAAGGAGTTAGGCCTATCATGTACGGATGTCCCCATGGATGCGACTCGCCCTGACATATACGCCGCCCCTAGGTATCCAAAGCCGTCGGCGGCTGTACGGGTATTGCAACCATATAAGGCTGAAGGAGACCCTCTGAGGTCCAGTTGACCTCCTCCATGGCATAGTCCACCGGAGGTGCGTCAGCATAAGGGATCGCCGAAATAGGCTCCGAAGGTGCCATGCAAGAAAAGCTCCGACGGCCCCTGATAATTTGACTATACCATCTGCCCCATAAATGGAGATTCTTTTGCTCCGGATCGTGATCTTTGATCAACTCCAAGACTTCCCTGTCCACAGGTGCTTCAGGGAATCCGCTTTCCGAACGGACGAACGGGAAAGAAATGTCGAAATACATAGTACCTGCACGAAAAAGAAAAAAAATTAGCCGTCAAATGCTACAGTTTAAGTTCTGTCACTTGGTACTTTAAATTCATACCGCACTGCAATGCAGTGGAAAGGGACCAAAAGGGACCCACACAATCTAGATGATAGTTCATCATTAATAAAACAGCCTCATAATTTGATGAGACAATTATTAAATGAAGAAATCCTAAAAGGATTCTCATTTAATGAGCGCCCCTTGGGCCAAGGAGTAAATCTCCCTTTAAAGCAGTGCTCTGCAACAGATATGATATCTAACATAATTAATCATGAAGGGAATAAAAATTCCCCAAAGAAAAAATTCTGAAGAGCCATTTCTCTGTGAAGACGATGGAATCATCCATCAAAACCCTAAAAGCAAAACTTTCTACAGAAGTAAAAACTTCAGGATCTTTAAGATCTAAAGAGAACTCTAAGAATTCTTCGTTAATGGGTTAAAAGAACCCTAAAAAAGATTTCTTTTTTTGATCCATGATCTAGAGAGAGCAAATCTCTGTTTAAACGGGTTAAGAAACCCTAAAAGTCTTTAAAAGATTTATGATCTAAGTAGAGCAAAGCTTTGTTAATGGGTTCAAATCTTACTAAAAATTTGACAGAGTTCTGTCTCTAAGAGAGTTCTTAAAACAAAGAGCTATGCTCTGAAAGAGAATTAATTCTCAGAAAAAACAAGAAAGAAGATGAACAGAGATCATCTCAAGGGCCAAAGGCCCTATTTATAGGCACTGAGAGCCGTTTCAATATTTAAGTTGATCTAAAGGCAGAGATGCTGCCACCGCTGCACTCACGTGTAGGCAACGTGAGCGCAACGGTGGGGGGCATTTGTTTCCCCCAATCAAAGCAATGCTCTATTCAAATTTTTGTAATTTGAAATGAAGCAGCACTTCATGCGCCAGCGCTAAGAGTCAAAGACTCTGCTGCAGCGCTCACGTGCAAGGCACGCGAGCGCTCGCGCTCGCAGCGCCAGCGCTAAGAGTTAAAGAATTTGATGCAGCGCTCACATGCAAAGCACGAAAGCTCTAGCAACGCCAGCGCTAGCAGCACCAGCGCTAAAAGTCAAAGACTCTGTTGCAGCGCTCACGTGCAAAGCACGAGAGCGCTAGCATTGGAACTAAATGTTCCCCGCCGTTGGATCAAAGATCCAATGGTGATTAAAAAAATCACCAAGATACAGAATAAGCTCTGTATAGGAAAAGATTTTCCCAATCTTTTTTTAAACAAGAAAATTGCCTTCTGTAAAACAGAAGCCCTAGGATCAAAGATCCAACGGTGGGAAACATCCCCAAATCAATTAGAGAAAAGATCTCTTCAACTGATTCAACAAATCAGCCTCTACTATATAAAGGACCCAAGACTTCAAGTCTCGTAGAGGAGGAACCCCCCCCCCCCCACAAGCTTTGAGAAATTTTAAAGAAAAGAGCAAGCTCTGAGAAGAACTTTTCTTCAAGTTAAAAACAGAGAGATAAAAAACATCCCATCAAGGAAGAAGAACATAGTTCTTTTTTCAGATCATAGATCTATAAGACAGAGGTCTTTCACAAAAAGAGATCATAGCATCTCACCATAAAAAGGGGGGAGAAGAATTTCATTCTCTTCAGATCATAGATCTACAAAGAGAAATTCTTTCACAAAAGAAAATAGAAGAGATTGTAACATCTCCTATAAAAATAAGAACTTTGTTCTTAGAACCATGAGACAAAGTCTCTTGTAAGCGAGAACTTATTTCTCATATCATGAAATTGATCAGAAGCGCTCTGCGCTCATTGTCTGGCGCTCAGCGCTAAGCGCGCCTCGTGCTCTTCACGTGTGCGCTACTTCATAAGAAGCACCTTAGCGCTCCAAATCTGGTGACCAACACCAAGCGTGCCATATGCTCCTTACGTGCGCGCTACTTAACAGAAGCGCTCTGCGCTCATTGACTGGAACTCAGTACCAAGCGCGCCATGTTCTCCTCATGTGTGCGCTACTTAACAGAAGTGCTCTGCGCGCATTGACTGGCGCTCAGCGCCAAGCGCGCCACGTACTCTTCACGTGTGCGCTACTTAACAGAAGCGCTCTGCGCTCATTGACTGATGCTCAGCGCCAAGTGCACCACGTGCTTCTCACATGTGCACTGAGGGAACATAAACTGTTCTTTAAATAAAGCCACAGAGCTATAATGAGTGCTCAGCACTCAATAAAAGACAAAAACGGTTGTCAGAACCCAAACCATTATTCAGCATTGTTAAATGAAAAAGAACTGAGTCTAATTAAATGTCCAACATTTTAACCGAATGGGCCGAGCCCAAGTTGGCCACAGATCCCTAATTCAGATTTATTGAGCCCATATGCTCATAAATCTTTGATCTTAGTCCCAAACTTGACTACAGATCTCCCAAACAATATTGGTTCAAGGGTACATCTTTTCACTCCTCTGATATGTGTCGTTGTAATCCTTCAACGTCTTCAGAGAGGTGATGGGTCCCGACAACCAGACATTCCACAGACTGTGGGGTCCTTAAACTCATGGACTATGATGTCCTTAAACTTTACGGACTGTGGGATCCTTAAACTCATTGACTATGATGTCCTTAAACATTACAGAATATGATGTCTCTAAACTACCATGGACTGTGAGGTCCTTAAACTCATAGACTATGATGTCTTTAAACTTTACAGACTATGATGTCTTTAAACTGTCACGGACTATGATGTCCTTAAACTTCTGGACCGCAATGTCCCTAAACTAAAACAATAGAGCCCAAATGCTCTTTTGTTGGATCTAAATGATCCTGTTGAGTAGATCTTAGTCTAAAATTAGACTAATGTATCCTCAACAAACGTTTGAGTTGATCTTATCTAAAACAAGACTAACGATCCTTAAACCCAACCCAAACCCAAATCTAAGAAAATACGGATTTGGACTAATCCACGCCCTACGGGCGACAACATAAATTAGTCTCCGTATACAATCCGCGGGCAACCAAAAACAAAACAAACAAACACGATACATAGTGACCATCTGGAGAAAGAGAAAGTTGTTGCCGCGATGCGGTAGCGTAATTAACTACAGGAGCTTGCGCCTGCAGGGAAGAGCGTCCCCACAATCAAAAACCTTTCAAACGAGGGGGAATCTGACGAAATCTGCTACAACGGCCGCATCCCTATAAACCTCCGATATACGGTGCCATAAATCAACTTGGCATCTTCGGAGAGGTAGACGGATAAAACCAAATAGCATCTGCCCCCAAAATTCAGGCCGGACATCCCAACATCCCGGTCGTGTCTTTTGGCGGGGAACATGGATCTTGCTCCGATTCAACGCCATGGCTACTTGGCAGAGCGTTTTCTTCTTCACTCAAGCTGTTTATGATATGGCGGCTGTAGATTTGTTCCCATTTCTTGGACCGAACATATCCCAGCCCAGTTGTTTCTATCTTCCCGTTGGGATTCTTTTGTTGAGTTCCGGGAATATCCTAATTTTTTTTATAGAATTGGGCTTGCCGAACCGTCATTTAGAAAGGTACACCTTGGCGCTTTAATACTTTCTTTAATCCTTCCGCATAATATCTTCGCATACGTATGGGCAAGAACCTGTCAAGGGTGTGGTTGGCACCATGCCAGACTTCTTTTTCCACACTGGTCTCCGTAGATTTGTAAAAGAGGATCGCCTTTTCACCTTTTCGCCTATGAGGCACGTAGAAAGTTTCTAGTTCTTGTACACTATATGTATCGAGCACATCAAGTTTCTTATAATGTTAATATAGAGCCATCGTAATTTTTAGACTCTGATCTGCTTCGGTAAGAGCCTGGGTCGACGGGCGGATGGAGAACACTGTATTGGTCCCGTCTTCGGAATCGCTACCAAAGATCAGGATAGGTGTAGATGGCCCGGTCTTATTGTTTTACCTTTGAGATTGCCCCGAGTAGACTATTTGTTCGTCTTCCTCGATATCGCTTCCAAAGATCGGGATGGTGGACGCGGATTTTTGTTTATTCTCCGGCTTGTGGCACCTTTCAGTATCCTCGAAGTCCGGCAAAAAGTACTTCGCATCTTCATACTTTCGTACTTCATTTACCGAGAACGGATTGAGTTCTCCCGTGATGGTGTACTCCAATCCATTCTTGAATTACTTCATACACTGATGTTATTTAGAAAGAATGATGTTGTACTCGTGTAATCAAGGCCTGTCGAGTAGGGCGTTGTAGCAAGTTTTGGCGTCAATGACATGGAATTTGATGTCAGTGACGAGAAGCCCAAAGCGTAGCATTAGTATTACGGACCCAAGTGTTCATGATGACTGTGAGTCAAACCCAGATATAGTAATTTTATCTCGGGAAAGATTCTAAACGTTCACACATATTTCCTTCAGTACTCTCACGTTGAGCAGATTGACGGAGGATCCGCCGTCGACAAGGATTTTTCCTATCTTGACGTCGTCGCAGTACCCGGTGATGTATAGCGGTCGATTATGTTCACAAGTACCGAGGAGTAGATCTTCATCGCTGAATGTAATATCAGTCGTGTAGACCACTGCCAGTTTATCTTTTATCTTCTCTTCTGTGAGGAAAGTTTGGAACTGATCCGACTCTTGTAAGGCCTTAATCGGGGAATCTCGTGCCTCTATAGATAGGGGAGAGCATCCAGTATGGTCAGTTGTGAGGGTATTTTCCTCAAATATGAAAGGACATTGTAATCCATCTTGTTTTTCTTAGGAGGGTCCTTTATGGCGAGTTCTTTGACTGCTTCTTCATCAAAGTAGATTTCCTTGGATATCATCCCTTTTCCTTTATCTTTTTTGTTCAAACCTTTATTTGCAGGTTCAAGGCTCTTCTCAGGTAGCATGCGGTTACGCAGCTGAATGTTCTTGGAATCCTTCCCCACTTCTTGTTTCTCCAATGCGGAGTTTTCAAAGAGAGAGTCGAGGGGTATTTCATCCTCGGAATCGCTTCCGAAGGTGAGAACTTGAGTTTTTTCCCTTCTGAACTTGTACCAACCATATGACAGTTGCCAATTGTTTTTTATGCATTTTTGTTTAGCCACTTTTACATCAGCGAGTGCGAGGTTCGTGCTTCTTCTTCTTGAAGTGTTTTTGATGGGCAACATATCCTTGACACCACTTCTTGAAGGCACTACATTCCTCGATGGGGTGGGCGACCCTTCGATGATATATGCAGTATTTTGGATGTGATTCTCCCCCGTCGAAATATAAAACTCCAGAAGTGTACATCATGAGAGGTGGTAGCTTCATCCCATTGATAGGGTTTTGGTGAACCGCTTCTCAGCTTTAGTCTTGTTCTTATTTGTCGCAGGCGTACTTTGATTTGTCCGGAGAACCTCATGACCTGTCCTCGTTGTAGCTTTTTTGTTTAGACGCTGCCGCTGGGCCTTTTCATACATGGCCATTTCGCGTTCTCGGTCGTCTTTACTCTTTTGAAAGCTTTCGTTTAAAAAATTCTCAATCGGGTCTTCTTTCACATTTTCGGGGAATTTAGCGCCGATTCTATTTCTAGTTCCTCCATGTCACTTTCTGACGCTGACGGAGCTTCTTCATCATATAAAGATGAATGAGAGACCATGTAGCAACTTGCTACACGGTCTTCTGTTCCTTCTGATAAGTCATTTTCCTCATCATCGTCACCGTCTCCGTCCTTAAGAATGTGCTTGAGGAATTCTTCGAGCATGACCGGTGTTCACGCCTTCTGGTTATATTCTTCCAGCACATTTATGTATTTTTGGAGGTCTGTTCTCTTGTTGTCATACTCGGCCGGCTGCACAGGTTTCTTAGTCTTCTTCTTTTTCTTAGAACACTTTGAAGGCTTAACTTGGAGGCTTTTCCCCTTGTCAACAGCTTTCAGTGTAGGATGTGGTTTCAGCATCCCTTCTATGATTTCAGGTTCAAGCGGACTCTTCCACATGATCGCCGGACATGCTAGCAGATCCTTCAACATTTTTTAGTTTTTTCTGAAAGAACCACTTCCCATGGAGTTTCTCCCACGAGTGAGCATGATGCCCCCCTGCGCATCCACCTTTTTCAGAGCGTGTTTTCAGGGCGGATCTACCCTACAGCTATCGAATAGTGCGAACTTCCCCTGTTGGTACTGGTCCTCGACCTAATTTTCAATTGGGTGACTCACCATCCTGTGATAGGAGCAGTAGTTGGGGTTGTTGACGTCGTCGGTTTGTACGGGTCGCTATGGGTCTGGCAATGTGATGAGATTATTTCGCATCGCCAGCTCGAACAATCTCCTCATTTTATCATGTGGAAATGAGTATGCACGTCCCGGCCTTTCTTCTAAGGACGGGCGCGTACGAGGGTTGTTTTGGCGAGCAGCTGGTTTTGGACCACTCGGTTGTTGTTGCGTATTGGCAATGAAGGTCGCCTTTCCTTTTCCCTTGTTATTTCGAGGGTCTTTATTTGAGGACGAAGGTTCATGACCCATCTGATCCATTTAGGCCAACTTTTCTATCAGCGCCTGGAAGGTTGTGGGATTGAAGAAGGTCATGAACTGGGACACAGTCGACTGAGAATTGAGGGTCCCAATGAACATGCCCACGGCTGGAGGCTCTTCACTGCATTGTTCGCATTTAGACCACATGTTCCGCCATCGGATCGCATATTAGACCCAAATTTCTCCTGGATTTACCCTAGCATTGATTAGGGTGATGATCGGAGTGTGCTCACTCGTGCTGGAGAACGTTGCGTGAATAATAACTCCAATTTAGAGAATTTTTTCGTGGAGTCGTTCGGGAGCTCCGAGTACCGTTCGGGAGCTTCGAGTACCATTCGAAAGCTGTTTCTGATAAGCTTCCGATGAATTGGCGAAACAAAAATTTATTGCCGCCTCCAGTATTGCTGCACAGAGCTCTGAATTGTATGACGTGCTGGTGGGGATTACACGTTCCTTTGTAAACATGGAACTTCGGGATTGTATATCCTGGTGGGTATTTTATTTGGTCATACCAGGCCAGATATGGTCGTCCGGTTTTGACAAGTTAGTTTTTGGCTTCATAGGCCTGGTGAGCTCTAATTTGCTGAGCAATATAGTCGTCCAATGCCATCTTAGAGATTGTTTTCTCCTTAGCCGCTGATAAGGCCTGGGGAGGATTTGATATTTCTCCTCTATCATCTTCGATAATCACCGGAGGATCTTCTGCCGGCGATTCTGATTGGATTATCATCCCAACAATATCTTGGAATAACAGAGCCATCCGCTTTATGTTGGCCGCCTGCTCTGCAACTTCTTTGTCTTTTTACTTCAGCACTCGTCGCAAGAACTCTGTATCAGTTTCTTGCTCTAGGCACTGTTCAGCTTTTTTGTCCAGACTTTCTTTTGGTCCAGTAAGTGTTGTCATTTTGGTCAGCATCACTTGAAGCTTTTGCTGCTGAACTTTTGTGAGCGACCGAGTATGCAGCCTATGACTCACCGAAACACGACTCTCTTCTTTCCCGTTGTCCATGTAGACCGTATGTACGGTTATGCCCCCAGACTTAGGGTATTTATATCCATCGCATTTGGATTTTGCTGATGGTGGTAGAATTTTCTCCGTCCCCATTCTTTTATTAGAGGTTGGAGCTAAAGGAGCCATTATAACAGGCGCATGATTAGAAGAACTCCCCTATTATATGGCGAAGGAGCAGTCTTTTTCTTATCGGCCTTTAGATTTTTTGGGTCAATGAGAGTAGCTTTCAACAAGCACGGAGTCTTGGATTTTTTTCCAGACTATATGTATCTGCGAGGAGAGCTATTGGTGAGGCTGCTCCGACTGCTTCTGTACTAGGGTTTCTGTCGGCAGAGGTGATTTTTTTAGTACCGCCGTTGGGGAGTTCTTATGTACCCTCCTGAGCGGGTCAAAACTGTTTCCAGTTGGAGCAGTAGCGTTGATATCCACCATAGGAGCTGGTGGGGTGAGCTCAGAGGTGGAGTTACTCCCAGCTTGTCTCACCCGGCGTCAGTGGCGATGTCGAGCATGTCTTGGGGTAGGAATGGCCTTCGTATTAGAGGAACCTTCATCATACCCATGGCGTTGCTGGGGAGCTTTGCTCGGCGTCAGCCTATTGAAGACTAACGTCCTTATTGGAGTTGGAGCAGAGTTGGCCAATTTTTCGAAGACCGACCGTCTTGGAAGGGAAACACTTTTACCGGCTTCACCCGTAGCAGGAGTAGAGAAAGCTAGCTACTTTTGGGTAGCTGTCTTTGGTATCATGGGCTTCTTTACGGGCCCTGTTTGAGTTCTTCACCAGCCTGTTGAAGACAGATACTTTAGAGTTAGACGACTTGCTGATAGGAGCCGTCTCGGTTGCCAGCCGATCAAAGACCGACCTTCGGGGAGCTTCGTCTTGTGGCGTTCAGGCGCCAAAGCTTATGGGTGGAAGCATAGTCCTAAAGAATATTTCGGTAGTGGTCTGTGTGACTTTCCCCATCGGTATTGAGAAAATAGAGGCCGTGTTAGGCCCGTAAACCACCCTTCCCGATGGGATGGCATGAGAGTTGCATTTGTAGTTGCTTGCCATTGATTCTGCACAGAAATGAAATACTAAGTTTTAGTATCTCGAACCCAAGGGCAACCAACATATAGCGAACCATGATTTTATTCACGAAACGCGATACATGAAGTGTGGAGTGAAAAGAGGAAGGGGTCCCACAGGGGGTTCCAGAATTTGTTTACCACCGAAGACTGGACTGAGACGTTGGGACATCTAGCCTGAATTTAGGGGCAGATACTATTTGGGCATATCCACCCACCTCTCTGAAGATACCAAGTTGATTTATGGCACCATATATCGGAGTTTTGGATAGATGCGACCGATGTAGTAGACTTTATTAGATTCCCCTTTGTTTATGAGGTCTTTTTGATTGTAGGGGCGCTCTTCCCTGCAGGCGCAAGCCCCTACAGTTAATTAAGTTATCGTATTGTGATAACAATTTTCTCCTGCTCCGGTAGTTCACTTCGTGTCGTATTGTATTTTGTTTATTTTGGTTGCACATAGATTGTATACGGAGACTATTTAATGTCGTTGCCCGTAGGACGCGAATTAGTCCAAACCAGTATATTTATAAATCTGGGTTTTAAACTTAGGTTGTATGTTCCATCAGTTCAAAGAATATTTTATTTAATTTAAGGGCTGTTAATCTGGTTTGAGATTAATATCGACTTAAATATATATGTGAGCATTTGGGCTCAATTTATTTTAACCAAGGATACATTAGTCTTGTATGAGACTAAGATCAACTTAGCAATGGGTTCGGTTGTAAGGATCTTTCATAGACTTGGCCAATTTGGACCGAGTCTTTAGCTTTTTCCCTCATCAGAAGTGCTAAGCACCTAGTCTTTTGATCATGGATATGATATCCAATTACTACTCTGGCGTTCATGTGCGTATCACGTGAGGCACTCAGAATTGGGCATTGCCCTATCGGTGCTAAGAATTTAATCATTTTGACTATAGAGTGCTAAACACTTTCTTTTTTTTTACAGCGCTCACGTGTGGAACACGCGAGGCACATATCTTTATTCATGGGCACTCATGTATGAAGCACATGAGGCACTGAGTTTTCTTTTTGAACGCTCACTTGTGTTTCATATAAGGCACTGAGTTTTGGACGCTCATGTGCGTGCCACGTGAGGCGCTGAGTTTTGAGCGCTCATATGCGTTTCACATGAGGCACTAAATTTTCTCTTTTGGGCGCTCACGTGTGGCGCTAAGCCCTTTAGAGATTTACTCTCTGTTTATCTTTTGAAAAGAAATTAAACTTCTGTTAATGGAGTTTTGGCTATTAATGATCATCAAGATCTCTGTTTTGAAGATCTGGGATCAAGTTTTTGAGAAATAAGTTCTTATGTTCTTTATTATAACAACTAAGTTCTTTATAGGGTTAAACCCTGTCTTCAGAGAAACTAAATTCCTGAAATGTAAGTTCCGTTTTTTCTTTCTTCTTCTTCTTTTTATTTCTTTTTCTCGGACCTAGTTTTTCCTCTAGATGTTGAGTTCTGAAGAACAAAATCTTCCCGATGAGAATTAAATTCTCAAATTATTGGAAATTTATCTTGTGGATCTCAGATCCAAAGAAAGCACTAAGTTATTTTTGAAGGGTTAAACCCTTATATTTTACATGTATTAGGCAAAAGAGATAATTTTAATCTCTTTTTTTTCTTTACCTAGGATTTGAAAGGAGAACGGGGTTTTCTTTAGTGAGAGAATTAAATTCTCAGTTGTGCCTTCTATCTTTTTTTTACAGATGCTTATGGGGGGTTATCTCTCTATGAGACTTGAAGTCTCGGGTCATTTATATAGATAAGGCAAACTGTTGATCAGTTTGAGAAAATCTCTCATTTGAGAGATACTAATTGATTTAATTGGTCTCAAAGATTATTCAGAGAATTTTACTCACCGTTGTATATTTGATCCAGTGATTCCAGTTTATAGAATATATTTTCTTGTATTTAACAAGATTAGGGAAATATTTTCCTATATATAAAATTTCATTTTATCTCTTAATTCAAACGGCGATTTTTAATCCAAGAGTTCTTTATTCAACAGAGTATATTTTTCTTATTTAGAAAGATTAGGGATATATTTTTTCCCTATAGAATTTAATTCTATCCTTTACTGATTTTTAAAAGCACCATTGGATCTTTGATCCAATGGCTCTTTGTTTAACAGAGAATATTGTTCTTATTTGATTTGATCAGGAAGATATTTTCCCTAATAAAATTTAATTCTATCATTCCAATAGAATTTAGTTCTATTATTTGATAATTTTAATCACCATTGGATCTTTGATATAACGGCTCTGTTTAACAGAGAATATCTCCAGATTTTAATGAAATATTTTCCATGTAGAATTTAATTCTATCCAGGCAAGCTCGTTTTAAACTGGGCGCTAACGCTTACGTGCTATGCACGAGAATGTAACTTAAGAATTTAATTCTTACTCCAATAGGCACCCACGTGCTTTGCACGTCGGTACTCACACGCCTTGCATGTGAGGCGCTGCCTTAGAATTTAATCCTATTAAAGACTGGCTCTGGCGCTGGCGCTCACATGCTTTTCACATGAGACGCTGCCTTAAGATTTTAATCCTAATAGAGACAAGAGTCCACGTGCTTTGCATGCTGGCGCTCATGTGTTTTTCACATGATGCGCCTCCTCATTTAACGAGGGAACAGCTCCTTGAGCCGAACAAAAAGGGGAGACTCTCCATCCTTGTCGATGACGGCTTTGCACGAGTTGTAGAGGTGTTGCCTCCTCTTCTGACCCCTGCTCCGCCTTCCTTGCTTGCTGGAATTTCCTCTGCGAAGGCTTTGGGGGAGGTGGTCGCTCGTTTGGTTGAGGTGAGGGGGCCCTACTACTTTCTTTTTGGTGTGTGATTTTCTTTCTTTTGAGTTTTGCTAATATAGCCTGAAACATGCTGGTCACTCTCCTGGATTCCGACCTTAGATGCAGAGACTAGGCCTGCGGTGAGGCGTTGGTGTGCGAAAAGGAGGAGTGGAAAGAGAAGATGGCTGAGCTTTCCGAGTGTATAAGGAAGCTCGATCTGGAGGTGGAGAAAGCGAAGGTCGAGCGGGATGTCGCTAAGGCTGCTAAGGAGAGCTGGAAGAATAATGTTGCATCACTTAGTAAGAAACTTGCAGAGTCCGAGCGGAAGCTGGAGTGGTCCTTACCGAGCTCCGGCACCCCTACGGACTGGTTGGAGGAATACAAATCCTCCGACGATTATGTGGCGGATTTCGTCGAGGTTTTTTAGGGTAGTGCTGAAGCTATGCTTTGCTTGGTGGCTCAGCGAGTTCCGGAGTGCTCTCCCAAGTTTTTTGGTCTGACACCGAAGTTGATCTATGCCAAGGAGAAGAAGGAAAGGGAAGCTTGCCCTTTCGGCTCCCGTTGCATCTAAGGATTTGGTTCGAACCATCCTTCCGATTGACGCTGGGATCTCTTCTATGGTCGCCCAAAGTAAGGATAAAAGGGATTGTGCTCCGGGAGGATGACTCAGGATCCCAGGGTAGGGCTCCAGATTCTAAGGTTACAGATAAATCCTTTCCTTTACTTTCGTTGATTTGTTTTGTAATTTTGTAAGATCTTTTTGGTTATATTTTCTATGATTCTGCATTCCATTAGATTTTTCATGATCGTCTGCGATGTGTATCTTTCTTTGGGTAGTGTCACTTTGATTATTATGCATCTGCGTTTGTTTGTGTTCCTCCCTTTGTAGTGAATATGCGTGGTTTAAAATAGATCGCCAGCCTCTCTGCTTGCATAGGTGAACCGCAGGCCCGCTGTGCTGAGATATCTTAGTTATGCGACAAGCTGAATGAGAGGGGTTGGGCCATGACCCAAGCTAAGGACGAATACAAGTGAAGGTGTGAGGATCTGTTGTGGCACTTTGGTACCCCCAAGTCTCCTTGTCCTAACCTCTAGTATGATCGGAGAGCCATCGAGGCCTATCATCGTGGTTACATGCTTTCTACGAGGATGTGGAAGATCTTTCACGTCGAGGTCTTGTTGACTAAGGACATGATCCGCAGAAAGGGATCTAGTTTTATGCTCCGTGATGTGACTGTTAGGACAATAGCTCGGAAATTTAACATTCCCATTTCTTATAGGGAGACCCTTCTTTTGTAGATAGGTTTGAGAGTAGGATATTAGAGTAGCGCATCGGTGAGAGATTGTAATCCATTGTAACTGTTGTCAGCAATCATTTGGATTTATGTTCTGGTATTCATCTATGTCTATCCTCGGGTTTTTAGGAAAAGTTTTCTCATCCATTCTCGTACAGGCTATTAGTGACTCCAGCGATGAGGAGGGGTGCGACGATGATAGCCCGGCGCCATACCTTGACGAGCTAAGGCGCTTGTATGACGAGCTTGTGAACGAGAATGCTAGCCTGGAAGGAAAATATGTCAAGATGTTGGAATACCAGTCAAGTACCATAAATTATTGCATGAACTAAGGGCTGAGATATTAAGCCTGAAGGGAAACTGCGAGATGCCAACCGTAAGGAAAAGTTCTTTAAGGACGAAGCTTTCCTTTATAAGTATAGTTACAATGGCACAACATGTCTTACAGAGGGCTTTGTCACCAGATCAATAACTACTCATTGAGTCCTCGTTGAGTATGGGCTTCCAGGTCGCTCCTTTACTCCTCTCGGGATCATCGCATTATTTCATTACCCCCCATCTTCCTGAGGGAGGAATGCATTGGCACCCCGAGTTTATAAGTGATTTTCGGAAGAAAGCTGTTGAGGTGGCTCAAGGGGTTAAGCAGGAGGATATGGTCCATAGCTAGATAGATACCTCAATTTAGGGTCACTCTTTTTAAGCCTGATGAAAACCTCTTTTATAACAATGAGACTTGTTTTTGTCTTCTTTATTTTAGTAGGAATTTATAGGGCTCAACTTCATGTTTGTAATGATTTTTCCTTGTACTATTGTTACCCCTTTTGTTTTACGCGTGCCCGTTTTATTTTCTTTTGCCCTCTTGTTGTGCTTGTGATCCTAAAATTAACCTTCTCGTAGGTTTTCTCACTGGTCGACAAGTGGAGTGAAGGTAGTGAGGCTAGCGAGCTGGGTCCTTTATATGACAAGCTGAAGCTCGAGTATAAAAAGCTTTTAGAAGAGTATCAGGAACTCAAGGCGAGATACTATGAGCATTTGTGTCTCCAATCCGACCCTGATAAAGTCCTAGACTCTCTTCGCGATGACATACACGGGGTGGAGTAGCTATTGCTCGACCGTGATCATGAATGTGAGTGGTTCCAATGCCGAGCTCATTCCTTCAAGCAAGGCTATACTTCTTCTTAGAGACTTGCAGAGGTATTTATGGCTGGCTTGGCTGCCACCCATCGTGCTATATTCGAGTATTGCTTCCCCGAGGGTTCGGCAACTCTTTTGGGGGTCGATCGGTTGTTTATGTACCCCCATTTCCCGAGTCGATAGCATATTGGCACCCTGACTTCATGGGAGAGTTTACGATACGGTCTTCCAAGGTATGCGGTAGGAAGACCCCTGAGTAAATAAAGCGAGACTTTCATAGAAGCCTAACCGACCCGTCTCCTCATTGAGTGGTCATTTCTTATTTTTTGTGTGAACCTGTCGTTTGTTTTTTATGTATAATTGTTATTTATCCCGAGAATCTTGAAGATTTTAAATTGTGTATTGTTCGGTCTTTATTTGGTTATATCGGGAGCCTCACAGAGTTTATAGGGGTCTCGCTATCCGGATAGCGGGCTGGGGGTCAAGAGGGCTAGCATCCCCTTTACGGGGTGCGGGGCAGCGTCCCGATAGAAATTTTTTCCAATGGGGGACATGTTTTGGGTGTGGAGTGCATGGAAAATGAGAGGTGAGGAGCGTTAGGCGCCCGCGGGTATGGAGTGTATGTATTGATGGGGGGCACTTTGTTGGGTGTGGAGTGCATGGCGCTTGGCACCCGCAGGTCATGTGCCCTGTACGCAACCGCCGAGCGCTGGGCGCCCACGGGTCACATGAGGCGCATGCGACCGCTGGGTCTCCATGGGTCACGTGCGCGGCACGCGACCGCTTGAAACACCAGCGGAAAAGGGGCTTAGCCCCTGGGATGGGAGTTGAACTCTCAGGGGTCCTTGGAGTTGAACTCCTAACAGAGATTATGTGTAGATTTGGAGTTAAACTCCTAAAAGGGTTTTGTTTATGGAGTTAAACTACAACAGATCATGGACGGAGTTAAACTCCTAGAAATCTTTAGAAATTACCGAAGGGGACCCCTTTCTTCTCCCCTTTGGCCCTGGGTCTTCCCCAAAGTGGAATTTTTGGAGGTGGGTCTCCATCTTCCTCCTCTTCTGTTGGCCGGATCTTGGAGAAAAGGGGGGTGAGATTTAAAAATCTCCTCCTTTTGAGATCTGATGGAAGATCTGAGTTCCCCTTCGAGGATTTGATGGTGAAAAACTGTTTATTTTTGGAAAAGAAAGAGTTAAACACTTGATTTAATTCAAAAAGGGGAAGAAGGTTTTAGAACCTTGAGGAAGGAGAAGGAGGCACATATCCTAATTTTTTTTGAGAGAGAAAAAAGTTCTCATTGATTTTTCATCATGTTGCCTTTATAGGCTACACACTTTACATATAGTCCCTTGGGCTTTGCCAAATGACACTTATGCCACCCTATGCCTTATGTGCTTATCTCTTTTTGCACATAAGCCATGGGGTTTACAAAAATTTTGGATTTTTGCTTATTTTACATACATTTATTTGTATACATATATATAAAAAAAGAATTACATTAAACCAATTTATGGCATCATTCCTTTTGTCATGGGGCCGGTCCCTTTGACCTGGGCTTGGGCCCACTTAGTTTGGGGTTGACTTTGATTTTGACTTGGTCAACCAGGGTGTAATTTTTAACCCCAACAAAGTGCCCCCCATCAATACATACACACCACATATATGGTCCATGTGCATGAAATTGATGGATCTTCTTTCGCGTGGAGGTTGACTGATTTGGCTCCCATTTTGACGATTTGGAGGTCGATGCTGTCCTTTTTGCGATGTGGACGGTCGGTGCTGCCATTTTAGCGACTTGGATGGTCAGTGCAGCCCTTTTAGCAACGGTGCTGCCCTTTTAGCGACTTGAACGGTCGGTACTGCCCTTTTTGTGACTTGGACGGTCGGTGCTGCTCTTTTTGCGACTTGGACGGTCGGTGCTGCTCTTTTTGCGACTTGGACGGTCGGTACTGCCCTTTTAGCGACTTGGAAGGTCGGTGCTGCCCTTTTTGCGACTTGGACGGTTGGTGCTGCCTTTTTAGCGACTTGGACGGTCGGTGCTTGCTCCGCTTCTTGCAGTGTCGGGATTTGATTTGACTTGCTCCGCTTTCTGCGGTGTCGGGGTTGAAGTTGACTTGCTTCGTTTTCTACGGTGTCAGGGTTGATTTGTTTGATTTGATTTATTTTAGGAATTCCCTACCCATCCAGCGGGACTTTTGAGCTTGGAAGTGCTACCGGGGGGATATTAATTTGATCTGTTTGATTTCTGCCTTATTTGGCAGGACTTTTGAATTTGAGAGGAACTTGGAATTTGGATTTTGTTTGGCATCAGCATTGTTGCACTGGAATAATGCCAGGAACAACTTATCATTTGCCCCGGGAGGACTTAGGATTTGGTTTTTGGGTCCGCATCAGTATTTATACGCTGGAATAATGCCAGGAGCAACTCATCATTTGCCCCGGGAGGACTTGGGATTTAGTTTTTGGGTCGGCATCAGCACCGCTAACACTGAAGCAATACCAGGAGAGACTCATCATTTGCTGTTGGGAAAACTTGGGATTTGGGTTTTGGGCCGGCATCAGCACCGCTAACACTGAAGCGTAATGCTAGGAGCGACTCATCATTTGCCGTTGGGAAGACCGGAGATTTGGGTTTTTGGTCGGCATCAGCACCGCTAATACTGAAGCGAAATGCCAGGAGCGACTCATCATTTGCCGTTGCCCGTTGGGGAGCAATGGCTCAGGAGACAGGTTTAGATTACTATCACCTAAGGCTTTTCAATTTTATGAGCCGTAAGGGTCTCATGAAAGCATTTTCTCCCTACGAGTCGAGGGGATCTCGCAGGTGTATTTCTCTCTAAGAATCATGGGGATTCCTAAGTGTGTTGCTCCTTTGTGAGTCGTAAAGATCTCACGCGGGGATTTCCTCCTCACAAGGTCGAGAGGACTTTGCGAGTGTATTTCATATCTTTTCACGAGTTTGCGCCCTTTCGGGTTTTCACAAACTTGCCGGCAGTCCTGCTGTTTTTACTCACGGAGCCCTTTTGGGTTTTCATCCGTGCCTGTTTTGTTTGTGGACATACCATTTTTTAGGCCGGTAAGACTTTAAATGTTGTCTCGTCGGTAGGACTTTGGGGGAGATAGGGATCGTTTACGCCCGTGGATTGTATATGGTTTTACAGGATGTATGATCCAGACCGTAGGGCCCGTATGCTCAATTCGTCTGTGACTTGGAGCATTTACATATAGTATTTCTTGAGATATCGGCCATTGATCAGTGGCATGGGCTTTTCTCTCTCGACATTTATCAGCCGGTAGGACCCTCCATCAAACACCTTCTCGATGACGTATGGTCCTTCCCAGTTTGGCTCGAATTTTCCTTTGGCATGTCAATTGGGGATGATCGGTCTTTTGAGGACCAACACCAATTCGCCTTTCTTAAAAGCACGGAGACGGGTCATCTTGTCATAACCCCGTGACATTTGGGCTTGGTACAGCTCCAGATTTTACTATACTGCGAGCCTCTTTTCTTCGAGGGCGTCGAGCTCTTTGAGCCGGAGGAGCACATTTTCCTCCTCCGTCAACTAGTGCTGAATAGCCATTCTTAAGCTTGGAATTTTGACTTCGAAGGGGAGGATCGCCTTCACTCCGAAGAGTAATGAGTATGGAGTGGATGGAGTTAGAGTACGGTGCACGGTACGATATGCCCACAACGCCTCGTGAAGTTTGAGATTCCAGTCTCTCTTGTTGTCTGAAGCATTTTTCCTCAGGAGCTTGTACAGAGTTTTATTGAAGGCTTCTGC
The DNA here is from genome assembly GCA_030015575.1 of Agapanthus africanus. NCBI lineage: Eukaryota > Viridiplantae > Streptophyta > Magnoliopsida > Asparagales > Amaryllidaceae > Agapanthus > Agapanthus africanus. The sequence continues at coordinate 447,510,079 of JASDDO010000012.1, read as the reverse complement.
TAGCCCATTGGCCCTTGGATTATAGATGGAGGAATATCTATAGTCTATCTTGTGTTGGGTAACGAACCTTAAGACTTTGAAGCTCTTGAAAGAAGGCCCGCTGTCAGAAATGATTCTTCTTGGTGTATTGAAGCGATATAGAATATTATGCTGGAAGAATGTCAGAATGTCTTCTGTCTTGACTTCTTTTAGCGGGATGGCTTCAGCCCATCTGGAGAAATAGTCAGTTGTGCCCAATATGAACCGGTGGCCTTTGGATGATGGAGGATAAATTGGGCCAACTATGTCGGTGCCCCAAACTTTGAAAGGCCACGATGCCACCGTAGGATGCAACGGATTGGGATGCTTGTGAATGAAATCACCATGAAATTGGCAGAGATGGTATTTCTTTGCATGCTCTTCGCAATCCTTTATCATGGTGGGCCAGTAATATCCAAGCCGTTTGATCTGGAGCCGCATTTTGGGGCAAGACTGGTGAGCCCCGCAGATGCCCGAGTGAATTCTTTCATAACATTTTGGGCTTCGGCCGATGACAGGCACCTGAGCCAGAGTTGGTCATATGATCTGCGGTATAGCGTATTATTTACAAACACGTATCGGAGAGCTCTCTTCTTCAGCTGAATCCTCGTAGATTTTTCTTCGGGCAGCTTGTCGTATCGAAGGTACTCTATGAAGGGTTCTTTCCAATCGGGCTTGTCTTGAATGATCGAAGCCTCTTCGGCAGGATTGTTCTCTTGTTCTATACTTTCTTCTTCACGCAGAGAGACTGGATGCAGAATTTGCCGGTTTTTGACTATGATTATAATTTCTTCCATGTCAGGATCAACTAGCTATTTAGCTAGGCGAGCGAGTATGTCGGCTTTTCCGTTCATCGCCCTGAGGACTCTCATTAGTTCAATGTGAGTGAACCGTTTCATGAGTTCCACCACTCGGCTTCTATATCAGGCTAACTCGGGTTTATGTATCTTATAGTCGCCGCTTACCTGGTTGATGACATGCTGGGAGTCACCGTAAACCTATAGCCGAAGGATTTCAATTTCTATGGCGAGCTCCAGACCAGCTATCAGAGCTTTGTATTCAGCTTCGTTGTTTGTGTGAGGCTCGGTGAGAGCAAAAGAACGTCCTAGGGTTCCCATCGATGGCGTGATGAACACCAATCCTATCCCTGCTTTTATCTGCGGGATGCTTGATTTTCCGGATCTCCTCATTGATGAGGCTCCATCGAAGTAGAGCTCCCAACATGGATCATCATTCTTGAGGTCCAGCACTTGTTCATCGGGTAACTCGCAATTGAGCGGCGACCCTTCCGGTATAGGATGAGCAGCAAGGAAGTCAGCGAGAGCTTACCCTTTTACTACTTTCTGGGAAGTATAGATTATGTCAAATTCAAGCAGCATGACAGCCCATCTCGCCATTCTACCGGCTAGGCTTTCTTTGGTCTTCAAGTGTTTAAGCGGGTCGACCTTGGAGATCAGCATAACCCGATGAGCGAGCAGATAGTGCCTTAGCTTCTTCACAGTGAATATCAAAGTTAGGCATTGCTTTTCGATCAGGTAATAGTTGTGTTCCGCCCCGACTAGAGTTCGACTGATGTAGTAGAGGGCATTTTCTTTTCCCTCCTCGTTGTTCTGGGCAAAGAGCGCACCGAGTGACTCATCTAGCACGGCGGTATAGAGAATCAACGATTTATTTAGAATAGGGGAAGCAAGCACTGGAGGGTGCAACATGTACTGCTTGATGCTTTCGAACGCTTCTTAACATTCGGCATCACAGACAAAAGAAGCTCCTTTCTTCATGAGCTTTAAGAAGGGCCTACATCTCCCGATAAATTTGAGATAAACCTTCGTATATAAGCAAGCTTGCCTTGAAAAGATCTTAGCTGCGTCAGACTCTTTGGAGGGGGCATCTCCATGATGGCCTTTATCTTGGATAGGTCAACTTCTATCCCCCGATGTCGGACTATAAAGCCTAGGAATTTTCTCGGTGACACTCTAAAAGCGCACTTCAAAGGATTTATCTTCAGATCATATTCCCTCGGTCTAGTGAGAATGGTCCTAAGATCTTGGATGTGATCGGCCTTGGCTTTAGTCTTGACGACCAGATCATCAACATAGCATTCGACAACTTTATAGATTAGGTCATCAAAGATATTGGTCGTTGCCCTTTGATATGTAGCACCTGCGTTCTTCAGTCCGAACGGCATCACTTTGTAATAGTATATGCCGATCGGGGTTCGAAATGCTGTATGCTTCTCATCCTCAGGCGACATCTTTATCTGATTGTACCCAGACGAGCCGTCCATGAAGGTGAACAGCTCATAATTTGAGGTGTCATCGACCATCATTTCCATGACCGGAAGTGGGAAATCATCTTTAGGGCATGCCTTGTTAAGGTCCCTGAAATCGACACAAACCCGGATCTGCCCATTTTTCTTCTTTACTAGGACAATGCATGCTATCCAATCTGTGTACTTCTCTTCCCTGATGAAGCCAGCATCGATAAGTTTCTTAGTTTCCTCGATGACCTTTTCTTCCATCTCCCTTCTCATTCTTCGAGGAGCTTGTTTGACAGGCTTGGCATCAAGAGATATAGCCAGCTTAAGCACGGCCACTTCACGGGATAGGCCAGGCATTTCTTCGTACGTCCATGCGAAGCAGTCGGCGAAATCATGCAACAGGGCGATTATCTACTCTTTCATTTCCTTTGACAAGAGTGAGCTGATGTAGGTCGGCCTTGGGTTATCAGGCGTTCCTAAATCATGCTCGGTTAGCTCGTCGAAGGTTGCTTGTCCGCCATCTTCGAACTCTTGAGGGGCCTCTTCTGGCTCGACTAGCTGGTCTTCATCATTTAACTATTCGCTGGCTTCACTAATATGAATCATGTAACATGCCTTGATTCTAGGTTGAATGAAACCTATGCCCCGTCTATTTGGGATTCGTCCATCGATGAGTGATCGGACCTGAGGCGGGTGCTACAGCCTCTCATAAAACTTCGCTTCGAAGTCCGTTTGATATAACCGACATCCGCACTTTTTAAAATATTCCCGCATCTCGGGCGTATCATATCTGGGGTTTTGGGTGGCTCTTATGCCTCTTTCATAGGGAAGACACGTAACAGACAAATCGTCCGGGTGCACGACAGGATTTGACCATAAAACAGGATGCCCTTCTGCCCACTCTTTCTCCCGGGAACATAGAAGGTTTTCATCTGGTCCACGGTGGATACTGACAAGGCATCGAGCTCTTTGTACATCTGCTCCGGCACCCTTGTGACGGCTAGGGACCCTTCTGCAATTTCGAAGGCCTCTCATAGTTTTGCTCGTTGCGTGGGGGCCCAGTCTGCACAGCTGTTGCAAGGTGGGTCCTCTTCCCCGACTCTTCAGTGTCGCTGCTTAAACGAGGGCGGATTTTGCTGTCGTATGAGCCTTCAATATCATATTCATCCGTATCGCTACCGAAATGAGGGCGAGTTTCATGGAAGGATGGACTTCCAGCGTCGGACTCACCAGTGTCACTGCCGAAACGCGGACGCGCTTGGGGTTTTTTGCTTTTGAAAGTGACAGCTGGCTCAGATTTGCCTTTGAGTTTCGGGGCCGCTCTGTCCTCGGTCAGTTATGGCTTAACATTTTGGGGGTTCACAAAGTACCGAGAATCTTCATATCGGACTTCATGCACATCGAACGGCTGTATGTCTCCGTCAATGTGTCTTTCTTCGCCATTTTTAGTATACTTCATGCATTGATGGAGAGTTGACGGAACAATACCATAATGTGGAGCCACGGCCGCCCCAAAAGAATTTTATAAGACATGTCAGCGTCGATCACATATATCTTAACTTCGGTTTGCAGATCCCTAAATTTGATTGGCAGAGCTATAGACCCCAGAACTTGCTGGCAATTTTGATTGAAGCCTTGAATAACAATCATTTCCCTTGACAGGTGTCGGACGTCCATTGACAAACTCTTCAGTGTCCGCAAGTTCATAGTGTTCACTGAGGATCCCGGATCAATCAATATTCGATTAATCCAATCTCCGTCGCTGTACCCAGTCACGTAAAGCGGCTGATTATCTTCGGCCGTTCCCAGTAGTAAGTCTTCGTCCTTAAACGTGACTGCGGTAGCATGCGGAGCGTACTGGGCTTCTTTCATATTAATTTCTGCAAAGGGAGCCTGGTACCGCTCGGGGGTTTGTAAAGTGTGAATGAGAACATCCATAAGCTCTTTAGATAGGACCAAGGCATCGTAGATGCTCAGGAGAGACGGAAGCTTCCGGAGATGGGCCAAGACATTGAGTCCACTGAGGAAGGACTTGAGTTTTCATGAGCCAGCTCTCTGTCGTCTTCTTCATTAACGACTTGTTTTTCCTTTCCTTTTGGGGTGTTGCCCTGATTTAGCGGTAGAACCCTGCCGCTTCTGAACTGGATTTGGTTGGCCTTTGTGGCGAGTTTCTCGTCCTCTTCGGGAAAACATAGTTCTTCTTCAGAGTCGCTACTAAGGTGGATGGCGTGTTAGGTCACGATAGGGATCTCTTCATTGGAGTCTTCTTTTAGCTTCTCCAGAATCTTAGCCGCTTCTACAGGGAAGAACTCCTTCAATTGAATTAGAGTCCTTTCCTCTTGTTCATAGTCTTCGAGGGAATCGATATATTTTTGAATGGTCGATCTCCCTGCACACTCTTTTTCACATCGAGCTGCACTTTTCTTCTTCTTGAGCTTTTTGGATTTTGAGCCTGATTGAGCCAAATTGGCAGCTGGAATGGTGGGCTTCTTCTGCCCTTCCCATTCTGTTTTGGGCTCTTTCCGAAGTAGCTTTATCATCTTCTTAGTCTTATTAGATATGTGCGTTCTCCACGGAGGTTGTGGTGAGCCAGTTTCATTTCTCAGGGCAGCGGGTTCAGCTGTCTACTTCCAGAAGGCTTCAGTTTCTGTTTGTACAAAGTTGGTGGTTGCAACTTGATTGTTCACCAATACACTCTTGGACAGCTTAATCTCTCCAGTCTTGTAGTGCTTCTCGACCCATTCTTTGAAGATATAGCAATCCTCGATCGCACGGCTCACTACTCGGTGGTACGGGAAATATAGAGGATTGTTGGTCATTTTTGCTTTGTGAAGTTTCTTCGACTCTGACAGTTGTAGACCGTTGCTTAAGGCGTCTTTGAATATCTTGCGCACCTTGTCCCTTCTGAAAGAGTAAACCTTGTTCTTTTTATCCTCTAGGGAACTCCCTTCTCCTTCCAGCACTGGCTTTCGTGACCGGTTGGTTTTGGATTCGCTTGCTTTTCGCTTGTCTTCATTGTCGGACGCATTGAAGACATTAGTATTGCTGGAATTCCCGCTTCTACGGTTGTCGTCCCTCTTGCTCTTCCAAGTCTTGTCTCTCTGAGAGTCCGGGGTGGACTCTTGCTTTGAGCATTCCAGCATTTGGACTTTCTTGGTCAGCTCCTGAAACATCTTGAGGCCTGCTGTACACAAGAATGGGACCATCCAATTGCTGAAGTTCCCAATAAGGAGGCTGACGGACTGAATCTGCTCTAGCGGCGGTTTACACTTGACGGTAAGGTTGCTCCATCGGGCAATAAAGTCTATGTTGCTATCGTTTTTCCCCGGCTTGGTTCTCACGAGGTCGGCAATGGAGATTTTGTCACTAACACTCATGAATCTTTGCCGAAACAGAGATTCCATTTGGGAGAAAGTAGTGACGGACCCGTCTGGTATACTCGCGTACCAGTCGAAAGCGACACCAGTCAGGCTGTTGACAAACTGATGAAGAAAGAGTGCATCATTGCCGCCTGTATTTCTGCACGACGCTTTAAAGTGGGCGACGTGCTGATTTCGTTTCCCGTCCCGTCAAATCTTCTGAACTTAGGAATGACGTAGCCACTCGGGAACTCGATCAGATCATACTGTACGGGACATGGCCGCCCACTACTGCCAATTTCTTTCCGAGCTTCGGTTTCGGCCACCAATGTTTTAACCTTGCTGGTGACCAAATCCATTATCCGATCTTGTGTTAGCAGTATAGTGCTATCTGAGGCCTAGAAGAGGAATGTGGCCGGCTTTCGTGCGGCTCGAGCAATCTTGGACCCAAAGGGACAGGCATCGGCTGCTTCGGATTGTCATCACCCGGCTCATAAGTAGAGACTTGTGCTTGATTGGGAGGCGCTCTAGCAATTTGTTCATCACTAAAAACTGCATTTTAATACCGCTCGTTCATTATCTATTTTGTTATATATCGGTATTATTAACCAGTGTCTGCTCAGTAATACAGATTACAAGTGTTCGTGATAAAATACTGGAAACACACCCAAAATCATGAATATAACGTTTGAAAGCCGACACTGCAAACAGAACAGAAAACCGATCATTGTACAAAGAGTTCTTTTTGCAAATAGATGTGTGCACATAGTTTTGGTCCAACACAATGCAAGTATGCACATAGACCATGGTGGGGCTGCCTAGGCTACATGACATGATGAAATGGTGCAAGTAAGGAACATGTGCATTAAATGCTAAAAGAGTTGATGTGATTTGAAGCATCAAGATTTCCCTACAAATCCCTGAGTACAATCCAGGCCTCTATAGAGAAATCAAGGAGCACCAGAGTGATATAGGAAAACACACAAGACCACACAATAAATATGAGCAAGCTTGCTCGATTTTGGGCCAGCCACACCCTCTAAAATTCCGAGCTGGCCGGCCCCCTAGCCCCATAGATCCCCAATTTTCTGTGGTCCCACCCTTGATGCCACGTCATCTTATTTTTATTGCTTGTTTATTCTTCTTTTGTGCCTATAAATACCAGACAAAGGAGCAAGGGGAGGGGATACTTTCTCTTTAGTTTTGTTTTAGAACTCTTGTAATTTGTAACTTTTTTTCCTTTGAACTCTTGAGCTCTTGCCCCTTTGTCTTGACCTTGCAACTTCTTCATTGAACTTGCAAACTTAACATTTAGGTTCTCGACTTCAAGATTAGTTGTATCTTGTTTGAAATTCAATAAAGTTCTCATTTCATTACATATGTCTTGCTTTCTACATACTTTGAATTTGTGAAATAATTACTTTACTTTGATCTTGCATCCTCTTAAGTGAGCTTGCAACCTTAAAATTTGGTATTTTGATTTCATATTGGTACGGGATTAAAGAACAAGTGACGATATTTGCACATTGAATTTACCGGTTCTTGATCTAACTTTAACTTCTCTTTTCTTGCTATTTTTGTTATGTTGCCTTACTCTTTTCTTTTTTATTTTGGTATTGTGAATATATGTGAGTAATCGGTTTACTTGTTAAGGGTAGAATATGGTTAGTTTGTGTTAGGAGATGTGTGTGCTAAAACCTTAAAAACCTTAACTTTGCAATTGAAACTCCGAGCAAACCACTCGCAATTCCGCTCCGTTAGGCACCCTATCTTACCACGGTAGCGGTGAATCCTAATCGTGATCGGATTGCAAATGGTTTGCCGAAGGCTAAGGTCAAGAGACAACAACGGAAGGACAAGGGACAATGAATACGGATTTAGCTCAAAATCGCAAATACCGTATTTCAAGTTCCCTAATCCACGTTGTTTCCTATTGCCTTAGTGTCGATATCAAAATTGGGTCTATAAGGAACCGGCAAACATCATCCCGACGCAAGCTAATCTAAAACTACTCTTAACAAGTCTTTTTATTGAACATATCCTAGTTACGACACTTAGTGCATACACAACTCAAAACACGGTATTAACTCATTAAAACAAACCTAAAACCCTACCATCTCCCTGCGGAAAACCCGTACTCATCACGGCTCTCTACACGCGACACCGTTTTTTATTGCAGTAATTTCAAAATTCTTTCTAAATACGGCACGGTGAAAACGTGTCAATCAAATGGCGCCGTTGCCGGGGAGACGATAACGCTTTTACACTTGTAGTCTCGGGTTAATTTGTGCATATTTTGTATAAAACTAACATTCTAACATATTCAACGAATAAAACCATTCTTTTTAAACCGACACAAAAACTAAAAAAAAGAATGTTCTCTAGATTTGTGCTCTGCTAACACACTGAGTTTTAAAAAGAAAATCAAGGTATAAAAGTGGAATACTATTATTGCATAGAGGAAACACACAAAATTTTAGCACCAAAATTGCAAATTTGGCTGGCGACATCTTGGTAATGCTCGATCTCGCTGGTTTTCTGGTGAGTTTTTAAAAGTTGTTTTTTTGTGTTGCCTCCAGTGTTCTGTTAGTATCCCATTTTTATTTTATGATTTTCTTAATTACTTGTGTTCAGAACTTTGGCTATCTATATCGCTTTCTAACTCAAATATCCATATTTTTCCGACATTTGCAGATTTGATGGATTGACGAGCAGCGATCGTGCGGAATAGGGGGCGTTTTTCAAGCACAAGGGAAGTGAACACTTAGTGCCAAGGACCTGGGTAGTTGGACCTGCGCAAGCAAACCATTCAACCACTCGGAGACAATATCGACACGAGTATCTTAAACGCAACACTTTTTGGTACGTATTTTTCTAAACTTCCTCTTCTCAAACCCGACGCTCCAATATTCTTGTCTTTTCAGGATTCTTAGCAACATCGCCGCAAAAAGCAAAAAAAAAACATTAATCGTATTTGTTGCAGCGCCACATTTAAAGTAAAAACAAATTGATTGATTGTTTGAAAACAAAACCTTATTGATTTGCATATTGCATCATTTAATACGGACTTAAGGGGCTATAACACCAATCCAAATTGGGTAGGGATTTCATCACCCTTCCTAAGACCCCGGAAATCACTAATTGCATAAGTGTCACCTCAAGCTTAATAAAAAATATCTAGACTCAGCCAATTAAGGACTTGTCGCGCTCAATAGAACAAAAGAAGATTGTGGGTATTCGGTCGTTTATCTAAACATGACTTTTGTGGTGCCTAGGCTAGACAAGTAAGGAGGTAACTGTAAAAGGCCCGTCTCACGGTGATTCGTGAGCAGAACCCTCCTTACCTCACTTGTGCTTACCTAGCCACAACTGGCTGTGAAGAGGCGATTTGAGGGCTATCTCACAATTTGTCACTTTGGAACAGTTAGGAGCAGGTCTAGTGGGCTTAGAAAACCCTAGTGTAGGTATTGATTATGCATTTGTGACTATGCATTTGTGATTGTGTTTGTTAAACTATCATTTCATTTTTCCATTCTTACGAAACAAACACAAATTTGCCATTTTTACTACCTTCACCCAATTTCTTTTCCACTTTTGTTTTCTTACCCTCACATTCTACGCTTTGACTACACTAAACTCATTTAGTGTATGTCCACTTGGACTAGGGACCCTAGTGCCTGATTAGTCCGCGTTTCGTTAGTCGCTATAGACTACGTGATCGATACCGCAGTCGAAACTCCTTCCACGCCTCTTTCACCTTTACCCTTGCTGGCCAACTCTGACATTGACCGTGATTCTGTCCATACTTCTTCACCTTCACTTTCACCAGACTCTTCTTCCGAGATGTCGGGATTTCCTCCTAACATGCTTTTAGCTCCCCCGGGAATTATTCAACCTCCATTAGGTGCGAATAACCCATGACCTCCTTTTGTTGAAGCACCACAGCGAATTGCGCTCCAAGATCGATTCTATCCTACCCGCGCCGCACTCCCTACCTGTCTTTCACTTCCACCGGCCAATGGGGATAATTTCGAAATTAAGCCCTACTTCATCAACATGTTGCCCAAATTTCACGGGCTTGAATCCGAAGATGCCTATATCTTCATCAATAAATTCCAGAACGTTTGTGTGATGATGAAGACAACCCAACTGTCTGATGATGCTATACGGCTACGAGTCATTCCTTTCACTTTATGCGACCTTGCTGAAAAGTGGATGTATAGCACCGCATCTCATTCGATAACCAGTTGGGACGAGTTTGTGAAAGCGTTTCTAAAGAAATTCTACCCAAATCATAAGACCGCACGGATTCGAAACGAAATTAACCAATTCTCCCAGCTTCCTACTGAACTTTTTTGGAAGTGCTTTGACCGATACAAAAACCTTCTTGTTCAGTTCCCTCATCACGGTATTGAGAGATGGCAACTTTGCCAAACTTTATATGAGGGCATGAATCCAGCAACTAAGCAGTTGCTGGAAACCATTTGTCAAGGCCACTTCCTATCCAAATCTGACGAGGAAGCTTGGCAATTCTTTGATGATCTTACAGAACAGACGCTTCAATAGGAGAGTGCCAGACCGAACACTTCTTCTTCTTCTTCTTCTACTTCTTCCGGTTTCTCTAGGGCAGGAGTTCATCAACTCGATATCTCAATTGCAATGAAAGCTGAGATGGCTGCAATCACGCGAAAACTGGAAGCAATTGAGAGAAAATTTCCATCTCCTTCTCCTGCCCCTGCTCCTTCCCCTCGTACCATTTGCGCTTGTTGTTCGGATCCATCGCATTTGACCGAAGAGTGTCCTTATAATCCACCATCTCAAGGACAGGATCAGGTTAATACTGCATTTCAGCAAACACCAAGAAACGATCCATACTCTTCCACATACATTCCTGGTTGGAGGAACTACCCCAATTTCGCTTGGAATCAAAACCAGCATCAATTCCAAGGCCACAACAACTTCCAGAGGCCTCCTCCTCCTCAACAACAAGCTCAGCAACAAACTCAACAATAATTTTAGCAGCCCATCCAACCCCAACCTTTTCAAAATTCGACGAACAACTTTATACCCGGCAACAATTCTTTTCCTCAAAACAACTTTGTTCCATCAAACAACGATAAGGTTTCTTCGCTAGAATAGAGTCTGGAGGCGTTTGTAAAGCAATCGACTCAATCCACCGCCAACATCCAGACTTCTATTCAGTCTCTGGTGCAACACACCGCTGCACATGGGCAAAACATCAAGACCATCGAAGCCCAGATTGCACAGCTGAACACGGCTTTGAGCGAGTGAGAGAAAGGGAACCTTCCATCTCAATCATTCCCAAATCCTGATCACCCACATAATGTACATGTTGCTTTTGAATAACAGAACCATAATATGAGTACCGTGACTACATTGAGATCTAGAAGGATGCTGCACAACAACATTGGCACATGGATAGATGACGACACCCCAGCCGTTTCTTCTACTCGTTCTTCTTCTGAGCCTATTCTCCATTCTTTAAAAGGTTCTTCTTCTTCTGCTGCTGCTGCTCCGAACGGATCCACTTCTCACTCCACTCAAACTCCAGTTTTGGGATTCGTTCCAACTCCACAATCTCCTCCACAAGTATTGGACTCAACCAATTTCAAAAACGTTCCATTTCCAAACCGGTTGAAGTCCAGTAAACAAAATCCACAAATAGTGAAGATTCTGGAGTTGTTCAAACAGGTTAACATCAACATTCCCCTCTTAGATGCAATCCAGCAAGTCCCATCTTACGCAAAAATCTTAAAGGACTTGTGCACTAAAAAGAGGAAATCTCAGGTACCAATGAAGGTTTTCTTAGCTAGTACCGTGAGTGATGCTCTTACCCAAACTTTACCTCAAAAATTGAAGGACCCTGGTTGTCCTATGATTTCAATAACCATTGGGGATAAGAACATCAACCGTGCTCTTTTGGATCTTGGTGCCAGTGTTAACCTGCTTCTGTATTCTGTATATGAGCAACTAGGTGTAGGAGAGCTGAAACCCACACACTGTACTCTTCAAATGGCCGACCGATCTATCACCCATCCTAGGGGTGAGCTAGAGGATGTGTTAATAAAAGTTGGGGACTTCATATTCCCCGTTGACTTCATTGTTTTAGATACACAACCTGTATCTAACCCCCGGAATCAAATTCCGGTAATACCCGGTCGCCCATTCCTTGCAACCTCAAATGCGGTGATCAATTGTCGAAATGGTTCGATGAACCTATCTTTTGGTAACATGAAAATTGAACTCAACATTTTTAGGTTAGGGAATTAGCCATCCGAACCAAGTACTCATATACTCGATGTTTGTTCCATCCAGAAGATCACCCACGAGGACTGTGAATTTGAGGAATTCTTGTTTGATCACAGTGATCTTGACGCCACTAGTGTGTCCCTCTTTGAACCTGCTACTTCCTCTACCGACAATGATTACGAGTGCTTCACGTTTTCGAACGATCTTGGCTTTTCGCCACCCGAGTTTGAATCTTTCGAATTTTCGGATGCGTTGGTTGAACCATCCAACTCGGTCGCATACACTCACTTTGAGTCCTGTTGGAATCTTTCGAGTTCGAGACATTTTCTCCAATCCAGCCATCAATCGTTTCACCTCCGACGCTCGAACTCAAGCCTCTGCCGTCTCACCTCAATTATGCTTACTTAGGTGAGAACGAGACCCTCCCTGTCATCATCTCGGCTTCTCTAGCTATAGAGAAAGAAAAAGCCCTTCTCATGGTCTTGCAATCCATTCGGCAAGCTTTCGGCTGGACGATGGTGGACATCAAGGGGATTAGTCCCCTGATCGTTGAACATCACATTCACCTGATGGATGATGCCAAACCAGCTAGGTATCCACAGAGGCGATTAAATCCAGTCATGAAGGAGGCTGTGAAAAAGGAAATCGTCAAATGTCTGGATAGTGGTATCATTTACCCTATTTCAGACAGTCAATGGGTCAGTCCTATACACGTTGTCCCTAAGAAGTCGGGCATTACGGTCATCACTAGCGAGGTGAATGAGTTGATCCCTACTCGTACCCAGACCGGGTGGCGAGTATGCATTGATTATCGAAAACTCAATGCCGCAACGCGGAAGGATCACTTTCCGCAGCCATTCATTGACCAAATGCTCAAAAAATTAGCTAGACATGAGTATTACTATTTTCTGGACGGTTACTCAGGCTACAACCAGATTCCCATCGCCGAGAAAGACCAGGACAAGACCACTTTCACTTGTCCTTTCGGCACGTTCGCATATCGCCGCATGCCCTTAGGGCTATGCAATACTCCCGCTACCTTCCAGCGGTGTATGATAGGAATTTTCTATGATATGGTTGAGAAATTTTTGGAGATATTTATGGATGATTTCTCTATTTTTAGCGATTCTTTCGATGAGTGGCTGCAACATCTTGACGCTGTCCTTACCCAATGTAAGGATAAAAATCTCACTTTAAACTGGGAAAAATGCCACTTCATGGTAGGCGAAGGTATTGTCCTAGGACATATCATTTCGCAGAATGGCATTGAGGTTGACAAAGTAAAGATTGATGTCATTTCTAACCTCCCTGCTCCCAAATGCGTCAGAGATATCCGATCTTTCCTTGGCTATGCCAGTTTTTACAGACGGTTTATCAAGGACTTTAGCAAGATTGCTAGACCCTTGACTCTTCTTCTGGCAAAGGATACCACGTTCAACTTCGACTCGCGCTGCATGACTGCTTTTGAATCACTAAGAAGCTCACTCACCACTACTCCCATTCTTTCTTCACCTGACTGGACGCATCCTTTTGAGATTATGTGCGATGCATCCGACTTTGCTATCGGTGCGGTCCTAAGACAGTACATCGATAAGATGCCGCACGTAATCTACTATGCGAGCCGGACCCTGAATAAAGCCCAAATGAATTACACAACAACCGAGAAAGAGTTCTTGGCTGTTGTGTTTGCTTTAGAGAAATTCAGGCCCTATCTCTTTGGCTCCCCAGTTGTTGTCTACACCGATCATTCAGCTCTGCGACATCTTTGTGCGAAAAAGGATGCAAAATCTCGGTTGATACGTTGGATCCTCTTACTTCAAGAATTTGACCTTGTCATTAAGGACAAAAGAGGATGTGAAAATGTAGTAGCCGGTCATCTTTTACGACTTCCTTCTTCGCTGACGCTTCCTCTCCCAATCGACGACACTTTCCCCAATGAAAAACTCTTGACGATATCTTGCAAACCCTGGTTCGCAGATATTATGAACTACCTGGTGACTGGACTCATACCTGACGATTGGTCAAGTCAGGACAGACTTAGATTTTTATCCCAAGTAAAACACTTTTACTGGGACGGGCCCTACCTGTTCAAGTACTTTTCAGACCAAATCATCCGCCGGTGTGTTCCGGAAAATAAATTCAAGAGTGTGTTGTCTTTTTGCTACGATCAAGCATGTGGCGGGCACTTTGGCCCAAGAAAGACAGCGGAGAAAGTCTTGCAATGTGGCTTTTACTGGCCCGAACTTTTTAAAGATGCACATGAATACTGCAAGACTTGCTCCCGGTGCCAACATTTGGGCCGGATTTCCAGGTGAAATGAGATGCCACTCCAACCAATCTTGGTTGTTGAGATGTTCGATATTTGGGGAATTGACTTCATGGGCCCATTTCCAACCTCTTTTGGGAAGCTGTACATTCTCTTGGCTGTTGATTATGTCTCCAAATGGGTCGACGCAGTTCTGAGCTGGACTAATGACAACAGGGTTGTAATTAAATTCCTTAAAGAAAACATCTTTTCCCGGTTCGGGCACCCTCACGCTATCATTAGCGATAATGGGACGCATTTATGCAATAGGTCTTTTGAGGCCTTAATGCGGAAATACTCAATCAATCATAAGATATCCACGCCCTACCACCCCCAAACAAGTGGGTAAGACGAGGTTTCAAATCGACAGATCAAGCAGATTCTGGAGAAGACGGTTTCCAAGAACCGTAAAGATTGGTCTTTGAAATTAACCGATGCCCTTTGGGCATTTCGAACTGCTTATAAGACTGATCTTGGCATGTCTCTTTATCGGCTTGTTTACGGAAAGGCTTGCCACCTCTCCGTGGAAATCGAACATCGTGCTATTTGGCGATCAAAGAGTTGAATCTCAATCTTGAAGATGCGAGCAGCTATCGGAAGCTGCAACTGAATGAATCGAACGAGTTTCGGGATGAGGATTACGACTACTCGGTTGTTTTAAAGAACCGAACGAAGGTGTTTCATGATAAACACATTATGCACAAAACCTTCACGTCTGGACAACAGGTACTTCTTTATGACACCAGACTCCATTTCCATCTCGGTAAACTTCGATCTCGCTGGAAATGACATTTTCTTGTGCGGTGTGTGTACCCGCACGGCGCTGTGGATTTGGAGAATCCGAAGGACGGTTCGTTTTTCAAAGTAAAAAGACACAGACTAAAACCGGAGCTTAGCACAGAACCATCAGAGGAGCTCCTGATCTTGCAGGAGCCGGTTTACCCTGCATAATCTTTCTTTGTACCACCAAAATTCGGTTATCCAGCCAAAAACAGTAGAGACACTGTTTCAAATAAGTTTGGGGGTATGTATATACTATTTTTGGTATATATATATATATATATATATATATATATATATATATATATATATATGGATATTCTTGTTTGGTGCATATCCGTCTTTATTTTTGACGAGCAATCTTGTCTGGTAATGCTCAGTCTTTGTTCATATTACAAAATAAATATAATAAAATAGAGAACCGCCGCTTTTAACCCTCCATCTATTTTTCCCTCTTGATGTATATTGATAGTGAGGGCACTATCCAGTTTAAGTTTGGGGGTATACTCGGTAAGCTTTCTCCCTTCGCATTCTTTCTCCCTTCGCATTTCATTTGTATATTCTGCATTTGCATACATTTAAAAAAAACCCATAAAAATCGAAAAAGTTTTACAAAAATATAAAAATTTTGTCATCAAGTTAGCTAGTGGGAGAACAAAGATTCGATATTTCGACGGTTTTTTGTTTAATAAAAAAGGAACAACTAGATCCTATTGTTAGATTTTGAAAGCCTGAAAGATAACCCTCCTTTGAATTTAACTGTAGCTATTATACGTCTTTACATCACACTACACGTGTCATGAGATTTGAAAATTAGATGACAAGTATTTTATGTCTGAAAACGTTTAAATTGATAAACTAATTTTTGAGGATCAAATAGGTTTGTTTTGAAATAAGTAATACCAAGAATAATTTTGAAAGTGAAGTGGATATGAATGGATATTATAGATAACTTTATAGGAACTAATTTTGAAGAATAACCCATTTGGAACTTGATTGAAGTGATTACACACCTGATCCACTAAACATGTCTTTTATCCTAAAAAATAATTGAACAACTGGTTATATCTCTGTTCGCATTAAATCGTTATGATTTTCATGCTAAAATTGGTATTTTGTTTTAGGGCCTAGGTAACTTGGGCAATTAAGTCCACCGGGGTGTCTCTACACCTAATGCCTTAAAACCAACCGGTTTGGAAGCATTGGCCCAAAACTCGCTAAGAAACCTAGAAAGTCCAAATTAAAAAAAAGTCAAGCAAGTGTTCTCTCAGAGTTAAAATTCCTAACGGTTCTTTGTGTGAGAATAATCTTGACAAAAGACAAGTTTTTTATAAAAATATTTTTAACGGAGATATGAAGGTTCTATCCTATGATGAAGACTATTGCACGTTTACGAAGGTGTGTACAAAACGAAAACAAGTAAAAGGTGGAGTGAAAAATAAGACCTAGTTTCCTATTAAGGAGGATAGAAATTATGAATTTGAAATCTAACTGGAAAATGGAACTTGAGAAGTACTTATCTCTTTATAAAACTTGTGTGATCCTTTTTAAGTTTTTTATCTAGGCTTTATTTTATGACATGACAAGCTTTAATCGATCCTTTTGAAACTTAACGACACTATTTGCACCGCACGTAAAGACATATAGAATCTTAAGTTAAATAAGAAGCGAGGTGTGAAAAACAAAGGTTTGATATTTCTAAACTTAGGATAATAGAATTGCTAGCTTTGAAACAAAGCCTCAGGGTTAGAATCATAGTTATTTCGCAAAACTAGCTTGACAGGATTTTGTGGGTGAAATCCGCTGAAAACCCTCAGGAGACAACACTCCTCCTACTAGGGACACCTAAAGGTTTAACGGCTTGTTGCACAAGCTCGGTGCAATCGCGTTCCCTGCGAAAGTGAGGTTAGGATTTTTTTGTTTTGCTCGGGACGAGCAAAAGATAAGTTTGGGGGTATTTGTTCATCACTAAAAGCTGTATTTTAATACCGCTCATTCATTATCTATTTTGTTATATATCGGTATTATTAACCAGTGTCTGCTCAGTAATACAGATTACAGGAGTTCATGATAAAATACTGGAAGCACACTCAAAATCACGAATATAACGTTTGGAAGCCAACACTACAAACAGAACAGAAAACCGATCATTGTCCAAAGAGTTCTTTTTGCAAATAGATGTGTGCACACAATTTTGGTCCAACACAATGCAAGTGTGCACATGGACTATGGAGGGGTTGCCTAGGCTACATAACATGATGAAATGGTGCAAGTAGGGAACATGTGCATTAAATACTAAAAGAGTTGATGTGATTTGAAGCATCAAGGTTTCCCTCCAAATCCCTGAGTACAACCCAGGCCTCTATAGAGAAATCAAGCAGCACCATAGTGATATGGGAGAGCACACAAGACCACCCAACAAATACGAGCAAGCTTGCTCGGTTTTGGGCCGGCCACACCCTCCAAAATTCCGAGCTGACCGGCCCCCTAGCCCCATAGATCCCCAATTTTCTGTGGTCCCTCCCTTGATGCCACGTCATCTTATTTTATTGCTTGTTTATTCTTCTTTTTTGCCTATAAATACCAGACCAAGGGGCAAGTGGAGGGGATACTTTCTCTTTAGTTTTGTTTTAGAACTCTTGTAATTTATAACTTGTTTTCCTTTGAACTCTTGAGCTCTTACCCCTTTGTCTTGACCTTGCAACTTCTTCATTGAACTTGCAAGTTTAAGATTTAGGTTCTTGATTTCAATATTAGTTGTATATTGTTTAAAATTCAATAAAGTTCTCATTTCATTACATATGTCTTGCTTTCTACATACTTTGAATTTGTGAAATCATTGCTTTACTTTGATCTTGCAACCTCTTAAGTGAGCTTGCAAGCTTAAAGTTTGGTATTTTGATTTCACATTGGTACGATACTAAAGAACAAGTGACGATATTTGCATATTGAATTTATCGGTTCTTGATCTAACTTTAACTTCTCTTTTCTTGCTATTTTTGCTTTACTCTTTTCTTTTTCATTTTGGTATTGTGAATATGTGTGTAATCGATTTACTTGTTAAGGATAGAATATGGTTAGTTTGTGTTAGGAGATGTGTGTGCTAAAACCTTAAAAACCTTAACTTTGCAATTGAAACTCCGAGCAAACCACTCGCAATTCCGCTCCGTTAGGCACGTTATCTTACCACGGTAGCGGTGAATCCTAATCGTGACCGGATTGCGAATGGTTTGCCGAAGGCTAAGGTCAAGAGACAACAACGGAAGGACAAGGGAGAAGCAATACGGATTTAGCTCAAAATCGCAAATACCGTATTTCAAGTTCCCTAATCCACGTTGTTTCCTATTGCCTTAGTGTCAATATCAAAATTGGGTCTATAAGGAACCGGCAAACATCATCCTCATGCAAGCTAACCTAAAACTACCCTTAACAAGTCTTTTTATTGAACATATCCTAGTTACGACACTTGGTGTAAACACAACACAAAACACGGTATTAACTCGTTAAAACAAGCCTAAAACCCTACCATCTTCCTGCGGACGACCTGTACTCATCACGGCTCGCTACACGCGACACCATTTTTTATTGCGGTAATTTCAAAATTCTTTCTAAACACGACACGGTGAAAACGTTCCAATCACAATTTGAGCCGTAAGCTGCTTCACAACGTTCGTTAGGTCGTCAATTTTCGAATAAAGCTTGGCCATCTCTTTATCTTTGCTCCTGAGCTGTTTTCGAAGCTCTTGAAGCAGCTTTTGCTCCACGGTCCTAGGGCGGAAAGTTGGCTTTTTCTCGCTGTCCGAGCTTGTCTCCACATGGATTGAGGGGTCTTTCTGCCTATCGGCCTCATCGAGAGGATTTTCATCATCCAGCGGAGGAGGCTGATCTTGGAAAGCGGCAATCACATTCAAGCTAGATTGCCGCTGGGCGCGTGCCCGCCAAATAGAAAGTGTGGATAACATATCCGGCCGTCCTTTCATTATTGCTAGCTGATTTTGTGGACCACCGTCTTGGCCCTTCTGTTTTGGTAACAGACAATTGATTAAAGATGACTGGCCTGACCGACTTCTTGAGTAGTGCTGGCGCTTCTTTTCTGTATTTGCCCCGCTGCTTTCGCGTGGTACAAAGCGCCTGACAGACTCTTGAAGAGACAATGTCATGCTTTTTCTGTTGGGGTTGGGACACGTATCATTGTAGCATCGTTCGGACTGCTATCTCCTTGATTCTAGCGGTCATGGCATTTTTCTGAACCCATTTCAGGGTTCGAAAGAATTGCTGACTTTTACGGCCGACTCAGCCATTGTCGTGGGGTGACCCGGCTCTTGGAACCTCACAAGATTCCAATTGGCCGAAGTCCTGGCCCTTTTGTTAGCTCGATACCTGAGCCGATTCTTTCTCAACCTTTCTGTTTTGAGCACTTAGCAGGCTTCGGCCCTTCGGGATGACGTCGTAGACCGACTGACAGAGAGTCCATAGAATATGCCTGCTCGCTCGATCGTCAAGGGCAATGCTTGAGCTTGCTGGAGCTGCTTTGTGGCCCTATTGGTGTTGACGTCCTTTCCCCCAGTTGGAATAGTGGAAAGCCATTCGAATACGGATTTGCATTTGGTGTGGGATGCTCTGGCGACCACGACATTCGGCCTCCTACCCCTTAAGGTCGGTTTGGCCGCTTAGTTTGCCGTGACCTCTGCCAAATGAGCGCTTCCAGCAGGGTAGATGATGACGAAACCAAATTGACAGGGTGGTTCCTCCCATTGCCGGCTGAGACTTGCAGGGAGAACCAAACGAGCATTGATCTTGACTACATACGAGATTGGTGTCGCGTTGGCAGCTGAATTCATCTTGGGAGACATCGTTATTTAAAGTTGATCGTTGCACGAAAGGAACATTACTTCAGTACAAATGTCGGTATATATGTTAAATGAGTTCGCATGAACGCTTGACCCAAGATATGGGAGGAGAGAAAGTTCCCACCAGGCGTACCAGAATCTGTAGGGTGTTTTTAGTCACCCCATTGAGATGGGAATACGCACGCGCTTGTCAGGCGTACTACAGATTCCCTTTAACTAGGGTAGGGGGTTATTGATTGTGAGTATCCGAATCTCCGGCGGCCGCGGACTAAGCTGCCGTTAATTACCCATCGCCATTGGAGCGAGGGAACCTCCGATTGACGGGTCAAACTGATCATGCGAACTCAATGTGCCGTGTACGTGTGCTGTGTTTTGAAAGGGGTTTGGATATATCGGGGCCCTCGCAGAGTTTACTGGGGTCTCGCTCCCCGGTTAGCGAGCTGGGGGTCAAGGGGGCTAGCAGCCCCCTTACGGGATACGGGGCAGCGCCCCGTTAGAATTTTTTTTCCAATGGGGGACATGTTTTGGGTTTGGAGTGCATGGAAAATGAGGGGTGGGGAGCGTTTTAAATACGCGTGCATAGCACGTGGGCGCTAGACGTCCATAGGTCACGTACCTGACGCGTGGGCGTTTCACACCCACGGGTCACATGCCAGGCGTGTGGGCGCTTCGCGCCTATGGGTAGCATGCCAAACGTGTGGGCGCTTGGCACCCGCGGGTCACGTGCCCTGCACACGACCACTGAGCGCTGGGCGCCCGCGGGTCACGTACGCGACACGCGGCCGCTGAGCGCTGGGCGCCCACGGGTCACGTGAGGCGCATGTGGGCGCTGGGCGCCCGTGGGTCACGTGCGCGGAAAGAGACCGCTGGGCGCCCGTGGGTCACGTGCGCGGCATGCGACCGCTGGAAACACCGGCGGAAAAGTGGCTTAGCCCCTGGGCTGAGAGTTGAACTCTTAAGGGTCCTTAAAGTTGAACTCCTGACAGGGATTATGTGTAGATTTGGAGTTAAACTCCTAAAAGGGTTTTGTTTATGGATTTAAACTCCAACAGATCTTAAATGGAGTTAAACTCCTAGAAATCTTTAGAAATGACCGAAGGGGACCCCTTTCTTCTTCCCTTTGGCCCTGGATCTTTCCCAAAGTGGAATTTTTGGAGGTAGGTCTCCTTCTTCCTCCTCTTCTGTTGGCCGGATCTTGGAGAAAAAGCGGGGTGAGATTTAAAAATCTCCCATTTTTTAAGATCTGATGGAAGATCTGAGTTCCCCTTCGAGGGTTTGACAGTGAAAAATTGTTTATTTTTAGAAAAGGAAGAGTTAAACTCTTGATTTAATTCAAAAAGAGGAAGAAGGTTTTAGAATCTTGAGGAAGGAGAAGGAAGCACATACCCTAATTTTTTTAGAGAGAAAAAAGTTCTCATTGATTTTTCATCATGTTGCCTTTATAGGCTACACATTTTACATATAGCCCCTTGGGCTTTGCCAAATTGCACTTATGCCACCCCATGCCTTATGTGCTTATCTCTTTTTGCACATAAGCCATGGGGTTTACAAAATTTTGGCTTTTTGCTTATTTTACATACATTTATTTCTATACATATATATAAAAAAAAAGAATTACATTAAAACAATTTATGGCTTCATTATTTTTGTCATGGGGGCGGTCCCGTTGACCTGGGCTTGAGCCCACTTGGCTTGGAGTTGACTTTGATTTTGACTTGGTCAACCGGCGTGTAATTTTTGACCCCAACAAGGGCAAAGGAGCGCCGTTGCTAATCGTCCCACTCAACGTGAAAAGAATAATTCTTTTGGATGCGGCTCTCATCCCCCATATACCAGCCGAACCTCTCGGCATAATCGCCGTTATAACGATAATCGGGGGTAAAGAACAGGGGGATTGGTGCTGTCATGCCCCACTCCCAATACAGAGAGTATTGTCCGCTCTGGCCGAAACCGCACGGTTTTATCCTTTGGAGCGAACCGGACCCGACCAGGGGCCACTTCCCAGGAGGTCACCCATCCCAGGACTTCTCTGGCCCGAGCACGCTTAACTACGGAGTTCTCAAACTCCTGTACTGCCAGTTCACTTAAAAGGTGCCTCTGTATTGAAGAGTGGTATCATTCCATTTATAGTACAGATCTGCCCCCTTTCGGAATGTATTCCGAAGAGTCCCCATTGTTCTACAGTAGGTCCCACGGACTCAAGAGGTGGCCCCCACGGATTCAAGAGGTGGCCCCCGCCCACTTAACACGACACTTGGCGTGGCACTTTGTTCCGTGTGGCACTTTGCTCCGTGAGCAAGAACCGGGTCCCGACATTCTCCCCACATTTGAACAACGGTTCGTCCTCGAACCACAGACCTACTATTGAGGGACCAGCTCTGATACCAACTAAACCATGTCACGCCCCGCTTCCCAAAATACGGAAAACGAGGGATGACTAGGCCAGCCATGCTCCTACGGCCAAGGAATCATCCCTCCGTAGTCACACTTCGGCTTCTAGCATTACATGGTAATCAGTAAATAAAGCACAGTATTAAAGGAATCACATCACTAATTTATTACATTAAAATTCCATTGTTCACAAATTACAGATAACAAGAACAATTACTAACCAAGTTCAATCTCACGATCACTTTTATGGAAAGCAGTAAAGATAGGAAGTACACCAGACTATATCTCTGTGAACTCGAAGGGTAGATCCGTCTCCTGTGCTGGTCCTCCCGCGGGATCTGAGCATGCATACTCAGGTCGTCAGAGCGACACAATAACAATATTATTATAATAAGATGAAACATGTATATGAGGTAATACTGGTGTAGGAACAATGCAAGTAATCACTATGTCACTATATGATGCAGAACATGTTATGTGTCCCTATCGGTCTCTAGGTCATGCTTGAAATCACATAGTGGAAGGAGGATCATGTTTAACAGGAGTCTCGTACATACCCGAGACAACGGCCCACGTGCCCGGGACATAATCCTGTCAGCCGGATCGCTAGATCCTACCCTACATGTATCAGTATCACGGTTCGAATGATCATCCTCTAAACACAGTCCCGCTAAATACGATACTCTTTCCACTTTGATTTCCCCTTTTTCCCCAGGCTACACTATTTATGATTTTGGTCTAGTTGTGTACAAGTATACCAATGGCACGGTTTTATCACTGTTTACTGTATCAATCACTGTCACGAATATTCACTTTCCATTGGTGTACTCGTCACTCCTAAACCAACATCTATCACGCACGATAATGCAATGTCCACACGTACTAACACTGAGTATATGGCAAGGGTATGATATATGTATGTATGCTACCAATGAGCTCTATATGTTAACCAACATGCATATCATTAACTAAAATAAATTGCATGAATTAATATGTTAAGAATTCAGCAAAATGATACAAGTAAGATAAACAGAACATTCAGTCAGTGATTCATCAAAATTTGTTTCAGTTCAATCGGGATTCCGGTTTTCAAGATATAGCTGTTTCATTTTAAGTGCTCGCGGCTGGAAATGCAATTTCAGAACTGAACGTCCGTTTCGCGGCATGAATTTCACCCAGTTGGGCTCAGAATTTAGCGATGTTTCAGTTAAATGAAATCTAGGGTTTTCAATAGAGTATTCAATGCAATAGACGGATCCTCAATCGCATCTGTACGTTGAAAGTTATACACAGTTTAACCTCAGTGTGTCATTTCTGGATCTGTTCTGGACAGTTATACGTTCTGCCCTTTTAAATACAGTTTAAAATAGCAAATGGCGATGAAACGGAATGGAACCACCTGTTTTATTCAGCTAACAGAGTTATCTTTAATCTAATGTAGAGTTCCGTAACATACGACTTCAGGAAACACAGTGACACAGGTCTTGGGACAGAACACAATAATCAGAAAATATCTGGACTGCAGTCCAGAGTCGCATTCCGATCTAATTATCATCATGTTTACAGAACAGAAATCATTAGAATTTTACATAGGGTTAAATTTCGTCGAGTCGGCTTCGATTTAAGCCCTCGAACACATCATTCCACTATGTATGTAATTTACGGTGATTTTATTCATTTTCAGATACGAGAAAATATTAGTTTTAACGGCGTATTTGGGGGTATCAATTTTTGTCACTAACAATCGTATTTTCCAGCGAGATCCATACACTATATTTATCATCAAATGGGCCAACAGAAAATATTGGTTTCCGTCAAAATAAAGAATTATATTAATTGGGGACTAGCATCGAACACTTAGGTCACAATATATATCGTTAATCGGCAATTTTATAAACTATGCGATTTAGGTTTGTAACACAACTATATTAGCATGAAGCAAGTAAACACTTGCCTGGAAACGTCTCGGGGTCGTACGGCAGCAGTGGCGTCACGAACGCATGACGTACGCCGTGTAACGGATTCTCGCGAGCTTGGTTCAAGACACGGATTTTTGCGTCGGAGTTGTCCGGAGTTGTTGCACGGTCACTGGGCGTTGAGGGGTGCTTGATAATCCTCTGCGAGTGTACTGGGGTCGACGACGGTCGACGGCGGTCGACGGCGTCGCTCCGGCAACGTGCATAGTGCAGTTCACAGTGAGGGGGAAAATGTTTGAAAATGGGTTTTGGAAAGAGAGGGGGAGCAGTGGGGTCGGGTTTGGAGTGATGAGGATGGTGCTGAGGATGTGGAGGTCAACGACGTGGTGGGGGTCGCCGGTGTCGAGGAGGCGTGCAGGGGTGACTCGAGCTCGGCGGATAATGGGTTTTTGTGTGCAGAGGTTGGATTGATGGAGGGGCTCGGGTTGAAGAAGTGTGAAGCCTTAGAGGGAGAAGACTGGTGGAGGATGAATGAGGAATCGCTGACGGTTGTCGAGGGTCGTCACCGGCGGCGACGAGAGGAAATTTTTTTTGTGCTCGGTGAGTTTTTTTTTGTGAGGGAGAGAAATGAGGGATAGATTTGAGATACAGAGAAGAGAGAGGTGAGGGTGTGAGGAAGGGAACGAGATTGAAATCGTGGGTGTAACGTCGCAATGATAGGCGTGAGCAAGGGCGCGGGCTGCGGCGGAGGAAATGATCGCAAGCGGGTAAAGGGGATGTTACCGTTGGGAATTTTAAAGAAAATGAACAGTAGAGGGGTCGGGTGAGTTGAGGAAAATGGAAAAGGAGTTGGGTTGCTGAACTGGGCCGGGCCCGTAAAAAAAATTCCCTTTAAAAAATTGTGTGGGCTGAGATGAGAAAACGGGCTGGGGGATAAATGAATTTAGGAATTTTATTTAAAAATTTGAGTGGGCTGGGTTTTATATATATATATACATAAATTATGTTTTGGGCTCGTTTTAATTTAATTTAAATCCTCATTTTGGGCTGGGTTGGTTTAAGGGTTTTAGGTTTCAGTATTTTCTTTGTGTTTATTTTGTTTTGGAAGAAACTTTAAATATTAAAACCTAATCAACATATTTTCACACAAGATAAATAGAAGAAAAATAGGGTTAATATTTGGGGAACTAGGAAAAGTATAGAACGATTCTCATTGAAGAAAACGGGGATTTACATGTGCCTCCCCTTATCTCTATCGGGCCTCAGCCTGTGGGACTGATTTGGCCCTTGAGTCCCCCTCTCGGGGTGGGGCTGCCGTACATCTACAAGAAATATCAAGACACGCAATATCAAGAAAAAAAAATATTTAGAAATCAAGGATTGACGAATATTGAAGTGCGATATATACCTCCTGCGACAACAGCATGAGCCTGGGCCCAAGCAGCAGCACGAGTGGGACGATAGTTCCTCCGGTGAGGAACATCCGGAGACCCGGACGTGGACGTATCCCCTTCAACTATAAAATAAACATTGATGATAAAATTACATGAAATTCATGGTTATTCTTAGAGGATATGTAAAATAAAAAAACTAATTTTCATAAAAATAAAGGCTAACTACATCCACCAAAAAGGTAAAACTAATTGAAAACTTAAATTATTTGCATTTGGGCCCTTTGGATAGGCTACTGTGTCCAAGTCATCGTCTTTTTTATGAAAAAGATTTTATATTTAAGAATACTAATCTGCAGACTGCGCGGAGGGTACGGAAGTGGCCTCTGCGCCAGATGTGGATGCACCACCTACAATTAGACAATTAAAAATAGATTATATAAGTAATTGAAAAAAGAATATGTGTATATCTATAATATAACAATCTAAATCGATATGAATGTAATATAGGATATATAAACATACTTACAGGTGCGGTGGTGGTTTCTGCCCGGGATGTGGAGGAACCACCTACAGCAAGACAATCAAAAATTGATTATATAAGTAATTGTAAAAAGAATGTGTGTATATTTATAATATAACATTCTAAATCAATATGTATGCAATATAGAATATAAACATACCAGCAGGTGCGGTAGTGGGCTCTGCCTCTGATGTGGACGCACCACCTACAGTTAGACAATTAAAAATTGACTATATAAGTAACTTTAAAATAAATATGTGTGTATATCTATAATATTACATTCAAAATGAATATACGTGCAATATACCTGCAGGTGTGGCAATGTCCATACAGAAGGAGTCATCCGAAGGGGATACAGATCGGGGTGCAAGACTAGCCCTCTGGAGCTTCCTACGCAGCTCTCCAGGTGGCAGAACCGCTCTGCCTTTGCCGCTGCCGTGGTTGGTGCTCTTGCCGCCCACCACTGCTCTCGGCGTCGTCATCAGACCTAGATAAAAATAAAATCACTACATATGCATGCAATATATGTATAGATCATAAAAATGTGAAGTAATAATATAACATTACTGATAACTTTTTCGTTTCGTAGATGCATTAGACATAACTACTTGGATTTCATCACTGATATCATTTATAACCGACGTAACTTCACGTTTAGCCGAAAACAACCCGTCTTTGGAGACAGATGGTCGGAGCACTCCAAGTCTTCTCTCTTCTTCATCCTCATCGCTGTCCTCCATACAATCCTCAAATTCTAAGACATCATAAACATTCCTGAGTTTCCAACGGCATACGACACTCCATTCTGGATGCTTCAAGCACCGTGAGTAGTATACTTGAAACGCTTGTTGCAGAAAAATAAATAGATTGTCCTGATCGTAAAATCGAAGTGTGTTTACACTAATCAATCTATATTCATCTTTCCAAATCTCTTGATTGTTTCTCTACTTATCCGTATCGGTTCGTGTATCGTTCCAAATACATTGAAATATATAAAACGGTTCTGATCGTCCGGGATATTGGATGCCAAGTATGCAATTTAAGTATCCATAATAAATCACACCATCCAATCATACGGTCGCAATTCCACTATTCTGAGTGGTTCGAGATGTTTCTATGTACTTAATTTCAAATTTGTATCCAAGGATACCGAATCCTTTATAGTATGCAAGCTCCATACTAAGAAACTGAGCTAAATATCTTGAATCTCTCTCTAATGATGCAAATAAGTTCGGATCGTGGATCTAACAAAACAAATTTTATGACAAACACATAATGATGTAGGTTTAGATTAAGACAACCCGTCGCAATAATATATTATTCGAACAACTTATATGATCTGCAACTCAATCGCAAAAATTATTTTGATGATATTTTTCCAACTGTTCATCCTTCCAATCAGGTTGTCCCTCACGTACTTCATCAATATGAATTCTGTTCTCAACAATAAATTATTACATTAATATTATATCATTTCACACACACACACACATTACTCTTTAATTTTTTCAAGACATATGCTATTGAGGAGGATAAACCGATATATCTTATTGATAAACATGGGGTCTACTCTCTTATAATCAATTTTACCATATGACCCGTCCTGAATTCTCCGAGGCCGATTAAACTTCGTTTCAATGTTCTCGTCCAGATAGCAGGAACAAAATGTGGTTATTTTATCTAGAAGAAAACCTTGCATGATAGAACCATCTGGTCGATTTCTATTGCGTATATACTTTTTTTAGAGTGTAGAGCCACCTAATGAAAAATATATTAAATAAATAAATACGGGCATATAAGACAACAATAATTTTACAAAATGCGTGAAACGAAAAATTCAACGTACCTTTCGACGGGATACATCCATCAATATTGTACCGGTCCGGCAAACTTAGCCTCTGTTGCAAAATGAACTATCAGGTGTATTATGATATCGAAGAATGACAACAGAAAAATACGCTCAAAATCGCAAAGTATCAAGAAAATAGAATTTTCTAGATTCTCCAGCATCACAACATCCAAAGTTTTAGTGCATAATTCCCCAAAAAAGCAACAAAGGTCATTTATTACTACACCAATCAATTCGGGAATGGAAGTCCTGAGGGCTAATGGGAGAAGGTGCATCATAATAACATGGTGATCATGACATTTCAGCCCGTCGATCTTGCCTTTCACAATCTTTATTTTCTTACTAAATGATCCTGGGAAACCTGTGGAAACTTTCAAATCATGCAACATTTGCAGAAACCTTTTCTTCTCCAATTGTGACATATGATACACGGCATTAGGAAGTACAAACTTGCCTAGTTTACCCGCTATCGGTTTAGAATGCAATTCACTTCTAATTTCTCAGTCCTGAAGATCCATCCATGCACGGAGGTTGTCTTTCAATTTTCCGTCTTTACAAAGAAACAAGTTAAGTATATGCTTGGATACTCCCTTCTCTATGTGCATAACGTCCAGACAATGACGCAATAATTTTTTTGACCAGTACGGAAGCTCGTAGAAAATGATTAACTTGTTCCGGTATGATAGTTTGTCATGTTTTGCCGGATCTATCCCGAAGGTCACGTTATTGTAATCATCACACTGAGCAATTATGTGCTCTCCGGACAATGAGGCTGAAGGCTAAAGAAGCTCTTGATTACCATTAAAGTAAGCATTGTATAACCTGTAGGGATGGTCTGATGGCAGGAAACACCGATGGCAGCAATAACAAACCTTTCTGCTAAAATTCAATTATTTCGATGTTGTATCTTGATGGCAGCAAGGCCATGCTTTTTGACCATGTACAGATCAACCTGATAGCATTCCATATGAAGGAAAGTCATTAATTGTCCATATTAAAACCGCACGCATCGTGAATTTTGTATTTGTATTTGCATCATAAGTCTTTACACCATCAATGAATAAAGATTCCAACTCATCAATCAGAGGTCGAAGATAAACGTTGATAATGTTTCCCGGTGAGTTTGTTCTATCAAGAAGAAGTATCATAAAGTAGGATTGATTCATAGCCAACCAAGACGACAGATTATAAACCATCATTACAACGGGCCATGTGCTATGGCTTCCAACCATATAGTTGAATGGGTAGAAGCCATACTAGCTAGTCCGAGCCTGACATTGCGAGGATCACTACTGAATGTTTGGTTCCTCCTATCAAAATCCTTCCATGTCGGTGAATCTCTTGGATGACTCATTTTTCCATTTTCGCTTGGAGCAACACGGTGATGCCAAATAATTGTCTCGGCTATTTTCTTGCACCTGAATAGCCTCTGCAGTCTCTGTGTTATGAGAAAGTATCGTGCTATCTTGACAAGTATATCAGGCTTCTTATCAGATTCTTTAGGCTTATATCTGGCCTTTCCGCATGTTGGACACTCTTTCAAATCTGAATTCTCTTTCCGGTACAACTCGCAATCTTTGGGACATGAATGAATCTTCTCACAGTTCAGACCTAAATCAGACATCATCTTCTGAGCTTCATACTATCTCTCAGGCACGTTATTTCCCTGGGGCATAGAATCTTTCAAGAACTTCAGAAATATCGTGAATGACTTGTTGCTCCATCCATTTAGGTACTTAATCTGGAAAAGTTGAACGAACCATGATAGGGTGGAATACTTTGCATTCGTATAAATTGGTCTTCTAGCATCATTCATGAACTTTTCATACTTATCCGCACACGGTCCTTGACCGGAAGAAATGTCTTCTTCGGTAGGATTACTATCACTAAGGGATGCCTATACCATATCCTCCATTTCTTCTCCTGGAAAGAAGTTTTCATCTTCTTCTTCTTCTTCTTCCGCCGCATTATATGTTGGGTTATGATAGTGCCCTGGCCATTTACCGTGGCCGATGCGAAACAAAAATGATGTTTAAAAAACTCGGCGCTAACGAACCCTTCTAGAATCGAACCATAAACCTACACAAACAAACTATAATGAGCTAAACTACAAGGTTAGAAATGGTTATACCGAATGAACCGTGTTCTTCGGTCTTCAACCATCTTCCTTGGCTCCTTGAGGCGTCCTCGATTGAACTTGGCCGCCGGTCATCCTCCGTCGAAGATGATCCACCCGAGGGATGTAGCTCATGGCTCTAGCTCCATACCAAAGATCAAGTGAAGCAACTAGGGACTCTAGGTTGCTAATCTAGAGTGCCTAAGATGTAGTGAAGTGTTCAAAGTGTTTATCCATCTCACATCCTCTCTTGATTCTCAACTCATAAGATTGTAGAGAGGAGGTTGAGGATGAAGGTAGAGGAACATAAGAAACTCAAGAGGAGAGTGAAGCTAATGGTGAGGAGAAGAATAACTCATGAAGGAAAAATCAACCATCCTTCATCATTCATCAAGTGTGGAAAAAATAATAACAAGGATGTTTTATAAAACACATTTTTCCAATATAAAGTGCAACCCATGCTTGAATAGTTTGCACAAATGAATTAACAATTCATTTGTGCAACACTATGCAAGCATGGTCCTCACCATACTCCCCTCTCCTTTTCCACCTCATTTTCCATTAAAAATAAATAGAGAAATCTAAAATGAGGTATCCACCTTCTAGAATATTATCTGTACAAATACGGATTACACTCTACTGTATATACATACATGTATTCGTACCGAAATACGAATACCCATAAAGATAGAATAACACAAAGAACATAATATTAGAATATACATATCGAAATATATATACGTAAATTATTAAATCAATACCTGATTTAATAATCCGGCTCAAACCCAAGCCGGCTAATATTATCAACCGTCCGATCGAAAGTCCGGGTACATAGTACGATCGATCGATCGGAACCCTGCACGTATCCAATACGGCTACTACATCATTTATCCAGAACCAGGGAAACCCTCTGTGTGGGACTCTAAAGACTCGTCAATACGCTGGCAGTGGGTATAACTACAGGCACGTCAGCGGCACTAGCTGTACGTAACGGCTACCCAGGTATTGAGCGAAAGGAAGGCCGACGAGCAAACTCATCCGAACCCCTACTGAGCCTGTCCGTGACAATCTCCGTTGCGTTCGAGATCTGTAATACCGCATAATGCATGTACATGATGATAAAGTCAAACCAGATAGCATACTATCATCTTGAGTAAGGCCGTTCTACCCTTATAGGTCCTCCCTCAATCATCACAATCGTGTGACTGCGATTACAATAATTGACTTGAGGGCACTATAGACAACAATCTCCCACTTGCACTTAAGGCTAATTATTGCGGTGTCGCATACACACAGCCCGTGTGATACCGAGCACCCAACTTCTCTACTAATCAGTCTATTGCGTTCAAGAAATAGCCTTAGTGAGTGGATTCGCTCCAATATTTCTATATTTATCTCTCTGTATCTCAACTTCGCGGAGAAAGAATATCTCCCGAAAAAGAGCGATACCTGTCTTAGAATTTGTCTGGATATCTGAAGGGACCCAGTTCACAAATGAACTCCAAATCCAACAAACTTCTTAGACCGTATCTTCCACTAAATTTAATCAGTATCATGCGCCATGCCTTCCTCAGTATCCTCTTGGACCACCTGTCCAACATAATGCTCCTAAAAAAGAGGGAAAACTATAACTCTGACAGCCACTCTGTCATCCAGGTCACTTTGGAAGCCAGAAATGATATTTGCCTCCTGAAGGAGGCTGCCATTACCATATTCCAAGAATATCCACTTATGTTCATAATTGTTTCCCAATGTTTCTCCAGGATTGGATTAATATATACTTATTGCAGCCTATGCAAAATCAATATTCGGTGTGGTACTTGACATCTCATGATTGACTCAATTACCTAAGCAAGAGATATGCCAATCATGCAAATCCCTCCCCTCATCAGTCTAGAAGACATCTCTTTAGAGAGGGTAACTCCATCATCTGCGGGTACACCGCCATACAAGGAGTTGTCCATTCTAAAACACTTTAGAATAGTATCAAGTACCCGAATTGGGACACTTCCCAAATCTAGATCTAGTTACCAGAATCCCTAATATTTTATCCAGATCCTATGTGGAGAAACAACTTATGACAACCACAGTATAACCGATCATAGTATAGGAAGATCACTTTCTATTAAGTGCATGTCATCCAAATACCAGGACATCACTTCCTACTACCTTCTTATCAGGTCCATCTCACTTTATAAAATAAACTGATATAGGTAAACGTCATAGACATAATTTCAAAAAGTTATATCTCACTTTATAAAATAAACGTACAAATATATCGGTTTGAAATTGGTGCATAACGACGGATATTCAAAACCAAATATTTGTCGTCAGGCAAAACCCTGGTGATTTCCTCAAATATCACCAATTACAAAGAATTTTGATAAATAGAGGATCTAATCACCCAATTCCTAATATTCTACTCCTATTCAGCATCCGTAACGCCATACAGATGTGAAAATCAAATCTAGTAAATACATACTCTGGAGTTAGAATCTAATTAGGAAAATAGTTTTCAATTAACACCGCACAGTAAAACTGAAACATGAAAATGTTTCGAAGGGATAGCCGGCTATTCCTTGTAATACCTCTTCCACTATCCAGATTCATGACAATAACCATATATTTCCTTGTCCTCACTCCAATCCCTTTATATGTCTTTACTTCTTACCTTCTGTACATCTTACTTACGCTAAATGGTTTTCTTCCTTCCCTACCTTTCGGCACCAGCCTAAGGTTTGGAAGAAGACTATCCAATAAGAGTAATAGGTGTACTCTCCTAACACTAGGAGCCCTCGCAACCTGAGAGAAGGTAAAGAGAAAATACAACCGAATAATCCTATTCAATTTCTCCCGAACTGGAAACCATTCTCGAACTGAAACAAGTTTTTTCGAGTTCGTATGTAACTATACGATGGAATATCCAATCAATATGGATCTTCGTAGTGATACGGAGTGTTCTGGAAAAATGCAAAAGGGAAAATAGGAGCAGCAGAGATATATGCAACTTAATGACAATCCAAAAGCCAAAGTGTTTTAAGAAGTTTCGGTTAACTTGGTTCATGAGTTTTAGTTTGAGGTCGGGTCATGGTCGCTGCCAAAGAGAGAGAGAAAAGAAAAACTCAGCGTGCACTCTAACCTAAATTAGATTGGTTAATCACTTTATCTAATCAGGATGGCTCTCACTGTTTCCTCGAATTCTCCTTCAAATCCTAAAAGGAGAATTAGTCGGGATCATCCGAAAATCACCCGAAAAGTAACACCTACTCATCAGTGGGAATCAGGATCCAACTATCATCGCATGATGACTTGATGGAAGCCACTCAAGTCACCACACTCCAGAAGGTATGCGCATGCCTGGCAAGTTTCTTGTATATTTGAAACCCCCGATGTGGTTTTTGCCCCAAGCACTTATGATCTTGACTTTGGCCAACAAATCATAACATGTAGGTCAAGTTCTACCCGTCATTATCCAGATTGATTTAGACCCACCGCACACACCGTTGACTTTGGCGAACAAAGTGGTACGACTGTCCTAAACCAATGCATTTATTTATGCTACGGATAAGCAACACACAGCTACCATTCACGATGCCTTGAGTTTGGCCAACAAACACCGCATGAATACTATGTGCTACTTTATTCGAAACGACGGAGGGCTATGGCTGGTTTTTGGTGAAAAACCTTTACCGTAATGAACTTGATATCGTTGAAGGAACCTGAGCAGTTTTACAAATATATGGTGACGTAAACTTTTGCTAAAAAGGCCACTCCCTGTGAAGGGATCTCGGCTCTTTCCTCATCGAATGTGGTGCAGGATATTCTTAACTGAATACCACGATACAAAACAAAAAAATCGATTATAGTAAAGTTATTACACTGACGCAAACTTTTGCCTAAGAAGTCACTCCCTATAAAGGGATCTCGACTCTTGCCTCGTCAAATGAGGTGCTGGATATTCAGAACCGAATACCGCTGTGCAAAGCAAAAGAATCGTCTGTAATGTCAGTTTTTTAAAAATTGGTTCCAACAACATCATTTAGGTTTTTTTTTCCTTTGCATTAATCAAAGTTAACGAAGTCCCATCAATTAATCCATATCACACCAGAAAAAGGAATGAAAATACAATATACATATATACCATCCGCATTCGCCATGAGGCCCTGTCATGCACCGTTAGGTTACTTAACTAACGGCAGAGCGGGGGCTGGACTAGCGCGGATGCAAAACATATACAATAGCTACTAGTATGTATGTGTGTGTGTGTGTGTGTGTGTGTGTGTGTGTATATATATATATATAACATTCGTCTCAGGAATGATATAAGCAACATCATAGAACATTAACAAGCAACACAGAATGGTGGATAATCTTGGAGTCTCGGGTTTCATTTGAGACGCAAATGAGAACTGACGTTCCCGGTCTTGTGGATAGCCTATGCAATGAAAACCTGGACCCCTACTAACGCGGCAAGTTACCTGCCAATCCCAGAAATGAGTCAACCCCAATCAACAAAGTGAATGGGCCACCCAGCATTTCACGGAATCCGGTAACTTGAGCACCCCTCAATGGGTCATCCTATACCCCCTATGAGTGCGGCGAATAGCCCGCCAATTCTAGAGTGAAGCCCCCTCCGTTTCAACGCTATGAGATGCGGGCTTGTTTCCTTCTAGAACCCGGCTATTCGAACACTCAACCGTGGGGTAATTCTAGTACAAAAAAGAAAAAAATATGTACAAAGGTGACATCGACCTCAACACGGTCGTGCCCCAATCAAATAATATACAATCTAGCAGAGACGACTGTCCACATGTCGGACGCTCACCCCGCAATAACAAATATACAAATAAATCTTAACTGTACTACTACCATTACACCGCAAACTATCCACCACGACAATCCAACCACAATATCATCATAATCACAGAACATCAACGTGAATGTCATGTTCGCAAATCCGTATAATTGAACATATAGCAGTTAGACGGGTTATACCGCTCAATGACATTTACGGTCGCAGATAGTAATGTATGCACTGAAACTTATAAACAGTGTTAAAATGGCGACTTCGAAATACTCCGTATTGCCTCAAACCAAAGATGACAGAATATGAAATCTGGGAAAAATCAAACAATACCTAAAAACCAATATTCAAGAGTCCAGAACACCACCAAAATTTCAAGACCTAAATGCCAAGGAGGACCGGCGAGGCCGGTAAAATGAGGAATCTCGCCGGTCCAAACTTGGTGTTTGGGGCTCATTTTTCAATGGTGTTCTAGATATCACATGAGTAGCCTTCTGCAATTGTTTAAAAAAATTTGAAGACTTTAAAAATTCGACAGAAACTTGAATATTGTTTCGATTGTTTTGGAGTTGTTTCGGTTTCGTAATTTTAAACATCGTTTAAACTTCTAGTTAAGGGTTTATGGGCTGGCTCTGATACCATGTTAAGTTAGTCAGGGCAGCGGAAACTGGCCGTGATCCCCATAGGTCCCTCAGCAGCTACTTTTTACGTAATCCCCTCATGACGTACTACAACCAGCCGGACCATATAACCGCACGAGGCACCCTGGGGGTAAGAGCTTATGCTTCACCACTACTGTCACCACAGTGAGAACTCCCCATGGGTCGGCATCCCTGCCTAATAGCTTTGATACCATATTGGGTTATGATAGTGCCCTGGCCATCTACCGTGGCCTGCGGAACAAAAATGACGTTTAAAAACTTGACGCAAACGAACTCGTCTAGAATTGAACTATAAACCTATACTAGCAAACTATAATGAGCTAAATTACAAGGTTAGAAATGGTAATACCGAATGGACCGTGTCCTTCGGTCTTCAACCATCTTCCTTGGCTCCTTGAGGCATCCTCGATTGAACTTGACCTCCGGTCTTCCTCCGTCGAAGATGATCCACCCGAGGGATGCAGCTCATAGCTCTAGCTCCACACCAAAGATCAAGTGAAGCAACTTGAGACTCTAGGTTGCTAACCTAAAGTGCCTATAATGTAGTGAAGTGTTCAAAGTGTTTATCTATCTCAGCTCCTCTCTTGATTCTCAACTCATGAGATTGTAGAGAGGAGGTTGAGGATGGAGGTGGAAGACCACAAGAAACTCAAGAGGAGAATGAAGCTAATGGCGAGGAGAAGAAAAACTCATGAAGAAAAAATCAACCATCCTTCATCATTCATCAAGTGTGGAAAAAATAATAACAAGCATGTTTTATAAAACACATTTTTCCAATATAAAATGCAACCAATGCTTGAATAGTTTGCACAAATGAATTAACAATTCATTTGTGCAACACTATGCAAGCATGGTCCTCACCATACTCCCCTCTCTTCTTTTCCACCTCATTTCCCATTAAAAATAAATAGAGAAATCTAAAATGAGATGTCCACCTTCTAGAATGTTATCTGTACAAATACGGATTACACTCTATTGTATATACATACCTGTATTCGTACCGAAATACGAATACCCAAAGAGATAGAATAACACAAAAAAAAATACTAGAATATATATATCAAAATATATATACGTAAATTATTAAATCAATACCTGATTTAATAATCCGGCTCAAACTAAAGCCGACTAGTATTATCAACCGTCCGATCGAAAGTTCGGGTACATAGTACAATCAATCGATCGGAACCCTGCACGTATCCAATACGGTTACTACATCATTTCGCCAGAACCAGGGAAACCCTCTGTGTGGGATTCTAAAGACTCATCAATACGCTTGCAGCGGGTTTAACCACAAGCACGTCAGCAGCACTAGCTGTACGTAACGGTTACCCAGGTATTGAGCAAAAGGAAGGCCGACTAGCAAACTCATCCGAACCCCTACTGAGCCTGTCCGTGACAATCTCCGTACAGTTCAATTTGTTCGTCTAGGAGTATCGCATATTGAGTTTTGGGGGTGGATAAAATCAGACCCCTAATAACATGATATTTCGTGTCGGTATGAAGCCCATCACCAACTGAGAAACTACTAATCTAAATCAGTAATTCTCGTCTACCTTGGCCAATCATTTCTGGTGATGGCCACCCATGCACCGCGCGACATCAATCCCCAATACGGGGAGAGACGAATCCCCGACGATCTGCTCACTGTCTCTATGTGGCTCGGAACTGTACCCAACTAAAACCTGTTTGCATGACTCCTTTAAGCCATGATAGGGTAGTAATAAAAGCACAGTGGGAACTCACACGAGACAAATGACGATCTCAGGTCGACAGACTAACCTGTACTCATGTCACCTTGGAACTGCTATCTGACAATAGGTATAATACCATCTAACATGTTCCCGGCGAATCTGTCCAGTGTACTCATAACCCATTGAGCACTTGTATACTATCCTAGGTGACTGAATGAAACCAATGGCTTGTGAGACCGGCCACCGCCCTTCTTCAGGGTCTCGAAAAGTATACACTGGTCTACTTGGGAGTATCAATGCCCACTCTCGATATTCCCTCGACTAGGGATATTTAAGGGTGTGCTTATAGACCACCCAACTCTCACGTATATGATCGGCATCATAATGCTGGTAGTCAAGCAAGAATCATATGGGCTCTATCAACATATAATAGTGATATGTAATACCACATAATGCCTGTACATGATGATAAAAGCAAACCTGATAGCATACTATCATCTTGAGTAAGGCTGTTCTACCCGTATAGATCCTCCCTCAATTATCACAACCGTGTGCCTGCAATTACAATAATTTACTTGAGGGCGCTATAGCTAACATTATTGTCTTCTCTTTCTTCTTCCGCCGCATTACCGTCTTCTTCTTGTTTTTATCCGTGATACAGCAAAGTTATATAAAGTCTAGTAAAACCATGTTTAATGATGTGAAGCTTTACGATTTCTACCTTTTGCCAGAACTTATTCACACATCTGTTGCACGGGCAAAGAACTTCTCTAACATGATCTTATTATGTGTGCATGCAAATTCAATGAAAGCAGCAACTCCTGCGACAAACTTAGATTGCATGCGTTGTTGCTTATCCACGTACATCCAGTGCTTAACTCTGATGTACTCATGGGTATTGTTAGACTGTATAACATATAAATTGTAAATTATGGATTTTGGTTTTTTATGGTGACTATATTGAGAAATCTAAGAACGAGATATTTATTGACAAAGAAGAAAATCCGTAGGGGCAAGTTTGTCGTTAAAAAGGATAAATTATCGATTAACAAAGTTAGGTTTGAAAACACCCGAGTATGAGTTGTATCTGTGTATGTGTGTTTTAATTTATGATTTCGTTTAGTTGTAGGGTTGTTAGTGTGTATGTGCTTTGTGTATGCGTGTGTTGTGTATTCATGTTGTATGTGTGTGTTTGAGCTGTCGGGGGTAAGGTTTCTATCCTATTAAGAATGTATAGAACTGACGCCTATTTGCTTATGCTTTCATCTGTTTCGAGTAAATTTCGGCAACACCTCCCCGCTATTCTTCGAGTACACTGTAATAGAATAGATAATCATTTTAATACTGTGAAACAACATTGAAATGAATATCTAATCTATTTTTGCATACGGAACCAATGGAAAAGTACCAAAGAAATAACTCGAAACAAAGTGAATGCAGGTGCTTTCTTTATACATTCCTAACTTGTCTAAATTGGACAAATTTATCGGTTATCATATGATTGAATCTTCTCGTCACATAGACTACACGACGGTTGTTAGTATCGAACGATACCGTCCGATATTGAACAAGCTTCGTACAGTTTTATGTCACGACAAATATCGAATTTAGGCTAACCGATAGACGGGGACTAAGTCGCACTTTGATTTTCACATATGACGATGGATGAGCATATGAAAATTTCATATTATCATCGATTATCATATATACACTTATTATAAGATTTAACTTAAATTAATTTTACGTTTACGTTTCAATTTCAAGGGTTTTAAATTTTTAGTTTACGGTAAAGTTTTTTTTAAAATTAAGGTTTTCTTAATCAAGTTTAAGTTTTAGATTTGGATCTGGTTTTAAATTTAAGATTTTGGATTTAGTTCTGGTGTTAAGTTTAAAATTAGAGTTTGACCTTGTTTAGAAATCAATATCATCATTATCACAAACACACATATATCATCATCAATATTATCTCTCTCTCTCTCACTCTCTCACACACACACTTACACTAATACTAAAACACCCTAACCATAACCCTCACTCTTAACTCTAACCCTAATTATCTTAATCCTAAACCTAAATTTAATTAACCCTAATTATCTTAACCCTAACCCTAGACCTAATTAACCCTAACTCTCGACCTAATTACAGCGCAGCCGCCGTCTATAGCCGCCGTCGCCACCACCACAGCTACCATCACCGCCACCCACATCTCCAAACCACAGCCACCACCGACCACTACAGCTTCTACCACAGCCACCTACCACCATAGCCACCACCACAATTCAAAATCTTTAAATTGAAACTCTACCCACCAAATTCAATTTACGGAAATAAAAATTTAAATTTATCAATAAATTAACTAACCGGTTGACGATTTCGACGGTGAAGAAGAAGCCAGGGAAGAGCTCGATGTTGATGAAGAGGGCGGCGCTGGAGGTGATGGAGACGGTGTTGGAGGTCATAGGAGGTTGAAGAAGGCAACGAGGGAGGAGGCGACGCAGTCGGAGGAGGCGACGAGAGCTCGGAGGAGGTGAAGAGGAGGTCGGAGGCGACGAGCATGCGGGGAAATTGGAGAATTAGGATATGGTAACGGGGACGATAACCTTTGGTGTTTTTTTTAATCTTGAAATTTACCCCTACGGATATATCCGTAGGGGCTTATCTTGCGGCACCGTAGGAGCAATTGTATAACTTAAATTTTAACTAATTTTTATTTTTATATGTCCCTACGGGATTATTCATAGAGGCATTAATTGTCCCTACGGCTTAATTCGTAGGGGCATTCGTTAATTGCCCCTACGGATTTTATTATCCATAGGGGCAAACTATGTTTGTACTGGTTTGTTATTTTAAACAAACCCATTATTTTAAACAAATCCATAAAAGTCGTGGCTTATTAACAAAATTTTGAATAGGATCTCCAATAGGCTTAAAATATTTCCATTTGGATTCCACAAATTATATTATAATCCACTGTATCCATCTCCTTTAAACCATTCGTTTCTATAATGGCTTGCCTGTTAGTTTGATTGGAATAAATGAATTAGCAGCTGTAATCAAGAAAACCGAGTACTTCCTACCATATATATATAGCATGTGAAATATAGTTAACTTTGACTTACATTTTAACACAATATTATGATTTTAAAATTTCATGGCAATACTTGTAAATTGTAATGCAAAGATTTCCGAACGGTTCTAAGGTATTGGAGGTTACTAATGATTCCATTTGTACGAGATGGATATAGTGGATTATAATTTGTAGAATCCAAATGGAAATATTTTAAGCTTATTGGAGATACTTTTCGATGTTTTGTTAATAAGCCACAACTTTTATGTTATTTTTTAAAACAGTGGCATAAAAATAGTTTCGGAAGCTTTACTCAAAAAACGAAGATAATTCATGAAGATATTATTGAACTTGATCTAAAATTATATATAGAGTTAAGAACCTTACATTGTACAGAGCATTATTTCAATTTAGGTCTCCACAAAGAATTAACTGAAATTTGTGATAAAGACTAGATTTATTGGAAGGAAAAGTCTAGAATTCAATGGCTCCAGGAGAGCAACTTCAATATTAATGGTTTTATTCATAAGATTGCCAAACTTCATAGAAACAACAACGTAGATAATAATGGTAAATTGGTGAGCAATGACACTCATGCTGAATTTTATGATTTTTTACATGAATATAATGGGTGGAAGCCTCGCTTTTATGCTATCTATCAAAACTGATTTACCATCAATGAAATTAAAAAATTACGGTGCTTGAACTTAGGTGTTGATAAAGCACGAATCCCAGATGGATTCACATTTTATTTTATCAACATTAATTTTTGGGATTTGATTAATATGATCGCTAGTACGGATTTCCAATTGAGAAAGTATAAAATTTTACACATCGCTTTTACAGCTGTTAATTCATTTATTCCAATCTAACTAACAAGGAAAATTATACCCTGCACCCGGCGTATATGCTAGGGTATGAAAGAGAAGGAGAAAGAAGATATGGAAGCGTGGCCCCATGTGCTGCCATGCTACTCGAAGCCCTCCCCCCTCCTCTCTCTCACATCTCATGCCCAGGTGTTTTATATCCGACGCGGGAAATAATCTCTCCACTAACAGACATGGATGGATCCTTGTAGAGGCGAGACTAGACGCTCGCCTCATCTGGATCTGAAAATTTCGGTATAAAAGATGTGATTTGTGAAATTTGACGCGGTTAAATTTCATTAGTCTGTCTAACCTAATAAATTGTATTGGTAGTTATAGTGATAGCTTGGAAATTTTGTAGATTGTGGGTTCGAATCATAATAGAGCGTTTTTTTTTCAAAACAAAATGTGCATATACACAGGATTGAAATTTTTCTATTTTCCTTATTTTCTTTTTACTAGAATTTAATAAGTCCTTTTAGATAGAGCCTATGAAAGGAAAATCTTTTCTAAAATTTATTTATTTATATTAGAATTAAATGATTACAATTTTTATTTGTACAAAATACTTTATAATTGTTCTATCTTTTTAATAAAATTCTTTATAAATTCATTTTAATATGATTGTTTACAAGCCAACTTACAAGAAACGAAATATCGTCAAAATTTATTTTAATCTTCATAAATCTTATTATACATTTATAAATTTCTTTTTGGACACATAATTTTATGGAGTTAATTTGTATATACTCCAATTTGATTAATTAGATTTTCTTCTTATATATAAATCTATTATTGGTTGGGGTGCAAGATTTTATTCAAAAATATCTTACATGACAAAAATCTAGTATTAAAGTATATATGTCCAAAGATTATACCTAAAGTAGATTGTTTCAAAATATCTAGGACGAAAGATATTCGAAACAAGGGTTGCTGAGTATTATGAAATGAGACTCGAGTTGACTTAGCTTTAAATTTTTTTCTTAAACAATTTTTTATTTTTAATAATCTCGTCTTGGTTTCCAGGTTTCGTTAGGATGACTCGTCTCCCTACCTAACCCTAAGCTCAGGATTCGCCACTGCTGACGGATATCAACAAAGAAAATACGATTTTAATAATATTAATTGCTGGCAAAAGGTCAGGTGATCCCAACTTCTCCGGCAAAGCTCCTTGCCATATGTTAACGATGACAGCTGACCACCTCCTACAGACGAGCAAGAAGCCTCCCCAGCCATGCGAGCTGGCTTACGGGTGTAGTAAGAGATCTCTCTTAATACCAGATTCCCTCTCCCAGCAATCAATATAATTATGCAAGAAAACAAGAAATAATGCGACTCTTCTTCTTGCGGGTCTTAATTAGCAAAGATCCAATTCTTCATCAACACCTCTCTTCTTCTTCTTCTCTCTCTTCTT